>OZ007595.1:322344581-323641248 GCA_963931845.1 Maratus michaelseni | reverse complement strand
GTAGCGTAATTTCCGGCCTATAATCTGTGGATCAAACAATCATATTTCGACCCAGAAATTTTATTTTATATAACGTAACTTACTAGATAGCTGTAAATATGTTACTTAAATTATAAAAAAAAAAAATTCTGTATTGAAACATAATTGTTTGATCTGTGGATTATAGGCCAAAAATTCCAGTACATGAAATTAATTAAAAACAGCTATTTATAAAAGAAAAACAATTATTACATTCTGGTAAGTACAACTTAAAAACTAAATTAACACTACGAACATTACTGAATTTTAAGCAATATGAATATTACTGAAATTGCACTTTTAGAAATGTGCATTACTGCAAATCAGCTAATTAAGCATTCCAGTAATGGACACATGTCCTAAAACCTTAAAAATAAATAAAATTTTGTAAATGCTATTAGTATATAACCTTCAAAGTTTTCTATTACTATCAAAACAAAAACATACAATTTTTGCAAGAAAAAAAAATATATATTATCCTATATTAATTTAAGCCGGCTTTTAGCATGTTCATTAAGATTTTCACTGAAACAGTGGAACTGTGAAACATTATTTTTTGGCTCCTGATTGGTTTGATTAAAAGTGTCAACAGTAACATAAACATGCAAGGGGGAGTTATGAAAAAAATAAATAAATAAATAAATAACAGATAAATATTGGTTATTCTTTTATAAACCAAAACATTTTAAGAGTGTCCATCACTGGCACATTTACCCTATGCATAATGGTGATGAGATAATTTTTTCTTTAATTAATCAGTGAAACTCACCTTATAAATGTACACTCATAATTCACATCAAACTCTTAAAATAACAAAGTTTTATTTCATGTTTAGCCATCATACTTAATAACCAAAAAAGCTTGATTAATAGTTACATAAATTATTTTAGTAAAAATATTGTGATTGCCACTGATATCAGCACTAACATGAATTTTTCCTAAAATAAATTTATATTTCTTCGATGAGAAAACATGAGTTGAATCATATTAACCAGAATTGTGTATTAAAATGTGTACAGAATGATATTAAAAAAACACCTGAATTTTAAAACTACATCTTAACTGTAAGTTTCATTGTTTACATCGGAAACTATGTGCGGATTTTAGGAAGTCTACTGTACTATAATGAATCATGGTCATTCATCTGTACTGGGTGAAATTTTCAGACCTAGATCAAGCTTGGGCAGGAAAAAAAACTATTTTGGCTTGGCATCGGGCCAGTGTAAAAGCTAAAAGTATGCCCCTAGCAAAAGTCAGGAAAACCAATCCAGGCCCAGCTAATTTCTTCAAAATATCCCTGTATTTCTTAACCAACATTATTTTTAAAGAATATTGGACCCATAGTTATGTAAGCAGTTTAAAGTACAGCATTTTTCAGATTATTGTCAGCAAGCCATGGTATAAAGAATTACAATATAAATAATCACATAAACAGGTTCAAATTAAGACTTAGTGAAGTACTGAATGTAGTTTAGAAAGAAAGAAAATTATTATTTAAAATATCATAATTTTAAAGCTCTATAAAGGGAGGGGGGGGGGAGAAATTTAGATTTTAAAAAAAATTGTCGTTTTTCTATTTAAATCAAAATAAATTTCTATAGTTTCTGTCAAAAAATTGGTTGAATCCTCGAATAAGCGAGGAAGTTGGCGATGTTGGGTTTGGCGAGGTGATAAATGATATTTTCTTGCTACCAGTTTGTGTCTTACATTTTTTCCACGCCTACCTTGTTTGACGTAGAAATTTGATTAGTTTATGAGTAAATTAAATTGTTTGGTCGGGTTGGTTGGTTTATTGTGTGCGGTAATGTTGGATTCCTAGAGTTCGAAGGTAGCTAGTACAACGCGTACGTTGTTTGATGTGGAAATTTGATTGGTGTATGGGTAAATAAATCGTTTAGTGGGGTTGGTTGGTTTATTGTATGCCGTAATGTTGGATTTATAGAATACGCATGTAGCTAGAGATACAGCATTTGAATAGTTTGACCACTGACGTTCGAAGTAGGATTTGTTTGGAGAATTTGTTTTCTGCTGCTTCGAACTAATTTATGCGATAAAGTTAAAGATATTCGAAAGCTATTTAGGGGTAAGTTTGAATTTTGTCCTCTTGAGTGAGTAGTTTTGTTTTTCAGGGTCAATTTTGTATATTTTTAAATATTGTTTTGTAAGTGTTCTATTTTAAGTGTCAGGATGCCTCGAAAGTCCGTCTCAAGTAATGAATGGAATGATTTTCGTAGTGTTTTGGAATTGAGTGGTAGGGGTAAAAAAGCTGATTGATTATTGTATGGAGAAAGGTTTGATTGCGAGCGAGTATGAATGTCCGAAATGTGGGAATGGTATGAAATTGTGTGAAAAGAATAATCTTGATGGATTTGAATGGTGGTGCGATAGAAGTGAGAAAGGGAAAAAGCATTGTGTAAGGCAGAGTGTAAAGCTTGGTAGTTGGTTTCAAGGGAGTATGATTGATGAGTATGATTGACGCTTTGATTGTTATGTATGCTTGGGTTAACGAATATGAGCATAAACAGATTGTGGATTTGGCACGAGTGGGTAAGCAAACGGCAACTGATTGGATGAGTTTTTGTAGAGAGGTGTGCAAATCTGTGTGTGTGTTTGAAGATAGGGATTTGGGAGGTGAAGGTAAGGTCATTGAGATAGATAAGAGTATGTTTGGGAAGAGAAAGTATAATAGAGAAAAGCATGTGGATAGTAAGTGGGTGTTTGGTGGTGTTGAGCGTGGAAGTAATGAGTGTTTTGTAGAAGTAGTGGAAGCTAGAACGAAAGAGATTTTGCTAGAGATTATTAAGAGGCGGATTTTACCGGGAACTGAGATTATTTCTGATTGTTGGCGGGCCTATAATTGTCTTTCTGATGAAGGTTATGTAACGGCCTCCGTCAATCATAAATATTTTTTCAAGGACCCGGTTACTGGGGCACACACGAACACGATAGAGAGGGTTTATGGAGCGAGATTAAACGCAACCTTTGCAGAAAGCGGCAGGTAGCAGATGCAGAAGATGAAGTATCTCTAGATAGCTACCTTGCTGAATTCTTGTGGAGGAAGTGTCACAGAAGAGATCCTGGTCAACTGTTCGATTCATTCTTGAGGACGATCATTCGAATTTACCCCCCCAAGAGTGCGGGATGTGGTAGGGGAAGGCAATGATGCGAATTTAGATTCTGTTTCGCTGTTGGATGACAGCGGACATAATTCTCCTGTTGATTTGCTGTCGGACGACAGCATGACGATATCGATAAACCGGGGCCTTCCACAAAGAAGACAAAATGGGAGAAATAAAAGCAAGTTAATTTTTATTGATTTTATAGGATAAGAATTGTTTTTCGTGTATTTTATAAGTTGCTGTAGAGCTAGTTTCATCCATCAAGTGATGTTTTTGTTTTTTTGTTAAAGTGTACAGGGTACATACATAAGTTATTGACTACTGCGTGAATGAATTTCGTATATTCTAGAGAATGCTGTACAGCAACTTTCATGCATCCAGTGATGTTTTTTTTTGGTTAATGTACGCGAAGCATACATACAGAAGTTACTGACCGTGGCTGGAATGAATTTCATGCATTCTAGAGATTGCTACACAGTGAGTTTCATGCATCCAGTGATGTTTTTTTTTCGGTTAATGTACGCGAAGCATACATACACAAGTTACTGACCGCAGCTTGAATGAATTTCATGCATTCTAGAGATTGCTACACAGCGAGTTTCATGCGTCCAATGATGTTTTTTTTTTGGTTAATGTACGCAAAGCATACATACACAAGTTACTGACTGTGGCTTGAATGAATTTCATGCACTCTAGAGAATGCTGTACAGCGAGTTTCATGCGTCCAATGTTTTTTTTTCGGTTAATGGACACAAAGCATAGTCAACCGCGTCTTGCATGTATTTCATGCATTAGAAAAATGAGGAATATCGAAATTTTCCCCAATCATAACGTGTGTGCTCTGATGCAGAGAATTGACTATCTACAGAGTTTTTATGAGAATTTCTTTCATGAAGTAAACATTGATTTTATTCTGTTTTGTATCAATTTTCAAAGTTTAAGCCATATTTTACTAGAATTTTTTTAATTGTTAAAGGTAATAAATTATTAAACTTGATAAATATTTAAAAAAAAATTCATAGAAAAAAAAATTGATAAAAGTATGTAAAAATGGAAATATCTGGAGGAAAAAATAGCCGAAAATTTGTAAAAATGAAGTATCTGGCGGAAAAAATAGCTAAAAATTGAAAAATCTAGAGGGAAAAAGATAACTAAAAATTTTTTTTTAATGGAGAAATCTGGAGGAAAAAATAGTTAAAAATTAAAAAAAAATGGAAAAATCCAGTGGAAAAAATAGTTTAAAATGGGAAAATTCAGACGAAAACATAGCCAAAAAATTGGAAAATATGGCGGCAAAAATAGCTAAAAATGTGTGAAAATTGTAAAATCTGGAGGAAAAGTAGCTAACAATTTGTAAAAATGGAAATATTATGAGGAAAGAATAGTTAACAATTTATCAAAATGAAAAATACAGAAGAAAGAAAATTAAAAATATGGAAAAATCCGGAGGTAAAAGTAGCTAAAAATTTTTAAAAGCGGAAAAATCCGGAGGAAAAAGTAGCTAAAAATTTTTTAAAGCGGAAAAATCCAGAGGAAAAAGTAGCTAAAAATTTTTTAAAGCGGAAAAAATCCGGAGGAAAAAGTAGCTAAAAATTTTTTAAAGCGGAAAAAATCCGGAGGAAAAAGTAGCTAAAAATTTTTTAAAGCGGAAAAAATCCGGAGGAAAAAGTAGCTAAAAATTTTTTAAAGCGGAAAAAATCCGGAGGAAAAAGTAGCTAAAAATTTTTTAAAGCGGAAAAAATCCGGAGGAAAAAGTAGCTAAAAATTTTTTAAAGCGGAAAAAATCCGGAGGAAAAAGTAGCTAAAAATTTTTTAAAGCGGAAAAAATCCGGAGGAAAAAGTAGCTAAAAATTTTTTAAAGCGGAAAAAATCCGGAGGAAAAAGTAGCTAAAAATTTTTTAAAGCGGAAAAAATCCGGAGGAAAAAGTAGCTAAAAATTTTTTAAAGCGGAAAAAATCCGGAGGAAAAAGTAGCTAAAAATTTTTTAAAGCGGAAAAAATCCGGAGGAAAAAGTAGCTAAAAATTTTTTAAAGCGGAAAAAATCCGGAGGAAAAAGTAGCTAAAAATTTTTTAAAGCGGAAAAAATCCGGAGGAAAAAGTAGCTAAAAATTTTTTAAAGCGGAAAAAATCCGGAGGAAAAAGTAGCTAAAAATTTTTTAAAGCGGAAAAAATCCGGAGGAAAAAGTAGCTAAAAATTTTTTAAAGCGGAAAAAATCCGGAGGAAAAAGTAGCTAAAAATTTTTAAAAGCCGAAAAAATCCGGAGGAAAAAGTAGCTAAAAATTTTTAAAAGTGGAAAAAATCCGGAGGAAAAAGTAGCTAAAAATTTTTAAAAGTGGAAAAATCAGGAAGAAATAGCTAAAAATTTGAAAAAATGAAAAAAACACAAAAAGGAAAGACATAGCTAAAAATTTATAAAAATGAAAAAAAAAAAAGGTAAAAACAGCTAAATATTTATAAAAATGAAAACAAAAAAATAAAATAAAAACATAGCTAAAATTTGGAAAAATGCAGAGGAAAAAATTGCTAAAAATTTGTAAAAGTGGAAAAATCCAGAGAAAAATTACATCTAAAAATTTATAAAAATGGAAAATACAGATGAAAAATAGCTAAAAACTTTTAAAAACGAAGAAATTTGTAAAAATGGAAAAATACGGAGGGAAAAATACCTAAATAGTTTTTTAAACGGAAACATCCCGCAGAAAAAATAGCTAAGAATTTGTAAAAATGGAAAAATCCGAACGAAAAAAATTATAAAAATTGAAATATCTGAAGGAAAATATCGGTAAAAGTTTGTAAAAACTGAAATATCTGAAGGAAAATATTGGTAAAAGTATGTAAAAATCAAAAAATGTGACGGTAAAATTTACTAAAACTTTGTAAATATTCTTAAAACGAAATAAAATCAATGCTACGTTCACAGTTTATTTTGTGAAAGAATTTGCTTGACGAAGTGTGTAAATAATAAGTCGTCTGCCGAAAAGCACGTGTTCCGATTGGGTAGAATTCGGATGTTGCCGATTTCTCGGTTGGCGCGCGTCGTTCCTTGGCGTGAGTCAAACAAATTGCCAAATCGGAAAGCTCGCTTATTCGAGGATTCTGCCAAAAAATTTACAACATTGTTATTAGTTTAAAAAAAAAACTGCCAGCCTGACATGGTCAGGAAAAAAAGAAGTTTGGCCATGAGTCTAATGAAAGAAAAATAGCCCAAACAACCTTCCAAAGCATACTAATCCTAATTGTGCCAATGTAACATATGATTACATTTTGAAAATGAATTAGTATGCTACTGCACTAAAAACATTCAAAACATAACATACTTCAATATTCGTCTGATAGCTCAGGAGGCAGGTACACGATACATGGCATAAAAAATAATGTTATTATTAAAATAAAAAGGTGGTATATATGCTGTCCATTTCAACATTCACATTAATCATTTTTCGATTTCGATTAAAATTCATTTATCGAAGAAAAATCGAAATTAAAGATAAGTTTTACAATTCCGAAGTTTAAAAAATCCTATACTCATCTACGCAAAAACTATGTCCAAAGAACTACATAATTATCATTTATTTCATTCTCAAGTCCATTTACATTTGTATTCTCAGGATATAAATACTTTACATTTCTAACTCACTGACACCATCTTACCCGCTTTCGTTTCTGTATGTTACATTATCAACCAAAAACTTGAAAAAAACGTCTCTGATAATAATATAAAAAGTTATTTACAATTTTAATTTCAAAATAAAATGAAAGTACACGAATTGAAAAGTACAGTGAGAATTGGGAATTCAAGCTTTCGAATTCGCCATCTGGTGGAGAAAAGATGTAACTCTCGCTTCAGGAAAATCCATTGCAAGCCAATTGCATTACATGCATTTTTAATTTGTTCATAATGATTATTTTTTTTTGCACAATTTCAGATTTCGTGTGATATTTGTGTTTTGTGTTTATATGACAAGGTAAAAATTATCCAAATTTGAATATCCAACACTTTCAAACGCTTTTACAATAAGTAATGATTTCAATGGCACTTTAGCATTAGTTTAAAAGGGAGAATTTTCCTGTACCGACGGCTGCGATCAGCTCCTCAGGCCGATTTAGGCTTGGATTGCGGTGCATCGCTTTCTTAAATCTTCGCTCGATCTTAGGATGGGCGTTCCTACGAAAGTCCTCCTGCTTAAACGTAAGTCATCCTGCAGTTAACCAATCAGAGGCCACAGTTCGATTTGTTATGGTTGCGTGCGCATACACTTGCGCTTCGTCGTAAGATAGCTTTCTGGTTAGCGTAAGAACGCCAGGCACTGCAATACCGATTACCGTTTGTTTATATCGTAAGTCAGACTTACGCTCAAGATTGATCTTAAGCGAGGCACCGCAATCCCAGCCTTAAGGCCCAATATGTTCTTTTTGTTGTTTTCCATTTTCTGGATTTTATAAAATTTTTGACAGAACAAAACATTTATAACATACATATAAGGTTAATTTAATGGTACAGTCAAAATTCGATTCCAGGGGTGTTTGAGTTGCTGTCTGTTTCGGCGGTATTCGATTCCTTGGCATTTTCGATTTCATTCTCCCAAAAAAATAAATAAACAAACGAAACTGAAATTAAAAAGTGTCGTTCTGTTGTTTACATATCATATTTTAGGATTTTATGTCAGAGCTCGGGGCCTCCGTGGCCGAGTGGTTAAGGCTAATCGCTTGTGAACGTAGGAGTCAGGCCGGCGGGTTCGACTCCCGCCAGCTCCATTTCACACACTTTGTGGAGCTTCTGGGTGTAACTCTCTGTTATTTCCTTGTGCTATCTTGTCTAGAAGATTTATGTAATTGTCAAAGTCATGTGTGGGTTTCTATGAATAAATATATGGACAGACAAACAGCCTTATAGCTTATAGGTCTCAAAGCAATCTCCGTCAAATGTGTCAGAGCTAGGATAGAAATGAGATGTCTGTGGACTTTATATGTGTAAAATCTACACAAGGCTTACAGATATAATTCCAGTAACAAATTCAACTGTTATAAATAATAATTTGATTTGATTTCATGATTTGTAATTTCAAATGCTAATCCTATAATGAGCAAGACTAATTTGTTTTCTTTAAATAGGGCCTTGTTAAAAGAAACTTTTTTATGCGTTTTATTTTTTACCCCTCTCCCTCAAAACGTAAAACAGATTGATTCATCTTTTGGATTACTATTCTTGCTTTGCTTCTGTATTTAATTTAAGCATTGTAAAATGGCTGGGGAGCACGAATTGCACATCTCCCTTTTAATAAACGTTACTTAAAAAAAAAAATTTTTTTTTTTTTTTGGCTTAGATGCTTTACACTCACGCAAAAAAAAAAAAAAATAATAATCGGTTAAAAAAAAGAAAAAAGTCGCCAAATTTAGGGGATTTTTTCCTTTAATGGCAACCTAGCCATTGTATTAAGTTATTCATTTGGCGCAGTTTTGGAAATCGCGCCAACCAAACAGTCGCCAATCTTTTGTTTACATTTTAGCGTGAGTGTAACACATCTGTTCCCAATTTCACACAATCATTACACGAAATGTAACAATATTGTCATATATTTTTTTAATTCTAAAAATGCATTAAACTTTGCATAATTTAAAATAAAAGGAAATCAAATAGTTTTCTCTCTCCTTTTTTTTGTGTTTTTGAAAAGAATAACCACAGACCAGTAACTGAAGATGTTGACTTCTAAACAGTACTTGCTGTTATAATTAGATGCTATAGTCCAATCTCAAATCCAAACTGTCTACTTTATGATTTTATTCATTCATTTATAATCGGAAACGCACGAAATTGGCATATGTTCTTAGTTAGAAACTTTGTAATCAAAAGAAGTTTTCAATAAAGGCAGAAGACTTTTCAGATAATACTGTCAAAGTCAGCGTTTTGAATCTAATTTCCGATGCTGTAGCACGAGAAAGGAGAAAGGGGTGTTGTCACATGACACGAATTGCTTATAACTCAATTTAATTACTGATCAAAAAGTGGAAAACTCATTTCAATTTCAAATCGCTTCAATACTCAGGCCTGCCAATTTTATGCGTTTGTGGTAAAAAATGAGTCGGAAAATTTCGCGTTTTTGAAAGTCATTTGAGAACTATGTTAATATATTTATTATTATTATTTTAAAATTTCTCCTTGCTATTTTGACAGAAAACTTTTATATATTGCCTATATTTTAAGTTTACCCTGAATTATAAAGTCTTAGTGACATTTATTCTCAATTTATCGTTAGTATAATAGTTTAGTACTTTACTTATTTTTATTTTTTACAGTGCATATCTTTGTACAAAGATATAGTGATCATGGTTTTGCCAGGTACAATATCAAGGGGTTTTAAAAAAATTTAATCAATATGTACTACTAGCTTACCCGCCCGGCGTTGCCCGTGCCAACAACCTTAAATGTACCTGAAATCAGTGTTGAACATTTTTTTTTATTTTTAAACAAATCTAATGTTGGGGGCCCCACTACCTTAGACAACAAACACTGGGCGTGCCATACACACTCCCATATATTACCGTAAGTCGAGTCGAAAGAGCCATACCCCTTCATGATCCAGCCCATAGAACAAGAGATAGAAAAGCACCCCTGGTGGTGAAAATCGAAAAGCTCTATCTATGTAGAGTCGAATGAGCCATACCCCGTCGTGATCCAGCCTATAGAACCAGATATAGGAAAGCACCCCTTGTGGTGAAAATCCGAACTAAAATCAGTCAGCTCTATCGATGTCAAGTGGAAAGAGCCATACCCCATTGTGATCCAGCCCATAGAAACAGAGATAGGAAAGCACCCCTTGGTGGTGAAATTCAGAACTAAAATAGGTAAGCTCTATTGATGTTGTGTCGAATGAGCCAAACCGTGTCGTGATGTGACCCATAGAGCCCGAGTTAGCTGCAAAATCCTTTAGTTACACCTTCCACCGCCAGGGGGAACAATATGTTCGTATAGAACATAACTGAATTCATTAAGGTTATCGATGTCGAGTCGAATGAGGCATACCCCGTCATGATCCAGCCCATAGAACCAAAGATACGAAAGCGCCCCTGTAGTGAAAATCCGAACTAAAATCAGTAAGCTCTATTGATGTCGGGTGGAAAGAGACATACTGTAATGACTTAACAAACTCCAGTAATCCAAGGTGATGATTAACATCCAGCACTTTTTACTAGGCATCGTTGATACACAAGTTAAAATAAGATGAACAATTAAAAAACATTACACTCTGCCATCAAAACCCCAGAGTACACAACCATCATATACTGTTCACGCGCACACATCATTTTCCGCTCACCATCGTCTGTTCAACTCTCTCTGCATCTCTCTTAGCTTAGCTCGGTTCACTTCTTTTTGACCTGCCAACTAACATCTCTTGCAGTCTCTTTGCATATCGAAAACTGTCCTTTCGATTCGATTACACGGCTTACACGGCAGTCAACCTCCGAAGCTAGGCGACAAAACCATGGACAAAAACTGGACAACTCTAGGCCAGCAACTCACGAGTCAGGCTAGGCCATAGATTTCTTCGGTCGTTACACTGCTCTCATTGGCAAGCTGCTTCGTTGCCACGGATGGCGTTGCCGAGGCTATTTCATGGGAGGAGCTTGAAATAGCCTCAAACCCAAAATTCCATATACACGTTTTAATTAAAAAAAAAATCTAAATTAAAATTTAAAAATCCGGCCGCGAGGTATACTGTCCGGTGACAACATCTACACATGACAAAAATTTCTGTTATAAATACGGAGAAATCCGCGGGCTGGCAGGCAGACAGACACTTACTCTTTTATAGAGATAGAGATATGTAATAAAATCAATTTCACATGAGAAGTCTTATTAAAAGAATAGTTATCGCCCCCGCTCCTCTAAGAGAAACATTCCAAATTATTTCAAAAATTAATAAACACAGTTTTAGACTGTCACCTTTATTATCTTTATTTTGTTCTCTTATAGCTTGCAACCATGAACATAGAACAAAAGACTCTCTAGATCTATGTTCATTCTTGCAACACAACCATTGATAGAGCAGTCACAGGATATTTGGAAATAAATAAATTGTATTCAAGCTATGCGTAAATGATAAATTATAAATAAATAATAAGTTCTTAAAAGAACTGTATTATTATTTTTAATGATACATTAAAATGATGTATGATATATATATATACATCATACTTCGGTATTCTATTATTTTTATGTTGGAACATTAGAAAATATGAAGGTTTAAAAAATCATTTTAGAATGTTAAAAATTTGAAAATTTTAGATCATCAAACCAAGTAAAACATAAAAACAAAAAACCCAATCACATGATCAAACTACCAAAAATTTTTTTCTGGGTCGATCGAGTGCAAAGCAGGCAAAAAATTTTGCAGTTTAATCCCTTCGCGACGAGCGTCCTTTACAGAATTTTTAATCTTTTACCACCGGTTTCTTAAAACAGAAATTTTCGCCTACTTGAATCGCAGAAATGCTGTGATTAAATAAGGCAACGCTTGCAATAAAAGGTTACTGCTGGGAATGATCGAGGATTCTGAGCATCTTTTGCGTTACGTATACGTGTCGCTCGTCCCCAAGGGGTTAAGAACGCTGATTGAGCTAAATCAGACCACGTGATACTTTCAAGAATGTTTTGGATTTTGTCTGAGTAAATATAGGCATGTATTCCTCTTACGAGAGACATTGTTTTGAAAAGATAAAGATAGGCAGTTGTTGTTTTGACCTCTCCTGAACTATAAAAGCATGAAATTATTAAATTATTACAAAATACTTGATCCTATAGGGCAGTTGCAATCAGCTGATCAACCATTGTATTCACTTGGAGGTAAGGGTAATTCCACCAATCAGAACTGCCTATTTGTACTGTTTACCTCCAACCTGACGTCAATTGCAACTGCCCTATTATTACAAAATCTTGCTCTGACCTACTCCATTCGTGCATCTCCTTCCTCTGTGTGCCGCCGGATCTTCGTTTCTGAACAGAGCCTATGTGATGTTTTCATCGTTTTAGGTACGTTCGTCCTTATATAAATACGTTTTTTTCTAAATGCTGCATTAGCAATGATATGGACGGATCAGAAGATTTTTTTTCAGATTCCGATGCGTCGTTGATAAGCATGGAATCTGAATCTGAGGATATGTACAATGAAATATCGGATTCCCAATTACCTGAGCTGTATGAATATTCAGATTCTGAACAATAACTTACATTTTCATAAGTTTCATTTAAAAATTTTAATTTTTTAATGAAAACAATAAAGGTTTTTAGATTCATGATTCCAAGATATGTATTATTTTCTGTCTTTAAATATCCTGAATATCGACAATTGGGTATTTATTTATTTATTATTATTATTTTTTTTTACTAACTCGTGTATAAGTCGACCCCCCATTTTCAACTCCCAAATTTTGTCTAAAATTCTTTGACTTATACACGAGTATATACGGTAGTTATTTTTAAATGAAAACAATAAACAGGTTTTTCCATATTTTGTGTTTTAATCGTGAAAACTTCCATATTTTGGTCAATAATTGAAAAATCTTCAGTAGCATTGGGGGGGGGGGGGGGGGGGGGGGGGCTGGACCTGTGCCCCGAATGCCCTGCTGTAAATCAGGCACTGGATTGATGTCACGACTAAAAGCATCTAGAAAATGGCATTTTTATGTAATCATTGAGGGTTTAATTTTCATGAATGAAAATACCAGTTTCCATTTAAAAGTAATGTTTTATCAGAAGAGAGGCCACTTCCCCTTCTGAAATTAACGTGCATTATCTATAAAGTAGAAACTTTATTTTCAAGCCATGAGAAATAGAATTCCACTAAAAAATAAGGTTGCCATTCATTACAGGGCATCTCTCACTCCAATCCGAAGTTGCATTTTTGTTCATAACTTTACTAGTAGTGAAGATACTTTAATAATATTCTTACAATTCATACAAAGATGAGTTTGTTGCAAATTTTGTTAAAATATCTTCACTACTGTTAAAGTTATGAACGAAAACGTGACTTTGGATTGGAGTGAGATGTCCTGTAATTTTGACTAAATAAATGTATTTCTGACCCATTTCCTATAGAATAATTGACTGTTAACAGTGCCCTGTACCAACCCTTAAAGTTTGTACCATGAATTCAGGATCACCCTGTTTGCTCTTGAACCCCAGACTATCCATGTCTTGGGGCATCATCGGATGCTCTTGTTATATGTTGTAAGCTGCTATTTTTTGCAGCTCCATTCAGCAGTCGAAGAATCGCCTTTCATCTTCGAAGCAGTCGCCTTTTCAATTTTACTCCTCCATCTGTACATTTCCTCAGGAGTCGAAAAAATATTGCTTGCGTATATTATTCAAATTGACTAATACACAGCAGACAATATTTATTCAACTGTGCCACTTTCAATCAGAAAAAGGCAAGCATCAGATGTAGGCTTCAAAGGATGGCTCCTGGGAATGCCACAGGCTTGCACTCAAAATCTGGGATGTGGAGTCTTCTCGCTTGGAGGTCAAAGATGACAAGCTAGGTCAGACTTCTGTCAGCGTGGTATCTGTGAAATAGAAACTGCACACCTGGGTGAACCCAAAGCCTTTAATCACATTGACCGGTTGTTTGGGAGAGACAACAAAACTGACTAAAAAAAAAAATAATAATAAGTATTTTCAATTAAAAAAAATAGTGAATTACAATTAAATAATAATTAAATGATTCACGTTCAATAAATAACAATTCACAATGTTTGATATACAGTTTGCAATAAAAATCCTTTGCATCTTTTTTGCAGAATAAAAAAAAAACATTTTTTGCATACTAAGTATGCATTACTAAAAAAAAAAAAAAGCTGTTTTCATAGTTATTTTACCCATCTGATTTTATATCAAAAGTAAAAGCATGAAATGTTAGTAAAATTTTTCTATAATTTAAGTACATAAAGTAGAACTGATTATGAGTCAAAAATCTCTCCAGGACTGAAGTCTTGAACCCATGAAGCGAATGTTGTCTCATCGGTTCAAATAGCCAATTTTGTCTGGATTTTCTGATGAATCCTTTGTTTTTATCAAAGAATGGAAAACACTATTTGATTTCATGGTTTTTAAAGAATAAACTCAGCAAATTTTATATGTTTTCAATTAAAAGTGAATCAGAAATATGTCAGAAAGGGTACTTCTCTATTATCCCGTCGACCACTTTTCACAACAAAAAACTATCGCCAAACTGTAACGCCAAATAAACGAGAGAACGTTGCCATTGGAATATCAAAATAAATAAATAAAATATAAGAATTTAAGGACACAATTGTTATTTTAATTAATGAAACAACTAATAAATCAGTAAAACATAATGAAAAATACACGCAAATGTCGAATTAAAAACCACTTGATGACATAACAAACACGTATAATGCTTCTGACATCAAATAAATGGGACTGCATTTTTGGCATTTAATCTTACAGTTTGGCGATAGTTTTTTGTTATGAAAAGTGGTCGATGGGACAATAGAGAAGTACCTTAGAAAGTAAATAAGAAAAGACTTAGAAAGACTTTAATCTAAACTTAAGAATATATAGCCTTAAACACTTTTTTTTTTTTTTAATTTCAAGAATAAACAAATTATTTTCTATCTTTGAATACATTTAGCATTGATAAACTGCAAAATTACTTTAGTGAAAAATTAATATTTACATTCATAATTCATGCACATCATTCAGATTACATTTTTTTAGCTTTGAAATTATTAAAAAAATAATAATAATTCAGACATGTTCAGATGAATGTTGTTAAATAATACAATGTAATGTGAATTGTTTATTATACTAAAAGAAATGTTAATCAATAAACTTGTAGAATTGTTAATATTCCATTATACATTCAGAGGTATGCTTAGGAAATAATTAGGTACATTAAAGGACCCTTCACCAAAGTTTTCACATTAAAACAACTCTCTTCGCAAAATTCACGAAACTTTTCACAAAACATTTCCATCTCCAAACTGAAACTGTCATAAATTTAATCATTTTAAAGTGAAATATGACCTACCACAAAACACTGACATTGTTTCATTTCATAAAAGGTAGAAAATACCAAATATTACCCCTCCATTCTTCTTGGATCAAATATCAGTATATTTCTCTGAATTTAGCAGTAGAAAATTAATTTTTTCTAATCACTGTATCAGAATATAAAAATAACAACCGTGTCGAATGTTAACACAAGTAACCTACAAATTATATTACTATCCTTTAGAGCAAATCATAAATTATAATTTATTTTTCATTATTTAAAAAATCTTTTAACTAATTTTACAATATGTTAAAAAAAAATAAAAATAATTTATTTTGACCATGTAATAAACCTTTCAGCAAGCAAGCTATAATGTTAGATACGAGTATTTCTGAAGCATAAAGGACAAGCTGTTTCAAATGTTTTGTATTTCATAAAAGCAACAACATATTAGGAAGGCGATTATGCATAACAGAAATTAATATACATATATATATATATATATATATATAGCAATAATTTCGGCATAATATCAGAGAAAAGTATAAGAAAAATTACGTTTGAGGGAAAATTTAAGAAGACATGCTTACTGAAAGGTTGCATTTGCAGCTTGAAAAGAAACAAATCACAAAATATATTTATATTTTGCAGTTATTGTAAGCAAAAGTACACTTACCTTTCCTATTACTAAGTGTATTCCACATTCTTGTTTGATATAAACGTCGAACACCCAGTCACACTGAAAGATAGTATACGCTTTTAAACTTTTGTAAGATTTGAATTCATCGAAAGTGTAAGCGCTGATCCCGTACACTAAATAAAACTTCTAATTTAGATGAAAATTCATTAATCGATAATACATACAGATCAGGGGCGTGCCGAAGGCTGTTTTAGTGGGGGGGTGTCAACTGAATTTTGCCGAGTGAGTTCGGGACCGGGGGGGTGAGAAAGGCTTTGTGATAGTCCCCCCCTCAGTCACGGAGTCAACTGTTCAACAATACTGTGAATTTAAAAAAATCACTCAAAGTCCTAAGTGCTCACATGCATTCTGCCTAACCACACTCTGTTGTCACAGTCAAAATTAAATGCTGTTATTCAGTATGTGTAATTTTTTTTTATTCTTTTACTATAAAGTAAAGTTGAGAATTCTGTTATTAATTAGGATTCTGCTTACGATTTAAAAGGAAATGTGTACGGATGTACCGTGCATTAACCAGTTCTCAAAAGTAACAATTTAAGAACGTTGAAGTACTTTGGAATTTATGTTTGTATAAGTAAAGTCGCATGCTGTTGTGTAATGTAAGTGTATACATTTTAAAATACATAAAAAAGACAAATATTGCTTGTTAAAAATAAGATATATCTTAGTCATATCATATATCATATATCTTATCATATATCATATATCTTAGATATATCAAAATGTAGAGAAGGAAATTTTTGGTCTATTAAGACTAAAAATTTCCTTCTCTAGATTTTTAAATTACCACCCGCATATCCTTCAGAATAGCTCATTTTCCAGCTACACTGTCTAAATCCAACATGTCAGTTATGTCTGCTCTATAGGTTAATAGCATCAGTTCCTCCAGTCGCTCTTCCGACATGGTGGTGCGCAAGTAATGTTAACTAACTTTAACCTGCTGAAACTTCTTTCATTCATTTCCACAGTTACTGGAATAATTAAGGCCAACTTGTAAGCCAAAGAAAGGGTAGGATACAAAT
This sequence comes from Maratus michaelseni, assembly GCA_963931845.1. Classification (NCBI taxonomy): domain Eukaryota; kingdom Metazoa; phylum Arthropoda; class Arachnida; order Araneae; family Salticidae; genus Maratus; species Maratus michaelseni. Next base: position 323,624,377 of record OZ007595.1, on the reverse strand, counting down.
GAGCCTTCCTCACAAGTTTTTGCGCTGCTGCGCCAATTGTATCCGATTCAGAACTAGCTATTTCTGAGGACATGAGATCAATTTCACATTCCAAGTTATCTACATCTTTGAGACCATCAGGGAATAATTCACATAGTTTAGAAATGTCCTCGATAGAGCTATACTTGATACTAGATGGACGAAGACAGGCCAGTGGTTTAACTTTCTCAAATACCAACTTATGAATGTCTCCAAATGCAGTTGTAAGTTGATCTAGCATCTTCAAAATTTCTGCTTTAAAATAGTTCTCTCTTGTAAATAGAACTGCAGTTTCAGGATTTTCGTCTATCTTCGATGGAGGCCTCCGTCGCCTGTGCCGCAAATTGAACTCATATTTTCGATTTATTCCATGTGTCTCGCAGATGTTGTAAGCTTCCTTGAGAATGTTCATTATTGCCGCTATCAGCCATAACGCTAAAAAATCCACAATTTTTGACATTTGCAACTATTTTTTCACGGACACATGATCCAAGAACACCAATAAAGTCATTTTGCGACTTATTACTGAGATAGTTGGCATGGTATGGGAGAAGATGATTATCATCAATCCAGTTTTTTAAAGTTGGAATCCACCTGGATATTAATCTAATGAGCTGAATGCAGTTACCACTGTCACTTTCTTGTTCCCAAAATGCAAGTTTTTGACCACTTAGGTATCTGGTGCAGTCTAGAAGTATATTAATAATCTCTTTGTTTCTTAGACGAATTTGCTCCCCAGCATCTGCTAACGCTCTACGTTTACTATACAGAAACCTGTCAACGTGCTTACTTTGTTTGCCCAAATGATCTGATTTATAAAATGCAGCTCTATGCGCATTGCTCGTAAAATGAGCCATTAACTTGCCTTTAGGGTTTTTTCCTCGGCCTTTCATCTTATGCCATGCACGAATACCAACACTGATCCAAGCTTCTTCTGCGTTTTCAGTCCCCGGGCCATCAGAGCTAAGTGAACAAGGAAAACAAAACGCGGCATCCAGTTGGTCACTGTATTCTAAATATGAATATCCTTTATACCAGCAGGAGCTAAATGTATTTCTGCTTCTTGAGATCTATGTCATGATTCATGGGGTACGATGACCTCCGAGGTTGATAAGGTCCACGAGACAGGATGAAAAATTTCTGGTTTTCGGTTAAATTCTTTCTAATACGATCGGCTGGATTACTACTTAGAAAAATCAAAAGTTAAATGCTTTCAGAAAATACTGTCAAAGTCGGCGTTTTGAACAGAATTCCAGAGGAAGCCGAAGCAGAGCTAAATAATAATCCTGCAAAAGTATTCCATTCTTGAAAGATTTAAGAAAGATTAAGTACTCTTTTATCGAAAAATTCAAGAGAAGTTGGTTTAAGCCCCCTTCCCCCACTACAACAAAAAATAATATTTTTCTTTAAGTCTGCAAATAGTCATAGACACTAGAAATTCTCTTTCTTTTCCCCTTTAAAGACGGACAACTGAGAATTGAAATTAAACTGACGACGGTGGAGGGGACTTTTTTGCAGAGAGTGTTCTTAACTTTGCGACTTACCGACTATTCTAAATTTTACCAACTGTTATAAATAAGTGGGGGGGTGTCACACCCCCAACACCCCCCTGATACAGATGTATACTGTTAATCAGCTTACTTTTCTCTTGATACCTTGCCTTGTTCTGGCCGTTTAACGAATTAAAATATTCGGAAAACATATTTTTTTGAACACATTCAGGAATTTCAGATTGAAAATAATGGCGATGCTGTGGACTGCTTGACCTCCAAGCGGTTACCAAGCTGTTGCCAGATACCGTTGCTATGCTGCAAAACAGCTGATTGAAACTGCCCTATAGACGTCTTCTGGCCCGTCCGTCTGCATATAACAGCGGAAAAACTACCCAACCGAATGATTTGAAATTTAATAGATATTGTTTGTTTGTTTGTATTATTGATAACATACATCTGACTTGTGTGCTTGACATCAAGTGTTCGCTTGTAAGTCATCGTCAATATGCAGGGACAAGATAGTCACAAGGAAATTTACAACACGAGAGAGTTACATCCGGGAGCTCCACAAAGTGTGTGCAATGGAGCTGGCGGGAGTCGAACCCACCGACCTGACTCCTACGCTCTCAAGCGATTAGCGGAATGGTGTCTTAACCACTCGGCCACGGATGCCCCATTTAATAGATATAATCGTTTCAGAATTTTGTCAAGTCATTTCAAATTTTATGAAAATTGAATCAAAACTTTAAAAGTTTTCTTTATTCTGTTAAATCATATCATACGCATACATAATCTATATAATAAAAGCGCAAGTCATGTGACTGGGGAAAACAAATACGAGCTAACCACATCTTTTTTCATATGCCAAGTGGCCATTTTTATTCAAAATTATTTTTTTAATAAAATTGCATAAAAGTTAAATTTTTAGAAAGATCGTTCAAAAAAATTGTTTGCTTGAGATATGAGTTACATTAAAAAATGTATAGATTCTGATATTACTTCGGTGAAAATTAGGTTAACAGTCGAATATCTCAATCCATTACAGTAAATAAACAAAAGAGATTCGTTCATCGTGAGTCACAGAAATATTAAACTATGGAGGTAATCATTCGCAAAGCAATATCTCCATGGTGAATGTTGCAGTGCTGTTTAGTATGGAAAAAAAATTCGCGTCTCTAAACGCGGCATACATAATTTCGCTCATAACAGATGATATCATTCATTTCAGTGAAATAATAACAGCTAATTGCACCCGTCGAAATTCGACGCAACAGAATATATTAAAAAATTATGTTAAAATTTAAGCTTCCAAATAAAATAATATTGTAATGAAAAAAGAGCATGATATTCTCACAAATATACTCAACAATTTTCACATGAACGTCACATTCTATTGAAGTCCTGATCTCAATAAAAATCTAGACAATTACGTCATTTGGCTTTGAAAAAATTGAAATTTTGTGTTTGAAAATGCATGTTTTAAAAATATCATTTTCATAACCATACGATTTAGTTTTTAATTTCAGAGTAAGTAGAATAAAAAACTTGGAATATAAAATCAGTTTCATGAAAATATATAGGAAAATATTACCGTAAGAGTCATTTAATCAATTGTTTTAAAATTTTCATTAAATAATTATTATAATTAAATAGAAATGATGAAATTTTCAGAAATATTTCATTTTGTGCATACCAAGGAAGTAAATAAATAGCATACGTTTTCTCTATTTAGATGCAGGAATAAGAGTAAGTGAATATGTAGTCCTACTAAATTTATCTTTTGTTTACCGAATGACATCCGCCACGTCCGATGAACTAGTCGTTTCCTCCTTCCCTAGAACTCGATAATCGGAAGGCGTGGTTACAGTAATGGGTCATAGGGGTGGTTCGGCAATGGCCTAGAACCCGGTTCCTCTTATGAGGCTCCGGATACGAAGCCGTCGGATCGTCTCTGCCTGCGCCCAAGTGTCTTGTGGTGGTGTCCTTTACTTGCGGCTCTACTGCTTGTCGCAGCGACCACTGACTTCACTCATTTGGGTTAGGGTGAGAGGCGCAGGTAGGCTTCGGCCCTGTCTTCCCCCAGGCCGAACAGCACCACCTTGGAGGTGTCCGGGTAATCCAGCCCTCTTTGGCAGTGACCTCGTATAGGTTCACGAGAGCCTGGAATCGACGGTGCAGTATGACTGCTTTCGGCAGACGTAGCTTATCATTACCGAATAACGTCATTTTCTTCATCAAAAACATTTCATTTTTTATATTACTTCTTATGATAGATTATTTATTGTTATTTTATTTTCATAGATTACTTAATATTATTTCTCAACAAATAATCTGTATTCTGCTCTTCTGTGATTACTGCATAATTAAACACAATAATTTTACTATGCTTAAATTTTATGAAAAACCATTGAGATTCTTCTTTTAAATATCAAGACATTTACACTGATGGAATCCCGCTTCTGATTGGTGGAATGTGACAAGACAAATTAATCTTACGTTGTAGAGTATTAATAATATCCCTTCATTAATATATCACGTGTACAAAATTCTTAAGTTATATATAATATAACTTGTATTTACTCAAATTTATCAAAGGTTGCACAAGATATTGCAATTCATTTATTTGTAAGGAACAGTTTACCACTATTCTCAAATTTTTTATATTTCTGAATGTGAACGTTCAACTCACATTCATTTGTACTTCAACGGTCGTATCCTCACCTAAGTCCCAATGGTAAGGGGTTAAAACATCAAAATACTGAAATATTCTACTAAACTCACTGATTTCTGAAATTTCACAATAAGATATGTTAAGTGAAGCAGTTATTTTCAGGTTTACAAGTATCCAAAAAGCCGTATAACAGGTACAGCCGCAGGATAGTAAGGTCTCAGGGTAGCAAGACAAGTGATTACCCAAATATACAGCAAGATAATAGTAAAACATTCGTCTAAGTCAGGAAAGCAGACTACAGAACTTTAAACAATGAATTCATTATGGTATGTAAGCTGCTTATATTGCTATTCTTATCGTTGTAAAACAGGATGTTATTTTACAAATATTGTCACATCCTATTTTATTAAGTTGCAAAATTTTAAAACCTTTAAACTTTAAAAATAAATTTTATTAACTTATAAATTTTTCAAAAATCTTTTTAAAAAGGGATATTGTGATAGGTTTTATTATTTATATTAATTTTATGAAGCCTTCGTAGCGTAACTGGGAGCGCATTTGGATGCTAGCCAAAATGTTGAAAGTTCAAATCCGTCCATAGACATAATGGACATAATGGTAAGTTAAACTTTCCATTTTAAAGTATATAATTAAAAATTCTATTGCAGTATTCTTAAACCCCACTTGGTAAGTTACATTTTTCTTTATTATACAGTATAATTAAAAATTTATAATACAGAATCTCTTGTATGCAGATTGGTAAGAAACACTTTCTTTTTTCAGTTTGTAAAAACAACCAACCTTTTACAAAGTTATTTTATATGTTACAAATTAAAAAGTACATTCCAATGTGTTTGTATGTTTAAACATTAAAGTTTATTGTAAAGCTAAATTATTTTTTTTAATTTATAACAAACCCTTAATTTATAATATGATTAATACTGTATAGTAATAATCCAGTATGTTTGCTCACATGACACCTTTTCTTAAATCTTCTAAGAAGCATGACCCCATGGTGTGTTCGTTTAAACCTACTGCAAATCAACACATCATGAGATAATTTTGCAGCAGGTTTTAATACAACTTAAATCTTTTAAAGAAACAGTAATTTTTGAATTCTTTAAATATTAGACCTTACGATTGAAGGCGACACCACATTGAACTTTCTCTCCCATAAAAAATTTTTTGGGGGGAGGAGGGGGGTGAACAGGAGTTAGTGGTTTGACTTTACCATAACCGATACCTCATACCATAAGACAGTTGAAAAATTTTATTAATTTAGCCCCACCCTAAAATACCCCCCTCTTATAGTATACCTATTTGCCCCAATCTACTATAACATAGCTTCCCACGCTATCTATTCTATCCTCCTATTATAGTATAATCATGGCAGCAGGTGGTGTTTCTACCACCACCTGCAGGTGAACTCTCATTCCCTATCTACTTATGCCATTTTGAAAAGATATTAAAGTTAAAGCTCAACGATGATAATATGTTGTTTAATGGCAGTTATTTATAACTAAACGCAGCTTTTAAAGTTTAAAATAAAGATAAACCAACAAATTATTTACATTCAGTTGTATTAATATGCACATTGTGGGAGTTTTTAAAAATGTATTTGGTAAAACGAGTATTTCTTATAAACTTAAACAGCTATGAGGATAATTTTACAGCTATATTCTGGGTGACCATGCTAGATATTTAGTTTTATTTTTTTGGTATCCGCACTTTATCTATGACGGAAAGATACAGTTCACCAACATTGGTGATGGCAATACTAATTACGCTAACACTTTTCACCTCTTTCTATATTGTAACTGCATAGTTAATGTTGTATAGTTACTATATAAAAGGCAGTTGCAGAAGTATTTATGTATAATTATATACGATATAGTGTCGTATATATATATATGTGTGTATTCATAATGGTTATATAGTATCTGTATAGGATGCTTTATTCATTTTGGTGAGCATAATGGAAGTAAAAGAACCTTTTATCACTAATAGTCTCCAACATGATGATACTATGTATTTAATAAATGCATACATCATTACTTTTTGTATTATTTTAGTTTGCAGTTATAATGATCATTTTGAACAATGTTATGCACTTAATTTGCTGTTTTAAACATAACTGATGACTCATAATTTTTTCTGGCAATCTATTTTCCTAGCATGAATGACTCATAAATACTATTTTTTTCCTCAAATAATGAGTGTTCAAGTAATTGCTCCTCAATATAACCACTATAAAGGTACATCTACTTTGCATGTGCCTTTCATCCTTGTCAAGAGGACAGATGCTACAGATTTCTTATTTTGGGTGATTGAAATCGATTAAGCATATATGAAATACATTTTAAAAGTGATTAAAAAAATTAACTGTATAATGAAGTTTTATACAACGATTTATTTACAAATAAAAAATAAATAGGTTAATATTATAATTAATGCACAATACTATAATTTTGTATTACGATTATTAAATAATGATTACAATTATATATATAAAACAAAAAATGAGAAAAACAAACATAGCTCATCCCGATCTTGAACCTGGGCCCTCAGATCAACGAGCAGACGCCATAACAACTGAGCTACGACCAACGCAGTAAAATTGTTACAAAGTATTTAAGTTGTGTTAAAATATATATTAGACACCCTTTTTTTTGAGAACTAAGGAGCGTTGTATAAAATCCGTTGAACATGAGACTAAGGGGCTTCTACGCTACATCATATATAAAAATAATCAAAATCTGTGATTATCAAGCTTGGTCCTCTCCTTGTTTGTTGCTACAGTTGATGAAAGATATGCAACAAGAATGATGTGAGTAGATATTAAGCTGGATAATCTGTTATCAGCAGCGTCAGTTATTGCCACTAATATGATGACGATCAGTGGAGAAACTGTTGGTGGTTTCACTTCTGTGTTGGCCCGTTGGAATGCGCCTAGGAGGCTATAGATTAGAAATAATCTTTGGTCTCTTAGAATGCAAACTTGCAGGCTAAATCACATTTTGTATGCAGCATGGAAGCCACTTCCATTTTTTTGCCGAGGATTGTATTTTGCTTTATTGTCTATGTTTATGAAAAGCAAGTCACTTATTGCTTTTTAGAAATTGTGTTTCTACTATATACTATATAATGTAAGAGTAAATTCAACTTCATATTTTCTGATTAATTTTTAAGGCTATTTAGTAATAGTCAATTGTGTATATTAGGTATAAACAGTGCTTTACAAATTTAATAAAATCTGGTAGCCAGTAAAAAATATTTACCACCCCTTCCTACCTGATCATTAATTTTCAAAAAGCACAAAAGTTTTTATGAATTAATTGAGGAAAAATAATAACAGGCATTGTTTAGAATTATTAGTTAGATAGTTTAGAAAGATAATATAACCTAAGTTTTCTAATGAAACTTATCAAAATCTTATATCTTTCAAAAAAATAATAATAAATAAATACTGTAAAGAGTGAATTAACCGGCATGTTCGGAAATGCTGATTGCTGAATGCTTCAAATGTCCGGATAGTTGAATGTTACAAAATCTATATCTGCTGAGGAGCGCATCAACGAAATAGTGAAGCAGGGAAACAAGTTTTCGTCTATTTTTCTGTCAAAGTCTAAAGTAATTCTGATTTGATTATTTTAAAATTTACGTTGGATGAACTTATTTTTGCCTAAAAATATTTTTTGTGTGAATATAGTTTCAAAGGTTATTTTTTAATATTGGGAAAGGGAGGGGTGGCATTTTTGCTAATTTCAAGAAAGCTTAGGTAAATTTTTGTACAAAAAAGAAACAACAACAAAACCCCCATTAGATTAAATAACTTGGTCGCTAGTGGCGACCAAATATTTTTATCAAGCTATTTTTGTCAAGCTCTGGTTATAACAATCACTTAGATTAAAAAGTTTGAGAAAACCATGTTAAAATAAGAATAAATAAAATAAAAATATCTTTTTAAAAGCACGCTTTCATTAGTGTACCTAAATAGAATATGGCTATTTCCTCAAAAATCTGGATGTGAAAACAAAAATTATAAAAGCGTGAGGCACTGACAGAAATATTAGGTTACTTTCCATTAGATGGGACACCACTTTGTGCCAAGTGAAAATATTGGCACAAAAATTGGCACGAAATCTATGGCTACATATATAAAATATGTGATATATCGAACAGGAAAGTGGGAATCTTGAAATCAGGTTCTGTGTATATATCTTTGTTCCTATGCAACTGCACCATTTGAATCAAGAAAGACAACATAGCAATGTTATCTATTGAGTGACATACACTGAAATTTTATCAGCAACAATTTGAATCTATTTCTAACTGAAACATAGCTTAATAAAATTCTGTCCATTAGTTCTTGAGTTAGAGATACCACAGAATTGGTGTCCTAGACAGACAGATATAGTTTCCTAAAATAATTAACCCTTTAACGGGCGGTGTCCACAAAAAAGGACACCTTATTTTAATTCAAAAATCGACAAACGGCACCAAGAATATTTAATTAAAATTTTTCTTTTATTAAGTGCCAGAAAATAAGCAAGTTTTTATTGTCTAATGAATTCGTTTGAAAATTCTGGTGTCAGTCTATTATTTCATCATTTTACAAACAAACTTACTCTGCGCCGGAAAGGATTAAATCATATTAAAGCATTCTAAAATCTGTCAATTCATCAAAAATTGGAAGATTTTCATGATTCTAATACTTTTCTTATCCTCTTTAATAAAAAGGTACGTGTTGCTGACGACTGGGATTTTCGATAATCGTTGCCACAGATTAATCTCGGAAAATGAAACGTTTGAAGTTACTGAAAAAATTAATTGCTCGAAAAGTATTTGTCAGAAAATTGTTAGACAAACTGCGTTAGAAAGGTAAAAAATTGTATTTTTCTTGATATAAATTTCAAATCCACTGATTATGCATGTTTTCAAATATTGAATTTCAAAAATTACCAAATTTCACAATGGAGTACCATATAGCGAAAACTTCACGCGTAAAAAAATAATAACAACAGCAATGTGTCAGCACGAGTCACAAATTGTAGTAACCGTATTATTCTGTTAAAATATAAAAGTGAATTATGATGTCATGAGTGCATGATTTTTATTTAATTTTTCAACAAACACTAGATGCGCCATTTCTTTTTAGTTGTGAATAATATAGGTTAATTCACGTTATTAAAAAATGTAGCTATAAAACATACAAATCAATGGAAAACAGTAAGTAATAAATTGTAAACGTAATAATAAACCATATTAAAAAAAAAAACTTAGTGAAATAAGTAGTATCCGTTTTTATGTTATTTTAGGATATTCCAGATAAAGGTACAGATTAATTTAAAATACAAGGTAAATTCACCGATATATTTCGTTTGATTCAAGGTTTTTTTTGGAGAAACCAACCAGCGCAGTGGGTGTAGTCTGCTAGTTTATGTATAAGAAAGTAAAAATTAGTGTTGAAATGCTTAGGTTTTGGGGGTGGAGGTGGGGGGGAAGAAGGCTAAGCAAAAAATTTTCTATATTGTACTTAAAAACACCTAGGAAGATAAAAAATGAGTTTATGCTAAATTTGGGCAATTAATTGCCAATTATAGCAATGCCACTTTGTTTTCCTTAATTTTGCTTATATAATGTACATTTACAACATTCATATTAATGTACATTTTACAGAATATAATGAATAGACAAGTTTTACAATATTACAAAATTATCATCAAAATATTCAGATGATTCGTTCAAAAATATTTATAAATAACCTGAAAATTTTTATCATTTTAAAAATTATTTTAAATTCTCTCTTCCTCTTAAATAATGGTAAATCTAAGAATTCATCATTGCTAATTTTAATTTTATACATTCAAATGTTTGCATTTTTATGAAAGCAATAATATATTTCTTCATATAATAAATAGACACTGCATTTTAACATATGCTGAATTATAGGAAATTAAATTTTCTAAATTTAATGAAATCCCAGCATTGCATTGGAAAAACTGATTTTGTTTTCTTGAAAGCCTTTAGAGATTAATATTTACTTTTATGAGGTTAATACTTACTTTTTTTTTCTTTTATGCAGGGCAAAGGTTGCAAATATCTAAGTAGTTCAAATATAAACTTTTTCTTCTACTTCTCAAAAAATATATATTAATTGCAAGTCAAATTTAGATATGTTTGTTTGTTTGTTTAGAATATGTAGAACTAGAGTATAGACAAACAAATTAGAATATGCTAGTTTTGTATGTTTAGATATGTCTACATTTATTTTAGATTCATTAAAAGATCACCATTAAAATAGTACTACTTACTTAAAGTAAGTTGTATTTAAAAAAATAATAATACACTGACAAGGAAGGTCTCCATAAGCGCATACTCAGAAAATTTTGAAAAAATTACAGAATGTTCTTCTCATGAGGATATATACGTTTATAAAAAAATTTGCTGCGGAACCTCGATATAACGTCCGTAAAAAAAAAAAAATGAAAATGTCGTGTTTCGGCGATTTATCGCTGGGTTGGCGACACAATGAAATTTTTAAAATGCACATTTACGATAAATACGCTTTAAGAAAAAACGTTTTCTACTCTTTATACTGAACTAGTTTGAGTAAGTTTAACTTAAATAAATACATTTTTATAACTACAGTTTTGCCATGTACATTTATATGTACATTTAAAGAAAATTAACGATCGTATTCTACAGTTTAGATCTAAATTTAAATGGATTAAAAATGCTTCAAACTAAAAATTAATTGTTTGATTCTGAGCACTGTTAATTTGACTTCGATACTGTTAGTGCCGGAGACAACAAGAAAAAAATTGTTGCCATGGAAACAATGACTTATTCAATATCGAAATGTATAATGAGAGGGTTCTTAATCCGAGATTTACTGTTAAAATACACTTAAAACTTATCCATCCAGCAACACCATGTAAAATTAAGTAACTTCAACAATACTTAATTTGTATTTATACTATATAAGCTTATAGAAAAAATTATAAACTATCTAATCGTCGAAATTTAAATTCATAAAGTACTATGCATTTAAACACTCATCTAACCAGGCATTTTCAAATCCATTAAAGTCGCTTGCATTTGGCGAAGAAAAAGTTTTGCTCGCCAAATCGCGTCTTTTTGCGCCAAATACTCCAAAGTATTTTATTTTTTTACAGATTTTTTACTAGGATTCCGCAGCTAAATTTGACTGATCCTTTATTACGTACATGAATAGCTTCATTAGCATTTTTTCAAAATATTCTGAGTATGCACTTTAAGGAGACCTTCGTTGTGAGTATTTTTAATAAGTTTTTAATCAAAACCTCGTCCTCCCCCTCCGCCCCTCCCAAAAAAAAAGATGTGTCCAAGATGAACTTTAAAAACAGCAAGCTCATTAAATATCATAAGCATATGCAGAAGGTGCTGGGATAATCATATATCAAGAATGGATGCATGGAATTTCACCAAACTTCCTATTCTGTTATTTTTAAACATTAACACATATGAGATAGAGGGAAGTTTTAAGATTGGTACTAGTTTAGTTAAAATTTAACAAATAATTGAAATAAACCTACACTTAAAAAAATTATCAGTAAAATTTATAATTGTCTGAAATAATTTATAAATTCTACTGTTTTTTAATGATTTTAAATTTAATAATTTTTTAAATTATCTAATTCTAACTCTAATGATTATGTGCTGGGAGAAGAGGAAATAAAATTTTTAGGACGTGGGGTATTGTAGAAGTTGCATTATTTATTTATTATTCTACTATAAAATAACAAATAGGATAGAACAGCGGTTATGAACCTTTATTGGTACGTGAAACACCTTTAAGTGAAAACCAACCTAATATGAGGGTGAATCTAATATCAGTATGGAAATTGTTCTATGATCTCTATAGCTATCGATTATCCTATCCTACGAAAAAAGCAGAATTTCATACGAAGGACACACTATCAACAAAAACAAGAATATATGTAATTGTGGAATATGTGTAATGTCCCAATATGTGTAAGTGGAAAAATAATTAAAACAACACACATATTACAAAGATAATGAAAAATACATATTATCAAAATGCAACTTTAGAATCGGTGAGATTTCTGGCACTGGTGTTTACCAATGAGGGCATTTATATCAGGGTTAAAACTGGTTAATTTTTACCAAGTCACTTTCTACTCAAGAGCGGTGGCCCAGAGTACAGATTAATACACAAGATAGGACACTATTATAGGGTGTTATGGTAACACGATGACGAATGCAGCACCTGTAGTGACAATGGGGAAGAAACGTCTCATAGACGGAATATTTCTCCTTTTGAATGTCTATCTTATTATGATCTTTCTTTTTTAAATGCCACATGTTTATATCTTCAACTTTTTAGGCATGAATATAGAACTAAAGATCTTTAGATCTATGTTCATGTTTTTAGGAAAAGTGAAAAACGAAAGTTTAAAAATTCCGATTTGTATGTAGACATGTGTCACAGGACATATTTTAACATCTTTAACCTTACTAAAAAAGTTCTAAAAAAAACTGTCGTTTCAATAATAATAAAATTAAATTAAGACCTTTAAAAGGAAACTTCACACACCACCGAGCAGCAAATTTGAAGAGAATCGTCTGCCTCTAAGCGAAAAGAATAGATATTAAAAACATAGAGCACAGACAGATTTCATATACATGGGTAAATTTTGGAAACTTGTTAGTTTTCCCCCCTTGTCACTAGTGACGCTATTATTGCTGCCATTACAGATTTTGCTGTAACTGTCCTATCTTGTATGTTAAATGTATGGGCCAGAGTTGCCATAACTACTGCGGCCATTTCTCACAACGAGGTCACAACAGAATACCGACTGACTGTTTAAGGGGAGTCTTCACGCGCTTGAAAACACCCGCTCGCTAATGTTAAACCTATGACCAGGTTATTTTCGAATTTCTAATTTAAGTTTGAATTTTTTTTTGTATAAGATAGCTGTGGTCGATCTGTAATATAGCTATTTTTTACTATTTCGATTTCAGTTGCAGATTTTTTTAATAAAGGTACTTTCACTTTTGCAACCAGTTTTGAAAGTGAAAGTACCTTACTTCTAATAAATATTTACCCAGGTCAGACACTACACATTTTGCTAACTCTTCTAAAGACATAACAGGATGGCTACAGAAATTGCAAAAAAAAAGTTCTCTGATTTTTCCCTGACTACCTTTATCAGATTTACCTGATTTCTATTATTAACAATACACATACAGTATTTTTTAATGTAAGCTGCTTCCTCGTACAACACATATTAAGCTTGCTAATACCTCATTTGTGAAAAAAAACAAGAGGAAAACATAAAAATTGCAGAATATTCACAGTTTTATGGATCTGAACGCAAAATTTAGATCTCTATATAGTGGCCAATGAATATATGGTGACCAGAAAATTTAATCATTTTTTGAAGAATGTGCAAGTTATATTCTAAGACACATCTATATCTGACAGGATAACTAATTGGATTAAGTTGGCCACCTGATCAGCTTATGCTAATGTATCATAAAAAATGGATAAATTGACTTCAATATAAGCGTTATTCACAGAAAATGAGAACATCTGATCACCTTAATTTGTGTTAAATACCAAAAACTCATACCCTGAGCATTAAAAAAATATATAAACATGTTACTATTTTTTATCATGTAAGATTAATTGGCTTAAATATCACATGTTTGTAGACGAATCAGTCTGTGACAATATTTGTGTTTTTGTATCAAACAAATTTCTCTGATTTGCAAGTACTTTTATGGAATTTCCCGATTTTTCCAGATTGATAAACCTTCCTGATTTCCAGAATCAGTAGCCACCCTGTATAAGGTACTTATAACAAAATGTGGAAATCAACTGATGCATGTTTAATTAGAATGTACCTTGGAGCAGCCTCATATTCAATAACAACCCCAGTAAGGGCCCTGGAATAAGTAAAAGCTTCCTTGTATCTTAGAAGATAAAAATTACTTCTGTGTTTTTAAATAAATCATAGTGTTTTTATTTATTTCAAGAGCTTTTATTTATTATTGCACTGCCACAAAATTTTAAGCTTTATACACATGTACAAATAAAATGAGAACAGCACTAAACTAAACATCAAAAACACATATTTACATTTTTAAGCTAACAAGTGAAAAGTAAAAAAATAATTTTAGATATAATGCTGCATTTTTATCAGTTAAATATTTAAAAGCCAAAAACTTTGGAGGGTATTCATTACTGGCACATTTACTTTAAATATGTATACAAAAAAGTTTTATTTGGTACTTAAAAAATGTTTAGGCAGTGAAAAAAAAATTAATACTAATAAAATAAAAAATACTATAAACTAATACAAAGATTGAAATTTAAGCAAAAATAAATTTACATTCAACATAATTTTTTACAAAAACACTCAAAGTGGAATTATTATCAGTAGCACAGAAAATGCAGTACTTTTCCTTCAGATGCTCTGCACAATGTGTTATCGTCATTGAATTGTGCACTACACTCACCCACCGTAGATTTTCTTTTCTTGAACTTTTCATGAAAAGTTTTATTTAATACTGATAAAATGTTTAGAAAGAGCAAAACACACACACACACAAAAAATATAAATAAACATGAAAAAATATACTACAAACTAATACAAAGATTCAAATTTAAGCAAAAAGAAATCAAATTCAACATAATATTTTATAAAAGCAATCAAAGTAGAATTATTATCAGTAATACAGAAAGTGCAGTACTTTTCCTTTTCATTCTCTGCACAACATAACATCATCATTGAACTCTGCACTAAACTCTCTTAGCACTACTACACTCACCCTCCACAGATTTTCTTTTCTTGAACTCACAAATAATCTCATCACACACACAGAGGAATTTCTGTAGCACAAATTCTTTTACAAGAAAAACATTTATAACATAGTACTTTTTAAATTCTACCACTTCTTCCTTCAATGGTAAACATTCCTTGATAAAGTATTTGAGAAAACCCTCCTGATTGTCATGCAACAACTTCTTACAAATATCTTGTGAAAAATAATGATAAATAATAGATTTTTTATCTTCAGGAGTTGCGTCTTGGAAGATCAACATAATGGTAGCTTTATCTCTAATATGAAACAGCTGTGATACCATGAAAGAAATGTGTTCGCCACTTAAAAGATATCTTTTGTAATCATTAGGGCTTTGTTCCCAAAATTCATGAAAAAGTTTTCGGTAATCTTTATCGCCTTCTACTATGTAAATGATGAAATCATAGACTATTTTTTGATAATATACTTTGGGAAGAAAATTCCACAGACGGTTTGCTATTTCTATAAAAAAAGTTTTCAGTGTCCAATCCATAAAACATTCCAACACTTGAAAAGCCTGGTTACTAAATATATCATTTTGTTGTATTTGATTTAATTGTGAGAGTAGGAAACAGAAAATATGAGAATAGGATTCTTTCAGAAAGTGAGTGCGTACAGTTATACGAATCGCCTTCCAAATTAATACAAATCTTGCTGTAATCACCAAAGAGTCTTCTCTTTCTGCAGCAGTTAGATGTTGAAAAAAATATTCAGTAGCCACTTTATTACCATTACGTGCTGCAAGTTCAAAGGCATATTGAGAAGGAGAACATTTACGTTCCATTCTTTTTTCAATCATACTGTCCATCTTATCCACTTCTCCGTTTATCTGGTATGTCCAAAGCACCACCAATTTCTTCTGCTTGACATGTATTGGATCTTCTTGATTATGGAAAGATCTTCTGCAATCTTCCGGCATTTTCTCCCATAATTTTAGAATGTCATCTTTTAAGCAGTATGTACATGCCAACTTGTAACGTGTAGTAATATCTATGCTCTGATCTTTAATCATCCCTTCTGCTGTTTTCCTCTTATCTATAGTTCCTTGTGGCGTCCAAGAAAATTCATTAGGTAGATCTACTCTAAGATTACAGACTATGTAATGGAATTGCTTCCATTCTGAAATTTGAAAGCCTATAGGTTTAATAATGCATAATATTTCCTCTTTCAGCTCTTTTGGCAGTGGAAGTTTTGCTACTTTTTTCACTGCCATAGCTTCAATTTTCATCCATTTTGATTTAAATTTGTTATAATTTGATGGAATACTGAATTTTGCCAATAAATCTTTCACATCCTCTTGACTCCATAACGTTGCAGTTACTTTAACAAGAGCTAAATGCAGGAGTGATGGTGTTATAACGTAATTCATTATTAACACTAATGAAATATTTAATGTATCAAAAAATATTGTTTTTCCAAGGAAAAATTATAGAAAATTTTAGAATGAGAAATATTTTTTTTTTAAATGTCACAGTTCTGTATTAAGTTTTCTAAATATGAGTTCGATGAAAGTAGATACAAACTATTCTTTCACTTTCAAAAAATCAGTCAATAAATATAAAGGTGCACAACAAATTTTAAACAGCCACAGTTTTGTTGAAAAATGAATATATGTTCATTTTGATTCAACATTAGCTTTTCAGATGGATGGTTAAAAAGGTAACAGGAACATCAGGATTGTACAGCAAACAGTAAATCAGCTATGCTTGTTCTGATTGCAATGGTAGTAAATGAAATTCTTGTAGCTTGATGATATTAATTCTCAATGATTAGAAAGCACCAGAAAAATATCGCCTACAAGAAAAGAAAATATCAAGAAGTATGTAAAATATTCATATCTAAAAAAAAAAAATGATTATTTCACAAGAGTAAACTAGATAGTGGACGAAAGAAAGTATTTACAAAAACATAGTGATCATTCTTAGAAAGAAAAAGAGCAGGGTGCTACTTACTGAAAAATGTAGTAAGCAGAAAAAGGACAATAGTTTAATAGAAAAGAGTCGTGTTGCAAGATATAGTATATTATGATAATATAAAAATTACACATTTTTTATCACTAGTAAACATAATACACTGTGTCATTTTTAGGTATAATAAATGAAATCACATTAACTTTAATTGATTTTATGAATTATTTTAAATTAAGTAATACAATTAAATTACAAGATGATTTAATAATCTGTTTTTCCTAAAGCAACGAGGAAGCTTCTCTAATTTTTGCAAGCTCTGGAGCACACAGATTTAGAAATACTGTGGTACAGGAAGGATTTTTACAAGAAATCTCAGGATACAACTAGAAGTGCATTTAACTACTTTTAAAAGATGCAGAGTACATTTTGCTAAATTTAAAAATGGCAGGGTGCTACACCCTTAAAATAGAGAGGCCAAGAGACACACACATTATTTCGTATTTTACTATATAAACAAGAAAAATATCTGTGATATATTTTTTAATTACCTACTTACTTTATTCATATAATAAACATACAACTTTTTGTGCATAAAGTAAGACAATAGAAGCAGTGCCAGCCTATGTTTAGAAAAGTTGCCGTAGAGCATGAAATCAGCAATAATTCATCAGCATGAGAAGTGCTTAAGAATTAAAAGGTGTCTAATTCATAAAAAGGAACAGCTTTGGGATTAGGCTGCTGTCTGCCATCTTGTTTGTTTTTTTGGCACGAAAAACCCTTTCTTGAAAAGTAATAAATGTCGCCAAGTAGTCATTTATAGCCATTTTAGGCTTAACTATAAACATTTTTTAACCCTTTCCGACACAGACAAAGTCTGTTCGTAAAATGAGAAATTGCTGACTGACACCGGAATTTACAAACGACTTTTTTAGAAAATACGAACTCCTTATTTTAAGCTTTCATTATAGAAACAAAATTTTATTATAACATTCTTAGTGTCGTATGCAAGTTTGGAATTAAAATTAGGTGTGCCCGGAGTAGAACCACTGTGCCGGAAAGGGTTAAACAAAAAAAAGGAAAGCAAAATAATTAAAATCCTGAATATTTTATAAAACATTTATTAAATTAACCATGATTTTAACTGCTTTGCTTTCCTTTTCTTTTTTTGATTTTTAATATCTATTTAAAAAAAAATTCATAATTAAGCCTAAAGTAGCTATAAATGACAACTCGGCAACATGAAGCATAAAAAACTGAAATTTAGCATCAAGAAAACAGTAAATACTTAATGATTCTGAGATTAAAGTATTAAAATAAAGCAAATAAACATCACTTGAAAAAAAAAACTGGTGGGTGGGGGGGGGGGGGGGGAGGCAACATACAGATAATCAAACAAATTTAAAACAGCAAATTATTTTTTAAAAACAAATTTTATGAAAAAGATTTATTAAAATTATGATTTTTTTAGTAAATTTTACTGACCTATAAAAAGGTTAAAAAAAAGATTACATAAATCTTTTTTGTCAGGTTTACCCACCGGTAGAGATGGGAATGCTCGAAAAAAAAAAAAAAAAACCGGAAACTTTGGGAAAAAAAACTGGTTTTTTTCCGAAGAGCTATTTTTCAATTTTTCTGAATTGGAAAAATTAAAACTTAATTTATAAAATAATATATTTAAAATGTTATTATGGCTGCATTCTGATATTTTTTCTTTATGTTTTTTAATGTTCAGTGTCTCCCGTGAAAATGTTAACATAGAAAATATGATCTGTAAGCAGTTTAGGAAGAACTTGAGTCCTTTAAAGGATCTTTTACAATTTTTTCACCTTAAAACATAGAACCTTTCAAAAAATTCAGAATATTTTTCAATCTCCATTCTGAATCCTCCAGAAATGTGATGATTTTAGAATAACAAAACATGTCACATAACAGTTGAAATCGCCAATAAATCTCTTATCTAGCTGTATATACAGTAGTGACCAAAATTGTGGAAACCTTTTGGGGAAAAATGTTTTTTTTTTTTAAGTTTGATGGCTGTAACATCTATTATTTCTTAGTTATACCGTAAAAGCTATATACCGCTGGAAAGATAACTTAATCAAAAATATCATGCATTACAGTTTGTTCAATTCTAATTAATTTATCAAACGTTATAGCCAAATAATCAGAAAAAGGCAGTAAAATCTTAGTTATGAGCCATCAAATTTCAAAAAAGCATTTTTTCCCAAAAGGTTTCCACAATTTTGGCCACTACTGTATTTATGAAGGACCTTATTAAAAATATCTAAATAAGAACCTAAATATAATAATAATTTCTACTTCACAAAATTTTGATTATATATTTTATGACAATTTTATATGATTTTTTTAATAAGGCAATATTTTTTAAACAAAATGTTCACAAAAACAGGATCATGTTTAAAAAAATGTAAGCAGACCCATGCCACTTCTCTTGTTAAAAATGAAAATTCATGTGCAAAATTTATTTCAATAATATACCGAAATTCAATATAAAATTTGAAACATGCATTTATTTTTATTGGGTGTTAATCATATATTGGCATAGCTGCGATTTTTCATGTAATCAAATAATAATTGCCAGAAATATTTAATTACTTTTAGAAACAAGTTATTTTCTAATAACATGCAATTGAAATTATTTAGTCTTTTCAAGCTTTTTTCGCTTCTCTTCCTTTTCCTTAAATATAAATTTTAAGACTTGTCTAACTATTTTTTTTTTTTTAATATAAATGCATACAAATAAACTTTGCAAAGAAAATATAAATTTTCTGATAAAAATTGTTTTTAACTAAATATTTCGAAGTATTAAAAAATCCACCTGTTTTATAAATTTCATTAAAGAAATACATATATATATATATTACATATATATGTATATATATGTATATATAGTACATATATATATTACTTTCATATTAAGAATCTAAAACATCTAAAACCAAAACATAGAGTTGGTTTAGGTTTAGACTGGAAAGCTATACCAAAACCAATTACACAATAAATGAAAATTCTAGTCATACGACAATAAAATTGTAATATAAGTTATCAATTTTTAAGCAATTGAAGATATTAAAATAATAATATTTATACTGTCACAACTACAATAATTTATTTCTTTAAAATAGCATCATTTATATACTTAAGCAATACTATGTTGAAGTGATATTTAATGCAATTTAAATTTTCTTTCAAACTGCAGTGTTATTGGTTGAAACTCATAAGATTTTTTGTTGTTGTTGTTGTTATTTTAAAAAATTTTCTCTACTGGTAATTGAAGAAATGCAACTGAAAAATCATTTCAACAGAGACATGATATATTACAAACAATGGTGTTAAATTAAGCAAGAAAACCTACTGTGAAAATTCTGAGACTGAAAGGGTAACTTTAAAAAGTTTACTTTGTTTTTTCTTTTTTGTAATACATATATTCATGTAAAGTGAAAAAAAATATTTTCTTTGGTATGCAGAAATTTAAAAAATGTTTATTATTTTATATCTTTAAAGAAAATGTAACTTAATTTTGAGAAACATTTGTAAGAAATCAATTTTTCCAGAAAAAAACTGGAAAAAAACTGTTTTTTTTCCACCACTTCAAAATTTCCGGAAATTTTACATCTCTACCCACCGGTAATCATATTGCTTAAAGCAAGAATTAAAACAGCCAAAATTTGGCTTCAAAACATAAAAATATTAAAAAAACAAATAATTTTTTTAATATTTTTGTAAGTTAGATAATGTTTTCGCGTAGCAAAAACCTAGCTTCAAACATAAAAAGATTTCACTTCCCTAGAAACATCATTAAACTAATCGTTGGGGGCCACCGTAATACTTACCCATCATGGATATGCATAATATAAAATATGAAAATAAAACATGTGTAAACTACTTATAAAATGCATTGCTTGAATAAAATCGTGGCTTGATGAAGTCCTAAACTTTAAATGCTCTATTACTGAATTACGTAAAAGAAACATCCTTATAACTCCAAAAATTATAATCCTATTAACTAACGGTTTATTGCGTCGGATTAAGCGTCTCATTTCCAATTAAAATATATCTTTGAATTGACATTTGGATGAAATACAGGGTCATGAAAAATCGAAGAATGTCGTAAATAGGATTACAAATATCTCAGCAGCTCATGATCTGATCGACTTCATTCTTTATGCAAAATTTATGTTTTTTTATTGTATTTTATAGTCCCTCCTTAAAATAAACAATTTTGAAAATTTGTATATACCTTTTATCAGAACGAAAATTTCGAGAGTCCAAAAAAAAAGATAGTTCCGGATCATCGAGGTTACTGAAATTCAGTAAGCTTCTTCCCATTATTACATACTAAGTACATACCAAATTTTGAGTATCTATCTCAATTTGTTCGGAAGATAGAGCGTTTACAGACACACAGACAGACGGCAAATTTTTTTTTCTCTAAAAATATGTTTTTCGGAATCTCCAGTGTCTGAAACGTGTAAATCCGTCAAAATTTTTTTTCCGATTTTTAAAACGATTACAAGACTTACCCTATACTACGTATGATGGGTAAGTAAAACTGTTGCTGTTGAAGGGAGTTTTGAGAGGGGGGTATAAAAAGGTGTTTATTTGTTGTCAGGGGGGCCTCTGCCCCCCCTCCCCCGAACCTCCATTTTTTTCTTGTTAATGATAAATTTACTCTTCATAATTTGGCAAAGTACGAATCAAACTCACCTGCTTTGTGCGGAGTATTCCGAAAACCACGTAAATTTAAATCACAAGAATAAAAATAAATGCAAAAATATATAATTTAAAACATAAAATAGTAAATTAATGTGAAAATTAGGTTTTAAAAGACATACATTTTATGAAAAATAACAGAAAACCAATGATCTCACTTACCTAGAAAAAATTTTAAATGATTTTTTTAAGTAAGTTTTAGGAGTCTATAAAAAGGTATTTCTTTAAAAATAAGATTACTTATTTTTTTTTTTTTTTTTTTTTTTTTTGTGAAACCTCCGGTAATCATATTGCTTGAAGCGAGAATAAGTTCTAAAAAACAATTTCTAACACTTCCCTGATCTCTAACCCTACATTCACAAAACAATTACATAAAAATCATGCAAACAAAACCTGAAAACCCTTTATCAAAAATATATCTAACTTTAAAAATAACAAATTTAGCCCTAAATTCAATAATTTAATATATTGATAATAAATAAATCGGAAAAACAAAACCTGTTAAAACCACGTGCAGTTATAAAATTGAGACAAGAAAAGTAGCAAGCTACAGAACAATAAAAAATGGTCAAAAGAAATTATCTAATTTCAATAATAACAAATCTATCCCTAAATTCAAAAATGTAATACATTTATCAGAAATAAATCGGAAAAATGCAACCTGAAAAAAACAAAACAAAAAAAACAATGTGAAGTCGTAAAATGAAGATAAATAAAATCACAGTTACATAGAAAGCTAGAAACAGGAAACTGAACTGACCAGATTTTCACACTCGGAAAGGACGATTATTCTAGGGTTGCAATCACCAAACATCAAAAACAAAACTCGCCAAAATTTGTCAGATAAAAGCAAATCTTAACAGCCAAACGATTGCAGATATTTTCCAAAGCTTAGCCCAAAGGGCTGTCTTTAATATAGATAAATCATCACAGAGTGGATATAGAAATAAATATTTAAAAAAAAAAAAAAAAAAAAAAATTCACCTTTTATGCTAGAAAGCCATAAAAAAATAATGGCAGATCTTTTATTGAAAGCAGCAAATTTTGTATAACATTACCAGGTGTGATTTAAACAACGAAACTCTTTTTGAAAAGCCGATTCTCATATAAGAAATTAATTATATTCTGATAGCAAACTGCCACCTTTAACATAAATAAATTATCACAGAGAGGAATATAGAAATAAATAACAAATTAAAAAATCACATTTTATGTTAAAAAGCCATCAAAAAATAGTGACAGATCTTTTATTGAAAGCAGCAAGTTTTGTTCAACATTACCAGGTGTGATTTAGACAACCAAACTCTTTTTGGAAAACCGATTCTCTTATAATACTATAATCACTATGAATTTTTAACAGGGTGTGATTGAGTAGTCCAACTCGACTACAAATTTCTATTACTTTTCTAGGTTTTTCAGGTATCGAGATTTTGTCATATTAAAAAAATTTTAACGTTGTGAATTTTAAGATGGAACTTTTACTGACTATCTGAATAGTCTGAAGCATAAACTATTGATTTTTTAAACAAATTTGTTAACACAGAGATTTATTTTATGGTTGATGATTACTCGATACCCCTATAATTCTTAAAGAGAATGATTTTTTAAATGCAAAATATTTTTCGGATACAGTATAACTTCTTTAATTCTGAATCATAACGATTCTGGATTACTGAAGTTTTGAAATTGAAATTTAGATAAACAATAATACTATACTAATAGTATCTGTCATTAATATGGCAATACAAAAATGCAAGGAACTTGATAATTTGAGATAATTAAGAAGCACTGAGAAATTTCAATTTAAAATGTCCTAAAATATACTTTTTAATAACATATATTTCATGTGGTCTCGACATCTATTATAAATTAAAGAAAACAATAACTGTACAATATCATTTTATATAAAGATTTCTGATTTATAAATATTGAATAAATAGTACAAATCACAAAAATAATAGATATAAAATGAAAATACTGCAAATGAAACTAATTTTCTAAAAAAGAAGAAAAATGTTATATATGAGAAATTTAAATAAGACTTAAAATTAATTTTTTAAAATAACTATTATTACATATTTAAAATAGTGATACATGAAGCTAACATCTCTATAATAAAACTGTAAGTCATGTGACTGTCCTCAACAGTTCCGGGATGCCACATCGCTTTTTCATATGCCAAGCCGTCATTTTTATTCAAAATTATTTTTTCGAATAAACTGCATAAAAGTTACATTTTAAGAAAGATCGTTCAAAATAAATTAATATTTGAGAGATGACTTGCGTTCAATTATGTATATATTCTGCAATAACTTCAGTCGAAAGATTCGCAGTTCAAATTCTCTATTCATAAAAGTAAACAAAAAAAAGATTGATTCGTCGTGAACATTTAAAATATTAAATCATGGAGGTAATCATTCGCAAAGCAAGTTCTCCGCGAATGAATTTTTGGACCGCTGCCTCGCGTCAAAAAAATAATTCGCACCAGTGAGACAATCAAAGTTTACCATAATTATGTGCTATACAACTCAACTTTCGGACCTTTTCTTGACGTAAATTGAACTCATGTAATAATATTTAATGAATCAGATTTTTAGCATTTTTAAAATCGCTAATACAGCTTTTATTTATCGCATGTACAAATTAGAAATGATACTTTGATTTTGAAATCAAATGTTTTGATTTATGATATTATTTCTTATTTATTTATTTATTTTCTCTTTTAAATGAAAAGTGTGAAGTATTTTAAATTTATGTAATATAAGCATTTTAGATTAAAGTTAAGTATTTTAAATGAAATGAGTGACAGGTTTATAATTTAAAATTAAATTAATTGTAGTATGAATGACGGTGATGGGAACGATATTTGGCGAATTATCATCTGCTCCCGGCTAACGAAAATACTCATAATTAAAAAAAAGAATAAAAATAAATAAATGATAGTTTGTTGTAAATAAATATTGATATACATATCAAAAATAATTTATAGAATTAAAATAAAAAATAAAAGTAAATAAACAACAATTTCCATAACAAAGTTTTCGCCAAATTGGCGGGGGAGGGGGGAGAATCGCGCCAACGTGCGTATGTGACATTTGTGCCCAAAAAATATACGAAATGCTACCATGATCGCAAAAGTTCATGATTTGTCTATTAGAATCTTCCGATTTGGCGAAGGATTAAGGGAAAATTAAATTATGAATAAATGTAACGTGTTGCAATGTTTAACATACATTTAAGGGAGACCAAACTGGTCGCCAGTGGCGGCTAGTTGTGAAAAATTAAACATATAACACCCAGAAATATCTTGAGTTATGCCACAAATTCAATATTTATTAAATAAATACTAATTATAAAATGAGATTTAGTGTTGTTTTGGTGCCATTTATCTGAACTTTGGAGAAAGAAAAATAAAATGATATAAAATTAATTCTGAAATTATATTATTAAAAAAAAATTAATTTCTTCTTATTGCATTACTTTAATATATTTAACAATGGTGATACATAAAGCTAATAGTATTATGAAAAACTATGAATTACATATAAAAATTTTTTTATATATATATTTTTTGTATGAAACTTCCTTTTTTTCTGAATTGCTGTCTCATTTATTGGTATTTATTTATACTTATCCTTTTACTTTATATTTAATAATTTTTTTTTTTTGGCAGTTGTAAGCAAGATTTTACCTGCATTAAAAATTTCTGGTAAGTTTTTTTTTCTCTTTTTTAATGTTCAAAATGTTTTAGATTATTGTCAGGGGGCTCTGCCCCTCCCCTTGACAATAACAAATAGTCATCTCAAAAAGCAGATTTGTTTAGTTTTTTACTCGTTAGTTTATTTAGAATGCTGTTAAAATTTGTGTAATTGCATTGTAACAAATTTTTCAAGATGGCAGAAAAACTTCATTTTTAAATCTTTATGTTATTTTCCATGTTTTTACATCATTTTCTGTTTTTAAAAATGGTGCAAAATCATTGATTTATAAAAAAAATTATGTTTTTCCACCATCTTGAAAAATTTTTCATGTCACCAAAACGGCATTTTGGCAAAAATTTTTTTTTGAAATTTGCCAAGCGGCACAGGATATGGAACTCTTTCCCTGATCACCGAATTCCCAGATTTTTTCCTGCAGTGTACTTGCAAAATCCACCTTTTTTTTCTTTTTCATGCAATTGATTGAAGAATTTTGCAATATTTTCCCGCAGCTGATTGATGAATGCCACAATATGCTCCCTGTGACCGAATGATGAAATTTATGATTTTTTTCTTGCGACTGATCGGAGAAACCCACAGGATTTTTTTTTCATGCAGTCGACTGAAGAATATAGTGATATTTTGTCGGGACTGATTTACGAATGTTGAAGTTTTCTTCCTGCAATCAAATGCTGAAATTTATGTTTTTTCTCTGCAACCGACTGATGAATTTGAGGATTTTTTTACTGCAACTGAATAAAGTAGCTCACTGTCTATCAGAAAAAAATGGAATTCTAGTACTGAAAACGCAAAAAATACTAGAATTCCACTACATAACCAGAACACAATCATCCCTGCAAATAGGGCAGAATTTTTTTATGTGAAAGCAAAGATTTTAAAATATTTTAAACTTCTTTGTATGGTGGGAGGAAAAAGTAAATTTAGGTGGTTAGGGGGAAATTTAAATTATTATTTATTGTTATTAGTTAGAAACAAAAAGGGCAGAATTTGTTTTAAATAATTTTAAAGATGTGAAACTCTCTACAACGGCAAGGGAGGGGGAATTTACATGATTATGGATTTATTATCTCTAGAAAGAAACAAATAGAGCAGAACTTATGCAATAGAAATTTAAAAAATAGATTTTTAATTCTTTTGCATGTTGAGGGGGCAAAGAGGCCTGAGTACCATCAGACTTAACAGACAAGACTTTTGCTAAAAGTAATTGTGGTCGGATAAAAAGGAAATTATATCGAGAAGCCTGCTATGGATTTAAATAACAACAAATGAATAATAATACTGCTTCAGCCACCATAACAGTGAAAATGACAGTTTATTTGTAACCGTGCCTATACTCTATAGGAAAAATCCTTGACTTTATGCACAGGCGATACTGGCACCCAAGATTCACAAATTTTACACAAAAGCAGCAAGTTACGGCCACGTGATTTACAGTATGGCAATTTTTTGTATTGCTCTACTTGTTACGCTACTATACTGTTCAAAATGTAGTGCCCTACACTGCCATATTTTATATTTCTAATGACTCCTCTAGTTTCGCTATTTGTAGCGCACTACTTCCGATCACTAATTGTAACTATTATTGGACTATTACTGGAATTGGCCATACTCTTGTATGCCCAATTCGAGTAATCTTTTAAAACAATTAAAATATTATATCTTCATCGATATATTTTAAAAAGTGCTGGCATAATAAATGAACAGAATCAGTGGCGTGTCCAGGATTTAATTACAGGGGGGGGCTGACTTAAATTTCGATAATGTTCTGAGTCTTACGAAACATGTTGAACTGCATTATAAACAGAAATCTTGTTTGACAATAAGGCCGTAGGCAGAGAAAAAGGGGGGAGGGGGAGGTACAGGGCCGAACTCGAGCACCGCCTCCCCCCCTCACCAAAATAACTTGAAAAGTGATAATGGATTGTTTCATATACTTTCATTTAAAAGAAAGCCATTGTAGCTTCAAATTAATAATCTTGCTTGACATTGCCATTCACAAAAAAAATTTCAGTTCGTACATTCGCTGATTCGGCGATAATGTTTAATGTCTCTGCACACTAATATACGTCCTTAGTCTTGGCAGCATCTGTGGAAGAGAGTTAAATATTCTTTAAATTAATTAAACTACTTCTAGATCTTGCCAATTGAGCACATTATACATATTCAATTATCCACTAAAACATGTATGGAATTGTTTTTCAGTCATTTGAAAAGAGATTTTGTGATCTCAAGTAATTTTGATCGCTGTCACTGAGAGGCATATTGGGGTAACGAGAAAACAAATTCATTGCGTGCCAGAAAATAAAACAAATTTATCTCAAAAAAAAAAAAAGAAAAGAAAAGAAACAAAGTAATTTTTTTTCACTGCGACCACTTTGTAAGGGGAAGGGAGCTGTTACCCCATAACCACCACCCCTTGTGTATACTAATATGGGACTAAAGAAAATAGAGTGGGTTGCCCATTGCATGACAGAAAAAATAATTCTAATTTTATCTCAAACATAAAGAGAAAAATCAGCACTTTTTTCATTTCATTTTTGATCATTTTGGGAAGTGTGGGGTCTGTGCCCCATCAGCCCCTTCCCCCTCTTTGGATATGCTGTGGTGTTTGTTACTCTGTACTAATATGGGAGTAAGGGGAAGAAAGTGGGTAGTCTGTTGTATAACAAAAAAAATATATACAAATTTATCTCAAAGAAGAAAAAACAGCATTATTTTCACGAGATGTTCGACTATTTCGGGAAGAAGGGGGCCCTCTGTAACTCCATCAGCCCCCTTCCCTTTTTAGATATGCTTTGATGTCAATGTGAACTAATATGGGGCTATAAAGAAGAGAGTGGGTAGTCTGTTGTATAACCAAAAAAAATTACAAATTTATCTGAAAAAAGAAGAAAACAGACCTTTTTTCATGAGATTTTCGACTATTTCAGGCGAGGGGTAGGGGGGGGCTATAACCTCATCAGTCCCCTTACCTTGTTTATGCTGTGATGTCAATGCGGACTAATATGGAACTAAAAAGAAAAGGGTGGATAGTCTGTTCTATGACAAAATAAATAAATAAATAATAATAATATAAATTTATCTCAAAGAAGGAAAAAAACAGCACTATTTTCATGAGATGTTCAACTATTTGGGGAGGGGAGGGGAGGCTGTAACCCCATCAGCCCCCATTTCCTTTTTAGGTATGCTCTGATGGCAATGTGGACTAATATGGGACTAAAAAGAAGAGAGTGGATAGTCTGTTCTCTGACAAAATAAATAAATAAATAAATAAAAATTTATCTCAAAGAAAAAAAACCAGCACTATTTTCATGAGATGTTTGACTATTTCGGGTAGGGTGGGTGTAACACAAGCAGCCCCCTTCCCCTCTTTAGGTATGCTCTGATGTCAATGTGGACTAATATGGGACTAAAAAGAAGAGAGTGGATAGTCTGTTGAATAGCAAAAAAAAAAAAAATACAAATTTATCTCAAAGAAGAAAAAACAGCACTATTTTCATGAGATGTTCCACTATTTCGGGTAGAGGGGGGCTGTAACCCTATCAAAAAAAAAAAAAGCACTATTTTCATGAGATATTGGACTATTTCGGGTAAGGGGGGCTGTAACCGGGGCCTCCGAGATGTCGCTGTGTGTCCTTCACCGGGCCTGCTACAAGTATTAGTGACGTCACAGTAGGGATCCACTTTGGTCAATGTATCGCAGCAGAAAGATGTAATAAAAAGAGCATTTCCGCTCTTATAATTTGTGATTACATAAATAATATTAAATTTCATAATCGTGAAATAAAAGGGAATCAATACACTTGTTTTATTAAAGGAAATTAAAAGTTTTAAATTAAAAAAAATGCTAAGATTAATAAATCAGATTGACCCATTGACTTACCTTTTCCTAAACACATTATTTTACAATAAATATACGTACAAAAAATATAATAAATCTACCAAAAACTTTACAAAATCAATCCCATTCCTCCCTTTTACAACTACATACCATAATTTAACCACCAAAACACAATAAATGTCAATTTAAATAGAGAAATCGACATTTTTTAACTATAGAGACCTTGGCACTTTTTTTAACGCTTTGGCGTAATCCGGGCTTCAGAAAGTTAGATATGTTTTTAAATTATATACACAATTATGAAAACAAACCTAATGAACTTTTATGTTTATTTATATATATAAAATTATTTATATATACAATTCTGTTCTACCTGCATATAAAAAGAGATATATGGCTTCTTTATATTAAATAAATTATATAAATATTGAAAAAAAAAATACTTATTTATATAAAACTACGAATAGGTTGCCAGAAAATATGTTGCCAACTTTCCTTCTCTCGCCATAAGCCTTTTTCGGTACTTTTCGGTTAGCCGGGCGCCAGTGATACATGTACATATATAAATATATATATATTAATTCATACATATATGTGTGTGTAGATATGTGTATATATATATATATGTGTGTGTGTGTATACCCAGTAGCAGAATTTTCTATGTTAATCTGCAGCAAACCAAAATTTATCTGCAATCCAAGAATGCTGTACCAAGCTTACTATCATAAGAAATTACAGTAGCCCATAAAATAGGTAAAATTTGCATTTACAAAGAAAATATAAGAAGAAAATACAATGAATATAATAAATCTAGGGAGAAAAATTAAATTTTAGCAAGTTTTCTAAGCACAGAATTTTTTAAAAAGCTCTCAGATTGATCTGCAAGGTATTAAAAAATCTGCAGCACCGCTGCCATGCTGCACTGTTTCTGCTACTGGGTGTGTATATATATATCACTGGCGCTCGGCTAACCGAAAAGTACCCAATTTCCTATCTTAACTTTGTAACTGACTTGTAATATTTTAATAATTGTCTATTTATTGTACTTGGGTCTAGGACCTAATAACCACTCAAATTAACTTATCAAAAGTTTTATTTTCATAATATATAGTACACTTAAGTTAGCTAAAATGTTAAATGGAACTACGTAGAACTACAAAGTTGTGTAAATCAGTTTCTTTTAATTTTATAAACAAAGCACATCACTCACTTCTAACTAAATGTATCCAGATATTAGTCAATTTATTACAGTATTTCTTTCAAAATCATTTTTTAAACTGCTTATCGTCTGCTTCTTTTATTTATTTATTTTTTTTCTAAAGATCATTTGACTCTTTTCGATTTGGAAGTACAAATTCAATCAAATATGCCAGAATATTTCCATTACAGTAGGTTAGACATTTGTTGTTACGTTTTTTTTTTTCTGCACAACAAGCTCAATACAATCATATTAATTCTAGCTTCACGAATTGAAACGTTTATCGAAACATTTAATGCAGACTACTTCTGTTGAAATGTAAAAATAATTATCACAAGGTAATTTTCGTAGCTAAAATTTCTTCTTTTCATTATCAGTAGCGAATTTGACGACTTAGATTAGAAACTAGGAGCACAACATTTTCTTCTCATTATTTTATAGATATAATCTACACTTTCTTTAATAATTATAATCAATAATTATTGATACAGGGCTGCCACTGCCTAATGACACTGAAAATAGTAGCTTTAGTAGCCTACAAAGAAAGAAATAGTAGCCAAAATAGTAGCATTTGTACAAAAATAGTAGCCAAAATAGTCGCATACTTACCTAAAAAAAGGACAATATTAAAAAGTTTCCATAATAACTGAAGGGTCTTTATGAATGTCCACATCTTATTTCAGTGTTTATGTTTCTGCCCAAGTCACTTTTTATACTTTTATTAAAAAAAAATATACACATTTCTATAAAAATGAATATGATATGAATGAAAAAATGCTACGAATTGTGTAAACAGTTCTGAACTCTCCTTAATAAATATAGACGCCAACATTGTAAAAACTACATCAGGAGTAAAATAGTTACATTTCAGGAGTTTTGGACATCCATCAGGAGTAAAATTTAAGCAATTCAGGAGTCGTTTCAGGAGTCATACGAGTGTTTTGAAGATATACTTTTTTAATAGTTCGGCGTCATTTCGAAGATCAATAATGATAAATAAACTAATTTTGCAAAATTTTTGTGAAAATGAACTTGGTAAACAAAATAAAGAATAAAATAAGAGTCCTCAGCTTTGAAAGATAAACTAGGAATCTGTGAAGGAAAATTGATTCCACGGGGTTATGAAGTTTTTTCTGAATATATGGAAAAAAAAATATTCTGAAAAAAAATTCGCCGTTTTTTTAAGATCTTTTGACCAAATTTGCCGTTTTTTCAAGATCCTTGGACGAAATTTGCCGTTTTTTCGAAATCCATCGACGAAATTTACCGTTTTTTCGATATCCTTCGACGAAATTTGCCGTTTTTTGGCGATCTTTCAACAAAATTTGCCGTTTTTTCGAGATCCTTCGACGAAATTTACCGTTTTTTTGAGATCCTTCGACGAAATTTACCGTTTTTTCGAGATCCTTCGACAAAATTTACCGTTTTTTCGAGATCCTTCGACAAAATTTGCCGTTTTTTGGGGATCTTTCGACGAAATTTGCCGTTTTTTCGCGATCCTTCGACAAAATTAGCCGTTTTTTTGCAATCCGATGACGAAATTTGCCGTTTCTTCGACGAAATTGGACGTTTTTCCGTTATCCTTCGACGAAATTAGCAGTTTTTTCAACGATCCTTTGACGAAGTCGGCGTTTTCTCCGTGGCCCTTCGGCGAAATTCGCATTTTTCCGTGATTTCGCCGAAAAACGCGGAAAAATTTGCCGAATTTCCGCCGAAAATGCAGTTTTTTTTTACGGCCTTTTGACCAAATTCACGTGTTTTCACGGTCCTTTGACTAAATTTGCGTTCTTTTCGCAATCTGTCAACGAAATTAGCCATTTCCCGCGATCTTTTAATGAATTAATTTCGCGTTTTTTTCACGATCATTCAACGAAATTCCCCGTTTTTTTAAGATTCTTTGACGAAGTTTGCCGTTTTTCGCGATCCTTCGACAGAATTCGCCATTTTTTAACGATCCTTTGACGAAGTTTGCCGTTTTTTTCGCGATCCTACGGCGAAATTTGCCGTTTTTTCGGATTATTCGACAAAATGATTTCGCGATTCTTCGAAGAATTTACGCGTGTAAAAATTGCACGTCGCATGGGACGCGTAAGAACTATTTTTTTGCGTCCCAATTCCAATTTTTCGCGTAATTTACGCGCTATAGCGCGTCCGCGGCATCGCTGTAAAAGACGCAATTTCCGTATTTTCAACGTTATTTCCGTACTACCGTATTTTACCACGCATTTCCGGAGTTGTTGGCATCTATGTATACTAGACACCAAGCTTTTCTGGGCTCCAAAACCACCTACCACCAAACGTGATTTTCACCTACTAAGCCAAACTAGTTTTTCTCCGACCAAAATCTGCTTGGAATTTCCGTATTCCTGCCGAAACTTGAACATTCCCTGGAATTCAGAAACGATCCCATCAGCACAGTACCTGCCTCCCCTAATTTGCAAATAGAAGCAACCGCTTGCGTACGTACGGAAGGAGGAAACAGCGAGGCAGGTGACCGAGTGCGTTTGGGAAGATGACTTTACAGGCGCTTTGAGGGAGAAAAAAAAAGATCGATTCTTCACTAAAAATAGTCGCTGGAACCTGAAAAAAGTCGCCTTTTTTTGCGTTTTAGTTGAAATAGTCGCTTTTTAATGGTTTTTGGCCTATAATAGTCGCCATAGTCGCCTGATGCTGAAAATAGTCGCTTTTAGTCGCATTTTAGTCGCAAATGGCAGCCCTGTTGATAGCATTATAATCTAAATACACTGAAAAATATTATTATTAATTACTATATAAAACAATAAATAAAATCAAAATACTATCGTAAACAATAGGTACAAACGAACAAAGTACATGAAAATTTTTAAGTTATTATGGATCACTGTTTTGACGTCAGCAGGTTGTGACGTCACTTGTAGCAGGCCCGTTGTAGGACACACAGCGACATCTCGGAGGCCCCGCTGTAACCCCATCAGCCCCCTTCTCCTTTTTAGGTATACTCTGATGTCAATGTGGACTAGTATGGGTTAAAAAAAAGAGTGGGTAGTCTATTGTATGACAAAAAAATATATATATACAAATTTATCTCAAAAAAGGAAAAAACAGCACTTTTTCCATGAGATATTCGACTATTTTGGGAAGGGGGGGGAGATGTAAACCCAGCAGCTCCCTTACTCTTTTTAGATATGCTCTGATGTCAATGTGAACTAATATGGGGCTAAAACGAAGAGAGTTGGTAGTCTGTTGTATAACCAAAAAAAAATTACAAATTTATCTGAAAAAAGAAGAAAACAGACCTTTTTTCATGAGATTTTCGACTATTTTGGAGCAAGGGGTGGGGGGGGGCTATAACCTCATCAGCCCCCTTACCTTGTTTATGCTGTGATGTCAATGCGGACTAATATGGACTAACGAGAATGGCTAATCCACTGTATAACAGAAAAAAATATTAGAAATGTATCTAAAAAGAAAGAAAAAAGCACTTTTTCATTTTACTCTTGACAATTTCGGGGGGGGGGGGGGGGCTGTAGCCCCATCAGCCCACCCCCTGGATACGCCTCTGAACAGAATATTATTCAAAATATAACATACTTTAGTATTCTTCTGACAGATTACAAGGCAGCGAGAAGACGTACATGGCATATGAAATTTCTGATTAAGAAGATAAGATATGATGACTTGAACTTGGATGGAATGTAGATAAGAGTTCCCTGGAATATCACGTGCCCGCATTTTTAGCATTCGTTGATTTCGATTAAAATTTCTTTACGGATGCTGTTCAGAAAGTGGAAAAATCAAGATCGGCAGGTATTCAGTTACAGTATCACAGTGGGCCCCAAATTACGTAATTATTATTTATTCCATTGAAGTCCATTCATATTCATAATCTCAGACATGACATATCCATCTTTATATCTGACACCATCCCAAAGATGGATACACAAGAAAGAGAAGACACTCGCCTGTTAGAAGAGGGCGCAAAGTAGTGCCACCGGAGTTGCAGTGGTAGCGATCAGAACTATAATGTTCGATAGTGGGCGGGGTGCTCCGCGCTCAGGTATTGGTTTTGCTTTTATGGCGAACGGCAACTTTCAGAAATTTTCAATCCTGTCATTACAAACTCATAGAGGGATGAAATATTTTAATTTGTAATGAAAACTAATCAGTCATTTAATTTTAAATCTTAGTTATTTTTTGTTTACTTCTTATAATTTATAATGGCGCGAAGAATACGAATATTTTAAAAGAGATTAATGTCTGAAACAGTGTATATATATTTTTAAGTGTATAATAATTTAATTGAATATTTATTATAGGAGGTTAATATTTACAACAAATACTTTTTAACAAAAACATTCATATTTTTCGATTATAAGAAGTGAACAGAAAATAAAATTAAACATCAAAACAAATACATAATTTGTTTAGTTTTCATGCAAAATTAAAATATTTCATCACTCCAAGAGTTTGTTTAATGACAGGATTGAAAATTCGTGATTGCCATTACTGTCATACAGCCGCAAAATAAACGCAAATTCCATAAATTACTTAGAAAAAAAATTGTATCGTGCAGTCTGTTTCTGGAGCCATGAAATAGCGTTTTTTTTTTAATGCCTTTTATAATGTTGAGTAGTCTATTATCTCATCAAAAACAACTCGTTGTAAATAATCCCGCCAAGCCACAAACATAAAAAAAGGTCAGTCATAAAAAGAAGTGATATCACATAAAAAGAAGTGATATAGCAGTGCATACTCCGAGTCCCGTGTAAAAATCTATCACCACTCATAATGTTTCCAAAGGACTCGGAGTGAGGTACAGTATGTGAAAACTGCTTGGCGACCTGCAGGCTTTTATAATGTTTGCGTTTCTGCAATTACATATAACTATATTATATTTTTATTTTATTTTATTTTATTTATTTATTTATTTTGCTCCCATAAAATTGTAAAAAGTTGAAGCTTCTGTTTTTGCATTTCCTTTCTTCTTTATGAGCTTGAAAAATCAATTTGTTGATTTTATTTACCATTATTTAAACTAGAAACATACTCTTACGAAGAGGATTTTATAAATAAACATGTAAAGATTTTTAGTTTGTAATATATCTATCTATCTATCTCTCTCTCTCCATATATATATATATATATATATATAATGATCATACGCATATTAATAACAATGCACCTTATAATAAACGATATATTGCAGTAATTCTAGCGTAAGCGGAATCGCATAGATCTGGAGAAAAATCCTGTCAGTTCTTTCGCATAAAAAATATTTATAAAAGTGATATAACAAAAATTAAAAAAATATATATTTTTTCGATTTTCAAAATTGATATACTGCATATATTATAAAAGCCTGCAGGTCGCCAAGCAGTTTTCACATACTGTACCTCACTCCGAGTCCTTTGGAAACATTATGCGTGGTGATAGATTTTTACACGGGACTCTGAGTATGCACTGCTATATCGCTTCTTTTTATGTGATATCACTTCTTTTTATGACTGACGTTTTAGGTTTGTGGCTTGGCGGGATTATTTACAACGAGTTGTTTTTGATGAGATATCACTCTTTTTTGTAAGGTATTTAATTTCAATTATACAGATTCCATTTTTATTCAGAAAAGAAAAGATAAAAGAAAGATGAAAGTGGCAAAAAACAAAGAAAAATAGGGATGCTATAAATAGAATTATACAATTTATGGAGTGACTTATTCCAATGTACATGTCGCTACCATAGCAACGGGGAAACTTTTATATTAATTTCCTTACATTGTATTCATCAGATTATTTAAAATATGTTTAATTTCCTTTTTCTTTTGTTTATATCACTCTTCCGTTTATATGCATTCAAAAAACAAAAAATTAGAAAATTTTACAGTAGTTTAAAAATTAATTAAAATACTGCAGTTTTAGAAAAATGTGCAAAAATAAGAAGCACTTTTTTTGGTCAATTATAACAATAAGTTTATGGAGCATACTTTACCCAGAATAATAATAAAAAAAACATTCTACGAACCATTGTAATTCACAGGCATTTTTATACTAATATATTAAATATTATTTTTGAAACTTACTGAGCACCTTAAAAGTTTTTTATTTCAACGTTTCGAGAATCAGAAAAATGTAAGATTCGCAACGTTTTCAAAAGTGTAAAAGCTATTAAAGTGATTTCAAAATAGAAACTGTTCGTAGGATGACAAGTATTCCAAAATTCTGTGGGATTTTGTAAATATACCACGTTTACACAATGAACCGTTTAAAAAAAATGTAAAATTTTATTAAAAATTTTGATCTGATAATTCATAAAGCTTTAAATTAGATTTTTAAAAGGAGCGTGATTAAGCCAAAAAGGACCATATTTACTAAATGCACAAAATACATAAAGACACAAAGTACGCAATTAATGTTTCTAGTCTGTCCATTCCAATTCGGAGATCCTAAAATATAGGTCCCCACTACCCGGCAGCCCATGAATTAATTAGGACATATGTATGCAACTGTTAAGAGGCTACTTCACTCAGACAAAAACACCCGCTCGCTAATGTTAATCCTATGGAGGAAATATTTTAAGATATCTCGTTCACATTTCAATATTTTTAAATGATTTTTTTTTTTGTATTGGATAGCTTAGGCCAATTTCTATGCACGCTTCTTTGTACTTTTTCGATTTTTGTTGCAATTTTTTTTTTTTTCTTTTGAGGATACTTTCACTTTCAAAACCGGTT
The DNA here is from genome assembly GCA_963931845.1 of Maratus michaelseni. NCBI lineage: Eukaryota > Metazoa > Arthropoda > Arachnida > Araneae > Salticidae > Maratus > Maratus michaelseni. Next base: position 323,587,215 of record OZ007595.1, on the reverse strand, counting down.
CCGAAAGTGAAAGTATCCTAATAAAAAAAACTTGTAATCAAAATTGAAAAAGTACAAAGGAGCGTGCATAAAGATTGATCTCAGCTATCCAATGCAAAAAAAAAGAAAAAATCATTTAAAAAGATTGAAGTGCGAACGAGGTATCTTAAAATATTTCCTCCATAGGATTAACATTAGCAAGCGGGTGTTTTCGTCTAAGTGAAGAGCCTCTTAAAATGTTCTCTAAATCGACAATAGAGGCAGTAAGTATAGCTCGGCAAATATGAAACACGGCATTGCTTCATCATGGCTTTGTTTCGTGAAGTATTTGTTCTCCGAACATAAAAATCTCTCGAAAGTGTTCGTTAACCGAACATGTGTTCGTTATCCGAACATAAAAATCTCACGCGAAAGTGTTCGTTAACGGATTTGTTCGTAAACAGAACAGTTCGTTACCGATCACCTATTGCATACGAAATTTAGCAATTTTAATTTTTATGGGGAATGTAAGAAGTTATTTCCTTTTCATTGTGCTCTTGGCCCGTTTTTAGAGCATTTCAAGTTCGTCATAGGCGGAGATTCGATGAACGGCAAATATTTAAACGCAAAACTTCTAATCTTGGGGTAGCAGCATTTTTACATTCTATTACTCAGCGCATGAATGTGAAGTAGGAATTTTGTAACCGCTATTTCAATCAATTCCTGATACGCGAGAATTATATATTTATAAATAAACACAGTTTTTTTTAATCGATGAAAATACTATATTTTAATAGATTTAGAGCTTAAGATCGACGAGCTTTCAGGCGGACAAAATGAACTCGTATTAAATTTTAAAGCAAAATAATAAAACCTTACAGAGATTGAAACAGTATAAAATCATTAAAATACATCTCACTCAGTAAATATACATCGGTTGTAATGTAATCAAGATCGTCTAAGAGACCCTGTAAATGAAACGTATATGGTTCAATGCCGCTTTACAATAGAGAGTTGAAATGAATAGGATATAGTAACATATTTGAATATCTTGTGTATATAGCCACTTTGACAAACGTTATGCTATTTACTATTGTTTTTCCTCTGCGTTAAGTACAGGAATCAAGTACTTCAAAGTAAAAATTCGCTAATTACACAACTATTTAGTCTTAGTAAAAAACCTTTTGAGTTACCCTGTAAACGAACAGTAAATTCTACAATTCTGTTTTACAATAGGAAGCTAACTTAGGTCGTTCGTAGTAACATATTTAAACATCATGCGCATACGTTCTTTTTGAAAAGAGTTAAACCATTTAATATTTCTTTGCTTCATCTTAAGTATAGGAATAAATAACTTTAAAGTGGAATACATAAAAAACTAATTAATATTTGTACACAAAATATTAAACATTTGAACTACTCATAAAAAAAACTTTCAAATGCTGCAAACCGCGTAAAAATCGGATAATTACACAACTCTTTAGCCCTATATCAAAAGATCTTTTGTGAGACCCTGTAAATGAACCTTAAATGTTACTATTTTTTTGTATAATAGGAAGCTTACTTGGATCGACTGTAATAACATATCTTAATATCATGTGTGTACGACCATTCCTAAAAGAGTTGGGTCATTTATTATTTTTTTGCTCTATGTTAAGTATAGGAATCAATAACTTCAAACTGATATAAATCAAAAACTTATTAATACTTTTACATGAAACTTACAAAGGTTTGAACTACTCATTAAAACAATTCAAATGACGTAAACCGCGTAAAAATCTGTTAATTACACATTGCTGTAGCCCTGTCAACAGTTTTTTGCTCTATATTAAGTATAGGAATCAATAACTTTAAACTGATATAAATCAAAAACTAATTAATATTTTTACATGAAACTTACAAAGGTTTGAACTACTCATAAAAATAATTCAAATGACGTAAACCGCGTAAAAATCCGATAATTACACATTGCTGTAGCCCTGTCAACAGTTTTTGGTCTGAACAAGATTTAAAAAGTGCAAAAAACAGCACTTTTAAAATCGCATTTACTGAAAACCTATTTGTCGTATTTTGCTTTACTTTTGATTTCTGAGTCACGTGGCACGCCCCATTCTATAGAATCAAGAATTTTGTTTCTATCATAAATAGAATGCGAGATATAGATCTGTCAAAAACCCATTTTGTCCCGTCCGCAAAATATAAACTAGACAGAGTTGCTAAAAAAATTTTGTAAAATCGTTTGGCATCCATTGGCGGAAATTCCTTTCATTTACGGTTCAATGCATTGCTGTTTCTTATGCTTGGCGAGAAACTCTGTCGAGTTTCTATGATAAACATGCCCAACTGTTTAATTTTTATTAAACACTGCAAGTATGTGGTTTTGTTCCATAGAAGTACATAAAACACATTTTATTAAAAACAAGAAATATTTAGAAAATTTAGAATTCAGGATTTCTTTTTTATAAGCAAATATTTAGTGAATTTTGTTTCTTTAAAACTTGTACCTAAAAAATCTGATAATCTGTAAGCATATCCAATTTTTGTTTTATGAAACTACATAAAATATTAGATTATTCATAATTATTTGGATAAATAAAATTTCCACTTTTTTTTAATTTGAAAATTAAAAACTTTTTCATTAAAAAAAAAAAAAAAAAAAAAAAAAAGTTTCTTTCTAAATTATATTTTTATAAAATCTGATAAGTACTGTAAATATTCTGATTTTTAAGCTACATAAAACATATTGTATTATATATTAAATAACATTTAGACATAATTTTTTTTTTTTTTTTCGAAAGACTCATTTTTTTCTCTTGCTGTAAAATTTGATTTCTAAAATTATTTTTTAGGAAAACATTTATTTGGATTGATAAAGTGCAGAATTTTTTAACAGTTTTATACAGACATCATTTTCAAATGGAAATATTTCATTTACCAGTTCTAAAATTATCAGTTAAATCTTGAAAGAGAAAAATGTCTTTACACATGAAAATGATGTAATTTTTAAAAAGTATCTAACTGATAATGTTCATTTTCATCTAGAAAACTGCTGCCTACTACAATTGTGCTTAAATTGTGTAATTTACACTGGCTTTACCTTCCTCCAGTACCAGGATTATTCTTCACTCAAGTAAAAACTCTCGCAAGCTAATGTTAAACCTATGGGAAAGTTATTTTCAAATTTCTCGTTTGAATTTATATATATATATATATATGCACAGGATAGCCGATGTTAAACTCTAATAGGGCTATTTTTTACTTTTTAGATTTTGGTTCCAGATTATTTTAATAAGCGTAGTTTCACTTCCAAACCAGTTTGAAAAGTGAAAGCAGCTGTATTAAAAAGAAATCTAACCAAAATGAAAAAAGTAAAAGATGGCCCTATTAAACATCAACATCAGCTATCCTGTTAAAATAAATACATAAATGTATCATTTAAAAATATTCAAATTCAAACGAGAAATTTGAAAAGAACTCTCCTATAGGTTTAACATTAGTTTGCGAGTGAGGAGTCCCCTTTAATGCCTAAATCCTCTTTTCTCCTATACTTGCAAAGAACCCCATTCCCAGAAAGGCAGAATGTTTCTGTTAGTAAAGATTATATAATATTTAAACCATAATACATATTTTCATCAAATGTTACAATTCAATACAGTTATGCCAAAATGATTTCAAATATATATTTTTAAAATTATGTTGGTATCGAGATAAGGATTTAATCTCAACAGAAGAAAAATGCCTTTGCCAATAAAAGTGACATCATGCTTAAAAGTTAAAAATACACATGATTACCACCAGTATCTCAAAACACAGAACGATGAAATGTCTTCACCGTTGCAAAATGATGTCATAAGTACCTTTTTATTGACAAAACTAAAAATACTTCAAGTAATAGGATCCTGATGATGTAATTTTTTACTCACATTTTGTTCCATGCGTTTAAGCTCCCATATGATTCAGGATTTTTAGAATTTATTTTTAAAATAGGGTTTTGCATGAATGGAAAATCACCTGGTATCTCAAAATAGATTTATTACCCACTTTAATAACAGAAAAAAACATGGTCAACAAAAATTATTGGAAATAAAGTTTAAATACCAGTGCCAAAAAAATGAGCACTGTGATCAAAATAATTCTAAGTTAAAACACTCCCATTTCTTTAAATGTCATAATTAATAACCACAAGAAAACCTTTAGATTTCTTTTTATTAATTAGCATATAATAAAAACAATATAAACTTATAACCCTCTCTCCATGCTTTTTCAAGTACTCCCATTTCTTTAAATGTCATAATTAATAACCACAAGAAAACCTTTAGATTTCTTTTTATTAATTAGCATATAATAAAAACAATATAAACTTATAACCCTCTCTCCATGCTTTTTCAAGTACTCCCATTTCTTTAAATGTCATAATTAATAACCACAAGAAAACCTTTAGATTTCTTTTTATTAATTAGCATATAATAAAAACATAATAAAAACAATCTACAAAACATTGTCATCAGATTCCAGTAACAAATTTTACAACCCATATGAGAACTTCCTGCAGAGAAAACTCTTCAGCGTTTTGTTTTTTCAAAGTTATCAGTAACAGGCATAAGTTCAGAATTAATGAATGCACTGAAAAAGGTTTTGTCAGACAAGGAAAGGATGTTTGCCTTAATATTTGACGAGATGTCTATAAAACCCTGTCTGGTGTATGACAAACAAAAAGATCATGTGGTTGGTTTCGAGGATTTCTCAGGAGGTTTTCGGACTGACAATGTTGCAAATCATGCCCTAGTGCTAGTGTTAAGAACTCTGACAGGCAGGAGAAAACTCCCCATTAGTTTCTACTTTTCTTGCTATGCCATTCATTCTGACAAGCTAAAAAATATTGTCATGAAAGCTCTTACAGAGTTGCATCATGCAGGTGCTACTGTAAAAGTTCTTATATGTGATCAAGGAGGAAACAACACAAGATTGTTCAGCATACTTGGAGCAGATGTATCAAAGCCATATTTTGAATTTAATGGTCAAAAAGTATACTGCATCTTTGATCCACCTCATCTTATCAAAAATTTAAGGAGGAATTTAATGAAGTATGATTTGCAGACTAATAGGGGGCTTGTTTCTTTCCAGCATATCAAAGATTTTTATGAAGATAAGAAATTACTTCTTAGATGTGCACCCAGGTTAACTGATGCATACATTTCTTCGACTGGATTCAATTCCATGAAGCTAAGTCTCTCTGCTTAAGTCTTTAGTCACAGTGTTGCTGCAGGCATGAATGTGTGTATATTAGTGAATGTTATACAGGCAAGTTCTGCTCCAACTGTAGAGTTTATTATGCATATTAACCATCTTTTTGATTCCTTGAATAGTACAAATAAAAATCCTCAAAAAGGAAATGAATATCATTGTGCTATAAAAGAAGGTTCAATTCATCAATATTTTTAGAATGAGATGCTCCAATTTATTGATTCCTGGGTTTTTGTGCATACTCGTAAAAATGTTGATAAACGGAAGCAAAATCCTGGTCCTCTGAATAGAAAAGGTTGGCTGTAGACACTGACAGCAATGATGAAACTCTCTCAAGAAATGCTCCAAGACAGAGAATACTTTATGACTAAGTGATGTAACCAAGATTGCCTGGAATTTTTTTAGCCGTATTAGAGCATTACCCCCTACATAAGCAAGCCGCCCTGCAGGTTACTGTACTTTGAAATGACGTATCTTAAGTAGTCCACACTACTATTCAGCATGGTTGCCATAGTTTACCGTTTATCCTTTTCCCCATAATGCATTTCACGTTAGCTTGGCTTTTTCTTGTTTCTTCATTCGAAGGCGAAAAAGCATGTAGACACGTGTTGTTTTGGTTGTTGCTTGGCTTTTATTATTATAATAAATACGTTGTTATATTTCAGTTTTACACAAAAATTGTAGTGTGTGAAGAATGCCTTACAGGTGTTGTGCTATAAATTGTAAAGGAAATTATAAAGATGGACCAAAAGTTCCCGTTTTTTCGTTTTTAAAAGATGACGACTTACAGCGAAGATGGCTGCAAGCACTTTGCCGAACGGATTTCATAGTAGCTCCAAACTCACGAGTAAGTTGACTTCATTTGTAACTTATCTTTTTTTTTTTTTCTCTCTTTTATGGTTCGTAATTGTTTATGCAAAATATATTTGGGACTATTCTAAGCAAAAATGTGTCTTAAGTTACATTCCATAATTTATCGTATTTGTTTACTACTGGAATCTAACATTAAAAGCTGAAATATCCCAAATTCCACCAAAAAAATAATTTTTTATTCAATATTCACCAATCTCTTTAAGTAAATTCTTTAATTTTCATACATGTAAGCAAATTAGTCATAAAATTAACCAAATACTATTTCAATTGTTAACCGATTGGCGCTTTTTGGCGAAATTTCCTGTCTATTAAATGTTTGTTTACAATTACCAAGTTTATTGTTTTTCCTTGTTCAATATGTCTGTTGTTTTAAATTATGTTAAATTCTTTTTAAAATTGCAATTTTATTTAAATCAGATTTTTAAAATTAAAATTTGACTTTTTAAATAATTTTTTTTATGCTATATGTGCAATTATTTATTGCATATACATACAGTGTAATTTATGTACACCGTTGCCCAGTTCTGCCACTTTCTCAGAACTTTCAAATTTACATTAATTGATTCTGCATTTTATGAAAGATTTCAGGATTTTAAAATAAATTTTAGAAATTTAAAAATCTTATATAAGTTTAGATAATATATAATTCTAGTTTTTTTTTTTTTTTTTTTAACCAATTGTATGTGAATTTTATTAACAATTCATTAAACTATGCTAGATTAGCTTTAAACTTTTTTCTTATATGCTTCTACTGATATACAAACCAGGGGTCGATCCAGGAAAAATTTGGGGCCAATTAAGTCCCCTTCACAAAATATCTATTTAATAAAATGGGCCCCTTCACAAAATTCTATTCCATAAAATCTTACTATTTATTATTTATTATTATTTTGCGATGTTTTAAAATGTGTAATTTGTAAACAAACAAGTTCACCAGAGAGGAAAACTTCAGCAAAAGGGTTTAAAAAAGCTTTTGTATATAAATGCTTGGTTCGAATTTGATTAACTGGATTTCAACATTCATTACAAAATGTTTTTTTTTTTTTTACAAAAATATAATAAATTTCACAAAAATAACCTTTACTTTTCACAAAATGGGCCCCAAGAAAAAAAACCTGCATCGACCCCTGCAAACTTGCCAGCTCTATTTTTTAAAGGGGGGGTGGGGAATTACATGTAAATTTCATACACTAAATTCATTCATTCAGCCATTCTTTTCTATTGTTACGCATTTTTTTTTTTTTTTTTTTTTTAATGAAATATTATTTTTAAACTTAGTTATCTGTTATGTAAGTCATGTTAATTCCTTTTTTTTTTTTCTGTTAAGTATTTTAAATTTTATTAGCTTCTAAGAAATGAATAATTTAAAACACAAGTTTTCAAAATTGCATTTGTGCTCAAAAATTGACAATAACATTAATTTCTTTTACTGCATTAAGATTTATATATAGTGATTACTCCTTGGGTATTTTGTATTCTCCATATGCAATTATTTATTGCATATATACATTCTAATTTAGTTATAGTGTTGCTCAGTTCTGTCACTTTCAAAACTTTCTATTTTATATTAATGTTATCCTCATTTTATAAAAGATTTCAGAATTTCAAAATAAATTTAAAATTAAAAAAATCATATATAAGTTCAGATAATATATAATTCTAGTGTTTTATAACAATTTTTATGTCAATTTTAATAACAACTCATAAAACTATGCTAGATCAGATTATTATTTTTTTATATGTTTCTACTGATATACAAACTTGCCAGATCTATTTTTTAAGGAGGGGGGGGGGGTGCATTTTTGCTTTGAATAGAAATATTTTGTATAAAAAATTACGAACCATAAAATAGAGAAAAAATATATATAAGTTACAAATGAGGTCAACTTACTCTTCAGTTTGGAGTTACTATGAAATCCTTTCGGCAAAGTGCTTGCAACCATCTTCGCTGTAAGTCGCCATCTTTTGGAAACGAAAAAACGGGAACTTTTGGTCCATCTTTATAATTTCCTTTACAATTTATAGCACAACACCTGTAAGGCATTCTTCACACACTACAATTTTTGTGTAAAATTGAAATATAATAACGTATTTATTATAATAATAAAATTTTGTGCATTTTTTTTTCTTTACTTTAATCAGGATTTGTAATTCTTTAATTTTTTTAAATCTAGAAATCTGATTTTTTAAAATTTAAATCAGATTTTTCGATTAAAAAAATGATTTAAAATTTTATTTTAAAATTATACTTTTTAAAATAAAATAACCTTTACTAAATCGTTAAAATTAACAATTAGAAAAACTCATTTAAATGTATTTGAAATTTAAGAAAAATATAAACTCATTCACTTGGTCAATATGAAATTTTGTAATCATATAAACAATTAAATATACATACAGTTAAAAGAATGGGGCAATAGAAACAGCATTGGAGCAATATAGTTTGAAAATGTATTCCCTTAAACATATATCTATTCCATATCATATTCAATATTCTGGAATACATACAATATTCATTTAATGAATTTGGAGCATGTATCACATATACTTAAAATGATCATGATTTCTTGTTAGAGTTCCTAAGCAATTACAGAATTTAGAGTGAATTAAAGTTGGATTTATTTGATTAAAAAAAAAAAAAATCTTTCAAAAAACCACATTGGAATATTGAACCATTTGATTTATATGTGCACAAGGAAATAATAAGATCTCTACATAAATATCAACAAAAATACTTTTAAATGACCTATATATTTATTTATTCTAACATTTTCAATATCTTCATAAATTTCCATGTTTCAGTATTATAAAAATTACATAAGATTTAGATATATTTTCAATAGATAATATAATCATTAATCTTTTAACATTTTTCAGCTGAGATTCTGTATTTTAAAATTGAGATTTTTATTCTAAAGTGTGATATTTGGTTTAAATAAAATTCAAAAACCATGGATTTTGAGTTCTCAATCTTTCTCACTCATTAATTTTACAACGTATTTTTGTTAAAACATAATATTTATTACGAAATATCTTGACCTTAATTTTTTTCTTTTTTCAAAAAGTTTATTTAAATCAATGATCGTTTAAAAAGAGAAATCATGATTTAAATCAATGAACCCTGGCTTCAGTCATAAGAAAAAAATCATCTATAGCGAAAAAAGAAAGCTTAAACACTAAAACTATTTTCTAGCCAGGTGTGCCGAACATCGGCGCAAATTCAGCGCTGACAACTACAATGGTCTACTTCAGCGACGTCACTGTTTCCGTGCGGAGGCTTTCTTATATAGGGGGTAATGATTAGAGGGTGTGGAGGAAACCGAACAAATCCATCAGCATACGAATTCGCCACAGCTTACAAGCTGGCATCAATTAATTCAATTAAAACAAGTAAATTTAAATGAGCTTTTCTAATTGTTAATTTTAATGATTTAATAAAGATTATTTTACTTTAAAATGTGTAGTTTTAAAATTATATTTTGAAATTTTTTTTAAAATAAAAAAAATCACGAACCTTGTATTTATGTAAATTATTGAATTTTAAGAAAATTATATCTCTATTTCTTAGCTGAAAGAAAAATAACAATAGAATAATGGTGAAAAAATAAAATACATTAAAAAAAATGTGAAACTCTATGAACAGCAAGTATTTTTAAGTACACTTTAATGATTCCAAACTCAACAGAGGTACATTACAATTTGCTTCTGACTGAAAACAGTGGACATAGCATTTATAGTTCTTATACAGGGCAACAAAAAAATTCAGATATAATACTGTCTATAGGGTGATATTGTTTAAAGTAAATTTGAAATAATAATTATTTTTTTTAATTTGGTTATACTTGCATAGTAGCTCGCAGTCTACAATCTTTTTTTTCTTTTTATTATTAATTATAAATAAATAAATTAATTAAAAATAAATTAAATAAAATAACATGTTTATAATAAGTAAATATGGATGAACATTATTTTGGAAATGAGAAACAAAACAAATGTGTTTTGACTTAAAGATGGTGGACTGCGGGCTAATACGCCAGCTGTTCCTAAAAACTGTTTTTTTTTTTTTTCTTCTTAATCTTAAGCTTATTTTATACGAAATATATTTTTAATTGCTACTGGAATACTTTTTATGCTTACATTTTAACAGTATCGCTCAAGTGTCATCCGCACAGTAACATTAATTAATATTGCATAATATTTTACATAATTAAAATAAAGTTTCCAGTAAATTTAGATAATTATTTATTACTTATTCAATCAATACCTATTTTACCCCATATGGTACCCATTTTTACCCCACTTCAGAGATAAAAAAGTGTATATAAAACAAAAAGAATTTTTCTACTATTTAAAATTTAAAAAATAAATTAACAACTACTTAAATATGAGTTGTAATTTTACAGCTGGACGAAAATTGTCTGGGCCAGGGGTTTTCATCCAGTTGGAAAATTACAACTCATATGATTTCTTTACCAATTTGAATAATTGTGTCAAAATTAATTCTAGTATAACGACTTAAATGTTATGCCAAGACATCAGTTGCATAAATTAAAAAAAAAAAAAAAAAAAAAAAAATTATATTAAATATTTTTGTTTCAATGAAAACAAGCCCTGAATGAAAAAACAGCGATTTTCATACCCATTTTACCCCACCTGATCCTAATGAGCAATTATTATATACGAATGTACTAAATTTAGATATATAAATTTACTTTATAGCTAGATAATAGGTTATTTTGTGATTCTACCTGTTTTGAGACAGATCGGCCTTTTAAGATGATTAAATTTGTGAAGAATCCATTTTTGATATGAATTTTTTTTTGTGAAAGGCAGTTTTTTAAGACAAAATCTTTTTGAAGGATCTGTTTTAAGATTTAAAAAAAAAAATGTAAAGGGTCCTTTTTAAGACCCCAAATTTTTCTGAAGCAAATCCAGTAAAGACATTTTATTGAGCTGGAACAGGGATGGCAAACCTATATTTCGATTGTAGTTCCTTCAAGTTGGCTTATTTCATGGACGGTCAAATTCATTGTAACTGACGTAACACTTGATAATCGAATTTTGTTTTCAAAACTGTGCAGAAAATTTACTAATAAAGCTAGAACAAATTTTTACAACTTAAAATATTTCTTACTAAGGACTTAATACCCAAATACCTGCAGATTATTCCATTTTCAATCTCTCTTTTAGCGCCAAAAATTGTAATTCAAAATCCTGTAACTGATGTTACGTAAAACAGACAAACATTTTTTCTGCCTTCATTGAAGTGTAAAAATTATCAAAACTATCCCGTTAAAAAAAGTGATTTAATGTTCTCAACAACACTAAGTAATGACAAATTATAACAGTAACTTCTTTAATTAATTTCTGAACAATAAAAAAGAAAAAATTGCATTTACACATGTAACTGATGTAACTTTTATTGTGTAACTGACGTAACATTATTTCTTTACAAAGACAATAATGGTTCTTAACTTAGTTTGTAAACAGTAATTTAGAATGGCATTTTATTAAGATTTTATTATACAACATAAAAATACCAAGCTTTCCAATTATACCCTTAAATTAAACATATTATAAATTTTATGTTCCCCTCAAAATGAGACTTTTCTGTGGAATTGACCGGACATGCAGGTATGGTTTTTAATCGACTTACCATACTTTTTTATGTATGCTGTGCCCTTGTGTGACACGCAAAGTCGCAAACCCACCCTAATTTTTAATACCTCATTTAGAGAGAAAAACAGATTTTTTTTCTATTAAAATCTAATATCTAGTGCCAAAATTACAAAATATTCACAATGCACTGGCTAGCTAACTAGTTTCATAAATTTGAATGCAAAATTGCTAGCAAACTATTTTATGCAGTGATCAATGGTTATATTTATATAGAGACCAGTCAAATCCCAAATACTGATCTTGTATCACATGCACTTAGATTTTAAAAGTAAATTTTGAAAGGAAAAACCATGTGGCATACACAAAAAAATACAGTAACTTAGCTTTATTTATTTTGTTTAGAATGGCAGTAAATCATCACTTGAACTTTACTGTTGTAAATATAAGATTTTTATTTTACTTCATTTAAAAATTAACCTCCTCCAAGCTAGAACATGCTTAAGAAACAATATACAGATTTGTAACTCTCTAAGCCATGGAATATGGATTAATGATAATTCAAACATCTGTGCACAAATAGAGATTCATAAAAAAAAATATATTTTACATGGGCATAGGCAGAAATAAATAGAGAGGATAGTATTTTGGAACGGATGTGTCTGTACTTTGCAGCTCTTAATGAATTTTAAAAAATGAAGACTATAAACATGAAAAATAAATATTTTATGTCAGAATGCCTCATAGAAGAGAATTTTTAGCCACATTTGTGTAAAAAACTATCTTTTGTAGAAATAAGTTTTTATATGTGCCAGGCTCGGGCCAAACTTTGAGCATTTATACTGGGGCAGGCCAAAGAATTTTCTAGTAATTATATATTTTTAAATTTGAAAACTATTTTATATTTTGCATTTTAGGTTCTAAAACCGATGTATTTTGTATCGAAAATGGTTTTTGATGTATTTTGCTCATCTCTGACCTGTAACATGTTCATTAACATTTACACAGAAAAATAAGGGAATTGTGAAGCATTATTTTCTGCCTCCTGATTGGTTAGATTAAGATTTTAAACAATAATCCAGATTATAAAACATACAAGGGGGAGTTATGAAAAAAAAAATTAAAGATAAATTTTTAATTGCAGGGGTCAATGCAGGTTTTTACTCTTGAGGCCCATTTTGTGAAAAGTAAAGGTTATTTTTGTAGAATTTATTATATTTTTGTGAAAAATAATATTTTGCAACGAAAGTTGAAATCCAGTTAATCAAATTCGAACCAAGTATTTATAAACAAAAACTTTTTTTTAATCCTTTTTGCTGAAATTTTCCTCTCTGGTGAACTTGTTTGTTTACAAATTACACATTTTAAAACATCACAAAATAATAAATAAATAATAAATAGTAAGTTTTTATGGAATAGAATTTTGTGAAGGGGCCCATTTTATCAAATTGATTTTTGTGAAGGGTCCCATTTTATCAAATTGATTTTTGTGAAGGGGCACATTTTATCAATTTGATTTTTGTGAAGGGACCCATTTTATTAAATAATTTTTTTGTGAAGGGTCCCTAAATAGGCCCCAAATTTTCCCTGGATCGACCCCTGAATTGATTATGTTTTTTATAAACCAAAAACTTTGAGGGTGTCCACTACTGGCACATCTATCGTATATAACTGTGATAATTTTAAGTACGAAACTTTGTTTATATAAAGTTTGAGTACCTAAACTATGCTTATTTTTTTTCTCCATTACTAAGTCATTAAAAAAAAAAAAAAAAAAAAAAGTTCGTGCTGCTTGAAAATCAATGACGGGAAGGGGGGGGGATTTTTTTCCCTAGAGACCAGAGCCGTCCTTAGGGGTGTGCGACAGGTGCGGCCGCACAGGGCCTCGCGCCTAAAGAGGCCTCGCACCCGGACGCAAAATATGTTTTCTTTAATAAAAAGAAGAAGGTATAATAGAAAATCTCTAATATAAATTTATGATTTTAGTTAAGAAAAGATAGTGGTCTTGACATAAAATATAGCCTATGTTGGAAGAGGAACTTCACCATCAATTTGCCACCATTACTTTTGAAATTGGTTTAGTAGTTCCAGAAATTATCTCTACAAAACACACAAACAAATGCTACTTCTTTATAGTAGCTAGGGGATCGAACCTGGGCTCCCCGTGTTACAGTATATAGGTGAAAACATTCTTTTTTATTGATAGTATAGATAAGATTATGTTAAGAATCTGGAAGGAAAGGGCCTCGCAAAATCCCTGCACCAGGCCTCGCTTTAAGTCGTCCTCGCTAAGGACGGCTCTGCTAGAGACTAGAATTTTTGGCTGGCTATCAGATGTTTATAAAATTTGTAAAGCACTGGCTCTACATATTATACTACACATTTTTAAAGTCTTGTTTAAGGATATTTTAGTACATGAAGCGTAGAAAAAAAATAAAAAGATAATAATAATAAAATGTTTTCAGAATAAATCTTAAAATAAATTATGAAAATAATTGTTGTAATTCAAAAGAGTAATTCGTGCATATCTTATCTTATTCCTAATAACAGATTTCAATGGTGAGAAAGTGCTTTTTATATGACTGCATATATGATTTTAATATTTATGCGAAAAATAAGACTATTACACATCAAAAGGTCTTAAAAACTGATTTTAGTGAAAAATATGAGAATCACAATGTGTGTGCCAGCAACTAATACATGACTTATACACAGAACTCATACATTACAAAAAAGAAACAGAATTATAAAACAGTTTATTACTAACCTTTTTTCTTCTTTCCGAAACCTGTAGAAATGAATTCCTCTCGCATACTTATTCGAATTCTTGCAGCCATTAAAACGTCAGTATCGCGATGGCCAACTTTGTTGGATATCCATATCCTTTAATTAATAAATGATACACAAAAAAATAAATTTGGCTCTGAAAAGTACCGTTGTTAATACTCAATAGTTTAAAAACTATTCTTAAATTACAGAACCTATATCACCAAAAAAAAAGAACTCCACACGTGAGAAGTGAAGCACGAACTCACTCTTTTGAAAAGTGTTGTAAAAATGGGGGGATGCGCGCGCAGTTTTCGCTGTTCGGGGTGATCGCAGCGCTTGTAGCTATAGCGTTTAGAACTACAAATCCCAAACCGTAGCCTACGATGATGCACGTCGCTGTACAGCCTATCATTTTCGACTCAAAAGTAAGGGAAAGGGAGTGGGAATTTTTCCCGGGACGAGCGCCATCTACTGGCAAACCATGGTTATAGAAATTCCCCCAATCTTTTCTAAGGGGATGGCAGGAATTTAGATTATTGTTCATTTTTTTATTGATACTACATAATTATACAAATTTTTTTTCTGTGTGAAAGGATAAAGGGGGGGGGGGGGTCACAAAATTTTTGGATAGTTGACGAAATTAAGATTTTTTGTTTTATTGTTATAATAAAGTAATAAATAGCAGCAGAAAACTTTTAAGAAATATAGTTTTTTTTTTTTTTTTTTTTTTTTTTTTTTTTTTTTTTTTTTTTGGGGGGGGGGGGTGGTAAGTGCTTGATAATTTATTAATTTGTTTTACATTAGAATGAAATGTAAAACAATTTATTATAAATAATTTACAAAATTTATGTATAACAAGAATTTTTCACAAAACTTAATAAAATTATTACCTTCTTAAAATTTGTAGCACACTTTGAAAGAATTTTATGAGTCAGTGCTTATAAGTCACACATAATTACAGACGAAGAAAAGGTGCACAAAATTTTTGGATAGTTGAGGCTATTATGATGATTCTTTTTTCATCCTGTTATAATAAAGTAATAAATAGAGCAGCAGAAAAGTTGAGAGAAAAAGTTTTCTTAAAAAAGTTATAATAAAGATTTTAAACATTGTCAATTGGAGATTTCCCCCCCCCCTACCTTTCTTTTCTTTTTTTTGGGGGGGGGGGAAGAGGAGGAGAAGGGGGGTTATTTAAGTACTTGATCATTTAGATCACATTAGAATGAAATGTAAAAAAAAATTATTATAAATATTTTACAAAATTTATGTACATCTAGGATTTGTTTAGAAAACTTAATAAAACTGTTACCTAACTTAAAATTTAATTTGTAGCACACTTTGAAAGAATTTTACGCATCAGTGATTATAAGTCACACATAATTACATATGAACAAAATGTGCACAAATTATTTTTGGATAGTTGAAGATATAAAAATGATCATTTTTCTATATTGTTATAATAAAGTGATAAATAGAACAACTGAAAAGTTTTAAGAAAAAGTAAAAAAAAA
This sequence comes from Maratus michaelseni, assembly GCA_963931845.1. Taxonomy (NCBI): domain Eukaryota; kingdom Metazoa; phylum Arthropoda; class Arachnida; order Araneae; family Salticidae; genus Maratus; species Maratus michaelseni. The sequence goes on along the minus strand of OZ007595.1, from coordinate 323,571,244 downwards.
AAGGTTATAAGGTATTTAAACATTGTAAACTGGATTTCCCCCCTTTTTTCCTTATCATTCTTTTATGAGGGGGTGGAGGGTAATTTAAATACTTGATCATTTACATCACTTTAGAATGAAATGTAAAACAATTTAAATATGCTTTTGGGAAAGGAGCAGAAATGTGTGTTTATAAATATTGTACTATTGACTTGCAGAGTTAAAATGAAACAAGATTTGCAGTCATTGGCTTAAAAAAATTTATAAAGCAAAAGGTAGGAGGTGCACAAAATTTTTGGCTAATTGGGGAAATAAAGATTATTATTTTTATTATTGTTAAAATAAAGTAATAAATAGAGCTGCAGAAAAGTTTTAAGGGGAAAAAATTAAAAATTTTAAACTTTGTAAACTGGAGATTGTTTTCTTTTAGGTGGGAGGAGATTTAAGTGCTTAATAATTTAATAATTTGTTTTACATTAGAATGAAATGTAAAACAATTTCATATAAATATTTTACAAAATTTATGTACAACTAGGACTTTTCAAGAAAACTTATTAAAAATGTTACATACTTAAAATGTGTAGTACACTTAGTAAGAATTATCAGTGACTATAAGTCACACATAATTATGTTTTTCAAAAAAGAGCAGAAATGTGTGTTTAATAAATATATTGTATTGAGATGTTGAGTCAAAATGGAACAAAATTTGCTTTCATTGGCTTAAAAGAATTTAAAAAATGATATAAAGCGAAAGGTACTCCAGATGCATACATTACACAGTTTCTCATACTCAGTACATATAAATTTCCGATACACATCAACTGTAATTTATTATCAATTTTATAGTTTGATTAAAAAAGTAATAAATGCAATAAAAATCATTGAATATTGTTTATCGCAAACTTCTCTAAAACTACCAAGTGCAATATTTAAAGCTAATGACTTTCTGGTTTTACCAGTACCAGATTATCCGGAAACTGGATTTTTTAAAGAGTTCTTGGGCATTTGCTCTTAAAAACTACAACAAAATATTAAAAAACAAATTTATGTAAAAGGCTGTTGCACTTAGCCACAGAGACTCTTTGATCTGACACTGGGAAAATTAAACTGATGTATTAAAAAAAAAAAAAAAAAAAAAAAAAAAAAAAAAAAAAAAAAAACTTCGCCAAGATGCCACACTCTCTCCTACACAAAGACCGAAAAGTAAAGGAGTTTCGTTTTTTCATGTAATAACAGGTCATAATTTTTTTTATTTTATTTAGATACTTTTTGAGATATTTAATGAGTTAATGTAACTAATAGTTTTCAACTAGATATAATATTTCTGCTCTCCCACACCCCTCCCTCAACACAATATTCAAAGTTATGAAATTTCTAACAATTATTTTAAATTAAAGCATGTAGTATTTTAAGACATTTAAGAGTAAAAATTCTAATACTATTACACAGATCAAGCAATTACCTGTACCTTGTACCTATAAAATTTCTGTTCATTATAAATCAATTTAAAATAAATGTCTTTCAAAATATATGATAAATGTGCCAGTAATGGATACCCTCCTAAGTTTTTGGTTTATAAATAAATAATCAATATAAACAGTTAACCAGTCAATCTCCAAACTAATCAGAGAAGCACCTTACCACAATGAACATATATACAAAATTTGAAGAAAACAGGATAATTCTGCATGAAAAACTTATTTATCAAAATTGAGGGGGGGGGAGTTAGCCCCCCGTTTCCTCTCTTTATACTTAACCAATGGACCCCCAAAACTAATCAGGAAAGCTCCTTACCACAATGAACCTATATACAAAATTTAAAGGAAATCGGAAAATTCTGCATGAAAAACCCATTTATCTAAATTAAGGGGGAGTTACCCCCCGTTTCCCCCCCTTTATACTTGATTATGAGATATGTTTTTTTCATTTTGTACTTTTCTAAGCTATCGAATCGTTCTATCACAACAGTATTCTCATTATAAAAATTAAATTAAAAAATTTAGAGATTGTTTTCATTTATTACATTACAATTCTATAGTTATACTGGAGATTGACAATTTTAAATGCGAATATTAATCCATGACGAAGTAAAGTGTATATATATTACTGAAATACTTAACATATTTAAACCTTAACACTGGAATAGATGTTTTATTAAACTTATTATAGAAAAATAAATTGAAGCAGAAAATTTTGTAAAATTATAAAATTCTTCAGAGCAGACGTCATAAAGTTAATCAATGGCTTTATATATCGATGTCAAAATTTCTCTATTAGTAATATATACTTTGCATTAGTAAAATATGTCGGTTTTAATTAGATATAATAATCATTAACAAAAATATAGCTAATTAAAGCGTCACACAATGCTAAAACGAACTCTAAGTAATGTAATTTCAACGTTTGCTTTCCCCGGGAATGACGCCCTCTACCAGATTATATTTAAACTATTTTCTTGACCCGTTTTCGCTTACAGAAAGAAATCGTTCAAAATGACAGGCTTTACAGCGCCGCGCATCATCGTAGGCTACGCCCGAACTTTCAATGTGAAGTAAGTTTACGATAGCTTTGGTTCTTCCGTACAACTGTCTTGGCTTTTACGTTTATGGGCTTTGCACCATCCTACCCGCATTCGTTTCTGTATGTTACTTTATCAACCAACCAACCACTTAATAAGAGCGTCTCAGATAATAATATCAAAAGTTATTTACAATTTTAATTTAAAAATAAAATGAAAGTACACCAATTGAAAGGTACGGTGAGAATATGTTCATTTTGTTATTTTCAACTTTCTGGACAATTTAACAATTTTTTGACAGGACAAAGCATTCATAATATAAGTATAGGTAAATTTAATGGCACAGACAAAATTCGATTCCTGGGGTGTTTGAGTTGATAATAGTTAGCCGAAAGGTCTCTGCTAATTTGAATCACTGATTAATCCAACCAATCTGTTAATGGATGTAATCATAATACTACCTTTTTTCGGATATTAGTATCAACAGCTATGTTAGGCACTATTCATTTAAACAGCTTTTACTATACTAGAATTACAAAATTTAAAATGCACCAATAAAACAACATATAACAATGTTCGATTTATACATTTTTTTTTTCAAAAACGATGATAGGGTAGATGTGCCAGTAATGAACCGCCTTCCAGTAATGGGCCACCTTCAATGTTTTTGGTTTATAAAAAAATAACCAATATAAATTCAGCTTTTTTTAATATCATTAATATGCTCTCTTTAAATTCTAGATTTAAATACAATCGTACTATCAATTATCTATTACTTTTTGTGGGGTGTCCATTACTGAAATTTAGGGTGTTTTGATTTATTTATGTTATTTACAATTTAGATTCACATTGGGAAATGTGACTATGAGCAGGGTTAAATATTGTTGGTAGATTAATATAATATTAAAAAATGTGGAATATAACAATTATAACTATTAATTAAAAAATAATTTTTAAAGAAATTCCTTAAGGCTCTTCTTCAGTAAAATTTTTTCCGGATTTCTGTTCTTCGCTTGCATTTTCATTCCCCCTTTCTAAACACGCCCATGTCTTTCTTCGGCTGTCAACGCAGTAAGGGGGATTGAGGGCAGGGGAAGTCCAGTCTCATCTCATATGGGATGGATTTTGTCATGGTAAATAGAATACACGGAAAAGACCGATCGAGGAGATGGGCAGTACGCTGCAGTACGTCACCCTGTCCTTGACTTTCAAATTGTCCCTGTGTTTTTTTTTTTTTTTTTTCGTATTACTCTTTTTTTTTTTTTTTTTTGCGATAATAAGTAATATATTTTTTTTCATGTTCATATAATAATTTTGAAGGGGAATAATGTCTTAATTTAATTCTCAATTTTGTAATTAAAATAATTGGTAATGCATTGCAGAATGCACTAATTCTTCCACACATTCCAAAGGAATTTCATTTCCTAGTTTTTAACACATACTATCGTATGGAAATCAATGCTGCATGCCTGCAAAAGATCAGATAATTTTTCCATATTTCATTCAAGACTCTGTTCAGTTTACTTTAAAGAAGCAGAATTTTAAAAGAATTTAAATGTAAAACTGCTTAATTTGAAACGAAAACAAATTTTAAAATCTAAATCGGTTTTCATATAAAAATATACAGTTTTTCTACTTACTTTACTATTACTTTTACTGATAATACTGAAAAAATAACGAGAGAATGGGTTGTCAAGATATGAAAGAAAATAAACTTTTTCTTATGAAATTGAATGTGATCAGCAAGATAAATCCAGTCCTGAGTAAAAACAAAAGTATAATTGATGCATTCCAAAGGTATAGATAATTTTATAACTAAAATGCTTTATTAGATTTGTAGAAATATTTTTTAGAATAGAGCAAAACTTCATTAATAAAAACTTTCATTAAATAAAAATTCATTAAAGCTATCAGAAAACGGGCAGACCATGTACCAAACTTTTGTTGGTTTACTATACTGGAAATCAAATTTCTCTCTCTTTGTAACCGGGATTTATTAAAAATCAAATATACTATTGCAGAGATCATCTGTATACTTTTTATGGCTAAGCCACAATATTATATTTTTATAGCCTCAATTTTATAAGTTTCGTGGACACAACCGAAGTTCGCTGCTATTTTTAAAGAACAAGCTCACATAATGTTTGTAAATAGTATTTTAAATTGTTTTTCAAACCATGATTAAAACCATCACGGTTAAAAGAAAGAAAAAGAGACAAAAAATAACGAAATTTCATCTGAATGGACAAAAATATATCTGTCTCTTTCTCTTTGGGCTAATCAAAGAAAAAATTTTAAGGTAATTAAAATTTGCAAACAGAATGCACCATTGTAAATTTTTAAGATAAAGTTTTTACTGATATTATTAAATGGTTTTTATGAAGTTTTATGATTTAATCAAGCAAAAACACTATTCTTGTGGTAAAACTATTTAGTTGAAAATCGTTTAATGAAAATTTTAAAACCACACCTTTTCCTACAATTTGTAACTTTTCGCAACTTTCTTTTCATACTTTCCTTACAAAATTATTGTATAACTGTGGGGAAGGGGGGATAATGCTCTTACAAGTACAACAGTAAACATTCCATTCTGTTACGATCAAAATTCACCGAGTTATGGTACTTTAAATTTGAAAAAATTGAATAACTTTTTGAAAAATAATAGCAGCACTATCTGATTGAGATAATTGCAGTGCCTGATTTACGACAGGGCATTTGAAAGAAAAAAGTTATTTGATTAGGATATGCCAATATTTTAAATAATTATACCTTTTACTGCTGTAAATTTATTATTAGTTGTTGCATACTTTATCATTCCAGATATATGGACTTGCATAGAGAAAGGTAATTAGCACCACACTGTTTATTATAAAATTCAATTATAAATTCATAATTATCAAACAATTACTTAAAAGTAAATTAATGATTATCAAATTTAATTTTTTTAATTGATGTTTTAAAGAAATTATTAAACTCAACAGTGGTTATCTTAAAAAGTACTTCTTTCGATATTATATATATATTTTTTTTATTCAAGGCCTTTGTAAGCAACGGTGTAGGGGAGGGGGCATACGCATATGTGCCCAGGACCCCCAAATTTGCCTCTGGATAATTGAGGATTTATTTTATTTATTTATTATTATTTTTTTAATTTAATTTTTTTTTTGGGGGGTGGGGGCGGCACTTGGGGTTGACTTGCAGACCCGACCCGCGCTGGACTGTAACTCATACTTGCAGACGTGACTTGCAGACCCGACCCATGCTGGACTGTAACTCATACTGTCTGTCTCGCACTGCCTGAAACTCATAATTGTGAAGATTTCTTTCGCTGGTCTTGTTAAATTTCAAATCTGTTACTTGCCTTTTATCTTTTTCCTTTTCTCGTTAAAAAATATCCTAGTTATAAATAAATGTCATATTGAATTGACACTCATTCAAACCAGTTTCATTATAAATTTTCATTATCTTATTTCTCAAGAATGTCTGTAACTCTCCATAATTTGTATCAAAATATTTAAATGGATTCCATACCGAAGGTAAGTTTAAACAATTTTGAAGTACCTGGGTTAGCATATAAAAAATAATTATTAATAAGCAATCATAATTTCATTTATATTAGCTTAAACTAAGGATAATTTAATTTCTTATACTGTTTAAAGGAATTTTTTAGACTTTCTGAATAGGGAATAAATCGCATAAGATTTTTATTCTTATATATATATATATATATATATATATATATATATATGTATATTATTTAAGGAGATAAAAACAAACAATAAGTTAGCAATCAACTTTTATTCAAGGAGGTATTACTTTTAGTGGGAAAACAATAATAAAAACTATTTGTTTATTTGGATCCTAATAATATCTGAAATTCCCATGCTTGTAAGGATAGAAATGTTTTCATGTGTCAAAACCAAGTGGGGGAAATTAAAGAAAAATCTACATATTTAAAAATATATTCATATATTAATTGATGTAATTTATTTGCTAGAAATTATTTATAATATGTAATTCAAAGAAAAGACTTTGGGGGAAAAACAACAGTACTTAGAGAAAAAAAAAAAATTACTAAGTTTTAGTGCAACTGAAAAGAAAAAGCTCTTTAAGTATTATTTCAAAAAGTACTCTTAATAAGCAAACAAAATTTCATTTAAACTGTGAATGACATAACGATTTTTTGGGGAGGGGGAGAGATTTGCCACTTACGAACTGCAAACCCCTGTCCAGACCTCTCAGGTTTTAAAGACGTACTAATTTGCTTTGTTTTAAAAATATTACCCAATTACATAAGATTTAATGACCAGTGGTGATCTTCTGTAATCGGGTTGCCATTGATTTCCATTTAACTGAAGATTTTTTGGTTCTCAAGACTGCATTCACTACGGTCACGACAATATTGACACGCCTTATTTCGTGATTGATTAAGTAAGTTTAATCACACATTTAAAAATCAGCAAAATTGAAAGTAAAAAATGTCGCTGCCTACGGACTTTTATAATAACGTCTAGAAGAAAAGTTTTCTTTTCAGACGCTATAAGAAAATCGTTTTAAATATGACGTAATTTTCTTATTTAATGCATTTCTTATGCAATGCTTGTAATAATTTACTTATTTTAAAGTTTGCTTTTTTTCCCCTCATTTATTATTCACGTGTATATTCACGTGTATTATCTCGTTTATGTTATTCAGTTGAAAGTGTTTGGCAATATTATTATTTGGGTTTTTTAAAATATGACGTAATTTTCTCCATCTAATGCTTTTCGCATGTAATAATTTAATTATTTTAACATTTTCTTGTATTGCATACATTTTTACGGACAAAATGTTTAATTAGACAAAATATGAAGCCCTCGCAATATATGTATATATACATTCTTAGTTTGTCAAAATGATTTAATCTTCACTATATCAGACTCTGTTCTGTATTAAAAATTAGAAGCATACTGAATGAATGAATTCCCATGCGTTTCCAATATCTCACCGTTCTCCCGACCTGTGTGATGTCAAAGGTCAACTGTGGTCCTCCTCCTGCCTTGATTTATTGCTTAGTGGGGAGATGAAATTTTCAACAATTTTCTGCTTATTTGTCTAAAATCTAGAGTTTAAATAAACTTAAACGATTTTTTTTAATTTATATGAATAGATGAGACCATGCACTTTATTTCAGTGTTTTCCAGTTTTTAAAACTCCAACTAGTTTTGGAGTTATTTAGTGTTATTCACATCTCGCTGACTTCTTAAGACTTTAGCACTAAATTAAAAATATATATATATATAATTTAGAAATATTTTGACAACTAAAAAAATAAGAGACATCCTTTAAGAAGAGAATACTAAAAAAATAAGTCAAAAATATTAATTTCCTAATGAGATATTCGACAAATACGAATGGAATCCGCGACCATTAGTTTAACATGGCAGGGGGAAATTTCAATTCTTACTGATGCAGGTGTCCATTACTGGCACATCTACCCTAGATATAGTTTAAGAGATGGAAGAGCATACTACAGCAGCAATTTTTGTATAAGACACTAGAGTCTCCATCAAGGGTTGTTCTAGAAAGTCTCCATCAAGGGTTGTTCTAGAAAGTCTCCATCAAGGGTTGTTCTAGAAAGTCTCCATGGAGGGGGGTGATACTACAAACTTAGAATTTTCACTTATGGATGGATTTACAACTGCGGATGGAAGAACAATTACAGTACTTACGTATTATCCGTGCCAAATTTAAGCCAACTGCGCCAGGCATGGAGCCAATATTACTAATTATAGTAACCCTTATATATTTTTTCTTGCTACATGGTACATGCCTGGGTATAATCTATAATATTATTCTTTCTTATTTACTATGCTATTAACCATTTATTAATTTTACTAAAATAATGTTATTTACTATTTTTAACACTGTTATAAATTTAATAAACATATATTACATTTTATTTATTTTATATTAATTAATATTTTTAACTATGTTATTTGATAATGTTAAATTACTGCGTTTGAAACATGATTGGCAACGATAAACAAGAATGGTACATGGCAACCACTTTTGGCGATCAATCTCCTGGCACGGATAATACGTAAGTACCACAATTACTTAGTACATATACAACAGACACTTGATTTATCAATTGTTCATCAAAGCAACTTCTTATTATAACGACCAATCGAAAAAAAATCCCTTATGTAATCATTCATACAAAATTATGTTTACATTCAATAGAATGACCCATTAGACCAAGAATTCCAATATAACAAAATTTTCTAGCAATAGGTGTTCATTTTTTGTGTGGCAGAAATCTTGAAGATGTTTTAGAATTTAGAGTCTTCAAAAGAAGGGGAAAAAAAGGTCCCTTTCCTTCTTAAATGTGCATTGGCACATCCAGGATTAGCCTTTGGGAGAGCTAGTATATTTTATAGGTCAGTAGGGGGCTAGGTTCAGGATATTTTTCTTTCATGAGACTCATGTCCAAACTTAGTTTTTTCCGGACTGTGTCAGCCTGGCAGTTTTTAACTAATACAGTAGACTCCCTGAAATCCGCAAACTCCTACAATCCACACATCGTTTCAGATGTAAACAATGAAGCTTACAGTTAAGATGTAGGTAAAAATTTTAAATTTTTATATCATTCTGCACACATTTTAATATGTAATTCTGGTTAATAGGATTGAACTGATGTTTTCTCATGAAGGAAGCATAAATTTATTTCTTAAAATGTTCAAGATAGCGCAGATATATGTGCCGATCACTTTCTCTTAACCAAATTCATTTATGTATTAATGAAGCTTTTTGGTTATTAAATATGGCTAAACATGAAATAAAACTTTGTTATTTTAATGTGTTTGTTAATTCTAAAATCCACACAATCTCTTGTTTTAAGCTATGCAGATTTAAGGAAGTCTACTGTAGTAATATTGTACATTTTTTTATGGAAACTATAGAAATTTATTTTGATTTAAATAAATAAATGACAAATATTTAAAAAATATATAGATCCCTCCCAGAGTTTTAAAAGTATGATATTTTTAATAATCTTTTTCTTTCTTTCTGAACTATATTCCATATTTTATTGAGTCTTCATTTGAACCTGTTTATGTGATTATTTATGCTGTAATTCCTTATATCATAGCTTGCTGGCATATAAGCAGGAAAATGCTGTACATTAAACTGATCATCTCTCACTCAGTCAGTTAAAATTAAGCAAAATCAAGCTATTTTGGAAACATTTTTTAACATTCGGACACTGCACTTCATATTATGGCAGTTATGAATATGAGAAAAATTAAAAGCTTTTCAATTACAGTAGAAGATCTTTATAACGCAAACCTAAAAACATGAAGTTGTGCGTTATATAGAATTTTGCGCTATATAGATCACATTTCACACATCATTAAATTTAGCTTGTAAAACATGGCCAAATATGAGTGAAACATACCAAAATACATTAGAGTATCTTTATATTGCATTCTTTATTACCAGAAGTTGTGCAGATTATAATTTTTTCCATATTATAGATCATTCCACACATTGTTAAATTTACTTTATAAATATTGTCCAAACATACCTGTATCAAATCATAGCAATTTTTTCCGTAGTTAGCTCTGAATTAAGAAGATAAAGTTGATCTAATGTATCCAATTTAGTCCTCTAGAGAATAGCAACTATTTATAATGTAAGAATTCAGGTGTTTCTTAACTGAAAATTCATTGTTTATATCTGAGAAGTTGTGTGTTATATGGAGAATTGTGTTATATAGAATTGCGTTATAAAGATCTTCTACTGTAGTATGTAATAAATGTGTTGACATTTTTAATTTAAAAAAAAAATTTTAAAATATGAAATGTTCTGAAGCAAAATTAATATTGGTACTTTTTGGTTAGCCGGGCACCAGTGATATATATGCATATAATATATATGTATGTATGTATATGTACGGTAGACTCTCAAATCCGCAATTTTCTAAAATCTGCATATTGTTTTAGATGTAAACAGTGAAACTTACAATTAAGATATAGAGGGGAAATTCAAGCTTTTTTATTTTTATATCATTCCATACTCATTTTATTACATAATTCTGGTTAATATCATTGAACTCTTGCTTTCTCATAAAGGAAGTATATATTTATTTACGTAAATTTTCAAGATAACACTGATATTAGTGGTAATTGATCTTTTTATCAAATACATTTATGTATTAATTAAGTTTTTTGTTTATTAAATCTGGCCAAACATCAAATAAAATTTTGTAATTGTATGGTTTTGATGTAAATTGCTAGTGTACCTTTATGAGGCGAGTTTCATTGAATAATTCAAGAAAAAATTATCTCATCATTATTATGCATATTTAGTCATGTATTATTAGTTATTTATGTAACATTTACATTATTTCCCATTGTTATTTTAATATTTTACTTTATGATAAGCATTCATGATAATTTTGAGTGCATTATTACATTCAAATTACTGTTTAAAAAATGTAAACAAAACAGTGACCAGAAATCTGCAAAATTCTAAAATCCGCACAACTTCTGGTCCCAAGCTGAGAGAGTCTACTGTATATATACAGTGAAGTGACCTCTCGCTTATATGTGATATACAGAAATTATTTTTCAGCACCAGTTATTTTTCAAAGGTAATTTTTTCCTTATTAAATTGCAGAATTTATAAATCGAATTTTACTGTTTTAAAATAGTGGTATGAAAAAGTAATTACTGAACATCGCGTATAAGTGAGAGGTCACTGTATATATAAGTATATATAGATATATGTATTTAATATCACTGGTGCCCGGCTAATTGAAAAATACCTTAATATTTTTCAAAATTTCCATTTTTTCGGGAAAAAAAAAATTGGGAAATTTTAAATTATTAGTTTAATTTTGGGGTCTGGGTTTGGGTGGAGTGGAGTTCAGGCCTCTTATCCCCCCTGTGGGTGCACCACTGTTAATGTATCAATTCTTTTTACATTCATGGATGAAAAGTATTGCTATGATTTATTAATCTCCTCTATACATGCTTTGAGCACAGTGCACTTTCTATGTCCAGAATTATTGCAACAGGTTTTAAAAAAAAGTTTTACTGCATATAAAAATGCTTATTTCTTTATTTCTAAAGTAGTTCAATAAAGAATACTTTGAAGCATTTATTCAGCAGCAAAAGGGAGTTGGCAGAAAACTGGATTCTTACCCCTTTTATGAGGTCATTTCTGACTGTCAGACTCATTCGCAGTCTCTAATTTTCATCCATTATATAAACGGAAAAGTTGTAACAGAATATTTTATGCTTAATTTTATATTTTTATATACAGTATTTCACCCCCGAATTCGGAATGTTTGGGTTCAGTGCTTTACTGGATTTTAGGACTTCACTCAAAAAATAAGTCTACAAATCGCAATAATATGATGGAATTTAGGTATTCAATCTGTTTAGCATAATACATATAATTTGTGCTGTTAAAAATAGTCAAAAGAAAATATGCTTTTGATAGCAAACAAATATTTATTAAAAAAACTCCACACACAGTTAAAACAACTGCTGTTTTATAAGCAATAGATACACGAATTAAAAAATTGCCAAAAAGAAATATCCAAAATGTGCTTATCTAATGTTAGAAAAAAACCTGAATGAAAACAGAAAATAAAATTACAGCTACCATTGAAAAAAAAAAAAAAATATATATCCCGGACAGCTCGGCCTACAGGCACAAGTAGATTTCGAAGACGCAAACTTTGTGGTGCCTGTTTATTATTGGTAATTGCAGAAGAAAAGACCCTTTTGCCATAATGCGGCAGTTGGAACTGCCCACTTGAAAATATCAAAATCTACCTGTGTCTGTAGGCAGAGCCGTCAAGGATTTTTTTGTTTTCATTTATTTTTTTTTTGCTTTAAGAGTTGGTCCTATAAAAAACTTGTCAGTATAAAAGTTGTAGATAATATTAAGAAGATTTATAATAAATTTAAGCGGATTTGATGTCTTGGGAATTGACGAAGTTATGAATTTTTTCCTTCTGAAACCCCTATTTCCCCCCTCTCCACTTGGGGGCATTTTTAATGAAATCAAAAATCTGTCATACATAAATATTTGGACGTTTTCTTAGAAGTAATAATAACTTTATATGGATTCGGTATGTATCAAAATTAAGAAGTTATGAATTTTTTTCTGTTTTCACAAAACGCCGCCATTTCCCCCTCCCCGGTTCGATTTTGCCCATTAACAAACTTGACCAAGATTTTATGCCACTTGATTTTATGTGTCAGTTTGGAAGAGATTTGTGAAGAATTATGGAAGTTATCGTGTCCATAGAAAAGTGATACTAGGCAGATAGATAAAGTTTTGAACTGGGGGTGGTTTTGGGTTCTAGGAGTCATGTTCAGTGTAGATTTGCAATTTTTTTTCTTCGTATTCCGACTTAGATGAGAATGTAATAAGTAGTATTTCTTATGAAATCTACCTAAAAAACCTACACACAGTTAAAACTGCTGTTTTTTAAGCAATAAATACATGAATTAAAAAATTGACAAAAAAGAAATATAAAAGATGTACTTATTTAATGTTAGAAAAAAACCTGAATTGAAACAGAAAATAAAATTATTGCTACCATTTAAAAAAAATAAAATAGAGCAGACACCAGCTATCCTGAGCAAGGGACGCAGATGTAGCTTACAATTTTTATAGTGGTTGGCAGGGGTGTAAAAACTGGGGACCAATTGCCAGAAGTGTAGCTACAGCTAATTTTTTTTTTTGTGGGAGGGGGGGGGGGGAATTCAAAAACTTCCGAACTTGAAAGAAATTTCTCTAATTTTCCGACTCAAATGATGTGCACAATGTGTCTATGATACTTATGCGTAAAAAAGATTAATTTCCCCTTCTCCTGCAAAAAAAAAACAGAATACTGAAACGAGAAACATAAAAATTATAAATTTTTGGTTCATTTAATAAAAGTTTAAGTACACCTCTTTCATTTAAATAATTAAATCAAAACTAGATTAATTTTATTTTCCTATCTTGGAATCATTCGGCATGAAATTAAAGATATAATACCAATAAATAAAGATAAAATACCAATATGAAAAATGAAGTGAAAGAAGCAATTTCAAACAATACAAGAAATGTAAGATTTTAGGCTAGAAACATTGCATGGATTTACAGAAAACTATATAAATATATGAAATAAGGTAGATCAAAATGTAACATAGAGAAAATAATGCTAGTGAACTTACATTTTGCCTTTTTTACTTACCCATCATACGTAGTATAGGGTAAGTCTTGTAATCGTTTTGAAAATCGAAATTTTTTTTTTTGACAGATTTACACGTTTCAAACACTGGAGATTCCGAAAAACATATTTTTAGAAGAAAAATTTTGCCGTCCGTCTGTGTGTGTGTCTGTAAACGCTCTATCTCCCGAAAAAATTGAGATAGAAACTTGCAATTTGGTATGTACTTAGTATGTAATAATGGGAAGAAGCCTATTTAATTTCAATAACCTCGATTAACCGGAACTATTTTTTTCAGACTCTCGAAATATTCGTTCTGATAAAAGGTCTATAAAAATTTTCGAAATTGTTTATTTTAAGGAGTGAATATAAAAGACAATAAAAAAACATAAATTTTGCATAAAGCATGAAGTCGATGGGATAATGAGTTGCCGAGATATTTGGAATCCTATTTGCCACACTCTTCGATTTTTCATGACCCTGTATTTCATCCAAATTTCACTTCAAAGATATATTTTAATTGGAAATTTGACGCTTAATCAGATGCAATCAACCGCTAGTTAATAGGATTATTATTTTTGGAGTTATAAGGATGTTTCTTTCAAGCAATTCAGTAATCGAGCCTTTAAAGTTTAGGACATCATCAAGCCACGATTTTATTTGAATTGCAATGCATTTTATAAGTAGTTTACACATTTTAATATTTTACATTATGCATATCCATGATGGGTAAGTATTGTGGTGGCCACCAACGACTAGTTTCACTTAACATTAATTCTTCTGGTCTTCAAAGAAGCCCACCTAATGGTAATGCCATCCAGTTTGATAAAATCCTCCATTTCACTTTCACATTTTAAAAACATTAGGCTGTCAAGTCTGTCATCGTTCATAGTAGTTCGCAATACATATTTACTTTCTTCTATCTTTACAAGAAAAAAGTATTGGATTCATGAAAATTTTCGACTTCCGGTATTCGAAGAATTTATGTTTTAGAAGGTCCTGAAAAAGATTTGACTGTTTTTAGAAAATGTCTGTCTGTGACAAAAATTTTGTGGGCACTTTATCTCAAGAACTAATGCACAGATTTTGATAAAACTTTTTATTGAGTCAGTCCCTGATATAAATGGGTGCTGATTACTTTTTGGTGTAAATTGCCCAAGAGGTGGCACTGCTATGCTGCATTTTTTTGCAATTTCTGCATTTCAAGAAAAAATGCACTTATTTTCATCAAACTTCAGATTCATTTAGACCTTGACATAAATAGATGCTTGTTGCGTTTTGGTGTACATATCCCAACAAGTGGCGCTGCTATGCTACATTTTACATGATTTTCACGATAGATATCTCTCAAGAACTAATGCACAGAATTTCATCAAACTTTAGATTTAGTTAGACCTTGACATAAATATATGCTGAATACCCTTTGGTTTAAATAGCCAAACAGGTGGCGCTGCTATGCTACTTTTTTCATGATTTTCACGATAACCCTATATCTCAAGAACTAATGAACGGATTTTCATCAAACTTCAGATTCAGTTAGACGTTGACATAAGTTGTTGTTCATTAGGTTTAGGTGTAAATTTCCTGATAGGTGGTGCTGCTATGCTGCATTTTTCAGGATTTACACGATTTTAGCAATAGTCATATCTCAAGAACTAATGCACAGAATTTAATAAAACTTTAGATTCAGTTAGACCTTGATATTAATTGGTGCCGATTTGTTTTTAGTGTATGCGGAACCTGTATGAGATAGAAGAAAGTTTTGGGATTGGCACATCCGATTAGTTTGTAATTTTAATTGAATAAAGTTTGTTTTTTTGAGTTGAAGCTCCAAATTACTGCATAGAAATTGTATATTGTATTTCCATTGTGAAAGTTTATTTCATGCTGAGATTTATAGTCATTATTAAATACAGCATTACAGGCACAGCACTGAACTTTATACCTCTTTGGTTTCATATTTCATAAACACATAAATATAAATGAACAGGACTCAGATATATTTCCGTACACAAATTAAAGGAACCAACAACTTTTGTATATTCGCATTTGCTCATATAAGGCTGTTTTCTTGATAGTACAGGGTTACCAAATATTTACTGGTGAAAAGTTGTCAGATCTTTTTGTCCAGCTGCGTTTCAAAGCAGGTGGCTACTAGAAATGAGACGGACTCGGTTTTATTCTTTCTGAAACTGAAAATTTAATTTATTCACATAAAGAAATAAATAAAAATAACTTTTGTTTTCTTAAAATTTATTTGTTCCATTTCAAGTTATTTTAACGCTATTTGAGATTCGAATGAAAGGGAAACAGACATCGTGTTTTTCTTTTCTAGTATTAGAATAGAATGCTATTTTTTTTTTAAAGCAAATTTGTGATATTTGCAGATTATGCCTGGTACTGACGGCGACGACCAAAGCCTTTGTATAATTGTTATGGTGACAACCTTTTGATATGGTAACAATCGGAAGAGATGCAAATAATTTGTTGTTCAATTTTTGATTCTGTCAGTTGGATATTTTTTTAATTGAAATGTTTATTTATTTTTTGAGATCTAACGTGAAAGGAATATTTTCTTTTCTTTTAGTCAACCAGCATTAGTTTAAGCTTTGAGAATTTTAGGTAGATTGCATAAGAAATGCTACCTATTACATTCTCTCTTATATTGGAATTTCTGAAAAATTTTTTGCAGATCTACGGCAATCATGACTTCCAGAACCCAGAACCACCCCCAATTCAAAACTTTATCTATCTGTATATATCCCTTTTTTATAACCACGATAACTTCAATAATTCAGCATAAATCTCTTCCAAACTGATACATAAAATCTCGGTTGTTTGTTAATTGGCAAAATCAAACCAAAGGGGGAGGCTTTTTGTGAAAATAGAAAAGCCCTCATAACTTCTTAGTTATGATACATATCAAATCCGTTTCAAGTTATTATTACTTCTAGGAAAAGGGTCAAAAATTTATGTATGACAGATTTTTGATATCATTAAAAATGGCCTCAAGGGAAGTGGAGAAATAGGGGTTAAGAAGAAAAAAATTCATAACTTCGTCAATTCACAAGATATCAAATCCTCTTAATATTATGTACATCTTTTATATCGACAAGTTTTTTATAGGACCAACACTTACAGCAAAAAAAAAATAAAAGCAAAAAAAATCCCTCCCGGCTCTGCCTACAGATACAGGTAGATTTCAAAGTGGGTAGTCTCAAATGCCGCATCATGGGAAATAGGTAATTTCTTCTACAATTTCCTAAAAACAGGCACCCCACGGTCTGCGTCTTTGAAATCTGCTGCCTGTAGGCCGAGCCATCTTGAATTTTTTGTCTTCTATTGAGTATAAGTGATAATTGCCCTTTATATCAAAACAATGCCAATGATTCTTAATAAAAATCACTCACATTATTTTGAAATGTTTCAGAAAGGACCAAAGTTTTGGAGGAAATACAGGAGGTAGATTAGAATCAGCTGTTAAAGGACAGGAGTAGAAAAATTCAGGTATGGTAGACGTATGATATTTTCATAGAAACCGAGTCTGGTTGCTTTCTTGTTTACTGTTTTTGCACTCAAAAACTTAGTGATCAAAACAATAAAAACTTCATATTTTTTTACTATTATTTAAAAAAAAAGAAAAGTCTTTCAAAAATCTAGAATTTCCCAAGTTACATATAGTGGAGGGGGGAGGATCCCCTACCATAACCACCCATGGTGGCACTTCTGCCAATTGCCACCACTAAAGTTTTAGTATTCTTTGCCTAATAAGAATACTAATAAAATTTAGGCAAAGTAACTAATAAAATGTTGGCGAAGAATACTAATAAAATTTAGTAGTGACAATCAGCCCATTGGCGCTCAGAATTTACACAGGTAGGTTTCTACCTTGCATGCTTTTAAAAGTGTGTCACATCCTCGGTAAAATAACAATAAAACTTATAATTTTGCCAAACATTTTAAACATATCTGATAATTTTAATTGTGTCATCTGCTTTGGCTTTTATTTTTGCAACACCTCTTTTAATAAATATATTTTCACATGATACCTCTATCTTTTTTTAGGGGTGAGGGTGTAATATAAAGTTCCATATTTGAAGCCTATACAGTATTAATTATTTTTATACAACTTTTCTGGTATTACTCATATTTTAGAATTTTTATGCAATAAAAAATTAAAATAATTGCATAAAAATAAATAATATTGCATAAAAATAATATTATATATATTAAATAATATTGCATAAAAATTTTTATGCAATAAGAAACAAAAATGTATCCATTTTAAACACTTAAAAGATAAAAAAGCCTTAAAACTGTCTTGGATATGTTGACTTGGAGACCTTTTAGTATAGCTAAAGAGCAGGGCAATCACCCCATCGCCCCTCCCTTGGATCCACCATTGGTCTTAGTCCATTTGTGCAATAAAATATACATGATGTTTCATTCAAAGCCAAACCCAAATTGTTGTTTTTAACTTTAACGATAATGAAGCTATTTTAATAAATTTTTCAAGAAATTTACCTTGCTTTGTGTCAATTGTAACAGTATGACAAGATCTTTTAGAAGTATCATAGAGACTTTAATTTCAGAATATAGTTTACATTACATATACCAAAGAGTTAGAAATTAGCAGTCGTTAGTTGTCAAATGCAACTAAACTATCACATTTCACAACCGTAAAACTATGCCTAGGTTTCAAATTATACACCTAGCTTTCTTTCACTTTAATTTTTGTTTAACAAACGCTCTCATTCGTACTTTAGTGTAAGTCCCCCCCCCCCTCCCGACAAGCACTTCAAGAGCATCTGTTTTCAATAAAAGATCGGACAGTGGCATGTGTCTTGGACTCCCTTGTACCTATGAATCACCTCTAAGTTGACTTCACCTTAACCAATGACTGATAAAACGGACCTTACAGATTATGTCCCTAGGATTTTTTAAAAACTAGGCTTATCCCTGGTTGTATCTAAAAGCTCAAAATTTCTTTCTATGGACATAATTGCCGTATATTTCGTTATATCCATAAGTTTTTTATATACCAGGTTCGCTATACTGGGGTTCGACTGTATTTGAGAAAACCACTTGATCCATGGGTGTATGCAGGACTTTTGTAATTGAGGAGGAATGAAAGATAGTTGGTACCTACCCTGGCAGAAAGAAACAGGAAAACGTTTTCAATAACATTTGCAAAAACAAGGCGTGCATCAGCTGTCTCTTCCCCTAGCCCTTAAAAAAAATAAGTAGAAAAGTATTTAGTACTCGTAAACTTTTATTTAAATGAAAGAAATTTTTGTTACTAAAAGGCTATCAGAATCCTCCCATATCCACAACCAGGGTTGTAAAAAACCCAGGTTTAAAAAAAAAACTAACCCAGGTGGGTACCCAGGCCACTACAACCCTTAGGGTTGTAAAAAACCGCCTGGCGGGTAGATGGGTGGGTACCTGGGCAGCTACCCACTACAACCTTGTCTGCAACCCCACCAAAAATAATCCTGGCTATGAATTTACTTTTAATACTTTTTGTTTAATATCACACGCTTTGAAAATTTTAGCAAAATTTTTATTTTATTTTATTTTTAAAGTTATAAAACAATTAATTTTGTTAGACATATTGAACTAATGTTTGTAATTACTATACAGTAGAAGATCTTTACCTAAAAACAGGAGGATGTGCACTATATAGAATTTTGCGTTATATAGATCACATTTCACACATTAAATGTACCTGGTAAACAAAGCCAAATATGTCCGAAACAGATCAAAATATAGTATAGTATCTTTATATTGCATTCCTTATTATCATAAGTTGTGTAGATTATAATTTTTTGCATAATATAGATCATTCCACACATTTTTAAATTTACTTTATAAACATGAACCAAATACACCTGAACCAAGTCTTTCATTATATTACTCATTTTCAAAAAATTTTATTGTAATAATAGCAATTTTTTCATTAAAAAGCTCTGAATTAAGTATATAAAGTTTAACAAATGTATCAAATTTAGTCGTCTAGAGAGTAGCAATTTTTTATAATGTGGGAATGCAATTGCTTCTTAACTACAAAATGCAATGTTTATGTCTGAGAACTTGTGCGTTATAGAGAGAATTGCATTATATAGAATTGCGTTATAAAGATCTTCTACTGTATATATATATATATATATATATATATATATATATATATATATATATATTTCTTTTTTTCATTAAAAGTTATTTTATTTTCCACATATTTTAAGCCTACTCATTTTATTAAACAAAAAATACTTTCCAAAAATTTTAATTTTACCATGTAATATTTTTTAGTGATTGTTCCCATTATCCTTATTTTTGCATTGATTTGTTGACTGTAACTATTTTATTAGTATACATTAGAGTGAAATTTAAATTGTCAAAAATTTTTGAAACTCAAAATGATTTAAATTATGGGATAGACAAAAACACCACTGGACAAAAATCCTGCTGTGCTGGGCAAATGTTTCAATTTGACAAAGTTTTTTTTACAGATAGGAACTCCAAAAAAATTAAATAAAATTAATATAATTTTTATAACAGAATTTTTTAGCACTTCTATCCTGCCCCCACCCCCCTCTAAAAATCAGAAGTTACGAGTTATGTGACATTTTCTATTTCTTTTCTACAAGTATTTGTGCTTGTAAGATAATTTTTTTTTTTTATTTGATGATTCCCTTCTCCCGTTCTCCAAGGAGAGAATATACAATATATCAATGCCTTCCTGATTACAATTTTAGAAGATGCAGATATTGAATAAATAGGATGATTTTTTTTCAGCATTCTTGCACTCCCCTGAAAGGGGAGGAGGGGGGCAAAAACATATCTCAAAACTTGTCACATCCTCAGCAATGAAATAATTTTGTTAGATGCAAAGTATCAGAATATAAACTCTAAATAAACTGAGCTGCACTGTCGTGTGCCTGAAGGCACCCATCAGGCACATCAACCGCCATATCCAAGTTCTGGAAAACTTTTAACAAGCACGAACAGGGGAGTTTGTGGTTGCTCTATGGCTGATGAGGATGCCACCACCTGCTGGGCACACCAATTTTTCCAAGTGAATGATGAAATAGGTTGCTGCGATTTGTGGTGGTTCCCATCCTCATTTGAGACCATCACATTTACACTTGGGGAAGAGCCGGAGTCCCCCAACAGCTTTGGGGGCCGGACACCCAAGAGGGAGCCGGGTCTTAGGCCTTAAGTGAGGTTTTTCTGACCTATACTTGCTTTGCCAAACCTCGAGGGATGTGAAAAGCTACAACGATAGTCACTGATCTCTCTCGCACTTTTTTGTAATTCAGCTGCCCCTGTCCCTCTGGAGGAGAGGGGTGCAAACATGTATCTCGTAATCTATCATGGCTTTAAAGGTTAAAATTTCATTTTCAGTATGTTGGAATGAAAGTTCTAAAATCATAAGTCAATTGGGGTCAGTCAGTTTTATTAATTTGTTTTATTGCTAAGCTCCATTGTTTCCATTTCCTTATTCATTAATGCAAAATATTCTGAAAATGTTACGAAATATCTTTCATTCCTACATGTGGAAATTTTGTCAGAATTCTCTATCAGTTTTCAAAGAATTGATCAGCAATTTTAGTTATTCACTAAGACTTTGAATTTCAGCTTTGATGTAACTTTTTCCTAACTGTTATAAAAGTGATCCCTTCTCCACCTCCAGGCAGTAGCAGTGGCCAAATGGCAAAAAAAAGTTATTCTTAGTTTATATTCTGATACTCTGCATCTAACATGATTTCATTACTGAGGCCACAACAAGCTTTAGATACATTTTTGCACCAGCCTAACCCCCATCCCCTTATAGGGAGCAAGAATGCCAAATTGAAAAAAATCATCTTTATCTGATGTTACATATTGAGAATCTGCTTCTTTAAAGTTTTATCAGGAAAACCAACACAGAGTTTATATCTCCTCTCCCTATCTCTTGGGAGGGAAAAAGGGGCAAGTAAATTTTTTCCCCCCTATCTGATATTTATATTCTTAGAAAATAACTTGCCAACATTTTATCTTCTAAAGCTGTGATAGATTTCAAGATACATTTTTGTAGGCCCCCTCCTTCCCCCTGCAAACCAGAGGTACAATGCGGGGGGGGGGGGGGTTGAATTTCAAAAAAGTTATCTGTATCTGGTGTTTATATTCTCTTACAGAATTTTATCATTGAAGCAGATATAGGTTGTGAGATATTTTTAATGTGCCCCCCTCCCTTGGGGAGAAAGGATGCCAAATTTCAGAAAATCATCTCAATCTAGTGTTTATATTCTAAGGTTTAACAATCTGGATTACTATCAGATTTATCTAATATGTGATTTGTGAATGAAACTTTCTTTCTTTTTTATATATAACAGAAATTCTATGATTATGTAAGATTTATAAAATTCTTCAATTGAACTAATTTTACTTTTATTAAAATATTAAACATTTATCACTAAATTCATCTTTGAAACAGTATTGCAAGTATACGTGGGGGTTTTGTCCGCGGGGATTGGTCTGGTAGAGTTTTTGTCCTATACTCTTAAATAACAGTACTAAGTAAATTTTTCGCAACCTGTGAAACAATGTAACTTTTAAAAACTATTGAAAACGAAGATTTAATAATCAAATTAGAAATAAAATTAATTTTTTGCCAAAGAAAAATCGTGTATTTAATCCAATTTAAAATAAGATTTTAAATTCTTTTTGCTGTAAAAATATATAGAAATTAAAATATCCACTCTTCACCTTCATAAAAAGAAGAAGATTCTACACAAGATGAAAAGAAACAGCTCATACATAATAAAGAAAAATGTACAAAAGAAAAGGCACATTTTGTCAAATAGAAATACACATTGATATTTTTTAAAAAGCTTCATTAATATCGCTCTTTTTTTTTTTTTTTTTTTTGAAGAGGTGGTGAAACTTTTTCATTTTTATTTTATTAAAGTTTTCTGAATCAATTAATTCATTCAATTCAGGAGATACAATCTGAAACATTTCTTCATATTTTTCATGTACATTAATATGGTTTAAACTTTCATATAATTTTAAAATTTCAGCATTTTTTTAATTCTGTTTTATAAAGTTCATATGTCTGTTCTGTGTTCATTGTAGCATTTGTCACCACTATATTGTTTCCTCCAGATTTCTTAAATAACATCCAGGCAATATTGCATCGCCACTTTACTTTGTCCAACTTAGAGCCATTATTTAAAATGTGTAGCTATTATTAAAAACTTTACATTTGCAGAATTCCTAAACTATTTCACTGAAAGTCTGAGTATTAGAAGGTAAATTTTATCAAAGAATCCAAATATGCTGTAAAATTGGTTGTTTGTACTGAAAATTTCAAAGTTTGGTATAATTTCAGTATGAAGATAGCCCCCTAAGCTTACTTAAAAAAGAACATAAATTGACAGAAAACAGAATTTCCAACTGGATGGCTATTTTAATTTTCTCTGTCACAATTTAGCTATTAAAATGTATAGTATGATATTTTTATTAGACAGGCGGTATTATATGCCATCAGCATATTTTGTTTTAAGAAAATTCTGAGAATGTATTTTAAGGATACCTTACGTTTTAGGTCTTTTTGATGCACCTTAATATGTATTCAGCTTCTAAATTTTTCGATAAAATTTTGAAATCATAAAAAATTTCTAGATTCTAGAGCTTCTCCAAGTTTATTTGATTTGATAGGTAGTCGAAGTTTGAAACTTTATATTAAAGCCGGCGATCTTTGTAGTAATAATGATAAATAAAATGGCTGTACCTAAGACTAACAAATCAAGGAAGTGGACATTTCATAGCTCAAATGAACAAAATCTATTATTATTTTCATTTTCAAGGAACTTAATTTCAGTTAACATATTCTTGTATATTGCCATAAAACTAATAAAAATAACTTTTCAATCATTTCATAAAAAAGCTAAAGAGCATATATACTTCAAAATCAACTGTGAAAGATCCACTCCCAATTTTACAACATAAAAATTTTTTTGTGTGTAGCATCACTAAATCTTGATATCTGGAAATTTTTTGTTATTGGTATGAAAAATCTGAAAATGTCAGGGAAATCTGTAACTCAGCTGGAATAGACACCCTGTTGAGTGACCTTTCAGAAAATTTTATTCCCATAAAAGTTAATTATTCGAAATTTTTTGTTATTGGTATGAAAAATCTGAAAAAGTCAGCAAAATTTGTAGCTCAGCTGAAATAGACACCTTGTTGTTTGACCTTTCACAAAATTCTATTCCAATCTATCTATATTATATATATAAAGGACAAACGTGTCCGTGCGTAAAGCTGACGTCATTTTGCAAATGGCAACACTTGACGATAACATTTCGGTTTTGCGATTTTTGCTACTGCAATTTTTTTAATTTCTAAACAACGTACGTTTTTAATTTTTACACAGTTATGCAGGAGAAAAAAATCTACTTTCAAATGCAATTTGTTTGAAAACTGTATAGCAATTGACTCATTTATTATAGCATTTAAATTAAATTTAAAGCATATATATAATTTTTTTAATCTATCTCTATCGCTTGCAGACGATTACAAAATATAAATCCATTTGCACTTTAAACAATATAAAGAGTTCAGCATTTGTTTCCAGCTAATATTGAATAACGAAATGAAAACTTCATTAAATAGTCAATAAAATAGTATAAATAAAACACAAATTTAACAGACATGTAATCGAAATAAGCGCTTAACCCTTTTCGGCACGGAATAAGTCTGTAAAATGATGAAATAATGGACTGACACCAGAAATAACAAATGAATTCATTAGAAAATATAAACTTGCTTATTTTCCGGTACTTAACAAAAAGAAAATTTTTATTAAATATTCTTGGTGCCGTATGTCAGTTTTGGAATTAAAATTAGGTGTCCTTTTTGTGACCACCGCCCGTTAAAGAGTTAAAGCCGCTGAAATTATCGGAATAAATAAAAACTACTGTAAATAACGAAATTTTTAGAAATTTCTCTGACTATTAACTTCTGGATTGTGGATCATTGGGGACGTGTAGCCGTGCAGCTATAGGTCTCAAGTTGAAATTAACTTCTGGCACGAGGCCAATACGAAATGACCGCTTTTAATAAATTTCAAAATTTTATTTGAATATATAATTTACATTTTTCAGATAAAAATGCTCTTTGGTGTTATTAGGGAGCAACATAAAAAAATTATTAAATGTAAAAAATCTATTAGAGTTTTCAATAAAAAAAAATAATGGTTTTCACCTATATTATCTAACCCGGGAAGCCCGGGTTCGATGCCCTTGTAAAAGTTAATTATTCAAAATTTTTATTTTGTCAAATTTGTGTAATTTGAAAAGTAAGCAAACTCTCTAGGTCAGCAGATTTTAGCAGGGAGATTATATAGCATGGTGCTGTGTTTGGATTGCAGTAATAAGATTTAATATTTCGGCACAAAAATAACTCTTTTTTCACAAATACACTAGGAAAAAACCTTGCATAATCCTCTGATTTTAGATATTTGTAGGACATGCAGAAAAATACTTGACGAATTGTTCTTGAGCTTCAAGGATCTAAAGAACATGTTTGATCTGATGACTTTCAAAGATTTAGCTGTAAAGACAATTATTGGCACAACAACAAATTGAATAAAAAAAAATTTGCAATCACCGTGTATATATATTAAAAAAAAAAAGCTCGAGAGGATCTGTAACAATGATTGGTAAAAACTTTTTTTTTCAATTAAAAAAACAAAAACTATTATTTTTTGTTTAAAACTTTTTATTAAAATGTTTTTTATTTCTTTTATAACAGAATCTCGATTTATCTTGTCCAAGAATAAAAAAAGAAAGACAAGCACAAAAAATAAGTAAGTAAAATTAAAACAGGAGAGATGTCAAGAATCAATTAATTAATAATTTATTACTATGTACAAAGTAATTAAACTATGTATTAACTGCTTTAAACATAGTTACAAGTTCGGCATTCTTATCAAACTCTAACTGATCTCTAGTTTTGCATTGGACAATACCAAAATCTAAAGAATTTTCACTTTAAACCTCTACTGCGATCTGCATGTCATTTTTATGTGTGTATATATATATATAATTTTTTTTTTTCATCTTTGCACATAGTTCAGGATATTATATATATATACATATTAAATTGACAAGTTCATTTTATTCCTGTACAGAGCATTTATGATTTGTGTCATTACTTCTTCTTTTGATACCATAATCCAGTCAGTGACATCAAATAATAGAGCTGACTTAGCTTATCACAGAAACTAGTCCCAGCTGTCCTTCATTGTTTCATAAATTGTAAGAAACTCTCTTTAAGAGGGTGTATCAATAATTTTAGCAATAATATGCAGGAACTGTGCCCATTCCATATCTGTCTTCATTTCCTTGATGATGTGTTAAGGTTTCTTGTAGCACATTCTCTGTCATTTGTTTGGCCCCATACTTCAACTGATGATACAATTATCTCTTTGTGCTTTATCAGATGGAACTGCAGTGACTTTGAGCAGAGTCATAACAAGGGTGGTGAGGCGGTTCCCCTGCGCCAGGTGCTGTCAGTTTGGAATAGGTGCTCACATCTTTTATCGGCGCTGACACCTATCACTGCTGATGATCGGCAGAAAAGCTAGCAAAGAGTTTCGTACCAGGTGCAAAATAGAGTTGCTGCGATGCTGACTTTGAGTCTCTTGAGATAATACTCAATGTTTCATTTTAACTGAAAGTCTATAACTTTTTTTGCAATAACATAGTAATTTTTATCATGATTATTTTTACAGATTTTTAACACTTTCCAACCTAGTTGAAAAGTGTTTATGACTTCGGTTTGAATGCCGTCTGGCCGTGCTCTAAGTCCCGTAAATATGCTCGGATTGCCCTGAAATTTTTATATGTTATTGTCGTTATCGCATGTTCGCTATTTTAACTGAAGTGTGTAGCACTTATAGTTTTTTTACATGGACAGTCAAAAATATTCCGTTACATTACAGCCAATGGGGAATAATCCTTTCAACTGCATTTTGATGATGCTACGTCATTTAAAACATAATGAAATTGATATATAATTATGAAGCGCATTAAAACATGCTTTTTGTAGAATATGAGGTGCAAAGCATTAATTATTCATTTACAGAGTCAAACAAAAGAATTCTGTTACACATCGTTCTAAGGGGAAATATCGTCTGCATTGTAATTTAGTGATATTGCACTATTTCAAGCATAATGAAAATTATATGCATTACTGAGGTGCACTATAAATTGCTCTCTTGCGTTTATTTACATGGACACATAAAAGATATTGGTTACAGTACATGTGCGATATTTACAGTCTATGTGTGATAGGTGCGTTTTCAACTTTGGTTTGCGTTTTAAGTTTAATTTTTTTTCATAGTGCGTGTGTGTTTATAAACTCGGTTGATCCTATACAGGGCTATACAAGGGAAGTATTACAGACTATGGGAGTGAATTGCTTAAGGGTAGTTTTTAATTGTGTTTATGCATTTTCCTGCTGAACTACATTTAGTAGACTAATAAAAAATTGTGGAATATAAATAAATTCATATACAGGGCTACGCATAAAAAAGATACATTGTCGTTTACGTTTGGTAATTGTTACAAGTGAGTTTTAAGTTGCCTTTTATCTTAATAGGTGATGTGTACAAAAGTCTTGATATAGTATACAGAACTGTACAAAAGATTTCGAATGCATTTCGATCGATTGGAGAAAATTGTTAAATGTGAATATTCTAACAGAACTATATTTTATCATGCTATATACCCACATCTGTTGATCATATACAGGGCTGCACAAAATAATTCGACTACTTTTTTGACACTGGAAGAGAATTTCGAAAACTGTATTTTTCAATGTGTTATATGTTTTCTAAACTGTTTACTTACATATCTTCTTTCACCTTATTTAACGGTGAAGTTTCGTTACAGTTTTCTGGCTGTCTTGGAAAGTGTTTCATAATCTATGCTTGACGCATGATTTTTCGTTCTTGTTAAAACTAATAGCCAATTGCTCAGATAAGATTCTGTTGTGTCCATCATGGAGAGCAATTTGATATCTTATGGCAACTAAACATTTTGGCTCTTGCCTTATGTAGCTTTACAAATAATTCCAAATTTACAAATTGTTTTGAACATTGTTTTAAACCTAAATAAAATGTTGTTTAAAACATAATAACTCTGTCTGTAACTGTAACAAGTGATTTAATAAGCCCTGTATGACGTCTGTATACATTTGTGTAACAATAGCATGTATATTGATAAAGATCTAAAACTTTTAAAACAATGCATGTTTTTTGTTTATAATTTGCAGGGTTTTCAGTCATGCTCTATTGTTAATCGGCACTCTTCTGTACTTTATACAGGGTTCGGCAAAAGTCCCCTTCTCTCTATCTCAGGAATTCTTCCAAATTTCAGAAAACTAAAATATATGTTCAAAAAATTTGAGGGTACCTCATTGGATTAAAAAAAATGGGGCATTGTAGTCTCCAGAAGTGAACTTTAAAATTTTCAACACTAACACCTAATTTTGACATAATATATTTATTCCTCGGTAGGAAGCCGTTCAGTCAAGTAGTTTCGGAACTATGCAAGTTTAAAGTTTAGAACTCTTAAATTTATTTTTAATCATTGCAAAAGGGATTGACAATGCAGGTAATTTTTAAGTTTAACTCCAACACTACTTGCCGGAATGATCTGTAATTTTCGATTCGCATATTTAACCCGTTTAGAAATTGATTTCTGTTAAAATTTTTATAGGTTGTATTGTGCTGTCCACTAAAAAAAAAACACCTTAGTTCTACATCAAATATTTCAGTAAAGTAAATTTGTTAGTTTTTTTCTGTTTTTATGCACCATTTAGAATAATAAAAATAGTTAAAAATACCTAAGGAGTGTTTATTTAGTTTAAAAATAATTTAAATTAACAACTGCAGAATTAACCCTTTCCAGCGCGGATTAAGTCTGTTTTTAAAATGATGAAATTGTAGAACGACACCAGAATTTACAAAAGAATTCATTAGGAAATAAAAACTTGCTTATTTTCCCGTACTTTATAAAAGGAAAAATTTAATTAAATATTCTTGGTGCCGTTTGTCAGTTTTGGAATTAAAATTAGGTGTCCTTTTTTGTGGACACCGCAAGCTAAAGGGTTAAGGTAAAACATGAGCTTCATTTTTACAGATTTTCTTGTTGTAATAGATTTTTGAATGATCTACATAAATTTTTATTTTCTTATGTTAAACCATTAATATGTAATAAAATGCTTCATTTTCAGCTGACTATGTCAAGTGTAGATTTTTTTCATAATTTTTTTTGAAAAGTGGGTTTTTTTTAAATTCTCACTTAATTGGCTGCTATTTTGTAATAAAGTGATAAAATGAAAAAGACCCAACATTAAAATCTTAGTCAGAACAAGCTGTAAAAATTTTGCCATGTTTAATTTTTTAAAATTCTTTATTAGATTTTATATAGAGAAAATTTCAAAAAATAGGTTTTTTTAAAGGGCAGCACAATAATTCATTTTCTTAAAGTTAATTTCCAAAATGTATATATTTTTTAATTATTATTATTACTAAAATGAATGAATTGTAACCTATAAAGTTTTAACAGAAATACAATCTTTGGCATCAGTTTGAGTATGTACAAAGTATGAGTTTTGTGAGAGCTATAGATCTTGCTGAATTGCTGTAAATATGGCAACAGTCTGAAACAATACATTTCTTTAAAATATTCGAAAAATATATGATAGAATTGAGATATGGAGATCAATCAGATCATTTCTTTGTCTGAATTGTTTGCTACTAAAGATAATATACCATGATATAAATGTCCAGCATTTCATCTTATAGGATGAAATTATCCTTTATTGAACTGGTAAACACACAAGTATCAAGAATTATTATAATATGATATGAACCTACAGACTTGAAGAGTCTTGGTACCATGCTAAAAGATTTGAAATGTGACGGAGTTACTATTTGTCCATACAAATCATCTCAAACATAGATACTTCTCCCTTCACATGATTATAATTAGCATTTTTTGGACATTAATGAGTTTGAGATTCCTTAGGAGTGAAACAACATCTGCTGTTGGTGTGCAAGCTTATCTTGAAATTATTCATTAATATAACAGTCCTCTTTTAAATTTCAACCCAGTGTGCATGACAACATAACATATATTCCTTTCAAATGCTTTTTCATGTGATGCAGGATAAATCTCGCATCATTGGCTGTTATATAATTCATATACAAATAATGACCTACAAGTAATCTTCTGTGTGCAGTTGACTCATGTGACCGAGCTTGACTGAATCTTCAGCATGTCGAATGTGTGACTTCAAATTGTTGATAGCATATACTGCACAAGGACTAATATGTTTTATCTAGCCACCTTTGTCTGATTACAAGTTTTACAGATGTACTACTAGTCCTCCATTGCAGCTCTTTTATAATCATTGGCGCACCAACGGGGGGGGGGGGCTAAGGGGGCTGAAGCCCCCCCCAGACCCTGAAACTTAATAATGAAGTTTTCTATAAAATTATAAATTTTTTTTTTTTTTTTTTTTTTTTTAAGATTTTTAGAAAATGTTTAAAACCTTGGTATCTCATTTCATCTTTATTCTCAAATTTTTTTGCCGTTTTCGACATACGTTAAGCGTAAAGACTTATAGCAGTACTCTGATTCTCTCAGTTCTGAGTATACATCCATCATCCATATTTTTAGCACGGTCAAGCGGATTCAAGTCCAAACGAGGGTGGTATTTCGTCTACGTTGTACATCTGTGTCATGGACAATACGACCCATTCAAGGTCGATAAACGATTGGCACTATCCATTTTGCAAAACATTGAAGTAGGGTGCTGGAGAAATGTCAGCCCCACACTGAAAACCTTTTATTACTCTAGTACAAATGAGGTGCAAACGAAAAGATTATTGGTGCAAACGAGGTATAAACGATTGGCACTATCCATTTTGTAAAACATTGAAGTGGGAGGGGGGGGGGGAGAAATGGCAGCCCCACACTAAAATCTTTTTATTACTTTAGTACAAATGAGGTGCAAACAAAAAGATTGTAGGTACAAACCACGGAGAAAGAACCTGGAGGGGAAACTAGAATAGGCGAGGATATCGAAAATGCAAGTCATATTTTTTTAACGAAAGAGGGCGCTGTAAAATTTGGCGGCTGCCTTTAAACAGAATGTCATTAGATTACATGTTAAATTCCGAAAGTATTTTACTCGATTATTTTTAATTATAGCAATTATATGTCATAAATATAAGATGGGATATAAATGTTTTATTCCGGGATGTAGATCGGGCTATGATGATGAGATAAACAAAAGAAAAATCGAAGAATTTTTTTTTTTTTTAAGTATGTTTAGAGCTCCAAAGATGAGTGCTTTTTATTATACTTTAATTTAAAGTTATATGCATGTAATCATTTTTAAACTAAGAAATTTTTATTCTAGTATATCGATCTTAGTGTATATGTTTTTAAAATGTTATACTTAATGAATGCTAATGTCTGTGGCTAATTGACATGGCCATTTAAATTGTCTTATAGAGTGCTATTTGTTTGGCTGTAATCTGAAGCTGTTTTTATTTGAATAATACTTTTAATCTCTAAAAATTATACGTCCATTCCGTATTTCTTGGCAGTACAATATCCGTGATATTTATTTTTAAATGACTACTATTCAGATGCTTCTGTCAGGATGAACTCTTATTTAAAGAGTTATAAAAAGCAATCGAAACGCCAAATATCTATTAAAATATATGCATGGTGTGAAGAAAACTTTATTTAATGAAATTTCTACTTGTTTGACTTTTTTAAAGTTCAAATTTTCAATCAAAATCATTTAAAAAATGAATGCTTTTCGCATTGAAAACCATTGCAGAAGCAGGTTAGGATAGCCTTCAGTTTACCTTGGCGCCATCTATAAGGAGAAAAACTGTATTGTAAAATTTCAACGTTACTTTCCCCTCCATCTATCTTCCTCCGTGGTACAAACGATGTATAAACGATTTGCACTATCCATTTTGTAAAGCATTGAAGTGGAGGGGGCTGGAGAAATGGCAGCCCCACACTAAAATCTTTTTATTACTCTAGTACAAATGAAGTGCAAACGAAAAGATTGTTGTTAGAAACGAGGTATAAACGATTGGCCCTATCCATTTTGTGAAACATTGAAGTGGGAGGGGTGAAGAAGCGGCAGCCCTACACTAAAAATCTTTTTTATTACTCTAGTACAAATGAGGTACAAACGAAAAGATTATTGGTACAAACGAGGTATAAACGATTGGCACTATCCATTTCGTAGTCAGTATCCATTTGCCCCTCCCTCCTGTGCCGAACAAGGTACTAATTTACTGAATCATGGACACAAACAAAAATAAAAAAAGCTAAGACAAAATTGCAATGAATCGGTGAAGAATTCCGTTTTATAGAGGTTTTTGCTTTAGCAGGTAAACTTTCAAGGTGTTTCTTTTGCTGAGACCATAGAATGTTTGCGATCAAGACAATATTACGTTATAGACAAGTTTCATTTACACAAGTTAAACAGTATGGGATTATTTACACAAGTTTTACGTATACAGTTTAACCAGTGTAAATAAAACCTATCTATAACGGAATATTATCTTAATCGCAAACATTCCATGGTCCCATCGAAAGAAACACCTTTACAGTTTACCAGCTAAGACGAAAACCTGTCTAAAGCTGAATTTCTCACTGATTTATTGCAATTCCGTCTTAGCATTTTTTACTGTTTTTGTATCCATTGTATCCAAGCCAAAGAAGACTCCATATTATAAAATTGACTTGTTTTCCTATTCACAATAGATGTAAATTGTCATATTAACGGTTTTTAGCTCACAGGCTATCAAAGCCTGAGAGCTAATGGCCGCCAGTTCTGTATGTACATAACGCGATAACTCTTGATAGAACTAACCGATTTGCTTCAAATTTTGTTTATAGGTTCATTGTGATAAGGCGCTTCCCTGATTAGTTTTGGGGTTCATTAGTTAGTTATAAGGGGGTACGGGGGATGATCCCCTTGTTAATATATTGTCAATTTCTTTATTTTTCGAGGGTTTATTTCAAATTCTTTGAAATAAGAGTATAATATACAATTAGTGTGAATAGCCTGTGAGCTCAATGCCCTCAGTTTAACTGGGCAGTTTTCTCTTTATTTTAATAAATGCTCATAATAATAAAATAAATTTTAATAAATCGCTCACAAGCGATCAAAGCCTGAGAGCTAATGTGCCCACAGGTTCTGTATGTACGTAACGCGATAACTCTTGATAGAAATATCCGATTTGCTTCAAATTTTGAATATAGGTTCATTCTGATAAGGCGCTTTACTGATTAGTTTTGGGAATTCATTGGTTAAGTATAAAGGGGGAGGGAACAGGAACTAATCCCTCCCCCTTAATTTATATAAATGGATTTTTCATGCAGAATTATCCGATTTGCTGCAAATTTGGTATAACTGTTTATTCTGATATTAGATTTGGAAATTCATTGGTTAAGTATAAAGGGTGAGAATTGCGGAGATAACCCCCCTCCCCCCCGTTTAATTTAGCTAAATGGGAATATCATTCAGAATTATTCTTTGAAATAAGAGTATAATATACGCAAATAGTTTGAATAGCCCCATGAGGTCAATGCCATCAGTTTAACAGGGCACTTTTCTTTTCTTTTTTTTAATTAAAAAAAGTTTTAAAAATGGATTGAATGTTTATAATATTAATTAATTAATAGAAGAATAGTTTTCCCCCTGTAAATACACAGCGGCAAAAAACCGTTGATACTGAAAAATAAATAAGTAGATAACATTGTATGTCATTCATATCAAAGTTCTATTTATAGTAACAGGCTAACTATTTTATTATAAAATTATATTCCTCTGTTTTCTTCACAAAATGTTTCATTCTGTTCATTTATTATAAATAATATACGTTTTAGCATGTGTTCAAATTCAAACGATAGCGAATTACTGATGATAAAGCAGAGACGCACAAGAGCAGTCATCGTAATTTTATTACGTTGCTGCACTACAACGAATACCGTACTATTACATTACATAAAATATTATATTGCAGAATATGGCAGCTTTATATCGTAAAATAAAGCATTTTTGTAACATTTTTCAGTAATCGTAAAGTATAAAGGAAAAAAGGAAAAAATCTGCACAGATCCACAAATAATTAACAAATTTTGTATCACTGATGGATATCAGAAGTGATAATTTAAGCTACTGTTGCAGTGCGCAAATGCAGATGGTCACTTAATCACCGACTCGTGAGTGTCATGCAAAAATGCACTAGAGGTGTGCACAGGCCAGAATTTCGAGGCCAGGCACGAACGAAATCTTCTTTACCCGTTGCAAAAGTTAAAAGTTTGGCCCGGCAAGCACAAAAATCAAATAAAACAGGCCCGACCCGCTGGGCCTGTTTACCGAATAGGCTCGTGAAACCCGAGCTTACCCACTCAAATATAAAGGGGGCCCCCAAATTTACTTTTCAAAACAAATTTTTAGAAAAAAAAATTAGTTAGGGTAAAAAAAAAAATGTTTGCTCTTTTTTTCTTAATTATAGCTTACTCAATTTTCCGTCAGTCTATTACTGACATATTTATACTCTTTTTTTTTCTGTTGATATAGTAAATGATATAAAAACAGTGATTCAATGCAACTTATTTTCAATTTTCTTATGTTTTACATTTTAATTTCAAACGTGTTAAATATAACAGAAAATTTAATCTGCATAATTATATTTTGTTTATATTCATAAAAAGTGGAGAAATGATATAAAATAGGGCAAATAGGTTATTTAAATATAAGAGAAAGTCATTAGCATTCAGTGATACCAAATTTCTGTTTATAAAATAGAAGCAAAATTGTGTTTCAGTCAAGCATAAATTTACGTCAAATATTGGTTGTCCCTGCATTTTTCTTAGCACTGGCAAATCCTGCAATTTGTAAAGCATAAAATACATTTTGAAGTTCAAATATTCGCATCTGTTCCCTATTTGTAAATTCATTTACAAAATTAATTTGTTATGTATAATTATGTATATAATAAAATATTTTTATATGTATTTTGACAGTTAGTTTTAGTTTAATATTAAAAGTGTTGTTTACTCGAAATTTTTATGGTAAAATTTAAATTTGTGGAAGCATAATAGGCAGAGTAAAAAGGGGGTCCCCTGTGTGACGTCGGGCTTCCCCTACTTCTAAGTCTTAAGCGAGCCCTGCCGACCCGGCCAGTGACAAAATCAGTTAAATCATGGCCTATCCAGTCCACTCAATTTACATTAAAAAAAAATCCGATTTTACTCAACATAAAATTAAGATTCTTTTAAAGAATATTGCCTAAATATTTTTGGAGAAATTTTACAATATATTTTAATTTATTATATGTTTACAAGACAGAAAAAAAAAAGAATAGCAACATTAATGATTACTCAGATTTTTCAGCCTTCAAATAAAGATTCAATCTAAGAATTAATGTAGTTTAGAATAAAAGAGAAAAAGAGGGTTAAAAAATCATAACTTTTAAGCTGTATAAAAACGTAGATTTTTGAAAATATTTCTTCGTAATTTATTAAGGCTCTTCTCAAATCGAATGGCGCTACTTTCTGACACATTTATGTAATCAATTTTCTTCAGGAATGCATAAAATTGACAGGTGTTCTTATTCAGAAACTATGTAATCGAATAGCGTTTTCCTTTTTCTGATAATTGCAAAAAATCTTTCAGAAAGTACTATCAGAATTGGCGTTTTGAATTAAATTTCCGGACGCGATAGCAAAAGCTAAGAAAAACCTATCGTCACAAGAAAGGAATACTTATATCTCAATAGGTTATTTATTTATTAAAAAAAATGGAAAACAGTACTTGATTCCAAATCGCTTCAAAAGTCAGACCTGTCAATTTTATGCCTTTACAGTTAAAAATGAAAGTCAAAAAATGTTTCGGAGTGTTTCATGTTGTTAAACTGGGAATTTGAGAATCACTTAAAGCATATTTTCACTGAATCCGTTAACAGCATCTTATTATTTCTATTACTATTTTGACAAAACAAACTGTTTGGGCACAATTAAGTCCAGTTCCGACCCGGCTCGACGGTATATAAAAGAATTTAAGCCTAATCTCGGCTTGGCCCGAGTCTGCTAAAACAATAAAACTTGGACTCAGACACGATGTAAACATTCGATGTCGATCTCTACTCTTGACATGTTATATTACTCTATTGATGATGTTGCTAAACTAGCGTCACTTCATGAAGTAGATTTATACTTATTCTCGTGAACGTAATCATCACATTTTACCGGCTTCGTTTAAATTTATATATCGGGCCGGTTAAACGTAAAATTAATTTTTAAATTGGTAGTGATAGTGACAATGATGAACTGATTCTTATTCAAAGACGAAAAAAAGAGTTTTAAACGTATATCTTTCAAATATTTTGATTCTGACGATGCAGGAAAACAACTGAAGTTTCAACAAGTAAAAATCTACAAGTCATCACGGGTCCGAGCCCCGTACCCGGCCCCATTAAATATTTTTGTTAGCCCGTTTATTTTGTCAGTCGGCCCGGCACGGCCTATCAAAAATCTTCTAATTCTGGTGGCCCGGCCTGTTTTAAAGTTTACCTTCATTTTGCCGGATACGGGCCCATCCGGGCCTGTGCAGACGTCTAAAATGCATTAGCCCCCCCCCCCCCCCCCCCAAAGCGAAATCCTGGGTGCGCCACTGTTTATAATGCCTGAAAGTTACTGCAACAAATTGTCTAATCCATATAATTTATATATACATACTGTCTACAGTCATGCTCTTAACATGCATTTCTTATGTTGTTTGCAGATGATGTATTATAACTTCAATGTCACTACCTAAAATATTTCAGTTTTGGAATTTATTATTTAACAACAAATTTCTAATTGATTTATTTGTTTTTGAGTGAGTTATTATTGTTTTTCACTTTTAATGTTTTTAAAAGAATCTATATATTTAAAACGCTAAGCGTTTTCTTTCGACAGTCCGTAAGAACAAACTACTGCATCAAATTACACCATTCTTTTTTTAAATGGTTGGTTGGTTGGTTGTATTAGGTTTAATGGCACAATGTCCCATTGGGGACAAGCTGCGCCAAAGTTTGAGTACAGAAAAAAAATGTCAAAAAAGCCACAACAAAACCAAAAGGGAAAAGCTTAACCCGTTGGGGACGAGCGACACGTATACGTGACGCATAAGATGCTCAGAATCCTCGATTATTCCCACCAGTTATTTTTTAGTGTAAGCTTTGCCTTATTTAATGGTAGCATTTCTGCGATTCAATTAGACGAAAATTTCTGTTTTAAAAATCCGGTGGTAAAATATTAAAAATTCCGTAAAGAACGCTCGTCGCGAAGGGGTTAATGAGAGAATCATCTGGATGGGGTCACCCATCTAGATATAGACATACAGTGTATAAAACAAATATTATGAATTCTTAAAAAAATAAAGTATAAAAATAACACACTAAGAAATAATATCTATCCCATCCAGATGTCAAGTTAAACAAGTTTTTTTTAAATGATAGAAGATATTTGGACACAGATTTGTTATCGTACATTCGTTTGTTCGAAAATTTAATTAATTAGCCGTAATTTTAAATTAAACTTTTACTTCTGCGTATGACGTCATAAATTCGGCAATCGGATAACTCACACTGTTACGAGGCACAGAGTAACGAGAAACTTTGTGTTCGTGAGGATAAAAGATAAATAATAAATATTAAAAGCATGTGGCTTTTAGGGCGAATTTTTAATTTGCAAGTTAAATTCTGGTAAAAATATTTATAAGCGAATAAAAATTAATATTTATTGTGATGTCACGGAAATATTGTCCATTAGGTTATTTTATCATTATGCATTATAACTTTGTTGATGTCATTTTTTCATTACAATTAAATACAAAATATATTTTTATTTGTACACACAGTGTTTAAGCATAAAAATAACATATACAAAGTATGTGTGA
Source organism: Maratus michaelseni (assembly GCA_963931845.1). NCBI lineage: Eukaryota > Metazoa > Arthropoda > Arachnida > Araneae > Salticidae > Maratus > Maratus michaelseni. Next base: position 323,533,481 of record OZ007595.1, on the reverse strand, counting down.
AAAGTTTTCGCAGGTGAAAATGACGTTATGCTTAGCTTGAAATGCATTTTAACATTGATAAAACTAAAAAGAAAAATTTATATGATTGTGTCAACATGACGTAGTTTTAACTGATTTTTCAATTTTTAATTTTAAAGATTAGAACTGGAGCCTTTCTCGGTTGCTTCATCTTGATTGCATACCTTGATTACATGTTACCAATTACTTTTTTTTAATTTTAGGTTAGAAGATTTCATTTTTTAATAAAAAAAATTCACAAAAGTAAAGGATTTCAGGAAAATTAAAATTATTAAAAATAGTGTTACGGTAAAAAACAACATCTTGAAATAATGATTGTATTTTAGCTAGAATAAACAATGTAAGGCTAACATTTTAAAGGAATTATTTTGGTAGGTTTGTTATAAGTTCATTTAACAGTTCCTTATTAGCGGCAAAGTCTAAATTTCTTTCACTGTGAACTTCTCTTTCGATGTCAAAAAATGGCAGTCTACCTTTGGACGCCAGCCAAAACACAGTGGCAATTTTTAGAAATGTATAACGGTTGTGACAACAATTGGCGCTATTGCTTTAGCTTTCATTGCGATTGCATCACTTCTATTGCGATTGCATCACTTCTAAATACTACAAATTTCAATTTTTTTACTACATTTTACAATTTCAATTCTTACATAATCAATTAGAAAAAAAATTAGCTTTCTGTTGAAATTTATTTGAAAACTGTCTCTTAATTTAACGACTCTTTAAATAATTTTCAAGCATGAAATATTTTTCAATTCTATCTCAACAATGACCATCAGTTTTCTTTAATAATGTAAAATAGCTCCTGGGAAAGTTGCCACAATTGAAAATAGATTTCTCTAAACATCATGAAAAGTAAAAAAAAAAAAAGATAAAAAAAAAACATGATAAGTCATAAGATCAGATTATTCATAAGATAGAGCATTTTGGCGCTAAACTAAAATCTGCCAAAAAAACCCAAATTATTTTTAGTTTATGAATAACATAAATTGACATGTTGAATTCGTTGATGTACATGTTGCATCAGAATATGGTAGGAACTGTATTTTATTATTTTTTTAAAGATCCATTGGATATTTAACTGTATAAGTAGGAAAAAATCCTCGACTGTGATGGAAAAGGAATAATCATCCTGATTATGTAAAGGGACCGAAGAAACCATACAAATAACTTACACTTGAAAACAAAAAAAATCTCCCTCATCTGCAGATTGATTTATTATTATAAAAAAAATTCTTCATCTTTACATAAAAATTGATTAGCTTAAAACAATGGATGCGTTTTAGAAGATATGGATTTGAAACGAACAATGCTTTAAGAAAACATTTTAAAACTTTTAATTTAAATATTTCTAAACGTTACTTAAAGTCTAATTTCGATGATGCTTTCAGGCAGATGCAATGCACATGCGCATAGGAGCTCATTCGGTTGCATTATCACAGGGGGATGTGTGCTTTATTTACTATGTTCTTTTATTTACTGAATGTGAGATGAAAGTTGGGATATACTATTTGTATGATACTTCATAGGTCCATGAAATTTTCTTTCTTGCCATGGGGAATATGGCAGTAATGTCAAACTGATTTCTATTACAGTTTTTTACGGATTGTTTGTTTGGAGTTTGCATCGGAAATAGTACTGTATTTTACTGGGGGAAAAACTTTTAAAATAAAATATTTGAAAGTCTGTTTCATACGCACCCTTTCTTATGTAATAAAGACGCTTATTTTACTGATATTGTTATAGTAATTCTTTTGTCAAGTTTTGACGGGCTCCATCTAGTATAGTTTTAAATATCAAATCAGAAAGTTTGTTTGAATACAGTTTAGCATCCATCAATTTTGAATTCTAATGTAAAATTCATATGCTTATAAATGTTTTTCTATTATTTTAACTCAATCATACTGATTGAAAGATTAGTATGATTCATTTTATTCAGTTGAAAAAAAATCATCTCATCTTAAATATGTTTTTCATTAATTATAAAATTATAATTATATTAACATAATTTTATTTATTGCAGATATATATAAAGCTTTTAAGTTGGTGGAAGAGAAAAAGTAATTTAAATAAGCTTCATATAATTCAAAGTAGACACAGGTCTTCAAATTGTGAAATATGCAGCAAACCAGTTCTTCGCAAAAGCTTTTTGGAAAAGAATCTCTGATTCACAATGAAAAATGCTTCACTTGTGAATTATGCAGCAAAGAATTTTCTAAAAAGTGTCATTTAAGTTATTTTTGCTCTCATACTGGTGAAAAACCTTTTGTTTGTGACACATGCAACAAGACATTTTCTGACAAGAGAACCTTAAAAAGGCGTTTGTTAAAGCATACTGGTGAGAAACCTTTTGTCTGTGAATACTGCAACAAAAACTTTTTTGAAATGCGCCATTTAAAGGTTCATCTTTTCTCTCATACTGGTGAGAAACCTTTTATTTGTGAGACATGCAACAAGGGATTTTCTGACAAAAAATTCCTAAAAAAGCATTTGTTAATTCATACTGGTAAAAAATCTTTTATTTGTGAGACATGTAACAAAGGATTTTTTGACATGAGTGCCTTAAAAAGACACTTGTTAATTCATACTGGTGAGAAACCTTTTGTGTGTGAGACATGCAACAAAGGTTTTTCTGACAAGAGTATCCTAAAAAGACATCTGTTAATTCACACTGGTGCGAAACATTTTCTCTGTGAATACTGCAACAAAAAGTTTTCTGAACAGCGGTGTTTGAACGTTCATATTCGGACCCATACTGGTGAGAAACCTTTTATTTGTGAGATGTGCAATGAAAGATTTTCTCGAATGAGTATTTTAAAGATTCACCTTCGAACTCATACTGGGGAAAAACCTTTTGTTTGTGAATTATGCAACAAAAGATTTTCTCGGAAGGATTGTTTAAATACTCATCTTCTCTCTCATTCTGGTGAGAAACCTTTTGTGTGTGAGACATGCAACAAGGGATTTTCTTACAAGAATACCTTAAAAAGACACTTATTAATTCATACTCGTGAGAGACCAGTAGACCAAGGAAAGACTTTTTAGAATTTAAATATCCTTTGTATTTATACTGGTGAGGAAACCTCTGTTTGTAAATTACATGGTAAAGATTTTTCGTTAACTGTACCTTAAAAATTGCCATTCATACTGAAATTAAAACATTTGATTGTGAAATGTGATTTACATTTTAATCTTCTGTATGATATTTTTGAAACAAAATTGCTTCAAAAATTGTCTATTTTTTAAATTTACTACACACATTTTGCCCATGAAAATCCCACGATAAGTAATCGAAGGGATAAAAAATATAAAAGCATAAAAATACTTCTTAATAACTTCATAAAAATGAGAAATGCGCTACGCCTTTCGAAAGAACTTTCTCTTTCTTCATCAGGTGCAAAGAAGACGTGCAACCACTTTGAAGGCAGGAGCAAGACTGAATAGAAATAGAAGGGAAAGAGGGACCAGTTAAAGAAACAGCCAATAGGAAAGGCGAAGGCAACAGCCAATCACAGAAGAGAATTACCTAGAATGCAGAACATAAGGAAAATTATAAAGAAAATTAAAAAATAAATAAATAAAATATATAAAGAATGAAAGTAAAATGGAGATTAAATATATAAAATAAAAAAAAACATATAAGTTAATATCAAAATGAAAAAATACATATATATATTATATGGTTGAGCTGAACAAGTTTTTCCAAGCTGCAGAGAGCATGGTGGAATCAGATTTTTCATTCACTATAACCTCACGATGAAGATAAGTACAGTAGAGTCCCGCTATTCAGAAAATCCGCCTATTCAGAACAGAGATCAGAAAATTACCAATTTTTTTAAACTGTAAAACAGGAAAAATTAAAAAGACGTTCGTGAATAAAACGTACATTTATTGTTATACAAAGAAGTTAAATAGAGACATATATAGAACCTAAGCTTGATGAAAATGCCTGAAACCAAATTGAAATGAAAGCTGGTTACTTACAGTAACATGACTACAGTACAATTCTGTAGGATCATTTTAAATCACAGCTAAACACAAAAAATAACTAATTTATACACACTTAAGAAGTAAAGTCAGTGATTTTTTTCTAACAAAGAGCACTGAATCGACTTGAGGATGCAATGTTCCGCCATCGCCGCATGAACATAACATCATTTGGTGTTGATGAAGCGTGTTCTTCGACGTAGCGTAAGGCGAGGTCAAGAGCATTTGCCGCATTTGTTTTTGATATGAGTTCAGTTTGAGCGTTCACCTCCTCCTCGATCTCAGCTGATGAGTCCTGGACCATTGCTACGATGTCTTCGTTCCATACTGCTATGGCCATTCTCGTCAATAGCACATTCCTCAACACAGCTTTCTTCTGCGCCTTCACAGCCAGGGATTTTCTAGACTTGTGGAAGAAGGTGACAGTCTTTCATTGGTGTAAAAGTTGTTTCAACAAATTCCAATGTAAGCCAGAGTGATAGGTAGGGTGGGTTGGGTGATGAGTGATCGAAGGTCACTGCCCTTCCGTTCCCACTTTCACTGAACCTGTTAATCATGAGCTGATCAACTCTACATAAAGGTGACACTTGCAGATGTCCTCCACTTAACTTACGCCATAACAAGTCAATACATTGATTATTATTAATGAAATCCGCCTATTCTGAATTTCCGCCAAACCGAACAGAGATCGGTCCCAATTAGTTTGGAATAGTGGGACTCTACTGTAGCTAAATTTTCAGGAAAGTCCCATATTCAAAGGGGGTATTGGCATTAAAGATAATTTTAGCATTTTGAAAATCAAAACAATAGCCGGAATCCCAAGAATGCTTAGCAATAGAAGATTTAGAAATTTCCTTGTTAGTGACATAACGGGAGTGTTCTTTTAGTTTGACCTATATAAGAAAGATAACAACCATTGCAAGGAACATTATAGATTCCCCATTTTCCAAGATGAGGAATGGGAGACATAGTGGAAGGGAATTTAAATTTATTGACAGGTTTAAAGACAACTGTAAAGTTGAAGCATTTTAAAACTTTATCTAATTTGAAACATAAAGGGGGATAAAATTATATACATTTTAATTGTTCTGCCTTTTTATATTTGTATATTTATATATGTTTATATTTTGTTTATTTAATCCCCATTTTACTTTCATTTTTTATGCATTTTAATTTTTTTCAATTTTTTAAATAATTTAATTATGTACTGCATTTTAGGTAATACTCTTCTGTGATTGGCTGATGCCTTCTGCTTTTTTATTGACTGTTATCTTAACTTGTCCCTCTTTCACTCCCATTTCCTTTCAGTTATGTTCCTGCCTTCAAAGTGGTAGTATGTCTTCTTTGCACCTGACAAAGAAAGACAAAGTTCTTTCGAAAGGCCTAACGCATTCCTTATTTTTATGGTGTTATTAAGAAGTTTTTTATGCTTTTATAGTATCACATCAGTTTATTCAATACTTTAATGGATAAATAATAACCTGTAAAAAATAATTCGGTGCATTTCTACCCCTCGAAAAAAGAAGATTACAGTTCTAACGTTCATTGTAAAAAATCATACAGCTAATATTTCATAAATGGATGTACAGCTATGATTGTGCAACAAAAATAAATAATTCTGGCTACAACATGTTTGCAAGTGCAATAATGGAGTCAATTATATAACAAACCACACTCAGAAAACTACATCTATTGCTGTGGACCTGATTCCCCTGAGCATAAGAAATGGCGACTTCCAGTTGAGTAATCAAAGCAAGATGTGATAAAACATGGTACTTACTTTAAAATAAGCATTTTATCTATTAAATTTGAGGATTTTCTATCCCAAAGATGCCGAGATATAACTATCATGGTATTTGTGGAAATACAGCATAGCAACCAATTGGATGTTATACACCGAGTTCTAATCAACACCTATTTATCTCAAGATGTAACTGAATATGAATTTTGATGAAATTTTGTGGGAGGTAGAATGGCCGAAATATTTATAGCTATTTTCTGAAAAAAGTCGAATCATATTCAGAAGACTCGAAAACACCCCCTTAAAAAAGGGTGAAAGATTTCACAAATGCATTACTTTTATTGTTACAGTGCTCACGATCAATACTATAAACTATAAAGACCAGGACTTAATTTGCGCCGGATCCCATTGAAGCTCAGCTCTGGTACTTCTCTGTTTTTAGTAAATATTTAAACATTCGAAAGAATTCGCCAGAGCTCATAAACACTGCGCTCCGGGGCTCAGTGCAATAACGCTTCTGAAAATCGAATCCTAAATTACCCTTTCCTTTCCCGCCCATTTCCAATCTTTTGTGTTCTTTTGTATCAAAACACTCACTTATAAGTGACATAATGTATGGCTCACGTAAGAAATGGAGATGAAACAGGCTTGATTTTTATATCATTCTTCAGGTTTGGGCAGGCTTGAGATCAACCTCTCTTAAATTCAAAATTTTATTATATTTCCATTACAAATCATTTTAATAATATTTGGATCAGAATAAAGAGTAAACAGAAATAGTCTTTTTCTATGCTGCATAGCTGCGAACTATTCATTTTTTGTGTTAAGGCTCCCGTTGAGCAAGCGCTCGGGAATACGGTGCAAATGTTAATCCAATGGGGCATTATTGTACTAATATCTCGCTTGCATTTGAATATTTTTAAACAATTTTTTTTGCACTGGATAGCAGAGATCAATCTCTATTTCCGCCGTTGATTACTTTTTCGATTTTCTTTGCGTATTTTTTTTACGAAGATACTTTCACTTTCGGAACCGGTTTCGATAATTACTAATAATCTATCTAACTATGAAATTCAAAGATATGCACTATATCTGTTATTCATAACTGTTGTATTTGAAATAATATAGTAGAATGACAGACAAGAAATATTTGTGTTGAATGCAGCATACTAGATTAAATAATTGGACACTTCTAGTAAAAGACCTATTTCCAAAATTCTTTGGATTTGTCAGCTTTAAAAATAAAATTGAATTATAGAGTTATTGTTTCGTTGTCTAATAAGTTATTTTTGTGATTAAAAAAAAGACTCTGACGGCTTGGCCTACAGGTACAGGTAGATTTCTTAGATGCAGACCATGGGGTGCCTGTTTATTGGGAATTGCAAAAGAAATGATCTTTTTGCCATGATGCGGCCGTTGGGACCGCCCACTTCGAAATTACCTGTGCCTATAGGCGGAGCCGGCAGAGATTTTTTTTTGGGGTGCAAGGGTTGGTCTTATAAAAAACTTGTCAATATAAAAGTTGTAGGTAATTAATAGGATTTATAATAAATTTAAGCAGATTTAATATCTTGTGAATTGACAAAGTTATGAAATTTTTTCTTCTTAAACCCCTATTTTTTCCCCTCAGTTGCAGCCATTTTTAATGATATCAAAAATCTGTCATACATAAACTTTCGGCCCTTTTCCTAGAAGTAATCATAACTTTAAACGGATTCCATACGTATCATAATTAAGAATTTGAGTTTTCTCCTGTTTTCACAAAAAGCCCCTCACCTATTCGCTCCCCCTTGGTTCGATTTTGCCCATTAATGAACTTGAGCGAGATTTTATGCCCCTTGATTTTATGTATCCGTTTGGAAGAGATTTGCACAGAATTATTGAAGTTATGATGTCCATAAAAAAGTGATATAGATATAGATAGACATATAAAGTTTTGAACTGGGGGTGCTTTTGGGTTCTGGGAGTCATGATTGGCGTAGATCTGCAAAATGTTTTCAGGATTTCCAACATAGGGGAGAATGTAATAGGTAGTATTTCTTACTAAATCTATCTAAAATGTTTCAAATCTTTAATGACAAATTTTTTCTAATTTTAAGTTTAATTTACATTTAAAACAGAAAAATGAATATTGAACAACATGCTTATTTTTAAATGATCTTCTATAATATATTTAGATTCTAAGATGCATTTTTAAAATTTATAGTTATGACATATTTCAAATGATTTCATGATTTTATGTCCAGCTACTCAAAATTGACATGTTGAGTACCCTTGTTATAATTGATACTGTACCGAGTAGAAACCTTGCACCCAGACTTATCCAGAAGAAATTAGAACTCTTTACAAAAATATCTAGTATTTAATCTTTTTCATGCAAATATTACAAACTTCGTATATTTATAATGAATCCTCTGACAGTCGAGCAAAAAGGCAAAATTGTAATGTTGTATTTTTTTTTAAAAAAAGCTAAAAAAAGGTGATTTTTCAAACTTGATATAAAAAAACTTAATTACGTTTATGAATATAGGGGAAGGTGGCCTAAAATGAGCCTAACGGGCAAAACGATCCACATATGTTTTCTTCCAGACAGGTCGCTCTATCTACAGGGTAACACATAAACTAGTTGTGATAAGTGAAGAAGAAGCAATGGTGGTATTCAAACGTTCGCAGTATTACGACTCGGATTAGAATTCTTTGAAAAATTGGGTTTTATAACATCTATGTTATAAGGTAATCACTAACTTTCGTATTTATTTAGATGTACAGTCTTTCATGTACAGAAATATGACTTTGTTTACTTAATGAAGTATGTTTTTAGATGTGAATTGTACTTATGTATTGTCATAATTATTTTTATATCCTTTATTTTGCTGATAAAAACAATTTACAATTATTTTTAAATGAAGGATCATTTTGCCCTTTGGTAAGGGTAAATGATCCTTTGGACACTTTTTTAAAAGTCTATTTTTTTGATTACTCAATTTGAGTTTAAAATATTATTGAAATGTGTTTATAATGCAAAATATAGTGTAAAACATATTAGCAAAGGGCCAAAGTTTTATTTAAAGAGTTATGTTAGTTTACACAATTTTTCCCCTTAAGGAGATCATTTTAGGCCACCTTTCCCTAATCCATGAGAGTATTAATCATTACTCAATATTTTAAAACTGCATTCTCTCTGTAGAATTATATTAATTTTATAAATTCTTCTATTGCAGTGAAACCTGCAGCATATTGAATGGTTATATCAGACAGTTTACAGTGCTGAGAAGGTTAATATACAATCAAGAATCATTATTTGTGTACTGATGATTTCTAATACATGTGCTCAATGTTAGGTCAATACCCTAGAATTCTTTGATTTTTTTTTTATGTCAGCTTTTTGGGTACTTATATTCTTGATTATTAAGTTTATAAGTCAGTTTTTAAAATACTTTTATTTCTTAATGTATTATAACTCTTTTGTTATACTTTTACAACAAGTTATATATACTTATTTTTTATTGAGGCAGTTATCTGTATACATTTTTTTTCATATTGCATGAAAACATTTTCATTACAACATTTGATATTGTAATTGAAAATCTATGTAATTGGCTCTAAGTTTGTTGCAAATTGGTGAAACATAGGGACTTCAAATAAACAGAATCTATGTTATACACATTTTTGGTTGTTTTGATGTTAATCACAAAGAAATACAAAGTATTTAAGGAGATCAAATTAACTGTGATGACTGAAATTCCATACTTCTTTTTCTATCATTTTTTAACAGCATGCATCTATTCTCACGAGATCATTGTATTTTCCTTTGCCATGTCAACATGTTGTGTATTTTCTGATAATTTTATTATATATACACCAAAAGATCTTCATAACGCAAATCTAAAAATACGAAATTGTGCGTTATATAGATCACATTTCACACATCAGTAAAATACTTACCTTGTAAACATGGTGAAATATATCTTAAATGTATCAAAATACAGTAGAGAATCTTTATATTGCATTGTGACCAGGAGTTGTGCAGATTATGCCGGATGTCCGAAAAAGGTTGGACTGATTTGAAAGAATCATAACTCTGAAAATAATTCAGTAAATGCAATTATTTTCTTTTCAAAGTACTCGTCAAATATTCAAGATTTGTTAGATGTAGCTGTTTTAAAGTCGTAATTTTCGGACGATGTGCAGAATCGATGATATGTAAATGCAAATCGCACCACACATTCGCAATTTCTTCAATGATTCTGGAGTGGAAAGCGTATAAGTCTAAAACTATTGGAGTTATGGGGAAAATGTCAATTAGAAAGTTCTTTAGCATCTTCGATTTAGTAGGAAAGGATCCATTATGTACATAAATAACCTAAGCAAAAAGTTAAAATTGCGAATGTGTGGTGCGATTTGCATCTGCTATGTGCTAGATGCAGCTCGCACCTAGCATCGAGACCTAGTGTATTATGTAGCCCTATACATAAAAATTAGAGAACCGATAAAATTTCTCTGTTAAAATCATATTTTATATTTTTTATGCTTTCAATTTTCTATTATTGAATTTTTAATTGTTAATTTCACGCCAAAAACGAGTTAAGTTGTCAAATTGGTGCTATGAATCTAAACCACTTACTTCTCACTCATACACAGCAGAAGATTATCACATTCGGCCAGGGTTGCCAGAAAAAATTCTACACTAATGAATGCAGCCATTGTCGCACCACCAAAAATGCAAGCATAATGTTGTACTTTTTCAAAATGAAATTCGTTGGCTTTTATAGGAATTTAAAAAAATTTTCAATATTTTATTCTTACTATTAGCTAACTTGTATTTTAAATTTTTTTTTTCAAAAAACTTCTATGTTAATAGTGCGATAAGTGGTCACAAAAATTGAATTTTCAGAAAGTTATGCTGCTGTAAAATCAAAAAATATAATTAAAAAAAATTTTTCATTCATTCTCAAACTTCGTAATACAAGGCTTTAAAATGTATCAGGTTTCAATGCTAGGTGAGAGCTGCACCAAAAGTGGTTCCCTTGTAAGTTACTATTACTAATTAAAATAGTGTCTCTTTCATTGAAATTTTTCATTCATTGAAATTTCATTGAAACTTTTAGAAAATGGTAATATCTAATTATAAACAATACTAATTGATAAAAAAGGACATTACTTGATATTGAATAAATGTTTATTAACATTACAGACAAAAGATAATAATACAAAATGCATTACTTTTTTATTTTGCTTATTTCTATACACAAGCTACGTCATTGGATTTTGCATTACACTCTTAGTTTCACTTTGTCTTTTACTACTTAGTTTCACCCTTCACACATTTTCTTTTTCTAACTCAAAATTAATCTCATCTAACAGACACAGAAACTTGGATTTCCAATTGTCCAATTCATATTCATTTACTTCAGTACCATCATTCATCAAGTGTTCTTTAAACTTCATCACTTCATCCTTCGATTGTAAACATTCTTTAATGAAGAATTTGAGTAAACTCAACTGATTGTCACTCACCAACTTCTCACAAGCATCTTCTGATGCATCATGATAAATAATAGACCTTTTATCTGCAGGGGTCGCATCTTGGAAGACCAACTTGATGTTATCTACATCTCTAATCTCAAGCAGCTCCGATACTATACGACCAATAATGTCATCATTTAAAACATGTCTTTTGTAATCATGAGGACTTTGCTCCCAAAATTCCCGAACAAGTTTTTGATAATTGAAATCTTTAAAGCCCTGTATTACGTTACCAGTGAAATGGAGGAATACAATTTGATAAGTTATTTTGGGAAGAAAACTCCACATACGGTTTGCTGTTTCCATAAAGTAACTTTGCCATGGCCAATCTAACAAACATGCCAAAACTTGGGAAGGATACTTTTTAAATACTTCTAACTGTTGCTCTTCATCTAACTGGGTCAGTAGAAAACCTAAAATATCAGAACAAGTTTCTCTCAGAAATCCAGTACGTTCATTTAAAAAATCCATATGTCCAAATGCTACATTTTTTGCAGTCTTCACCAAGGATTCTTGTCTCTCTGCAAAGCTCAGTTTTTGCAAAAAATATTTAGTAGCCACTATATTACCATCACCTGCGGAAAGTTCAAAGGCACACTGATAAGGAGAACATCTGTGACGCTTTATTTTTTCAATCATGTTATTTATCTTATCCATATCTTCCTTTGTCTGGTATGTCCAAAGCATCACTAATTCCTTCTGCATGACATGTATCGGATCTTCTTGATTATAGAAAGATTTTCTGCCATCTTCAGGTATTTCCTCCCATAAATTTGGAATGTCATCTTCTAAGCAGAAAATACAAGCCAACTTATAACGTGTGGTAATATCTATGCTCTCATCTTTAATCATCCCTTCTGCGGTTTTCTTCTTATCTATAGTTCCTTGTGGCGTCCAACAAAATTCAGTTGGTAGATCTACTCTAAGATTACAGCCTAAGTCATGGAACTGCTTCCATTTTGAAATTTGAAACCCTACAGGTCTAATGAAACATAATATTTTCTCTTTTATCTGTTCTGGTAGTGGCAGTTTTACTACTTTTTTCACTGCTATGACTTCTATTTTCAACCATTTTGATTTAAATCGTCTAAATGGCATTGTATGTGGAATACAGAATTCTGACAATAAATACTTCACATCATCTTGATTCCATAATGTAGCAGCTATCTTTACAAAAGCCATGTGCTCGAGTGTTGGCTTTAGAACATAACTCATTATTAAGTCCGAAGAAATGTTTAACAGTACAAGAAGATTGCAACCTAAAACAAATAAATATATATATATATGTCAAGTAAAATGCAAAATATTCATATCTAAAAAACATTTTTTGTAAGAGTAAACTATACAATGGATTCATATTATACACCAGGATTCGTACAAACTTGAGAAGAAAAAAACAAGGAGTCGAAAAATATTCTAAAGAATCCAAAAACTTAAAACATCTTACTGTATTTTTTCATGTATATGCTGTACCCTAATATAACATGTGTACCCTAATTTTTGACATTTCATTTGGAGAGAAAAATGCAAGAGAGAAGCATTTCAAATCATTTTATTCACTTACAATCTAATAATCAATGCTAAAATAGCACAGTATTCACAGTAGATTGCTTTATAAAATTTGAATCCATAATTTCCAGCCAACTATTTTATACAGAGGCCAATCAAATTTCCAATACTCTTCATGTATCTCATGCACATAGATTTTTTAAAGTAAATTTAGAAGAGGGGGGGGGGGAAATGGTGGCATATGAAAAAATACAGTATAAGGGGCTGCCCATAAATGATGTCACTTTTTTTCCATATTTTTGATCCCCCCCCCTTTGTCACAAAGTGTCACACTTCACCATACCCCCTCCCCCCCCCCCCTCTTGTCACATGTTACACTATTACATAAACATATACTTGCAGTTCAGAAACAAAGCACTACGTTATAGATCATATTTCAAATTTTATTTTTAAACTTTAACTATGTAATTTAATGGCATTTGTGAGCATAACAATAAAAATGATTCGTGCACTTATTTTGTATGAAATAAGATTAAGGTTTACAACAAAAAATATAATTAATATACAATAGTAATAAAATATCAATATGAAGGAGCAATTGATTTTTTTTAAAAGAAAGGAATATAAGTAAAAACAAATCACATGAAAGTTATTTTAGCCCGATTAAAAAATACCCTCCAATTCTGGTAATTTCAAAATAACTTCAAAATTTAATCTGCTGATTTTAAATGATTTTATTTAAATCAAGATGTGTGATGTCACACTTCTTCTTACCCCCTCCCACCCCTTGTCACAAACTGTCACAATTTCATGAACCCCCTCCCCCCCTCCAAGCGTGACATTTATGGACGGCCCCTAACTTAATTTCTATTTTTTTTTCTCAGAAAGGCAGCATTTATTTCAGCTTAACCTTAGTAAACAAGATTTTCATTTTAAACGTGAATATTTTTTTATCTTTTTCACCGCATCTATGTGTTATACGTACTTGAGATAACACAGACAGTATTATTCACTGTGTAATAGAAATTTATTTTCTACTCTGGTATATTTCAGTTAAATCACTAAGTCTGTTAAAATATGCCTCGTGATAATTTAAGGAGTTTAAGTACTCCTTGGAAATTTTCTCTTTTCGAAGGAGGGAGACTTACTACTCACATTAAAGGAAAGAAACATTTTTAAATTTTCTCTTAGAACTCAAAATAATTATTACAAGTAAGAAGTTTTGCTGTATTAAGCTAAGACAATTTCATAGTTTATTCAGAGTTAACCAACCAAAATGGGGAAAATGATCTTTCTACTGATGAAAAATTTGTACAATTCATCAGGTGTATTATGAAATCAACAAATTTCAAATCAATATTAAAAAACTTTTCATTACTGTCCACAAAAATTGAAAGTTGTAATGTATTAGTTTACACTTTAAGAAAAAAGAAGGTTCAGGTTTCTGCTTGAAATGTCATTATATATGAAAAAGAGTTACATCTATATTTAATAACTATTAAAATGTTAATAATTTTAATTAAATGCATAATATAATAGGATATTAATATTCACATAAATATACAGTTTGATTAATTTATATAAGAGCTAAGGTTATTTAATAGTTTCAACCATTTTTTGATTGGTTAAAACTATTTTTGACCCGTTATAGATGGTTAAAACCAGTTTTGACTGCTCAAAATTACAATCCTGAATTAGACAACCCACTTTTTAGATGCGTTCGTAATTATATAAATACGTAGCACCTATTGTCGTCGCTTGGTCCGTCCGTCCACATATAACAACGCAAAAACTACCCAACCGAATGGTTTGCAATTTAAGATATATTATCTTGGCAGAATTTTGTCGAGACATTTCAAATTTTATGAAAATCGAATCAAAACTTTAAGAGATATTAATAAAAATATTTATTAAGAAATTTGAATTTTTTTTTAAATCGGTGCTTTTTTGTTATAGGAGCTTCCGAAGTTTAATCGTCAAGCGACCGAGATACTTATTATATTACAGAAATTAATCTGCAGATGATATAATTCATTTCACAGAATTAAAAATCAGAAAAGATCTGAATAATTATGTAACTACCTATGGTACGAACGCACCTCATTTGTCACGTTTGACGTACAATTTCCAACTTGTTTCTAAATACAATTGACATTAGATACAGTATACCAACTTAATTACTGTGTACTTCCTCCACTTTTGAAGCTTTCATCACATTTTGCATACAGCAAGTTAATTCTGCTATAAATATTTTCAATATTGTTAAAGTTATGAACAAAAATCCAGACTCAGATTGAAGTGGAGCACCCTATAATTGAGACTGAAAAAGTAGATTGCAACACTGGTTTTTTATACAAAAATTGTTATAGTACACTCTCCACCGCTTAAGTTTGCAAACGTGATTCTGAAACACCTTGCTTAATAGATAATACATCCTTTCTCTAAAATGTACCTGATAATTTTTTTAAATTATAACACTGCCTCCTTAATACTAAATGCCTTACGTTTTCGATGAAAAAATGGAAGCTGGCTAACCCTGATAGATGGTGCTATCGTATGGGACCTCCCTTTCTAATATTTACATTGATAGCTTCATAGAAGTGTCTTTAAAATCTACAATTTTATTATTTTTTATAGTGATACTTAATTTTTTTAAATTGAAAGTTCATACATAAACGAAAATTAATGTTTTATTTTTAAAATGCCATCAAATAAATGAATGCCTATTTGTTATTAATATATTTTTATTAGGTTACAATTCTGTAAAAGGATGCTTTGACCTAAAAATAGTTCTGAAATAATCTGTAATTAATATTAAAAATGTGAGAAAAATATTAGGTAAAATGATTTTTTTTTATCAAACAACTAGCAAGCTACGCCCGCTACGCTGGTAAATTTCTTATAACGAACTTTTAATCAAACAAAATATTGACATTTCATAATTCACTTTTATATTTTAACAGAATAATAAGGCTACTATAATTTGTGACTCGTGCTATAGCCAATATACACGCCAGGACACGTTGCCCTTATCATTATCTTTTTACGCATGAAGGTTTTGCTATGGTACTCCGTTGTGAAATTTGGTAATTTTTCAAATTCAATATTTGAAAAATGGCATAATCATTAGAATTGAAATTTATATCAAGAAAAATACAATTTTTTACCTTTCAAACGCAGTTTGCCTAACAATTTTCTGACAAATACTTTTCGAGCTATTTTTTTCCGTAACTTCAAATGTTTCATTTTCCGAGATTAATCTCTGGCAACAATTAGCGAAAAACCCAGTCATCAGCAACGCATAGTTATTTTATTAAAGAGGCTGTTGCAGCAGGAATTGTCACCACCAATTTGCCACCATCACTTTTGAAATCGGTTCTGTAGTTCCACAGATTCCATAGAAATTGTAATTTAGAATGTTTTTAGAACGCTTTTCGCTCATTTCACCCTTTTAAATTTAATTTTTTTTTTATTTTGTTCTTAGAGAGAATTTACATCTTATAAGTAACTAAAACGCCAAATTTCAAATTTCTAGCTCCTTCAGTATAAAAAAGATCACAATTTTAGAACGTTTTTCGCTCCTGCATGCTCCTGGGGATAGTGACACCGACATAAAATATAGTCTATGTTGGAGCAGGGGTTGTCACCATCAATTTGCCACCATCACTTTTGAAATCGGTTCGGTACTTCTAGAGATTTCATAGAAATTGTAATGTAGAATGTTTTTAGAACGCTTTTCGCTCATTTCATCCTTTTAAATTTCGAATTTTTTTTTTTTTTTGTTCTTAGAGAGCAGTTACATCTTATAAGTAACTACAATGCCAAATTTCAAATTTCTAGCTCCTTCAGTATACAAAAAATCACAATTTTAGAACGTTTTTCGCTCCTGCACCCCCCTGGAGTTGGTGGCACCGACATAAAATATAGCCTATGATGGAGCAGGGGTTGTTACCATCAATTTGCCACTATCACTTTTGAAATCGGTTCGGCAGTTCGAGAGATTACCTCCTACAAACAAACAAAAAAACAATCTTTACTCCTTTATAATATTAGTATAGATTATCCAAAGCCTTGTCTGAATGAAACTGAATCTGTAACATTAAATATATTTAAATGTCTTCTATTGCACTTGCAAAATAACCCTTTAAAAAAAATTAGCCTTGTAAAAGATGAATATAATATAGTTATAATTATTATATTCCAGTTTCTTTTAAACATTATTTAATCTATCAATAATGTTTCACCAATCTCATAATTACAATTCCCTTTGTGAATCAATATGTAATTGTAATAACAGAAGTAAATCAAAGCACCCCAAATTCCTGTACTGGACACCTGACAAAATGCAATAGATAATTGTTTTTATGATTGTATTTAGAATCAGAACTTAATTAAAGAATACTAATGAAGCAAATAGTCATTTTCAGATAAATTAAACAATTAGGATATCAATTAATAAAAAATTATGAGAATAATTAATTGTCCAAATTAATTATTGTCATTATCACAAGATCAATAATATATTATTCTAGATAGAAGATATTAAATACGGAATTTAAGAGAAATACAATTATCAAATTATTGAGACAATGGGGGCAGTGAAAAAATGTCTTGAAACATCTGTGCATAGAATCGTATTTCCCATTAATTAAATTTCCTTGAGTACTTCAGGGCTCGATGCAGGGTTTTTTTTTCTTGGGCCCATTTTGTGAAAAGCAACCATTATTTTTGTGAAATTTATAATCTAAATTTCAGTTATTCAAATTCGAACCAAATATTTATTAATTAATAATTTCTTTAAGTCCTGCTGAAGTTTTCCTTTCTGGTGAACTTGTTTTGTTTGCAAATAACACATTTTAAAACCTAACAATATAAAAATAATTAATGAAGTGTATGCTTTTATTGAGTGAAGGGACCTATTTTAATAAAAGGAATTTTGTGAAGGGGCCGGTTAATCCTATGGGACAGTTATTTTACAATATCTCGTTTGTATTTCAAAAATTTTAAATGATTTTTTTTTTGCACTTGATAGTTTAGATCGATCTCTATGCCGGCCATTTTTTACTTTTTCGATTTTGTTTACAGTTTTTTTTAATGAGGATACTTTCACTTTCGGAAACATTTTCAAAAATAGCAGTACCTTCATGAAAAAACCCGCAACCGAAATCAAAAGAGTAAAAAACGACCTGTGACGACATTCACCTCAGCTATCCGGTAATAAAAAGAAAAACATTTCAAAATATTGAAATACAAATGAGATATTGTAAAATAATTGTCCCATAGGATTAACATTAGCGAGCGGGTGTTTTACCTTGAGTGAAGTAGCCTCTTAAGCAATAGAAAAGCTAATAATGATCCATTGCATACTCTTTATCATTTATAAAGATTTTAAGCTATAAATACTATAAATATTAATTTCATTTATTGTAATAATAAAACTAGCAAGTCTTCAGGTCGGGGGCCTCAAACGTCACTCTGCAATTTCATTTTAAAATCCTTTTAATTTAGTATTTAAAATATTCAAGCCACTGTTTCATTTCTTTCACATTTGTATTATCAATTGCTACAAGTAATTTTAATTTAATCCACTACTTGGTATTTTGCATCAATCTTTTTAAAACTTGCTCATACTTTTTGATCTATTAATTAAAGTTTATAGTTTTAATAAATATTTTCACTCCATAAACATTGTTTGTTTTACTTTTTTATGGAAATCTATTTATAAATAAAAATTAGTGTTATTAATTTATATATTATAATTAATTAAAAAAATAACTTTTATATTAAAAACAAATATTTTAAATTAAAAATATTAGTTACTACAGCAATTTAAATTGTTATTTATAAAAGAAAAGATAATAAATACATTTGTGAAATTCTAGATATTAATTACAAAGTTTATTTTTTAAGCTATATTTTTTAACTGTCCATATAAATATTCTCAATATAGCCTTTGTTTACGTTATTTACTGATCACTATCTCCGTAATATATACAGTAATGTATTACAGAGGTAGCATACTGATACATATTGAAATATGTCAGTTGTCGCTGATAGATGGCACTGTACTCTGGGAAAAATGACTTCCAATTTCTGTATGGGGAAAACACGATTAAGATCGACATTTAGTATTAAGGAGGCAATGATTATAGTCACATTTTTTTATTACAAAAAAGTATTTGCAAACATAGCACTTTTTTCTGGGAGAGAAGGAGGAGTGGCATTGTTCAATGGCTCTTTCATGATCATCTCAAATATGTTCTATAAAATTGAGGTATGGAGACCTTGTGGGCCAGTCCACACAGCAAATATCCTCTTTTTCTAGAAAATTATCAACAATGTGATCTCTGTGTGGCCTTGGATATCATCCATGAAAACGAAATCTTGATCTGCAGCATTCTGAAAAACCTTACCATGGGGTTGAAAGACTTCAGCCCTATGCTGCTGTGCAGTGACACTCTCCACAACAAACCAATGCAGCAGTGTACGACTGCCTAACATGATGCCACTCCAGACAAAGATTCCTCAGCCCCCAAAGGGGTCGATTTTCCTTACATTGAAGGGATGATAGCGAGCTTCAGATTCTCTCCAAATGAAGGCTCATCGAGAATCACTTTGTGTGCTAGATCTCGATTCAGCAGTGAAAAGAATACTTCCCATTCTTAGTGTGCACAAGAGTGATGTGTTCAGCTCCACAAAAAACACTCTTGTGCGATATGCTCAGAGGGTGACATACTACTGGACAGCAGGTGTAAAGGGTCCTCTCTGCTAGGTGACTGTATACACTATGCCTGGACATTTTTGTTCCAGGCAAAGGTCACAAGAATGCTCTATAGCCATCATGCACTTAATCTCAAGTAGAGTCCTGCATCGGGTTGAGTTGGCGCTAAAATTTTTCGTTGCAGTTCGGGTCGATTTAGGAATTGACACTAGCGGGTTGGGTTCGGGTTGACCTGCTTTTTCAAAATAATATCTACAATATTTTTTCAGATTAAAAATATATATAGAATAAGACCTCCATAATGAACACTCCTCAAAATCGGACACCTCTATTTAGTGAACACTTTTTCAATTCCTGACAGTTATACATTTGTGCATGCTTATACCTTGGAATAGCAGGCCCCTCCAAATCTACACACACGTAGCATGTGTATGTGTGCATAAACTTTCAAAAATATGATCATGTGTTTTTGCATCCCTAGTTTTCATGCAATAATCACAACACTGAAGCTAAAAATCTCAGATGCTCAAACCCTCAAATTTTGCGTTCTGTTACAAACCTTATGCTGAGCACTCTTTATTCAAAACTGAATGCTAACACTATGTTACCTACTGCAAAAAATATGTATGATACAAATTTTATTCATTTCACTGGTACCTATTTTGAATTACTGTCGAAAACATGTTTGTGACCTTAATTTTAGACACCAGTGCAGTTGAGGAAGAACAACAAAAAATATATATATCAATGAAATAAGTACATAGCTATAAAAGGGTACAAATTTTTCCTATCCATAATTTCAAATCCAGCACAGGACCTGTTATCAGGAAACCTCAGGATTGAAGGCTTTCTGGATTCCAGGTCCTTCTGAAATGTAGTCTCCCCCCCCCCCAGAATTTCATGATTTTTTTTACTCTTGACAAAATTCTTTTCCATGATCGTTTGCTAAAATTTGCCATTTGTTTTCCCCACGACCGTTGGTTGAAAATCATGTTTGCTTCCTTGACAGATTGACGAAATTGTGATTTTATTTTGCAATGCTTCCCAAAATTCACGATTATTTTCTGTAATTTTTCGACTACATTCTCAATCTTTTTTTGCGAGCAAATGATGGAATTCATGATTTTCTGCCTTGAATGACTGGTATGAAGGTTTGAAACTGACTGCTGAAATTTGTGGTTGCATATCACGAGCGAATGACGAAATTTGCGACTTTTCTTTGCACATGTTTGACAAAATTCGTTTTGTTTCGTTTGGAACAAATGACGAAAATTAAAACTTTTTTCCGGAACCAATTGATGAAATTTGTGATATTTTACATGACTTCTTGAAAAAATTTACGATTTTTACCACAGTTTTTTGACAGGATTCGCAATTTTTTTCTGTGATCATTTGACAAAAATCTCAATTTTTTTCTGCAATCATTCGATGAAATTTGCAATTTTTTTTCTGTGATCATTCATGCAACGAAATTTGCAATTTGTTTCTCCGATCATGTTTTAAAATTAGCGATTTTTTCCAACAATTGTTTGATTAAATTCTTGATTGTGGTGGTTGGGGAGAGGAGCCTCTACCTTATGCAATGATAGAACATATTTTAGTGGTTAACACATTGAAACAATTGACTTAAAAAATAAGGAAGCCATAATTTTTTTTATTTCAAGTATCTGCAAAATTTTATTAAAAATTTACAAATTCAGAAAAATTTTTAATGATATTTTTTTTTTCAGATTTTGGGAGTTCTGGATAATGGGTCCTATACAGAAGTAATTTTTGTCTTATTTAATAGGAGATCTCTGCAATGAAATAAACATAAAATTACTATTCGAAAATATCAGAAAAAAAATCATAGTAATTGCCAGCAATGAAAATAGATAGAAAAATTACTTTTTGCCAAGCCTTATGTTAGTTAACAAACCAGCAAAGTAATGAAATATTTTTCTACTGGTTTAGATGGAGATAAAATTGTGTGGTGAAAGTCAAATAATATTCTTAACGTTTAACATTGTCAACATACTGAGTGTGCTTTTCAGTGAAAAACTGCTTCAATTCCAAATTAATTGTTTGATTAACACTTGTGCATCGTGTACCATCTTCCCAAACACCCTTTAGTGTTCAATCAATGTTTAAAGGTGATGTTTGCATTTTTTTCTGCTCTCTCTCATTATTATTTTTATTGGTAAATCAACACTGGGGTATGAAATACATTGCATCTGTATTCCATGTAATTTAGTCCATTTTCTTAATTAAATTTTTTTTTAATGAATTGGATGTTTATTATTTCTGTACTACTATTAGACATTGCAACAAAGGCATTTTCCTTGTATGGTAACTTTTCAAGTTAGAAAGTGACCAGGAAATGAGGAAACCGACCAGACAAGTTCAGGATAGGGTAAATTTGTATGAGTGGGTCAGAAAGAAAAGTGGAAAAGAGCTTCATTACCGGAAGCAATCAACTAGGGTTGCTGCTAGTTTGTATGTTTTCACCATAAGTTATATATTTTTTAGGCTTTTTTGTACATTTAACCCATTTCTGTATGAAGATTTCATCCTTCCCCCCCCCCCCCTACATATCTGACTTTTTATATTTTTGAATACCATTCACAGTTTATATTTTCAATTTGCTTCATAAGTTTCACCTTTTGATTCAAAAACCTCAATGTTGTAGTAGATATCATTATTACACCACAGTTGCACAGTATTTCACTGATATGATAAATGGAACTAAGACGGATATTTATTTTATTGTTTCATTATCTGAACTTGACATTATTGTAAGCTAAAAGCATCTTTACATTATAAAGTTTTTAATTTAGTATATTTATCTTAATGTATGTATTTTTTTTTTGTTTAAATATCTTGCTTTAATTCTAAATACAAGCTGTTTTTTTTTTGTTTTTGTTTTTTAAGGGGAGGGTGGCGATGCTCATTACTAAAACTTTCGTAACCATTACTGAATTTTGGAACATTTTGATTTATTTTTACTGCCACAGTTAATTTTCGATTCATAATGGGAAATAATATGACAGCAAAATTAGTTAAAGAGAATAATGTAATGAAAATACAATTGGAAATTAATAGTTACAAGGCTGCTAGCAACTTTGGTCCAAAACAGTAGGTACTTGGGGACCTAATGATTAAAAATTAGAGACTTTTTAAGAACTGGAAGTCTTTAATAGGGACTTTTTAGGGACCTGAAAAATAAATGTGAAATTTATGCAAATCAAATATATATCAACTACAATTTTGAATATTATTGGTTCTTAACTTATCTTCAACAAGATGTGTTATGATTTGTCCTTTCTTCTACTTATGTTCAGTTATGTGCTGTCATCTAGAGAATTGAATTTTAAACAAATCTAAATTTTCATGATAAATTTTGAAGAATCTGAAAAAAAAAAAAAATTAGAGACAATTATAGTGAAAAAAGGGGCTTTTAGGGACTTCTTAGTATAAAAAAAAGATTCCTTTAGAGACCAAGTTAAAAAATAGGAACCAACTGGCAGCCTTCTTGTAATTAATAACTGTTAATGGTACTTCTCTATTATCCTGTTGACCACTTTTCATAACAAAAAACTATCGCCAAACTGTAACGCCAAATAAACAGGAGACCGTTGCCATTGGTATATCAAAATATATAAATAAATAAAATAAGTATTTAAGGACACAATTGTTATTTTAATTAATGAAATAACTAATAAATCAGTAAAACATAATGAAAAATATACGCAAATGTTGAATTAAAAACCACTTGATGACATAACAAACACGTATAATGCTTCTGACATCAAGTAAATGGAACTGCATTTTTGGCGTTTAATCTTGCAGTTTGGCGATAGTTTTTAACACTTTCCAACCTAGCTGAAAAGTTGTTATGACTTCGGTTTGTTTGCCGTATGGCCGTCTGTCCATGCTCTAACTCCCGTAAATATGCTCGGATTGCTCTGCAATTTTAATATGTTATTGTCGTTATCTATAGCACGTTCCCTATTTCAACGGAAGTGTGTAGCACTTATAGTTTTTTTTTTTATAGGGACACTCAAAAGAATTCCGTTATATTGCGGTCTATGGGGAAAAATCATTTGCGGTTTATTTAAATATTGTTTCACTATTTTAAACGCATTGAAATTTATATATATCACTAAGGTGCATTACCAAGAAGCTTAATATGGAATCAGAGGCGGATCCAGCCCTCCATTTAGAGGGGGGTCATGTCTATTTTGGAGGAAGGGGGAGGGGGGGGTCACATGTCTTAATGACAATTTTTGTAACTTAAGTCCAAATTGGCTATTTTCTAACCTAACCTGAATTCATTTTCATTTCTAAATGCATGACATTTGCAGTATATTCGTAAATCAGGGTTGCTACTGGTCAAACATTTTTTCAGGGGAAATACCAGTAATTTTTTATAAAAAAAAAAACTCATCATATTTGATCGTGCAATTAGGCGAAAATTTCAATAAGAAATTACTGCTATTTTCTCTGAAAAATTCCTTGAGTCATAGCAACCTTGGTAAATGTATAAAATTTGTAGGTTCTATGTTCTATTCAGATGCCAAGAAATAGAAGTTACCATTTTTATTTTATTTTTTATTTAATTTTGCAGAAAATGTTACAAAAGTTCACATTTTAAGCCGACTTTTGAGGCTCAACAGTCATTGAAATGTCGTCTTTAAGTTGCAATTGGATGCAATTCAAGATGTACGACATTTGTAGAAAAATATAAATGTTGTTCGATTCTTTGATGCTTAAACAATAACTGCAATTTTTCGTGCATTTCTGTATAAAAATAACTCTGTGAATGTATCAATAAAATTAGCATTTCTTAAGGAGTAAAAAATATTTATCAAAACACCTTTTATATTAAAAAAAGTATTATTTTATAGAAATGTTCTTCGTTTAGAGGGGGGTCATGACCCCCATGACCTCCCCCTTGGATCCGCGCTTGTATGGAATAGGGTGTGCATAAAACTTATATTTACTTTATAGGGACAATCAAAAGAATTCTGTTACATTACGTCTATGGTTTATTTAAATAATGTTTCACTATTTTAAACGCATTGAAATTTATATATATCACTAAGGTGCATTACAAGAGGCTTACTACAGAATAGTGTGTGTATAGCAGTCATCGTTCATTTATATGACAAAAGAACACACAAAAGGACACACAAAAGAATTCTCTACTGTCAACAATAATTCCTGGAAGTGCGTTTTAAGTTGCTGAACGCGATTTTAAATTTAACTCGCTTTTTGTCTATTACGTGGTGTGTATAAATTCTGTAGCTCATATACAGGGCAGCACAAAAGTTCGCGAACACATTTCCGTTTATTCACAGAAACTCCAGAAGGATAATTTTAAACTGTGCTACGCGTTTTCTAACTGAACTAAAATTTAGCATCTTATGTAGTATATATACAAATCTATAGATCCTATACAGGGCTGAATAAAAGTATTCAGATATTTTTCCGAATATTGTATATGTTGGAAATTCCTGAAATTATGTTTTTAAATATGTTATGCGTTTTCCAAATTGTTCACTTAGATCTTATCTTTCAGCGTATTAAACGGTATGATTTGTAAAATTATTTTGGAAGCGTTGGAAAGTGTTACATAATCTATGCTTGACGCATGATTTTGCATTCTTGTTTGTTATGAAAAGTGGTCAACGTGATAATAGAGAAGTACCCTATTAATTAATAAACTATTTTTATAAAAAATATTCGAAAGAAGATTAAAAGATATTTGTTCTGTCAATGTAGTTTAGTAGGATGTGGAAAATGTCAGTAGTGTGACACAACTAAAACTAACTAATATTGATAAACATCTTCCTTTTTTTTTTTTTTTGAGAGAGAGAGAGAAAAAAAATCTGGCAACCTAATAGTCAACACTCATTTTTCAATTAAGGAGAAGAGTTGGGAGGAGAAGGGGGGGGGGGGTCTTCTCAAGAGGAAGGGTGTAAATCATATTCATATTCTGTCTGTTACACAGAATAACAGAAATTCCTTCCATTAACTTCTGCTAGCTCCTTGTCCTTTTTGGACAGACAAGAAGAAGAAAAACATGATTAAACAACAAATTCTTTATTAATGGATTATTGAAAATTGACTATCCCTATTATTTGTTTCTTTACATAGATTTAAAAATCAGGATGTAAATACATTATTTGAAATTATTCTTTAAATATAAAGATATTTTTGACTTAAAAAAAAAATAATAATCTGATAACAAAAAAAGAAAATTCTTAAAGTATATAAACAACGTAATTTTGTCTCAATTTCGATTTAATTGAAGTACACTGTACAGTAGAGTCTCCAAAATCTGCACAGCTTGGGACCAGAAGGTGTGCGGATTTTAAGAGTTTTGCAGATTCTGGATTGATTTTTTTTTCAACTTACCTGTGTCCATTTAGAAGAAGATGTAATAATTCAATTTAAGCAAATCAAAACCTGGATACCTTTAATTTAGCTGCAGATTATTATTTTAATATACAAAATTATTTTTTATTACAACTTTTGAACATTTTCTGTATAGTTTTTTGCTTCATAACTTTCCCTTTTTCTTGATGATTTTTTTTTAATCCTGTATTTGAGTCAGTATTGGCATAATATTTCAATAGTTTTTCTTTATTCTTTCTTATATCATAAACAGTTCAAACTTCAATACCAAAATTGTTGACGATATGACGTGGTGTAGTACTATTATCCAATTTTTTTTTAAATGTTCACTTTTTCCATGACAGAAAGTGCAACATGTTTCCCTTTTTTCGCATTGCTAGTGCCTTCACCTGACTTTTTTTATTATGATCACAAATAATTTTATGCTACACACAGATAAATTTTATGTTTGGGGAAGCGCTATAATAACAGAGATTTTTGGGATAAAGTAACAGGTATTATTCAACACTGGGGAAAAAAATGAACAACAGAAAGCTAGCATTAGAGAAAAAAAAGGGTGTGTGTGTGTGTGTGTGTGGGGGGGGGGGTTACTATATTATATGCAGTTTCTCCATGTTTTAAAAAAGGCAGGGAGATGTTGACCAGAATAGTAGGGATTGACCTAATAGTGAATTCAGTATTCGGTATGTAAACTGAATATTTGGTTTTGGCCAAAATTTTCCAAATAACTAATTTCTGAAAAATAATAGATAAGTATTACTAGACGTAAAAGTACATGATGACCAATGCTTCTGACTGTTTCTCAGAAATTTCAAATTTTCCTGACTTTTCCTAGCGATGATAAATTTTCTCAACTTTTCCAGGTGGCTAGACATTTCCATTTTATTCTTAACCTACTTATTTGAACTTCATGAGTTTATTTTAATGAACACTAAACGTACATTACGTAGCAATATTCAAATTAATAAGCAGAATTAGAAACAAGGATTGTAAATCGATCTAGGGAAGGGAAGGATTAAAATATGACTACATTTTGTAAATCATTTTCTCAAATTACTACTACAAAAATAGATATTTATGTCTGATATGATTATTTATCTATAAAGCATTCTCCTTTATAAGATTTATAGTTAAATACAGTTGTGTAGCCAAGGGGGAGGTCCAGGGGGTCCGGACCCCTCCTGAACGAAGGACTGGTTTACTGATTCATGGATACAAAATCAGTAAAAGCTGCTAAGACGAAATCGCTAAGAACCTATGAACAATTTCGCTTTAAACAGGTGCCTATCTTAGCAGGTATATTTTAAAGGTATGTCTTTCGTAGCGTCTGTGAAGGTTTTCTGTTTAAGACAGTTTTCCGTTTACAGAAGTGTAATTAATTGCACCTCTAATGTGCACTATCTCAATAAAATGTACTGTTCATTTCGTCAAGATACTAAAATTCTTCCGTTTAAAACAGGATTCCGTTATCGAAAGGTTCCGCTTTTACAGGATTTACTGCATTATAATGTGTGTTTATAAGTACAATATAACTTATTAAGACAT
This sequence comes from Maratus michaelseni, assembly GCA_963931845.1. Classification (NCBI taxonomy): domain Eukaryota; kingdom Metazoa; phylum Arthropoda; class Arachnida; order Araneae; family Salticidae; genus Maratus; species Maratus michaelseni. Next base: position 323,506,035 of record OZ007595.1, on the reverse strand, counting down.
AATCGCTGCTGTGAAAAATTCCGTTTCAGACAGGTTTCCAGCGGATGTAATTGTATAGTAATTCATATCAGGACCATGCAATGTTTTCTTTTAAGGCAGATTTCTGTTATAGACAGGTTCCGTTTTCAAAGTTTTTATTATATTTATAACATAAAAAGATATATTTATATAAATACAGAAATACTTAGGAAAGCAGCACCTACCTATAACGGAATGCGGCTTTAAACGGAAATATTCCTTGGTCCCATTTAAACGAATACCATACAATTACACCTGCTAAGCCGAAAACCTGTCTAAAACGAAAATTTTTACAGCTATCTGCGATTTTATCTTGGTAGGATTTACTATATAGATTACTGTATTGTATTACTGGGGGGGGGGGGAGGCTCGAAAGCCAAAGCACCGCAACCAGAGGTCTATTGTACTATCCCCCCAGGTCTCCTAATTTTGAACCAATTCCAGATGAGAGACCTGCATCTGGATTGGCACCCCCAGAGGTAGCGCTTATACAGAACTTGGAGGACTTTGGAGCCACGAACAGATTTAACGTGCACCAGCTCCCATTAACGTACACGGTCCCACAGCAGAGGCAGACGAGAGAGGATAGACGATGCACCCTCCCAGCATTGACCGTGGTCGATGCTGCTTGGCTTTCGGCGATCTTACGAGAGCCGAGCTTTACCGTCCACGCCACTGCGGGACATACTATATAGATAAACTGAAGGAAAATTTTGGACCCCCTCCGAAAAGAAATCCTGGCTACGCCACTGGTTAAATACTCAAGCCAGAGGCAGAAAATCGATTATTGTAACTATTACTGCACTACTACTTGAATTGGTTATTCTCTTGTATGGCAAATTCGCATTCAAAACAATTAAAATATATATTCATTAAAATGTTTTAAAAAGTGCTGGCATAATAAATGAACAGAATAATATTCGAAATATAACATACTTCAATATTCTTCTGAGAGATTACGAAATGGTACATGGAACAACATAGGAAATTAAGATGACCTCTTTACGCGCCTGCGTTTTTAGCATTCGATGTATCGATGATTTCGATTAAAATTTCTTTATGGATGCTGTTCAGAAAGTCGAAATTCAAGATCTAGTTTTACAATTTCATAGCTCAGGAAATGCTACTCAGCTGTGTTATAACTTGCTGAAAAGAAATTCATAATTTGTATTTCTTTTAAGTAAGTTCATTTGTATGTCTAGAGCCAATAATCTGAGAATAAATTCCTAACTCCTTCGGACCATCCGCATCCGCTTGTTTTTTAAACTACTAACCTAACCAACAAACTACCTGGAAAAAGCATCTGCATGATATGCACCCGGGATGATCCCTATTCGATATTATATTAACTGTTTGATTTTTAAAACTAAAGAATAGTAGCGCACGAATTGAAAGGTTTGATTTTAAGATCACGAATATCTAATTGCTTATAGTGAGACTATGTTCATTTCATTTGTATGCTTTCCAGATTCTGTGTTTCAGTGTTTAACACATAGTTTTTTGTGCAGGGGGGGGAGGGGGATTTGCACTTCTACAACATTAATAAGCATAAAATCTAAAACCTTCCAATAGGGCAGCGCTTCCCAATCTTTTTTCTTTCACGTGCCCCTTGCTTAGGCTTTATCATAATGGGCACCCCCATTTATCATAAACATCCGCCAACCCCCTCTCCTCCCCCACATATTATTAAAATCTTCGTCTCCTGTGAGTGAAAATCCATGTATCAAGAATTATTCATTATTATGTTTTCTAATATTATATTTATTAAGGCATTCACACCGATGTTTTCAGTTTTTAGGTTTATATCAGAGTATTAGGTTTATCTTTTACCATAACAGACCTATTAACAGCTACGCTCAGGTTCTCTTGCAGTTTCTAAGAACTTTAGTTCACGAATCATCAGGTTGAATTTCAATCGCAATTGCAGTTATCTTAAGAGTTACAGATCTCAACGAGTTATCCATTTTAAACATAAAACCAAATCATTCAAATAATAAGTAAACACTTAAAATTAAATACTCATTAAAGCGAAGGAAGCTTTCCAATTAATATACGTTAATTATGTAAGTCTGCCTATTCGAAAACGAAAATAAGGGCTTGCGTTTCCACACATTTTAATGAAACATTAAAACCAACAGTTTCTGGCATAATTTAGGCACTTTGCAATTATTATTAAAAACGGAACAATTAGAAAAAAGAGGTGGAAAAGAACATTGTATAATGATCAATGGCAGTTTTTGCGAAGATTGGGGAAAATATATAAGTACAAGTGCAGTATGATTAGCGGTGGGCGGAGCTAATGACAATGAATTATTAGGCCTAGTGGGCATTTACCCACATTTTGAGTGTGTTAAATTGGAGTTACACACAAGACTAACTTTGTAATACAAAACTATCAATTTTCTTTATGTGTTTTCAGTTAAACCACTTTTGTGATTTTTCCACCATTACTGATATTATTTTCACGTACCCCTGGCAGGTCCGCCACGTACCCCAGGTTGGGAACCGCTGCAATAGGGGATGGCCCCCCATTGTCCAACCCATGAATTCATAACTGCTGGTTTTTGTCATTCTTTTGACTGATCTATTGCTATTTGAAATGCATTTATAAGATAAAGATAGTTCAATACAATTATGATAGATACTTTTCAATTAGATGAACACCAGTTGCAGTTTTGCAACAACTGTGGTAAATTGATTATTTCTCTTCAGCAAGTCAAGTAACTGAATTATAAATCGTCACTTACAAATTACTTTTTCCCTCGAGATTTTTTTCTTTTTTTAATGTAGCTTGCACAATTTGGTAATTACCAAATGGTGCAATTAAATTCTTCCAACACAAAGGTATATAGTTCATATTATGATATTTATTCATAGAAGCATATGATAAAATAATCTAATTTTGATTTCAAAACACCAAAAGGGAGCCTGGGATCAATGGAGCCAAAGAAAAAAGGGTACTTTTATGTTAGCTGAGCATCATTGGTCGCCAAAATAGTTTGAATCTCACCAATCTTTTAACATTAGCTAATAACAAATAGCCAATAATTTAACATTGAAATATAATATCATAAAAAACTTACTAAAAAATAGCTAAAATATAATCATGATACAATACATAGGAAAGATTTCCATATCCTGTGCCAGTGGATTTGGAAAGTTTTTGTTTGGCGATACATGTTTTGATGTGGTAGTTGCAATCTTCAGCCTTTGGTGTTGATTTTTTTAAATATTTTTTCGGTAGATGTAATATTATGCAAATATATTTTTTGTGCATTTTTAGATATTTTTCTATTTTGTATATATACTTTTTAAAATTGTAATGGCAGTTGTGAACAAGAATTTTATTTTTTTATCTCTGCCTTCGAAAATATTTAAAAACAAAAAAGATTTATATAAAATAAAAATGTATAGTTTTTTGCATTTTTATGTGGACAACTTCAGCATTTTGTGATCACACACGTAATAACAACTTTACTATTTAAAAAAAAATGTTATTACTTTGGACTAAAGATGTCACTACAAAAATGATTCTGTATGTGTCCTGTAATAGCAATCTCATCAAAAAGTCACCTGTAAAAAATGCAGCCAAGTCTCGTAACTCATTTACCGTAAAAAGTACTGAGATCGTATAAAGCCAAGTTTAACTATCTTATTAACTCTGAAATTTTCATTCACAAAATCACTCCTAGTCTCTACATCTTTAGTTAATTATTATTTTGTGACTTGGCAATTACTTAGCACGAGAATGTGATGTATATAGTTAGTCTTAATCAAATAATACTATAACATATTAAGGTGTAATAACTTCCCTGTGCGTATATAATTTGCTTTAGTTAAATTATCCCATCCCATAACATAGTAAGGTGTAATAACTTCCCTGTGCTGCGTAATTGCCAAGTCACAAAATAATAATTAACTAAAGATGTAGAGACTAGGAGTGATTTTGTGAATGAAAATTTCAGAGTTAATAAGATAGTTAAACTTGGCTTTATACGATCTCAGTACTTTTTACTGTAAATGAGTTACGAGACTTGGCTGCATTTTTTACAGGTGACTTTTTGATGAGATTTCACTTCTTTTTGTAAGTAACCCTCCTTTTCTTGATTTTGGGTTCTTTTTGGAGATCATCCACTGATTTTCGCTATGCCCACACTCTATCCCTATTATTTACAGGTATCAAAAAATTGAAGCTTTAGTTTCGTTTGCAAAGTACTGTAGATAAAAAGAGATTTCAGGTTCCTAGGCAAGCACTAAATTATGGGAGGGGGAGTGCCAAAAGTACTCTCAATTGCTTCCAGGATAGGCGCTATGCATCTGAGATATAACTCGCAGCCCTAGATACTTGATATTTAACATAAAAGAACTTTTTAGTATAAAAAGAAAGCCAAAATTAAAATTTCCGGAAATTTCCAATAAATCAAACTATATTCCTTTTTTCGATGGTTTTTTTTTCGTTTTTTTTTAGACTTTTTTTTATTATTTACGGATTTTTTAATTTTTCCTTACTTTGTGTACAAAACCCTGCCTTTCTGCCAAATGTCAATCTTCTAGGACTACAAAATCGAATTATTTTCAAATTTTCGACTTTTTATGAATTTATTGATTTTTCGATTTTAATTCTAAGTTACCTGATTGTCATGCCAATATAGTAATTCTTTGATCCGTCTTCTTAAGATCATTTAGGTTCAATTTAGAGATAAATCAAGTGAATCTTAGAGTCACCATGATTTTATTTAGAAAAGACTATCAAGCCATAACCAGCCAGTAATGTCGGGAGGGTAGGGGGAGCTGTGAAAATTTTTGTGGGGCTAACATCATTTAACAATCCATATTTCATATGTGAAGTAAATAGAGTACAACATGTGAAAGAAAACAAACCTGTCTATAAAGAAATCGCCTATATCGTAGCCAGTCTATAGCGGAACTTTTCTATAACGAAATTCGTAAACGAAAGAAAAGAAAACCATAATCCGGGGGAAATAACATAAAACAATTAGGGGCGTTGTACTAGCTAATAGGACAATTATCTTATAACTAATGTTTCTAGCAGTACAAAATCAAATTGTTTTCGAATTTTCGATTTCTTAAACATATTTCAATTTTTCGATTTTATTTTCGAATTTTTTAATTGTTCCTTTTATTGAATAGTAAATATTACCTTTATACCAAGTTTTAAGTTTCTAAGACTACAAGATAAAAATATTTTTGATTTTTTCGCAATTTTTTTTTTATAATTTTCTGGATTTTATAATTTTTTCTTATTTTGTATCCTTTATTACAAATTTTAAGTTTCCAGAGCTACAAAATCGAATTATTTTAAAATTTCCGATCTTTTTATTTTATTTTCGAATTTTATTACGTTTTTATTTTAACTTATTCTGAATCCTAAACACTATCTTCACCGCGAATTTTAAGTTTCTAAGGCCAAAAGATCAAATTATTTAAATTTCTTTCGAATTGTTGATTTTTTTTCGAGTTTTCTGGATTTTTTAATTTTTCCTTATTTTGCATCCTAAATACTACCTTTATTCCGAATTCCAAGTTTCTAGCGCAACAAAATTGGATTATTTGAAATTTTTCGATTTTTTTCGATTTTATTTTCAATTTTTTTTTTGTGTGTTTTTGATGTTTTCATTTTCTGAATTCTAAACACTACCTTCACACCAAATTTTAAGTTTTTATGACTACAAGATCGTGTTATTTTCAAATTTCAATTTTGTTCGATTTTTTTGAATTTTCGAATGTTTTTTTTTTTAATTTTCCGGATTTTATATTTTTTCCTTTCTTTGTATCCGAAATGCTAGCTTTATTCCAAATTTTCAGTTTCTGTGGCTGTGGGATATACCCAATCTTTTTGATGACGCAAGAGTGAGTGAGTGTGTGAGTGACAAAAAATCGAAACTTTGAGTTCATATATCGTCTGCACTAATTTATGGGTATTTTTGAATTATCCATATTTTTTAATTTTTCCTTGTTTAGTATCTAATATTACCTTTATTCCAAATTTCAAGTTTCTAGCGCTATGAAATCGAATTATTTTCAAATTTTCCTTATTTTTCGATTTTTCCGATTTTTTCGTTTTATTTCCGAATTTTATTTGGTTTTTTATTTTAACTTATTCTGAATACTAAACACTATCTTTACTGCGAATTTTAAGTTTCTAAGGCTAAAAGATCAAATTATTTTAATTTTTTCAATTTTTTTCGAATTTTTGAATTTTTTTTTTCGAATTTTCCAGAATTTTTAATTTTTCCTTATTTTGCATCCTAAATACTACCTGTATTCCGAATTCCAAGTTTCTAGCGCAACAAAATCGGATTATTTGAAATTTTTCGATTTTTTTCGATTTTCGATTTTTTCAATTTTGCTTTCGATTTTTTTGGTGTTTTTGATGTTTTCTTTTTCTGGATGATAAACACTACCTTCACACCGAATCTTAAGTTCCTAAGACTACAAGATCGTATTATTTTCAATTTTCAATTTTGATGGAATTTGTTGAATTTTCGAATGTTTTTTTTTTTTCGAATTTTCCGGATTTTATAATTTTTCCTTTCTTTGTATCCTAGACACTACCTTTTTTCCAAATGTCAAGTTTCTAGGGCTACGGGATCTACCTAATCTTTTTGATGACGCCTAAACGAGTGAGTGAGTGAGTGAGTGAGTGACAAAAAATGGAATGTTTGAGTTCATATATCGTCTGAACTAGAAAAGATAGCAAGTTTTAATTTTAAATTTTGGTCGGTCCTATGTGCCAAATACTCTAGAAAAACGAAGTTTCAAATTTTTGGGATACTCCAGCGCGGAGATATGAGGGGATCAAAAGTGCCCTGAGTTGCTTCCAGAAAAGTATGCTTACGGCTGCCCTCTCTCGACTTGGCGGAGGCACTGCCGTGCCTCCAGATCTAAAACAAACTATCCCCATCCTGTGGGATTTGTTTTTCAATGTTTTACTTTATTTAATGCAAAACATAGATTGCATCCGACAACTCATAAAAAAGTCCTCCGGCCTGTACCGGCAGGAAAAGGTAGCTTTCCTATATCTTCGTTTTAAAATTTTAGCTAATGTTACTCGAAAACAGCAAGTTAAAATGCAAAGAAACCGTTTACAAAAGATTCGTTTACACTGAATTTGAATAAGAAATTCGCCAAATTATTGAGCTATAGCCAAGTTGGCTTCATTTATGAAGACTTATTTTTGTCGCCAAATTTGGCGAGATTTCGCCAATTGTCGCCAAGTTTGGCGAGAATTTGGCGCTAATGGATATGAATATATAGTTTTATGCGTATGATTGGGAAAATGGTTACAACAATGAAAGAAAATAATTTGCGAGAAATCGCGTTCACTAAAACTTAAATTTATATTAAAATCATTAAAATTACAGACATTACAATACACTTTCATAAAACATTAAAAACATATTAAAGTTGGACGTTTCGGATTTACATGGAAAATCCCTCTTCAACAACAACATTTCACTTAGCGTAAATCATAGTTCAAAAATATCAACAAATAGAAAATGCAACGTATCAAAATTTCGAAGTCAAAGTTACAGTTATAATAACACGGAGTATTCATTCGGGATTGCACCTGCTTGACCATTATTGACCATAAATTTATCGTTGGTTTTTTGTAATGTGCTGTTTTGTTTCAAAATGTCAGCCACCCTAGAATTTCAAACTGCTCTATCTCAGCCAATTTTTAAGATAGAGATAAAACAAAAAATGCTCTGGAATCCTTGTATCAAGTCCTAACACCTAATTAAAAAATAAACTTGATTTTTTAACTTTTTTGTATATTTATTTTAGTTTTAAAATTTTCCGTGGCCGCCATCTTGAAACAAGATGGCGGACCAAGCTGGCCAACGAACTCGGTCGAGGCATTGGTGAGCTTAATACACACAATTAGTTTCATCCAAATTAATTTATAAATACGAGCGTTATCGTATCAAATTATTTTCATTTTTTCAATTTTTTTCGAATTTTTTTATTTTTTTTTCGAATTTTCTGGATTTTTTTAATTTTTCTTTTTCTGTATCCTAAATACTACCTTTATTCCTAATTTGAATTTTCTAGCGCAACAAAATCGGATTGTCTTCAAATTTTCGGTTTTTTTCAATTTCTTCGATTTTTTCAATTTTGCTTTCGATTTTTTTGGTGTTTTTGATGTTTTCTTTTTCTGGATGTTAAACACTACCTTCACACCAAATCTGAAGTTTCCAAGACTACAAGATCGTATTATTTTCAATTTTCAATTTTGATGGAATTTGTTGAATTTTCGAATGTTTTTTTTTTCGAATTTTCTGGATTTTATAATTTTTTCTTACTTTGTATCCTAAACACTACCTTTTTTCCAAATGTCAAGTTTCTGGGGCTACGGGATCTACCCAATCTTTTTGATGACGCGTGAACGAGTGAGTAAGAAGTGACAAAAAATCGAATGTTTGAGTTCATATATCGCCTGAACTAGAAAAGACAGAAAGTTGTAATTTTAAATTTTGGTCCTGTGGGCCAAATACTCTCTATAATTGAAGTTTAAAATTTTTGGGATACTCCAGCGCCGAGATATGGGGTGGTCAAAAGTGCCCTGAGTTGCTTCCAGAAAAGTATGCTTACGGCTGTCCTCTCTCGACTTGGCGGAGGCACTGCCGTGCCTCCAGATAAAAAAAGTAACACGTTATCTAAATAATTTCACTTCCAAATTTTTCTCAATTTGCAAAAAAACACTCTCTAAAAGTCAGACACATAATGGTGGAATTGCCCATATATACTTTTTTAAATTGTAATGGCAGTTGTGAACAAAATTTTTATTTTTTCATCCCTGGCTTCAAAAATATTAAAAAACAAAAAAGAGTTATATAAAGTGTATAATTCTTTGAATTTTTATGTAAACATCTTCTCAATTTTATAATTTTAAGTACTATTTATATGAGATATCTATCCTGAGATTTCCATAAGTTACTTTCAGTTAGTTTTTTCATTCGTTTATTAATTGTTTACAATATGCTCCCCTGACAATAACTGTTATTTATAACAAAAAGGTTTCTTAGGTTTATTAAATAAATTAGGTTTGTTTATGTATTTTCATTACTTGTTAAAACATCGAAAATGATGATAATTTTTTTTTATAGCATTGTACTTATTTTTTCAAGATGGTGCAAACAAATGGTTTAAAAAACGCATGCTTTTAAATATTTATAAAGCATGTTTTTCTGCCATCTTGAAAAATTTGGCAAGATGCTAAAATTGCATTTTGGATTTTTTCACCAATCGTGTCAACCGGCAGAGGATATGGAACTCTTCCTGGTATGTAAAAATGAACTTATCAATACAAATAACAAAATCTTGCGTAATCGGGTCTATTAATGATTAGGCTTAGGCCATTATAAAAATGTTAAAATAATATATAACATAAACTAGAAGCATTTTATTTCACAATGAAAGCATCGTATCTAATTTTATATACACAAAAATAGAAACTTACATTATATAAGATCCCAAAATCTTTTAATATCATTTAGAATTTGTAAAAATGTATCGTTAGTTGCTCAAATCTTTGTTTCATGGTTCCCAAATGGTTCCCCTTTTCCCCCTAAAGTCCCCATCTATGCATTTTAGTCCCCTTTTAATGACTGGAAACAAAAATTGTACTAACATGAAAAAATCGTCGCAAAATGCAAAAACCTCTAAAAATCGATAAAAGTTCAAAAATCATGGAGAACAAAATTTATTATAGTAGTTTAAAGCATTGTAACTGGAATTCTTTCACAGATCTCGAAAATTCTCCATGAAATGCAGACAAATCTTAAAAAACATATTAAAAATCCCAAAAAATTGCAAAAGACAGAAGTTACTATGATAAGTTAATATAACACACACACACACAACCCCCTTCAAACTGCATACAAAATTTTAAAAATGCTATTCAATTCCAAATAAATATTATTGAAAAGATGAAAAAAAAATATTAAACTGGGCTAAAAGATTGAAACTAGATTCCTTTTAAAAATCAAAAAATCACTGCAAAACTTAAAAAAAAATTAAAAATCGCATAAAATATTGCAAAAAATTAAAAAATTGCTGTAAAAATTCTGAATATACTTCATTCAAAAGAGTACAACATTTACTATAATGAGATAAAAAAAAATTGAAACCAGATTATTTTTATTGATGCGTGAAATGTCTAAAAATTCAAAAAATTGCAGAAGACAAAATTTACTATAATAGGCTAAAACATTGTAACCTGAATTCTTTTACAAATGTCAAAAAATTGCTGTGAAACACACACACTCACAAAAAAAGAGCTAAAAATTGGTAAAAATTCAAATCTTTGAACATCACATGAGGACAAAATTTATTACATTATGTTTAGGGAGAATGTTTAAAATCTAATTCATTTTATGAATGCCAAAAAATTGCCGCGGAATGCAAATTAAAAAAAAATGTAATTCACATAAAAAATTTAAAGAATACTGTACAAATTCCGAATAAACTTTATTGAAAAGAGGAAAAAAATATTACATTAGGCTAAAGAATAAAAATTTGATTCCTTTTATTAATGTGAAATCACTCTGAAACGTAAAAAAAAAAAAAAATGCTGAAAATTGCATAAAAAATTAAATTTTAAATAATTTTATAAAAAATCCAAAAACAAAGTTCCTGTGAAATCTTGTAACTCTATGTGCAACAGTCTTTTCAGCACACAGACAAACTTTTACCTTTTTGATAGATGCAGTTTTGTTTTCAATTTTGATGAAGAAGTATGTCCTAGCTATTAAAGAAAATCTTAATTACAATTTCTTCTTTTTTTTTCCTCTCTTCAATATATATTTATCAGAAGAAAGTCCTAGGATCATAAAAATAATTTATTTGATGGATTTACACATTTTAGGCTGACCTGAATATGATTTGATAATTTTTTGAAACTCTCTCTCTATGCAATACAAATTTTTATAGCCACTCTATCTCAAAAACTAAAGTATGCAATTTCATCAAATGCCATATTTAATTAGTCTTTAGCACACACAGGTGTTGATTATGTTTTGGCATATATGGCACAAAAAATATCAATATTATGTTGCCATTTTTCACAATTTACATGATAACTATATTTCGGTATCCCTGGGGTGAAATTTCATCATAGGTCACATTCTTGTAATCCCTGACATAAATTGGTGCTGATTTGATTTGGGTGTATTTCATCCTACAGGTAGCACTACTGGGTTGCAATTTTAATGATTTCCATGACAATGTTTCCATGCAATTTTAATGATTTCCATGACAATGTTTCCATGCAATTTTAATGATTTCCATGTATGTATATTCTTTGATTCAGATATGACCTAAATTTACAGGTATGCACAGGCCGAAAGTTCGGGCATGGCACGACTCAGACACCATGTAATTGTCCGATGCTGATCTCTACACTGAACATGTTATATTTCTGTGTTGATCAGGGTTATTTATACCTGATATTTCTTTTCAAAATATCATTACATTTGATATTTTCATATATCTGATATTTACTTTCAAAATATCTTTCTTTATGATATTTTCAGTCAAAATAAGTGTAAATGATTTTTTCGACTTTTATTGACTATGTCGTTTTGTAGATAAAGACTTTTCCTCTGTCAGTAGATTTTTTTTAGATCCCCGAATTTTTTTTTCTAAACTTTGTTTAAAGTTGAATTTTTATATGTAGAACCAATAATTATGTGAGACAATATCAACATATAACGGCCATAAAAAAATACACTGTCTAAGTAATTATTTATTTACAGCTTTATTAGATTTTTTTTTTTTTGGTATTTGTTTTATCTCTATTTAAACTGCACAGTAGGTTAGGGAATAGAAAATCACACAATGTTCCATTTATGTTCAAATTTAGAATTAAAAAAATATATATATGTTGTCTTTATAATTTTATCGAATAAAACATAAAAATTTCACGATACTTGATACTGAATCCTACATTTTGTTTTTTGATTGAGTGTTAAAAGTAAATTGTTTCTGCTTTAAATTAGTTGATCTTCAGTTTTGTTATAAATGCTGGGGAAAAAAATAAAAACAGAATATTGTTTTATTTTCATGTTAAGTGCAAGATATTGTAGTTTTTAATTTATATTAAGTCTGAAAACATTTTTAATCGGCAATAAGTTGATTATTTTCAAAATATCGGATATATATCGAACTATCATATTTTACCAATCTTGATATTGATTCATGCATTGCATTTGTATTTATTATCACCCCAGTCATGTCCATTGAAAATTGTTTATATCTTATTGGCTTGATTTTATACTTTTAAATTTTTATATCAAGGCATTTATTAAACAGTTTGTTAAAATAACTTTTTCAAGTTCATGCAGATATAGTGATATAATCCAATGTTTATTTTCAAAATATCACGAAGTTTGATATTTTTACATATTTAATACTTATTTTCAAAATATTGTGTGATATTTATAATATTTTCAGCCAAAACAAATGTAAATGATTTTTTCAACTGTTATTGATTGTGTCATTCTGTTGATAAAGAACTGCTTTGATTGTTCTAGCGAAAAAAAAAAAAAAAAAAAAAAATGCAAGCTTTACATTTGAAATTAAGTTTTTAAATATAGAACCAATAATTATTTGGGATAAAATTTATTTGGAACAGCCATTGAAAGATAAACTGTCTAATTTAGATAAGTTATTTACAGCTTGAGTAGAATCTTTTCTGGTTTTGTTAAGTTTAAACTGCACAACAGGTTGGGGAATGACATAGCAGACGGACATTTATGTTCAAAATTTTCAACAAAAACAAAAAGAAATTAATATTTTTTTGTATAAGACAAAATTTTCTGTAGTTTTTGTTTTTTTTATATGTAAAAAGCAAACTATTTAAATTTCTATGAAATTGTTTCTATTTTCAGTTAGTTGATCTTCAGTTTTGTTACAAGGGGAAAAAAAGACTTTTAGAGTATTATTTTATTGAATTTTCATGCTAAATGTAATATGTTTTAGTTTTTTATTTATATTAAGTCTGAAAATAATGAAAATCATGAATAAATTGACTATTTTGTAAATATCAGATATTCTTTATTTTTTTTGAAAATATGATATTTACATACCTTGTCTGTGTTAGAAAATAAAAATTATGTGGATAATTAAATGTAGAAAAGGCACATTAGGAGTCCACACTGGAGACACAGAGAAACGGACACACAAATGTTAAACCTATGGGAACATTCTTTTCAAATTTCTCTCTTGCATTTTAGCATTTTATTTTATTTTATTTTAGTTTGCATAGGATAGCTGAGACTGATTTCTAATCAGGGTATTTTGTACCTTTTCAATTTTGATTGCAGTTTTTTTTTTCTAAACCAGTTTCAAAAGTTAACTTCCAAAAAAAAGCCAAGTTAGAGATCAATTTCAGCTATCCTATGCAAAAATAAAAATACTAAAATGCTACTGAGAAATTTCAAAAGAATGCTCCCATAGGTTTAACATTAGCGTGCAAGTGTTTTCGTGTGACTGTAAGCTGGTGACCTGAACCTTTATAATTTTTGTCACTGGACCTGCATAAATTTGATTATGTGAAACTTGAATATGTCCATGGAATTCATTTTTTTTACTCAATATTCAAGTAACTTTTATACATATATTTAATTTATGTAAAAAGATTGTTAAAATTTTTCTTTTTTTTTTTTAACTTCTGCATTTATAGTGATATTTTACTTTGAATTTTAATCAGGTTTTACAAATTATTTGTTCCAGATGCTGTTGAGAAAGAAAATAATATATCAAGTGCACACATTGAAGAAGTTTTAAAGACAATTAACGCCATGCAAAAAAATATAAATGTTTTGTTAAAAAGTTTAAAAATGTAAATTAAAGAGCATTAAATATTAAATGTATTTGTTGGTGTTGTTATTTTACAGTAATGTATGTTTCATAAAAATATATAGAAAAATCTATATAATACGAACGTCAAGTTCACCTAATAAAATTATATAAAGCACAATGTAAACACATTGATAAGTTATGTTACTATCGAGGTGCAATAAATCAAAACACAGTTTTAAAAACTTAAATATTTGGTACATAGAATGATTGACCCAATTGATAACCGAGATAAATCTGGCATTTATATTATTCCTTTTAAAGTTAATGGCAATTCTAAAATATATTCATATATAGGCATGACAACTCGCAAATTAAAGGAAAGGAATAAGGAACATATAGCTGACATGAAAAAAGGTAAATTATCCACTGCTTTATCCAGATTAAATCAGGCCAAAGATATTGATGTATTTTTCAGTAAAGCTAAAATAATTTCACGAGGTTCGCAGTATAATAGTTGCATAATCAGAGAGTCCCTGGAGATTTTGAAAAGAGGTGATAATACATGTAATGATGTATTATCTTATCAGATCCCTCGTTTATGGTACAATGTATCGGGTATCACTGGGGTTTTCGGTTTCTCCTGACCCCCCCCCCCCCTCCCCAGCTTGTAATGGTATCATCCGGACTTCCGTCACTCCCTTCATTTCATGGCTGTATGGTTTCGCCCATTCCCAGCCTCTCCAAAGCGCGCCATTTCGGAGCTGCGTTTCTCAACTGCTTGTTGTTCATCTGAGGAAGGCTAATGTTTAGCCGAAAGCTCATGATTTTGACATCTTATAGTTTTAATGTTTTTAAAACTGTGTTTTGATTTATTGCACCTCGATAGTAACGTAACTTATCAATGTGTTTACATTGTGCTTTATGTATGTTTTATTTTTCTAACAATTTTTCAAAATGTATATGCTTTAGAAGCTGAATTTTATTGTTTAAAACTTAAAATTATTGCATTCTAAAGTAGTGAATAATATAATTGTATAGTTATTCAAAAGTATTACATCCATATTTGAATAGGAGATATAAATAGATTCAAGATTTAAGAAGTTCATTAAGTATTTTCTGAAAAATATATTATGTTTCACAAGTATTTTAATATTATTTTCATACATTTACTATAAAAAATGATTAAAGAATTCAGTAGAATTTCATTAATAGAATAACTGGATTTGAATGTATATATTTATTATTTCATTGAAACAATAACTTTTAATGATTCAAAATACCATCATCAAGAACAGAACACGTTATCAGGTAAGAGATGTTGAATACGATGGAATTTGGATACTTTATAAATCTGATATGTAACTTTTTTCTTTAACATATAGTCCAAGTCTTAATATATTTTTCCCTTCCATGTAAAGCATCATCCACTAATTACGCAACACAAATTTTGTGATTTTTTCCCCTTCTCTTGTCGTGACGTCACATTTTCTGAAACTAGTAATTTGGAGCTAATTTTATCAAAAAAAAGTTATATATATGGTCTATAAGTTATTGATATAAATATATTGTTAAATTCTTATGATCTTGTGTGTTTTTTCTTCAAGCCAATAAAATTTAAAGAGAAGAGAAAATATACCCAACTCTACCTGAATAAAAATACGAGTTTTTTTAATGAACTATATTATAGTACTTGAAAATAATGTCTACCTAATTGCTTTCATATTTTAGATGTGATGTCATAACATGTTATTATTTTCCACTAAGTTTTTTCACCCAAGAATCTGGAAAAAATGAAGTTAAAAATTTTGGTTTATTTAATTTAAATTGAATGTAATATGTATATAATTGATTATTAATGGAACTTATTAATATATTATTAATAGTAATGATAATTAACAGTAAATATTGAGCTAAATGTTTACATACTGTTTAAAAAATGTATTTTTTCTGATTTTTTTTTCCTTTACTGAAATGTAATTAGTTCAGACAAAGACATTTATAATAAATGCAAAAATATTTGAGAAAGAAGTATTTTCTCTCTCAGTTTTCCTTATTTCTTCAACACTTAGTAGGTATAGGTAATATTCTTTATCACTTTTTGTTTTTATAGAATATCATCTTTTAAAAAAAAAAAAAAAAAAAAAAAAAAAAAAAAAAGTGAGCAAATTGGTATTGAAATTAACTGTAAAATAACCTAATAAAAACTTTGTTATGAGAGGACTTATTTTGTTGATATTTCATTTGGGGCATACTCAAATATTTAATTTTAAATGACACCTTCTTGCACATTCACAAACTCATTTTTGAACCTAAATTTACATAAAATTTTCAGGCATAACTATTTAAATGCCTAAGAATTAAACTACATTTTTATTTTTCCTCATATGAGACGTGTATTAAATTATGGTCATTTAAATGCTCATAAACAATGAAATTTGCAGACATTATTTGAATACCTACAAATTTGAAGCATTTTTCATCTTTTTCCATTAATGGGACCATTACTGAATTGTAAATAGTACTTTTGATGACTGCCTTATCAAGGCTGTTGTATCTCAAAAAATTTGATTAAAATTAAAATTTTGACAGTGTAGAAAAAACTAAGACCCTAGCTTTTTTCATAGAAAAATAGAAAGTGCTATTTGACCTTATTTTAATCAAAATTAAATTAAAAACTGCAAATTTTATGTATTTATAAGTGAAAATGACTTTGGAAATGTATCAAAAGTAGCCAGTTTAGATTTGAAAACAGTATTAAATAAAAATTCATGAGGAATAATAAAGAAAATAAATGAATTTATTTAATACACAAATTACCTACAATATTTAATTAAATTATTTTCTAAATTGTTATCACCACGAATTTGATACAGATTTGCTTGGAAAAGGTAAAATTCACCCAATAGAAAAGTATAATGTTAAATCCAGATTTTTCACTCGAAATGAACTAGTATTTTTCTTATCATTTTTCACGCTTATTTACAAATGAATATATTTATTATAATTTATTCATAAAGAAATATTACTATATTTGCAAAAACATTTGAAAATATTAAACTAATAAAAAGAAAAACAACAGATGATTTTTAAAAATCAGAAGTTCCAATTGCCCCAGGCTGTCCTTCCTAAATGACGCTTTTGATTTCTATTAATTTTACCTTAACTTGTGCAGTGGTGCATACTAAAACATTTCAATTATAACTAGTGGTAGCTTGGACAAGTTATCACTTTTTTTTAATAAAATTTTTTTACTGTGCACTTCTGCACAAGTTAAGATAAAATTAATAGAAATTTAAGGCATCATTTGGGAAGGGTAGGGTGGGATAACTTAAAATATATATATATATATTTAAAAAATTGGGGAGAGGGGAATTGCCGTACCCTGCCCTTCTCAAATAATGTCTCTGATTTCTATAAATTTTATCTTAACTTGTTCATTGGTGCATACTAAAAGATTTCAATTATAACTAGTGATAGCTTGTACAGGTTACCACTATTTTTTAATAAAAATGTTTTACTAGCACTTCTGCACAAGATAAAATTAATAGAAATTCAAGACATCATTTGGGAAAGGCAGGGTTGGGCCCTCCTCAACACCGATTTTTTAAATAATTTTCTATTTTCTATAAAGTGTCTGCTATTGATCCTATGAATGTCTAAAAGTGATACTTGCCGGACAAGCAGAGGATGTGCAATTCAATTCATTTTATCTCGTCTTATAAGCGTCCTATTGTCATCCTATACATGGCTGAAAATGACGAGCATAGGTGTCTCTTTTTTGCTCCCCGCTGGATGTTCTCAGGACATGGATGGGATATTGTAGAACGTCAAACAGATGAGGCGTTATTCTACATATGACATTTATCGTATGTCCTCAGGAAGTTTAAAATTAGTCAATGTGTGCCCCTGAGGAAGACAATGAAATTCTTAATTAGTTAAACTGCTTCTAGATTTCTCAAAATTATTTCTAGATCTTGTCAATTGATGAAAGCATTTCATACTTATTCATTTATCCACTAAAACACGTTTGTAGCTGTTTTTCAATCATTTGAAAATGGATTTTGTGATCTCAAGTAGTTTTTGTCTCGGAAGTGAGGAAAACAAATTCGTTGCATGGAAGAAAATAAAACAATATTTGCTCTGTTCAATAAGAAACAAACAAAATCAGACCGTGTTTTGTGTTTCATTGCGACCATTTAGGAGAGGGAAGGGAGCTGTAACCTCATAACATCCTCCTTTGGGTATGGTATACACTGTGGAATCACTGTGCACTAATATGAGACTAACTAGAACAGTTCGTCTATTGTATGATAAAGAATTAAAATATGTCATAAAGATAGGAAGAAAAATTAGCACTTTTACATTTCACTATGATCATTTCAGAAGGGGGGGGGGGGCAGTAACACTATCTGCACCTCTCCGTCTTTGTGTATGCTGTGGGATCACTGTACACTAATATGGGATTAATGAGAATGGCTAATCCATAGATCTGTAGTCGTAAAAGTACCAGAGGCTAAGGGTATCCTCTAGAAAGTACAATGGCATTACTTGAGAAAAATAGGGTATACATAGTCTCTTAAAAAATCCAGAAGATATATGGCCTACATCACTGAATACACTTCATTACATCCACATATAATCCGATGTGTGACTGAAAAATAATTATGAATTTATCTCAAAAAAGATTTGTCTCCTTTTTATTTCATTGCAACCATTTCAGAGATGGAAGAGGATGTAACCCCATCAGTCCCCTTCCTTCATTTTGGGTATGTTGTGTTGTCACTGCACAGATATAGGAGTAACAAGAATGGCTAGAAAAAGACAAAATGAAATGACAGAAAAAGAATTATATATTTATTTCGAAAAGCAAGAAACAAAATCAACCATATTTTTTTCATTTCATTGTGACTATTTCAAAAAGAGAACCTAACCTCTAACCCGTCAATCCTTTTCGTCCTCTTTGGGTGTACGGAACACTGTTCAGAAATTTGTGGTACGTTGAACTGACTTTTGATGTTGCAGAAGCTACAAACATAAGATGGTCAAAACTTGCTCCAAGATTTGGAACTCTGGTTAAACGTAACCAAAGCTCCAAATGTTGGAATAAGATTTCACCATCTTATGGTTGCAGCTTCTGTTGTACTAAAAGTTGGTTCAACTGACCACAAAATTTTTATCAGTATAGTGTCACTGTACACTAATATGGGACTAAACAGAGGGGCTAATATGTTGTATGTAAAGAAAAATTATCTCAAAAAGAATGGAAAAAATCAGAAATCTATTCATTTCACTTTAGACTACATCGGGGAGGTAGCTGTAACCTCATCAGCCTTCATTGGGTTTGCTGTGGTGT
The DNA here is from genome assembly GCA_963931845.1 of Maratus michaelseni. Classification (NCBI taxonomy): domain Eukaryota; kingdom Metazoa; phylum Arthropoda; class Arachnida; order Araneae; family Salticidae; genus Maratus; species Maratus michaelseni. Next base: position 323,486,837 of record OZ007595.1, on the reverse strand, counting down.
CTCTGTGCACTAATATGAGACTAAACAGAGTGGCTACTTCATTGTAACATAGAAAAAAAATTAGAAATCTATCTCTAAAAAAAGGGGGGAAAAATCAGCACTCTATTCATTTCTCTTTCGACAATTTCAGAAGGGGGCTGTAGTTCCATCAGCCCACCCCTTGGGTACGCCCATGATTCAGAGAGGTAATGGTACACAAGAAGATTAAAATTTTGCAGTGGAACCATCCATTTAACCAGTCAAAGATATTCCATTCTAACCAAAGTCAAGTTTCTGTTCATTTGTTTGAAAAAAAAATCCTAATAAATTCTACCTTAATAAAAAAATTGTGAGTAGATAAACATTGATTTTTGGACCTTTGATAAAGTCAAGTTGTTTTCCTATTTTTTCTAAGATGTTTTAATTGTTTTAATGTAATTTCAGATCTGTGTTTACTAACTGATTGATTTTGATTTGAAAATTGATTAAAAGTGTTAAACAAGATCTTAAACATACGTTCATTTAGAAAATTTCAATTTCATATTTTCTCGATATGAAGCACTCATAACACATTGTAGTTCTTTTTCATATGCTTATAAGTGAGTAATAAAGTAAAAAACATAAAAACTATGATGGTGTTATTACTTCTTCACATAAAAAAAACTAAAATTGATATACAGTATAGAACCATTTATCCAGAATGGCTGGGGTCACACGTATTCCGGATAACTGATTTTTCTGGATAACTGGTTAGGCATTAAAGCAACATGTATTTGTAGAATATATGTGGCTGTGGCATTGTTTCTGATTTCAAATTAGTTACTAGATTCCACAGATTAAGAATCAGATCAAATCAAGATCAATGATTTATTCAGATTTGAGAAAAGACAATTTATTGGAATCCCTTGTTTCTGCATAATACTTCCCCAACAACATTTCTGCATAAAAATCAAAACTCCCAATATCTAACTATATATTCTTTCATTTAAAATCCTAGATATTGGTATTAAATTATACCATGCATGTGAGTAATGTATCAAACAATGAACATGTCAAACTAGCACTGTTGCACTTTTTTTCTGGAGAAATTCTGAAATCAGTCAACTGGAAATATCATTCTGGATAACTGGTTTTCCGGTTAACTGGATTCCGGATAAACGGTTCCATACTGTAATTGAAATACATTGACATTTGCTAAACAAAAATATGATTCTGAACAAGATACATTTAAACAATCTTCTAACAAAAATCAATCCGAGAGCTAGTTCATATGCATCTTGAATTATAACAAAGCAAAACATCTTTGAAAAAAAAGAAAGAAAATTTTAAGCCTATCACGAGCCTCAAAATAAATATTTATCGACTGACCTCCTTCAGAGACTCACCTTGTTTTGTTCCGATAAAGATATTTCAAACTATGATGCTGTATGCATCGGCAACTACATTCCACAATGTAAAGCATTGAATTTGCACTAATGGGTTCCATATAGTGACGATTTCTAATATTTTTCTTGCTATTATTACATTTTGCACAAAGCTAAGTGAGTATATTAAAATTTCTTTTCTCAAAGTTATTAACTGAAACCAGAGTTCAGTTTGGTGTGGGACACTCTGTATTGTAGAACAATTGCCGTCCCACACACTATTGTAAAAGTGGCTTGTTTTATATGCTTAACCTATCCTCAGATTAAAAACTTTTGAATCATTTTGTAAATATAAGAATGTTTATAGATTTCTAGACATCCCTTCTTCCTGCAGGTAAAGCTTGGACATGCAAAAGTAGGAGAAGTCAAAGTATTACTGTTTTAAATTAGAATTCAGTCATTTAAAATATTTGTTCTCAGCTAATTATCTATCCGAGCAAGAAAATAAAAATTTTGCGATTTTTCCAGAAAGTTTTACCAAAGGTCTGTCCAGACTTTTCTCCCAGGTCCTGTTTTTGTGAAATTGTGAACAGCTAGTCATAAATTTGTGAATTTGAAATGATCATTATATCGAGGTTCTTGTTTATACATTTTCAAGAAGATATATGTATGTAAATTACACATATTTTCCTTATACATGTAAAAGTGACAGTCAGATTTAACTTTTAAATGATTAAATTTGTGAAAGGTTCAGTTTGGAGAGGGAAAAGTCTTGTGAGAGGTCTATTTTTAAAACAAAGAATTTTGTGAAGGGACCTATTTTCAAATGAGAAAAAAAATTGTGAAGGTTCCTGTTTTAAAATGAAAAAAATTGTGAAGGGTGCTGTTTTGAAATGAAAAAGTTGTGAAGAGTTCTTTAAAGGACCCAATTTATTTCTAAGCAGATACCTATTTACAAAACATTTTAGGACCATGCAATAACCTTTTTGTGATCAGAAGATATGCTGTATTAGGAAATTTTTAGGCTTTGACACCCCCTCCACCTAGCTGCCAGATGGAGTAATCTTAGTGTGTATTTTAATCTTAAATTTTTAAAATTTTATAGATCATCTTCCCACTAGAGCAGTGCTTCCCAACTTTTTTTCTTTCACGTACCCCTTGCTAAGATTTCGGAGTACCCCCATTTATTATAAACAAACACCCACTCCTCTCCCCCCCCCCACATATTATTAATATTTTCATCTCCTGTAAATGCAAAATCAATATTTTAAGAATTATTTATTATTATACTTTCTATTCATTGAAGAAGCACTGATGTTTTCAGTATTATTTAAAGTTTTATAAATTATAAAGTATTATTATTCAGTCTTTATCAGTGATAAGAACATGTCTATTAACAGCTGCACTCAGATTCTCTTGAATTTCGAAATAATCAGATTGTTTTGAAGACTGATTCAATCATCAGGTTTAATTTCAATCGCAGTTGTGGTAATCTTAAGAGTTCCAGATTTCAACCAGTTATCCATTTTAAATATAAAAGCAAATCATTCGAATAATAAATAAACACTTCAAATTAAATACTCATTAAAAAGAAGGAGGCTTTCCGATTAGTATACGTTAATGATATAACTCCGCCTATTTGAAAACGAAAATAAAGGCCAGTTTTTCAACAAGTTTTAAAATAAAACATTATAACCAGAAGCTCCGGCGTAATTTAGGTGTTTTGTAATTATTTTTAAAAACGGGAATAAAAATAAGGGGGAGGGAAAGAACATTGTATAATGACCAATGGTAGTTTTTGCAAAGATTGGGAAAATATATAAGTACTCATGCAATATGATTAACAGTGGGCGAAGCTAAAGACATAGAATAATCAATGGATTATTAAGTCTAGTGGGCTTTTATGCTCATTTTGAGTGTAACATATTGGAGTTAAAGTGACATATTGGAGTTACACCTGAGACTGATTTTGTAATCCAAAACTATCAACTTTCTTTATGTGTTTTCAATTAAAACATTTTTGTGATTTCCGCCATTACCGATATTATTTTCACGTACCCCAGGTTGGGAACCGCTGCACTAGAGGATACACAGGTTGTTGTAACCTTTTACATAGTGTGTATTAATACAACATGAGGGCGAACGGATTAAAATGACATTACTCTAACTGGAAATTATCATTATACACAAAAAAATAATATTCTTGTAAAATACAAATACATTTCTTTATATTAATGGGGATTTATAGAATGTCATTTGAAAAATCTGCTTAAAAGACATTAAAGGATTCACAAAAACAGACTAAGATTAGTATTAACTTACTCTCAAGTTAAAACATTAAATAATATGAATATGTAACCAACAGTATTCCGTTTCCAAAAACACTTCTGATAAATTCTGCCTATTCCATAGAGAGAATGTATAATTTGCTAATAAAATTTATTTTGATGGCAGTGCAAGTATGGGGACTTTAAAAATATATATTAACTTTTCAGAAAAATGTGAGAAATAAAAAAATTGCTACATTTTAAAAGATACTGTTTCAGTTTCTATTTAGTTTGCTTTTTTTTTTTCTATTTGTTGCTAGTACTAATATAATCTACAAATTTTAGTATAGGATTCTGTACTTGTCTGGCTTTAAATTCAGTATTAATAAAGTATGACCCTGAATTAATCAACAAAGGTTAAAAAGCTGAAAAAGTTTATTTGTGTATTGGTACTAGAGATGCACTGCATATCTGGCTCCTGCCGGATATTCTGCTTATTTGGCACTCAAACTGGATAATATTTGGTCCAGCCGAAATAATTCAAAATCCGATTCACGAATTGTGACTCATTTTTTAAATCACATTTCGAACATTATCAGAAAAAGTTAGTGTGAAATTAATTTGCTTCTGACCAACATTATTCCGTTAAAACAATGCTAATAGAAAGAAATATTCATATTTTCACAAAAATGAAATTATAGGATATATAGATTAATGAAAATATAATATTTAAAATCTCACAACTAATTATTTATAATTAAAGGCAAGTTATGATGTAAGAAGATTAGATGCTCAACATTTTCAGGCTGTAATCTGTTACGTTTTTGATCACAAATATTCCCTGTTTCTGAAAATAAATGTTCACTCTTCTGGTTGTCTCTTTTTCTTGTGTTTTCAACAATTCTAAAGTAAAAAGATTTTTATTGAATCTTTTGTCACTATTTTGTCTATGGATAGAAAACCAGTTGTGTTAAATAATACAGATCATGAAAAGAATTGTGCAACTATCTTGAATAGTTCACTGTCCCCCTTTCTACTACAAAACAATGCACTTGCAATGGGAAGCTTCTATGTTTAAATTCTGTTAGAAAATATTTGTTACAGGAAAAATAAGTAACAATATGTATGAGTATGTAGGAAAAGAAAAAGCCATTTCAATAGGATGTTTAGTATTTACATAACAAAGATTTATAAGTATTAAAAACAGAGAAATTATACTTAATTGTTTATCTTTTTATGTGCAATGGCCCTGAATAAAAGAAAAAAATCTACTAATATGTATATTAGAATAGGCAAAAGACAAAACGTGAATAAATTTCAATACTTAATAACTAAACAGCATTTGTTTTTAAGCAACTTTAATTTAATAATAGATTTAAATTCATTTATTAACATTTGAATGAGATAAAATTAGAATAATTTAAAGTTTTTCTTCTTTAAGCAAGCATAAAATAGAAATATTACTATCAAAATTAAAAACAAGAATGTATTCGGCAGATACTGAATATTCGATAACATTTTGTACTGGATACTCGGCATCGAACGAAAATTCACATCCGGTGCATCCCTAATTGATACCATCAAAATAATTGAGAAACTGGTTTCAAAAATGCTTTTTTAACACTCTGGCTGCTGCCTTATTTTTTTTTAAATGTGTCCCCAGGTGCCACCTACTTTTTCTCTTCCTACATAATTCTTACAAATAAAAAACATTATCATGATGCATATAAGTATGAATACATATGTATTCCATGTATGTGTATTTATTTATTTATTCAACAGCCGCTCTGTAACAGGTTTCACACGCTTTTAACATAACTTTTTAATAGAATTTTCCTACTTAATATTTAAGTAGCAGAAATTATAGAAGCCTCTAATTGCAGGATTTTTATTACTTTTCTGCATTCAAATAAGGCAAAAACTTCTATCAAAAATAATGTAGTAAAAGCATATTAACTCTGTGTAAGATAATATAAAAATTATCTACTTTTAAGTCTACTTTATATACCATAATTTTTGGTATATAGCCCAAGGCTCAAATAAATTGGTTTTGAACCAGAATTTTTATTTTTTAAATTAAGTCAAATCAGTACCAAGTAGAAACAAATTACATTTTATTAAATCAAATTTCTACTTTGAAACCAATTTATTTGAGCGGTTTGTTATATATCAGATATTATGATGTATAGAATTTGTTTTGCATAAAAGTTGAGGTGTACAATGTATGTAGTTTGTGATTATGTAGATCATTGACAAAAAAAAAATTAAAAAAAATCTACTCATAATTAATAAAACAATGATTTTAAAGTACTTATTTCAAATGATGAGAAATTTCATCATAAAAATTTTAAAAATAAAAGTTTTCCTCGGACCAACCTTATACACAAAATGATAGGCGATATTGAGTGCCACCCTAAAATAAAAAGAATACAGGCAGGTGGTGGGGAGAGTTTCTGGAAATATAAAGATGCTCTCTGAAAGGTGTTCAGATCCGGCACACAGGGTAACATTAACGTTAACTCCAAACATGCTTCAGACCCGGCAGCCAAAGTGTTAAATATGAAGAATCTATTGGGTGATAGAGCAATGCTTTTCAGAAGAGCAGGTAACTCACAAAGAAGCTCTCCTGAAATTATACTCAAAATATTTTGAAAAAAAAAATCTGAAGGTTCTGAATATGTACCTAATATAAGATGAATAACTTGTGGAATCGCAAGAGAAAATCTGTAAAATTTTTGATAGTTTAGTCATTTTTTTAACTCAAAGGTCATTTCACGCCATGTGATTTAGCACAGAAAACCAGTGCACTGCAAACACAGGATTGGATTTGCAATACTTATTGAATTTAAGTTTTTTTTTTTTTTGGTATAAAGTTATACTTTAATACATGCAAAATCTGTATATTTCAGTTGCTTCATTTTATCATTGAAAAACTTTTAATATGTCAATTTTTCGAGCTTTAAAATACTTATTTTAATGCGATATCAAATTAACATTTTAGACTTTACTATTCAATGTGGAAAATTAAATCAGTTTCTGGCTATCTTTTAAAAATAATTGCTATATACTTGAGAAACATCGTCTGAATTTCATTTAAGGAATATGGAGAAAAAATATATATGACAGTGACAAATGCTACAGAAGAGGAAACTGAATTAAAAACTATTTTGTTGAAATTTTAAGTCAATATGAATGTGCAATGAAGATTATGAAGTTTTTGATATAGTTTCTCCTTTATATAGAATGAAGTTACTTTGTTATTTATTTAGAAACCTTTTATAAAATACAGTAGACTCCCTTAAATTTGCATAGTTTAAAACCAGAAGTTGTGCAGATTATAGAATTTTGCAGACTTCTGGTCACTGTTTTGTTTACATTTTTTAAACAATAATTTGAATTTAATAATTCTCTCAAAATGAATGCTTACAGTAAAGTAATAAAAATTAAGAAAATTTAAAATACATTTAAAATATTAAAAGTAAAGATCAAAGAATAATTAATAAGGCATAACTAAATATATAATGATGATGAGATTAATTTTTTCTTGAATTATTCAGTGAAACTTGCCTTATAAATATGCACTAATAATTCACATAAAAATCTTAAAATAACGAAGTTTTATTTCATGTTTAGCCATACTTAAACCAAGAAAGCTTGATTAATACATAAATTATTTGGCAAAAATATTGTGACCGCCACTGATATCAGCACTATTTTTACATTTTTCAGAAATAAATTTATACTTCCTTCGTGAGAAAACATGAGTTCAATGATATTAACCAGAATTACATAGTAAAATGACTACAGAATGATATAAAAATTAAAATAAAAAAAACCCTTGAATTTTACACTTGCATCTTAACTGTAAATTACATTGTTTACATCGGAAATAATGTGCAGATTTTAGGCATTTGCAGAGGTGGATTTGAAGGAGTCTACTGTACCAATGAAAAAGTAATGAAGGGAGAGGGTGACATCTCTTAATGCAGCATTTTTCAATATTAATGTGTATTTCTATACAGCAAAATGTGCTGTTTGTATATGTTTTGTTTATTATTTATGATCCCTTCATGTTGTTTAGAATATTCTTTAATTTATTTATTTAAGTGGAAGAGATATTGTGAAATCTAAGATATTTTTACAGCAAAGCTAATGGGTCATTCTCAGAAAAATCAGGAATTTCATTACTGATTTTTTAAAAATTAAAATTTCTTCTAACATGTTAATACTTACATTCAAGTTAGATCTTATCTGAAGTAATAACACTGTTATAGTTGTTCAGATCAAACATGTAAATATTTTAAGTTTTTTAAACTTAAAAAAAAGTCGGGTCCACGGACGTGACGACCGGGTCCACAGACGTGACAATTTGTTCCACAGGTGTGACAGAAAATAACAAAAGAGTTTATATACTGAATAAAATTAAATTTATTAACGTACTACCATTACAATTCAAAATTAAAAAGCCATAAGTAACATTATTCATAGAAAGGGTGGAAAATATGGACAAACATTGCAAGACAATTTACAAATCATAATGGGCTGTAGACCTATGAGTTCTCAACAGTAAAAAATTAGCAAAATCAATGCATATTTTTTAAATTTTGGATCTTTTCTGCAAAAATATATTGGTTACGTTTATTCATTTCTAAATGTTCTAAAACTTTAACTACATCACTTTTATCGACAGTTTCCACACTCATTTTATCAGGGAAAAAAACTTTCCAACTCCGGTCGACTTTCGCATAAAATTTACAATCTCTTCATTAATCTCATCATTCTCAACTCTTCATTAGATTGTACTCTTTCCACCAACCCAACATAATGTTCAACAAGGTGCGTTTCTGAAAAAAATTTAACAACTATATAGCTGTTAGGTGGCTATTGTCTCCAATTGTTCTTTATCACTTTCCTCATCAGAGTATACCTCATGCACCTTTAACGGCTTCCAACTTGCAATACATGTTGGATCATCAATCTTGATTTTTCCAATTCCATAGTGATTACAAGTTTGTCCAGCTGTGCACTGCATACAGGAAAGCTGTCTTACATGAATTGTCATCCTGTTGTCTTTACTCCAAGTAATTTCATGTACTTTTAGAGTACCTCGAAATGTCTGTATATTATTAGGGAGTTGTTTATCCAGCTCCTCAACATCTTCAGAATTAATTCCGTGAATGTCTATGGTGCTGCTGATTTCTGTAAGTGCTGATACAAGAGCATCTATATTTTGAATATCTCTCCCATGACTCGCAATAGCTAACCTTTTGGTACACCCACCTATTCCATTGGGTGCTCCTTTCCCATATCCTTTTTCTGAATAATGCCAATGAAGGCTGTCAACTTGCAGCTCTTTTGCAGCTAAAGTTGCAACCAAGTAAAACATTTTTTTTATTCCTGTATTGGGTACTAGGACCATCACTTAGGAAATGCACTTTTTTCAGATCAGAAACAATTTTCTTTACTTCGGCAAAAATAGGCTTTAAGTGCACACATATAGCCACAGGATCATGTCGTTTGCTGTCAGACATTGTGCAGATAGATTTGTGTTGCACGATTTGTCTCTTTCTGTTTTGTAGTACAAGACAACAGTGTGCAATGTCACCTGACTCCTGGAACCCCCAAAGTGTACAGATTGAACCTCTTCACCATATTTACACTGGTAATTTTCTGAAAAATCAATGTGTATAAAAACTTCATCTTCAGCTAAAGAATTCTTTATCTGGCTTGTGATTTGATACTGATGCTTAATATTGGCCACATGCTCTATATACTGTTCATTTGAAACTAGTTCATGCTTAGTAGAAGTGATTTATTCTTTGCATGTATTTTGTGTGATTTTGCTTCCATTTTCAGTCTCAATCTTTACTCTTTTTGTTATCCACTGCTCATACTTAACTTCTTCATCTTTGAATTCATTAATAATCTGAACTGTATCATTTTTGCAGCATTCCATACAAGTTTTCTCCAAGCACTTGATGTCAAGTTCTTTTTCACACGTTATTCTTTGAAGTAATGCATTAGGAGATCTTTCTTCACTCATTCCTAGCAACTTTATTTTCTTCACAACCATCCCAAAATTATCACACAAATTACAATTGCAAGTATTTCGCCTTTGACAATCCGGAGAAACAATCCAAAATGGACATCCTCGACAAAACTGGGAACAACTAAGATCTTTGTAGTCTCAAATTTTTGGTGCAAGTTTTTCAATGAATCAGATAATAGTTGCTTTTGTTTTTTTCTGCTTTCTTTTTGTTATAGTGTCCTTTTTCCCAGGACAGAGCCGGCTATTGTCATCTTGTTCAAGAAACATAATTAAATTTTGAAGTTTTTCTTTTTGTAGATATTTCATTTTTTGAAGTTAGAGTTTTGGTTTCAACAGGTTTTTAGAAGTCAAAAGAGCAATCTTTTTCTTAAATCTGTACTTCTTAATAATTTTCCCTGTTATCATACTTACTAAGTTTCTTTTCTTATGCAAAACTACTTCTTTCTTGAAGTTTTCATTAATCTGTTTTTTTTTTAACACTGCAACGGAGCCAGCGGGATTCGAACCCGCTGTGATGTCTTGACCACTCAGCCACGGTGGGCCCAAAATAATTTTTAAAAAATAAACAAGCAACAAAAAATAAATAAAACATGCATATAAATTGTTGCTAGTTAATTTTAAAGACATTATGTCTCAAATATATTATTGCAATGTTTAAATTTTAACCAAATTGGTATTAAAGTCACATCCATGGACACAGTGTCACATCCGTGGACAAGCAGTGTCCACGGATGTGATAAAACTAACCATTTTCTATATTTAAGAACAAATGCTTTTGAGGTTATGATATGACAGTTGGTAAACAAATACTTTACATCTAATATTATGAATTCATTGAATTATTTTATTATCTTTCCTGATTATTTGAAATCTGTATGTGCCACAGATGTGATGAGTTGATCTCTACCTTTTAAAAAGAAAGACCAAAAACTTTAAATAAAACCACACAAACCACAAAGCATGGCTTCTGTCTCTGTAGCACTGAACAATATGGCTGCTCTAGTGCTGATTTTTCAACCAATACAGTATTGTGCTGCCATCAGGAAGAATTTATTGGCTTTTTTTTTTCTGTCCACAGACGTGATCTACTGCTCTAGTGACAAACATTAAACTTGCAATTAAATAAATTTGAAAATTAAGTTTAACTTTAAAGTTTTGGGAGAAGTTTTCTAATTGTGTTCTTAATCTAAAATATAGTCGAACCAGTTAATTTCTTCTTTGATGCATGAAATATAAACCTGGAAACAAACAAAACAGTAAGTGGTTACAATCCACGGACGTGACAAATCACATTCTGTGGACAAACTTTAAACAATAAATAAAATATTTTTGTCTCAACTTACAACTTCTATATACTACATTAGTTATATTAAAGTGTTTTAATTAATTAAATTACTTTTTAAAACTTTTTTCTTCACAATAAAAACCAGATACACAAATTCCTGATTTTTCTGAGAATGACCCTAATCAGGGTTGGCAAAAAAAACAGGTTTAAAAAAAAAAAATTTTTTTTTTTGGAAAGGAGGGGGGCGGGGAGTAAACCAGGTTTTTTTTTTGGCTTAAACTGTTTTTTTGTTTTAAAATACATCATTTCCTATTTCATACAGACATATATTTGTTGATAAAAATAAACATTGTTGGATATTATATATGTCATATTGACTTCATTTGAAAATAATTAAAATTAATCAATTACAGTCAGTTGTTTAGAATATTGAAACTTTGTAATTTAAATATTATTAGTAACAGAATGTGTTATGTTCAAGGAATAAACTGCCTTACACAGTGTAACATAGATATTTTTAAAATCTTTTGATTAATGATAATAAATAAATATTTCATGTTTCATAAGTATACTTTAAAATGGCTATTCAAAACATTTTCTTTGAAATAGTATTTGTCATCTGGTATGTCAGAACACTTAATGAGCAAGCAATTATGATCTTTTGCTTTAAAAAAATGATTTTCATAAGGAATTCCTGAAATGATTTGACATTTAGCAGTTGAGCTTTTGCATCTTCTTTTGAAAAGTATTCTATAATATCACTTGACACTTCTCCCCCAAAACTGCCAGGTTTCCAAAAGAAACAGTAAACTAAGTTGTCATGCACTAAAAGATTCAAACAGCCATCAGACTTAATAAACAGGTTTTTCTAAGATATAATACACATAATATATGTTATAACAATACACATTCCTAAAATGACTAAATTAAAAATTAATAAAATTGTACATTTTTATGTCTTTTTAATGAAACAATGTCTCAAGCAAACCTTATCTCAATCCCCCTCTCACCACACACACAATTTCTCGCTCGGTTCAAGATAAGGATTTGATTGTGTTTTAGAGCATTTAACTATAAACAAGCACTTATTCAACAGAATTTTTATTTAAAAATTTAAAAGGGAAAAATAACCTTTTGTTCGATTATTGTTATGGAAGCCCACATCAATAAAAGATTTTCGCCCCTTTACTGTAGCATTTTTTTGCAGTGAAAACTAGTTCATTGAATATTTTAATGTTTTCTTTTTGATCTAGTCATTACTTCTCAATTATTAACAAATTCATCTTCAAGATAATATCTCCAAAATGGTCAACTTTTTTATATAAATATCACAATTTGTGGTTTGCATTGAAAAAAATATTGCATATTTATCTATTTTTTTTTAATGCAAATTTCTAATTTCACATTTTTTAGACAACTCTTTAGGGCATCAGACATGTTAATTAACACATGCTAATTTTCATCCTACATGCATACAAACATGACCTAGACCCTAGACTTTATATCTCATGTTAACCGCAGAGATAAAGTGGTAAATGTAGAAATTATTTATATTAATAATTTGAAATTATTCTATTAGATTTGTCTAAAAAAAAAAAAAAGAAAAACCAATTGGTTTTTCTGAGAAAAACAAGTTGGTTTAAATCCTAAAGTTAATTTAAAATATTATTATATTATTTTAAATTAAATTAAACAAATAATTTTTCTTTGGCACAAAGTTTATTTTATTCATGATTTGATTGATATTCTAATTCATGTTTAACCCTCCCTTTTTTTTTTTGTATGTTTCATACTTTGGTAAAATTTAACCCATTTTTTTTTTAATTTTCTGTTTCAAAAATTTCTCAACAATTGAAATTTTATTCTAACCAGTATAATAAATAATTTTTTTAACAAATCAAAACTGGGAGTTTAAAAAAAATGTAATTATTGAAACTGGTTCAGAGCGTAGAGTAGAAAAGGTTCTAAAATGAATATTATACCTATCACGCAGAAAGGAAGGCTAACATAAAAAAAAAAAACATTTCTTCTATATTAAATTGTATGTCCATAAAAGAAAATATCTTTTTATCTGCCACTTTCTTAATTTAAGGGTGCTTGACTCTCTCCACACCCATATCTGTTTTTTTTAGAATCCCCCCCCCCCCCACACACACATACGCAATTTTCAATTCTCTGTACTTTTAATACAAAATATTTAAAATGAGTTTAAACAAATAAATTTTCTTTGTCATAAAGTTTATTTTATTTCTGATTTCAGCGATATTATTCTAGTGTTCAACCCTTCTTTCGCTATACACCAGGAGTTTTTGAAAGTCCAACAGCTTCATAGTGTAAGTAAATTTAACAGGCATTTTAGAAGTAATTTTGAGTTCCAAAAAATTTTAACAACTTAATTTAATATATTCTTAATTATATAATAAAATAGTTATATACCAATAAATAAATAAAAAAAAACTATATATTTGTTTAAACTAAAATTTAAATAATGTAGTTATTTACATTTTTCTTAATGGTTCAGTGCACAAATTAGAAACATTTCACCTAACACATTGAATGGAAGGTCAGTAAAAATAAAAAAATCCCTGACAGCTTGGCCTACAGGCACAAGTAGATTTCAAAGATGCAGACCATGGGGTGCCTGTTTGTTAGGAATTGCAGAAGAAATGACCTTTTTGCCTTGATGCGGCAGTTGGAACTGCACTTCGAAACCTAACTTGTTTGCAGGAGGATTTTTTTACAAAATAAAGGAAAGAATTTTTTTTTTTTTTTTTGCTGTAAAAGTTAAGATAAAGTTAAGATAATATTAAGAGGATTTATAATAAATTTAAGCAGATTTGATATCTTGTGAATTGGCGAAGTTATGAATTTATTTCTTCTAAACCACCCCCCCCCCTTTGGACCATTTTTAATGACATCAAAAATCTGTCATACATAAATTTTCGGCCCTTTTCCTAGAAGTAATCATAACTTTAAACGGATTCCATACGTATCATAATTAAGAATTTGAGTTTTTTCCTGTTTTCACAAAAAGCCCCTCACCTATTCGCTCCCCCTTGGTTCGATTTTGCCCATTAATGAACTTGACCGAGATTTTATGTATCAGTTTGAAGAAATTTGTGCAGAATTATTGCAGTTATCGTGTCCATAAAAAAGTGATATAGATAGATATAGACTTTTGAACTGGGTGTGGTTTTGGGTTCTGAGAGTCATAATCAACGTAGATCTGCAAAAATTTCAACATAGGAGAGAATGTAATAGGTAGTATTTCTTACGAAATCTACCTAAAAAAAATTATAGTGTTGGCAATGAATAATAAATCACCAAATAAAGAAAGTATTTTTTACATGCATATAATTGAAATTCTGCAGAGATTCTTTAAATAAACAGGTATACCCACATATTTTTTTGAGAATGCACTTATGGAGACCTTCCATGTGACTAGAGATATTGTATTTTTGTAAACCTTATTGCCAGATCAAGAAATATTTATAGTTTTTTTACAGTGTAGTATTTAAATCTGTTAAAAGTTATTAATTTTCTCAAAGAAAAATAACCATTTGCTGCTTTATATCATAGCACGACTATATATAATTTATTGAGATTTTTCTTTCATATTTTGGAACTTCCTATAATGATAATTTTTTGTTTGATAAAAATATGACGTGATACTTATTCTTTAAAACTACATTGTTGAAACTAATAACTGACTGAATAATTTAAAAAAAATCTTCCATTCTAATAAATATTTTTTAAACAACGTCACTCAAAAGATAACACTGTCAAGATACTAAAATTCAGTGTTTCTTAGTATTGAAATTCTAAACAACAATAATATCTATTAATAAAGAGTATCGATAAAGAAGGGCGTTACTTGATACTGAATAAATATTTTAAAACATAACATAAGATTTAAAAAAAAAAAAATCAAACTTGGAGAAAAGAAATTTAATTCAACATATCTTTTAGGAAAACAAAGTTGCATTATCATCAGTGGTATACAAAATGCAGCACTTGTTTCTTTACACAATATGTTACATCATCAAATTTTGCACTATACTCTTAGTTTTACCACTGTCAACATCAACACATTTTCATTTCTTGAGTTCAAATATAATCTCATCTAACATGTGCAGGAATTTCTGTTGCCAATTGCTCAATAGAGATTCATTTACATTCAATACAATACCATTTTCAAAGTGCTCTTTAAATTCTACCACTTCATCTATCGATGGTAAGCATTCTTTGATAAAGTATTTGAGTAAACACAACTGATTGCCATTTGTCAACTCCTTGAAAATATCTTTTGCCTCATCACGATAAATAATAGACCTTTTTTCTTCAGGAGTTGCATCTTGGAAGATCAACTTGATGTTATCTTTGTCTCTAATCTGAAACAGCTCGGATACTATACGACAAATAATGTCATCACTTAAAACATGTCTTTTGTAATCAGGGGGGCTTTGCTTCCACCATTCTTGAAAAAGTTTTTGATAATTGAAATCTTTATAGCCTTGAATTATTTTACCAGTCAAACGGGTAAATACATATGGATACAAAAATTGGGGAAAAAAATTCCACAAACGATTTGCTGTTTCCATAAAGAAATTTTGCCATGGCCAATCTAACAAACATGTCACAACTTGAGAATAATGGCTTTTAAATACTTCTAATTGATGTTCTTCATCTAATTGGGAGAGTATAAAAAATAAAATATCAGAATAGGTTTCTTTCAGAAATTCAGTACGTTCGTCTATTAAAATATTAGTATCTGAACGACTAAATGCTACACGTTTTGCTATCTTCACTAAGGATTCTTCTCTTTCTGCAGCAGTTAGTTTTTGAAGAAAATAATCAGTAGCAACTATATTACCATGCATTGCTGAAAGTTCAAAGGCATATTGATGAGGAGAACATTTGCCCTCCATCTTATTTCTAATCATACTGTCCATCTTATACATTTCTCCTTTTATCTGGTATGTCCAAAGTATCACCAATTCTGTCTGCAAGGCATATCTAGGATAATCTAGAGTATAGAAAGATATTCTGCTATTTCCAGGTATTTTGGCCCATAATTTTGGAATATCATCTTCTAAGCAGTAAATACACGCCAACTTATAACGTTTAGTAATATCTATTCTCTGATCTTTAATCAAAATTTCTGCTGTTTTCTTTCTATGTATAGTCCCTTGTGGCGTCCAGCAAAATTCAGTTGGTAGATCTACTCTAAAAAAACAACCTTTATAATGGAACTCGCTCCATTTTGCAATTTGAATACCTACAGGTCTAATGAAACATAATATTTTCTCTTTCATCTGATTTGGTAGTGGAAGCTTTTGCACTTTTCTCACTGCTATGTCTTCTATTTCCACCCATTGTGATTTAAATTGTTCATAATACATTGAAATATGGAGTTTTGACAATAAATATCTCACATCACTTTGATTCCATAATGTAGCGGCAACCTTAATAAGGGCAATATGTTCGAGTGTTGGCATTGGCATCAGTACATAATTCATTATGAACTTCAATGAAATGTTTAATTGTATCGAAAAAATTATTGAGGTTTAAAAATGAGAAATTCTTTTTCGTAAAATATCTTACATAATCCAGTCGTGTTTAAAACAATTAAGTTTTCTAATATGAGTTAGAACAAAGTAGACAGGAATAATTCTTTCATGTGAAAAACATCAGCCTATGAACACAGATTCACATGATAGTTTTATAAATAGCTATAGTTTCTCTAAAATGATAGTATTTCCCCAAAATATATGTTGCTTTAGAGTTTAGAATAAACGTTTCAGATAGATGTTCAAAAAGTTAAACAACACAGGAAAGCTTGCAGGTGTAGTAAATGAAGTTGTGGAAGCTCAAACATTTAGAATAATCTTGGTGTCAATATTTCCAAAAAATTAAAGAATGACCTACAAGAAGTAAAAAATAAAACAGTCATATCTGAAAAACATTATTATTTTCAAGATTAAACTAACTATACAGTGGGTAAAAGAAAGCAACTGTATCAGTGTTCTTACAGACTTGAAAAAGAAAAAAACAATAAGTCATAAAATCCGGGTTGGCAAGTTTCTTCCAAAGTGGAAAAAACCGCTGAAAAAACCATGGAAAAAACCGGCCGGAAGAAACTGTTTTTCTTTAGGAATTTGCCATATAAGTTGCAATTTTGTAAGATACAATAAAAATAAATGCATTGTTCTAATAGATAACTTAAGTAAATTTAATTAGACCTATAAAAATTTAATTAAATATGATAAATAATTGATAATTCCATCAGTTTTTTAGCCAAGATTACACACCTGTCTAAACCTTTCCAATCATTGCGTACCTGAATAAAATAAATGGTACTGTTCCGTTATACTAACACCATGCCAAAATGTATGCTAATGTGCCATTCTTTTCAACCCTGAATATGCAAAGGATTTTATTGCAAACCATACCAAACCTTGTGATTTGCTATTTATTGAACATGTATCTCTTTAATTATTATTATTATTACTTAATCGTAACCTCGAAAAACATATTAATTTGCTATTTTTCAAATAGAAAATATTTAATATTAAATTGTGACTTATATTTATTGATGAAACTGATATGGATTTTACCATTTGGCAGTTACCAGATGATGAGGAAGCTGTAATAAGATTGTTTCAGGACTTTGAATACATAAAAAAGAGTTTTTATTAAAAAAAAAATATGGGTGTCTTCATTCAAAAAGTGAAATGTTTACTGCAATGCTAAGAGACAATTAAAATTCCATGCCTGTAGTTTAAATTGAGTTTTATTTTATTATTTTATTGTATAATATTATTTTTAAGTCTAGATTTGTATTGATTTAATAAAATAGATCGTGAAAGTCTAATTTTCAAATGTTATATTTTAATTGCTCCATTTTGTGCCAACAATGTTTTTTAAATGCCAAAATGTCAATGCCGCTTGGCAATGACAATGGTGTTGGTATAACGGAAATGTACCAAATAAATTTATTCAAAATACACAAAATCAATTAAAAACAATTCAATTCAAAAACAGGCATATTTTTTTATTATTATTTAAACTTCTGTAACCAGTAGTAAATAGTATGTGGATCATTTACCTACTGTAGAATGGAACTCCTTTAAATGAAAGACAATGCTTTTAATTTACATCCATTTTATTTAGGGAACTAGTATACAATAATTACTGTATTGAAATATTTCATTAAAATCTCCATTTTCCTAACTAACATGGTATAACAGAACAAAGGTATTTTAGCAGTAGGATGCTACAATCAATTTCTCACCTTAGAATGCAAACGATAAAAAATTCTTTCAAGTCCTGCAGAACTTGGAGAGTTTAAAAGAATTTTGGCATACCTGTTTAGTTTATTTTTAGAACATTTATCTTTTAAAATCAGCATTGAGATATGCATGCTAGTATACATAATTACAAATTTGTTTATTTTAAGTGTTGCAAAATAGTTTTTGAAATATTGCATTTTTATATAATAAATTTAAAAAATGGTAGGTAGAGGTTTTTTTTTTACAGAAATGACATAAACAATGAAAAAATATCCTATCCCCCTATAAGTTGTAAAAAAACATAACATAACCTGTAAATACCTGCTGAACCTGAAGTTTGTTATTAAAAAATAACTTATTTTTCCATAAATAATATTTTTAATATTAATTAAAATTTCAAATTAAAATTTCATATATTCAGGTTTTGAATTTAATTCTTTTATATAGTTAATATACTTTAATTTTGAGCATCAGTTTTGCTCTCTGTTGGTTTCTTCCATTTCTTCCAGTTTCTTCCGATTTTTTCCAGTTTCTTCCACTGTCCTGGAAGAAACCCAACCCTGCGAAAATATTGTAAGGAGTCCAAAAAATTTAATGGTTGTAATGCAATTTTTCATGTCATCAATCATGTAATATAAATGCACCCTAATTTTAAAATTTTCATTTGAAGAGGAAATATTTAAAATAATTTTATTCTACTATTAAAATCTAATAATCTGTGCTAAAATAGCACAGTATTCACAAAATATTGCTTACTGGCTACATAAATTTGAGTATGTACTAAATTTTCAGCTGACTATTTTATCCAGTGACAAATGGTCATAAATACAGAGTCTAGTCAAATACTAAATACTCATCATCATGCACCTAGATTTACAAAGTAAATTTTAAATAGCATATGGCATGAAAAAAATACAGTAACTTAACTTCTAACTCCCCATTCCCCAGAATGGAAGCAATCATTTAAACTTAACTTTTATAAGCCAGGAGATTTTCATTTTAAAGGTAAATCTTTTTCATGTCATACATACTTAAGAAAGATCATTATATATGCAGTATTATTCGTGGTAGGGTCAGCCGGGGTAATTCCTGGTCAACAACTTTCAGGGGTAATTCTTGGTCACAGTACTTTTCAGTGTTTGAAAAAGACCTCACCAAAATTTAAAAAATCATAGAGATACTCTAAACTATCTTCTTCAGAATTTATCATTTAATTGTACAATTACTACTTATTTAGTTTGAGAAAAAAAATTGTTTTGAAAGTGCTTGCTTAGTTTCTGTAAAACAACATTGGTCTCAGCAGTGGCACATTTTTACAAAGATCTTTGTCACAACTCAAATTTTAAATATTTTTCTTTTCTTTCTTTTTAGTTCAATTATCAACTACTTTAGCTATTAAAAAATAGTCTCTATATTTTTTATACTATTTTAAATAATTTACAGAAGTTGACCAAATATTGCCCCATGTAACTGGGGTAAGTCTTGGTCACTGGGGTAATTCCTGGTCAATGTTTTTCTCATCATTTAATACCTTTTTATTGTCATATTTAGGGATTTTAATTGTTGGTAAATGCTTTAAACATTAACTGTAACCACATTGTTTACCACATTTTAGTTAATTGTAGTTCTTAATAAAGTAGAGTCACTCGGGGTAATTCCTGGTCACTGAATTTCTGATGTAACTCTCATCATTTTCACTTTCATTATCAAAATAACAATTTATAAAACTGTAAAATATCTTAAAGATACTTTGAACCCTTTGCTTTAAAATGCATGCCTATCATTTGGTTGAAATTTAATATTGAAAAAATACATTCAAAACTGTAATTCAAATTTCTGCAAAACAACATTAACCTTGGTTTTTACATATTTTACAAAGATTTGTGTCATTTTTAAAGTTTTAATTATTTTATTTTATTTCAACTATGGCATATCACAATCTTTAAAAAAGATTATAACATTTTCTTCTACTATATTAAGGATTACTACTGTATCAATGATATTATTATCTCATTGCAAAATGTCAAAATGGTGCATAAAAATATACATAATGCAATAGAGGAACTTAATTGTTATGCTGTGTATTATAATAAAGATCTGTATTGAAGTTTGTGTAAAATTTCTTAAAAAGACGGAAACCAAAGTGCAATAAAATCAAAGACATAAACATTCAGTTATACATTTTATGGCCCAATAAATTTGCAAGGTATTAATTAATCAATCCACAGTGGATACATGAGTAATAAATACTGCTTATAAATGTTGGAAAACTACATAAAAATTCTTTGGCTAATTAATGTTTTGTAAAATGTACAAGAGTCTTTAGCACATTAAATAAATTTGTATTTATAACCAAAACAAAGTCTATGCTTTATTATTCCACAATTATGAGATGAATAAATCTTTTACAAGATTGATTCTACTTATTTTAATACTCAGTCTTAAAGAAATTAACTTTACTACTTTATTTACATCAAAAATGATGCTGACCGATAATTACCCCAGAAGTGACCAAGAATTGCCCCGTTTCTGGGGTAATTCTCGGTCACTTAAAAATTATAATTATTTCAATTATAAGTGCATTTAAATTTAAATAAGCATTTTCTTATATAGCCATCAGAGGGGGCTTATTCCACAAAAAAATTGAAAACAATACCTTTAATAGTTTTTATAATAATTGGATGTTGATGATTTTTGACCAGGAATTACCCCGGGTGACTCTATAGCATAAATCTCCATTTTTCTACTCTTGTATACTTATATTCCTATTAAATCAATGAGGCTGCTAAATTTTGTTTCAGGATAATTTAAGAAATTTTAAAGGCTATTTTGTTTATTGAAGAAGTTTTAAGTATTTCTTAGAAACATTCATTTTTAAGGAATTTCTAAGAAGTCTGTATGCACCCTACTGCACATAAATATTATTTTTTATATATAAACATGGAAAACAACTGTCACCCCTAAAATAACAACTTTAATTATAACAAGTGTTTCTGCATAAGTTTACCAAACTTTGAGAAGTGGTCAAGCACACCTAAGTCACAATAAACTTAATCAAAATTACAGAGTGTTTCTCTTCAATCTGAGCTTGGATTTTTGTTTGTAACTTTAACAATAATGAAGATATTTTAATATTTACAACAGAATTTACTTATGTGCAAAATGAGATGAAATCCCAAAAAGTGGCACATATTGCATGTGGATGATGGCCACTTTTACTACACCTTGTGATATTGTCTCATTTAAGGTGACGGAAGTGGTAACCACTTGCATTGCGTCAGTGCCAAATTAGACTAGCACTTTTAGATTTCGTACGAAATACTACCTATTACATTCTCCCCTAAGTTGGAATTTTTGAAAAATGTTTGCAGATCTATGCCGATCATGACTCCCAGAACCCAAAACCACCCCCAGTTCAAAACTTTATCTATCTATCTATGTCACTTTTTTATGGACACGATAACTCCCATAATTATGCACAAATCTCTTAGAAACTGATATATAAAATCAAGGGGCATAAAATCTCGGTCAAGTTCGTTAATGGGCAAAATCGAACCAAGGGGAGGGGGGGGGCTTTTTGTGAAAACAGAAAAATATCCATAATTTCTTAATTATGATACGTATCGAATCCGTTTAAAGTTATTATTACTTCTAGGAAAAGGGTCGAAAATTTATGCATGACAGATTTTTGATGATATTAAAAATGGCCTCCCCAAAAAGTGGGGGAAAGAAGAAAAAAATTCATAACTTCGTCCATTCACAAGATATCAAATCCACTTAAATTTATTATAAATCCTCTTAATATTATCTAAAACTTTTATATTGGCAAGTTTTTTATAAGACCAACCCTTATAGCAAAAAAAAAGGTCATTTCTTCCAAAATTCCCAACAAACAGGCACCCCACGGTCTGTGTCTTCAAAATTACACTATGCCTGTAGGCCGAGCCTACAGGTATTTTTTCAGAATACAACTGACATTAAATACAGTGCACCAACCTAATTACTGTTTACTACTACCATTATTTAAGATCACCATACTTTGACACAGCAAGTTAATTTTGTTGTAAAATATCTTCATTGTTAAAGCTCTGACCAAAAATCTGGACTCCGAAGTGAAGCACCCGCTAATTATGACTGATGCTCATATTCACCATCTACATCAACCTGGAAAACATGGGTCGAACTTTCAAATGGAATTCAAAATTAATCTGATTGGATTTCGGTATCAATCAGGTTAATCAGGAATTTCACTTGCTCAAGTTTTCTAGGTTGAGATAGATGGTGAATATGAGCATGAAAGAGTAGATTGTAATGCTAGTTTCCCAATCAAAACTTGTTTTCTACCACCTCTTAAATGTTTTAAACATTATGCACAAACACCTTGTACAACAAACATGCATCCCTTTTCTCTAAAAAGTTGTACCATACGTTTATAAATTATATTTTTTATTAGGAAAATACGTATTTGCAAACATAACACTTTCTTTATTGTTAAATGTAACATTATACAAATATAAGCCAGCCCCACATTTTCTAAAAAATGTGCATGCTGGAATGGTAACTGTGCCAGTTGCAACTGGAATGGCTTAAAAAAGGTACATTTTCTTTTTATCTTTGTGTGAAAAGATTAACTCATGCCATGATTATGGATTAAATTGAAATCAATAAAAAGTTAAACTCTTTATGTTTGTTACTTAATACAGGGTGATTATAAAAAAACTATCCCAATATATGAGCCCCTAACTATCATACAGTTCACAGAAACTGAATGAAATTTTGGTTTAAAGTATTTTGAGGTATGCACGCTCAATAATCATATGAAAAACAACAGTTAAATTCTAACAATTATGGTTGCAGTGACAAAATTTCGAAAATTTCAAATGGCAACACCTACCTATTTTTATTGGAATGTGATCTTCATAGTGAAAAGCCATAAAAAGCGTTGGAACGGTACCTGTAG
Source organism: Maratus michaelseni (assembly GCA_963931845.1). Classification (NCBI taxonomy): domain Eukaryota; kingdom Metazoa; phylum Arthropoda; class Arachnida; order Araneae; family Salticidae; genus Maratus; species Maratus michaelseni. The sequence continues at coordinate 323,463,641 of OZ007595.1, read as the reverse complement.
CATGAAAATCGCTGGCTCTGGACTAACTAAAAAAATAAGTGAAAACAATCAATAAGGACAGAGAAGCAACAGAGAACAAACCTTTTATTGTGCTTCACAAATTTTCCACTTCATACACAATGACACTTTGCATGTGGCAGATTGTGGATAGCACTGAAAAATAAAATGCTTTACTTTCTGTTGCTTCTCTGTCCTTTATAGGTTGTTTGCATTTTTATTCTTAGTCTGTCTAGCGCCGGCAATTTTCGTGCTACAGGTACCATTCCAACGCTTTTTATATTTTTTTCACTATGAAGATCTCATTTAAATAAAAACTAGTCAGATGTGCCAATCCCAAAACTTTCTTCTATCTCACACAGGTTTCACATACACTAAAAAGAATCAGCACCAATTTATATCAAGGTTTAACTGAATCTAAAGTTTTATTAAATTCTGTGTATTAGTTCTTGAGATATGACTATTGCTAAAATTGTGTAAATCCTGCAAAATGTAGCACAGCAGCACCACCTGTTGGGAGATTTAGACCAAAACCTAATCAATAACAACTTATGTCAATGTCTAACTGAATCTGAAGTTTGATGAAAATCCGTGCACTAGTTCTGATGATGATATAGTTATCGTGATAATGAAAAAAGTAGCATAGCAGCGACATCTGTTTGGCTATTTACATCAAAACGTAAGCAACATCTATTTATGTCAAGGTCTAACAGAATCTGAAGTTTGATGAAAATAAGTGGATTAGTTCTTGAAATATAGCTATCGTAAAAATCATGAAAAAAGTGGTATAGCAGTGCCACCTGTTGGGATATCTACACTAAAACGTAATCAGCATCTACTTATGTTAAGGTCTAAATGAATCTGAAGTTTGATGAAAATAAGTGGATTAGTTATTGAGATAGAGCTATTGCAGAAATCGCACAACATGCAGCATAGTAGTGCCACCTATTGAGCGATTTTCACCAAAACCTAATCAGCGCCAATTTATATCAGGAACTAACTGAATATAAAGTTTTATTAAATTTCGCGCATTAGTTCTTGAGATAAAGTGCCCACAAAATTTTTGTCACATACAGACAGACAGACATTTTGTAAAAATAATTAAATAGTGTTCAAGACCTTCTAAAACGTATAAATCGTCGAAAATTTTCATAAATCCAATACTTTCTTCTTGCAAAGATAGAAGAAAGCAAAAAGTAGGTTTGCCATTTGAAATTCTCTCAGTGTAACTGTAACTGTTAGAATTTAACTGTTGTTTTTCATATGATTCTTGAGCGCATGCCTCAAAATACTTAAAACAAAATTTAATTAAATTTCTGTGAACGGTATAATAGTTAGGGGCTCATATATCGGGATAGTTCTTTTATAATCAACCTGTAAATAAGAAAACAAAGACACTGTTTTTACAAGTCTATTAGGACCTTTGCATAAAAGTAGGGTAAATACAAGACAAAAGACATCAATAAAGAATCATCAAAAAGCATTTTCTTTATGTACACAAAATTTGATGATGTTGCCACAAAACTGGATTTCACTCTTACTTCAAACTATTCAAAATATCCTTGATGGTACAAATATGTGAGAAAGAATTTAAGAAAAAGGAAATCATATGTCAGTGAAAAAACAAATCGTACATAGCTAACAAAAGCTACAAATTTTTATCTTATTTAATAGCAGATCTCGACAATGAAATAAGGCAGAAACTAGCATTCAAAAAGAAATACTTGTGACAAAAAATTGTAGCCACTGGAAGCTATCAAAATAGGCAGAAACTACTTCCTCTTGCCAAACCTCATATCAACAGAGTAATGTAATATTTTCCAAATGGTTTAGATGGGAGGAAGTTAGTCAATTTTCATAACCTTTAAAATCATGCACAGTGAAAAAACAGCTGTGGATTATAAATTAATTGCATGATTAACATTTGTGTCTCATTTACCCTCTTTCCAAAGGCCCTTTAATAATTCACCAAATGTTTAAACTTGAAATTCACATTTTTTTTCTGCTCTTTCAATATTCTTCCTTTATTATCTAGCCCACAAACTACATCAGAGGTGCCAAACCAATAAAAGAGGTTACTTCACTCACACAAAAATACCTGCTCGCTAATGTTAATCCTATGGGGCAAATATTTTAAAGTATCTCATTCACATTTTAATATTTTTAAATGATTTTTTTTTCTTGTATTGGATAGCTGAGGTTGATCTGATTAAATCCTTAAACAAGGGCGACACTTGGCGGTGTTGAAGTTGGCGAAGCAATAAATGAGATTTTCTTACTACCAGTTTGTTTGTTGTGTTTCTTCCACGCCTACTGTGGTTGATTGGTTGGTTTATTGTTGTTTGTTCTGGAGATTGGATTGTATTTTGAGCTCAATGCAAAGATGTAAGAAGGTTTTGATTGGATTATTGTGTGTCGGATGTTGAATTACGTTTGTGGAATGTATGTTGTGAAGTTTAATGATTTGATGTTTTGTGATATGTCATAGAAGGATAATTCCTGTGAAAAAAAAAATGAAAGATGAGAAATATGGGTATTATATATATATATTATTGTAGTGTCAACACTATTTTTCTATAGACGTTTTGGCAACAAGACCATTTACTTTAATATTTGATACATGCCGCTACATTTGCTTGTATGTTTATTATTGCTAATTAGAAGATGGGTTAAATAGAAACAAAAATAACAAAAGGTAAGTGAATTTTTGTTGGTTTTATTTGATAAAATGTGTTTCATGTATTCTTGAGACTGCTGCACGTAAAGATTCATGCATCCAGAGGTGTTTTTTTTTCGGAAAATGTATGCGAGATGTACATATATGTTACTAATCGCTGCTTGTATGAGTTTCGTATATTCTAGAGACCGCTGCATGTTGAGGTTCATGCATCCAGAGGGGTTTTTTCAGAAAATGTACGTGAAGCTTACATATATAAGTTACTAATCACTGGTTTTATGAGCTTCGTATATTCTAGAGACTGCTGCACATTGAGGTTCATGCATCCAGAGGGGTTTTTTCAGAAAATGTACGTGAAGCATACATATATAAGTTACTAATTGCTGCTTGTATGAGTTTTGTATATTCTAGAGACCGCTGCATGTTGAGTTCCATACATCCAGGGGGGGTTTTTTTCCGGAAAATATACGCGAAGCATACATATATGTAAGTTAATAACTGCATGTTTGTAAAAATTGAAATATCTGGAGGAAATATTGCTAAAAGTTTGTAAAAATAGAATACGGAGGAAAATATTGCTAAAAGTTTGTAAAAATACAAAAATACAGAGGAAAATATTGCTAAATGCTTGTAAAAATCGAAATATCCGGAAGAAATATTGCTATAAGTTTGTAAAAATATATAAATATGCAGGTAAATATTGCTAAAAGTTTGTAAAAATCGAAAAATCGTGAAGAAAATATTGCTAAAACTTTGTAAGTAGTCGAAAAAAGGAATAAAATCGATGTTTATTTTGTTAAGAAGCCTGTCGTAGGAAGCATGCATTCTAATTGGGTAGAATTTGGAGGTTGCTGATTTTTGGGTTTGTGCGCATAAAAAAAATCTCCAAATCAAGTGTCGCCCTTGTTAAGGATTTTGCTGTTGATCTCTATGCAGGCTCTTTTGGACTTTTTCGATTTTGATTACAAGTTTTTTTTTTTATTAAGATACTTTCACTTTCGGAACCAGTTTTGAAAGTGAAAGTATCCCCAATAGAAAAAAGCTGCAACCAAAATCGAAAGAGGGATTAAGATTAACACTAGCAAGGCAAGCGGGTGTTTTCACATTGAGACAAATAACCTCTTAAAACACAAAATCGATATTAATTGATCACTTGAAGTTTCTTCAAATTTTATATATACATTATTTTTTAACACAGGGTTCAGCAGAATCGCGTTTTTGTATATTATTATTTCCATACAACACTCTCTGTGGCAGATTTCTCTTGCAAAATGTGTTATAGAAATCAATCAAAAGAAAAAAAAAAGAATCTTAAAAATTTCACTGAATATACCAATTAATTTATAAAAATCGTAATTTAAGAAAATATTTTTTTTGTTTTATTATTCACAGTATTTAATAGATAAATATGATTTTTCTAGTACTTAACCACTTATTTGTTCTATAACAAAAATATATTTAATAAGATAAATGTCTTTACATACCTCTAAAGATCATTGAACCAATGGAATGAATCTAAACTCCATGCAACAGAATTAAACTGAATACTTCTCTGGAACTTTTTGCTAATTAATACTACTGACAGATACTTTATTGAAGCTTTCCTTTTGTTCTGTAATATGTTAACAATACAGAGTGACAAAAAAGATTCTGGACAAATTTAAAATAGCATTATTAAACGCCACCAAAATTTAAGCAACTCTCGAGACACAAAGAAAAAGAACGTTGGCAGAATTGATATGAAAAGGTTGTGTTCAGGAAAGAAGATCGCGCGGCGCGCGCGCGATGGAGAGAAGGGTTATGGAGTAGGTCCTATCGGAAATTTAAATAATTTAATATATAGAAATAATTTAATTATTTCAATTATTTTAAGCTTCTGTGGCTCGGATTAGGTGAAACTAGCGACTACACGTCTTTATCCTCCAAAAAAAAATGGATCTTATAATAGGAATATCTATTTTTATTTCATCATAATAAACCCCGAAACATTCATGAAAAGCATCACGTGATCAGATAGCCCGATCTGCGTTCATAACCTGCAAATTTTTAGCGCGCGCTGCGCGCGGGTGACTCACAAAAATTCTGTGGGCGATTTGATCACGTGATTGGGCTTTTTTGAGTCTTACTTGGTTTGGTAGGTTGATTGATACAGCTGTAGCAACATGATCGGATATCTGAAAAATTTAAAATTTTTAACATTCTAAACTGATTTTTTAAGCCTTTGATCCAACATAAAAATAATAGAATACGAAAGTATGATGTATATATATATATATATATATATATATATACATCATATAGTTACATAACTGCTGTCAACTTATATGTCTCTAAAACTACAGTACCTACTAAAACTGATATATTAGTTTAGTTGATAGCAGTTACATAAATATTATATATTATTGTACAAAACAATGCATATAATATTATAAAGTTTAATTTTCTATAACCAATGCACCTTCGGAGGACGTTCGGATCACCGAATTCCTGAAACACGGTATTGGTGGTTTCAATAAAATTAATGTAAACTCTAAAAAAAAAAAGGGTACTTTTTGGTTAACCGGGCACCAGTAAAACAAATATAAATATATACACAGACACACACACATATATATATATACATACATATATACACAAACATATATGTAGATATATATTTATATTTTTTTTTCACTGGCGCCCGGCTAACCGAAAAGTACCAAAAATTGTTATGTACTTTACTGACGTTTGGGTTGTCCTACACAGATGAACCTGAAAAGTATGGATACAAAGTGAATGCTCGCCGTTTATTTCCAATTTTCTTCCCCTATTTTTATTAATTTAAAAATTATTTATCAGTTGCTTTATATTTTTTGGGATAAATAGAATGTTAATAAATCAAGGTCGTGATACCAACATATGTTGGTATCACGACCTTGATTTACGATAAATCTTTTAACATATGTTAAAAGATTTATTTCTTTATTTATAATAGTAAAATAAAATCTTTGTTAAAATTTGATAAAAAAGCTTTTAAACATTTTATTAAAATATATTTTTCGATAACAACCTTGTTGAAACAAAATTATTAATTTCTAAAAATTTATTTTTCTTGAAAGTCATTTTTCGATGTAAATTGCATTATTTATTATATTGCAATAAACATCATAAAACACGAGAAACAAATGCTAAAATACTTGTACATTCAGTAGAAAATTTATAAACATTCTAACTATATTTTATTTATATTCATTACGAAACTAGACGGTAAACCACATGTATTTTACCTCTTTACAAAAATAGGTACTGATATTTCTAGTTTAAATAATGTATATATTTTACATTTTATTTTTATAATATTTTTTACATTGTAAAATATGCTTTGCATTCTATTCGTACTAAAAATTCACTGTTGAAGTACTCATTATAAAAACATGGAGAAATTCGTGCAAATTGACTATATTTTCATTTCTTATTTTACATTTGCTAAAAAGAAAAAAATAATAATAATAATGTTTAAATATTAAAAGACACTGTAATGTAAAATTTTAATCGTAAAATAGCTGAATTTGTCGTATTTAATTAAATAAGTAATTGTTAATAATATCAAATTTTGCTTTTATAAAATATATTCCATTAATCATGAAAAATACAAAGCAACCGATTAAACATTTTTAAATGAAAAAAAAAAGCAAAAAAATCAAACAGAAATTTTGGGGGATCGAGCCCGCAACCTCCAGAATCAAGAGCAGTGCTCTAACCATTCGGCCACCAAGTTCACTTCTTAATTTAACAAAATATCATTAAAATACGCTAATTAGTCAAATGAAGGACCGTGTTCATTATCATTGATTTGGATGTCCAAATCAATGATAACGAACGCAGGCCTTTCAATTTCATTCACAGTATAGACTCACTCGATATTTTAATCTCCATCGCCCGCGCGCCGCCTGATCTTCTGTTCTGAACAGCCCCAAAGAAATGTCGTTGCCACCACTGCAGTGAGTTTGAACAAAATTTCAAGAAGGGTAGAACTTCTTTGGTTGGAAATGACGTTGGACCAGTGGGATGCAGGACGCAATCTCCGCAAATCACATGAAGCTATCGATTACGTTTGCACCGAATATGAGGCTAGGGTGGGCCCAAACCAAACACTAGCCAAATTTTCAACTTTTTCAACGAAAAGGCGACATTAAGATAAAAAGTGTAGAAAACAGATTTAGAATGAAATAAAATAATTAATCACCTATGCTTTTTTAATTAGATGAAAAATAAATTTGAAAAGTATTTTGCCTGCTGCCAAATGAGGATTCAAGCACTTGATTACGCCATCTGGAGGAAAAAAAATATATTTGCTCACTCCAGGAAAATCATATGCAAGCGTGTATTTTAAAAATTATCCGGATTTAAATATCTTAAACGTTTAAACGAGTTTATAATAAATAATTATTTCAATATCACTTTACCATTAGTTAAGGGACATAACTTCTCACTGAGCTCAGTTACAGCGCCTAGAATACATTCTTTAAATGTATTCCAGGCGCTGTAGCTCAGTGTAACTTCTGGATATCTTTATCCTTAACTCCCTGACATAATCAAATCAGTTTTCAATTGTTTTTGTTGACTGCTACTAAACCAACCGACCGCTTCGAAAAAGAATCATTTTGATAATACACAAATTGGCGCCTCAGTGGCCGAGTGGTTAACGGCCGTATTCTCCCATTCCACCGAAGTGGAATGAAACCGGAATTCAGTTCATCCGAAATCAGGCCTGGATTCCGGTTCGCAAAACATACATTGATTCATGTACAGAGAAAAATAGACCAATCACCTGGCGCTCTGGCGTTTCAAAACTCCGCCCCTTGCTTCGCTGGCGTGTGGCGTGGCATGGAATGTTGTTTAGAAGGTAGAACTAATTTAATGTTGATGTCACTACTGTACACTTGCACTTCATTTGTTTTCCTTGCCAAAAATTTTGTGAGATCTGATATAAAGCTGTAATTAGTTACAAATATTATCAGTCTCAATAAAATCTGGTAGCTGCAGAAACCTGAATAACATTAGGGCAATTAAATTTTGCCTAAATTCTTAAACAAGTTGTTCAGCATCGATAATGAATCTGCATTAGTGTTGAATGTTTATGAAATATTATAATAAGTTTATTTCAATATTAATACAATGTAAAGTATTATATTTTCTTGGAAATAACAGTATGTAATCAAATTATAAGGTCAGTATATGTTTAACTCATGAATTCACAAACAATGTCTTTAATCAAAACAACTCAATCTTAAATTTAGTCTTTAAATTATGTTATTTTAAAATTTTATCTATGATGCTTCTCATACTGTGATTAATTACAGTGATTGCTTTTATTATTCACTTACAGTTTATTAAATAACTTTTGTTTATTCAGATCCCTTGTACTGTTTCCCCATTTATTGTGCTGTCCTCTAAAAAAACCTCACACTAGTACTACATCAAATGTTTCACTAAAGTCTGTTTTGATGCCCAACTTAGAATAATAAAAATAGTTAAAAATGTCTAAGGAGTGCTTATTTAATTTTAAAATAATGTAAACTAACAATTGCAGAATTCTGGCAAACATGAGCTTCATTTTTACAGATTTTCTTGTTATAATAGAAATTTAGAATGATCTACATAATTTTTCTTAATGTTAAACCATTTTAATATGTAATAAAATGCTTCATTTTTAGCTGATTATGTCAGGTGTGGGTGTTTTTCAGGTAACGTAGGTTATTTTTTGGAAAAATGTTTTTTTTCTTTTCTTTTTAATTCTTGCTTAATTAGCTGCCATTTTGTAATAAAATAAAAAATGCTGAACATTAAAATCTTGGTCAGAACAAGCTGTGAAAATTTAGCGATGCTTAATTTTTTTTTAATTCTTTATTAGACTTTATGTAGAGAAAATTTTAAAAAAATGTTTTTTTTTTTTTTTTTTTTTTTTTTTTAGAGGACAGCACAATATGTGTTTGTCTTTTGATTTCTACTCTTTATGCACCTGTCAAACAACTAAATTTGCACTTTAAAATTAATTCTTTTTTAATTTTTGTAAATTAATTTATTATATTCTTAATTATTATTATATTTTAATTTAAACTGAACTTTATAACTTAAACTGAAGACCTAATTGGAACAAAATATTTTTTTTATACATTCTTATTAGTACCGAATTCAGAATGCAATGATATTCAATAAGTATAGTATAAGATTATAAATTATGGATGCTTATCAAATTAAAGTAAATCTCGAGGGGATCACATCTGATGGCCCGGTGAACTCTTGTGATGTCTTAGAGCCTTTATAAATGATTGCCTTTGCATTACGGGTAGTTCACCAGGAAAATGTAAGCAGCGTGAAAATGGAACCTGTTTATAATGGAATGTTACCAGCTTAAAGCAGAGCATATTTTAAGGAATTCTCACTGGGCGACAATAGGTTTGATCTGTTGTCCCAAACAAATATCTATAAATTCAGCCCCCCCCCACCCTCCCGATTACTGCAATCCAAATAATCAGAATATCAATTTCTGTAATTCTGTTTTATTAATTTTGTCTATTTTGCTTCTTCTATACCTGGTAAGTAAATAATGATGTCTTCATTGAATCATGTAAAACCCGTTCATTTATAGCTAGTTAGCATTAAAGAAAGTCTACATTCACAGTTCAGACTAATTGTTGACCATTGTTATGTTAGTCATATATATAGATCAAACATAGCATTCAACCTACCAAATTTCTGTACATAATTTAAAAAATATGTATGAAATTTATCACTAAAATGGTGTTAAAATGCTGCTTACCTTTTACTGTTTCTACACTTGACTTTTGTACATAGCAGTATTACATGTACCTGTTTGGTACTTGGAGCCTGGAATAAATTCTCAAATTGAAAAGCAAATTTGACCTGAATTATTAAATATTTGTTTTTAATTTTCCGTAGCTATAGTTTTAGACCCAAAGTGGACCTAATCAAAAAGATTTTCCTCTTGCTGGTTAAAAACATTAAATAAAAAAACACCATGTTAAATTTTATAACATGTTTCCAAAATGCCAAATGAACAATAATTAAAGTGATTAAACATGTTTAGCCTTTCAGAAATTACTGTATTTTGAAAAGAGTAAAACTAAACAAAGAAATCGATTTTACTCTATGTTTAAAAAAAATCGAATTCTAACTGTAAAATATTTTCAAAATACTACAGAAATATTTACAATAGTTTAAAATTTTTATACAGAGGACTTTCTTATGGAAATAATGAAATTAAACAAGGAAATCAATTCGTCCTTTATATTTTAATGAGTTAAAATGTATTAAATTTTTATAATGGTTTTGAAATGTTACAATAATAATTAAAATCGTTAAATTTTTTCTTACAAGTTATTATCAATTGCAAAGAATTTTTTGACAAACTCTTGTGTTTGATAGACTTCTTTGTCTGGAAGCTTTCTCCTTCTTTCTTTCCTCTCTAGGAACCTTGCAACAGCAGGTCTTGGATCATAAAAAGCTGTTCCAATTCCATTAAGAGAAATAAACATTCTTGAGTTTAATGCTTCTCTTGATAGTCCCGACTGTTTGTTAGATTTAAGCGTTGTATGTATGGACACAGCTCTTTTTGGGCCAGCTCCTATGAGGTTTTAAAGAAACATATGATTGTACCAATTTATTAAAAACTGAGTGGGGTTGAGATGCTTTAAAGTAGTGATAGTCTTGCTGTTGATGCGGTCATATCTGATGGAGGAGGCAGTTTTTCAGCCGCGTATAAAGCAACCCCATCATCGGTAAAATCGGCAACTTTGTCTTTACCAAAAAGGTTCTCAACATCAAGGCGGGCTGCACTAACCTCTATTGGTCTTCTTGCTTTTAAGAAAGCATCTATCCTGTTGGAGATGCTCATTTGATCCTCTTCCAATCTTTGAGAAACAAATTCTTTGTAACTCAATACAGTTTCTTTTCTTACTGCATACCAACATCTTTTGGTAGAAACTAATGAGTTGCAAACTTTATGCCTGCGAGGATTTAGTTCAACATCCGAGTCACTTTCAGATTCCTTAGTACTTTCATTTATGTCCATCAACTGCTCTTCGTATCCACCAGGATAATACCCTGTTCACATCGGACATTTAAGTTAACTTAGACGGCCATTTTTGAGGTGGTACCTCCCCGGAATTGAATACCTGTCCACACCGCCAAACGCATTTAAGATAACTCACTCAACATCACCGTGTCCAGTGCGCATGCGCATATGTTAAAAGCAAACGCAACAGCCAATCGGCCTCCAGAGCCAATCAGAGTGAGCGGTACTGACTGTATCTAGCAATGGAAAGTTCGAACTCACTAAGTGAGTTTCTGGAACTCACTCAGTGAGTTCAGCGGTCTAAGATATCTTAACTATCCGATCTGAACGTAGTATAACACACATCTTCGATACGAGTCAGAGCATTCGAAAAATTTTTCTTTGACAATTCTATGTCAGGTAGTGTAATGAAAGACCTTTGACTATCTTTCTGAAGTTTTTCAAAGTGTTTCAGCAGATCTAGCATTAGGCAAGTCATGTGTTGTTGCTCACCATCTTTCAACCTTAATCGGAGGAACCCGCGAGCAGAAGCGTTTTCAGTGTTTGTTGAGTCGGGTTGATGGTTCACAATGTTTTACCAATGTTTTTGCATGAAAGGAAGATTGTGCCATACTGCTTTAGCTAAGTTTTTTAAGTGTACCACGAACCGCACTTCAAAATATGCGGGGAAACGAAAGGCAGTTTGGTTTTCTATTTCAGATATTTTTTGAAGTTCTTCAAAACGTAGAGCAGAAGCCCAATAAAATGTTGCTACAGATTTTATATTGGATTTCCAATGCCGGACTTCAATAATTGATGATTCCAAATCAGACATAGATAAGTCGGACCTGTGAGCAACGCACCAAACGCACAGCAAGTCTCTGCCCAAGTATTGTTTCATACTAACCCAGAGGCCGCTGTTTTTGCCAGTATTTGCACTTTCCCCATCAGTAGTTAAGCCTGTCAACTTATTTTTGGCGACACTCTCAATGCCCAAGTTCTCAAATACGATTTTGACAGAATCCATGAGGCCTTCTGCTCCTCGCTTACTCGATTTACATTCTCCTAGAAAAACTGATTTCATTTCTTGTTCTTCTGTAATAAATCGTGCTGTAACGAATTTGTTATGAACTCCATATTTATCAACGGAACCATCTACCTGGATAGAAAACAATCAGCATTTTGTAACTGCATGACTGTATTTTCTTTTACTAGGTCACCAACGATATCAAACATCTCGCGATTACATTAGTGGATTTCTATACTGTAACAGTGCTGTAGATGGATTAAAAGAAGAAAACTAAATTGTTTCATTTAATAAAATAATGTTTAATTTGAAAACAAAAAATTCTTCTTCAGTCCTGTGAGAATTCAATTTAACTTAACAAAAAACATTGAAATTTTGAAGATTTAAAGAATTTGTGGATCTAAATCGGCAGCTTAGGATAACTTCCTGGTTATATAGCATGCTTATTCAACATTTCTTAAATTTCTGCTATTCTTGCATTATCGTTATTGTATTATCAGGTTTTGATTCATTTTCTGATAGAAATTTTGATCAGGATTTCATGATTGCCTAATATTTATTAAACAAATTACGTCCTTATAGGAAAACATGTTTCAGGATTTTTTTCCCCATTATACTTAAAGATCAAAGTTTGTGTTGTTATTTTAATGTAAAGTGTTTCATAATCTATATGTGATGCTTCATTTTCTCTTATTGTTAATGCATCAAAAATCATTTGTGAAGCAAACCGGTTGTTATATTATTTGAATCCCATCACTGGATGGATTGTCGGAAAATAAATCTTTCAAGCAGAAACACAAAGGTCACAACAACGACATGTTTCCAATATGCCATAGGTCACACGGCACTTCCTGCCATCTCAGCCTACCTCATATTGTATCGTACTGTCCCTGCCTATACTCGGTATCTACTATAACGACTGTCGCCAGTCATATTATCCGAAGCACAAAGACAGTTTTTGTTATTCAAAGATTTTTTATTTCAAAAATTGCCGGCACCATTACCTGTCACTGGGCCAGTGGCGTACCCAGGATTTTATTTCGGGGGGGGGGGGGCTGACTTAAATTTTCATAATCTGAATATTACGAAACACGTTGAATTGTGTTGTAAACAACAATAATTTTTGACAATAAGGACGTAGCCAGAGGGGGGGAAAGATGTAGGGGGGGGGGGGTGACTCTGTTCAAAATTTTCCGAAAATTTAAGACATGAGGTTCCAAAAATTTAAAAAAATTGGTCATCAGTCCGAAAATTCGGATTTAAAAATATATCGCTATTTTTGACAAAGGGTCGCCGAAAAAAATCAATTTCGTCAATTGTTCGAAGAAAAACAAGCTCCAATTTCGTTAAAGGATCATGGAAAAATCCGAATTTTGTCAAAGGGCCGCAGATTAAATGCGAATTTCGTCAAAGAGCCACGGATAAAACTCAAATTTTGTCAAAGGGCGCGAAAAAACGCGAAGTTTGTCAAGGAATCGCGGAGAAAAGGCCAAATTTCGTCAAATGATCGCTGAGAAAACGCAAATTTCGTCAAATAATCGCGGAGTAAACCCGAATTTCGTCAAATGATCGCGGAGGAAACGCGAATTTCGTTTAATAACCTCTGAAAAAATACTAATTTCGTCGACGGGCTGCAGAAAAAACACGTATTTCGTCAAAGGATCGAAAAAAACTGAAATTTCGTCAAAGAGCCGCAGAAAACCTCAAATTTCGTCAAAGGGTAAAAATGCGAATTTCGTCAAAAAAAAACAAAACACTGAAAAGCTTAAATTTCGACAAAGGACCGAGGAAAAAACGCAAATTTGGAAAAAGGATCGCGAAAAAAAGGTCAAATTTCATCTAATGATCGCGAAGAAAACGCGAATTTCGTCAAATGGTCGCGGAGGAAACACGAACGTTGTCAAAGGGCTGCAGAAAAAACGTGAATTCCGTCAAAGAGCCGCGGAAAAACACGACTTTCGTCAAAGAATCGCAAAAAACCTCGAATTTCGTCAAAGGGCTATGGTAAAAATGCGAATTTCGTAAAAAAAAACGCTGAAAAGCTTGAATTTCGACAATGGACCGTGGAAAAAACGCGAATTTCGTCAAAAAAAACTCTGCAAAAACGCAAATTTGGAAAAAGGATCGCGAAAAAAGGTCAAATTTCATCTAATGATCCATCAAAGGGCCACGGAAAAACGCGACTTCGTCAAAGGATCGCAAAAGAAACGCAAATTTCGTCAAAGAGCCGCAGAATAACCGCGAATTTCGTCAAAAAGACGCGGAAAAACGTAAATTTCAACAAAAGATCTCAGAAAACACACGAATTTCGTCAAAAAGCGGCAAAAAACGCAAATTTCAACAAAAGATCTCAGAAAAAACGCGAATTTCGTCAAAAATCAGCGAAAAAAACGCAAATTTCGACTAAGGGTCACGAATAAATAAACGTTATCCGTCAAACGGTCAAAGAAAAACGTTAATTTCGTCAAAAGATCGAAAATAAACGCGAATTTCGGACTAACGAGAATGGTTAATCCGCTATCTGACAGAAAACTAAATTACAAATTTAGGGTAAGGGGGAATTAAAAATTTCTCTCTCAACAAATCAGCACTTTTTTCATGTCATTTTCGAATATTTTGGAAGGAAGAGGGCTGTAACCCCATCAGTCTCCTTCCCCTTCTTTCAGTATGCTGTAGTGTCAATGTGGACTAATATGGGAGTAACGAGAATGGCTAATCCTCTGCATAACAGAAAACTAAATTGCAAATTTATCTAAAAAAAAAAAAAAAAAATCAGCACTTTCTCATTTCATTTTTGACTATTTCGGGAGGAAAGCTGTAACCCCATTGCCCCCTTTAACCTCTTTTGGCAACTGTGCACTGATATAGGACTAAAGAGAAGAGCGTGGCTAGTCCATTGAATGATAGGAGAAAAAAAATACAAATTTCTCTCAAACAGAAAGGGAAATATATCAGTGCTTTTTTTCCATGTCACTTTCGACTATTTCAAAAGGGAGTGGCGGGCTGTAACACCATCAAACCCCTTCCTTTTCTTTGGGTATGCTGAGTTGGTCTATGTGAACTAATATGGGACAAACGAAAATGGCTAATCCACGGTAAAATAGAAAACTAAATTACAAATTTATCTCAAACAGAAAGAAAAAATATCAACATCATTTTCATTTCATTTTCGACTATTTCGCAAGGGAGGCTGTAACCCCATCAGCCCCCTTCCCCTCGTTGGGTATACTGCCGTGTAACTGTGCACTTATATGAAACTACATAGCATGGGTAGTTCGTCGTATTGCAGAAAACAAAGTTACAAATTTATCTCAAACAAAAAGAAAAAAATCAGCATTTTTTTTCATTTAATTTTCGATTATTTTGGAAGAGGGCTATAACCCCAAACCTCCCCTTTCACTTCTTTGGGTATAATGTGGTATCACTGTGCACTAACATGGAACTAAAGAGAAGAGGGCTGCTAGTGTGTTGAATGATATGGGAAAAAATACAAATTTATTTCAAACTCAAACAGAAAGAAAAAAAACACTATTTTTTCATTTCATTTTCGATTATTTCGGGAGGAGCGGGCTTATCAGCCCCCTCCCCTTCTTTTGATACACTGTGATGTCAATGTGAACTAACATGGGGCTAATGAGAATGGCTATTTCGCTGTATGACAGAAGAAAAAAATACAGATTTATCTAAAAAAGTAAGGATTGCAGAAAACAAAATTACAAATTTATCTCAAACAAACAAAAAGAAAAAAATCAGCATCTTTTTCATTTTATTTTCGACTGTCACTGTACACTAATATGAAAATGGAACTAAAGCGATGGGAGTGTCTAATCTGTTAAATAATAGGGGAAAAAATGCAAATTTATATCAAACAAAGAAAAAAAACAGCACTACTTTTTCATTTTCGACTATTTCGAGATGAGGGGGCTATAATTCTATCACCGCCTCCCCATCTTTGGGTATACTGTGATGTCAATGTGGACTAATTATGGGGTTAACGAGAACGACTATTTCGCTGTATGACAGAAAAAGCTAGTCGGATGTGACAATCCCAAAACTTTCTCCTATCTCACACAGGTTTCGCATACACTAAAAAGAATCAGCACCAATTTATATATCAAGATCTAACTGAAACTCAAGTTTTATTAAATTCCGTGCATTATTTCTTGAGATGGGACTATCGCTAAAATCGTTTAAATTCTGCAAATGCTGCATAGCAGCGCCACCTGCAGGGCAATTTTTACCAAAAACTAATCAGCACTCATTTATATCAGAGACTAACTGAATATAAAGTTTTATTAAATTCCGAGCATTAGTTCTTGAGTTAGAGCTATTGCGGAAATCGCGAAAAATGCTGCATAGAAGGACTAGCTGAATATAAAGTTTTATTAAATTCCGAGCATTAGTTCTTGAGATAGAGCGCCCACAAAATTTTTGTCACATACAGACAGACATAGTCACAGTCAGACATTTTCTAAAAATAGTCAAATCGTGTTCAGGACCTTCTAAAACGTATAAATCCGTCGAAAACCGGAAGTCGAAAATTTTCATGAATCCAATACTTTCTTCTTGTAAAGATAGAAGAAAGTAAAAATTACAGATTTGTCTAAAAAAGTAAGGAAAAAACACTTTTTTCATTTAATTTCCGACTATTTTGGAAGAAGGGGGCTGTAATACCATCAGCCACCTTTCTTTTTTTTTGCGTCAATGCGGACTAATGTGGGACTTATAAGAATGGCTAATCCGCTGTATGATAGATTTTTTTTTCCAAAAAGGAAAGAAAAACATCAGCACTTTTTTCATATCACTTTCGAAAATTTCAGAGGGGGGGGGAGTGCTATAACCCCATCAGCCCCCTCCTCATCTTTGGGTATACTGTGATGTCAATGTGGACTAATATGGGGTTAACGAGAATGTCTATTTCGCTGTATGACAGAAGAAAAAATTACAGATTTGTTTTAAAAAAGTAAGGAAAAAACACTTTTTTCATTTAATTTCTGACTATTTCGGATGGAGGGGGCTGTAACCTCATCAGCACCCTTTCTCTTCTTTTGTGTCAATGCAGACTAATGTGGGACTAATAAGAATGGCTAGTCCGCTGTATGATAGAAAAAAATATATTTTTTTCCAAAAAAGAAAGAAAACATCAGCACTTTTTTCATATCACTTTCGAAAATTTCGGGGGAGGGGGGGGGCGTAGCCCCATCAGCCCCCCCCCCTTGAGTACGCCCATGCACTGGGCGACAATAATTTCACACTGGGCGACACTAGTGTCGCCTACTTTATATGTTATTTTATGCCCTGGCTTAAAGTAGAGAATTTCATGGACGAGTGAAAGGAAGAAATGCTGATGTGGAAACCTGCCTAAAATAGTACTTTTCTTCTGGTCCCACTCAGGAAATTCAGTAATTTTGCAATTATCTATAATTTATAAACTTATTATAGTACTGTGTGTTTTTGAAGTTTGATGTATTTTGAATTTACAAATTGGAAATAGCAAACATATTTAAAATTTTAGACATGGAAAAAAAAATGTTAATTTTTGAAAAATAAATTTTATTAATTGCAAAAATCTAAAATAGGTGCAAATTGGAAATTTTTTTATTCTTTACAGCTTTATTTCCTTGGCTATTTATAATATTTGGCTAGAATTCACACTTTATTTTGTCTGAGTTTTATCAAGGTTGCTATATAAATTAAATATCAAATTTTACTTCTCAAAAGTAAAAATTAATGCAGTATTAATTTTCGTAAAGGATGTTTGGTTTCTGCATTAAAAATCTGGAGGCACGGTAGTGCCTCCGCCAAGTCGAGAGAGGACAGCCGTAAGCATACTTTTCTGGAAGCAACTCAGGGCACTTTTGACCCCCCCATATCTCCGCGCTGGAGTATCCCAAAAATTTTAAACTTCAATTATAGAGAGTATTTGGCCCACAGGACCAAAATTTAAAATTACAACTTTCTGTCTTTTCTAGTTCAAGCGATATATGAACTCAAACATTCGATTTTTTCTCACTTCTTACTCACTCGTACTCGTTCACGCGTCATCAAAAAGATTGGGTAGATCCCGTAGCCCCAGAAACTTGACATTTGGAAAAAAGGTAGTGTTTAGGATACAAAGAAAGAAAAAATTATAAAATCCAGAAAATTCGAAAAAAAAAAAAACATTCGAAAATTCAACAAATTCCATCAAAATTGAAAATTGAAAATAATACGATCTTGTAGTCTTGGAAACTTAAGATTTGGTGTGAAGGTAGTGTTTAACATCCAGAAAAAGAAAACATCAAAAACAACAAAAAAATCGAAAGCAAAATTGAAAAAATCGAAGAAATTGAAAAAAACCGAAAATTTGAAGACAATCCGATTTTGTTGCGCTAGAAAATTCAAATTAGGAATAAAGGTAGTATTTAGGATACAGAAAAAGGAAAATTAAAAAAATCCAGAAAATTCGAAAAAAAATAAAAAAAATTCGAAAAAAATTGAAAAAATGAAAATAATTTGATACGATAACGCTCGTATTTATAAATTAATTTGGATGAAACTAATTGTGTGTATTAAGCTCACCAATGTCTCGACCGAGTTCGTTGGCCATCTTGGTCCGCCATTTTGTTTCAAGATGGCGGCCATGGAAAATTTTAAAACTAAAATAAATATACAAAAAAGTTAAAAAATCAAGTTTATTTTTTAATTAGGTGTTAGGACTTGATACAAGGATTCCAGAGCATTTTTTGTTTTACCTCTATCTTAAAAATTGGCTGAGATAGAGCAGTTTGAAATTCTAGGGTGGCTGACATTTTGAAACAAAACAGCACATTACAAAAAACCAACGATAAATTTATGGTCAATAATGGTCAAGCAGGTGCAATCCCGAATGAATACTCCGTGTTATTATAACTGTAACTTTGACTTCGAAATTTTGATACGTTGCATTTTCTATTTGTTGATATTTTTGAACTATGATTTACGCTAAGTGAAATGTTGTTGTTGAAGAGGGATTTTCCATGTAAATCCGAAACGTCCAATTTTAATATGTTTTTAATGTTTTAGGAAAGTGTATTGTAATGTCTGTAATTTTAATGATTTTAATATAAATTTATAAGTTTTAGTGAACGCGATTTCTCGCAAATTATTTTCTTTCATTGTTGTAATCATTTTCCCAATCATACGCATAAAACTATATATTCATATCCATTAGCGCCAAATTCTCGCCAAACTTGGCGATAATTGGCGAAATCTCGCCAAATTTGGCGACAAAAATAAGTCTTCATAAATGAAGCCAACTTGGCTATAGCTCAATAATTTGGCGAATTTCTTATTCAAATTCAGTGTAAACGAATCTTTTGTAAACGGTTTCTTTGCATTTTAACTTGCTGTTTTCGAGTAACATTAGCTAAAATTTTAAAACGAAGATATAGGAAAGCTACCTTTTCCTGCCGGTACAGGCCGGAGGACTTTTTTATGAGTTGTCGGATGCAATCTATGTTTTGCATTAAATAAAGTAAAACATTGAAAAACAAATCCCACAGGATGGGGATAGTTTGTTTTAGATCTGGGGGCACGGCAGTGCCTCCGCCAAGTCGAGAGAGGACAGCCGTAAGCATACTTTTCTGGAAGCAACTCAGGGCACTTTTGACCCCCTCATATCTCCGCGCTGGAATATCCCAAAAATTTGAAACTTCGTTTTTCTAGAGTATTTGGCACACAGGACCAAAATTTAAAATTAAAACTATCTATCTTTTCTAGTTCAGACGATATATGAACTCAAACATTCGATTTTTTGTCACTCACTCACTCACTCGTTCACGCGTCATCAAAAAGATTAGGTAGATCCCGTAGCCCTAGAAACTTGACATTTGGAAAAAAGGTAGTGTCTAGGATACAAAGAAAGGAAAAATTATAAAATCCGGAAAATTCGAAAAAACAAAAATTCGAAAATTCAACAAATTTCATCAAAATTGAAAATTGAAAATAATACGATCTTGTAGTCTTAGGAACTTAAGATTCGGTGTGAAGTCCAGAAAAAGAAAACATCAAAAACACCAAAAAAATCGAAAGCAAAATTGAAAAAATCGAAAATCGAAAAAAATCGAAAATTTTCAAATAATCCAATTTTGTTGCGCTAGAAACTTGGAATTCGGAATAAAGGTAGTATTTAGGATGCAAAATAAGGAAAAATTAAAAATTCCGGAAAATTCGAAAAAAAAAATTCAAAAATTCGAAAAATTCGAAAAAAATGGAAAAAATTAAAATAATTTGATCTTTTAGCCTTAGAAACTTAAAATTCGCAGTAAAGATAGTCTTTAGGATTCAGAATAAGTTAAAATAAAAAACCAAATAAAATTCGAAAGTAAAACAAAAAAATCGAAAAATAAGGAAAATTTGAAAATAATTCGATTTCATAGCGCTAGAAACTTGAAATTTGGAATAAAGGTAATATTTAAGATACTAAATAAGGAAAAATTCAAAAATATGGATAATTCAAAAATACCCATAAATTAGTGCAGACGATATATGAACTCAAAGTTTCGATTTTTTGTCACTCACACACTCACTCACTCTCGCGTCATCAAAAAGATTGGGTATATCCCACAGCCACAGAAACTGAAAATTTGGAATAAAGCTAGCATTTCGGATACAAAGAAAGGAAAAAATATAAAATCCGGAAAATTAAAAAAAAAAAAAACATTCGAAAATTCAAAAAAATCGAACAAAATTGAAATTTGAAAATAACACGATCTTGTAGTCTTAAAAACTTAAAATTTGGTGTGAAGGTAGTGTTTAGAATTCAGAAAAAGAAAACATCAAAAACACACAAAAAAATTTTAAAATAAAATCGAAAAATCGAAAAAAATCGAAAAATTTCAAATAATCCAATTTTGTTGCGCTAGAAACTTGGTATTCGGAATAAAGGTAGTATTTAGGATGCAAAATAAGGAAAAATTAAAAAATCCAGAAAACTCGAAAAAAAAATCAAAAATTCGAAAAATTCGAAAAAATTTGAAAAAAATTGAAATAATTTGATCTTTTGGCCTTAGAAACTTAAAATTCGCGGTAAAGATAGTGTTTAGGATTCAGAATAAGTTAAAATAAAAACGCAATAAAATTCGAAAATAAAATTAAAAAATCGAAAGAAATCGAAAAATAAGGAAATTTTGAAAATAATTTGATTTCATAGCGCTAGAAACTTGAAATTTGGAATAAAGGTAATATTTAAGATACTAAATAAGGAAACATTAAAAAATATGGATAATTAAAAAAAAATCGAAAATTTAAAAAAACAAAATAGAAAGAAAGAAAGAAAAAGAGAGAAATTGAAAATAATACGATCTCGTAGTCTTAGAAACTGAATATTTGGTGTAAAGGTAGTGTTTAGGATTCAGAAAAAGAAAAATTAAAAACACAACAAAAATTGAAAATAAAATCAAAAAATCGAAAAAAAAACGAAAATTTGAATATAATTCGATTTTGTAAAGCTAGAAACTTAAAATTTGGAATAAAGTTAGTATTTAGGATACATAAAAAGAAATAAATAAAAAATCTGTAAAATTCGAAAAAAAATTCGAAAATTCGAAAATTGAAAAAAATTCGATTTTGTAGCTTTAGAACTTAAAATTCGGCGTAAACTTATTGTTTAAGATACAGAAAAAGGAAAAATTAAAACACAATAAATTCGAAAATAGAATAAAAAACTAAAAAAGATCAGAAATTTTAAAATAATTCGGTTTTGTAGCTCTAGAAACTTAAAATTTGTAATAAAGGATACAAAATAAGAAAAAATTATAAAATCCAGAAAATTATAAAAAAAAAAAAAAAAAAAAAAAAAAAAAAAAAAATGCGAAAAAATCAAAAATCAAAAATATTTTTATTTTGTAGTCTTAGAAACTTAAAACTTGGTGTAAAGGTAGTATTTACTATTCAATAAAAGGAACAATTAAAAAATTCGAAAATAAAATCGAAAAATCGAAATATGTTTAAGAAATCGAAAATAAGAAAACAATTTGATTTTGTACTGCTAGAAACATTAGTTATAAGATAATTGTCCTATTAGCTACTACAACGCCCCTAATTGTTTTATGTTATTTCCCCCGGATTATGGTTTTCTTTTCTTTCGTTTACGAATTTCGTTATAGAAAAGTTCCGCTATAGACTGGCTACGATATAGGCGATTTCTTTATAGACAGGTTTGTTTTCTTTCACATGTTGTACTCTATTTACTTCACATATGAAATATGGATGATTAATATTAAATTAATATTAATGTTTGATATATATTAAATGATGTTAGCCCAACAAAAATTTTCACAGCTCCCCCTACCCTCCCGACATTACTGGCTGGTTATGGCTTGATAGTCCTTTCTAAATAAAATCATGGTGACTCTAAGATTCACTTGATTTATCTCTAAATTGAACCTAAATGATCCTAAGAAGACGGATCAAATAATTACTATATTGGCATGACAATCAGGTAACTTAGAATTAAAATCGAAAAATCAATAAATTCATAAAAAGTCGAAAATTTGAAAATAATTCGATTTTGTAGTCCTAGAAGATTGACATTTGGCAGAAAGGCAGGGTTTTGTACACAAAGTAAGGAAAAATTAAAAAATCCGTAAATAATAAAAAAAAAGTCTAAAAAAAACGAAAAAAAACCATCGAAAAAAGGAATATAGTTTGATTTATTGGAAATTTCCGGAAATTTTAATTTTGGCTTTCTTTTTATACTAAAAAGTTATTTTATGTTAAATATCAAGTATCTAGGGCTGCGAGTTATATTTCAGATGCATAGCGCCTATCCTGGAAGCAATTGAGAGTACTTTTGACACTCCCCCTCCCATAATTTAGTGCTTGCCTAGGAACCTGAAATCTCTTTTTATCTACAGTACTTTGCAAACGAAACTAAAGCTTCAATTTTTCAATACCTGTAAATAATAGGGACAGAGTGTGGGCTTAGCGAAAATCAGTAGATGATCTCCAAAAAGAACCCAAAATCAAGAAAAGAGGGTTACTTACAAAAAGAAGTGAAATCTCATCAAAAAGTCACCTGTAAAAAATGCAGCCAAGTCTCGTAACTCATTTACCGTAAAAAGTACTGAGATCGTATAAAGCCAAGTTTAACTATCTTATTAACTCTGAAATTTTCATTCACAAAATCACTCCTAGTCTCTACATCTTTAGTTAATTATTATTTTGTGACTTGGCAATTACGCAGCACAGGGAAGTTATTACACCTTACTATGTTATGGGATGGGATGGGATAATTTAACTAAAGCAAATTATATACGCACAGGGAAGTTATTACACCTTAATATGTTATAGTATTATTTGATTAAGACTAACTATATACATCACATTCTCGTGCTACGTAATTGCCAAGTTACAAAATAATAATTAACTAAAGATGTAGAGACTAGGAGTGATTTGTGAATGAAAATTTCAGAGTTAATAAGATAGTTAAACTTGGCTTTATACGATTTCAGTACTTTTTACGGTAAATGAGTTACGAGAGGCTGCATTTTTTACAGGTGACTTTTTGATGAGATAAATCTTTTCTGAATGAAATCAGAAGCAGTATATGTTTTGGGTACTTTTTATGTTAACCAGGTGCAATCTCATTGATAGCAGCTTTACCTTTTCACGTGTCTAAATTAGAAACGGTGCTTTGATGTTAATATAAAATGCTTGGTTTACTAATGCTCAAATGACTTGCTCAACAACGTGAAACTTTCTGACACAATTTCGGATGCATTTTTTAACGCAAAGGCATGAAATTGGAAACCTTGACTTTTGGAGCGATTTGTAACTAAATGAATTTTCCATATTTTGATAATTAGATTACTTATCGAGTTATAAATGATTCTGGTCATGTGACGACCCGTTTTTCTTCTTTCATGTGCTGCAAAATCAGAATTTGCTTTAAAATGCCGACTTTGATGGTATTTTTAAAAGATCTGCCTTTATCAAAAAATGCAAAACATGTTTTGATTACAAAGTTTCTGAAGAAAAACACTTGCCAATTTCATGCCTTTCAGAACAAAAATAATTTTAAAAATATGTCATAAAGTAGGCAGTTTGGATTTGAGAACAGAGGGAAAAATCCTTTTTTTAATCGAATGTTAAATTGATAATTTTTATTATTTATGACACATTTTTTACATTTCAGAACATCTTCTCCCAATATCTCCTGTGTCATCTGCTCAATCTTCATTTGTACCTGAAGATAATTATTGATATGTTTTAAATATTATTACGATTATTTTAACAGAGCGACACACTGGAATATAAATTAAAACTTTAGTACTCATTTTTAAAAACAGATGGTGACACCAGACATCTATTATCCAAACTCTATAATTTCGATCCAAAACTAAATTTTAAAAAATTTGTATTTTTTTACTATTATTATTTGTAAATAAATCATTTAAAGTTATTCATTTATCATTAAAAACTTGATAAATCACAATAGTTATATTATTTTAGGAAGTAAATTGAATTTAAAAAATCCTATGAATGTCATTGCTTATTTATGCAATGACATAATTATTTTGACAATGAAGTGGAAAAAAAAAAACTTTGGTACAGATGTCATATATGCACCACATTGGCACGATTTTTCCCTCCGCCAATTTGGCAATTGGCAAAAACTTTGTTTTTGAATATTAGTTACAAATAGCATGTGATTTTTTATTTCAATATAAAAATAAAATAACGTAATAAATGAAGTAGCTTCTATTATTTAAAAAAAGGAAATAAAAATAAATAAATGATAGTTTGATATAAATAAATATTGATATACATAATAAAAATAATTTATAGAATTAAAATAAAAGTAAATAAACAGCAATATAAACAAAATAACCGGGTTACCATGTGAGGCATAAAATTGCCATTTTATTGGAATCGTGCCAATGTGGTGTGTATATGACATCTGTGCCAAAACTTTTGATGTTTTGCATTAGGCCAGAAAAAGTTTTTTTTTCTTAGAGCAACAAAGTTTTTTTACTCGGCAAACACCTATGACTATTGATAGATTGCCAGATATAATTCATCAACAGAAACCAAATGTCTTAAAGCTGACCTGATATGTGTAAACAATGCGTTTAACCCTCTGGGCGTCTGAGGGCTTTCCTGCATTTTCATAAAAATAGTTGTAAAACTTGAAATAATTTAAATTTTCTTTCCCTGTTTGTTTCTAAAATACATTTCATATCTCTCTATTTTACTATCTTAAAATACAATTTTGTTAAAAATATTTTTGTCTATAGCCGATTTAAGTTGTTTAGGGGAAACGGAAAAATACAACAAATCACTTAGTTTGATAAAATGGGTTTTTTTTTTCTTTAAATAATAAAATATTATTATTATTTAAACTAATTCTTACCTTACTTATAAGTTTAAATGCAAAATTTATTTATTTTAAAGATTAAACAATCTATATTGGTTTGAATTAGGAATTAAAAAAAATGTAAACAAAGATTAAATAGCCATGGCCTGTAATTTGCAAAAAGTCTCAAATCCGTACAACACTTGGAACCAAGCTATGAGGATTAGATGTCTTCTACTGTAATATAACACTGATATGTTTATTTCAAAGGGTGCCATACCTTGTATTCATTTAAAACAGCAAGAACTGAATTTGACTGGAAATTTTCTTTTAAAATTTCTGAAAAGTGTAATTTTACAGATGTTTCCCTATTTTGGCAAGTATATCATCTGTTAGAATTATATCTGGGAGCACGGCAGTGCGTCCACCAAGTTCACACAGGATGTAGCTACCTTTTCTCCGACCATTTCGGCCTACTTTTCACCCGCTCATAACTTCGTTTTGGGGAGAGCTAGAGAGTTTTCCTTTTTAACACACATTAATATAATCAAACTGAACTGAGCTCCACGATTTTGTGTTTCTGTATTTAATATTTTTCGAAATATGCAATACCGAAAAAGGGCTTTTTTATCACTGACTCACAGGAGATCATCAAGTAACTAAAGTACTTCTAACAGTCGTAGAATCATGAAATTTGACAAGTAAGTAGATTTTGTCACACAATTAACCAGAAATGTCTGAAACTGCCTTTAAACTCTTCAAATAGGAGGTGCTGATTTGGCTGTATACAGTTTGCAACACATTCAATTGACAAATTGAACTAATTACATTGTTGTAACCAGGGCTTTACAAATTTGAAAAACTCTGGTAGCCAGGTATAAATTCTAGTCGCCAGTAAAAAAAAAATTAAAACCAATTATAAAATAATATTGAGAAACAATCCAGAACCAGACACTTGTCGCCAAGACAGAGTGACGCTGAACTAATGTTCAACGTGTGTGGTGTATACAAATGCCAGACGCCAAGCATTTTAAGCGGGGAAGAAATATTTAAAAAATGCATATGAAATTATATGCATATGAATGCATATGAATTAAAATGAAGTTTTATAGATTTACTTCGAATGAATTACTTATAATCACTTATATGTTATTATTCTTTAAAATGAATGTGATAGATTAATCAGTTTTAATTCTGAACACAAAAATCTGATTTGAAACTTACAAAAAGCGTAACCCTTTTTTATCGTTGCATCCAATTTTTAGATGCTATATAAGTTGGATTGACAATGTTTCTTATTGTAACTCCCCCCCCCCCTGTCTCCACATTCTAATCACATGACATGCTAGCGGACTAAAGCGGAAAAGAATGGCATTTTATGTGCATGAAATGGAAAATGCCTTTTAAACTTGGCTTTAGCCAAAATGTCGTTTGTGCTCATTTTTTAGTTCAATTTTTGTAAAAAAAAATAAATAAAACAAAAAAGTCAGATTAAAAAACTTAGTCGCCAGATAAAAAAGTTGGTCGCCAGTGGCGACCTGGCGACAGCATTTGTCAAGCCCTGGTTGTAACTATTTGTGTTTCCTGTACGATAAACATTTAAGCAATACTAGCTGCATAGACAATCATTTGTACTCGCTCATATTTGACACCAGCATTGGTCGCCAAACTCCAATTACAGAAAATTAGCCTGAAGTTGAAGGTGTCACATGGTTTCAAACAGAATGAAATTTTTATAAGGAAAGGGCATGTTTACAAACAAACAGTTCCATCAACCAATCTACCACTGCATTTTTGTCGCAGCTATCATTGCAGGAATCATCATGGCGACGTAGGCCAATCATATTACAGACCAGTTTAACGTAGACCAATCAAATCGCTCCATCTCATGTGTACTGTAGGAGTCGTAAAGAACGAACAGGTTTTTCTCCCAAACCAACAGTAATTGAACCAACAGTGACGTCAGTTGCCCTTTCCTTATATGCTTTTCCAAAAATGTTGGTAAGCCAAATCTTTTAGTTTTTCTGTCCGTCTTTCTATATTTTACTTTCTTAAAATAAATTTTATTATAAATGTTGGTATTCTAATCGCAATATCGCTCTAGTCCGTGTGGCAAAACTTTGGTTGTTATTTCTTTAAGTGCATTTTAATGATGTTAATAAACTTTATATATATATGTACATACATGAGATTTTATTTGAAATATATATATATATGTTATGGTCAATATTAATAATAACCGGTTATTATTAATAATGACCGGATTAATCATAATGACTGTAACATATATATATATATTATACTAGGGGGCCTACCCCCTGCGAGCTACGCTCGCCAACCCCCGCTCAGACTTCGAGGCCTCTAAAAACATGACAGCGTGCTTTGTTTTAAAAATATTGGTAAATCTGTAATTGGGTTGCCATGCTTTTAACGTTTTAATGGGGCATTTTTTTATTATCATGGCCTCATACACAGCTGTTGCGACAATTGACGACTGTTTTCGGGATTGATAAGTAAAATCAATTACATTTTGAAAAACCAGCTTGTATAAAATGGTTAGGTTTAAATTGTGGCTACCTCTCGGACTTTTATAAAAACGATCTGTATTCTATTCTTCCTTTGCGTTTAAGGATGAGAAAAATTCCATCTGCTTGTGAATAACATTAAGAACCACGGTATTGAAAAGTACTATGTTATAGACATTTTCAGTAACAGGTTTTAATATTCTCTCCATTTTAGTGCACCATTATGCATATTTTCATGTTATTTTAAATATGTAAATTATTTATTTTAATGAATATGTATATACGAATTTTCTAATAATTATTTATCATACAAAATTAATTAAATATTTTGTGCATGTATGCCTGCATTTATTCGGCATGAGATATTTAAACAAATTTGCTATCCGCGATAATTTTACACCATGTTATGTCACTTGAATATTGTCCATAAGAAAATCGGGTACTTTTCCAGTATAGGATCCTTTGCTTTTAGGTTTGGCGTAATTCGAGTTTAAAAAACGAATAGATTCGTTAATATACATATATTTGTTACCAAAAGTTATGAAAACAAACCCAGTGAACTTTTGGTGCTTTTCTATTATACGCTTTTTGAGCTATCTGATTTCTATTATACGCTTGACGCTTTTTTAAAAAGCTTGGCGCAATTGGGGCATCAGAAAGTGAGATTTGGTGGCAAATGACATAAAGAGCCATGGAAACAAACTCGACGATTTTTTTTGTTTATATGCGTATTTTAATTATACGTATAATATTATTGTTTTTTCTATACAAATTACTTCTGATTACATATAAAATATGATAAATGACATTTTACGCTAAACAAATTGTATAAATATTGAAAAAATGCTTCTGTATACGAAATAACAAAGTGAATAGGTTGACAGAAAATATGTTGCCAAATTTTCCTTTTCCGCCAAGGCTATTTTCTCTGTTTCGTCAAAGCCCCATATACTGGAAAAGCACCGAATTTTTATGCTTGTTTATACATGTATTTATATATATACAATTTATTTATAATTGTCTTTCAATTTACCTCTTTTTGTACATAAAAATGTATAAATGACTTCTTTATATTAAATAAATTGTATAAACATAAATGACGTCATTTGGACGAATGTATTCAAAATATTTTCAGTTTATAAATTAAATTAAATGCTGACAGAGACGATTGAATCCTGACGATAGAAATGTGATTTTTTTTTTCAAATTTTCATGAAAAACGTAATTTAATCACAATCTTGTCTTCATTATCGATTGAAATAAAAGATAAATTCAATTTCAATTTGAAAATGACGAATAAAAAGAAATCAATAATCCCTATCGGGATCCTTTTCGATTTTTTTCCCTTTTTTGTCACAAAAAACTGAGTAATTAGTTGCCATCATTACAGAAATGTCATTAAAATTAGAAAAAAATTAATATCTCGAAAACTAATTCCAATTTCAAAAATCTATTACCAGTTTTGACGTCCGCGGATTTTTATGGACAGTTGGTATTAATTTCACCATCAAGCGTTTAATATTTTATTAAAAATAGCCCTCAAACATAATCAGTCGTTTAATCAGTCGTTTCATAAATTCGTTTCATAAAATCGTTTCACAAATTCGTTTCATTAGGATTTTATATATATAGGGTAGATATGCATGCATCACGCATACAATACATATTCATCATTATGATGTCAACTTAAACAGGGTATGTTTGTTGCCAAATTTGGCACTATTTCATTAAGTGTCGCCAAGCTTGGTGAGAATTTGACGCTAGAGGCTATATTTCATTGAGAATTTTTAGGGTGAGTAACTATCCTCCTTAATAAAAAGCTACGTGTTGCTGATGACTGGTTTTTTGCTAATCGTTGCCACAAATTAATCTTGGAAAATGAAACATTTGAAGTTACTGAAAAAATTAATTGCTCGAAAAGTATTTGTTAGAAAATTGTTAGACAAAACTGCGTTAGAAAGGAAAAAAATTGTTTTCTCTTGATATAAATTTCGAATCTAATGATTAGGCCTTTTTCAAATATTGAATTTCAAAAATTACCAAATTTCACAATAGAGTACCATAGCGAAACCTTTGCGTGTAAAAAGATAATGATAACGGCAATGTGTCCTGACGTGTATACTGGTTGATGTCATGTGATGATTTTTTAGTTTATGCAGGCTGATGATTTTTATTTAATTCTCGACATATACTAGATGCACCATTTCTTTTTAGTTGTGAATAATATAGGTTAATTCACGTTATTAAAAAATGTAGCTATGAAAAAAACTCGTAAATAAACGGAAAACGGTAAGTAATAATTGGTAAACCGCATTAAAAAATCATAAAACATTGAAATAAGTAAATTTTTTCCGTCAAGTTTTGACGGGTTCCATCTAGTCTATTAAGTGGTTAATTAAATGGCAAAACGCACGATTGTTAATAAAGTTTCAATTTTTCATCACTACACAAGACTCTTGCTATTATATTGTACTGTTATTATACTTACTGTATTGTTAGTCTTCTCTCTGTTAAAAGTTTATTTCAGAATTAAAGCATCGAAACTGCCAGTTCTCCTTATGATTATTATAATTTTATAACAAATATCCAGTTTATCGATATGTACGTTATAGAATAAATCTTTTATAATGGAGTTTCTCGCCTTTCAGCTTCAGGATTTTGCATAAAATTAGCTAAAATCTTAAAACCAAGTCACATTGACATATTATCTAAGACGATTAGATGAAAATAATGATAGATTTACTATGGGAAAAATGGCTGCGCGTCTGTAGATTTTCTAATCTTACTTAATCATGGCAATGTTAGAATGAAAGGAAATATATATTAGCATTAATATGGTTTATTGTAAATCTGGATAGCTTTAAAAACGTTTAAAAAGAACCACTTCTCTTGCATTAAATCGTGTTTGCTAAAATATGTCATTTGGCAGTTGCAATTACAGAAGATAACTTAATATGATTAAAAATCTCTTCATTAGAGAACGTAACAATGCAAACGAGCATGAAGAATAAATGCCTAAGTAAATTAAGCGATAATTGTCAATAAAGATGAAATGCATACTAACACAAAACATATGATATGCAGCCATGATCGCAAAGAGTTGATTCTTGATTTATCTAACAGAATCTTCCGATTTGGCGAAGGGTTGAGCAAATAAATTATGAAAAAAAGCAATATGATGAAGTGCTTAGCATACATTTTAGGAAGACTAAACTAGTGGCTAGTATTTTGATGTAAACTAGAAATAAAATATAGATTTGTAAAGCATAATAAAATTATTTTATATTTATATCCATCCTTTAGAAAAATACATTTAAAAAAACCTACAAAAAGTAGTGATATCCCATAAAAAAATTTCTGTAAAATAAAGCGCCAAGTTAAAAGTCAAACATTTGAAATCTTTCATTGAAAATGGCTTCCGGCAACTTGGCCGTTATTGCATTTTTAGAAGGTTTTTCATATTCTAAAGAATGTACAATGATCTACATGTCTACTACATTTTTTTAAAAACATTTAACGCATTTTGTTGCACAAAATACTGAAATATAATACACATTTTAAAAAGCATAATTTCGAAATCACAGCTGTCGAGGATGGTTTACTCTGGTTCTCAACGTCTCATAATGTAACACAATGTGAAATTTGATGAAAAACTTATTCATTGGAATTCGTGTTAATGACAATAGACTGTACAAAATAGTCATTAAACCATGGTAAAACTAAATGATGGTTAATCGAAACTAATGTTTGTTGAAATTCAATGGTAATTTATCACATAGCTTTTAGTTTCAATGTCTTCATACGAATTTGCTTATATATCTTCATAGCTGAGAACCTTCTGATGAAAATTTTTGCTTTCTTCTCACATATTTAGAAATCCAACCCCTCCCTTGGGAGAAAAGGACAGAGCAAAAATTTCAAAGGGGATGATTATTTTAGATGAGTGATACTTATATGAGATGATGTAGATGAGCTGAGTTACCTTACTATAAAATAAGAAATAGAACAGCATTTAATCAAATATATATTATAGATTTTAATGTATTTGCTGAGGAAGGGGGAGCAGTGGGGGAAATATAACTTGTGGGAGAATGAAGGGTATTTTAGATGATTGATTATTCATTAATTGTTACTAAAGATAAACAAATACAGCAGATTTTATAAAAAATAGTTTTAAAGATTTTAAATATTGTATGCGTGTGTGTGAGGTGGGGGAGGGGGAGGGACATTTTTGAAGCAAAGGGAAAACTTAGATGACAAATCATCTATTTATTACTTATCCATCATACATAGTATAGGGTAAATCTTGTAATCGTTTTAAAAATAAAATTAAAAAAATTTTTGACGGATTTACATGTTTCAGACACTGGAGATTCCGAAAAACACATTTTTAGAAAAAAAAAATTGCCGTCTGTCTGTAAACGCTCTATCTCCCGAACAAATTGAGATAGAGACTTGAAATTGAGTATGTACTTAGTATGTAATAATGGGAAGAAGCTTATTGAATTTCAGTAACCTTGATGATCCGAAACTATTTTTTTCGGTCTCTCAAAATATTCGTTCTGATAAAAGGTAGTTAAAATTTTTCGAAATTGCTTATTTTAAGGAGGAATATAAAAGACAATAAAAAGAAAAAAAAACATTAATTTTGCATAAAGAATGAAGTTGATCGGTTAATTAGTTGCCGAGATATTTGTAATCCTATTTTCAACACTCTGATTTTTCATGGCCCTGTATTTCATCCAAATTTCAATTCAAAGATATATTTTAATTAGAAAGGAGATGCTTAATCCAATGTAATAAACCGTTTGTTAATATGATTATTATTTTTGGAGTTATAAGAATGTTTATTTTACGCAATTCTGTAATAGAGCATTTAAAACTTATGACGTCATCTAGCCCGATTTTATACAAATTGCACTGCATTTTATAAGTAGTTTACACATGTTTTATTTTCATATTTTATATTATGCATATCTATGATGGGTAAGTATTACGTTGGCCCTCAACGACTAGTTTTTACTAGAAAGAAACAAATAGGACAAAAGATTTCTTCAAATAAGAGTTTTACAAATTTTAAACTTTATATTCTCGGGAATGAGGGAGTAATATGAATTTCAAAGGAAGGGGTTTGTAATTTAGATGATTGTTATTAATTTATTGTTAATACATAGCAACAAATAGACAGAAGATTTTTTTTAATAAATAGTTTTAACCCCTTAACGGTCGCGCCTGATATGTAGGCTACTTTTTTAAAAATTCAGATTGTTTGATTGCCCCCACTTTTTAGGTAGCTTTCAATACAAAAAAGTATAAAGCTACCTATTGCAGCCGTTCGGAGGAAAGCAGTTCCGGAAAATTTCGATATATTTTCACCGATCATGACCCCCAGACACCAAAACCACCCTCCGTTCAAATGTTGATTTATATATATATCCATATATATATATATATCTGACCTATGTCATACGATAACGCTCGTATTTATAAATCAATTTTGATGAAACTAATTGTGTGTATTAAGCTCACCAATGTCTCTCCCGAGTTCGTTGGCCAGCTTGGTCTGCCATTTTGTTTCAAGATGGCGGCCATTTAAAAATTTAAAACTAAAATAAATATACAAGAAAGTTAAAAATTCAAATTTATTTTTTAATTACGTGTTAGGCCTTGATACAAGGATTCCAGAGCATTTTTTGGTTTACCTCTATCTTAAAAAATGGCTGAGATAGAGCAGTTTGAAATTCTAGGGGGGCTGACATTTTGAAACAAAACAGCACATTAACGCGATTACTCGCAAATTATTTTCTTTCATTGTTGTAATAATTTTCCCAATCATACGCATAAAACTATATATTCATATCCGTTAGCGCCAAATTTGGCGACATTGGCGAAATATCGCCAAATTTGGTGACCAAAATAAGTCATAAATCAAGCCAATTTGGCTATTGCTCAATAATTTGGCGAATTTCTTATTCAAATTCAGTATTAACGAATCTTTTGCAAACGTTTCTCTGCATTTTAACTTTCTGTTTTCGTGTAACATTAGCTAAAATTTTAAAACGAAGATATAGGAAAGCTACCTTTTCCTCCCGGTACAGGCCGGAAGGACTTTTTGAAGTAGAAATATTCACCTTATTTAATAGCAGATAAAATAATGACACAATAAAGCCAACCGCACTGTTATAAAAAAGTGGTGGGAATCAAGCAATCTGAATTTTTAAAAAGTATCCTACACAGCCCGTGAATATCACGGGCATGACCATTAAGGGGTTAAAAAAATTATAAGGGTTGATGGGGGGAAGCAGAAATTTTGGGGGTAGAGAGAGAATTATAATGGTTGGTTATTAATTTATTGTCACTAGACAGCTACAAATAGAGCATATATTTTTAATAAAGAGTTTTAAAGATTTTAAACTGTATGCTGAGGGGGGAGGGAGAAACACAAATTTTGGATGGAGGGGGAGATTGTAGTTTGGAAGACTGATTTTTTACTTGTTGTTATATTAATAGCAAGCAGTGAGAAGGCCAGAAGAATTTAAGATTCTCAAGATTTTGAACTTTTTGTGTTGGGGAGGGCAGAGAAGGGAATCGGACATTTCATGTGGGGGGAGGGGGAAGGGATTTCAATAACAAAATATAAAAGCAAAAGTGGAAATCAGGCAAAATTTTCAAAAGACGGAAAATTCTCTTCCTTGGATTTTTAAAATCAATTTTTTTTAGGAGGGGGGGCTTATATTTGGGAATGGAAAAGAAAATCAAAATTGCTTAAAAGTGGGAGGGGGCTTACTTTCTGGATTTTACGGTATATATATACATATAAACATATTATTTATAGATTTATTATTATCATTTTTATACACAATTTACTTCTGTTTGTGTATAAAATTAGATAAATGACTTCTTTTTTTTAAATAAATTTTATAAATATTGAAAAATTGTTTGTGTATAAAACAGTGAATATTTTGTTTGTAGTGCCAGAAAATATTTTACCAAATTTCCTCTTCTCGCCAAGGCCTTTATACTGGTATAAGTATTATTCTCTCACAAGGAAGGTCTCCTTAAAGCGCATACTCAAAATATTTTGAAAAAAATGCTAATGGAGCTACTCAAGTTTGTAATGAAGGATCAGTCAAATTTAGCTGCAATCCCAGTAGAAAATCTGTAAAAAATAAAATACTTTCGAGTACTTGGCGCAAAAAGATGCGATTTGGCAGACAACACATTTTCGTCGCCAAATGCAAGTGATTTTAATGTATTTGAAAATTCCTGGTAAAATGAGTGTTTAAATGCCTAGTATTTTATGAATTTAAACTTCAGCGATTAAATAGTTTATTATTTGCTCTATAAGCATACATTATATATATACAAGTTAAGTATTGCCGAAGTTATTTAATTTTACACGGTTTTGCCGGATTGATAAGTTTTAAGTTATCTGTGCGATTAAGAACGCTCTTATTATGCATTTCAATTTTGAATAATTCATTGTTTCCACGGTAACAAGACTTTTCTCTTGTTGTCTCCGACACTAACAATATCGAGGTCAAATTGACAGTGCTCAGAATCGGACAATTAATTTTTAGTTTGAAGCATTTTTAATCAATTAAAGTTCTGTTCTAAAACGTAGAATACGATCGTTAATTTTCTTTACGATACATATAAATGTATATGGCAAAACCGTAGTTATAAAAGTGATTTTATTTCAGTTAAACTTACTTAAACTAGTTCAGTAAAAAGAGTAGAAAACTTTTTTCCTAAAAGAGTATTTATCGCAAATGCATATTTTTTTTATTTCATTGTGTCACCAACCCAGCAAAAAATCGCCAAAAGCACGAAATTATCATAATTTTTTTTAAGGACGTTATATCGAGGTTCCGCAGCAAATTTTTTTCTAAACGTATATATCCTCATGAGAAGAATATTCTGTAATTTTTTCAAAATTTTCTGAGTATGCACTTATGGAGACCTTCCTTGTCAGTGCTATACCCAAGAGTAGGAGGAAGGAATGTAACAAACTAATTAGCTTCACCTAATTCAAGTGAATTTTTGATTTAACAAAATTTTTAAAGGGCAATTTTAATTATATATTTTGCTTTTTAATCTTCTTTTCCCAGTGTAAAGAATTTTAACAAAGAATATTCTCAACTTTTACAAGAGACTCGCCATTCATATGTATATATATATATAGGATCTTCTTTTTATGCCATACTACAACTAAATTGGATACTAAATTTTGTCCCATAAAGGTTTTTTTCTTTCATTTAAGTTCATGCATTTAATTAAAGTTTATCCAAAAATAATAAGCTTACTTTTAACTGTTAAAATTATCTCTAAAAGCTGTAATTCTTTTTGTTTCAAAAGTATAATTTTTTTTAAATATTGCATTGAAATAAGTACAAATGCTTACATTTAAATTTTTTTTTTAAGAAGATAGAATAAATGTGCAATGAAATATTCATGTACCATTCATCTCGTTTAAAAACATTCAATTTCCTTGTGTGTTAAAATGATCATATGACATTTTAATTGGGAATGAAACTATACTACTTTACTTTCAGGCTTCTCCAAAGTGAAACTTATATTTGAATCAAGAAATTGTAGAGGTGGTGGTTTGAAAATCTCTTCTAATGAATCGGGACAGAGCTAAAATCGCCTGAAGTAGTGAACTATTTTCTTTTAAATGCTCTTTCTGAATGGCAAAAATCAGATTCCCCATGAAAAGAAAATGCTTTAAAAGTTTTCTACTGAGCGGAAAAATTACTTTGAACATTTAGTCTTTAATATCTCTACTCTATTCCTATTTAGAATTCAATGTTTACTATATATTTAAATAAAGTTTTACAGAGTTACATCTCTAACAAAAGCCATTCTCCACCAGCAATTCATTGTTAACTTAAGAGCTGTGATTAATAAGCCTTAGGTTAGTGAGCCTCAAGGTTACTATATCACAAGGTTGAGCCATTTCCCTCTGCAGCCAATGGGGAGTCACTCGCTGTTTGACGTCACTCGGCGTGCTCTGTCCACTTTTCCAATTGATTTGAATTAGAAACGCGCTATTTTTAATTGAAAAGTATCAGTCGAAATTTTCATTTGAAAAGAAATTTAAAAATTAAAATATATTCTTTATACATAGGACTTGCATCACATCTAAAATTTAAAGTATTATCTCTTTTCAATTTGCTGAAATTTGGTTATTAAATTGGCTATCTTTATCATTGCATTTCGTTTGCGCCTCAGTATGAAAAGTTCATTTTCATAAACCTAAAAA
Organism: Maratus michaelseni; assembly: GCA_963931845.1. Classification (NCBI taxonomy): domain Eukaryota; kingdom Metazoa; phylum Arthropoda; class Arachnida; order Araneae; family Salticidae; genus Maratus; species Maratus michaelseni. The sequence continues at coordinate 323,426,776 of OZ007595.1, read as the reverse complement.
TGCAAAATAGTAATTTTTATAAATAAAATCTTAAAGACCTACAAGAGTATCAAATTTAATGTTTGTATGAATGCAGTTAATAATTTTTAATATAGTATATTTATAATATTTGATCGGTATTCAATTTGAAATCTATAATAATTCTAATATTATTGTAATTTCGACATGTCTTTCATAAAAAAAAAGTATAAAAAAGTTTTTAAAAAAATAATAATCATTCAGATTTCAACCTCACACCACAGATACACAATATTGAGTTTTGCATGATTAGATTTAAAAGACAAATAAATTAGAAATTTTAATAAGTAAACAGCTGAATATTTAATATTTTTAAACTAAAATATTCATGCAGTATAATTATATGATTTAGTGGAAATAAAATTTGAAATTCGAAGTAATATATTTTATAAACACATTCCGAAAAGTTTATTTAAAATGCTATTTTAATGCCATATAATAAACATAAATGCACATAATAAACATTAAAATATTAAAAAAATAATAAGGTAAATTAATACGTGAAAGAGCGTTTAAAGTTTAAGCAACTTTTTTTTTCCAAATAATATTTAAAATTAAAATTACATCTCTTTTTAGCGTTTTAAAACTTAATTTTAAAATTTAATGTTGTTTCTTCAAATTCCATTCAGATAGTTGATGTGATTGAATATCAAATTGATATATATATCTATTAGAATAAAAAGGAAGACAGCAGTATTTATAAGGAAGATCTAAAACACAAATAAAAATAGAAACTTTAATTTTTAAATTACCTATTTTTTTAAACGGACAGATTTATGAGATATAGAAAAATTATATTTGAAATTCAGAATAATGTACTTTTATAAAAAAAAAACTTCCAAAAGGGTTATATAAAATTATATTTTAATGCTGTAGGATGAAAAAATTATATAAAAATATTTTAAAAATTATATTATTTTAGGTTTTTACCCTCAGAATAGGCTTTTATTTCAAGAATTTTATTTCATCACAGGGTGCATTTTGAAGACTCATTTTAGATGCGCGCTCCATTATTTGCTATTTTTCGTTTTATCATGCCATCAAAGTTGATTGACTCCACATTTTTGATTTTCTGGCAGCGTATCCCTTTTTATTTCTGATGAATATATGATTACTATGTCTCAATCGAATGAAAGTTCTTGTTTTCACAAATGTTTTTATTATATTTTTGTGCATTTTTGGAAAAAACAGTTGGATTTTTTTGCATGCATTTTCGATAAAATTAAATTCTTTCAAAAGTGAGCTGTCGTGAATCTCATTAAAATATTATATAACCTAATATGTCTAGGTGTTTCTTTTATGCTTGGAGAGGAACTGCTATAAGAAAAATCAATTCCGAGTGAAGTTTCTTTTTTAAAATTCACAGCACATGTGTCTGGTAATATTAAAGTTGGCACAGCACTTTCATGCAATATTCTTTTAGCAGGAGCGTAACCCAAAAATTCTGCTTTCAAATTTCGTATTTAGAAAAACTGACCGGAAGTCTCTCTTTCTGAGAAGCAATTAAAGCTTCGTGTGAGGGAAAACTGCCCTGGCTGTCAAAGAAAATGACAATAAATGTTTACTTCACAATCCCGTTTCTTTCAAAGATCGACCAAAGATAACAAGCAATAAAAACTCCATATCTTAGCAAAAAAGATACACGACTATTTCATTTGAAGGAAAAAAAATCCCTTTAAATCGCTTTATTCCTAGAAAAAAATACTTTCGCTAATGAAAAATGTTTTAGTTTGAAGAAGTATGCTTTCATATGACCAAAGAAACGACTTTTTTAAAGCAGAAATACTATTTTAAATGAAAAAATGCGTGCTTTCCCGTTGAAAGAATCGTTCTTAGCACGCTCAGTGACGTCAGAAAAACCGAAAACTTGATACCAGAACTAAAGGGAAATGGCTCCCCCCTGAGTGAGCCTAAGGTTGAAATGTGCAGAGCCAATTGGCCAAAGGGATCACACTACAACCGTATTAAATATACTTGAATATATGCTTTCTCACCCTAAAGTGTTGAGAATTTTTCTAGAAATCATATGACATTTTAAAACAGAGAGAGTTTTGAATGATAGAAATTATGGGGGAAAAATTGTACTTTCCCCTAGTCTACAGATGTTTTCAGCTGTAGGTTGTAGATATGTTTTTTAATTTTTCTCAGAACGTGCATTAGGACAGGGTGTGGGGATATAAATTAGGATGCTGTAGTAGTAAAATAAGGATCATGTTGATAGAGAATCTAATATATTCATCCTTTTTAATAAAAATATAATATTGTTCAGTTTTTCTTCATCTCCACTGCTGAAGTTCAAATGTTTGTGTTGATCATTCATAAATTTTAACTAAATTTTAAATCTAATCTGCTCTTACTAGAATATTTTTCAGATATTAACATTTCAAAAAGATAAAATATGCAAAATGTTACCCAAAAGTCCAAAAAATATACTTCAAGTACAAGTAATTATCCAGAATTCATAAAAATGCCTTACATTAAAAAAAGTTAAAAAAAATCCCTTAAAATGAAAATTTCTGTGCTCTGGTAATGAGTTACAAAATTAACAGGTTGTTGTAACCTGTTACCAAGCTGGTGGTATAACAATGGAACCTGGTAACAAAAAGTAACTCTTTTTCCTATCTCTAATTCCAATGCATATTTTGTTGCCATTGGTGAATTCTGCTTTTAAAAATCTAATCAAGGAAAATTCATGAAACTTTTTTTTCCTTTTCATATAGAAAAACATTGGAAAAAGTTTCGAACTGTTTTTTAATATTGAATAGATCTAAAGTTTTCTTTTTCGCATTTGAACATGAAATTTAGGGACAGAGGGCAGATTTATATGTCTGATAATTTATTGCTGCCATAAAGTAACAAATAGGGCAAAAAAATTTTAAAAAGTAAACTTTTAAATTAAAAATAACTAATCTTTTTGCTGTGTGGAAAGTGGAAATTTTAAAAGTAGAATGAAATTTATGATTTTTTTAAAAACAGAAATCTGCCAAAAAACATAAAACATTCTCACCCCTGTCTTGATTATTTCAAACTTTTACAATTGTTCTACAGTGAAGTCTATGACAGAATGAAAGGACAAATTGTATTTTTTCATGAAAATTCTTCATATTTTTCTCTTTCTTTCTTATCTTCCTGAATTGTTCTGAAGCAAAGCAGGTGAATCTGTGACTTTAGGGCTTTCGATATCTTCTGAAACTATTTGAATACGGATCACTTATAAACTTCAGAAAATAAAAGATAGCAGAGGTTTATAGAAGAAAATTTCAGAAATAAAAGGGTGTCTTAGCATCTGCAAATTTTGAAAAGGCATTTTTCATCATTTTAAATACCAATTATTTTCTGGATAGGTTACTCTTCTAAACTTTTCTGAAAAGAAGAAAAATATTTCCAAAATTGTGTGCGACCTTGTATTTACACTGAATTTTAGAAAGCATTTTTACCATTTTAAGAAATGTTGCAGTAGATTTTAATAATGTAACAAGATTGTATGTTTCCAACATTTCTGTTTTAAATTTGAATTTCTCATGTTTTTGTATTTCAAGTTTTTCTTCATCTCATCTAAGCAACTACGAGTACCATTGCCAGTATATAAATAAAAAAGGATGGGGAATTACATCATTCTACTCATTACTGGCGAGTGAATTTTTTAGGCAATCTTAAAAATTACAGGGTAGAAAGTATACCAAAAAAACTTCATATTTTTATTTGTCAGGCATATTTTGCAACTCTCCCAATTTCCAAAATGTAAACCTGGCACCAAGTTCTATTCTCTACACCTTTTTTCTGTTATGTATATTTAAAAAAAGGAATGGAAAATTTAAGAAAATGTTAGTGTGCTTGGTTGGTTATATAGAGTTTAATGGCACAAGGTCCCATTGGGGACAAAATGTTAGTGTGAAAATGCATTGTAGTAATGAATTATTTTTTGCAGCTGGATAAATTTTGTCAACTTTTTTCAACTCTATGATGTATCTAAGTAGCTAGTAAGATTTTCTGATATTCCCCGCCCCCTGTATCAATAATATACTTCATCATATGGGAGGGTAGAATCACTGAAAAACTTTTTTGTACAAAGGCGCTTGTCACTGGAAGAGTAGCGCAGAATGTGTATGTGAATATATATATATATTTAGATATACATGGGAAGCTAGATAATTAAAATTCTGTCAAGATACTTTTTTTTATAACTAAATAAAGATATTTATTATTGAAATTGTGTTATTCTTTATTAAGGAGGGATTAATGTAGATTAATGTTTAAAAATAACTTTCGTATTGAATATTTTTAATACTTGTGTTTTTGGTTACACACAATTTAAAACGTGTGTATTAGTTTCAGTGTAATAATGAACCATATTATAATATTGATACATCATTTGTAAGAACTATATAGAAGTCATGACATAAGAAAAAACAATATTCAGAATGGACAAAGAAAGAAACACATGCATAGATCTTATTATTTTTTTGTTATTTTGTAGGCAAACAACAGAGAAGCTTTATTTGCTTATTTAATTATATTATTATTATAATTGAAGATGGGAACTGCCTTGTGTGTGATGGATTTAATTGCTGAAAGAAATGGTACATACCATACTTTGGTATGAATGTGCAGTTTTTTGTTATGGAAACAATACTGCCTAGTCCATTCCTTTCTGACGGTGTGAAAACATACCATTTTCTAAAAAGCTTTTTTTTTTTTTTTTTTTTTTTTTTAATGAAATAAATGCTTGTTTTTATAATAATATTTTTAATGAAATCTAGAATATTTAATTATTGGATATCTAGAATATTTAATTATATTTTAATGAGCTGCATTTTTTATATTTAAAACAAAATTGTGAAATTTTACTTGTTTTATTTTTTACACAAAGTAGAAAAGTTCATGTTAATGTACCTGATAAATGCTTTGAACTATTTAAAAAATAATTAAATTTTGAATTTTAAAAGTTTTTTAAAGAATTAGTACAAATCTTTAATCAGTCTTGGATAGCAATGCAACTTTGCAGCATTTTTTTTAATGGGAACATGTGAATCACCTTATTTATTATGAATACAGTAAAGTAAATTATAAAAATATTGACAAATATTTTTGAACAATTCTAAAAGTTCTTACTTTTCTCAATAAAAAAATAATTATCCATTTGCTGCTTTATTGAATGGTTTGTTCATTGAGTTTATCTTTCTATATTTTTCAAATTTCTTAACTGTATTTTTTTTTTAATACAAAATACGGCAATGTGTTTTATTCTCCAAAGCTACACTACTGAAACTAACAACTGATAGGATAATATTTTTTAAAGTCTTGCATTCATGCATGTATGCATATTTAGAAATATCACTCCAAATGTAGTACTACCAAGTTACTAATTAAAATTAAATCTTTCTTAGTATTGAAATTCTTAACCGTATTATTTATCTATAAAGAATAAAGAAAGGCATTTCTTCAAACTGAATAACTGTTTTATTAACATTAAAAGGAAAAATCAAACAAAAAAAAAAAAAAGATTCAAACTTGAAAAAAAATAAATTTCATTCATTTTATCTTTTATGAAAAGACAGTTGACTTATCATCAGTGGTATACAAAATGTAGTACTTTTCCACCTATTTCTCTACTCATTTTCTTTTTCTAACTCAAAAATAATATCATCTAACACATAAAGAAATTTGGGTTTCCAATTCCTCAATTGATATTCATTTACTTGCCATATACCACCATTCTTAAAGTGTTTTTTAAACTTTATCACTTCATCCTTCGATGGTAAACATTCTTTGATGAAGTATTTGAGTAAACTCAACTGATTGTCATTCAGCAACTTCTTGCAAGTGTCTTCTGACACATCATAAATAATAGACTTTTTATCTGCAGGGGTCGCATCTTGGAAGAGCAACTTGATGTTATCTTTGTCTCTAATCTGAAGCAGCTCCGATACTATACGAGAAATAATGCCATTACTTAAAACATATCTTCTGTAATTATGAGGGCTTTGCTCCCAAAATTCCTGAAAAAGTTTTCGATAATTGAAATCTTTATAGCCCCCTATTATGCTACCAGTGAAATGGATGAATACGGATTCATAAATTCTTTCGGGAAGAAAGGTCCACATATGGTTTGCTGTTTCCATAAAGAAGTTCTGCCATGGCCAATTTAACAAACATGACAAAACACCCAAAGGTTCAATTTTAAATACTTTTAATTGTTGCGATATAGATAACTGTGAGAGTAGAAAACATAAAACATCAGAATAGGTCCCTACCTGAAATCCATTAGGTTCGCAGATGCATATAGGATCAAAACGAATAAATACTAGAAGTATTGTACTTTTTATCAAGGATTCTTCTCTTTCTGCAGTGGTCAGTTTCTGCAAAAAATATTCAGTAGCCACTTTATTATTATCAAATACTACACGTTCAAAGGCATATTGATATGGAGAAAATCTGCGTCCCATTTTTTTAAAAATTATGCTGTCCATCTTCTCAACTTCTCCATTTATCTGACATGTCCAAAATATCACCAATTCCTTCTGATCTTCCTGACTATAGAAAGATTCCCTGCAATCTTCATGTATTTTTTCCCATAATTTTGGAATGTCCTCCTCTAAGCAGTAAATGCATGCCAACTTATAACGTGTCGTAATATCTATGTCCTCATCTTCAATCATCAATTCTGCTGTTTTTTTCCTATCTATAGTCCCTTGTGGCGTCCAAAAAAATTCAGTTGGTAGAACTATTCGAAGATTATAGCTGTCATGGAAATCCCTCCATTTTACAATTTCAAAGCCTACAGGTCTAATAATACATAGTATTTCCTCTTTTACCTGTTCTGGAAGAGGAAGCTTTGCTACTTTTTTCAGTGCTATAGCTTCAATTTCCACCCACTCTGATTTAATATCTGTATAATTTAATGGAATCTGGAATTTTGATAATAAATCTTTCACATCTTCTTGATTCCATAATGTAGCAGCTACTTTAACACGAGCAATATGCTCAAGTGTTGGCTTTGGAATATAATTCATTATTAACTGCAAATAAATGTTTAATTGTATGGAAAAAGTTTTGCTGTTTCAATGAAAAAAATTATAGAAGTTTTAAAATGAGAAATTGTTTCTCATAAACTACACAGTAGTTAAGTATCTTAAACACTACAGTTGTGTTTCAAATTTTCTAATATAAATCAGGACAAAGTAAATAGAAATTATTCTTTCACTTGCAAACATCAATATAAAATATACAAGCATGTGACAGTTTTATAAATGGTTAATAGTTTCTCTAAATTGATGCTATATACCCCAAAAATATAATTTGCTTTAAAATTAACTTTTCAGATGGATGTTCAAAAATTCAATAACACTACTACGACTGTACAGCAAGTAGTAAAGGATTAGGCTCATTAAGCTTGCTAGGTGTAGTAAATGAAGTTCTGGAGGCTCAATGATTGAAAATAATCTTGCTGATGTGTCAGAAAGATTAGAAACACCAGAACCTACAAGAAAAAAAAATTAAGTAAAATATAAAATATTCATAGCTCAAAAACATTATTTTGCAAGAGTGACCTATACAGTACACAAAAGAATACATCTGCTCCAGGGTTTTTACATATTTGTGAAGAAGAAAAAACAAGGAATAAAAAAATATTCTAAAAAATTTAAGAATATTAAATGCCTTACTCTATTTTTCCTGTATGCTGCACCCTCATGTAACATATGTTCCCTAATAGTTAACATATTATTTGAAGAAAAGCATTTTAAATAATTTTATTCTATTAAAATCTAATAATCAAAGGAAAAACTAGTCGTTGGGGGCCATCGTAATACTTACCCATCATGGATATGCATAATGTAAAATATTAAAATAAAAAAGTGTAAACTACTTATAAAATGCATTGCAATTCGAATAAAATCATGGCTTGATGACGGTAATGAACTTTAAATGCTCTATTACAGAATTGCGTAAAAGAAACATCCTTATAACTCTAAAATTGATAATCCAATTAATTAACAGTTTACTGCATTGGATGAAGCGTCTCATTTACAATTAAAATATATCTTTCAATCGAAATTTGAATGAAATACAGGGTCATGAAAAATCAAATGAGTGTGGAAATAGGATTCCAAATATCTCGGCAACTCATTATCTGATCGACTTCATGCTTTATGCAAAATTTGTGTTTTTTTATTGTCTTTTACATTCATTTCTTAAAATAAACAATTTTGAAATTTTTTTTTTATCAGAACGAATAGTTCGAGATTCCGAAAAAATAGTTCCGGTTAATCGAGGTTATTGATATTAAATAGGCTTCTTCCCATTATTACATACTAAGTACATACCAAATTGCAAGTCTCTATCTCAATTTTTTTGGGAGATAGAGAGTTTACAGACACACAGACGGACAACAAAATTTTTTTTTCTAAAAATATGTTTTTTGGAATCTTCAGTGTCTGAAATGTGTAAATCCGTCAAAATTTTTTTTTTGATTTTCAAAATGATTACAAGACTTACCCTATACTACGTATGATGGGTAAGTAATAATGCAATATTCACAATTTATTGCTTAGTGGCTTCCTAAATTTGAATATGAATTTGATTGTCAACTATTTTATCTAATGACCTATTGTCATACATAACAGAATCCAATCAAATCTCAATGTATCACATGCACCTAGATTTTTAAAATAAATTTTGAAAGGAAAAGCATGTATCATATATGAAAAAATACAGTAACTTGATTTTTTTTTTTTTTTAATGCCAGCAACAATTTCAGTTCAACCTTTGTAAATAAGAAAAGATTTTCATTTTAAAGGTAAATCTTTTACATGTCATACATAAGGTCTGTTTCAAAAGTTTAAGCACAAGCATAAAATGTCAATTTTCAAAGAACTATAAAAAGTTAGAATGAATAACATTTTTTTATTTGCAGATTTCGCAACATTTAAATAAATGTTATCAAAAGTAGAAAAAATAAATTACATAATTGTAAAAAATATAATTAAAAAAAAAACTGTCTCAAAAGTTTATGCACAATGTCAAAAAACTACCAGATTTATAATTTTTACAGAACTTTTACTTACAAATTATTTTTCTGTGATTTCGGATTAGTTCAAATAAACATGCATCCATTAAAATTATTAGTTTTTGTAGGGTTTCTGGCGGCAAAGAGTACCATGCTTTCTCAATAGCCTCTTGCAGTTCTTCAATAGAGTCCTACTACTTTCCATTGCCGCAAACCTGGTGGGTTAAAATACCCCAGACATTCTCAATCAGGTGTAAGTCTGGACTTAAAGCTGGCCAGTCAAGAACTTTAACATTTATCTGAGAAAGCCAAAGTTTTGTAGAATGTGGATTGAGGCATTGTGTTGTTGAAAAGTCCATTCAGGACCTCCCAAAATGTCACCGAATGGAAGCAAATGCTGGTTCAGCGTCTCTTGATAATTTTTTTAATCTTGTCTTCCTTTTAGAAAAGCCAGAGAGGTCTGGCCATTGAATCCAAATGCCTCCCAAACTATAACAGATTTACCGCATTGCTGCCTGCTGAAAAATGTCCTTGGTTCCTTTTGTAAATCATGCCAATACGCGTTTCAATCATCAGGGCCATCTAAATTCCACTTTTTCTCATCGCTGAATAAAACAGTAAGCCATTTGTCCCCGTAGGACTTGTGTTTTTTAGACCACTTCATTCTTGCCTGTTTGTGATGTAATTTGAGAGACAGTTTGTGAGTCATTTTCTTTAGTATGATGTAATCACACTCTTTAATAGATCTATGTACAGTGTCTTTGGACATCTGTACACTGAGATTATTTTTAATTTGCCGTCCATATGGACATATTTTGTCTAGATACCAATCTCAGTTATCTTGGATCAGTCTGAACAGTCGTCATACATGGTCATCCACATCTTGGTTTCTGCTTAAAACGATCATTTCTAGAGAGTACTTGATATATACCTCACTTTGATTGACTTAAAACTTTTGCAATTTCAGAAACAGTTTTATTTTGCGATTTCAATTTAAAAACTTTCAAAATCTAACATTTTGTGAATCCTTTACCCTTTGATATTTTTAAAACGAGAGGAAATAATTTCTAAACCTTTTATACTTTTATAAAAGTGCAATATGATGTCATACAACGTCATTACACACGGCCAATCCCATGTTTCTAAAAAATTTGCATAAATTGCTTAAACTTTTGAGACAGCGTTTCTTCAAGAAAAAAGAAAAAGAAAAGAAAAGAAATATTATTTTTTATTTTAACCACCCAAAATGGCTTATTTTATTTTATTTTGATTAAATGTCGAGTATTTATTGTAAATTAGCATAAAATATTTTCTTCTTCAATTATTTTAAACCAGATTTGCAGAGTGCTTAAACTTTTGAGACAGACTATACTTAAGAAAAATTATTATACATGACATATTGTATCCATATTGCTGGTGGAAGTTAAATGAGATAATATGTTCATCCATCTGCATCCAATCAATGCAAAATTAGACTATCCATTTTTCAGAATACAACTGACATTACAGATTGACAAGACTGACTTAATTTCCCATATACTTCTACCACTTTCTAAGATTTCATCACAATTTGCACAGATCAAGTTGATTCTGTTGTAAATGTTTTCATTATTGTTATGTCTAAAAATTCAGACTGATTGAAGTGGAGCACCCTGTAATTCTGACAAAGAGTAGTTGTGACCTCGGTTTCCTACACAAAAATTGTTTGCTGTAGTATGTTCTACCACCTCTTAAATGTTATAAACATTATGCTGAAACACCTTGTATGATAAGCATGCATCTTTTCTCTAAAAATTAATAATATAGATTTTAAATAATATAATCATATTAGTTTGTTATGAAAAATAGTGTTTGCAAACATTTTTCAATTGTTAAATATAACATTATGCAAATACATATAAAAGCCACACATTTTCTAAAAGACATATAATATGCACACTGGAGTAGTAGTTCTGTCAGTTTGTTGACATGACTCCAAAAAAAATGTGTTCTCTATAAGGAGTGTTTCCTAGAAATCTGCACAAAATTTTTTTAATGGGAAAGCTATCAAGAAATGAGACAAAGTACAAACGGGCACTGTAAGGTAACTTTAATAACCACATTACCCTGTAAAACAGTTACTGGTTTCAATTAAACCATGTCCATTGCCTAAATAAATTTCTAATAAAATTTATTTTTCTCATTGAATAGCAGATCTCTCAATGAAACAAGGCAAAAATTACTATTAAGAAATACTGGTGAAAAAAAATCTTAGCATTTGGCAGCTATGAAAATAACAGGATTGCTGGATTGTAGTAAAAAAAAAAGTTGGACAGCCTTTTTCTGGTTTTAACCACTTAAATAAAGAATGCTTTTATTAAAAGGTGGTTTACAGTTAATTCATATTAAATTTGGATTAGTTTATTTTTAATGCACTCATAAATGTTTTCAAGTAAACTATAGATAAACTTCTATTAAATATTATCAAATTTCTATCAAGTTTTTATAACTGCTAGAGAGAAACTATCAAGGCATTATGTGTCGGAAAGAAAACAGTGATGTCGCTAGGTTTTTGAAATCCTGGGTGCCTCTGCGGCAGACACTTAAAAAAAAAAAATTGTGTCCCTTTTTTACAAAAGTCAGTCATTCTTTTACAAATAAGACATCCAATGTATTTAATACAAAATATGACATTTTTGCATTATTCCAAGAAAAATATGCAGCTGGAAGAATTCACCACAATATTTTCTCTGCAGAACATAGTACACACACAAACTTCTCTCCTTATTACTGTAGATATTTTTACTTTTCATTGTATTAAGCGAAAATTCATTAAAAGTTATTTAGGATTTAAAATAGCTTGACGCATACACCATCTGTGTTCTTATGCTACTACAAACCGTATGTGTTTTTAAATTTTAAGGGGACTTTTTAATCAATACCTTCAATTAAAAAAAAATTATAATGAACATATCAATTTTTTCACTTTATTTTGCTTAAAATGAATTTAGACGGATGTATTAAATTCTCACAAAGGGTCAAACCAGTACAATAATTAAAAATATGGGGAAAAAATACTTCTATCCAATTTGCTTTTGAATGATTCAGAGTTGCAATCTTTAAATTCATTTTCTGTTTTTTCAACATATCAGTATGACTAATATGCTAAAGCTTCAAAATATACTTTTCACATGACTTGCTATTATTTATGGATGATACTTAAATGTTGAATCTGGCAAAACATTGAAAATTCTCATCTCTGATTGATCAAAGATCACACTTATCAGATGCAATGAAATTTTATCAAAATTCTCTGACTTATTTGGCCAATTTCCAAATTTTCCCAATTTTTCCAGGTTCTGGAAGTGGCTTAGCAACCTTGGTATGTGTTCATGCTTTAGTAATAATATGCTTTAATAGTGTTCAGATGCAAGTCTGAAACTTTATACAAGTTAGTTTAATGTCTCTGCTGTAAAAGTTTAAATATGAAGGGGTAAATTTTAGAGCGGGTTTTTTAAGATAGGGCTTATAACAAGCATCTTGAAAAATAATGCTACGGCTTATTTTCTAACTAGCTCTGATTTCTGGGGAAGCACCATAATAATAAATTTCTTTCAGAAAATAAGATGTATTATTCAACATTCGAAAAAATATAATGCATAATAAAAAACTAGCACTCTAGAATTTAAAGAAAAAGGTACCATATGTATGCAGATATAAACAATTGCAGGGTGCTATTGATCAGAAAAGACACTTTTTACATTCTTAAAAGCATGTTTTAGAAAATGTGCTCTCCACACAATTGAATATTTTAATATAAAAGGGAAAAAGGGCACAATTTGACTGAGAGGCAACAAAGGCATTATGTTTGGATGAAGATCAAGAAGGCTTTTTAGGGTTCCATACTTAAAAAGCAAAAATGGACCCATTATAAGATCACTCGTGTGTCTGTCTGCCCATGTGTCCCTTCCATTTTTCTCGTAAACTATGGAATGTGGCATAAAGGCTATTGATCCACATATTTATAGGTTATTAGCCATTTGCAAACATTTTTAAGAAAAATTTAAGGGGGCTAATTAAGTTACACAAAAAAAAAGTTAGTATATCGTCTAGGGTATTGTTGTAAAGATATAGCATGGAACTTGACAAAATAATTGTTTTCATTTTAGGTATTATATTTTCAGAGATATAATCAAAAATGCACTGCACAGATGTCCTCCACCCCCCCACTATTTCGAATCTACTTAGCTAAAATTATGAAAAAGGTAACAGTTTATTTAAATCTTGCAGGAAAACTACACCAATTATCCTTGGTCACATAGTTTGTAGCCGTTCAGTTAGGGAATTGAAGGACGTTCGAGGTACCTATTGACAAAGGATCATCCAAGGATTGTTGAGATAGATTTTTAAAAAGTTGTCAGTAATTAGCCAAGATATTAATTAAAAACCTATCTAAAAAAACATGTATAGATCAATGTGGTGTTGCACTTAGCAAACTTCTTTCAAAGCATGCTTAGCACAATGCCAACTTTAAACTTTCTATAACTTAGCTTATTACATAACCCCATGTTGTATAGTTTTTTCTACAAAGTCTTATTATTTTAGCAACATTTTTTTGTAATATTGCATTTAGTAATTAATAAATTTATTGTATTTAACTCTTTATGCACAAGTAAAACTTGCACTTGACCAATTACTATTATTTTTTTATCCAAAGGGCTGGCAGCATGCAGCATCCTCCTGAAACTGTCTGGAAGGAACTCTGTATATGTCTACAATAACTTCTAGTAAATAGTTACAAAATTAATAGGTTACTGGAACCTATTACCAAGTTAGTATAGAACGATGGAAATGTATTAATAGAAATTAACTTTTTTTGAACATGTAGCAGTATATTACGGAAACACCATAGCCAATTCTGCTTTTAAGTTCTATTCATGTTAAGCACATCTAATTTTTTTTTTAAGAATAGCGTAGTCTATATCAGGGCATTAAACTACATCAATTTTTGCTACACAGTATAATTAATTGCATTATTAATTACATATTTAAAAAACATTTATCCAAAATATGCATGTGCAGTATGTTTGTACTTCTACGAAGATTCATAAAACAAAAAGTAATTAAATATACAAAGTTGGAAAGGTTTGAAACAGAATAGTGAAATCCATGGTTTATACTGGACTGTCTAAAACTGTTTTTCGGAAAATTCTATTTTAGCAGAACAACGACAAAAAAAAAATTTCTGTAGAAAGTCAACAATTTATCATTATAGAACTTTAGTTATTGAATGTGGATATTTGAAATATGTCTGTAGATGTGCCATACTATGGGAATTCGGGAGTATGTTCAGATTTTTTTTTCACAGGATCTTGTTTTGGTGAAATTGTGAAGCTTTTTTATATTTGTGAAAATTCTAGTCATAATTTTGTAAATTTGAAATTATCATAACATTCAAGTTCCTGTATGTCTATCCTTTACATATAAAATGCTAAGTAATACATTCGTTGGAGATTCAATTCTTTTGTGAGAGGTCAGATTTTATTTTTAAATAATTAAATTAGTGAAAGGTTTAGTTTGGAGATGAAAAAGTTTTGTGAAAGGCAATTTTAAAGACAACTAATTTTGTGAAGGGTCTGGTTTTGGGATGTGAAATTTTGTGAAGGCTCCTGTTTCAAGACGAAAATTTTCATGAAAGGTCCTTTTAAGGACCAAAAATGTTTCTAAACAGTTCCCTGTAATTGGTCCCAAGATGTCTTTTTTTTTTCTTAAAAGAATTAAAACTTTAATATTTTAAAATCTGTTGATAATAAAGTTCCTGAATAATCTAAACAAAAGTAATTGTATCATTTTTAAATCAAAGCAATTTAGAATTAGAATTACATTCAGAAAAAAATATGTTGTGGAAGGGAGACTAAAAACTACTTTTTGAAGTATTTTTTATGCACTTCTTTTTATAAATAAACCTTTTTCTGCATTTTTACAGCATTAAGCCTTTAATTGGTTAAAAAACAAAAATAATATATTTAAGATGTTAGCAAATTTTATATGGGTCGCCTAAATTAAAGTGGCACTACAGTCGGTTTGAGAAATGGTTTACTGGTATAAATATAAATTAGTATATAGAAGAAAGAAGTAATATAGGTGTAACAGATAGGCTAGACAAAGTCACCTTGTAGGTTGAAACAAGTGTCCCAGCAGTCAACGAGACGATGGATACCCTGGGTGAAGAAGCTCTGGGGCTGGTTATGGAACCAATTTTTAACGGCAGCTTGGACCACATTATTGTTGTCCCTTCAGAGCTTTCTTGAGTGGACTGAAGATATGGTAGTCACATGGGGAGAGGTCTGGGCTATCAAAGGATGTACTGCTTCTTCCGTTATGAAAATCTCTACATCATCGGAATACTGATATGCGTCACATACACATTTTGCATTCAACGATAGATTTCACTAGCACTCACATTTTCTGCTGTTAAAAATAGCATGACCATGCGTTGACACCATTTGGAGATATACATGATGCGAACAATGCCTTTTAACATGCTCCTACGCTATCACACATTCATCTGGCAGAATCTTACTATATTGCATGCATTCCCAGCACTCTGCGCCCTCTATGCACAGTCATCTTTTTCTTCAAATGGCTGAGTTATTACAGAAATGCAACTTTCATTTGGGTAACCTTATAGTTGTTCCCTCCAAAGAATTTTTAATTTCTTTTTTCACAGTCAATACATTTTTAAAAATATCTTACTATAAACTTATCAAGTATTAACAGAATGCAATAAGTAAATTCTAAATTTATACTAAATTCAATAATTTAAATACATATATATGAAGCAAAAAGTTGTGATGGAGAGGACATTTTCGTGGCAGAGGGGACAACTTCTTTGTTTTTATTCCAAATGCACTTATTGTGTACTCATTGTATTGAGGACACATCAACTAAATTTTTATACATTTATATTTTAAATATTTTGGATTTCATGATAATGTTAGTTACTATTAACAGGTTAATGTTGAAGGGAATATGAAGAAACTTTGTAACAAGCTCGATTGTTGTGGCAATAAAATCTCTTAAGCTTCAGTTCACACCATTTGCTTGTCATGTTTTTAACATTAGAACATAGCAAAGACAACTCATTACTTAAAAAATAACATGCCAGATAGTGATATTTTTATTACTAAAGTTTTTGCAGAAAATAATTTTTTAGGCAACAGAAAGAAGTGGTAAGTGCACACTCACATGCCCAAGAAATGACAATTTTCACAGCAGTGATCTACTACAAACATGATGGGATTAAAGATTAGTTTATGCAATGATCTCTGATAACAGTATTCACACAGACTTGAGAATTAAAATCCAAGGAGTCTAGATAATTTCTAAGGAGTTCAAGAATTTTAAAGGACTTATTGTATTTTTTCATGTATGCTGTGCCCAAGGGCTTAATTTCTATAAAAAAAAACAGTACCAGAGCCCTAATATTCTGCAGTACTAATAACCGTAGCATCCCCCCCCCCCTCCCTCCACTGTCACTCCAATCTGCATATTTTTTTTTTTCATACATTATATGTATTTGTAAAATTAAAAAAAAATTTCTCTTTAGCAAAATAAAAATTTATTCAGTCATTAGCAAAATATCTATCTGAATTTACTTAGCTGTCAATTATTCCACTTTTTTAGTTATTACTCCGGCCGAATAGAAATCGTTACCTAATTTAAATGTTAATTAATCGCAGAATTCTGCGATTAAATAAAGTAAGGATTGTGATTTGGAAATAGTGTTAACACAAAAAAAGAATATTTTATGAAAAAATGAAAGAAATGTTCAAAAATTAATATTTATATGCTGAAGAATCCAACAAAGATATCAACTTCGATATGGGAGGAAAAGAAAAGGGTAATTTAGGCTTTGGTTTTTCGGAAGCACTTGCACTGGGCTCAGCAGAATTCTGACCAATATTTAAATATTTACTAAAAGCAGAGATGTACCGGAGACGGGCTCCGGTGGGCTCTAGCACACTTTAAGCCCTGCTGTGGCCTCATGTAACACATTTTATTTTTAATACATTCATTTAATTAGTCATTAACAATAGGAATAAACACAAAGTACCTAATGTAGTTCCTCAAAGTACAATTAGAAAACCTTTAAAGATTGAAACCAGTCCTGAACCGGACACACTTTAACCAGAACCTAAAATAAAAGAAAATTAATCCACATTTTAATACAATTCAGTGAAAGGACAACTTTATCTCTAATATTAATGTACAAAAAAAAAAATATATATATATATATACTCATTAATGTTCATATGTATAGTTTTTCATCTAAATATTTAAGACATTCTTAAAAAAAAAAGGACCAACCTGAACTTGACCTGTAGGAAAATAAATATTCATCAACCTGGATCAACTAAACTGCAAGTCAGGTTACTCTGTCTGATGCATGACTACATCCAAAACCTAAAATCAAAGAAAATTGATCCAATATTTAATGTACAGTACGGGATCCGTTATCTGGCGTTCTCGTATCCGGAACACTCTAAAAACCGGAATGCAAAACGATAACCAAAGTTTAATTTATTTCATTTCTAAAAAGTAAAAAGATATCGCAAAATTCTTCAGTCAGTCGCAGAAAAAAATCACGAAATTTGTCCATCGATTGTATGAAACAATCCCGTGAGTTTTGCCTGAGAATCATGAGAATAAATCCGTAAATTCACCAATTGTTCACACGAAATTATGGCAATTAATCGGTCGTGGAAAAAATACGAAATTCGGCAGTCAGTCTCACGGAAAAATGTGTAATTCGTCAATTGAGGACAGAAAAAACTGCATAGTCCATCGGTAGAAAGAAAATATCATGAAAATCGTTAATGTGTTGCAAAAAAAAAAAATCCTGATTTTTACCAATCGGTCGCAAGAAAAACAACAAAATTCACCAATCAATAGTAGCAAAATATTGTGACATTCACGAATCGATCGCAGGGGGAAAAAAATCTCCAATTCATCAGTTGATTGTCAGAAAAAATCGTGAAATTCTTCAGTCGGTCCCGGAAAATTATTGCGAAATTCTTTGTTTGGTCACGGGTAAAATATCTCAAAATTTGTCTGTAAATTGAGAGGGAATTATCAGATATTGCAATATTTTTCACTGAACAACTGATTTGTGGAATGCAGCACTGAAGCTACTTCCATGAACAGCAAATCATGTCAATGTACAGGATACAAGAACAATTAGTGCAAGAGACATGTTATAAGTAACAAACTTTAATAGAAATATTCCAGAAATCTACATCAAAGGATTCTGCTCCCAAGTCCAAAAACTAATTCATAATTGTTAATGTAATATTTTTATAATTTGAATTGTAATTCAGAATGTTTTTTATTCTTTGCAAATAAGTTATTAAATTAACAAAATTGTAAGTATGCATTTGTATATATATCATTCATGTTTATCACTAGATGTGAAATTAGTCATTTTGTACATTTCTTATAATAAAGTGTTCTGAATTACGGAAAAACCCTTTATCCAGAATACCCTAGGTCCCAAACATTCTGGATAACAGATCCTATACCGTAGTAGAAAACTTAGTCTATCACCATATCTACCGCAAAATCTCGTTAATCCGCCCCCCTAAATATGACGGAAAATCGTAAAATAATCAGGGGGGCACTTACATGGTATTAAAATTATAATGATATTTATGGGTGGTGGTTGGGAGATGCTAATGGCCAATCGTCGCAAAGTATGCATTATTTTAATAAAGTGACAAAAGAAAAACATTTTGAAAAAAAAAATGATATACAAAGTCGAAAAAATCTATTTTAGATTATAGAAAATTTTGGATTTCAGAAGCTTTGAAACTGGAATGCATTTAGATAAATAACAACACTAATATCTGTCTAATATGGTAACAGAAAAATAAAAGGAACTTAATAATTTAAAATAATTAACACTGAGAAATTGCAGTTGAAAATGCCCTGAAATACTTTCTAGAACTATAGTCTGTTTAGTGAAAGGAGATAACAGAAGTAAACAAATGCACATGCGGATTGGCGATGCTTGAACCTGGCGCTGTGCCAGAAGTGCCAAACAGACTGTCTGAAGTGTTTGAGCTTCAAATTAACAAATCGAAATAAAAAATAAAATTCGCCAACCCAGGGATTTGTGCCAAATGTGTGGCTCCTTGGTGATTTTTCTGCAACCCGTTTGTTTACTTTCGTTATCTCCTTTCCCTGAACAGACTATAGTAACATATTATGTGGTGTCGCCATCTGTTGTAAATTAGGAAGATTAAATAACCTTTTTTTCTAATCATGATTTCACATCTATAAATGCTAAAATAAATAATACAAATCACAAAAATTGAGAACATACA
Source organism: Maratus michaelseni (assembly GCA_963931845.1). Lineage (NCBI taxonomy): Eukaryota > Metazoa > Arthropoda > Arachnida > Araneae > Salticidae > Maratus > Maratus michaelseni. Next base: position 323,407,387 of record OZ007595.1, on the reverse strand, counting down.
GAATGAACTAGACAAAATACGCTACAAATTCGACTGTGGCACCATCTATTGATCAATCAATCGATAAATTTTTTGTGATTGGTTTTCACAATAACGTTAAATACGACTATAAATTTTTTGATAAAATAAATAGATTCTTTTTTAATTAAAATATTTCACACACAGCATCAAATACACATTTTAAAACTTACTTCATGAGAAACTTTCACTATCGATATTTTTATTACCTTTATATCGCCATGGAGATAAATTTACAGCAAAACTAATGTTTGGTTTTATTGCTTCTTCAGATTGACAATAGTTGAAGTTGTGTAATGTTACTTTTGTGTTTGTACACACGTTTGCGATACATCAAAGAATGGTCACGCCTTTCTGATCCGTCAGAAAAAAAAACACTTGTGAGATAAAATTGTTGGTGTTGATCTTGACGTGCACGGTGAAATTTCTTTTGGGGAGGGCGCTTTCTCGGGATTTGTTGAATTTTCCAATTTGTTTACAAAGTGGGAGAGGGGGGGGGGGGGCTGCTTAATCAGGAAGGGCAGATTAACGGGATTTTACGGTAATTCAATTTAATTTTTATGTTAAAAATATTATTTTACATTTATATTCAAATATATAACTTTTCATCTGAAATAATATTCTGGACTTTGATTTAAAAAATCTAGTTAAACTGATTTAGACAGCAGTAAGAAACAAAACTCAATCCAAAACCAAAAATATTAGCCAACCCAAACAAAACTTGCAATGAAAAATAATTACTGCAAGCGCAAACAGAGCTCTGATAAAATTGGGTTACTAACTCAATACAGGACTCTAGATCAGATAACCCAATTTTACATTTCGGTCAGGATTTCTTTCTGTTTTATAAGTATGTTTGTGATACATAGCAGTTGTAATTTTTAGTTACTATTCTTGAATCAATCAAAATGCTTTATAGTAAACTCCTGCCCTGGGCTGGGTAAGTCAATTTTTCTGCAGGTCTGTTTTTTTTTTTATAGACCTTTTAATTTATAACTATCCTTCAATGAAATACTTGCCCTGCATCAAGTCGAGTAACCTATCTTTATTGAGGGTATTCTTAATTTGATATGGTGGGGGGGGGGGGGATATGTGTTGCAATATTATAAAATAATTGTTAAAAAAAAAACATAAGGCATGGAATTGGACTGAGCTGCATTATAAATCCTTCAAAATATATTTTAGTAAATAAACCAGTACATTGCCAATATGTTGACATAGATAAATCTGTGATATTATTATCAGTTGATTCAAGCCAAAATGGTTTATGGACTGGACAATATTATACTTCAAAATCAGGGCTGGCAAGTTTCTGCCGGGGTGGTTAAAATCAGTGGTTATAACCGGTTAAAACCGGCATGGCAGAAACTAGTTTCTGCCAGTAAGCGGCAAAAACTAAGAAATAATAATTGGAAGAACTTTAACTGCAATGATTCATAATTCACACATGTATTTGATATATAAACAATTAAATTAAAAATTAAAACTAAAGATTATGAATGTTATTCAAAGTAGCAAAAAGCTTCAAAAGGATCATATAAATATACTTTGTTTATATAATACTAATTTTCTTTTACTTGAAAAACAGAAATTTTCATAATGGTAATCTGTTGCTGTACAAGCTTAACTATTAATATTATTTACAGTTGAATTTCTATTTAAAAGTAAAAAAAAAAAAGAAGAAATTTACAAAAAATTCTATTATATTTTAATCTACAGTAAGAATCTACATAGTTTGTTGAATCTTTTAGCATTAAAATTAAAAGAAATAATACAAAAATTAAAATAATTATTCACACGTGGAAAAAATCAAAATAGTAGAATAACCATTTACCTGGTTCAAAATATTAGAATAATGCATTGTAAATAATATGTGTTTAAAAAGAGGAAACATAGTTATTGTTTAATATTTTGTAGCATCACCTTTACATTTTATAACAGCACAAATTTTAGCAATACTCTTTAGCTTTCTATCATCTCTCTGAGTAGTTTTTGGCTTTCGACCGCTATTTAAATGCTTGTTTTCAAAAAGTCCATCGTTAGAATTAGAATACTGCTTTATTGCTATACTAACACTTGGTTGAGAACATTTTAAGTAACTGGCGAAATATTGCTGATTATGACCTTCTTTATGCAAATCAATAATACGATGCTTTGTAAACTCTTTTATGTCAAACGAATGGCCTATGTTTTACACAAAATGAAAACAATGATGATGCAAAGCGTTTTTATAAATTAAGAAGTCCCGCAGAAGATAATTTTATGCAACCTTCTGAACAAATCAGGAAAATTCATAAGCATTCTAATTTTTTGAACCACCTATTTTAGTATTCTAATTTTTTGAACCACCTATTTTAGTATTCTAATTTTTTTAACCACCTATTTTAGTATTCTAATTTTTTGAACCACCTATTTTAGTATTCTAATATTTTGAATAAGGAAAATAATTTTACAAAAATAAAATATTCACTCAAAATTTAATATTTTACAGTTTTAATTTTCTTTAATAACATGCCTTAACATGTATTAAAACATCCACCAATGTTCTTTTTTAATTGTACTACAGTGAAATAAAGCTAAATGCAATTCCAAATACAAATGGAATTAATTAGTCTAGTTTTTTGATTTGGAGCTGTGTAACATTTCTGTGAGAAAGATTTTTAACAGTTATCATTAAATTATTATGTTAAATTACAGAAAAGTAAGTTTTGAGTAAGTATTGATTATTTCTCTTTTCTTTTCAGCATTTAATTTAAAATAAGTATTGGATATAGTTTTCTATTCTGAATTTTAAATACTCTAATAATTGTTTATACATAAAATTACACAGCCATATTATAACAAAAATTTTATCTGTTACATTACTCATTTTCTCTAATACAAATTTATTTATTTTTTAATTAAAAATATCCACAATATTCTATTTGTTATTTATCCTGAATAAAATGTACTTAAGGATTTAATACAACTATAAAAGTCTCAGATTATGTCACGAAATGTGTTTCTGCCAGTTGTTGCCAGTTTCTGCCGGCAAAAACCCAGCCCTGTTCAAAATAATCTCCAAAATGGTTGATGGACAGTCTTATACTTCAAAATAATCTCCAAAATGGTTTATGGACAGTATTACTTCAAAATATTCTATCTGTTGCTGATGTTTAAAAGATTTGGATGACAGTCAGTGTTGAATTCAGAAATTCACTCCCCCCCCCTCCCCCTTGTTCTTGCACATAAAAATAGAAACAATATTACTGATAACATGCTTGTGAAAAGAAATGAGAAAATATGATATAATATAAATTTGCAACCATCAAATGCAGTTTGGCACCTAGAAAAAAAAAAAAATTGCAGGCACCATTTGGTGCTTTGCTTAAGAGTTCCTAATATCTAACCCTGCTTAGACTGCTTTAAAGATATTTTAATTGAAACATAAAAATTAGTTGTTTAATATTTGTTGGCTATTTTAACCAAAACTTCGGAGATAAGATAGCAATAACATAATTCTCCTTTCCCATCCTCTCCATCTACAGCATAAACTAAAAACTATTTTGTACAAAACACAATGTATTTTTAGTAAAATATTTAGTAATTTGTAGCATTTAATAATGAATTGGATGTTCTGTATTAACAAATGCAAAGTTACACATTGTTAGAATTTAAATCAGTAAAAAAAAAAAAAAAGCTTTATTGAGTTTAAATAAAACGTATAGCTACTTTTGCAATGTAGGAAAAAACCTATTTTTGACATGACGGTTTTTTCCACCTTTGGCAAAAACTTACCAACTGTACTCTTCAAAAAACTTTAATATAAAAGGCAATAAGAGCACCATTTGTTTGACCGAGGGCCAAGAAAGTTGTTACTTTTTTTTTAACCAATGTGCAAGCAGTGTGCAGCACCCTCTTGAAACTGTCTGGGAGAATATGCTAACACGTGGGCAGTACTATATGCTTTAAAGCTTTTACAGTGGGTAAAATGATTAAAGGCTGACCCATTTTGGAAACACAGGAGATCTTGTTATAATCACAAAATAAAATTATCCGTTCCAGGTATGAATGTTTCCTAAATCTGGTGGGGGGTCTGTAAATTATTCCCACGTATGGTCAATCGGAACCATGAACCTCTATAGAGGTTCATGATCGGAACAATAGCATAAAACAATTACATTATCGCAGATTCGTCAATATATTTGGAAAAGTACTCGCCTAATAACTGTACAGAATATAATATTTGAAACAAAATATACTTCAATTTTCCTCTGATAGATGACCAGATAGGAAATTTCACTGTGCGCCAGATGCCTGCGTTCAACATTCGATTTCGATTGGAAAATTCGATTATTTTCTTTTATCGCTGCTGGCAAAACACTTTAAATTCATTATAATTTTACAGCTCAAGAAATATCTCATCATCATCGAATCATCTTCACTCAAGACTTCGTAATTTTTAATTCTTTCATTCAAGTCCACATATTTTAGTGTTTGGAGATATAAATTCTGGTCATCTCTATCTTTAAACTCCCTGACATAATCAGATCCGGTTTCACTTGATTTTGTTGGCTGCTACCAAACCAACCAACCTCTTATAAAATGCATCTTTGATAATATACAAAATTATTTAAAAGGTTTAATTTAAAAAAATAACAGCATACGGATTTTCAGATCGTGAAAATCTAATTGCTTATTGCGACAATATGCTCATTTTGTTATTTTCCAGTTTCTGGATTTTATATTTGACTGGAGAAAGTATTCTTACATAAGGTAAATTTAATGTATGACCGCTTTAGTATTTATTGTTTCTGCCTTTATTAGAATCGTAACACATTTATAGGTTAAGTAGTTCAATATAATAATATGAGAAATAAGAACTTAACTGAAATTGCAGTGACGTACAAGTAAGATTGCCAATTTATCGCATCATTAATACATAATTCCTGTGCCAGGCTTGTTTTTTAAAATTATTGAAATATACGCTTTAACATACGTTATTGAAATAGATGGTGGGCACAAATGTAATATTTTTGTAACAGATGTGTTATACTCTCGCACCAATGTTTGGCGAATATTTTATTGGCCCGTTTTCCAAGCCCGCGCCACACCAATAACTTATATACTAGCATAATTGCCAAGTTACCATTAAAGTAAAAATTCCCTACAGTTTGGCGAATTTTTCCTTTTTATAACCCATTGAAAAAAAATGTGGGATATCTTAATTTTATTTTATTTTGTTATAAAATATGAGAACTTGATATTATTTATTTTGTTATTTTCCTTATACTTGTTGAGCTGTTTTCTGCTAGTATTCACAAATAAAACTTCCGACTAAATGGCTCAGGAAAATCATCCCTTCAACTAATGGTAAAATTCTATTAAAATTATTATTTACTATAAAGTCGGTCAAAGAGTTATAGATTTAAACTCAGATAATTGTTTAACACATAATTAATTAATGTCACATTCCTGATATTGGCATATCCAAGAGAACGGTAATAATTGGGATAATATCCCCTCCCCCTCAGTGGCACAGCCAAGCCCCCCCCCCCCCAGAGCTAAAAAAATTACCATAATTGCCGCTTATATGAATCAAAGCTACTAAAGTTAAAATTAAGTTTTTTGGCCTTTCTGCCTTGGCAGAATCCACCGCTTTTTTAAATCAAATTCTATTCAACAATGTGATTCAATTAAACGGAGAAAATTCTACTTAAAACTGTGAAAGCTCATATTACACGCATAGGTTATGTCAAAACTTGATTTTTGGACTGCGTCACTTTGTCGAGACGTCTTATAGTAAAAGATGGGTCATATACTCTCACACAGACGCTTTGAGTTATATAGTATACAGTGGTATGTTTCTTAATTGCATTTCTGTCTTTGTTCCACGTTCGAAACAATAACAGATCATCGAATTCCAGAGAAAAAAAACATACACTTTGTAAGTCTCTCTCAGTTTCAAGCGGCTTTTTTTTTGTTTTTTGCTCTCAGTTATATCTAAGACCACTATGTGCGTACCCAGGAAAAAAATCTTTGCAAAGTAAGAATTTAAAAAAAGTACTTAAAGTTATAAAAAGCTATTTTTCGATTATGAGCAGATTTTTGCAATCGGTGTTTCTTTCGAATCATTTGTTTCGTAGGGGGTCTGTACACAAATTTAAAGACTATATTTCATTTGTTGGTAATGTAGCAACGACGTGACGTCTTGCTTATGATGGAGATTCATATATTTATCGTTAAAATTTTATAAATTAGTTGTGGTTCCTCTTTTAGCTATTTTTAATTCTATCGCACTTCTGTGAAAAGAAAATCTCTTTCCTTTCTATTCAAAATTCAATAATTCTTAAACTCTTTTACCGCAGCTTGAAGTGATCTTTTTTCAATTAATGTACATGTCTAAATTCTTTCTTTCGTATGTGCTTGCGGTTTTCATATGAGAAATGAAATCATTTTCAGTTTGGCATTGCCTGCCTTCCTAATGCATACATTTTGGATTACAGAATAAATAAAGAAAGATAAAATGCAACGTCCATTTCTCGATACATCTGCATGCTAAAATTCCTGCAGATGTTAAGTTTGGACAGTTAGTTTTCTGTTGTTATAAAGATGCTGATATGGTAATCTGGTTTGGCGGTTTGCGTTCAAAAAAATTAGAATGTGTTTCTCCCTAACGAATTTTCTTCTGTACCCTATGGGTCGACACGGATAAATTTGTGGCATCTCAAAAAAAGGCATTCGATTTTAAGTTATCATGATCTGAAGATATAGACCAGCCATACTCAACCTGCGGCCCGTGGGCCGCATGTGGCCCGGCGACCTTTTATGTGCGGCCCGAGGCAAAATCATATTGATTCATATTTATAAAATTAATTGAGATGTGCATAAAAAATATTTAAGACGTTCACCGTTGTTTTATATATTTTCATGGGAAGACAAAACCTGTCCTGTTATTTATAATTAATTTAAAATTGAGTTAAAACATCTCGAATTCGGTTTTCTTAGCCAAAAGTTCTTTTTACATGTAGCTTTATTTGTGCTACAGTGGTGTATACATTTCTTAATCTACAACACTAATCAAACATTATTCAAAATTAATTAAATGTGTAATGTACATTTTTACAATTAAAAAAATTAATACAAAGTTTTTGCATTGAGCAAAAACTGATTTATTAGAGAAAATCCCCGGATTTTTTTTTTCTTCAGAATTTCTGCATTGTTATATTGTTACATTTAGTACTTTATGTATAGTTAATACTGCTTTTTTAGGGTTGAACCTTTGTCGCGGAAAAAAATTGGAACTAAACTATTTTTACAAGGCTATTTCCAAATAACAAACTTCGCGGCTATTTTCTACAACATTTGCAGTAGAAATCTACCACGAAGTTTATTGTTTGGAAATACTGGTGTTAAATTTTTTTGGTAACATTTCTTCTGCAACAAACGTTCAACCCTACTGATAATACTAACTTTGCTATACTGCTTTATTATACTACGTTATGTATTTACTATTTTAATTACTTTTTAAAACACTTTTTTAAGTGTGCTGCGGCCCGCCTAACGTCGCAAACATGTGTTTGCGGCCCGCGAGATAAAAAGGTTGAGTATGGCTGATATAGACGTTCTGAGTGCTGGGGGACCGCCTCATTTTTTCAATTATCTTTCTTCAAATAATTTTTTTTTTTTTTTTTCATGGAAGCCTTAAGTCTCCGATATGTTTCTTCACAGGATGAGAGCCTTCGGGTTCTTGCTTATAGCGTATATGTATGAGCTCCAGTACTCTTTTTTCCTAGAATTTAAGCCCTGCCTGTGAGTATGGATTTTGAAAAAAAAAAAGGCGTTAAATGTGCGTTAAATGCATTTTTTTAGAAAAATACTATCTATAATTACACACAATTTTACGCTAACCATGCATTAATTTGAATTGATCAGCAATATATTAGATGTGCATTGATTTACACTTATTACATTTTAACGAACGCTATCTACATGTCATTAAAATTATACTAGCTGACTCGTCCGGCGGTGCCTGGGCTCATGATAATTACCTCAAATTTGTATGATTATATATCTTATATCAATTTTATATTTTTAAATGAAATTTCCACTAAAAAGTATTGATTATTAGACAAAAAAGCATTTTTAAAAGACACCTTCTTGTTTGGTTGCGTTTTTTGTTTGTTTGTTTCTTTTCCTCGTAAGGGTCTCTCGTTTCATAGTTTAAAAAAAAATAACCCCAGTTGTCTGAATTCTACAAATTTTTCTTCAGTTATAAACAGGTCTTGACAAATGCAGTCGCCAGGTCGCCACTGGCAACCTAGTTTTTCTATCTAGCCACCAAGTTATTTAACCCGATTTTTTTTTTATTATTATTATAATTTTTTGTATAAAAAGTGACCTAAGAAATGACCATAAATGACATTTTTTCTCATTTTCGGCATTTTTAATTAGGTAAAAATAAGTTTAACTAATGCAAATTTTAAATTAATAAAAAATAATTATTTGACTGACTTTGACACAAAAATAGGCAGAAATTGTTTTCCTGCTTCACTGTTTCATCCATGCCCCCCTCATCAAATATAGATTTTGCAGCACTCACTTATCCAGACATTTGAAACCTTCGGCAATCAACATTTCCTGAACATACCGGTTAATGCAGCCTTTATATTTTGTTTTCATAGATAAATAATTTTGATAAATTTCATTAGAAAACTTTGTTTATACCATCTTTTTAAATGATGTAACTGTTCTAAACTATGTAACTAATAATCCTACAATAGGCTTATTATTTTTCTCAATTAATTGATAAAAAACTTTTGTGCTTTTGAAAATTAGTGACTTCGGAGGAGAGCAGGTTATATTTTTTTTACTGGTAACTAGAGTTTTTTACTGGCTACCAGATTTTATCAAATTTGTAAAGCCATAGTTATAAATATAATGGTTTTACAAGCCGTGGAAAAATATTGATATCTAGCTGTAAAAGAAATGCTTTCTTCTTGCGTCTTTTTTTTTTTTTTTTTTTTTTTTTTTGCAATGTGTCTTTTAAAATAACAACACAAAAAAGTTACTGTCCGAAATCTCTGAAATTTTATTCAATTGTAAATATAACTGTATCCAACCCCTCTTTAAAATTCCATGAAAAAAGTCTAAGTCTTTGACTAAAGTCGAAGAGAACAGAGTCACGTCAAAAAAGACTAAGTCACATTTAATACTGAAAACATGAGCCGACGCCGAGCAAACCCACGACAAAATACCCAACTTTCTTTTTGCATTGTCGTCGAAAAATTCTCTTATTTTTTTCACATTTTTTTTTAATTCTCAGATTTTTTAATTTTTTTAAATACTTTTATTCATCAGAGCGTTTCCAAATTTTTGTAGGCGCTGTAATTTTGATCTTCCAAGGTGCTTTTAATGGATTGTGTCGAAATACAGACGTTTAGTTACTTTTAGCATAGAAAAAAGATCGTCTTCGAAAGGCCCCGATATGACGTGAGGTTCTAAATAAATCGTAATTTAGAATGCTTTCAGCTGTTTCACACCTTTAAATTCCCCATTTATAATAAATTCCTTATGCCAAGCATTTCTATCTTAAAAGTAATCTATATACTAAATTTCAAGTTTCTAACACTAACAGTTTCAACTAAATCATAATTTAGAACACTTTTAGAAAGTTTTCAGCTGATTTCGTCCTTTTAAAGTTTTAAATGTTTTTAAAAATGTTATAAGGAAGCATTTACTACATAAAAGTAATATCATGCCAAATTCCAAGTTTTCATACCAATTGTGTCACATAAATCGCAATTTTAGAATGCTTCTTACTCTTACATTAAATTTCGAATTGAAAAAATAAATTTTGGGGAGCATTTACGTCTTTTAAGTAACATCCATATAAAATTTCAAGACTCTAGCCCTAAAAGTTCTAAATGACTTGTTAGATTTGGCAAAAAGCAAGGTAAGTAAGTCTATTGAAAATTTTGTTAAAATTGCTTCATTATTATTAAAGTTAGGAATAAGAATTCGCGATTCTCTTGTGTATTTTTGATTGAACAAATGGATTCCAACTCTGTTATTTTCTATGTAAAAATTATTTGCTGTACTCTCTTGCTCTTCCATCTTTAAGTTTTCCCCTCATCATTTTTAAACACTTTATAAATCTAATCTAGTTTTGTGTTATCTCATTGGTGCATTTTATAGTTTGTAACTCTAATATTGTAAACGCTGTTTAAATGAATCATAACCAACGTAATTGCGGAGAAAAGCATTATGATTTCATTCATTTAAAAGACTGATTCCATTAACCGATGATTCATATAACCGGCGACCATCTTTATTATAAACTCAAAACCCCCCCTAGAACCGAATTCTGGCTGCGCCACTGCTCCCCCTCCCCCCATTCAACTGAATTTTCGATTTCATTAAGTCTTCAAAGAGTTATTTTAAAAAGCCCCTTTTTTTTCCTGGACTCTATAGAAATCATATACATAAAAATCGATTCTTACCATAATCATTTTCTTGGTATTTTTCCACTATAGGGACTTTGGCATTTTAAAAAAAAACGTGACACAGTTCAAATTTCAAAAAGTGAGACTTGTCAAATGTTATAAACAGCTTTAACCCCAAACCTAATGAACCTTTATGTTTGTTTATAATATATATATATATATATACAGTATAGGACCTCGAATCCAGAATGCTCGGGACCATTGTTTTTCCGGATTTTAGGTCTTCACTCAAAAAATTAGTCAACAAACGGCAATATGATGGAATTTCGATATTCATTCTGTTTAGAATAAGACATAATTTGTGCTTTTAAAAGTACGTAGTTAAATGAAAATAATTTAGAAAACAAACAGTTATTGATTTTTAAAAAAAACAATAAATACTTGGATTAAAAAAATTAGCAAAGAAAAAAGAAATATCAAAAGTGTGCTTACCTAACCTTAGAAAAAATTTCAACTACAACAGAACATCACTTTTTTAAAGTGGGTTGCATCCGCTGTAAAATAAAAATAAAACTGATAATCTTTATTTATCAGACACATTAAACATGTCCGATAATTTCAATTGCTTCATCTGCTTCGGCTTTTCTTTCTGCAACACTTCTTTTATTTTATAGAGTTGCATAATCTGTTCTTGGGTTATAAAACTTTTTTGTTCTAACCCCATTATCAATTAATCCATCAGACTGATGCACTTATCTATAGGGATGTTTGAAGCTCTTGGCTCGTCGACATCATCATCGCTGGTATGGTATGTATAAATGGGTTATGTGCTATGTGGTATATATGTACTATGTGGTATGTATAAATGCTATAGATCATATACAACAGGGAACTACACAAAAGAATTCGTAAGCATTACTGTGTATCAGCGTAAATTGGTTAAAGGATTTTTTAAATTGAGTTATGCATTCTGAATATGAAATATTATTAGTATACTAAGAGATGTTTGTTGAATATAAATAAAATTATATACATGGCCACAGAAAGAACTGGATTCCTGGCCGCGTATGTATGATAATTACATTATTAAACAGCGAAAGTTATTAAAGTATTCTGGACGTGTTGGAAAGTGTTTCATAATATATGCTTGTTGTATGATTTCACTTTCTTGATTAAAGTTCGGGTATGTTTAGGATATTGTATACTAAAATAATTTTAGCTTAAAATCGAGCGAGCGTGTGTTAGGGGGGGGGGGATACAAAAAGAGAAATTAAAGTTCTAAGTTATACATTGATAAAAATACCAGCTGGTTGCTGAGAAATATATTGTAAATTGAATAATTCCGTTAATCTCAACCAAGTGTTTAGTTGAAAATTACCATTGATGTTACACTCTACTTATGTCATTAAACACAACAATAAAATTTTCTGTGTACATTTTAATATTTGTGGAATTTTAATTAAAGTGTCTTGTAACGTATAATCAGAAAAAATTCCATTTTTTATCTTCATCGGAGATGCCAAATCAATTTATGATTCAAAACTCTATTATAGGGTAATTGGCTAATAATTGACCGCATGAAGTTTCCTCAAGTTTGTTAATTTTTTTCTTAACATGGGTGTTGGCACAATCAGGTCTTTGTATACCATTATTTTCAAACACCAATTTTTGTGGTAGATTTGTGCTGCAAATGTTCAAGAAATCAACGAAGAAAACTTTAGAAAGTTCACTGAATATTAATTATTTTATAAGAACCATAATTTAAAAAAAAAAAAAAAACATTTTTTCTTGTCATTCCCAGTATTTTATTGATAAATAACGTTTTGCTAATAATTGACTCAGTAGACTCCCTCAAATCAGTGCCTGATTTACGGCAGGGCATTCGGGGCACGGGCCCAGGGCCCCCGATTTTTAGGGGGCCCCAAATGCTACTAAAGATTTTTCAATTATTGGCCAAAACAGTTTTAACTGTCAAAAAACAAAATTAAAATGGAAAAATCAGTTTGTCAGAGATTGTCTGTGATATGTCAAAGTAACTTCATTTTTTGCTGATTGTCTTGCACATTGATATGTGCAGTAATGTACAGAACTCCATTTTTGGGATCGCCGTATTATTTCATTTTTATTTATTTTACCTGTGAGGGCCTCATGTTTAACATAGACAAAGCCGTGTGGTTCTGCTAGTTACTTGTGTAAATTTAGAATTATTATTATTTTTTTTATACAAAGCTTGTATTTGAAAGAAAAAGTTGATTGGTTAATAGGATATGCTAATATTTTAAATAATTATACCTTTTACTGCTGTAAATTTATTATTAGTTGTTGCATATTTTATCATTCCAGATATATGGACTTGCATAGAGAAAGGTAATCAGCACCACACAGTTTATTATAAAATTCAATTAAAAATTCAGAATTATCAAATAACTATTTTAAAGTAAATTAATGATTATCAAATTTAATTTTTTTAATTAATATTTTAAAGAAATTATCAAAGTTAATAGTGGTTATCTAAATAAGTACTGCTTTCGATATTATATATTTTTATTCAAAGAATTTGTGTGAGGGGGGGCCCCCCCCCATACTCATCTGTGCCCAGGGCCCCCAAATTTCTAAATCGGTCCCTGCCTCAAATCCATGTAACTTGCTGACAGAGGTTGTTCAAATTTTAGAATTTTGAAAATTTCTTGTCACTGTTTTGTTTACATTTTTTGAACAGTAATTTAGTAATGCCCTCAATATTATAATGAATGCTTGCAATAAAGTAAAATATCAAAATATTAATGCAAAATAAAAATTAAGAAAATTTAAAAAAAAAATAATTAAAATACTAAAAGTAAAGATCAAGTAAATAATTAAGAATGCATAACTAAATAACATGTATTCTAATATGAGAAAATCTTGTGTGTGTGTGGTTATATATATTATATATATGCAAATTTTATCTTAAAAACGGCTCTAACTATTTTGATAAAATTTTGTATCTTACCGTTTTGGGTCACCAGAAAACCATTGGGCTAGGTCACATGTTCGAGAAAATTTGATTAGTGAGCCATTTTGGGTCACCATGGGTCAGGGTCAAGCTAATTGTATCTAAAAACGATTCAAACGATTTTGACTAAACTTTGTATCCTACCACTTTCGGGCACGAGAAGACTATTGGGATGGGTCACATGTTCGAGAACTTCCGATTAGTGGGTCATTTTTGGGTCAACGCGAGTCAAGTTAATTTTATCTAAAAAACGGCTCTAACGATTTTGATTAAATTTTGTATCATACGAGTTTCGGGCAGGAGAAAATAATTGGAATAGGTCACATGTCCGAGAAAATTCGATTAGTGGGTTATTTTTGGATCACCGTAGGTCAAGCTAATTTTATCTAAAATAAAGCTCAGACTATTTAGACTAAATTTAGCATCCTATGCTTTTCGGACACTATAAGACTCTTGGGCTAGGTCACATGTTCGAGAAAATTTGATTAATAGGTCATTTTGATCATGGGTCATAATGGGCCAAGCTATTTTTATCATATAACGGCTCAGAGGATTTGAACTAAATTTAGTATCCTACAGTTTTAGTGACAGAGAAGACTATTGGGCTAGGTCACATGTTCGATAAAATTTCGATTAGTGGGTCATTTTGGTCATGAGTCAAGCTATTTTTATCTTAAAAACGGCTTAGACGATTTGAACTAAATTTTGTGTCCGACGGTTTTTGGAAACGAGAAAATCATTGGGCTAGGTCACATGTCCGAGAAAATCCGATAAGTGAGTCATTTTTGGGTCAAGCTAATTTTATCTAACGAATAGCTCAGACTACTTTGACTAAATTTTATATCTTACGGGTTTCGGGCACGAGGAGTCACATGTTCTAGAAAATTTGTTCAAGTCATTTTGTTCATGGGTCATGATATTTGAACTCGGGCACGAGGAGACAGTTAGGCTGGGTCACATGTTCTAGAAAATTTGTTCAAGTCATTTTGTTCATGGGTCATGATATTTGAACTCAAAGATAATTTTGACCGAGCATAGCTCGGTCTTCCCTGCTCGTGCATACTAATGAAGAAATAAAATGTGTTGAATTATTCAATGAAACTCGCCTCATAAAGGTACACTAATAATTTACATCAAAATCATAAAATAATGAAGTTTTATTTCATGTTTAGAAAAACTCAATAATTAAAAAAGCTTGATTAGTGCATAAATGTATTTGGTAAAGAGATTGTAAACAGCGCTATCTTGATTTTTTTTTTCTTAAATAAATTCATACTTCCCTTATGAAAAACCATGAATCATACAAACCAGAATTACATATTAAAATGTGTAAAAATAAGAAAAAAACTTGAATTTCCCCCCTATCACTTTCACTGTTTACATCTGCAACAATGTGCGGCATTTAGGCGTTTGTGGATTTTAGATTTGAGGATTTGAGGGATTCTACTGTATTGTTTAGTTCTGTTACGAAAATGTATGACATAAATAAAAAACACTAAAAATCTTACATATCTCAAGATACCAGGAATCAGGCCACTGGTGATCAGTGGAGAGATTTTTCAAAAGTTTGACAGTCGAACTGGGTTGTAAACGATACAACAATTGAATTTGGCCAAAGGATACTCTTAGTTTACACACATTATTGAAAGACAGAAAAACCTCCACTCAGTTATGTATTTTGGGATGGGATTTGTCCAACTGGCAAAACACTGCTTCGTTTTCTTGATGCACGTGTCAAAATCAATTATCATAGTATCGTTAAAACATCTCGGAGAATGTTTCACTACCTAGTCCCAACAGCACTTGAAAAATTCAAAATAAACTCTCCGGCAAGAATCTGCTTAAGCAGACAGAACAAGAGCACAGAAATAGTTCATGTCGTATCTGTCAGACTTCTTGAGAGCCAAAATTGATCCCTTTACTCTTTAGATCTCAACCATATTCATTATCCTGTAAGTCATCCTACATAAAAGAGCTTGTATCCCTTTACTCTCTAGATCTCAACCATATTCGTTTTTCTGTATAATCATCCTACATAAAAGAGCTTGTACCCCTTCACTCTCTAGATCTTAATCATATTGTTTATTCTGTACAATCATCTTACATAAAAGAGTTTGTACTCCTTCTCTCTAGATTTCAATCATATTGGTTATATAAACTCTCCGGCAAGATTCTGCTTCAGCAGACAGAACAAGAGCACAGGAATAGTTCATGTCGTATCTGTCAGACTTCTTGAGAGCTAAAGTTGATCCCTTTACTCTTTAGATCTCAACTATATTCATTATCCTGTATAGTCATCTTACATAAAAAAGCTTGTATCCCTTTACTCTCTAGATCTCAACCATATTCGTTTTTCTGTATAATCATCCTACATAAAAGAGCTTGTACCCCTTCACTCTCTAGATCTCAATCATATTGTTGTCGAAGCAAATCTCCGGCTTCCCGTGAAAAATTACACTTTTGTGTACACGATAGTGACCAAAATATTTATCGCATTGACACCAAAATTGGACTGGAAGTCGGTAGTGCCAAAATCTCGCCGGGGATTGAAAATCAGAAATATTCGTCAACTCTAACGCCCGGAAACGTCTGCTCTAGAATTTTCCATTTTCCCATAGAGATAACATTGCGATTGTTTGAATTATTAATAAAACATTAGCTCCATTGTTGTAATTTACGCATTTTAACCTCATCCGAGGCTAACGAAAAAGAAAGGCTTTACGCGTTTTTTTTTTACAGACCGCGGGAGTCACGTGATGCTCGAATGCACCAATGAAGTTGTACGAAAAGAGCATCACGTCACTCTAGCTGTCTGTAAAAAAAGATAAGTGGAATGTACCGCGGTAGCCTGTCTTTTTCGTTAGCCTCGAACCTCATCGTTATGACGTCAATGTTACTGATGCCCAGATATGTGATTTATAATATAGATTGACTTTTAAAAGTTTTACTTCTTACTTACGTAAGGACCACGATTTTTTTTTTATTATATGCGAACTGTTGGGTAGACCAAATTCAATCTTACGCTTTTTGTAACTTCCAAACCAACGTAATTTGATTTGAATTTTACGTTTACAAAAAAAAAAAAAAAAAAAAAAGAAAGAAAGAAAGAAAATCAAATATGAATTTGGATACTTCCGTATTCTCTGCATGCCAACAGATAATAGCAAGATAAATCGAGGGATATATAATGTCATGTATGTATGTACTAGAACTCATCGGGATGAAATGTCGGTATGTTTGTATTTACATGTACTTATATGTATATAGGAAAATTTCTGTAATCGAGTTCGGAAATAACTATCGTATATTAGTGAATGTGGCGCAAATTTAATTTAATTGTGTTAACCTGTTTTTGTTTTACTTTTTGTACACATACAGTGTAAGAAACATATTGTAATCATGATAAAAACCCGATTATGCAAATATTGGCATTCTTTAACATTTTGAGGTTCTCTGATATATATACATAGCTCATTCTTACTGAAAAACTGAAATAAACATTTAAATTTTTAAAAAAATAAAATTGAAATATTTATATTGTTGCCATTTTTTATCATGAAAAACTTATTAAAAAAAATAACAATATCTCGGAAACAACCTTTCAGCAAAAGGTCTTCTCGGTCTCAATCCAGACCACAGGTTATTTACTAAGTAAGTAGCTAATGTGTCGTCCTGATTAAATGAAAGAGGAATGAATATTGCGTAAATTAAAATAATTGAAAAATGGGCAGATTTAGGTATTTCTCTATTATCCCGTCACCACTTTTCAGAACAAAAAACTATTGGCCAAATTGCAACACCAAATAAACGGGAGAACGTTGCCACTGGAATATCAAAATAAATAATTAAATAAAATATAAGAAATTCGGGAAAGCTCCACCCACCAAAGTGTCAACTATCAGCAATTTAAACAAAACAAACACGCAAAAATACAATATACTAATGAAAACAGAAAAAAAAAATCTTTGATATTTATTTATTTACATTATTTGTCTTAATTATCCCTCTCGGCTGGTCTTGGCTCGGTTTGTGACGTTAGTTTAAACTGATCTATTGCACTAACTATGAATCGCAACATTTTTTTCAATGTTTTTTCTCTTTTAATATCATGGCACCACCGTTAAAGGACACAGTTTTTATTTTAATTAATGAAATAACTAATAAATCAGTAAAGCATAATGAAAAATACAGGCAAATGTCGAATTAAAAACCACTTGATGACATATAACAAACACGTATAATGCTTCTGACATCAAGTAAATGGGACTGCATTTTTGGCGTTTAATCTTACAGTTTTGCAATTGTTTTTTGTTATGAAAAGTGGTCGACGGGATAATAGAGAAGTACCCAAATTTATAAATTAGTTAATGACGTAATTTTAAGCAGTGGATGTATTTTACTTTTCTGAAAAAAAGGACCCCATAAATTGTACTCTGAAAACACTTACAGGGAAGTTTAAATCGTATTAAGTTCATGAATTTAGTAAATCGTACTCAGCAATCGGTGTAATTCAACTCTATGCGCGACCCCCCCCCCAATTTGGCGAAAACTTTGTTTTTTAACATTAGTTACAAATAGCATGTAATAATAGCACGTGATTTTTTTTTTCAATATAAAAATAAAATAACGTAATAAATGAAATAGCTTCAATTATTTTTAAAAAAGGAAATAAAAAGAAATAAATGATAATTTGATATAAATAAAGATTGATATAAATAATAAAAATAATTTATAGAATTAAAATAAAAAATAAAAGTAAATAAACAACAATTTATTTTTTTTGCCAAGTTGGCGGAGGAAAAATCGCGCCAACGTGGTGCGTATATGAAATCTGTGCCATATGTTTTTATTATATAGAATTTGCATGAATGCCAGTTAAGACAAAACAATCAGCTGAAATGAGAAGAATTGCGCATCGTAATTCAATGCGGAGAAGTCGCACAACAAGAAGTCGGTTACCTTCAGATTTTTTGCCGAGTACCGATATAATGACAACTCAATTGAATGAAGCAATCAGGTTTGATAGAGAGGTATCGCAGATCACCTATGTGTTCTGTAATACGTTCACATACGATCACACTTTCCCTGATATCATATTAAATATTGTTGAGTTCTGCCAGACATGCAAGTCTAGAGAAGGTACTTTGAAGTTTTCTGCCGCTAATTCGATGGACCCAGGTCCAGTTCCTATTTGTCTCAAAGATCTGAACTACATTAAACAAATGATGATCGCTCAAATACATCCAGTGGTTTATGTTTACCATATATGAGGCTCACGGTATGGATAGAGCGGAAATGTAATTAGCTTTAAACAAAATACCGAGAGTTTTATTTCGCGCCTGCCTGTCAATCCTTCAGATATGACTTCAACTATGTTAGTGACAAGAGATACTTTATGAGGATGTAGAGTTTTCTATTCACTCACAACGCCTTCTAGAAGCACTCAGATAGCTTAAAGCTCTCAATCCGTATTATTCAAATATCATAATTCATGAAGATTTGATAGCTACATTACCTAAGAATGGTGACATATCTCAAATATTACCAACAGCAACCAATATTACTGAGGATATTCATACTTTGAACGAGGAAATAAGACTCGAGTCATTTAGACGACTACTGGAGCCGGTAAATCAAAACAACTTAATAAATGACGCAATTCGTGGGCCTCACACTTCATTAAATTCACAGCCTATCAACGAATTTCAAGAAGATGGTTACATAGCACGTGCTTTTCCTCATCTTTTCCCACATACAGCGGATTTACGACAACCTCGTCAAAAAGCAGTCTCTCCTGATGAGTATTTAAAGTTCCTGGTGAAGTATGAAAAATGCTAGAGACCCTGGATTTCGCTACTTTGCCATGAATTCAATTCTTCGGTGGCAGTGTTTGGCTAAAGAGCGTTTTTTTGTTCAGCGAAATAGGTTCAGCAATAAGACAGTAGAGCACATACGTGATATTCTAAATAGGCAACATGAAATGGCAAAACACATTATGATTTATGCTAGCAAATTAAGATCCACAAAAGAATACTGGAGTGCACGTTGCGAGGAACTCCTTTCACAAGGACGTCCTTGCAAATGATACACATCACTGTCGAGTTCACTTTTCAGCCATTTCCAGTGAGGATCGTAAAAAAGATATCGCTCAGCTCTTAAATTAAGTCCAACGTCACGCAAGACATGGAGATTATTGCCTAAGAAAAAAAAAAAGAGATACAAATAGTTATAGCTGCAGATTTGGTAACATAATCAAGAAGTACTTCGTAAATCAAAATGTCCAGTGGCAAGAATATTAGCAGACCACAATAATCAAATAGCAAGATGAAGTGAAGATGAGCACGCATCTGGACTTCAGGCTGAATTTTTTTAGCAATTGGATGCAGAGTTATGTTGCGTACCTATCTGTGGACAGAGGGAGGATTGGTCAACGGTGCACTTGGTACGGTAAAAGATATTGTCTACGGACCAGGACTACGGCCGCTCCAGGCTTGACACAGGCAGTAATGGTTCATTTTGATGATTATCGTGGACCATTTCTCACTGAAAGACATTTTCCTGTCACACCAATTTCAAAGTCTTGGAAAAAAAAACAATATTTCATACTCCCGTATTCAGTTGCCTTTAACAGTTTCATACGCTGTCACCATACACAAATCCCAGGGTTTAACTTTGTCAAAAATTACTGTGGACATTGGTCAAAAGGAGTTGTCACTTGGAGCAACTTATGTCGCGTTTAGTCGTTATGTCGTCGATAGCTCGTCGTTTATAGGATGTTCTCACTGAAGTGCCTTTAGCAAAGGATAGGCTAGACCAAATTAGAAGAATGGGGTACTTACTAATAGATTAGCATTTGAGCAATATCTGAGGCAACTGTCGACAGAATAAACAATCGAAAATTTAACAGCTGTTAATGTAAATTCTCTTTTATAGTATTAAACAGTAAATATAAAAATAATATATATATATATATATATATATATATATATATATATATATATATATATATATATATATATATATTATATATTTTTAATGTTAACTTTTATGTTTATCCCACTCAATGCTCCGACATTTCGGCCTGACGAATTCTAGTTAAAATAAAATTGGTAAGATACAAATTTTCTTATCTCTAAAATCCAATGGGACATCGGGGCTCCGAATCTTCAATAATCTATATATTTCAGCAAGTGAAACATGTTCACGAGAGACTATTCTTGACACAAAATAAAATTCAAGATATTATTATACATCACTAGGTATTCAATAACACATCACACGACAAAAAAACACGTACGTAATTATATACATTTTTTGAACTGAGCGAAACGCTCTCAAACAATCATAATCACAAAACTAAACCAAACGTTCTAATAAAAAATATTCTAAACAGTTACGGAATAAACATAATGTTGCGCGCATGCGTCACAGTCTCATTGTCTCTTTATCAGCAAATCAAAGTACATTTTTACTTCTACACTGCGTAGGTGTAATTGTCTTTTGATCTTGCAAAACTTTAAGTAGAAAGGAGTTTGGATGATGCAAAATGAAATGTATTCCAAATTACAACAATTGGTTTTTCCAGTGATATAGTTAATGTTTAACAATGCTGTTTTATTTAGTCTCTGTTTTTTTAATATTTGCACTGTGATAATCTTAGTGTGGAAAAAGACCTCTCATTAATACAATGCTGTTACTGGCAAATTGTTTAATATTGCAACAGCACTTTCATATTTTGATGAAACGAATTCCATCCAATGCACGCAAAAACTGTCTATTGCTATTAATGGGCAGTCAGTTTTTTTATATTCATCCAGCGTTCTCGCCATAAATCGAATTTAGATGTAGGTCATTTATTGTTCCTAGCATATCTTTTCATGTGTACCAGCTATTTCTAATACTTTCAATATCTTCTGTAAAATGTTTAAAAATTAAATTCTATAAAAAAGTTATGTTTTCATGTGCATTTTGGGAATTAAATGCACATACTGAGTTTTCTATTGTATTTTATATTTCTCATCTGAAGCTCATTTACTCTTAAATATACTTTTTATTAATTATAAAAAAAGTGACATATTAACAATTTTATTAATTGCAGATACATAAAGCCATAAGTCTATTTTTAAAGAAAAGATTCCTTAGCTATGCATCATAAGAGTTCTTTAAATGCTCCCTTTCACTCCCACACTGATGACAAACTGTTTGTTTGTGAGACATGCAACAAGACATTTTCTGTCAAAAGTACCTTACAAAAGCATTTGTTAATTCATACTGGTGAAAAACCTTTTGTGTGTGAATTATGCAACAAAGGATTTTCTCAGAGGAGTAACTTAAATACCCATCTTCGCACTCATTCTGATGAGAAACCTTATGTCTGTAAGACATGCAACCAAGGATTTACTACAAAGCAAAATTTGAACAGACATCTATACTGCCATACGAAGGAGAAAATGTTTTCATGTGAATTATGCAACAAAGAATTTTCTCGAATGGAAATTTTAAAGACTCATCTTCTCTCTCACACTGGTGAGAAACCTTATGTTTGTGAATTATGCAACAAAGGATATTCTCGAATGGACATGTTAAAGACTCATTTTCTCTCTCATACTGGTGACAAACCCTTTGCTTGTGAATCATGTAACAAGAAATTTTCAGTCAAAAGAACCTTACAAAAGCATTTGTTAATTCATACTGGTGAAAAACCTTTTGTGTGTCAATTATGCAACAAAGGATTTTCTCAGATGAGTCACTTAAATACCCATCTTCACACTCATTGTGATGAGAAACCTTATGTCTGTAAGACATGCAACAAAGGCTTTACTACAAAGCAAAATTTGAACAAACACTTATACTGCCATACTAATGTCATGTGAATTATACAACAAGGAATTTTCTCGAATGGAAATTTTAAAGACTCGTCTTCTCTCTTACACTGGTGAGAAACCTTTTGTTTGTGAATTATGTAATAAGAATTTTTTTGTCAAGAGAAACTTATAGTTATTAATTAGTATTAATTAGTATATTAATTCGTATAACTGGCGCCATGCTTGGCTCAGTTGTATCTGACCTGGCCCAGATAATCGAAACCTTTTGTATGTGAATTATTCAGCTAAGGATTTTCTCAGGCAAATAATTTAAATACTTATGAAATACTTAATGTACTTATATATAACTAGCTTACCCGTCCGGCGTTGCCCGTGCCAACTACCTTAAATGTACCTGAAATCAGTATTGAACATTTTTTTATTTTTAAACAAATTTAATGTTGGGGCACTACCTTAGACAGCAAACACTGGGCGTGCCATACACATTCCCATATATTACCGTAAGTCGAGTCGAAAGAACCATACCCCTTCATGATCCAGCCCATAGAACCAGAGATAGAAAAGCGCCCCTGGTGGTGAAAATCGATAAGCTCTATCTATGTAGAGTCGAATTAGCCATACCCCGTCGTGATCCAGCCTATAGAACTAGATATAGGAAAGCACCCCTGCTGGTGAAAATCTGAACTAAAATCAGTCAGCTCTATCGATGTCAAGTGGAAAGAGCCATACCCCATTGTGATCCAGCCCATAGAAACAGAGATAGGAAAGCACCCCTTGGTGGTGAAATTCAGAACTAAAATAGGTAAGCCCTATTGATGTTGTGTCGAATGAGCCAAACCGTGTCGTGAGGTGACCCATAGAACTCGAGTTAGCTTCAAAATCGTTTAGTTACACCTTCCATCGCCAGGGGGCACAATATGTTCTATACGAACATAACTGAAATCATTAAGGTTATCGATGGCAATTATGTAGAACAATCGAGAAAACTTTCTTCTTTCCAACGATGTAAATTTCTATGAGAATAAACAATGTTGTCTATTTGTAAATTGGATAGGAACCTTATTTCTGGATCGACACTCGTATATTCCTTTTCTTTAAAATAAATCTAAAAAACAAAAAAAAAACAATGGAATTTGTACCTAAACAGCCGCGTAAGCTACTAACTAAACTGTCGTGTGTCGTCGCTAGATCCTGAATCATGCCATAATCACACCTGCTCTCATTGGCTGGCTGCTTCGTTGCCACGGATGGCGTTGCCGAAGCTATTCCATGCAGAGAGCTTGAAATAGCCTCGAACGCAAAATTCCATATACACGTTTTAATTAAAAAAAAAATCTAAATTAAAATTTAAAAATCCGGCGCCGAGGTATACTTTCCGGTGACAACATCTACACAAGACAAAAATTTTAGAGTCCTAGGTGTTATAATTACGGAGAAATCCGTGGGCAGGCAGACAGACACCTACTGTTTTATAGAGATAGAGA
The DNA here is from genome assembly GCA_963931845.1 of Maratus michaelseni. Classification (NCBI taxonomy): domain Eukaryota; kingdom Metazoa; phylum Arthropoda; class Arachnida; order Araneae; family Salticidae; genus Maratus; species Maratus michaelseni. Next base: position 323,383,644 of record OZ007595.1, on the reverse strand, counting down.
TATACTTATACTTTAAATACTTATACATGCATTCATTTTGGAGAGAAACAGGACTTTGATTTGAAACTGGGAATTTTAAGTAATTAAGTATACATGCTTGTTTTTTATTTGAATGCTTATGAGGCTTTAAATTGTACATTCTTACTTAAAGTAAAAATATGCAGAATTATGGTATGATCACTGTTTTTAAAAGGATTGGTTCAAGACCCCTGAAGCAGGATTGAAATATTGTTTTTAAAATGTTTTCAAGAGTAAATTGTTGTTATAAACTGTTACTTCTCATTTTGCCTTCATGTATTTCAAATATACTTTTTTAACACTGAATTAACTCTTGGGGGTTAAGTGTTATGTCTCTACATTAACAGGGTTCGTACGGATCAGATAATTGTCCAGGAGAGTTACCAGTATTTTATTACAGAAAAATAAATCTAGGTTAAACTCACGAAACTTCGCCTTCTTTTAAGGAGAAATTTTCTGCAAGAAAATACTGGTACCGAATAATTTCCTGGTCGCAAAACTCTAGAAGGCGTACGAACACTGATTAAGTTAAATTTCAACAAATTGAGCACAATTTGAAACACGTTATTTCATTAGTAATTTCAATTAACACGTTGAGCGCCACGCGTATGTTTAAGGAAATCCCCGTCAGGCCACGCGAGCTGCACAGGTCCTGATTACCGACAGGGAAAACTTCTACCAGTAAATTTAAATAGCAGTTTCCAGCTTATTTAAACTCTATATTCATGCAAAACTTTTCGAAAGGATAAAGCAACGATTTCTATTATTTTTTACCGGTAGGAGTTTGCCCCACCGGTAATCAGGCTTTAGCGCTATTAAGAAGGTAGGACAGCCACTGGCGACTGTTTTTGAATTCTACGCACACCACTATTTAAAAAAATCTTTTTTATCGTAGTAGAATATGTTTGCGTTTAGAATGAAATGCTAATGAGTAAAATTCAACACGTTTTGCGCCAAGTCTGTTTTGTCTTGTTTATCGTTTGGCCCACTAGATAAGATTTCATCGAAATTAGCTTTTGGCAGGCGTTCTGGTCAGGTTATGACAAGGTAATACAAACATTTTACGAATGTTTTACTTTTATATTCATTCAATTCTTTGCAGTTCTTAGTCCAGTGCAGACAAAAATCTTTCTTTAGCCTTGAACGTAAAAATGTCAGCCGAAGAGTGTGAAAGCGATAGTAATGAATTATTTTTCCTAAAAAACGGCCTAGGCTGGACGTATTTTTATCATCTGACGATGAGGAGGATAATGTTGAAAAATGGCATAATCCGCGGGGTAATCAGCCAAAAATTGTTTATTTTACATATTCTTCTGGGTTTGTAAGTGGCAATTTGCATATAAGGTAAGATATACAAAAGAAACCTGCTATGAACTATTTGTGCTGGATAAATTGTTCGAGGAAATCGCCGAACAAACAAACTTATATACATCACAGAAATTAGAAGGTTTATGCACGCAACGCTTGGAAAAGGGGACAGTGACAAATAAAAGTAAGATAAAGAGATATTGGGGGCTAATTTTATGGATGGGGTTAGTGAAAATACCAGCTATACTTTTATATTGATCCCATGATCTTGTGTATATGCAAACGTTTCCAAAAAAAATAATGTCCAGAAACAGATTTGAACTATTATTGAGAACTAGCTTACCCGCCCGGCGTTGCCCGTGCCAACAACCTTAAATGTACCTGAAATCAGTGTTGAACATTTTTTTATTTTTAAACAAATCTAATGTTGGGGGCCCCACTACCTTAGACAGCAAACACTGGGCGTGCCACACACACTCCCATATATTACCGTAAGTCGAGTCGAAAGAGCCATACCCCTTCATGATCCAGCCCATAAAACCAGAGATAGAAAACCGCCCCTGGTGGTGAACAGGGTCGGACTGGGTCAGGGGAAAGGGCGCAGACCTTGGATTTTCAGAGGGCGCAACAATTTTAACGAACTTAAATCAATTTTACTTACTTGTGTTTTGTCTGACTTGACAAAGTTTAACACATTCGCATAGCACCAAGTAAGAAAAGGGTTTAATATATTCCTGAGTTTAGGTAAACGACTTTGCTATATTCCCCGTGCATATTTGAAGTTCCATTAAATCTACACAATGCTACACAGTTTTTCAAACTATGTCATGTTATATTCAAAAACTCCAGAAAGTTGAATACAGATTACCTTGTATCCTGCTTTATACTTTTGTCAATAAATACCTTAGAACAGTCATGATACAAAAGTGTTCACACCTTACTAATTATCCTGCAAATAAGGTATAAAAAAATACATAGGTACCAATTTATTGGGAATAATTTCTAAAACTAAATTTTATTCGAAAATTTTGTTTCGGGCATTGTTTACACATTAAAAAATGCGCGAACGTTGATTTGTCAAGTTGTAACACCTATGTTTGAGTTCCTTGAATCAAGACAGCCTAAAAATATACTTATCTTAATTCTTCATAGAGTTATAAAGGAAAATGTGTTAGGGATTTATCTAAAAATTTCGGAAAATAAAATTTAAATCTTACAAGAAAAAGTACAAAACACTCATTTAGTCAACAGTAAAATTATACAGTAACTTTATGATATACTTTCTTTATATAAAATTAAATACTACAAAATGTTTCTTGTAAGTGTCTACGTGTTATTTTCTGTAGATTCTTTGAAAACAGAAAGCGATCACCTTAGACTGTAGGAAGGTTCTCTCTCTGCATGTCGAAAAGTAATTTTTCAAATGAGCGGTACACTTACACACAGTTTTTTTATACAAAAATTAATATAGGTGATAATTCACAATTTTTTAATATGAATTTATTATTCATTTTCATAATTAAAAATATGTATTAGGATACAAAAAAAAACCTGGAATATATTTGGGTCTATTAAGTGTTAAGTGTATTTCATTAAAAAAATTAATAAAAATTCAATAGAATGATTTTTATAAGTTTGTCAAATGGAGCATTTGTCAAATTAGCATCCCCAAACTTTAAATTCTTCTAGCTCTATGAAAATTTAACATAAAGTATTTAAACTATACCTTTTCGCGGACTGTCGCGATCCAAGGAACTCAAATAGAGTCTCAAAAATAGGGGTTATTATTTGAAAATTCAAAGTTGGTATAATTTTTAATATGTAGACGACTCCTCCTATAACATACTTAAATTAGTAGACATTATTTCCAATCGATTAGTACCTATAGATTTTTTTACAATTAGTTTTAGAAGAATTGGTAGGGTGTGATCACTCTTTTTTTTCCCATCATTGTAAATTAACACACTTGATATATCCATAGTTGTGTCCATTAATGCCAAAAAAAAAAATCTTGTTTTACTTTTTTAGCAATTTTAGACATTATTACAAGTTTGACCATATTTATGATTTTTTTAAACCGTCATCGTGCTGTGAGATATGACTTCACTAACTCTTCCCTTTTATACGATTCTTTTTTTCACTCAAGCAACACAGAATTGTTGGGTATCATTAGTCCATTCCATCATTAGTCCATTATAGTCCAACGGTTAGCTGATCGTCGTCGGTCTAAAGATATGAGTTCCCATTTGACCAACAATTATGTTTGCTCGTTTGCTGGCGAAACTGCGCTAATAATAATATTAAAATATGCAAATAATTAATCCTATTTTAATTATAAACTTCAACTAATTTGTTGATTTTTTAGGCAAAAATTAATTATGCTTCTAGAATTACCTATTAAAATTGCTTCTAATTTGGTTTCCTTGGTTTCTGAAATGTTTCCTCATTTACCATTTGTATTTAAACAAATATCTCTAAAACTATTATGCAAATAAATTTTACTTTTATGTCTACTAAAATGCAAGAATATCAGTGCTAAGAGCTCCAATTTAAAAAATACATATTTATTTGACGTAATATAAATTAGTTATCAAGTCAATTATAAACAGGGTATAGATGCAATTTATGATATAATCTGACAGAAAATGCTGTTTATTTACTACAGCTTTTTTTTTTCTTTAGTAAAGAAGCATATTTAAATGTGGTCTCTGACGGTGTCTGCCTCTTCACACATACAAAATAAAGATTCAGTATGCAAAATTCGTTAAAAAAATATTTATATCGAGAACAAAAATGTACTTTCAGTACAGAAATAGAAATTTTGAAACTAAAACTCATGCTTGATTTTTTTCTTTTGAAAAATTTCTCATATTATAGCAGTATTTGAATGTCCAAATATAGGGGTATTTGAAGGAGAAAATAATACTAACTTGTGAATTATTACACTTGCAGCATTTGGGATAGGGAGAGGCAGGAGGAGGAAGAGGCATTTTGTGTGCTTAAAAATTACTTTATGCATCTTTAAAATGCTCAATTGATATCGCACTATAAAAAGGCTTCTACTAAAAAATGACATCAAAAATAGCGATTAGTAGCTTAAATCGCTAAAATTATTGACTAAAAAAATTTTACTTTTCTCAGCACACTCTTCCCATGATTTGCAAATTTCTTATCATAGTTAGAGATCAAAGGAAATTAATTTTCCATAATTGAAAGAAATCCTCCAGGGATTGTAATCCTGCAAGTAACAGGAGTTTGCTGCCAGCGTTTTATAATTAAAAAAAACCTAAGTAGTAATCATTGCTTTATTTAATGATCAATTTTTCCGTAATTAAATAAAACATTTTTTTTTAAATACGTACCAGAATTTCCGAATAGTTATTTAATTACGGAAAGGCTGTCATTAAATAAAGCTAATCGAAAATGTTGGTAGGTATTTTGAATGAAAAAAGGCTGGCCGCGCGATCCCAGCTTGCAGAATTGCAATCCAGAAGTGTCATCGAGGTTGTATTTATTCCTCGAAAAAATTTCCTCAAAAAATTATGTTTTCCAGTCAACAACAAAATCTACACAAAACGTTTTTGCCTTCTAATATCTATTTATCTCTTTGTTTTATACAGTTATTTTTCGAAAAGCATGATTTCAATTATAAGTCCATTCAGGAACGGCTTTAAAAGGGCGCAAGGTCCCCTGGGTACTACAACGGAGGGCACGCAAAATATTTGATCTGAGATTAAGACCTAAAAAATACCATCCTAAGAACCGATGAAAAAAAATCTCTCTCAGGGCGCGGGAGTAGCATATGGGCGTGAGCTTTAGTAGCCAGGGCTATTAAAACTTTCTCTAGGTACCCGTTTTCTATCCTCAATCATATGCAAACACGTCCGCTTTGGTTTCCTATTCTGAAAATTCCTTCGATGTATCTTCAATTTCTTTATGATAATAAAAATCCCTCTCTTTTGCTATCTGTCTATTAGTTGATAATTATCCCTGAGCAATTTTTCGAAATTTAGTACAATAAAAATTTCTTTATGATAATAAAAATCCCTCTCTTTTGCTATCTGTCTATTAGTTGATAATTATCCCTGAGCAATTTTTCGAAATTTAGTACAATAAAAATTTCTTTATGATAATAAAAATCCCTCTCTTTTGCTATCTGTCTATTAGTTGATAATTATCCCTGAGCAATTTTTCGAAATTTAGTACACTAATCAGAATATAATGTGTGTGGAAAAATATTGGAGCGGCTTAGGGGCGCGAAATTTTCCCTGGCTCAGGGCGCACCGGCCCTCGGGCCGATGGGCCGGCGGGCCAGTCCGAGCCTGGTGGTGAAAATAGATAAGCTCTATCTATGTCGAGTCGAATGAGACATACCCCGTCGTGATCCAGCCCATAGAACCAGATATAGGAAAGCACCCCTGGTGGTGAAAATCCGAACTAAAATCAGTCAGCTCTATCGATGTCAAGTGGAAAGAGCCATACCCCATTGTGATCCAGTCCATAGAAACAGAGATAGGAAAGCGCCCCTTGGTGGTGAAACTCAGAACTAAAATAGGTAAGCTCTATTGATGCTGTGTCGAATGAGGCAAACCGTGTCGTGATGTGACCCATAGAACCCGAGTTAGTTGCAAAATCCTTTAGTTACACCTTCTACCGCCAATTGGCACAATATGTTCTATACGAACATAACTGAAATCATTAAGAATATCGATGTCGAGTCGAATGAGGCATACCCCGTCATGATCCAGCCCATAGAACCAGAGATACGAAAGCGCCCCTTGGTGGTGAAACTCGGAACTAAAATCGGTAAGCTCTATTGATTTCGAGTCGAATGAGCCAAACCGTGTCGTGATGTGACCCGTAGAACACGAATTAGCTGCAAAATCCTTTAGTTACATCTTCCACCGCCAGGGTGCACAATATGTTCTATACGAACATAACTGAAATCATTAAGGTTATCGATGTCGAGTCGAATGAGGCATTCCCCGTCGTGATCCAGCCCATAGAACCAGAGATATGAAAGCGTCCCCTGTGGTGAAAATCCGAACTAAAATCAGTAAGCTCTATTGATTTCGAGTTGAATGAGCCAAACCGTGTCGTAATGTGACCCATAGAACACGAGTTAGCTGCAAAATCCTTTAGTTACACCTTCCACCGCCAGGGTGCACAATATGTTCTATACGAACATAACTGAAATCATTAAGGTTATCGATGTCGAGTCGAATGAGGCATACCCCGACATGATCCAGCCCATAGAACCAGAGATACGAAAGCGCCCTTTGGTGGTGAAACTCGGAACTAAAATTGGTAAGCTCTATTGATGTCGAGTCGAATGAGGCAAACTGTGTCGTGATGTGACCCATAGAGCGCGAGTTAGCTGCAAAATCCTTTAGTTACACCTTCCACCGCCAGAAGGCACAATATGTTCGATACGAACATAACTGAAATCATTAAGGTTATCGATGTCGAGTCGAATGAGGCATTCCCCGTCGTGATCCAGCCCATAGAACCAGAGATATGAAAGCGCCCCCTGTGGTGAAAATCCGAACTAAAATCGGTAAGCTCTATTGATGTCGAGTGGAAAGAGCCATACCACGTCGTGATCCAGCCCATAGAAACAGAGATAGCAAAGCGCCCCCTGGTGGTGGGAGGAAGTTGATGTAGAATAAATGCGATATTTAATAAAAAGTCGTCCCCTCCCCCTTTATCTCGCCATTTTCGCTAATTATTACAAATATACAAATGTTTCTTAATTACATCTAATGTCCCGAACCGATAACGGGGTTTCCCTATCTACCTATCCTAATCCGCTTTTCCCTATCATAATAGAAAAAGCATATTTTATTAAACAATTGCTGGCAAACGCAAATTTCGTCAAAGGTTCGCAAGAAAAACACGAATTTCATCAAATAATCGCTACCGTGTCAAACTATCGAATATGAAAAAATGCATTTTTCATTACTTTTAAAAATGAACCGATTGTCACCACTAACTTTTATTAGAGTCATTCACCTAGTAATAATACTAATAAAATTTCTGGGAAGAACATGGTTGGCAGTTTGACCTTCATTTTTATTCAGAGATGCCAAATTCATATGGGAAATTTTGAGAATTTTTTTATTTTAAGTAAAAATGAAATGTTTCTCAGTAAATATAGCAAAATATTTTATATGAAATTTCTGAATGAAACAAGCTGGCCAAACTTGCAACCCTGGTGAAGAATACTATCAAAATTCAGTGGTGACAATCGGCCCATTTTTAAAAGTAATAAAAAATATCCTTTTTTCACATTCGACAGTTTTATATGGTAGCGATGATATGTATTGATGAATACTTCATATTTAGACAGTATTTAAAACAAAAGCGCCATAAATATGGAATCAAAATATTTAAGTTGTGCTGTGGATCAGGTTACGCGTATGCTCTTCGTGTATATACAGGGAAAACGTCAGAAAAAAGAAAATAGTATGCCCACTAAAATCGTAATGTCTCTTTGCAGAGATTTGTTCGATAAGGGACACACTCTATATGCCGACAACTGGTATACAGGTTTAGAATTAGCGAAAAAATTTATCAATAAAAATATTCATTTAATAGGAACATTACGTTTAAATCGACGAGGAAATCCGCAGCAAGTAATATCGAAAAAATTAAAACGGGAAGAAATGGTTGCAAAAGAGAACGAAACAGGAATAACCATTTTAAAATGAAAAGAAAACCGGGACATCCTAGTTCTATCAACAAATCATTCACCAGAATTGGTAAATGTTAAAAGTCGATCAGAACACAGGTTAAACCCACAAATTGTAGTCAAGTATAACAGAGGAAAGGCAGCTGTCGACTTATCCGAGGCCTACAATAATACAATATGTCCATGAAATGGTACAGAAAGTTAGCCTTTGAACTCTTATCAAATACTACAGTTCTAATTAGTTGCATTTGTATATAAAGATATCACGAAGAAGAATATCAGTATTACCGGTTTCCAGAAAAAATTAGCAGTACACCTTACAAATCGCCGAGAAGAAGCCATTACACCTGGCAGTATCGCAACAACTTTTAAAACACCACGATACAAACTCCAAAACGAACTGGAAAAGTCTCTGCAGCGCAAAAATATTGTAAATCATGCTATGAATAAAATGCAACACAATTCGTGCAGCTATTGTTATATTTATTTTGTTTCTTTATTGTGATTTTCAAAGTTTTTCCCGTTTTGTGCAAATTTTTTATGGGACCGGGCAACGCCGAGAGGGTCAAATAATAGAAAAAACAAATAAAACTTTTTGGATTTTTTCTAAAAAATTACTTATTTCATTTAAAGTCATGGTATTTTGATCAGATTGAAAGGTCAACAGAAATCGTGTCTTTCTTTTCTAATATTAAAATGCAATAATGTTATTTTAAAAGAAAATTTGTGATATTTATATGTCTGGTATTGACGTCGGAGACCTGTTGATATAGAGCCAATAAGAAACGGGAATAATTTGTTGTTTAATTTTCATTTGTGACACTAGGATTTTTTTTAATTGGAAGGATGTTTTTAGAGATATAAGGCGAAATGAATATTTTCGTTTGTTTTTAATGAATCTGCCCAATTAGCTTAAAGTGTGCGAAATATCTTGTTTTCTATTGTGTACGAGTCATAATCGCTCTTCATATGAAAATAATGCTAGTGATTCGTATATCTATTTTTCATCGTGAGACCAATATGGCGGTAATGTCGAGTCAGTGCGAAGCTCTCGCGATGGAAGGCTAAATCACCGGCAAAAGGTAAGCGGGAATCTTTTCACTGGTCTTAATTTGTTCATGAACGTATAACCTTCAATTAGGTACCAGCAGCATGTAAAAATTCCAATGGGTTCATATTTTATGAGCATATTTTAAAAATCCCCATTGGTTTAGTATGAGTAAAGGGCCCTTTTCAGGGCATTTATGTTTGGGGCAATCCCCTCTAGTTTCAACCCCCCCCCCAGTGCCTAATTATAGCTAATATATGTTTAAATTACCTGTCTACATCTATAAATAATCATCTAGTATATGCCTTAATTTTTAAAAGCTGCAAAATCTTTTATTTTTAAATATGTGTTGATTCTACTTGCTTGCAACTGTTTGTTTGTTTACGCTACATTTATCACTAAATAATGTCCCCATGATTCCTTAAGGGTAATTAAGTCAATAAATAGACTCTTCCCTATCTCCGGTGACAGATTGGCTAACTCTTTTTCTTCTTTTTTTTTTTTTACAATTTTGAAACAGTTTTATCCCCTTTCCTCGGAAATTGCCCTCTTTTTTTTAATTCTCCCTCCCGTTTTTTAACTAATTAAAACCTCTTAAAAGTTAATTACTCACTCAATCTAAATTCTAAGCTTTCGAACGGTACCCATTTTTTAGAATTCAAATTATATTAAGTGCTTCTTTTCATCATGCAAAGTTTGTATAATTCGTGTAATTGTTCATTTCAAAATGGCTGTTCTTTTCCTCCTATAAATCCCCACGCCAAAAATTTTCAAAGTAGTTATACAGAAAGGTACCAGCGAGGCCCCAACTGCGAGTTTCTTTTTAAAAAATTCACGGCTCAAGTTGACAAACCACTCACCCAAAACTTCTGGAAATTTAAATATTTCCTGAATTGGTTTTGCAAAAAATGATTCAATGGAGTTCAAAACTTTATAGGGGAAGAGGGAAAAGTAAAAATAATGATAGAAAAAAAAATCCATTATTAACTACTAATTGGTTAAATTTAATTTTCTACTATTGTTTTTAGGATTTCGGCCTGGTTTCCCTATTAGTAGCCATTTTGGGGCGCTCTCCACGTTGGTGTAGCCCTTTTTACAAGACCTCTAACAGAGGCTCGGTGCCCCCCCCCCCGGTTGGAAGAAATTATAAAAGGAAAGAAAAAGAATTCTCCCCCATGAAAGTTGGGGGGGGAGCTTTTTTTTTAATTAATTCAATTTTTACCCCCACATGTAATATTTCATGAGTTAAGTTTAATTGTTTTACAATTAAACAACAGCATTCCACTTTGATTTTCACCCACTGCGTTCAACCTTTTTTTTAAATAAAGTTTCCCCCCCCCTTCCCTTCTATTAATTATTTTCGATTATAAACTTAAAATTCTTCGCTAATTTTTGGGTTTTTTGCCTGGTTTCATTATTTGGAGTATTTTGGGGCGCTATACACGTTGGTAGGGCTCTTTTTGCTATATCTCCAACTGGGGCTGAGTTCCTTGGGGAGGGGCTTTCAACCTTTACAACTTTAACCCCCACATGTAATATACCATTAATTGTTTTTTTTTTCTCAGCCTGTTTTTCCTACTTGTAATAATTTTGGGTCGCCCAACACGATGGTGGGGCTCTTTTCATTAAATCTTCAAAAGTGGCTGAGTTATCCCCACCCCCCCTTCCCGTTGGGGCTAAATTAATTTAGATTTTATTTTGCACGTGCATCGCATATAGCAAGTCAATAGACAGCTAATTTCTCAACACTCCGTTGCAAACCACATTTCCCTTTCCTGTACCCCCTCCCCCATGAGCCGATTCTGTTCGGGGGGGGGGGGTCTTTCCACTTTCTCAACTTTAACCCCCAGGTGTAATATATCATTGGTTAGGTTTCTTGGCTCTGCAACTAATGATCAGCAGTCTGACTCTTTTTTTTTCTCATCCCACCATGATCAGAATAGCTATTTCAATTACTAACTAATTAAAATTATTAAACGTTAAGTGTTCAGAGTTCTGCCTGCCATCCCCCCCCCCCACCCCCGTCTAGCTAAGACTGCGCTTCTCTGTCCCTTCTACAACACTTTAACACCATAAGTAGTGGAAATATACTAACAACACAGTAACTACAGATTAATTGTTAGTAAGTCATATCCCGCAAGAAATCAAGTTGAGCAATAACCCAGTTTGCACTTGTTAAAGCATCTTTGTGCCTACTCAGAACAAATAAAGTACTAGTATCTCTCCTTATAGGCGCACATCAATTCAGCAACACCTTTTAAAAAACAGAAAGTAAAAAGAGAGGGAATGTAAAGGAAGAATTCTGTAACCCCCCCCCCACCCCCCGCTGCTGGTACCAACAAATCCCAAGACCTTGTAAAAACAACAATTCAAACAATTCAAATCACAAACATTAAACACTCAACCATTGAGGGTTCCCGTTATGCCTATAGCTATTTTAGTGAAGAGTAGGTTTAAAACTGCAATTATTCATTTGTCTTTTCATATCCCCCTTTTTATTATTTTCCAATCAAACACCGAGATAGTTAATAACTTATGGCTACAAAAATGCAATCAAACATGAACACCAGGTCAGCATCAAATCAAGCACAACTTAAACAGGTAAAAAAACCAGTTGATGCTAAGATAAAAATAAAAGAGTCTTCCAAAAAGGCTAACATAACATCCGGTAGTGCGGGTACACCAGGCAGTTCCCAGTCAATTCAGGACAAAGAAAAATTAAAGAACAAAACAAAGACAGAAGAGCAAAGCAACCAATCAACAGTCAATCTAGATAAGTACTTTGAGGAAGACGACACTGTAACTGAATGCGAAGAAACGGATTCGGAATCAGAAACAAGCAAAACTAGTAAACAAGTTGCACTTGAAATAGTTAATGCCCCCGAGGTACGCGGTATACAGATGGAACTCCAAAAGCTATGTGATGCTCCAGAAACAGGGAAAAGAAGATCAATAACAGTTGAAAAAGCGCTCAGAGCAATAAGTTACATTAGGGTTATAGAAAAACGAACCACAAGATTGCCAAAAATCGTCTGCAGAGAGATAGATAAAGCATTGGAAATAATCTCAAGATCAATAGTAGAATTCGAAGTCAGAGCACAGCACGCAGAGGCGCAGAACGAGATATTGGAAAACATAACGCACAGGCAGATAGAAAAGGCAGAAGACGATTCAGCAGACGAAGTACATGGGAGAGAACGGGAGATAAAAACAAACAAACCTCCAATTAACTACGCAGAGGCAGTAAAAGCAGCCACATCAACAATTATCATACAAGCAAAAGAGGACAGAACAGCTGAGGAAGTAGAAAAACAAGTTCTTAACCATTCCAAGGACCATCACGGTAATGTTAAGAGTGTACGAAAAATCAGGAATGGGGTAAAGATCATGTGCGAAAGCGCAAAGGCCGCACAAGAGCTTAAAAAGACAATAACTGAGGATCAAGAGGTAAGCGAAGCGCTAGAAATAAAAAACGCAAGCCTGAGGAAAAAAAGAATAATAATTTTCAACGTCCCGAATTGGGTTCCTGAAGACCAGGTAACATCAAAGCTCGCACGCATTCTAGGGGTTAATAATGATGAATACAACGAAGATGTCTTCAAACTGATGAAGCCGTTGGCGGCCAAGAATGAGAAAATACACATTCCAGTCACTCTCCCCGAACCTCTGGCGGACCACCCGCTTAAAAAAAGGACGGTTTGTCTGGGGTTCAAAGAATGCCTGGTGAAACATTTCGTAACAATCCAGAGATGCCACCAATGCCTCGGTTTCGACCACGTGGCATCACAATGTCCAAACACACAGATGTGCTCCAACTGCGCAGGGGAACACAACTACAAAAATTGTAAATCGAGACGGAAAGAATGTGCCATGTGTCGTCTATATAACTGTACCAACAAAAGATGGCTGAGAGCTCAGAAACCAACAGACCACTCGACACATTCAGGACACTGCTGGGTGTACCAGACACTATTGCAAATTAGACAATTAGAACTTCAGGAGGGTAAGAGGCAGCTAACAAATGGCTTAGAGGTGATACAGGGGTTAGTCTCAATTCACACGTATAGGGGCAAGCCCCAAATTGCTAGGACCACTAATGAAGAACACGGCAGGTATCAACGCAGGGAAGAACTAAGAAGAAAACATCATGCTTAATACGGCCTCAAATAATCACATAAACATGCACTCACAGAATGCAATACAAACACGAAGACCAGATGTCATAAACGCCATACAGATCAATCTCACAACAGCAGCTATGCCACAAACGAATTAGGGGGATACATGGAAGCAGAAGGAATACATGTTGCTATGTTACAAGATTACTACCAGAACAAGGAGACAGGACAAATAGCAGGTATAAACCCAAAACATTGGTCAATAACAAAAACGAAAACAAACAAATCAGCTATCATAACAAAGTTAGGATCAAACCCGATAACGCTAAGTGAACAAGAATTTGTATCAGCCATAACTATCGAAAACAATAAAGAAAAACTAACAATTATCAACACATATGCTCCCCCCTCAGCCGATTTCTCAGTGGTGCTATCAGAAATTGAGAACACATTGAAGATAGCAACGGGAGAAATCCTGCTAGTGGGAAACTTTAATGCACATTCACAAGCATGGGGATATGACAATATCGACGACAGGGGACAAAAACTCACAGACTTCATCCTTCTTAATTCACTTTTTGTCCAGAACCCACCAGGTGCCCCTCCCTCTTTCTGCACTATGAGAAATAAAAAAGAAATTAAGGGATGGCCGGATTTAACGATAGCAACACCTAAACTAGGGAACAAAATTAAGGATTGGGAGGTCAGCGAGGACGAATCTCATAGTGATCACAAATTTATAAAATTTAAAATTCAACATGACAGCACCAGCCACCACAGACACAGATTAGAAACAAAACATGGAAAACATGAAAAATTTGACAAAAACATAAAAAAAATCAGAAATAAATATATCAAAGAGTTAAAAAAAGTATCGGAAATAGACCAACTAGATAATATTACCATTAGACTCCAAAATGAAATCACAACCCTAGCGATTAACTGCTATAAAAAACGATCAACACCCGATATAACAGCCCCACCATGGTGGACAGATGAAATTAAAACGGCAAGAAACAGAGTCAGGGCCTTCAGGAGGCGATATCAAAAACAAAAAGACGAAGAGCTAAAATCTAAACAACACATAGAATACAAAAAAGAAAGAGCAAAACTAACAAAAATTGTCCAAAAAACAAAAATTAAAACCTGGAAAAGATTCTGTGAGGACGCAACAAACAGATACGGGTCTCAGTATAAACTAGCCTCGGGAAAAGTTACGAAACCCCCAAGAGTTGTAAACATCTTACCAGATAATAAAACAGTAACAATAAAGGAAACTCTTAATGACTTTCTAAATAACCTGTTTCTTACAGACCCGTCAACAGAACATAAACTTATACCAGCCCCTCCCAGATTTAATGGCTCAAGGCCCCCCGTGATAACGAAGCAGGAATTAAACCGAATAATAAGAAATATAAAACAGAACAAGGCACCAGGGTATGATTACATAGATTATAATTTAATTAAAAGAATACACAATGCAGAACCACAACTTTTACTAACTCTTTTCAACACATGCCAACTTAACTATTTCCCAAAATCTTTCAAAATAGGTACAGTAGTACTATTTTACAAAGCTGGTAAAGACACCAAAGATCCAAAAAAATTACAAACCAATATGCTTACTACCAGCATTGAGCAAAATATTAGAAAGAATAATACATGGTAGAATAAACCACCATCTAACAACTAGTAATTTCTGGAGCGCCAAACAATACGGGTTCAAACAGGGAATATCAACAGAACAAGCACTAGACGAACTTATTAACAAAATTAAACAAGACAAAAAGGAAAAATATCAAACACTGCTAATTTCTATGGGCATTAAGGGCGCATTTGACAATATAAATTGGCCGATAATAGCCAAAACCCTAAAGCAATCTCCCTGCCCCACATACTTAATTAATTGGATCATTAGTTTTCTGGAAGATAGATACGTAACATTAGAAGAAAATGGTATAAAAATAACAAGGCAAACATTCGGCGGATGCTCACAAGGCAGCTGCCTGGGACCACTTCTGTGGCTGCTAATAGCAGATATAGCACTTAAGAAGCAATGGGGTATAAATGTCAGGATTCAGGCTTTCGCAGACGATTTTATACTAATCTTAAGATCAAAAACAAAAGAAGAACTTATAAAATTAGGAAATAAAATAATAAAAGAATTTAACGAGTGGATAACAAACAATAGATTAACATTAAATTGGGACAAAACAGAATTACTGTATCTAAATAGAGGACACACAGGGAATCTCCCAACCGAAAATTCATACAACATAGAGGGCATAGAATTCAACGGTAAGAAGTTAGAGGTCAAAGAACAAATTAAATATTTAGGGGTAATGATACACAAGAATCTAAACTGGCTCCCACATTGCCAACAACAAAGTAAATCAGAAAATCCTTTTGGATGATGGGACGGATGGTCTCTAAGGGATGGGGTCTACAACCCAACATAATTAAAATTTGGTATAGGTCAGTAGTGGAGAAAACACTTACATACGCCGCCCCAATATGGGGACATAACCTGAATAGACGCAGCAAGGAAGTATTATCTAGCTGTCAAAGGTACTTTGCATTGACCATAGTCAAAGCTTATAGGAAAGCCTCAACAGCGGCACTTCAGGTTCTATCTGGCCTGATTCCAATGGGCTTTATTGGGAATCTGGGTTCGAGATTGTAAGAATACCACCAACACGTGATTTCTTACAATATCGACCAATGTATGCATGCGATACATAGACAAACAAATATAAACACAGCAGGGAGGTCACATGATGGTGGTTTATGACGTCATGCCAATAAAGCCCATTCACCTTCAAGTACAATACGAAGCAGCTTACGGCACTGTCTCAAGATTACGCAAAACAGTAAACATATACAACACAACTATCCATCACACGGACTATGTTAAAAAGATCAACGTTTGGCACAACCACCCAGCAGAAACAGTAGAACCAAGATTAGGGCACAATCTAAGAGACATAGTCGTATACACAGACGGTTCGAAATTGGAATCAGGCGCTACGGGATCGGCTTTCGCAGCATACAAAAATGAACAAAAAATCAAGACATGGTCGGTGCCACTAAGAAAGTGCAACAGTGTCTTCCAAGCCGAACTACTGGCCATACTGAAAGCCTCAGAATGGTGTAATACCACAGGCGAAGATTACAGCATACGCTCGGACTGCATGTCAGAAATACAAGCAGTAAGCAAACCCTTTTACGTAACTGAAATAATAGATACAATACAACAAACAGTAAAAAAATCAAATAATAAATTTAAAATCAGCTGGGTTAAGGCTCACGTGGGCATCCAAGGAAACGAGGAGGCTGACGAATTGGCCAAACAAGCAGCACAAAATCCATACAATGCAATACCTTACCACATGGAGAAACCAATAACAAAACTAAAGAAAACCCTGAAAGAGCTAACAATTAAGCAATGGCAGTTCGAGTGGGACTACGGGGACACAGGCAGGCTGACACACAGGTACTTCCCTAAAGTGGATACACACAGATTAATAAGCTGCAAACTACTTTCTCAAGTCTACACAGGCCATAGCGCGTTTCCAGCATATCTGCACAGATTCGCACTGGTGGAAACGCCAGATTGTGAGTGTGGATTGGTGGGAACTTCCAAACACTACTTCATAGCCTCTCCACTCACACAAGCACTCCATCTGGTGGGCATAACACCAAACAACGAGCAACTTTGGCGCAAACAGCTAGCTCAAAACAAACATGTACAAGCAAAAGCCAAAACAGTGATCAGATGGTTAATTGATAACATAGACTTAATTTCACACTACCGTGAAGTAAAACAAAACAAGCCCTTCCCACCATCCACACAAGATTATTTCCTCAGCAGCAACAGTAATCTAGCGTAGTGCATAGCGAAATAATAAAAAGCAATTAATAGAATCCTCACAAAAAGGCATTAAAAGAACTTTACTTTTACTGCACCAAAAAAAATATAATATATATATACTAAAAGCACAATGTGCACCAAAAAAAAAATCAACGAAGCCATGTACGCTAATGGCACCTGGTGCATGTAAAATCCGTCGTAGGTGCAAAGTCCTCCAAGTTCCCTTTGAATTATACCTCTGGAGGTGCCTAGTCAGGTGAAGGTCTCGTCACCTGATCAAGGTTCTAAATGACGAGACCAATTCCTTTCTCTCTTCTTTTTTTTAAATTAATTTTTTATTTTAAATCTACCATTTCAGCGAGGTTGGCTGGATGCCGTGAGCTGTCAAGCAGAGAAACTGTAGCAAACCACTAGAGAACACTACAGACAAGATATAATACATAGCGGAGACACAAATATTTAAACTGAATTATATAAACCTGTCTATATTAGCAACCATAGTCAGTGTGAATATGGCCCGAAAGCAAGCCCCTTTCCGTATTCGACAACATACCCAGAAACCCATAATTATTAACAAACTAGAACCGGCCAACACAGTAACTAAGTAACTCTCACGAAATAGCGTTGCAGCCAAGGACACCCAAGAAGCTAATCAGGTGGATCTCCGCTATGAGGAGATTAGGCGAATTTCGCCCCGCGGCCAGGTATACAAACTCGTTAAGCTGGGCATAATGCCCGGCAGGTAGGGGCCTGGTCTGCGGTTATCTATATTGATATGAAGTTTTCTATATCTTAATTAGTTCATGTCAATTTGAATGAACCAATTCCTGTTGAAATAAGACCCACAAAACCCGAAAAAATAAATTCCTCACCCTGGAGATTAATATTCATAAATGGTTGTAACCGAGTGCTGCAAAAACGATACAGAAGTTTATTTTGTACTTGGGAGATTTCGTTTACAGCAGAATTACATTACAAACAGCCTTTATTGTATTAGAAAATAAATATGTTGGATAGTACTTTTTTTGAAAATCTATATAGTATTTTCTTACAATTTTATTAACTTTTTTACAGTATTTTACAGTAGTATTACAGTTTATGATGCATTGGTAACTCCTTTTCATATAAGAACTTCTATAGAAATTTAAAATATTTAAAATATAATTAAATCTTAATTCAATTCCTCAGTTAAGTCGCCGATTTTCTGACGCTATTGCAACTTTTGTTATTGTGTTTTACAATTTAGAAAATACTTGTTCTATAAAACATAAATAAATAAATGCCTGCATCTTTGCTATATGCTTTCTGCTGATTTTTAATAAAAGCTAGATTTTGTTTCGAACGTAAAATGCCTCCTGAGCACCCCCCTCTTCCTCCTAGCCAGTCCGTAAAGACGTTCAAGCAACTTCTGACTTTTGAATTTTATTATTTGTTAGTTATTTTAATTAAAAATTTTATGTAAAAAATAACAGTCTACTTTTTCTGGTATTTATTTAAAAACCGGCCCCGGGCCCTAGTAATTTGTACCAGCTCAACCCCCCTCTGTACGGACCTGCCTGTTGAGAATAAAAAAAACTAAACATATTCATATTAAATATTTGTTCTTAAGTATTTAGTCTATGACAAAATTTTTAAATTAAAATTTATCTCAAGCAAACTAATTTAGTTGACCCATTAACTTATTTAGATTATTATTATTAGACCCGTTTACTAAACCCCAGGTTGAAGAACAATTAATGAATTTTTATAGGCAAATTTTTTATGTTTAAAATATTTAAATGTATCTTTGGCCACTCTTTTCATTGTCATGTCTTTTTGACATGACAGTGATGAGACTGCCTTTTTCAGAAAAGTTTAAATGATATTTTGAGAGTTAGAATTTTTAAGATAAGTCTTATTATGTTTTTGGCCACTTTGACTTATTGAATTAAATATTGTGTATTTTTCATATTTAATATTTTTTAATATACAGTGAAACGTTCTACAATGGTCACTCCGAACAACGGTAACCTCTGAATACTGGTCATGTTTCAGTGTTACCAAATCTCTTTCAAAGAAATAACATTATATTAAACCTCCAAACAACGGCCACCTTACAAGATTATTTTTTTTACGTTATGCTTCAACTACAACTGAGATTGCAAAGAATGTGGAGGTTGATTTGCTTATTTATAGTAATAGATCATGCTGAGTTAAACATTATTTTAAATAGAGCCGGAATAACCATGAAAGGCACCAAGTATGTGAAAGCAAATAATGACTAGTCAGTATTTTCTACTTCCAATACGATAGAAGTTCTGACAGGAAGCAAGGTCATGTGAGAATGAAACTGATAATGAAAATGAAGCGGAAGATAATATGGAATTATCACAAAATTTATCAATAAAATCATATTCTGATGTTCTTTTTAGCTTCAGAGAAATTAAAAATTTTGCACTCAATCAAAAAGATAACGAATTGTACAACAAATGTGTGGAAATTTAGAGAAATATATGCTTTTAAAAACAAAACAATTACGAATAAGTGATTTCTTTAGGGTAAAATTATAGTATGTATTTTCTAACTGTAAAAATGAAATAATTTTGGTCAGTTATTTTGATTTTAATGTAATGTAATTTTGAGCTTTTAAAATTTGAAACCTCTGAATAACAGCAACCTCCGAAGTACGGTTACTTATTCAGAGGTTTTACAGTATATGTAACCTTTTTTTAATTTATTGTAATACCTAAATGGGGGATGATTGTTATGACAGGTATTAAAGTTAAAATATATCTTAAATCAACTTTATTTACATGACATACCTTTCGTTTTGACAGTTTACAGTGCATTTAAAGTGCCATTGCTTCATGCTGGTTTTCCGGTAATGCTGTGATTGACAAACCACTCTTAGCCATCTTCACGGTTGCTCGTAAATTGCGGTTTGACTACTATTTCTCTTTTCCAGAATACATAGCAGGACAAGATGTCTCATTCCCTTCACGCATTGCTTTCTGTAATAAGTTCATTCATCATATTAACATTTTTAGTTACTTAAATTTGACTCAGCAAAGTTATGCTGATTGTTTTTCTCATTTGTAAATAAACTTATCATCATTAAAGTTATTGAGTTTATCTCCTGTTCTATATTTTCTTAAAGCCTTCCACATGTGCATTTGAAATTTAAAAGACTTTCACTGCATCTAATGATTAATAAAGTCTAATTTCATGAGAAAATATAACAGTCTGAATGGTTTTTGATTATTGAAACAACTTTTGATTGTCCACTCGATGTTTCTTTTCAATGGACAGGCCAGAGTCAAAGGGAATAAGTTGGTATTATGAATCAATAAACTGTAGAGGTCAATAATGATTACAATAGTAATAAGTAACCATTATGGCAAAATATCGCATATATTGGTTCCATTATCTTAGTTACTGTTCTATTGATAAAACGATAAGCTGAGGGCATCAATAAGGGGCAAGAAGAGGGCTCGAGCCGTCGAGCCCCTCCAAATGTTCTATAGACAATTTTTTTTTATCAATTTAGCACTTAATTAAACAAACACCTTTTAAAGGTTTTTTTTTAAGGACAATAGGATATTAAGGAAATATAACTATCAAATTTTTGTCATTTGCACGAATCTGCTATAAATTTACTTTCAAAAGTATGACAATTAATTTTAGGTGATAATTTCAACACATGTTATTAATTTTGTAACCATTATAGAATCTCTCAGGTACCTTCCTATTGATAAAACAGCGAACTGAGAAACATGCTCTTTCACAAAATCTTTCATTTAACTTAAACATTGTCTATAGCAGGGACAGCAAATCTTTTTTCACATGTTTACATAAATAATTTTAAGTGACCACGACATGCCAAAAAAAAAAAAAATATATATATATAATGCTGAATCAAAAATTAAATTTTCCTTGAGTTTTTTAGAATAAAAAAATGGGTACATACACGTAGGAATTATATTTCAGAAATCATTGAAAAAAGTAATGTAATTTCTGTTTTTCCATCTTAAATGAAAATTATTGATATCAAGTTCATACTTATTTACTCTAATTAGAATGTATGCTGAAGTAGAATTGTTTGACAAGCGGTTTCTATTGGAATTTTTTACATTATTCATTTTCGAAAAAAAAAAAAAAAAAGACTCTCATGCATAGGTAGAAGACAAAATCGTTAAAATGACCAATATCATCTACATTAAACAGTGTTACATAAGATAGGGTTTTAACAATTTTTATAGCTTTGGAATTAAATTTTAAGTTACAACAATTTTACTATCGACATTTTTGCTTATAATGCCAAAGGATCTTGCATTAGCGAATTCCAACATTGTCTTAAAGTTTGAATTTAAGTGACATTTTTAGAATATCTTTAGAACTTGGAGAAATGAGCATTTCCAAAGTTTTGTTTAGTAATATTAAGGAAAGAAACTTCTTAAATAAACTATAAACAAGAAATTAACCCAACATGTTACAAAATAAATACTATTTTGACATCAAGGACAAAAAGACTTGTTCCACTATGAAAGGAGAAGAAAGACTTCCTTCTGCTCTCGCAACAGTAGGACATTGTACACATAGTACGTACAGATCAACTTCAGCATTGTGTAGGGAGAAGTTAACAATCCAATCCAGAGACAGAAACGTTCACTTTTTTCATGCACCAACAGCAGACTAATAATCTACACCATACTAGTAGATAATATTAGCAGTGAGTAGAGTGCTGGGATATACAAACAAGCACAAAGAAAAGAATTAATGTTATTTGTGATAGTAGTTCGCCACCATTTCCCACTACAGTTTTTGGGCACATGTTGTACTAGATTTGGTCCAATTAACTGACAATTTCAGGTAGACGAAATTTGTGTAAATTCACTGTGTACAACTTCAATCACTTATGTGCCAAAAATATTTTGCCATAGGTTACTTATTACTTTTGCAACCATTACTGAAGCTCTTAGTTACCTTTCTATTGATAAAACGATGAATTGAGAAACATCCTCTTTCACAAATTCTTTCAGTTAATAAAACCTCATCTATAGAGTTTATAGAATGTCTTAAAAAAATACGTACATATTTGATGAACTTGGAATTAGTCAGTCAATTGTTAATAATTACAGGTTTATGAGCATACGCTCGTAACACAAACACATATACGCAATCTAATCTTAAACCAATGGCAGTGTCCTTTATAATTTTTTGTTTGTATTTCAGCATTTTAAAATGATTTTTGTTTTGCATAGGTTATCTAAGGTTGATATCTAACCGGGTATCTTTGTACTTTTTTTATGTTGATTGCAGTTTTTTTTTTGTTGTTGTTGTTCTGAGGACATTTTTAGTTTCACAACTAGTTTCAAATATAAAATTTTCCTCATAAAAAAATACAGGCACAGTAAAAATAAAAATATATAAATAAAAGGGACTTATTTTTGCATGATAATTCTATATTCCTAGCCTGAGGCAAGTTATGTGGCTCTTTTTTTTGGAATGGGATCACATGTTTTGATGAGCATATTTTATATATTATATCCAAATTGGAATTTTTCTAACACATACACAAATGCATGAAATTTGTAGGTTCTATTCAGATACTAAGCAATCAATCAGGGTTTCTGATTTTGTTTTTTATTTTTTTAATTAAAGAATCTTATTATAATCTTACAGACAATTTTAGGAATTCACTGACATGAAAAGGTTTTTACAAGGGTACAATTGAATATAATTTAAGATGTACCACATTTATGGTGAAATAAAAATGTATTAGATTTTTTTTATGCTTAAAAAGAAATGTCTGAAATTCTCATGTATTTCTGATTAAATACAATTTTGGAAATGTATCAAAGATTAGAATTCTTAAGTGGAGAGAAAAAACAAAAATGAAACAACCTCTTATACATATTTATCTTTAAAAACTATATATTGTTCTACATACATTTTCTTTCTGTAGAAGGTGTGGATCATTGCACTTTGTGGATCTCCTTCACCCCTTGAAGTGTGACATATTGAGTGAATCCTTTATATTTATGGGAATTTATAACTGTAACGAAGTGTTACTCCAAAAATCTATTAAAACCACATAATAGGATTAGCATTATTTTTCCATCAAATTAAAGTAATTTTTCATATGAATACATAACCAACATTATTCAGGAATATAGTAATAAATTTGCTAAAAAATGTAATATTTGATAATAAAATTTCTTTTGATGGTATTTATTTATTAGAATAGCTCTAAATCAAATTATCAAAAATAAAGCTCACAGTTTAATAATAATGAAAATAAAGTCATCAAAATCAATCCAACACTTAGATGTAGATTATATTGGTACTCACAACAAATGGGAGAAAAAGTAATCAATTTAGAAAGAAAACTGAAATAGCATTTAAACTGATATATCAAATTTAATTAATATCTCATCAAAAAGTCACCTGTAAAAAATGCAGCCAAGTCTCGTAACTCATTTACCGTAAAAAGTACTGAGATCGTATAAAGCCAAGTTTAACTATCTTATTAACTCTGAAATTTTCATTCAGAAATCACTTCTAGTCTCTACATCTTTAGTTAATTATTATTTTGTGACTTGGCAATTACGTAGCACGAGAATGGGATGTATATAATTAGTCTTAATCAAATAATACTATAACATATTAAAGTGTAATAACTTCCCTGTGCGTATATAATTTGCCTTAATTAAATTATCCCATCCCATCCCATAACATAGTAAGATGTAATAACTTCCCTGTGCTGCGTAATTGCCAAGTCACAAAATAATAATTAACTAAAGATGTAGAGACTAGAAGTGATTTGTGAGTGAAAATTTCAGAGTTAATAAGATAGTTAAACTTGGCTTTATACGATCTCAGTACTTTTTACGGTAAATGAGTTACGAGACTTGGCTGCATTTTTTACAGGTGACTTTTTGATGAGATTTCACTTCTTTTTGTAAGTAATCCTCCTTTTCTTGATTTTTGGTTCTTTTTGGAGATCATCCACTGATTTTCGCTAAGCCCACACCCTTTCCCTATTATTTACAGGTATCAAAAATTTGAAGCTTTAGTTTCGTTTGCAAAATACTGTAGATAAAAAGACATTTCAGGTTCCTAGGCAAGCACTAAGTTATGGGAGGGGGAGTGTCAAAAGTACTCTCAGTTGCTTCCAGGATAGGTGCTATCCATCTGAGATATTACTCGCAGCCCTAGATAATTGATATTTAACATAAAAGAACTTTTTAGTATAAAAAGAAAGCCAAAATTAAAATTTCCGGAAATTTCCAATAAATCAAACTATATTCCTTTTTCCGATGTTTTTTTATTCGTTTTTTTTTAGTCTTTTTTTTTTAATTATTTACGGATTTTTTAATTTTTCCTTACTTTGTGTACTAAACCCTGCCTTTCGGCCAAATATCAAGCTTCTAGGACTACAAAATCGAATTATTTTCAAATTTTCGACTTTCTATAAATTTATTGATATTTCGATTTTAATTCTAAGTTACCTGATTGTCATGCCAATATTGTAATTATTTGATCCGTCTTCTTAGGATCATTTAGGTTCAATTTAGAGATAAATCAAGTGAATCTTAGAGTCACCATGATTTTATTTAGAAAGGACTATCAAGCCATAACCAGCCAGTAATGTCGGAAGGGTAGGGGGAGCTGTGAAAATTTTTGTGGGGCTAACATCATTTAACAATCTATATTTCATATGTGAAGTAAATAGAGTACAACCTGTGAAAGAAAACAAACCTGTCTATAAAGAAATCGCCTATATCGTAACCAGTCTATAGCGGAACTTTTCTATAACGAAATTCGTAAACGAAAGAAAAGAAAACCATAATCCGGGGGAAATAACATAAAACAATTAGGGGCGTTGTACTAGCTAATAGGACAATTATTTTAAAACTAATGTTTCTAGCAGTACAAAATCAAATTGTTTTCGAATTTTCGATTTCTTAAAGATATTTCGATTTTTCGATTTTATTTTCGATTTTAACGAATATTTTAATTGTTCCTTTTATTGAATAGTAAATACTACCTTTACACGAAGTTTTAAGTTTCTAAGACTACAAGATAAAATAATTTTCAATTTTTGATTTTTTCGAATTTTTTTTATAATTTTCTGGATTTTTTATTTTTTTCTTATTTTGTATCCTTTATTACAAATTTCAAGTTTCTAGCGCTACAAAATTGAATTATTTTGAAATTTCCGATCTTTTTCGAGTTTTTATTCTATTTTCGAATTTATTGTGTTTTAATTTTTCCTTTTTCTGTATCCTAAACAATAAGTTTACGCCGAATTTTAAGTTCTGAAGCTACAAAATCGATTTTTTTTCAATTTTTCGATTTTTTTTCGAATTTTACAGATTTTTTATTTATTTCTTTTTTTGTATCCTAAATACTACCTTTATTTCAAATTTTAAGTTTCTAGCTTTAGAAAATCGAATTATTTTCAAATTTTCGTTTTTTATTCGATT
Source organism: Maratus michaelseni (assembly GCA_963931845.1). Classification (NCBI taxonomy): domain Eukaryota; kingdom Metazoa; phylum Arthropoda; class Arachnida; order Araneae; family Salticidae; genus Maratus; species Maratus michaelseni. The sequence goes on along the minus strand of OZ007595.1, from coordinate 323,358,122 downwards.
TTTTAAATTTTATTTTCAATTTTTGTTGTGTTTTTAATTTTTTTCTTTTTCTGAATCCTAAACACTACCTTTACACCAAATTTTCAGTTTCTAAGACTACGAGATCATATTATTTTCAATTTCTCTCTTTTTCTTTCTTTCTTTCTTTTTTTCTTTTATTTTTTTAAATTTTCGATTTTTTTTTAATTATCCATCTTTTTTAATGTTTCCTTATTTAGTATCTTAAATATTACCTTTATTCCAAATTTCAAGTTTCTAGTGCTATAAAATCGAATTATTTTCAAAATTTCCTTATTTTTCGATTACTTTCGATTTTTTTATTTTATTTTCGAATTTTATTGCGTTTTTATTTTAACTTATTCTGAATCCTAAACACTATCTTTACCGCGAGTTTTAAGTTTCTAAGGCCAAAAAATCAAATTATTTTAATTTTTTTCAATTTTTTTCGAATTTTTGATTTTTTTTTTCGAATTTTCTGGATTTTTTATTTTTTTCTTATTTTGCATCCTAAATACTACCTTTATTCCAAATTCCAAGTTTCTAGCGCAACAAAATTGGATTATTTGAAATTTTTCGATTTTATTTTCAAAATTTTTTTTTTGTGTTTTTGATGTTTTCTTTTTCTGAATTCTAAACACTACCATCACACCAAATTTTAAGTTTTTAAGACTACAAGATCGTGTTATTTTCAATTTTCAATTTTGTTCGATTTTTATGGATTTTCGAACTTTTTTTTTTTTTTTAATTTTCCGGATTTTATAATTTTTTCTTTCTTTGTATCCGAAACACTAGCTTTATTCCAAATTTTAAGTTTCTGTGGCTACGGGATCTACTCAATCTTTTTGATGACGCGAGAGTGAGTGAGTGCGTGAGTAACAAAAAATCGACACTTTGAGTTCATATATCGTCTGCACTAATTTATGGGTATTTTTTGAATTATCCATATTTTTTAAATTTTCCTTATTTAGTATCTTAAATATTACCTTTATTCCAAATTTCAAGTTACTAGCGCTATAAAATCGAATTATTTTCAAATTTTCCTTATTTTTCGATTTTTTTATTTTATTTTCGAATTTTATTGCGTTTTTTATTTTAACTTATTCTGAATCCTAAACACTATCTTTACTGCGAATTTTAAGTTTCTAAGGCTAAAAAATCAAATTATTTTAATTTTTTCGAATTTTTGAATTTTTTTTTTCGAATTTTCCAGAATTTTTAATTTTTCCTTATTTTGCATCCTAAATACTACCTTTATTCCGAATTCCAAGTTTCTAGCGCAACAAAATCGGATTATTTGAAATTTTTCGATTTTTTTCAATTTGGCTTTCGATTTTTTTGGTGTTTTTGATGTTTTCTTTTTCTGGATACTAAACACTACATTCACACCGAATCTTAAGTTTCTAAGACTACAAGATCGTATAATTTTCAATTTTCAAGGAATTTGTTGAATTTTCGAATGTTTGTTTTTCGAATTTTCCGGATTTTATAATTTTTCCTTTCTTTGTACCCTAAACACTACCTTTTTTCCAAATGTCAAGTTTCTAGGGCTACGGGATCTACCTAATCTTTTTGATGACGCGTGAACGAGTGAGTGAGTGAGTGACAAAAAATCGAATGTTTGAGTTCATATATCGTCTGAACTAGAAAAGACAGAAAGTTGTAATTTTAAATTTTGGTCCTGTGTGCCAAATACTCTGGAAAAACGAAGTTTAAAATGTTTGGGATACTCCAGTGCAGAGATATGGGGGGGTCAAAAGTGCCCTGAGTTGCTTCCAGAAAAGTATGCTTACGGCTGTCCTCTCTCGACTTGGCGGAGGCACTGCCGTGCCTCCAGATATCTCACATTTTTCTGTAAAGACAATTTAAAATTTACTTCTACATTTAGTTAAACTTTAACATATAAATAGTAGTATTTGACCCTGATAAATGCTAATAACACTGAAAATAAACATCCATTTAAATTACAAAGATTGAAAATTGAAGAAAAATAATTTATTTAAACATATCTTTTATGAAAACAAAGTTTAATTTTTCGTGGTACATAAAATGCAATACTTTTCCATGTACATGTATGCACAAGGTGTCATGTCATTGAATTATGCACTACATTTTCTTAGCTTTACTAGTGTCACCCTCCTCACATTTTCTTTTCTTGAACTCGCAAATTACCTCATCTAAAATGTGGATGAATTTGAGATCATTTTGAATTTCACCAGACCATACCTTACCACCCCTAAGCTTTTCTTTAAATTCAATCACTTCATCCTTTGATGGTAAACATTCTTTGATAAAGTACTTGAGTAAACTTGACTCATTTTTGCCATTCATCAAGTTCATGCAAATATCATCTGTACAACAATGGTAGAAAAGTTCCTTTTTACTTTCAAGGGTTGTATCTTGGAAAATCAACCTGATGTTCTCTTCATCTCTAATCTCAAACAGATTGCTTATTGTAGAATAAAACATGATTTCATTTAAATGGAGTCTTTTGTAAGCATGAGGACTTTGCTTCCAAAATTCCCCAAAAAGTTTCTGATAATTGAAATCTTTATAGCCATTTTTTATTTTATAGGTGATTTTGTTCAACAAAACTACATAATCTTGTTCAGAAAGGACATCCCACATCTGGTTTGTTGTTTCCATAAAGAAACTCTGAAGTGGCCAATCTAACAAATTTTTCAAAATTTTAAAAGATTTCTTTTTAAATACTTCTAATTGTTGCTGTTCATCTAATTGGGATAGTAGAAAACATAAAACATCAGAAGGGATATTTTCCTGGATTTTTGCCATTGATTCATCTTTTTCTGCTGCAGTTAACTTTTGCAAAAAATATTCAACAGCCACTCTATTACCATCACTTATGGCAAGTTCAAAGGCAAATTGATAAGGAGAACACATGCGATCCATTCTGCTTTCAATCATAGTGTTTATCTTATCCAAATCTCCCTTCATGTAGTACGTCCAAAATTCAACCATTAATATTACATTCACTTCAATTGGACTGAAGAAATATGTTCTGTGACCTTCAGATATTTCGTCCCATAATTTTGGAATGTCATCCTCTAAGCAATAAATACATGCCAACTTATAACGTGTGGTAGCATATAAGCTCTCATCTTTAATCATCATTTTCGCTGTTTTCTTTCTATCAATAGTTCCTTGAGGCGTCCAACAAAATTCATTTGGTAGCTCTACTCTAACTTCACAAAAGTCATGAAACTTCCTCCATTCATAAATTTCAAAGCCTACAGGTCTAATAAAACACAATATTTGCTCTTTCATCTGTTTTGGTAGTGGAAGCTTTGCTACTTTTTTTATTGCTACAGCTTCAATTTTCTCCCATCCTGACACAGAATCTACATAATGTAATGGAATATGAAATTTTGTCAATAAAGTCTTAACATCATCTTGATTCCATAATGTAGCAGCTACCTTAACAAGGAGTATATGCTCGAGTGATGGTTCTAGAACATAATTCATTATTATCTCTAATGAAATATTCAATGCATCTACAAAGTTTGTTATTTTAAGAAAAAAAAATGTAGGCGATTGAGAAAGTGAAAATCTGTCAATTGTTTTATTCTTGTAGTTATACAACTTAAAAAATCCAGTTGTTTTCAACAATTAAGTTTGCTAATATGATCAAAGTAGGTATAGAAATTATTTTTTCACTTAAAAAAATATTAATGAATATAGATGCACATGATGGTTTTTTCTGAAATAACAATAATAAAAAAAGTATATGTTGTTTCAGGAATTAATTTTGCAGATGGATGTTTTATGCAGAATGCTATCAAGTCCAGAATGCTATCAAGGTGGTACAGCAATTAGTAAAGCGATCACTCTTCTTCCCTTTCAAGGGTACTAAAGGAAGATATGGAAGCTCAGTGACAGTATACTATCCAGAGTAGATGCAGCAGTAGAATGTACCTACAAGAAGAAAAACTATTAAGGCAAATGTAAAATTTTCATATCTAAAAAATATTGTTATTTTAAATGAGTAAACAGTAGACGAAAGAAATTCTCTGCATATAAATATTTTCCATATAACTATAAACATAGAAATACTTGTGATAAAGCTGTTTTAACTACAGTGGACTTTCGTTAATGCGGCTTCGTTTAAGAGGTATCTGCAGTAAATGAGGGCAATTTGATTTTCTCTATCATTTTCTATTTGTAATTAATGTTAAAGACATCGCTTAATGCATATTACTCATCAGATATTGTAGACAATTTTGCCCCAAACTGACTAAGCAGAATCAAAACTGCTTTTTATATTATTTTTTCAAAAGCAATTTTGATGTAACTTTGATTATTTAGAGATCTAGAAATTCTAAATGACAATAAGGAAGAGAAAGACAACTTTTGACCACTAGAAAAAAATGAGAGGTTGAAAAACTGCTAATGTCTGTTTGCTGAATTTTGATCAGGAAAATGTGATGTAACATGCAAAATTTTCGAGTGTGTGTCACAAAACTAGAAAATGATGTGGTAAACAGATCATTTCTTCAAGGAGCTCAAAGAAAAGTGAGAAAATCGTTGAGTTCCAGTTAAATTATGCAAGTACAGCAATTGCTTTTTATATTTTGTTTGCTTTCAGTAATTTATATTTTGTCACTAACTTGCTGTTTCTAATAAAATTATTAAATTAAAGAAAAAGTTTTTTTTTTCAATGTTAAGTTGAAACTTATTTAATTTCTCTTAAAAATTGAAATCAATTTATTCAACAAAAGGGATAATTTTATATCACTCCAACGTTCATATTGTTTAATGTAGACAAAAAAATTAGCACTTGTCTTATAGAGACTTTAGTAAGTTAGAGAAAATGTCCTTGGGAAGAGAAGAAAATTTGGCAACATATTTTCTGGCAACCCATTAACTCTTTCATATACACAAGCATTTTTTTTTTACATTTATACAACATATTTAATATAAAGAAGACAATATTCAAATTTAAATTACTTAATAGGCGTATAGCCCACATAGTAAAAAACTACCGAAGCCGGGTCATCAGATTAGCACACTGATTATATTATAATCTGATGACCCGTGTTTCAGTCCTGGCTTGGGTAGTTTTTCACTATGTTGGCTATACGCCTATTAAGCAATTTAAATTTGAAAATCTGATGACCTGGGTTCGAGTCCCGGCTTGGGTAGTTTTTCACTATGTTGGCTATATGCCTATTAAGCAATTTAAATTTGAATATTATGAATGTAAGGCGTGAGAAATTTTCTCTGGAAAAATTTCCAAGTATTAAATATGAATTTATAAAGAACACATTTATGTATTTTTAGATACAAACAGAAGTAAACTGTAGTTATGCATGATCGGTATAAAGGAATAATATATACATAATTTTTTCCTTTGATTTTCACTCATGTGATTTCATTTTAACTATATATATATAAATGAAATGTTTACATATATAAATACAGATATAAATAAACGTAAAAGTTCATTAGGTTTGTTCATACATATTTATGTCATTTGGCAACAAACCTTACATTCTGAAGCCCAAATTGTGCCAAGGTTTAAAAAAATGGCCAATGTGGAAAATTACCAAAAATTTCCTCTGTTGGAATCCTGCACTAATCAAAGATTTCACTGTACTGCTTTATTTATATATATAAAAGATGCATATACTATATTGATATATTTCCCCCCCTCCCCCCCAAAAATAACATGTTTTTTACTGTCTGAAGATCTTTATATAACATATCTGTAACCTGCACTTGCCTATAAACCCCATAAATTTTGAAATGTAACAGTGATTTTTGAAAATTAAAAGGAAAAAAGCTATTCATTTCATATTGAGAAACTACTGTCACCCTTTAGAGAAGTATTTCTTAAAATTTTCCCAAGTCCACTTCTTTATTCTGAATAGCCTTGTAATAACTTTTATAGCACTTTTTTGTACTTATGTATTATTACTCTGCAGGTAGATAGGTCGCCAAAAATAGTTGCCTATCACCAATTGTGTTGAAAACAGTAATTTAATTTTATATATTTTAAATACATAGAATTGTTAAAAATGTTAAATAATATAAAAGCAATCTAAAATAATATGAAAGAATAATCTTGTATATACATACTTGCCAGCCTTCCACTTTTTTTTAAATTAAAAAAAAATCTTACTTTAAACTAGAACATTTACAATTTAATTAAATGCATATTACTTTTATTTGAAATTTACTTATTTTTATTTATTAAATAAAACTTTCAGTTCAAAGTGTTTTTTTTTTTTACTTAAGTGAGATGTTGGCAACTATGCATACATTTTTAATGAGCAAATTTATATCAAACCGGTTCAGTAAAATGAGTAATTTGCAATGATATGACAGCTACAGCCCTTTATAGAAGACACATTCATTTTCAATTTCTATTGGACAACTTTTGGTGAGTTTGTAAGACTGAAGCAACATTAAATTTTTTTCTCAAGTGCAAGCCACTTTTATATTCTGAATACATTTGTGGTTACTTTTTTAGCACTTTTTTGGTTACTTATGTATTAATTACCCTGCGGGTAGACTGGTTGCCAAAAATAGTTAGTTGCGTATCACCAATTGTGTTTAATTTGTTCATGATAGTTTAATTTATTGATTGTACATCACAATGAATGCACAAACGCTCAGTGGCATGTCCTCAGTCTCTAATTCTGTAGACTTGAGTTCAAATTAAAGTGCCAGAAAGCCTTTTTTTATTAAAAAAAATGGAAAGTTTTTATTTTTCAATAATTATAATTAAGTTACAAAAAAAAAAAAAAAAAATCAATATTAGCCATTTTATAGTGTATTTTTTTTTAAATATTAGTTAAAGTGATTGCAGTTTTGCTATTTTTAGAGATTCCAATACAACCATTCAGAGAGATTTTAGTGAAATTCATTTTTTTCTTTGTTTTAATTGTTACTGCATCCAGTGTGATATTTTTTCTTTATTTTCATTTTCACAGGTACGAAGAGCTCATACATCATTAGTAAGTGTGAATTTAACAAATTTCATGCCTTTTTTAGCTTGTTCTACAGCAAGTTTATTGTATCTAGTTATTCTTATTTATTTATTTATTTTGTTTTTCATGGATACAAAGCACTCCACATTTACTATGCATTAGTGGTCACAACATTAGAGAATATCTTGCATTTTTGAGATTACTAAATTTGATAAAAAATTAATAACTATTTTTTAACTCTTAAATGATTTATAATTTTTATAGTGACAGAAAAAATTGTTACAATATTCAGAAAAATTGCATAATTAAAAAAAATGAAACTAATTTTAAAATAATTTGATTTTTCTACAATAAAGATTCTTGGATGAAAACAAAGGCATTTTTACATGAATACCTGGCATTTTTGTTTTTACCTAGTGCTATATTGTCACCAGCAGCACATTTTTAAAACTTATCAATGAATTAATTTAAACTCTTATGTTACAGAATTAGCAAGTAATAATTGTGATGCATTTGGAAATCTCCTTCTTGGTTGTGAGTGGACATTATACATCTCATTATCTGATGGTCTGCCAAAACAGACAACTTTTTATATATTTGAGGGGACCACCGCAAGGTGCAATTTTTAGAATGGGGACAACAGCTTATATCGTAATATGGATAGAAAAAGTTAGCTTCAAAATAAAAAAAAAAGGATAGAAAAATAGCTACACAAACTGTGTAGGTGCTTGAGGGGAGTACTTTGAAGATTTCTAAACATTTGTAACTATATCTTGAATAATTTATTTTTTACGACAACACTTGCATTACTGTTTGAACTATTAGGCTGAGCATTTCCATTATACTGTGAAAAATTCTTTTTATATTTTACAGTTTTTAATCTCTGAAACTTTATCAAGATATATACTTTTTATTATTGATATATTAAATTATTATTTAAATCCTCATACTCAATGTTTTAGATTTGTTTAACATTTGCGAAATTTCTAAAATAAATATAAATGTCTTATTTATATCGTAATATTGTTGAAACATTGTTAAATCTAATAACACTGAAATATTTTATTCATCTATTGTAGTTTCTATTGTTGTTTAATTGTATTATTAAAAAATAATAATTATTACTTTCAGTGTTTCTTTTTATTATTGATATATGCATTTTTTTAAAAACTGTAGTAGACAATTTTCTGTAATATTTTGTTTACAATTTTTAATTTTCAAGAATAAGTAATTTTAAAACATTCATTTAAAAAAAGTTCATACTTACTTATATAATAGAAGATTGAATGTTGAATGTTTTTTTAAAGATAAAGTTTTAATAAGTTAAGAATTCATGTTATATTCGAAATGTTTTCAAAACAGTGAAGAACAGTACATATGCAGTCATTCCTTCTTTTTTTCTATTTTCTACTTTTTAAAAAATTATTTAATGAAATAAATAAATTTAAAAGAAGTATTTGATAGATAACAACTTTTTACAAAAAATAAAAAATAAACACAAGATCAATATTTTCTTATAAAACATTTAACATGTAAACATATACAAGCAACTGGTACACAGTGGACCGACCACTTTTTCAGTTAAAATTTATTTTCTCTTTAGCAGACAGACCAATTTCCCTGAAAATATTTTTGAATATTCCTAAAACCTTTTTACATTCATCATAATTTTCATAAAATATAGTTTTCAATACATTTTCAAATATATATATATATATATATGTAATGTACACCCATAAAGTGGACCAGTGTGCCACAGAAATTGGGCCTTCACTGGGGTATAGTGGACCGCTATTAGATATTATCTACAATACAATATAGATCTATTTTTCATTAATCCAATTCTTCTTTATTTCCTCTTTACTTCGAAAATAACATAATAATAGAAATTTGCAAGGAACATTTTAAAACTGAATACAAAACAAAAAAAAATTATCAAAATAATTATTATATTTTGAAAATAATAACAGATTATTACAGGAACAATTGCAATTTAGATGAAGTTATTACTTAAGTACAAAAAAATCAGTGCACAATAAATTTTGCAAATGAAATTAAAAAAAAAAACTTATAAGTAAGATTGAGCCTGGAATTTTCCTAAAATAGTTTTTAGGTCAGGGTGCAACATTACAAAATCATTGACATCCACAATAGATTTGCCTACAGTTTCTAGGAAAATAAACTGATTTACATTCAATTTGTGTCTCACGAATCTTACTTGAATAGAATCGTCACAAATTAGGCTACAGATTTATTTTTCAAAGGCAGTAAATACAAAACAAAATATTTCTTACTATGTTAAATAAATTGTTATTTTCTTTGTTTACTTTATTTTACAGTAAAATTCCAAGATGATGAAGTTTAATAAACATAAGACGAAAATTCTCATGTGAAGTGCATAAGTAGGTATCTCTTTTAATAACTTTAGAATGAATTATGTGAAATGGCTTTAATCTACAGAAAGTTGAGTATCATATTTTTAAATTTGTTTCTGAAACATATTTTTTCTGAAGATTATCAAAGTATCATTCAGTTTTTTTTATTTGTTTCTGCTTATTTAAATTGTGTCTTTTTTACCAGGACATTGGGTACTGTTTATATCAGCTTCTGAAAAATTCCTGACAGATTTTTGAAGTTTGGTTGATAATGTTGATATTTGCTTATATTTGAACTAAGATTCACAATTCACATTTTTTTTTCGTATCTTTTAAAAAGGAGGAAATCTTTACAGTCTGAATTCAGTCAGAATTTTGATCTATTTCCGATATAGGGAAGATCTATCCCTGCGAATTCTTTTTCTACCAGAATGCAGGGACCAATTTACAAATTTTGGGGCACTGGGAACAGATGCTTATCATGGGCTTTGAGTGAAATTTTTTTTATTGAAAGCGGTACTTAATAATGTAACCATTATTGACATTAATAATTTTTGTAAAATATCAATTAAAGAATTAAATTTGATAATCATTAATTCACTTTTAAATAATTATTATTGAATAGATGTTTTATAATAACTCGGCTAACACCGAGTAGTTATACAAATTTACTTTCTTTTACTTTTAAACATCATTCAAGACAAAAAAAATTACTGAAGTAATTTGTAAAAAAGGTTTCAAATTTAAATATCAATATTATGTATATAAATATAATACAGGCAATAATTGACAGAACATATTAACTGGATACATAAAAAATGTGTTTACACAAATCTTAAAAAATATATCGTAGAATTAATACATACAGTCAAACACGCAAAATACGAGAGCACAGTTTAAAAAAAACCAAGTTTCACATTAAGAATGGTTCATCATTTAAACTAAAATAGGATTTTTACGTTTTTTACGAGCTACAGAAGCAGCATCATGGCTAAATATAAAAAATCACAGAAAATATCAAACATCATGATATTTGTAAAAGCACGGCCAAAACTAGCTTTATTTTCACCTGGGCTAAACGTGGATTTTGGTGACCCCCCCCACACACACATACTTCTTCCGCAAAGTAAATTTACAAAGAGAATTTTTCTATGCTGCTATTAGCCAACTTATTTTAAAATTTTTAATATGAAATCATAAAATACGTAATCAGCTCTGACAAATATTTATTCATAAAAGCCTGTGAAAATGGAATCAAAAGGGACCGGAAAAAAATCAGCTTTACACAGGTTTCCATCTTAGCAACTATAATTGTTGGTATTCTTTCTGTTCAGACCATGTAATTTTTTAATTTAAAATATGATTCCATTGTGGAAAGATTTCGTTTTACCAGATTTTACTGTAGTTGTAATATACAAATTATTACAATTGAGGCATTTAAAGTGATAGTGATATGAGTCACATTGTCTTAGGAAATTGAATATCGAACTCTTATACCAGGATTTACTGCAGGCATAACAATGAATTCTAATACTGTAAAATATCTCCGCGTACAAATCTACAGCAGTTTCGTGAAAATATCTTTTATACTGCTCTTCTTATTTATACTGATATGTTTAGATATTTTTACTCAAATTTCATATATATACTGTACAAAACAACAAACCAATTCTTCATGTGGCACCCATTTTGCCTTCTGTTGTGGCACCTGGGGCACATACCCCCCCCTTAGTTTTGGTCCTGTTGAAAAGAAATATCGAATATATATCATGATATATAATACTATATATTATATATATCCCCAATCCCTAGTTCATATATAAACAAGCATAAAAGTTCAATAGTTGGTTTTCAAAGCTGTTTGTACACATCTAGCAACAGATATCACTTTCTAAAACTCAAATTACACTAAGCTTTTTAAAAGGCATCAAGACTCCAGTGCTGTAGTTGCAAAAATAAATATAGGGGCTGTAGGCAGAGGATAAATGTTAAAGAAAAATGCTTTGGCAGAAGGTTTTTTTTTTAATGCAGAATGTATATATGTCATATACAGTACAAGATCTTTATAACACAAACCTAAAAACTTGAGGTTGTGCATTATAAGAAGTTTGCGTACTTCTCCATTATCCCATTGACCACTTTCCATTAAAAAAACTATTGCCAAACTATAAGATTTAACACCAAATATGCATGATCGTAATGTCGCATTCACTTCACATCAGATGCAGGTTTGTTATGTCATCAAATGATTTTTAATTCGTTTATCTGTATTTTTTATGTTTACAGATTTATGAGTTATTTTGTTAATTAAAATAAAAATTACATCATCAAATGGTGACATTATGATGATAAAGTAAAAAAAGCATTGAATAAAATGTCGTGATGCATAGTTACATACAAGAGATTAGTTTCAACTGACGTCACAAACATTTATCCACAAGCTAAGAGGGACAATTAAGAAAAATAATGTAAATAAATAAATATCTAATATTCTATTTTTTTCATTGATATATTGTAAATTTATTACTGATATTTGACACTAGTGAATCGATCTTTTCCAAATTTATTATATATTTTTGAGATTCCAATGTCAACATTCTCCCATTTGTTTATTAGGCCTTGCATGGATATAGTTTTTGTTTATTGGGCATTTTTGGCAATACTTTTTTTAAAATGAAAAGTGGTCGACAGGATAATGGAGAAGTACTAAATTTTGCATTATATAGATCACATTTCACACATCATTAAACGTATAAACATGGCCAAATATGTCTGAAACATGCCAAAATACATTAGAGTGTTTTTATATTGCATTCCTCATTAACAGTAGTTTGCAGATTATAAATTTTTGCATAATTATAGATCATTCCACACATAGTTAAGTTTACTTCATAAATATGGTCCAAATATGCCTGCACCAAATCCTTTAATATATTACTCATAAATAAAATATATATTGTAATAATAGCAATTTTTTCATTAAAAAGTTCTGAATTAAGGAGATAAAGTTGAACCAGTGTTTCAAGTTTAGTCTTCTAGAGAGTAATGCAATATTTTACAATGTAAGAATGCAAGGGCATCTTAGCTGCAAAATTAATTATTTATGTCCGAGAAGTTGTTCATTATATAGAGAACTGTATTACATAGAATTGCGTTACAAACATCTTCTACTGTACCACTGCATATCCTCCACTACATCTCTAAAGGCCTCTAATGTGAAAAAGTATTTACCTTTTCAAATTTTAAGTCACTTTTAATAGTCATTTAAATTTAAAGATCAGGCAATCTTTTTAAGACACAACAATCAGTTAGTTTTTACTATGCAAGCAAATTTTGTAATACAAAAGGCAGTAAGAGTGCCACTTTTCTGATTGAGGGCCAGAAGTGTGCCATTTTTAAAAAATGAAAGAACAAACAGGGTGCAGCATCCTCTCGAAACAGAACTGTAGGAAACTCTAGATTAAATTAGATGATGGTTAGAAACATTTAGTATCTTTTGTTAAGTTTATAACATTATAAAAAAATTTGCTTGTATAGCAATATATTTCATAGTTTCATGGAAGAAATATTTAAGAACTTGTTAGTTTCAAAATTTATTGTAAGTTCACTCATATCAAACAATATAAAAATTATCATGTTAAAGAGTATTAAAGAATCGATAATTTAAATATTCGCAGTTTTCAATAATTTTAATAATTACCAATATACTGCTAAAAATCTCCTGGTGGAAAAAACATTTTCTTGAATGAAACTAATCAGTGATTTGAAAAGTTTGCAACGCTAATCATCTCTCTTAATTCCTTGACAATATTGCTGTAGGAGCTCACATTTGTTTCAATGCCATATGCAATGAATATGGCCATAATCATGAGGCTAATGAAGTATATTTTATTAATATGAATGTGTATTTCATATGAAAAAAGTAGTCTTAGTACAAATTTTATTGATTCAGGAAGCTGTCATGACCCAAATCCCCCCCCCCCTCCCACCCTTTGGCAAAGCCCTTGAGCGAAGCTTTTTTTTTCTATCATTTACATGATTCAGGATAACTGGCTACAGAATAATATGGTGGAGAAAGAAGGAAAGAGGTCTAAAACATACAAACTTATTTAAAGTTGGATAAAATAATTAACTTCTTTACATGGTTTAGGCCCTATGAAACCAGTGCCATTTAACAAATATATCTTATACTAGCAGAAAAATAATTCAACAAGTGCATAAAATGTATCAAGTATCTTTCATTAACAAAGTGGCTGACCTGCCCAAGACTGTGATAATAACCTTAAACAAAACTCAAGTTTCTATGATTTTATATCTTTGGAAAACCTTCAAATGACTCTAATGTTGAAGACCCTACTTTCAGCAGCATAGAGAGTTTCAAATGAATCTAAGACTCGAATGCCTTCGGCAGTGTCTATTGTGTTTCCAACAAAACTCTTTCCAAACAAACCTGTGATTAGGGTCCCTGCTGCCTAAGGCAGTGTATACTGGGAGTGCTCCACGAGTGCCGGAGACATTTGAAAACAAAGTTGAATGAGTCAAACCTTGTTGTATTCAGGCCCATATAACCCGAGATAAGAATGTGCACCCTGGCAGTGAAAGGCAGAACAAAAATCTGTAAAACAATCTTAAACTAAGTTGAATGAATCAATTCTTGTTGAAATTGGGCACTTAGAACCCCAGAAAAGAATGCGATGTAAATGTTCGAAGATGGTCGTAACAAAAGATAAACTATCATAAAGTAGAAAGTAGTTGAATTAAAAGCTAAGTTGAAAGAACCAATGAGGAATTTGCACACATGGGGGAATTGATCATTTTTATATTTTTCTGATAATTCTACATCCACAGTTTTCAAAAATGTTCTTAAAAACGGCAAAAAAAAAATTCAATAATTAAATAATTAATGGTAAAAGTAAGCTAAAATCACGTGACTCCAAATCGGGGCGTGACTTACTATGACGTCACAGTTCACGACGTGCCAATGTTTACATTCTGTTAACAAGCGGCAATCGTATTCTTTTGACATCCAAATTTTTTCTACTTGGATTTTCATAATATTTCATCATCATCTCATTCTGATTGTTGATTTTTTTTCTAATTTCGTATTTATTTTAACGAATTATGTCTCTTACACCCGGATTTAACAAAGGACAGTCGGACAATCTGCCAAGAATAGATAGCATAGCTATGTTTTCTTTCTTGGGGGAAAAACCCGGATTTTATGGGACCAGAAATAAGAGGGATTAAAACGAAAAGGTACGTAAAATCTTTTTTATATTATTAAATTTATTTAAATGTAATGCAAATGTTTTAATTTCTTTATTATTCTTTTTACTCAAAACGTTAATTTCGATTTCTGTTAAGAAGTTAGCGGCACGTTATTGAGTTATATATATTCTTCTTACATAATCATTGATAAAGTTTAGTTTTTCTTTAAAGCTTAAATTTAATTTATGCTGATAATCATTATGTTAAAGTAAGCAAATTGCCTAATAGCTGAAAATAAAAGAGTACAGGCACACGTTGCAATTTTTTTTTTCCCTCGTCATTCTGATAACTCAGCAAATATAAAATGTTTGAAAATTGCTAATATCAATGATTAAAAAATCATTTTGTATTTTTTTTATAAAACCATTGCAGTTAATTTATTAATAAAACATTATAATTTTGTGTAGTGTTAAGAATTACTAATATTCCTTGATGTTTACATTTTTCTGTGTAAAATATCCCTTATTTATTTTCACATTCAAAATTGACTAATCTTTTGCAATTACATGCTTATAAATTAATGAAAGAAGTCCATCTTTTTTTTTTTTTTTTTAAAGTTTAAGGTTCTTATTTTAATAATTTTTGCACATGAATATGTATAAAAAGTTTTATTTTTAATTACATTAGTGTAAGTTATATATGAACATATGTACTAATTTGCCTCTCTCCCCTTTTGTTGCACTATTAAGTTAGATTGATAAACTTTAAACAGGATTCAATTTGACTAAAAATACTTATACTCACTTGGAAGCGGGGGGGGGGGGGGGGGGGGGGGGTTGTTTACAAAGTTGGGCTAAGTTCAGAAAATTAAATACTTATACACAGTATTTGCAAGTATATTCCTAAACCTTATGTAAGACTTCAAGTTAACTTCAAATAGTTGTGGCACATTGTTAAAAAATTTTGCTTCTGAGCTAGATCAATTTATAAAAGTTACATCTATATATTTAATTTCTTAATAAAAAGAGCATTTCTCTAATCAACATTATTGTGTAACAAATAATTTTCTTAAATGACCTGTATTTAAAATTTTGTTCAATATGTAAATTCAAATAGTGAAAATTAGATTTACATTACATGTTATTTACTTTCTTTACTCATATATTAAAAAAAAAGTACTACAATCATGGGAAGAAAAAAAAAAAGACTGACCCGCTGACCTAAAAATCAACTATTTAAAATCCCTTATACCCACTTTTTTTTCTATTGTTTTAATATTTCTGTATATATCACTGTCATATGGTGAACAAGGAGTAGCAAAAAAACTAAAGATTTTATCGACATGAATTTGAAATTTGATTTTATTCAATAAGGAATTAATTTTCTTTTCTTTAATTATTATTTTAGTCTAACTACTACAGATTGCATTAAAACAATTTTCTAACTAGTGCCCTGTCTCAGCTGCTTCAATATGCAGTGAGGGTAGTAACAAGATATTTTCTATGATTGCTATTTAATTTTCAAATACATTCAAATTTGACAACTGTTTTAATAAATCTTTCTCTTTCACTGGCTTTTCTGATAATTTCTATGAAGTATACCAAAAATCATTCTTTTCTAATAGTTTCAGTGATTTAGACAGAGTGGCATCTCACTAATTTCGGTGTATAATATTCCTTAAAATGAACTCGCTGAAAAGTGTTTTTTGCCAACACCATGTAACTAATAAATATAAGGAAATTAAAGAATTTTTTTATAAATGGGAGCTTAATAATGATGTGTAGGGAAATGCTGAGTAAAACTGTGATAAATGTAAATACAGTACATATTATGAAGTGATCAAGTGTATAACAATAATAATAATAAAAAATCTTATAAAAGTGTCGTGTTATCCAATGTTAAAAGCAATTTATTTAAATGCGTAGTACTTTATAAACTGCTTTGAAAATTGAATAATTACACCAGGTTTTTTACTATGTGCCATTGTTGACAGAGAACTTTTAGGTTTATTGAAACATTTAAATTCTTAATAATATTTTTGTTAATATAATTTTGCGTATTTAAAAATGTCTTTTTTTTCAGATCTGGTCGTGAAAACTATGGCGATAATGCCGTTGGCTATGTACAAGTCAAAAGGGATGCTAATCTGTGCACTGTCAAAGCGAAAGTAATGCCAGAACACAACAAATCCTATGATGTAACACTTTTGTGCAATGAAGTTGAGGAAGAAATACTTTCTGTCACCTGTGACAGCATCTCTAGGTAAGTTGTCATTTCATATTATCAACAAATCGTAAAATCTAGTTTTCCTCCAAATCAGACATGCTTAGGAAATTTTTCAATATGAAAATTTCTAAATGTGCTTGAAAAAATATAAACTCTTTCAGTGTGCCCTCAAAAATGACATTTTGCCTGTAATTTAAATTCTAAACTGTATTTAATCTCCCATACTACCACATAACTGCAAAATATTAAGTGAATCAGTGACGCTGAACATTTGATTATCAATCAGCTTGTGATATTTGAATTTAAATTGATTTGTGAAATGGGCCTCTCTTATGATTTTTAGTAATGAACCAGGAAAACATGGAACATTCAGCTTCTGGAATGTACCCTAAGACTATATCCATATAGTACTTCTATATAAAGGATATGGTTATGGTTATCTGTGGCTGTTATCTTATGTTTGGTCTTACCATTGTCAGAGTCACTTAAAAAAAATTACAGACAAAATAATATTAATTTTATTTTTTTGTCTGACATTGTGAAGATACTTATATGTAGCTACATCTATTTAAATATTGTAATGCGCATAAGGAAGCAATTTCATATTTGTACTTTTTTTATATACAAAAAGAAAGTATTGGATTCTTAAAAAAATTCGACTGCATAATTAGAATATTTATAGTGGTATAATTGATGATTTTGGTTGTGATCCTCTAAAAGCAGTACTTAATTATTTTGTACAAAATACACAACGTATATACAGTAGACTCCCTCAAATCCGTAACCCTTAAATCTACAAATTCCTAAAATCCGCACATCATTGCAGATGTAAACAATGAAAGTTACTGTTAAGATGTAAGGGGAAATTCAAGATTTTTAAAATTATATCATTCCATGAACATGTTAATATGTAATTCTTGTTAATATAACTGAACACATGTTTTCTCATCAAGGAAGTATAATTTTATTTACAAAAATATTCAAGACGGTGCTGATCAATCTTTTTACCAAATACATTTCTGTATTAATCAAGCATTTTTGGATATTAAGTTTGGGTAAGCATGAAATATAACTTTTTATTTTATTATTTTTATATAAATTATTAGTGTACCTTTATAAGGCAAGTTTCATTGAGTAATTTTTTAAAAAAATTATCTAATCATTATTATGTCTATTTAGTTATGTATTATTGTTTACTTGATCTTTACCTTTAAAATTTTAATTATGTTTTAAATTTTCTTAATTTTTATTACTTTCATTACTTTACTTAATTATTTTAATATTTTACTTTATTGTAAACATTCATTATAATTTACAGTGCATTATTATATTCAAATTACTTTTTAAAAAATGTAAACAAAACAGTGACCAGAAATCTGCAAAATTCTAAGATCCACAACCTTTGATTTTAAGCTATGCTGATTTGAAAGAGTCTACTGTATCTCCATTTTAAAGGCACAGAATTAAACAAAATTTTATAATTTGAATCCTAGAGACTCTATCTGTAACAGGATAGAGAAGAAAGTTTTGTGGTAGCTGCAACATACTAGTTTAATTTCTTTAGTATTTACAAGCTAAAATAAATTTATACATATCAATTAACTAATTAATTCATATGTATATATTAATCCATTTTAATTTGATGGACATATAAACACTTGTTCTAGGAGACTTTCAATTTATACTTTACAATTCTCTGTTTTTATGTGTTGATTACTTTTTATTCATTATCTTGTTCTTAAGATTGTTAAAATTTCTTCCCTTGTGTCCAATTACTTGTTTTAATTTAAATTATTTTTTGTCTGTCTAGGTGGATGCAAACATGCAATTGCATTTCTTACTTGGCTTCATCGTCGGAGTGAGGAAACAGCAGTAACATCTGTTTCCTGCTACTGGAAAGCCTCCAGATTATCAGCTGTTGGCAAAGCAGAAAAATTTATAAAAGCCAAAAATCTGACTGCAAGTGATGTTCAGCCTCTGCCTCCTAGTGATGGGTCATTTTTGAATAAAATTGTGGAAAAATCCAAACGTGACGAAGACTATGACAGTGTTCTTACAAAATATTTTAAAGAATTCACTAATGTAGAAGCTCTGTCAATACATCTTTTACTTTCTGAATTTTTAGAAGCCAAATTTGGAAGTACGGCAGATGAATTTATAAATTACTGCAGCTGTAATATGTCTGAAGCCGTTTGTAATACTGCTGCAGATCAAACCATTGAACAATCAGAAAGTACTTTATGGTTTGAACTTCGTTACGGCAGAATAACAGCTTCTAAAGCACATGAAGCTGCACACTGCCACACCTTAGAAGGTTGTTTTGTTGAGACAGTGGTAGGTGCAATCAGCCTTAAGGACACTGCCGCAATGACACGTGGCAAAAACCTAGAAAAAAAAAGTGCGAAAGGAAATAGAAAAAATAAGCAAAATTAAAATTAAAAAATGTGGCTTCAAAACATCTCCCGAATACCCAGTTATGGGAGCCTCACCTGACGGCATTTCTGATGAATACGTTGTAGAGATAAAGTGCCCAAGCACTGAAAAAACTGTTAAAAATTATATAAACAATGGGCTGATAACTGAAAAATATAAAGCCCAAGTGCAAATGCAAATGTTTTTTTGGGGGAAAAAGCAGGCTTTATTTTGTGTTGCAAGTGCTGATTTCGAAACATCAAAAAAAGTTGATATTTTAACTGTTGATTTTGATGAACAATACTGTCTAGACATTTTAGAAAAATGTGTCCTATTTTGGAAAAATGCAATCTTTCCATTATTGAAAAAAAGCTTAAATTAAAAAAAAATGTTCAAATGTACTGCTTCTATTATTATTATTTGTATTTGTTTAATTTTTCATTATAAAAATATTTATCAATGTCTTACAATGTCTTATATTCAAGAATATATAAATTAATAGTAGGCGAGTCGTAGTAAAATACTTCCACTATCTACGATAATCAGGTAATGGAAGTAATAACTTAAAGAGCAACTATAAATATCTCTGAAAATTTATACATATTTTCTTGAAGTTGCTGCTCCTTTGCTTCCTACAAATTATCAAATGTAATTGAAGGAAATTAAAGGTTTAAAGTTAATTGTAAAGTTTAAACATTGAAAAAAAAAAAAAAAAGCATGGATAGTTTTATTAAACTTCTAGAAAAATTGAATTTTTACATACTTTTATTTAATTTGAATCATCATCATTATTACAATATTATTACATTTACTATTTTTAACTAACTTTAAAACTTTTAAGAGATATTTGAAATTAGAGATGCACCGAATAGTGATTCTGACAGGTTCGGCTAGCCGAATAGTAACAGTGAGGCCGAATACCAAATATTCGGCCAACTGAATAATAACTAGTTGGCCGAATACCAAATATTCGGCTTTCTGAATATTTTTATATTTCAGAATTTAAAAGTTATAAAACAATTTTACATAATATTTAACACAGATACTACCATTTTATGAACTAGACCTTTTTACCAGAAATCTTTACAAAAAAAAACCTGATTTTAGTTATAACTTAAAAAGAGTCTTAAAACGTTTTTAATTAATAAAGCTTTAAACATCGTGGCTTCTTCTGTGAATTAAAATAAGTTTATAAAATGTTGTTACATTCTAAAACAAATATACTTTAAAATCAAAGAAAATTTTTGAATGAATTAGAAGAAATATTTTAGAGTGATATAGTGTTTATTTGTAAGGAAGGGACTAAAGTAAACAATACAATGTATTAAAATGGTGGCAAAACAGCATGAATAACTTTCTTGCTCCTTTTGATTTGACAAGGAAGTTTTTAAATGAACCAGAAAGCAAATGTCTGGAATGGACGATCATATTCAGAGCTTGTAAACATACAGAGTGTTCATACATTTTGGAACAAACTTTATGCATAGATAATGTGGTAAAGGCCAACTTTTTTTGAACAGAAACATTATCGCAGGCATATCCATCAAAATTACAATACATTCAATCAAAAACATAGGGCTATTATCAACTGTGAAAGATTTTTTCTGTTTTGTTTAAAAAATTGAAGTTTGCGAAAAAAAAAAGAAATAGATTATTTACTAGACAATATTCAGGAACTTGCATTTATTTGTACAGCATTATTTCCTATGAAGTGTCCATTAATTATTATTACTAGCTGGCCCCTAATTTACATCAGGGCCTCAAACCGTACTAAATTCAAATTGTATAAAACCTCGAACCGAATGCACCTCTGGCTCGGGTCCCCGCTGCCTTCGGCTTTATTGTTATGAACAAAACAGAAAAACAATTAAAAAAAAATAATTAACATACATAAATACATGTATCAATTAAAATATGTATAATGAAGTACACAAATCATATTTGTTTTTTTAACAAATGATTTTGCATGTTTATAATTCCACATGCTGCAATCATTGCAAAATCTAACACTGGGATCAAATGATTGTCTGTACATGCATGAGGACTAAGCATTGTAAAATCTCGTAATCTGCCAATGACTCGTTCCACATGAATGCGTAGAGCAGCGATTTGTTTGGACTGTCTTACTTCAGTTTTGCTAGATTTAATTTTAGAAGATACTGAAGGAGGTCTGACTAAGGAACAACCTCTTTGCTCCAGCAACACTGACACATTTTTGAAGCCTCTGTCTGCCATGACAAGGGCCCCAGGATTTAATTTGGTCAGAAATCCCGAATCTTGAACAATGGTGCAATCAGATGCTCGGCCACCATACCCTTCTGAAACAAATGAGACTAAACCATCTGGTGTGCACGATACCAAATATTTTATCGTATTACATGAGTAATAGTTTGACCAAGTGTGAGCTTGATTGACAGGATTACTCGGTTTTTCAATTTCAATCTCAAGGCAATCAATAATTGATTGGACCTTAGCATACCGTGGCCGGAATGGTATTGGTAGATGGTTTGATATATCTCTTTTTGCAGGCCACACAATTAAATCTTGCATTATTTTGGCAATCGCTGGCAGTGACTTGCAAAAAATGCGGCTAATGCTGCTCACACTTAGTCCAAAGTCCAATGCCAGAATGGCAAATGATGTGTTTAGTTTCAATTTCTTTAATACTACATATATGTGGTTGGTAGGCAGTGGAATATCTTCAGACATCATTTGTATCAAATAGAATCTTCTTGGTGGCAGACCCAAAAAAATCTTGGGTTTTTTTTTCTATTGACATCACAGTGCCAATCAACATATGCTCTTTATATTTCTCGATAGCAAAAACCTCATCTTCAGAGCAAGTCTCATCAGAGCACTCAAACTCACTGTCACTACTTTGTTCTAATGAATCGATTTTGAAGCGATTGGGTTCTGTTTGTGCAGAGCTTCCATCCAGTAAATTTTGTACCAAACTATACTCTGGAACATTCTCAAAGCCCTTTATGGGTGAACAAGCAACCGAAATCCCTCGAAGCATTGTCATTGTTTCCTTGCTTTTAAACGTTTTTTTTATGTCAACTTGAATTGATTTATCAACACTTTCATCTATGTTCATTTCTCGACATTCATCTTGAAGATGGCAAATTGATGTGGATGGTATGGACAATGGTGATGAGAGAGCTTCCTCAATCAGTGACAAATGCTTTCGCTTCTTTGCCGCGTTCCTCTCGATGGGAGATTGTACGTTTTTCTTTTGGCAGTCAAAAATATGAGGAACTGTACCTGGATTTAATTTTAGTCTCTTCACATTTTTTGTCATCATCCACTGACAATAATTTTCCATATC
The DNA here is from genome assembly GCA_963931845.1 of Maratus michaelseni. Lineage (NCBI taxonomy): Eukaryota > Metazoa > Arthropoda > Arachnida > Araneae > Salticidae > Maratus > Maratus michaelseni. The sequence goes on along the minus strand of OZ007595.1, from coordinate 323,335,626 downwards.
ATCTTTCAACTGAAAAAAAAAAAAAAAAAAGAAGATAACTTTAAAAAAATAGCAGAATGAAAAAATTATTAGATATACATAAATTTGAGAGTAACTAAAAAGTATACAAATGGCGTAATATATTATGGTGTTTGAGTATTTCTACTCAAGTTTAAATGTTTGATCAAATTTAGCACTAATTTCACACATACAAAATCTGAATTTTTTACTATTTTTTTTTTGCAAAATGTAGATCAGTTATGCTTGGGTCTTTTAGAGTCTCAGTATTTTGATAAGCACTTTTAATGTTCATACTGCACACATACATCTCTTTCTATATAAAAAAAAATCCCTGACGGCTCGGCCTACAGGCACAGGTAGATTTCGAAGATGCAGACCGTGGGGCGCCTGTTTATTGGGAATTGCAGAAAAATGACCTCAGGAATGAATTCAGGATATATAATTATAAATACATATTTACCAAAATCTCATACTTGGATTTTTTTCATGATTACAATACGTCCCTTGCATAATATATGTAAAGTATAAGTAATAAAATAAAAACTAAACAGCTTTGGGTATTACTACACTTTAAATGAAGAAGCTATGTACTGAGGGAAGATTTTTAGTATATTTTATTAAAACTTTATTCTAAAATTAATAAATTAACCATTTGAAAAAAGTTATGAGCCCCATAGGGTTTACTATGTTAAATTAACATTGAGAAGTGACACTAGAAATAAATAAGTATTGCGTTGCCATGCAATACTTAAATACATCTCATTGAAATATTAAGTTTGTTTTTAAATTTGAAATTCATACAATATAAAAGCTTGTTATTATGATAATATGAATTAGTTTGTTTCTCTTTCTCTCTCTTTTATTTTTAACTAAATTTTATGATTAAAGATCTTAGAGGTAAGTGAAACTGTGAAACACGTATATTGGATTCTAAACAAAATTCAAAACTGAACAGATTGCATAAAGGGATAGATAAACAAATAAATAAATAATGTTTGATATTCTCTACACCACAAAAATAATAAATAAAATCAGTACACCGTGATGCATAAGGGTTGTTTTCAAAATTTGCATACATATGCTGTCCCAAAGGAAAAAGGAGAAAATTCAAACATACATTAATATTTAAAGTTTAATTTGAGTTATGCATTATATAAAGAAGACTATATTAAATATTTCTAGCATTAAAAATTTAAAAAAACATTAAAAATTGTTGAAATATAAATCAGTATGAATGGATTAGTGTCAAATCCGTTACCAAATGTCAAGTCTGTTACCGCACATTTTTAAAAGATATTTTAATATTAATATCATTTTTTCACGATTCTGTTGTTATTTTTCTTTCAACTTAGAAATAGATATATTATTTTCTTATAATTTAATAATTTACATGAATATATATTGTTATTATTAGAAAAAGTTCTTGTATAAATTTCTATGTAGTCAAAACTTATGGTTATAAAGTCTTTCATTTCAATTTAATTTAAGTATTATTGATAAGTACCACATTATGAAATTTAGGAACACAAGTCACTTCAAAGTAAGTTGATTTTTTAAACTTTAAAAAAATTTAAAAGTGACTATTTTTAATAATTTTGTATGGTAACGGACTTGACATTTGGTAACAGATTTGATACTATTCCATTTATACTGATTTATATCCCAAAAAATTTTTATTAATTATTTTTATATTTAATATAGTCTTCTTTATATAATGTATAGCTCAAATTAAACTTTAAATATTAATGTATGTTTGAATTTTCCCTTTTTTCCTTTGGGACAGCATATGTATGCAAATTTTGAAAATGACCCATAACCTTAAAAATGCTACTTACTGCAAATTTAATGTTTTTTTTTTTTTTTTTTAAATAATAAACTGAGCAAACAAGTTTCTAATAGGTCTTCACATACAATATTACAAGCTGCTTTTTCATTTTCTTATCTGATTTGACAGTGTTAGTGTACTTTACTAGTAGTAATAATAATAATGTTCATAAGAGAGATAAATGAAACAGTATTTGTTTTGTAGAAAGTTATTTTTCTAATAATTCCAAGTTAATTAATCTATATTATATACATTTTTTTCCAGTTTTAGAGAAGCTTTCTGCAATTTTACTAAAAAATTCCATTCAAAGTATTAAAATAAAAAAGTTTTAATGTAAGTTGATTTTTTTTACATCTACATTTTTTACATTTAAATTGAATATGATTTTACATTTTATAAAAATCTAATTCATTGCTTGCAAAAGCTACACAAGCACCCTTTTAAATTCCTCTGGCTTCAATATATTTTTCTACCCCCCCCCCCCTCCCCAAACAAATAATAATAATAATTAGAATGACTTAAAAATGTAAATAAAAATTTCAAGTATTTTCAAGTTAAAAAAAAAAAAAATCTTAGGTATTAATCTTTCAGTCAACCTTCTGAACCATGGTTGGCAAGTCTTTGACATGCGACGGTTTAAACCGCTTTTAACCATGGTTAAAACTGTTGTGTCAAAAACCTAGTTTAATAAAATAATATCAAAAGAATTATTTAACAGCGTTGGATAGACTTTAATCAATATATTCTGAATAAAACTGCATAAATACATTAAAACTATGGGGTATAAACTGCAGAAATACATTCTTGAAACCGATTTGGATAGGTATGGTAAACTACAAATAGATTTTTTTTTTTTTATATAAAAATTACCTACCTCTTATTTAATGATTTAGTTTATCGTTAATGTATGCTTTTAAGATGAACAGTTAATAAATCCTTAATTATTTGTAATCATTAAAATTAAAATTATGTAGGTATCTGTAACAGAGAAGTGTCTTGTAGTTGCATATTTTTCGTATACAATTTTTTAATAGGAGAAAAGCTACCATGTAAATGGTTGAGAAAATAACCATATTAAGAAATATTTAGCTTTGACTGTTTCACTGTGCTTTCTGAATAGGATCGAGCAACGTATTTTGTATGAAAAGTACAATCTATATTTATTACAGGGTTGGCAAGTTTTTGACGCATGACGGTTTTTACCATGGTTTTTACCGTCATGTCAAAAACCTCCTTGTCAAAAATGTCAAAAACCCATTTTTTAGTAGTTTGTTTTTTAATTTTTTTTCATTCTATCTTTAATATTAAGTTGTTTTACATAAAATATTCAGAATCAAAAAGACTCTAAAGTATATTTATCCATCGAAGAAAAAAAAAAAAAAGAATTGCATTAGAATAGTACATATACATCTCTGTTAGAAGATCTCTACAATAATCTTAAGCTATTTGGCAAAGTCTAAAAAAATTAGATTTTTTGAAGAAATCCTGTAATCTATTAGATTAAATAATGTGTATAATTTCGGTACAATTTATTATATTGTTGAAAACAAAACATTAAGATTCTACTTATTGAAGTACATATGAAAATCACCATAATTGCATTTATGATAATACATAAGATATGCATTTTTAAATATTATATCGAAGAATATTCAAATTTTATTTATTCACTGCCAGTTTATGCTTAACACAGAGTTTCCCCCAGGTTTAAAAAAGGGCAGGGTGCTGATGGTGAGAAAAGGGCACTTTTTTATTCTTAAGGGCACTTTTTGGATTCTTGAAGGCACTTTTCTTATCCTTAAGGGCACTTTTTTAATTGTTAAAGGTATTATTTTGGTTTTTAAAGCCACTTTTGATATTTAAAAGTCAGGGCACTCTTTTTAAGACAACATTGAGTCAATTTTTACTATAAAAGCAAATTTTTTAATGCAAAAAAAGGAGAAAGGGCACTTTTTTACTGAGGGGCAAGAAGGGTGCTAATTATTTTTATGAGGGTCAAGAAGGGTGCTATTTTGTAAAGCAAAGGGCAGGCAGGGTGCAGCACCCTTCTGAAACTGTCTGGGGGAAACTCTGCATTAACATCTATTGTCATACAATGTAACAGCAGTTTTGCATCTCTAAAATAATTTTAATGTACTATATTAAAAATATATATTGAATGTTTATTAAATAATTATAACCTTTTACTATCATTTAATATTAATGTTAATTGCAGTTAGTAGAATCTGTATTAGTGAAGATTATGACAAATATTGTTCTTTTCTTTTACTCTAGTATTTTTAAATCTTTCCCATATTAGGAAATGATCTTCTTTTAAATAAATTTAACAAATGTAATTGTAAATAATAATAATAACAAGAACAACAAGGTAAAATCAATCTAGAAATGTAATGTGCTACCTTTACACCATAAATTGGAGGACAGTCAAAAATGATAGGTTTTTGACGGAATAAACCGGTAAAAACACGGTTTTTACCACTGTCATGTCAAAAACCAGTTTTTGACGTCAAAAACCCAACCCTGATTTATTAGTAGACGAATTAAATAAATTTTATTATTTATTAAAAGCTATATATTTATTAAACATAAGCTTTTATATTTATTAAAAGCTATATAAACTTTTTTTAAAAATAAGGCATTCAACCAAGTAGATGCAAAAAAGCCATACTAGAAATCCACATTAAAAATAAAGCATTCAACCAAGTATGCAAAAAAGCCACACCATAAATCCACATAACTTAGAATATTAGTCATAAACGAAGAAAAAAATTATAATTTCATATTTGATTACAATTTAATGTACACTAAAACTACATTGCACTATCATTAAACAAAAGCAATGCCATATTAACAGCATTTTTCTTTTTTGTTCTGAGTTTACTTAAATATTTGTGTTTTTGACGGTTTAAACCTATGTCGCGTCAAAAACTACTTTTTTGACGGCTAAAACCGTTCTGTTCTGAATAGAAATCAAATTGCTACAAAATATTCATACATTTTATTGTACTCTGAATACTGAAACTATTTAATTTACAATTTCTATCAAGGTCATAATAAATCACCCCTAAACTGAAGAAAGTAAATATATTTCAAATTATTCATGTTTGAGTGACTGGCAATCAAATATAAATGCATTTTTCAAGGGGGGGAAAAGTCACACACACATATATATATATATATCAATTCTAATTGAATTATTTTTATGTTGTAAAAATTTAATATTCAATATTTTTACGTTTTATAATCTCTTTTAAAACATGACAAAATATTTTTTCGAAATAAATCCTTTTTTAAAAAACCTAGTCTTTAACTTAATAAAAATGTACACTTACACAATAAAATTTTTATTTGCTTCCTGAATTAAAAACTAACATATTTGTGTGTATCATTTCTTCTACGTTTTACATATTTAATCATCAATAAAACAGGATTATTGCTTATGAATTTTTATAGATGCAATATACCTATGAAATCTACTACAGTGTTTTTTTTTTTTTTTTTTAATACGAATGAGCAGTGCTCATTCGTATTTAAAAACAAAACAAAAACATTCATACTTGTAATGAGCACATTATAAATATGAATGCTTTTTTCCCCCCTTGAATAACTGTTTATTCAATCCATTAATGTTACAAAATAGTAATATTTAAACAAAATCAAATGTGAACTTACTGAAAAATGATCTTCACAACACCAAAGAGACGATGTAGTAGATAAATTAGCATTTTTCTTATCATCTCGTTTCATAGCATTAGTCCATGTTTTTCTTATGGCAGGATCTTTTGGCACGCTAAAAAACAACTTATCACAAGAAGTACTTGTTGTATTAGTGCAGAGTGGCACAATACAGTATTTATAATAAGATTTTGTATTATCAGTCATAATAATTTTCGAAAAAGGAATATTTAAAAGGTACAAGTTGAAAAGCGACGTATGTAAACAATGGCTGTGCCGTTTGTTGTCATGAACTGTGACGTCAGATGTATTACGCAGCGCTTTCGGGATACGGTAAATAGTGCAACATTAAAACAATCATAAATCAATAATAAAAGCTCAAAATAAAAAAAATATGCAGGCTATCCTTCTTATTTTTTTCATGTTCTTTTGTTTCGTGATAAAGTTAGAAAACGTGCAAATTCTCCATTCCCATTGAAATCGAGCCCATAAAATCCTAGAAAAGAATTGCAAACTTGAGCAGTGGAAGGTGCCACCCTGTAAAATTAACAAAATTCCTTTAACATTAAAACAATATTTAATTTATGGATGAAATCACCTCCTGTCCCTCCTCTAAACTTAACCACTTAATTTAACTGTAACATGATTTTTAATTTACGATTATAGTGAGTAAACTCAAGTTCATGCCGAAAAAAGAAGATTATAGCTCACAAAAAGTTCAAAGAGGACTGGAATGTAGAAAAGGAGTAATAACTAAAGGGAGAAAAGGCCTCAAACACAAGAAAGATCGGATTAAAAGGGACAAGTTATTAACAATTTAGTTAACAAAAACTGAAACGGGCCCCATATCGGGCCATGTATTAACTGGATTGTAAAAATGGGGGAATAACTAAATAGAGAAAGATCCCCAAAAATGAACATAAATTTTGAAAATGTTAGCATTTGTTAAGATTATTTTTCTAGAAGGTTAAATTACAGTATGCTGATGACTGTAAATCTCAGTAAATATGGCGATTTGTATGGCTGACATTTTTAAATGTTGTGTTTTGAGAAAGGAGGTGTCAAAAAACTGTTGGGATATATATTCTTAAAATGCCGTATACTCATTGTTATGAAAACCATTGTAGAAAAATGTATGATAAGAATTTTGTGCATATTCTGTAGTAATGTTTCGTTTTTTTATTATACTTTTTATTGTATGTAAATCAGAAATGTGTTAGTAATCGATGCTTTAATGAATATAATGTATTTTTGAGTTTGCTATATCAATGATTTTTTTTTTTTTTTCCATGAAAGCAAAGCGGTCATACATGCATTAGTGACTGCAGCTTTAACAAATTTTGTGCATTTTTGAGATTGCTACAGAATGTGGACAGAGACATTATGAATACATGTTGACAAATTAGAATCCTTCAATGTTTACTATGATGTAGCAGGAAAGTTTAAAAGATTGAAATGAGAGAGACGCAGATTACCAATAAATTTATGTTGTAAAAATGTATTTTTGTTTTATTTTGATTGTCACATAAAAATACGCTTTCCTGTGTTTTGTAATATGGCGGAATTTATAAATATTGTATTTCCCATGATTCCAAGATGGTGATGTTTTAGAAAACAGCAGTCTAGCGCGGTCTAGGAAACCGCGCCAAACACAATTACCTAGTGATTACATATCTGTTCCAGTGTTACAAGCCTGTCTGTACCTCAGTGCAAGTTCACTGTTTCTTAATTCTAATCTTATTATATTGAACTAATTTTATCTTATATATGTGCTTTGTACATTTCATTATAGTAGAAACAATACGCACTAAATACGATAATACATTAAATGTACCTTATAAATGCTTTATGAGTCAATAAACATCGCAAAATCCTGAATTTGGAAAGGAAAGTAATAAAATGATTCTGTTAGCAATTAGATATTTGTGATCTTAACACAGTACTTTTCAATTCGGGTACTTTTATTTTTAAAATCAAACTTGTAACTAATGTTGGATATTGAATTATGGGTGACGCCGAAGCCCATACACGTCTTGTGTATCCATCTTTGGGTGACGCCCTTTTCAAGCGGTTAGTTGGTTGGTAAGTAGTGGAGTAAAAAAAAGCTGAAGTGGATCACCGATGAATAGAGATGTTAATAATTTATCCTCCAATTACTAAAACAATAGAGTTGAATTCAAATAAATAATGATTACAAAATTCTTCTAAACTGTTTATAACACATATAAATAGTATTTCTTGAGCTGAGAAATTGTGAAAATATTGAATTTCCCAAGGATGTATAATAAATCGCTGGAAAATTCTATTTAAAAACACCATGGTAATAGAATATCTAATAGAAATCTATTTATATCTCCCTGAATAATACATTTTTACTTTCTTAACAACTTCGATAAAGAAATTTTAATCGAAATCGAATGTTGAAAGTAGTGGGAAGCGAAATTCTAAAAGATAGTCACGTTTTAGCATTATTGGCAAATCCAGCCACCTCATTGGTCATTTAGTCGTGTGTCCTTTTCAGAGAGTAATCTCTTGGCGGTAGGGGAAACGTCGCCAACTCATTTGTCTATTTCTATGGTTAGGAAAACGAAGTGGAAAAAATTAAGTTGGTAATTTTGAAGCGAATATTATATTCAGCTTTCATTTAAAATAAACCATTGAAAATAAATTAATTTTTAAAGACATTTTATAAAACGAGAGTGGAACGGTTTAGATTTTAAGCTGTATAAAGATTTTAAAATGATATGACAGATACTTTTTCAGAAAATGGAAATTAAAAAAGAAATTTTGCTTTTTTTGCTTTTTAAATCCAAAAGAATATGAAAATTCCCACATTGCTCTAAAAAATTTAATAACCATCGTTAGAAAAACATTTTTCTATAGCTTAAGATAATATAAAAAACATTTTTACAAAATATATAATTTCTTATTAAATAAATATAAGCGTCAGTACTGAACATTTTCAAAAAGTTCTGTCTAAAAGAAATTAATTAAAAACCGCTGTAAGTTTTTAAATAAATTTTAAACATAAAGAATAAATATTACAAAAAATATTACATAAAAACTTTTGTATATCTAAGTTGATTTTTTTTTCTTATTTATGCTATGCTGTCCTTTTAAAATAAAAGTTTAATATTATGTAATATATATATATATATATATATATATATATATATATATAATGGGATTTAAAAAATAGTATTTATACAGGTGTAAGCCTTATACTAATGTTTACTTATCTATTTCAAATGAATAATGCTCTAAGCCATCTTATAACATCGCAAATTTTCTTATTATGAATCTGATGGTATTTCGCATACGCGTACAGTTTTGAAAATTATTGGTGGGGCTCAATCTTTTTTACACAAGTAAGTGCATGTGAGTGTAAAAAATATCGATTGATAATTTAATATTGCCTTTTGCTTTTTTAACTCCCTTTTAAAGAAATTAAACATAATCGTATATTGATAAATAATCACAAGTTGAATAAAACATTAAGACAATATAAAAAATCGAATGTACAGACCCGTTTATAAAATGATACTCGCTGATGTTAGCGAACCGTTTATAATAAAAAGACAATAAAATTTGACTTTGTATAACTCTCTTTTTTTTTTCTTTTTGCGGAATTTGGATTTTTTTTTCTATTTTCATCTTTATATAAAAAATTCAAACGTTGAGCATTTTAAATTTAAAAAATAGAGTGAAAATTTTTTCCTAATGCTTTTTATCCTTATAACAAAAGAAAAATAGGAAAAATGGAACATTTAAAAGTGCTATAAAATACTAGAAAGTTAAAAAAGAAAAAAAAACTAACGGCTAGGCCTACAGGCACAGGTAGATTTCGAAGACGCAGACCATGGGGTGCCTGTTTATTGAGAATTGCAGAAAAAAATGACTTTTTTGCCATGATGCGGCAGTTGGAACCGCCCACTTTGAAATCTACATGTGTTTATAGGCGGAGCCAGCGGGGATTTTTTGTTTTTATTTATTTATTTATTTATTTATTTATCTTTGCTCTAAGGGTTGGTCCTATAAAAAACTTGTCAATATAAAAGCTGTAGATAATATTAAGAGGATTTTTAATAAATTTAACCGGATTTGATATCTTCTGCATTGATGAAGTTATGAATTTTTTTCTTCTGAAAGCCCTATCCCCCCCCCCCCCCCTGGGGACATTTTTAATGAAATAAAAAAACTGACATACATAAATTTTTGGCCCTTTTCCTAGAAGTAATAATACTGTAAACGGATTCGATATGCATTAAAAATTAAGACGTTATGGGTTTTTTTTTCTGTTTTCACAAAAAGCCCCCTCATTTGCCCCCCTCCCCTCCCTGGTTTGATTTTGACCATTAACGAACTTGACCGAGATTTTATGTATCAGTTTGGAAGAGATTTGTGCAGAATTATTGAAGTTATCGTGTCTATACAAAAGTGATATATATATATATATATAATGTTTTAAACTGGGGTTGGTTTTGGGTTCTAGGAGTCATGATCGGTGTAGATCAATAAATAATAGTTTAATAGATCAAATAATAGTTTGAAAATTAATTAATTTATTATATGTTTTGAAAACAATTTAGAAATCGTGAATACATAATTTAAGTAATCCTTTTTCTCTTTCCTGTTACCATGTGTTAAAACAAGAAACAGAGCAAAAATTATAATTCTTAATAAATTCACTAGTTCGCGCTTACCAAGCATAAATCAAAGCGGTGAATTTTCCATAATTGTGGCCCACATCAAATTAATACATTGTAATAGACATTTTTTGGAACAACATGAGTTGCAGTCATGAAATTAGGCGGGATTTTTACAATAAACATTCAATGCTTATAAAAGAGTGTTTAAGAAAAGACTTTTTTTACTTTCATACTTATTTTATGGGGACTTATTTCATTAACCTTATATAGGTTTTAGCTATAATGCCTTTCTTTAAAATAAAAGTACATGAGAATTAATTCATTTCCGAATTAATTTGGGGGAGGGACGCTCTTCCCTTCCCAATTTTTATCCAAACTTGATAAAATTAGGTAATAATTTTAAAAACATTATTGATGATTTTTTCTTACAGAATTTTTCTTTTACCGTTTTTCTGATGTTGGAGGTAGATAATTTTAATCCCCCCCCCCCCCCTCCAATAATAATTTTTTTTTTTGGTACTATTTGCACTGATGTTTAATGAGAATTTATAATATTTAATATATTTTTATACTATCTTCAAAGTCCAGAAAAAGTCATTTCTGAGGATAGTGATTAACTTTTTCTAGGTTAATTAAGTTAACTTCTATGTTGCCTTATATTAGGTTAATTTCTATGAAAAAATAGAAGCATGATTAATATTCAATTTATTAAAATAAAATAATGTATTAAAAAGGAAAAAAATACAGCTTTTTAAATAATTTACAATTGTTTGCTGTAGGGGTGATAATAATCAACAGTATGAAAAACGGCCATACTAATTAACATTTATTATTAGTCATGTTTTTTTTTAAATACTTACATTTAAGAGAGGAAAATCAGACATCAGTTTGGATGTAGCATTCAAACATTTAAATTTTTTTAACAACATCTACATCAAGGACTGTCATTAAAACGAAACTGAAACTATATTTGTAAACTGTTCAATTTTCGAAAATTTCCAAGACATATCGCAGTACGCCAAATCTAAAACGCCAAGCACAAACCGCTTCATTGACACGTGACTGATAACAGCGAATGAGAACGCAGTTCAAGCCAATAATGCTAAAACGTGACTATCTTTTAGAATCTCGCTAGTGGGAAAGCTGAAAGCTCGCATTGTTAAATCTATTGTCCATGTTTTATTTATTTCCTTTTTTATCCTCTCATATTTTATTCTCGTGATGCATTTTTTGTAATATGTAACGTGAATTAGAAATTGTTTACTACTTTTTTAAAATATTTTTTTGGAATAAGGTGGAAATTTTTTACCGTTGAATAAATTATTAGTATTTTGAAAGCTTAAGAGGTTAATTGACTTCTTTCTGTATGCTTTAAGTTATTAATTGGCGTCCGCATTATCTTTAGAAAGCTGAGGTGTTAAAATAACATCTTTTTGAACGCTTTAATTAACATTTTGGCGTGTCCGCGACAGGACGAGATTTATTGAAGCAAGATGTTTCAAGCCGTAAAAGGTTTTAAAAAAACCGATTTAAAGTTTGTAGTAGAAGAACTTGGTGAAACGATTCCGCAAGACTATACGATTGCAACACTAAAAGAAATAATTTTGAATAGTAAGGAATATAAGCAGGATCCTGATTTTGTACAAGAAATTTTATCCACAGCCATTGCTGAAAGAAAGGAAAAGGAGAAGTTACAATTAGAAAAGGATAAGGAGAAGTTACGATTAGAAAAGGATCAAGAACTACAGTTGAAAAAATTGGAATTAGACCATCAATTAGAATTAGCAAAAATTCAGTCACAAGGGCAAATTCAAGGTGAGTACATTTCAACTGTTAATGAAACTAATGATTCTAAACGAAAATTTACGTTACCTAGGTTAGAATTTCGTCAATTTGATGGGGATTTAAAAGAGTGGCTACCATTTTGGAGTCAATTTAAACAGATTCATACTGATGAGAATATTGTGCCCGAAAATAAATTCCAGTATTTGATTCAAGCAACAGTAGCTGGATCTAGAGCGAGGGAAGTTGTAGATAGTTTTCCGCCAACTGGCGCTAACTATGCCAAAGCTATAGAGAGTCTTCAAGCTCGTTTCGGTCGAGAAGATCTTTTAGTTGAAGTATATGTTAGAGAATTATTGAAATTAATCATATCAATACAATCAAAAGAAAAGTTTTCCCTTACATCTTTGTATGATAAACTTGAATCGTATTTAAGAGCTCTTGAGACATTGGGAGTCACAACAGATAAATGCGCCTCAATATTATATCCAATGGTAGAATCTTGTTTTACTGCTGAATTTTTGAAAGCGTGGAACAGAACCTATACGTCTTCTGCTATTTCCGATCCGAAAGAACGCCTAGATAATTTAATGAAGTTTATCAAAAGTGAAGTTGAAGGCGATGAAAGAATAAATTTGGCAGTGGCAGGTTTTGGCTTCGCGAAAAAATATGATGATAGAAACTTTAGAAAAAGGAAAGATTACACCGATGTTTCTAAACGTTTACCAACTGCTGCTACTCTATTAACAACTTCTTCAAAGCAAGACTTAAGAAAAAATTGCGTTTTTTGTAACGGAAGACATCTGAGTTCAGAATGTTTCTCAGCACGGAAGATGAGTTTTAGTGAGAAGCAGAATATATTGAAAGACAAAAGGTGTTGTTTTTTATGTTTGGCGTCAGGCCACTCAACGAAACAATGTAAAGCTATCCTGAAGTGTTTCTTTTGTGATAAAAAACATGCATCTGTGATGTGTCAAATGCTCGATAAAAACAAATTAAATGAAAGGAAAGGGGAAGAAAAATCGTCTGGAAATGAAGTAAATATGGCTAATGTCAGTAGAGGAAATGAAGTAAATATGGCTAATGTCAGTAGAAATCCCAAGGTCTTTCTTCAGACGCTCAAAGCAAAGATCACTTCAGATAACAAAAAGAAAGTTGTTCGACTGATTTTAGACTCAGGTTCACAGAGATCATATATTTTAAAACATTTAGCTGAAGAAATGAAGTATTTACCTCTTCGAGAAGAAAAAGTCGCTCATTCCTTTTTTGGCGGAGTCATAACAAAGGAATATAATCATAACTACTACAAGATAAGATTAAGCGATTTGAAAGAAAATTTTAAATGCAATTTTGAGGTTTTGGACCAAAACATTATCTGCGAAAATGTTATGCCTGTAGGGAAGGGATCCTGGTATAAATAATTATCGGAAAAAGGCATCACTCTGACGGATATTGGTGAGACTCCTGAATCTATTCAAGTATTGATTGGAGCCGATGTAATTGGAAAATTACTGACAGGTCGTAGAGAAATATTGTCGTCTGGACTAGTAGCACTGGAAACACATTTAGGATGAACCTTAATGGGAAAAGTGCCTCAAGATAACGTATCTAAAGAAAACTTAGCTTTAACAGTTACATCTATGTTCGTGAATGAAGCAGAAATTAGCGATTTATGGAAACTCGATTTACTTGGAATAAATGATCCAATTGAAAAACAATCTAAAATGGAGATTGATCGTCAGGTAAAAGAGCATTTTTTACAGACAGTAAATATGAATGAGGATAATCGTTATGAAATTTCTTTGCCATGGGTGGCAGATATACCACCTTTACCCGATAATTTGAGTTTAGCCAAGAAAAGATTAATTAATGTTACAAACAAGTTGCTTACCAATAAACTTTATCAAAAATATGAACAAGTACTTTTGGGCTGGCTTGATGATAAAATTATTGAGGAAATTCCCGAGTCTGAAATGAATCTTTATGGAAACTATTTGCCTCATCGACCAGTAATAAAAGAAAGCAGTACAACTCCCATTCGTCCAGTGTTCGACGCATCAGCTAGAATACAGAACCATCCATCTCTGAATCAGTGTTTACATTCTGGACCAAATCTCATTGAATTAATTCCTGACATTCTCTTACGTTTTAGAGAAAATAAATTTTGGCGTTGTAGCTGATATCAGGAAAGCATTTTTACAAATCGCTGTACGGAAAGAAGATCGGAACTTTTTGCGTTTCCTGTGGTGGAACGATCCAGAAGAGAGAAATATTAAAATGTTTCGACATGCTAGAGTCGTGTTTGGAGTCAAAAGTTCCCCATTTCTTCTTGCTTCCGTCATAGAATATCACATAAAAAACGATGAAGAATACGATCCGCATCTTAAACAGCAATTGCTGAGAAGCTTTTATGTTGACAATGTCGTTGCTAGTGTCCATACAGAAAAAGAATTAGAAAAGTTTATTACTGATTCTAAGTGTCTTATGGCTAAAAGTGGATTTGATTTGAGAGGATGGGAACATACAGAAGAAAGAAAAAATGGCGAAGAAACTGCTGTACTAGGATTACGATGGAACAGATTTCTAGACGTTTTGAAGGTTAATGTAAGCTGGACGAAAGATATAAATTTAGAAAAAATAACTAAACGAATCATGCTATCAGTTGCACATAAAGTTTTTGATCCTATTGGTTTTACGTCTCCTGTTATGATTTGTCCCAAGATGATGTTGCAGAAAACATGGAAAGAAGGTATCAGCTGGGATGAAGAAATTGCAAGTGATCTAAAATATGAGTTTATTGAATGGTTTCGAGAATTGAATATTTTACAAGAAATTCAGATTCCAAGATATATTCAGCTCACCCCAGATAATGTAAAAGATTGTACAGTTCACACATTTTGTGATGCAAGTCAATATGCGTATGCTGCTGTTCAGTGGCGCACCCAAGGGGGGGGGGGGGGGCAAGGGGCCCTAGCCCCCCCCCAAAGGAAAAGTGAGAAAACACTAGAAAAATATCTAAAATATTTATGGAAACAAAGTTCGTTCGTTTTTTTTTTTTTTTTTTTTTTTTTTTTTTTTTTTTTTGTGCGTGTGTGTAAAAAAATCCTATAAAAGACCCTATAATACATAGTACAATCCCCGTAGTACCATGCAATAAAAAACAATTTAAAAAAAGATGACGTTTTAAGAGGTTTTTCCCCATAAATGTGTGCTGCTTTAGAAAACGTTTATTTTATTGCGAGAATGAAAACAAAGTTGCCAAGAAAGCGATCACCGCCAAAAAATGACAACCTTTGACATGTTTTTTTTCAGTTTTCACTCGGTCGAACAATCGAGTCTGGCGCCGGCATCTAAATTCGGAAAGTTCTCTGGTAAGTTACATTTCATATTTTTAAAATTTCTGTTTTTTTAAATTTTGAATGAACGATTATAATCATGTGTTAAAACAAGCATTTATATGTAGAATATGCAAGTAATTAAGATATATAATGAAACCTCATTAAGACGAGCACGCTTAAGGCTAAGGCTGTTCTCAAATCCAAAGGGGCTACTTTCGGACACCTTTATTTTATTCATTTTGTTCGGAAACGAATGCAATTTGCAGGTATTCTTGTTCAAAAACCATATAATCGAAAAACTTTTCCATTTTTTTTGGCAAAGACAGAAGATCTTTCAGTCAGAAAATATTGTCAAAGTTGGCGTTTTGAACCGAATTTCTGGAGCTTGAACACGAGAAAGAAAAAAACGTGTCGTCACGTGACACGAATCACTTATATCTGGATAAATAATTTAGTCATCAAAAAATGGAAAACTCATTTCGATTCCAAATCGCTTCAATGCCAATTTTATGCCTTTGAGTTTAAAAATGAGTCAGAAAGTTTCGCATTCTTGAGCAGGTCATTTGAGAACAACCTTAAGATGACAGAGGACTTTCAAACAACTTTTTAAAATTTATTTCTATTTGAGATTTTGTATAAATATTAATAATAACATTGCTTTACAAATGTAATTTAAAAAAATCCCTGATGGCTCGGCCTACAGGCACAGGTAGATTTCGAAGACGCAAACCGTGGGGCGCCTGTTAATTGGGAATTTCAGAAGAAATGACCTTTTTGAAATGATGCGGCAGTTGGGACCGCCCACTTCGAAATCTACCTGTGTCTCAGGGAGGAGCCGGCATATATATATATTTCTTTTTATTTATTTATTTATTTGTTTATTTATTTATTTTTTGTTAAAAGGGTTGGTCCTATAAAAAAATTGTCAGTATAAAAGTTGTAGATAATATTAAGAGGATTTATAATAAATTTAAGCGGCTTTGATATCTTGTGAACTGACAAAGTTATGAATTTTTTTCTTCTTAAACTCCTATATTTTCACCTCCTTGAGGCCATTTTTAATGATATCAAAAATCTGTCATACATAAATTTTTGGCCCTTTTCCTATAGAAGTAATAATAACTTTAAACGGATTCGATACGTATCATAATTAAGAAGTTATGGGTTTTTTTCTTTTTTCACAAAATGCCCTCCTTTCTACCCCCTTTCCCCCTAGGTTCGATTTTACAAATTAACGAACTTGACCGAGATTTTATGTATGAGTTTGGAAGAGATTTGTACAGAATTATTGAAGTTATTGTGTCCATAAAAAAGTGATATATAATTTTTGAACTGGGGGTGGTTTTGGGTTCTGTGAGTCATGATCGGTGTAGATCTGCAAAAATTTTCCAGAAATTCCAACACAGGGGAGAATGTAATAGGTAGTATTTCTTAAGAAATCTACCTAATATTCTTCACTTATTTAAAAAAAAAAAAAAAAATCAAAATGCTCCATTCGTACCGAATTTCAATTTTTTCTTCGACTTCATATTAAAAATATTTAACAATACAACACAAAAAAAAAAATTATGTACACTAACTTTTGAATACAAAAGTTTTTTTTTTCTTTTCTGGGTTTGAACTGGATTTTTATCAAAATATCACAACATTTTTCATCGCATTTTATGGTACTTAATATAACTGTATTCTTAATCCAATACACAGCTTTGTTAAAGTATGTATAATAAATATTTCTGTCAAGTTTCATGAAATTCGGACAAAATTTGGATCGCAAGCCATTTAAAGATTTTTAATTTTGTATTTCAGTTTAATTAAATATTTCAAATGCTTCTAATTTTGTTTAAAATTATGTGATTTCGAGCGGTTTTTTGCGAGAGAGAAAGGTGGATTCGAATAATTTTATAATATATATATATATATATATACTAATAAAAGAAAGTTTCGCTCTGTGTGTGTGTGTGTGTCTGTCTGCGATGGTTAGGAAAATTTAGCGCACCTAGAAGTCTGTAAATTTAGATTTAAATAGTCCAAACCATTGACTAGAAATATAAATGGACAGCGGACTAGCAACCCTTTCTTGAAGAAAACATGTCCTTTCCTCCAGCAGGTGTGGAGGAAGAATATTCTGCCAAACAGGTTTTTTTTCGCGCCAAACTGTCACGGAAATTATATTTCTAGTCAATGGTCCAAACCCTCTCCTGGTATACCTGAGTCTCAGAATTTTAATATTTTGATAATTACTCTAGATATTAATTAGAATATCATTAAACATCGCATCGAAAATGCCATCTTTTAAATCAAAATGGCTAAAGAAAAGAACTGTTGTTGTGGATTTGCAAGCGAAAATGAACGAATTCGAAATTATTTTACTAATTAGCGAATTCTAAAAAAAACTAATTAAGATATCAATATGAAAATTTCTGAGCATATGTAAAAAAAAATTCTGCATCCGTCTATGCAATTTTTGGAAAATTCGGCCGGTAATTTTTCTTAATTTATGCAAAAAACTGCTAAAAATCTGCTGGCGCCAGTAAAAAAAATCCCAGAAAGTTTCAGACAGGGATCTGCTTTCATTAAAAACTGAACTAAAAAGAGATCTGTTTCTCTGGCCGATCCCTCCATTTAGTTTGTGAAAAAGAAAGGAAATAATTGTCAATTTTTACTAATGAACAAAAATTTAGATAACTAATTAAGATATAGATCTGAAATTGAGGATGGGAGGTGTTGTCATATGTTGTCATTGTGGGAGGTGTTTGCCGGCTATTTTAGCGTAGTGTCTTCGTTATGTTCTATTTATCAGAAAAATTTAATAATTTTTTTAATGATCGCGTTACTGTAGGTGAAGGTGGTTTTCTTGAACAAATTATTCGTTATATTTGCGGGTATGGGGAGGGAGGGGTTGACGCATTGCTCTGAGATTGTTATTATTTCGGGCCCGGGCAACGCCGGGCGGGTAGCTAGTATATATATATATATATATATATATATATATATTACAATATTAATAACATTTTCCTCTTAATACGAATTACTGATAATACAAACACAAAGCAATTTTCCATCCCCACTCTAGTGTATAACATTGTTCAGTATTCGGTAATATGAATTATGGTTATTAATTTATTATTTTATGGTCCCTCCGACTTTGACTGTGTGTCTGTATATATATATATATATATATATATATATATATATATATATATATATATGTGATATATATATATATATATATATCATAGTTTTAAACTATTCCCAACTCTTAAAATAAAAAATAAATAAAAAAAATTCAATTTTGGTTCCGAAGGTTTCTTACAACTCGTAATTTTTGCAATTAAACTTTTAAAGCTTATTATTATTATTATCATTTTATAAGTTAAACGTTTTCCATCTATGTGAGTGCTTAAAAATTTTTTAAGTATGCCGACAGTTTTCTTCTTCTTTATCTATTTAAATATAATTAATATTTTTCCAAATATATACATTTTAATTCGGAATTAATTTTATTTTCATACATCATGTAATGCTTGTAATTTCGCTGTTTAAAAATAAGAAGTAATTAATTTGCTCAACTAAAATATTTTATTTCCGTATTATCAAAATTTTTAATATATATATGTAACTTAACAAAATAGCTTAATGTAATTTAAATTTTGTTCATGAAGCAATAACGGTCTTGAGGAAAACAAATTGTTGAAATGAAAAATATACTTCTCAGAGAAAGTGTTTCGAAATTTTTATTTCTAGTCACGTGTTTGAACGAGAGGTTAAAAATTTCACTTTGAGTAAAATTTTCTAATTCTTTCTTCTTCTTCTTTTTTTTTTTTTTTTAAATTGGAGTTTTATGAATTCTTTGTTGTAAGCTCGTTGAACTGGTAATTTTGTACTTTGAATTCATATTATCGCCAACTAAGCAAAACATTTCAAAAGTGAAACACGAAAGAAAATAAATACTGTTTACAATCATATTATAATAAAATTATCAAATAATTATAAATAATTGCCATTTTCCAATTGTTCTTTTAAATTTTGTCAGTTGTGTTATAAAAACATAAACACAAATGTTGAAACACAAATCTAATACACACATGAATGCACCAAGTATTCACCTCAACACTGAATAGTTGGTTATTTTTAACTTAAATAACAAAACTCCTATGCTATGCCAATTAAATTGGAAATTAGCATTTTTTTGTTGCTAACATTTTGTCATATATATTAAGATTAATTAATACACCATTTAATATTAATTTAATTGATATTTCAAGTTAATATTTTATGAGATTTTATAGTTTATATAATATTATACGTTAATTTTCAAGCTACTTAAAACGCGTTTTTATATATTTAGCTCATTTCAATTTTTTACTATTTTAATTATTTTTAAGTATTATTAAAGATATTTGGAATAAATTTTAAAATTAAACCACCAAAGAATAAAGTTTCCAAAGTTTCAAATTCTGATGTGAATTCTGAAAATGATGATAAAAAAAATTTACAAAACTTTTCCACACCGAAAGAATTATTACTAATATGAAACTAAACTCTCGGTAAATAAAATTCGTAGAAGTTTTAAATTAAAAATTTATTTTGTATTCTGCTTGGCTATTTTGCAATGACTTTATTGGCAATCATATCCTGATCTTCAGACTAGCTTTTCACCCGTGATAAGTAATATACATGAGAACTTTTTGATGACATTTGCAAATTAAATTTGTAAAATATTTATTTATTTTATTTTTATTTATTTATTTATTTTTTATTTATTTATTTATTTTAGATTTTTTCTTCAAATTATGGCTGAAAAACGTAAACAGAGTAATTTATTAAAATTGAATTATTTCACAAAAACAAAAAAAGATGATTTAAATGTTAGTAATAACGACGTTATTAACACTATAAATACCGATTTGAATTCGGTTTCCCCAGTCGCAAGTCAGTCAAAGCAATCGAATATCCAAGAAGAAAGTATTTCCTCAGCTGTTAACAATTATCAAGACATCGCATTGCTGAAAGAACAAACATTCAATACTGACGATAATTTAGATATTATGAAAAAGTTGTGGGAACCAGAACCAAATTTTAATTTCCCCGCAACCTGTGCTACAGCTGCAAATCATAAACGAAGTTTTCAATACACATGGTTTAAAAAATATACTTGGCTTGTGTATTCTCAAGTTGAAAATAGTGCGTATTGTAAATATTGCGTATTTTTTGCACCTCCTAACGTTGGAAAATCTAAATCGGAAGTAGCTGGGCAGTTGGTCACACAAGGTTATAATAATTGGAAGAAAGCCATTGAGAAATTTAATAATCATGAAAAAACAGAATATCATATCAGGACTATTGCAACTTACGAAAGGCTACAGAATATTCGAGATGGAAAATGTATTTCAGTCGATCGACAAATTGATGTAGGTCAGGCATCGCAAGCTGCAGTTAATCGGAAACGATTAGAGCCGATTATAAAAACTGTAATTTTATGCGGTCGGCAAAATATACCCTTGAGAGGACATCGTGATTATGGAGAATTTTCGATTGATCAGGAGCCAATCGCCAATGAAGGCAATTTTCGAGCTTTACTAAGAACAAAAATCGATGCGGGTGATAAAAACCTGACTGAACATTTTAAACATTCTGCCAAAAACGCTACCTATATTAGCTGGAACATACAAAATCAAATTATAAACGCGTGTAACAATATCATCTTGAATAGTTTGGTAGAAAAAATTAATTCGGCAAAATGTTTCTCTATTCTTGCTGATGAAACATGTGACATTTCTACTATTGAACATATTTCCTTGTGTGTCAGGTATATAGATGAAGATAATGACAACAAAGTTTGTGAACAATTCTTACAATTTATTCCTGTAGCAAGCACCACAGGAAAAAACTTGTCCGACAAAATATTAGAAGGATTAAAGACATATGGTATCGACTTGTCCTATTTACGTGGGCAAGGTTATGATGGTGCCGCATCAATGAGCGGAAAGTTTAACGGTGTTCAGTCTCACATATCAGCTATATATCCGCAAGCTTTATATGTGCATTGTGCCTCACATAGTTTAAATTTAGCAGTTGGAAATGCTGTATCTGTGACAGAAATAAGAAACTGCATTGGCATAATAGAAATGACACACAATTTTTTCACTACACCTATTCACTACACCTAAGAGGCAAGACGTCCTCCGCAACAATATTGACAAACATACACCGGAAATTAATAAACAAAAACTACGAAAAGTTTGTCCAACTAGGTGGGTAGAACGCCATGAAGCCATCATGACCATGGTAGAATTATATGATGCAGTGATTCATAGCCTTGAAACAATCGCAACTTGGGAAGACAGAGACTCGTCTTCTAAGGCAAAACTTTTGAAAAATTCGTTATGTGAATTTGGTTTCCTAATTTCTTTATTTAGCTTACAGAATATATTTGCATACACTTTACCATTGTCTAAGTTATTGCAAAAATGTGACAGTGACCTTTTAATTGCCTTAAATTTCGTTGACGATGTTGTGGCTCAATTAAATGCTATTCGTAAAGCCCCAGATATTTCTTTCAAGGATATTAATGATGAAGCTTGTGTGAAAGCCGACAACTTTCATGTTGATATTAAAATGCCAAGGACTGCATCAAAACAAACACACAGATCCAATGTTCCAGCCGATTCTGTAGAAGAGTATTTCAGGAGAAATATTTTTATTCCATTCGTTGATCAAATGTTGACTCAACTTAATGAACGTTTCGTTCGGCACCGCAGCATTTTGAAATTTTTTTTTATTCTTCTACCTAATGGAAAAGATGCTCCAACAGCAAGTGAAATGAAAGATTTCCGTCAATTGTGTGAATTTTATGCACATGATTTGCATTCCACAAATTCAGAAATTTTGGACGCCGAATTCAAGTTGTGGTACAAAAAATTTGAAAAATCGCTTTCAATAACTCGATGCAAAAATGCCATTGAAGCAGTTTCGAAATGTGACAAAATGTTGTACCCCAACATCTACAAATTATTAAAAATATTTGCAACGCTTCCCGTTACAACCTGCGTCAGCGAAAGGTCATTTTCGACCTTACGCATTTTAAAAACTTACTTAAGATCCACTATGACAGAATCAAGATTAAATGGGCTGGCTTTGTTATATATACACAGAGAGATTAATGTAACTGCGACTGAAGTAATTCAAGAGCTTTGTAAAAAAAAAAGAAGAATAGATTTTATTGTGTAACAATATTTTCATTTTTTTAATTATTAATTAAATTAAATTTTCAGTATATTAATTTTCATTTTTATTAAAATAAATAATTAATTATTGAATACTGAATTAATTAACGGCAATTTGATGATTAATTAGAATCTCCTTGTAATTTCCTACTGCAATCACAACTAGAGAAATTTTCCCCCCAATAATTTTATTTTGTTTCGCCACCAATGCTCGGCCCCCCCCATGATAAAATCCTGGGTGCGCCACTGCTGCTGTTATATTTTTGAAGATAGCAAGTAAAGATCATGTTGAATTATTTCTTCTTGCATCGAAATCCCGCATAGGTCCTTTAAAATGCGTAACCATACCTAGAATGGAACTTTTAGCTGCTTTGATTGGTGCCAGATTGGCTAAATCACTAATTGACGCATTGGGCTGGGAAGATATGGAAAGATATTTTTGGAGCGATTCCACGACGGTTCTTGCATGGATATCCAGAAAAGAAAACTGGTCTGTCTTTGTTAGAAACAGAGTTCAAGAGATCAAAAATTTGAGTGACCCTGCTTTATGGAAACATATACCTGGTGAAATGAATCCAGCAGATCTACCATCTAGAGGCTGTAAAGCAAAGAAGCTGGTATCTCTCAAATGGTGGGAGGGTCCATCTTGGCTTCGAGATCCTGAAGAATATTATAAATATATGAATTTCACATGTCAAAACATAAATGAAGAAGATATTGAAAAAGAGAAATTGAAGTCTACAAAATTACTGGTTAATGTTGATGAAAGTCCAGAGAAAACCTGGTACTACCGGTATTTTTCCAGTTATGAAAAAATCGTGCGTCTTATTGGTTGGATACTACGTTTCAGACATAATTCTTCTAATCCAAAAGAACAAATTAGAGGAGAATTGACAAGTCGTGAATTTAAGAAAGCGGAAACGAAGATAATTTGGATGATACAACAGGAATGTTTTTCCCATGAAAGCGATGAGAGATTGAAAACTCTTGAGACGTTGAAAGATCAACATGAAATAATACGTGTAAAGACTAAAATTATGTATAGACAAGACAATATGGATTTCCTCACACCTATGGTTGTTCCTTCAAATCATGAAGTTACCAAACGATTAATTTTACATTTTCACCTCAAAAACTGTCATGCAGGTCCTCAGATTCTTTTAAATTTGCTCAGAGAAAAATACTGGATTCTGAATGGAAGAAGAACTGTGACTTCTGTTTTATCCAAATGCACCATTTGTAAAAGATTTAATTCTAAGAATTTGGAATCTTCTCCTGTTTCTCTACCAGAAAATCGAGTAAAAGATGCAGCAGTATTTCAAATTATCGGTCTTGATATGGCTGGCCCTCTATTTCTTAAAAATAATCAAAAGAGTTGGGTTATCATATTTACATGCGCTATCTACAGAACTGTACATTTTGAACTTGTTACTTCAGCATCTACAGAGGCTTTTTTGATGGCTTTAAGAAGATTTGTATCACGCAGAGGAAGATGTTCTATTATATATAGCGACAATGGTCCGAATTTTATTGGTGCTGCTAATTTTTTGAAAAGATTGAATTGGAGTCGCATAGTGAAGTATGGAGCAACCAATTCAATTGAATGGAAATTCAACCCACCGACTACTGCATGGTGGGGCGGATGGTGGGAGAGACTGATCAGAGTGATGAAAGATCTATTAAAAAGAGTCTTAGTACAAGCTTGTTTGAACTATGAAGAGATGATAACTGTATTGGCTGATTGTGAAAGTATTATAAATTCTCGACCACTAACTTACATGTCAGAGAAAGAATCTATCAAACCCATATCTCCAGACATGTTTTTGAAAGACATTCATGAGTGTGATTTACCAGACGTTGATGCAATCGAGGAAAACTCTCTCACTAGAAGGCTTAAATATAGGCAAGAACTGCAAAAGGATCTAAGAAATCGATTTAGATCAGAATATTTAGGTCTACTTATCCAACGGCCGATCGGGAGACGATTCCAACGTTCAGTGGCTGTAGGAGATATAGTCTTGGTGGGAGCAGATAACAAGAAAAGAATTAACTGGCCATTAGGACTTGTTACAGAGCTCATTCCTGGTAAAGATGGAAAAGTTCGCCTTTTAAAGTTACAAATGTCTCATTCGCAGATACTTCGGCCAGTTCAAAGAATTTATCCTCTAGAAGTGTCATCGAGTGATTGTACCAAAATTAATTTTCCTAAACCAACTTTGAATGAAACTAAGGTTGAGCCTTCAAAGGACGAATCACAAGTTAAAAAGACTAGCGCCCGTATTCACCAAAACTGGTTTAAACCGCGGATCACGGAACTCTCGGTTCAGTGTTAAAATCGCTTAACTCTGGGTTAAAAATATTTCGTATTCTCCAACCTCGGATTAGCTGACCCGAGTGTTAACCCAACGAATTTGTAAGAAGCGTTCTGATTGGTTGAAAAGAGGGCAAGTAGTATCGGAAATGTAAACAAGAGTTATTTCACTTTCTACTTTCTGTAACGCCGCCATTTTCCATATTTGCTTTTCGCCAGTCGCTATGGATGTAAATAAAAGAAAAAATTTTACCGTAGTGGAAAATGAGACTTTTTTAGGATGCCTCGATCAGTTTAAAGATAAAATTGAGAATAAAAGCACAAATGCCGTGTCGAATGCAGAGAAAAAGGAAGCTTGGGATGAATTGACCGATGTGTATAATAGTATGCCAGGAGTTTCACAAAGATCGTCTAAACAGCTGCAAGACCTTCATAAAAATTTAAAAAGGAAGGCGAACAAAAATAGAGCTGACAATAGAGTAAAGGTGTTTAAAACAGGTGGTGGTAAAGAAAAAACCGCTCTATCATCTTTAGATGAGAGACTTCTGGCGATGGGGTCAGTAAAGACACCCCTAATAAACAGATATGACTCTGACTTTGAATATCATATGCAGACTGCTAACAGTAAGTATCCCTTTTCACTTGTGTTATGAAAAATTTATTCTTGTTGAATTATAAATTTTAAGTTGTTTTGTATTGTGTTTGGTATGGTATTTACTTTTTTTTTTTTTTTTTTTTTTAGACTCATCAGACTTTCAAATTCAGCCTGAAAATCATAATCAAGAGGATGAAGCAGTAAGATGTTTTCTTTTTCTTTTTTTTTTTTTTGTATTTGTTCATTTTTAATTGCATTATTACATTAATAATCCTATCAAATTATAAATCTTTTATTCATTTCTGCCCCATTTCAATTGTATTACAGTACAACATTGTTGTTCTAAAAATTATTTATTTGTCAATTTTTTCATTTTGTTTTAGTGCGCTATTATTTATATGTATAAGTGAAGATGGGGCTGACTTAACTTATAGTCCCAGAAGCAGAAATTGTGCTGCAGATTGAACTAACATCATTTAAAAAAATGCTGCCTTTAAAAATATTGCTAAATTTTTGTCTCTAGATTTATTGTATCCTTTTATTATATTTCATGCAAATTTTGCTTTCTGCATTACTATTATTATTTCTTATAAATAGTAAACTGATCCAGCATTATTGGGTAGCAGATAAATTACAGTTTTCTGCTGATTGATACAGAAAATTTTGCTACTGAGACCGCAGTTTAGTAATATATTTTAAGATTAATCTTACAGTCACTTAAAAGTAAACATACAGATGAGAAAATATATCTGCCTGTTTCAGAATTCATTGCTGCTGACATATTTTTAACACAGTGAAAATTTAAGTTTACATAATATTAGGCACACATGTACTTCAGGATTTCTTTCAGATTAAATTTTCATAATTAAATTTCTTTTAATTCTGGTAAAATAATCAAATGTTGTTTCTTAGATATTTGCATGCAACATCATAGGAAATGATTTTAAGAATGTTGATGATGGTGAATGAAACTGTTTTTGCCACTTTACTACTGTACTTTACTAAAGAAAATATATGCTTTCTTGATTTATTTCAACATTGACAAAATTTCTTTATTTCTTTTTTTCTTACAGTTGGTGAAATTGTAAGAAAAATAAAAAGCATATGCAACAGAAAATATCTGTGTTGCACATTAGTGTGCATTAGAACTGTTATATGTCAAATATGAAATAAACAACGAACAGTTTATTTGTATATAAAAATTACTTTAATCATAACATTTTAAATTTTTTTTCTGATTTTTTTTCAAAAGTTGGCACCACTCCATGCGCCATGTAATTTAAAAGCACTGTGCAGAATTTTAATGCTATTTATCAAAGTGCATCTTCCAAATTTTGTTGCTTGAAATATTTTTACTGTTGTTCTTTTCTCCTTAGAATAATACTTACTGTATAAGGGAATAACAATGCTAGAAAAATCTTTTAGAAAATAGCTGACAATGAAGTACTATATATATTTTTTTAATTACTGAAGCAATTTTACGAGTTTCTTTAAATAGTTTTGGTAGCTGTTAAACCATAAATTAATCCTTCGATAAAAAATAAAAGCAAAGCTACATGATTTCAAAAACTAAAAATTCTTTTTTTTTTTCAATTTTATTTTAAAAGAATTGATTTTCCAGAAAAAAGGCAAATTCATATAGCTAAGTGTAATACAAAATAAAAAGAAAAGAAAATATTGAAATCTCTTCAGAAATTATCGCGAAAACATGTCAATAACCTCATCCAACTTCCCTCATTGTGAGCGCCACTTTGTTGAATAAAGAATTTCTGAAATGAAAAACTACTTTTTGACAAGTTTTAAATTGTAGCAAATGTAAAGAACGTGATAATGTTTTCTAGACTGCAATGTCATAACTACTCCCCCCCCCCACACACACACAAAAAAAAAAAAAAAGAGAGAAAATACATTTGAAAATTCGAATAGATCTATTAAAAAGAAAAAAAATATCTGTATTACTTTTAGTTCAAACATATAATGGCCAATTGTTAAATAAGAAAAAAAAAATATATTCTGCATATTTTTATGAAACAAATTTCTCTTGTTTTAATGCACGCCTTACTTTATGGTGAATAATATTTTAATAACAAAACTTTCTTTCAGATTTAATGTTGATAAGTTTCTTTTAGCAAAAAGAAATTTAATTAACTTTATTTAAAAAGAATTAATTGTCCAGCAAAAAAAGCGATCTCATATAGCTTAGTATGATAGCAAATAAAAATAAAATAATTGAAATCACTTCAGAAATTTTATGTCAATAAATCTTCGATTTAACTTCTTTTTTTTTTTTTTGGGGGGGGGGGGGGGGGGGGTGGAATTTCACTATTTTTATTGTACATATGTATAAAATAAAATCTCTATTTTTTATAGAACTAAATTACTTTTTCTACCTGTTTTCCCTCATTAAATGTTACGGTAAAAAAGAAAGAATGAAATGTAAAACCCTTATTTGTAGTCTTAATAATGAAACTTTTCTGTAAATGGTATTATGGAATCTTCTAAATATAATTTAATGCAAAAATATGCAATATTTACATTTTAATACACTATATTGCCAAAGGTGACCAGTCACTTGCGATTTTAGACGTTTTGTTAACTATCTAGAAAAATACATGAGGAATTAACCTGAAACTGCAGGTGTGTAAACAGTATAGTATAAGTTATATATTTCCGCAAAGATTTTTTCATGAAACTCCATAGGGGACTGTCAACAAATTGAAAAAGAATGAATATCTTTTGGATAACCCTTTAAAAACTAATTTAGCAAAGGCGTTCAAACTCGAGATTAATAATAAGTGGCTTATTGTAATATACTGTGTTCATTTTTATGAGGATAGCATGTATACTCGTAGAGAAAGTAAGGTTTTTATAAAAACAGTCCCAAATTTCACCTAGTTTTTTGCTTATAATTTGCAGAGTTCTTAATATAAAAAAAAGTTCTTTTCAGAGAATATGACAAACAGCATTGTACATAATACTCTGCGATTAGAATTAAAAAATAATAAAAATTGGATGAAAAATGAGCAGGTTTACTAAAAACTGTCTCACTGCACATGTGCAAATGCAATCAAAATATAATATGCATAATGTATTAGCTAAGTATATAGAGCAACTTTTGTGAAAGTCTCAAAATCATAGCTTGAAAATTCTGAAAATTATCGTTGATAGAATAAGCTTGAAATCCGTTGTTCTGAAAAGCAAGCAAAAATATGAGGGATTGTATACAAATATAGATATAGTAGTACGTGCAATATTCTGTATGCTATCTTGGCACTAATCAACAGATATTTGATACAACCCCTCATCTTTTGCATTCAGCAAAAGTCTGATTTATTTAATAAAATCTGCTGATTTCTATCTTTGAACTTGAAAATTCTATATTATACAGTTTTATATTTATTATATGACTAATAATATTTATATTAATTTTGTAGACACTGCTTTCTTATCTGCTTTTGCTGTCGTAACTCCTTTTTTACATTATTCTGTGTGTTGTAATCACCTAATATAACATGCCTGTGCCTCATGAGGGGGAAAAAAGGGGGGGGGAGCTAATTGATAGCATTTTAATATTTGAAATTCTAAAATTATCAGCATTCAGATTTTTTTTTCCTTGTCTGGTAGAAAAGCTGAACTACATAAGTAATTCTTTGCTGTAAATCATTAAAAACTACAAATATATTTTTCTTTTTTCAGGATACTGAGGAATTGGAATTTATAATGACTGATTCCTCTGAGTTATTCCAAATGGAGACTACAACTATTGCAGAAAGATCCCCAGTAAAAGAAAGACAAGCAACGATCCTGCATGTAAAGAAAAGTACACCTAGTAGAAATAAAAATGTAGTTCAAAATAATGCCAAGAATCAAAGTACACCTAGTACAAATATAAATTTAATTCAAAATAATGCCAAGAACCAAAGTACACCTAATACTACAAAAAGAAATAAAAAAGGATCTGTAGCAGCGAGAACAGGCGATGTACTTGCAGAGCAAATTCTGATGAAAAAAAACTTGCTCTTGGAAGAGCATAATTTGAGCATTAAACAAAGAAAAGAAGAGCACGAAATTAAAATGAAAATTTATGACGAACAATTAAAATTTTACAAATCATTAAACGAAAAATTAGAAAATAACGAATTAAAAATATCTGATGTAATTTCAGTATAATAATAAAGTATATACATTTTTTTTTATTTGTTCATGGTCTGTTATAATTTTGTTTCTTTTTTTCAGATGAAAGAATTTAGCAAAAAAATTGTCTTAATAATAAAAAAAGAATGTAAAAAGTTACAATTTTGGAATATATGGAAAATAGAATAAATAATAGCACAAATTATTCTGAAATGCAGTTCATAAGTTCTAGAATAAGTTTCTGATTACTTCTGATTTTTTTTTTCTTCAGTTCAGCTCCGGTTCAAAATTCTAATGGTTTCTCTTTTGAAATTCATCATCCTATTGTACAGAGTTTTTATAAGAAAGATAATGGTTAATAACACTGGTTTACACGGTTTATATACTTTCATCGAAATGTGTATTTTTTCATAGATTCTATTGCACTGAGTACGGGAAAGTTATTGAAAAACATCTCACGTCTAGTTAAAAAAATATTAAATGCTTTAAAAAATTAATCACATGAAATATAAAAAGAAAAAATTAGAAATGATTGATTTTACTCTTCTTTTTATAATTTTCTTGATCTGTTTCTCTTAAAATAGACCAGAAGTAGTCCCCTAACATACTTTTGTCCCAAAAACCTTTATGTCTGTCTTCAAAAAGTTTCAGGTCTTGGTGAAAACGATCGTCCTGCTCGTCACTCACGGCGCACAAATTTTAAGGAGAAAAATCCGGGTGTAAATGGAGAAAATGTACCTTCAGAGACATGTTCACACCCATTGCATGATTTTTTTTTTTTATAAAACAGCAATATTTTTTTCATAATTTTCATCTTCATGATTTCCTAAAAATCTATGGATGACAGTTTTTTTTTTTTTTTTGGTGAAATAACTGCTGAAAATTTTACTTCGATTTCGGTAATAATTTGATATTTGGTGTCATTAAGTTCCACTGTTTTAGACAGTTGCAAGTCTTGCACAAGGTCGTTCAACTCATTTTGGTTTATTAAATGTGGCGTTTTATCATCTTCGATTACGAACTCGTCATCATTTTCATCCTCCATAAACAGATCGTCACTATCTTGGCAACTCACACTTGACATATCTGCACATACAAGATGTGACAGAGTTTCCGAATGTGATATCTGTTTTGAGACTGATGGAATGTCAGAATATTGAATTTTATGTTTATTTTTTTAATTAAAGCCTGCAGTTTCTGTCAAACAAAAATAAGTCATTTTCGTGATTTCAAGGTTCTCTCCACAGCATTGGTGATCCAAATTGAACATACTTTTTTTCTCCCGCAGCCCAGCATATAAGAGTAAGCCTACAGCTTTCACAAAAAAAAAAATGTGCAACTCACTTTTTATCTTGATTAATCACTGAGAATCCCAAATAATGCACAAATGCTGTTTTAGAACATTCCGATATCGGTCTTCCTTTTTTTGTGAATATAAATTGTCCACAAACGTAACAAAAATGACCAGAATTTAATTTACACACTCTATAAGACATTTTATCAAAAACAGAACCACTTTAGTTCACAAGAAAATAGAATATAGAATCCAAGTTGACAATGCCAATAAGTTGAATGTGACGTAACAGATATATTATAGAAGTAAGAATGTGAATATTGAAAAATGTAAAAATTTTTAAAATGTGACACGATAGATTTTTTTCAAATAGCGCCTTTCATTAGTAAGAGGTAGTATAATAAGAAAATAGGTGTTTCATCAAAAGTATATAAAAAATGTTTTAATTTGTATACCAATGTAATTTGAATATGTTGGGGATAATCTCATCTTTTGAGATATTTTTAACCTGTTAACCGGGAATAAATTTTTGTTCAACTCATTTCACAATCAGGACTTTTTTCTTCATAGTGGTAAGTAATATCACCAGTGCCTGATTACCAATGGCGCACACTTCCACCAGTAAAAAATAATAGAAATTTTTTCCTTATTCATGACAGTAATCTTGCATAATTAGGATGTTTTAATAAGACAAACATTTTTATTAAAATTGTACTAGTGGAAGTAATGCATTCAAAATATTACGGCAAATTTCCATGATGAAAAATGTCGTCGTGCCCATTGCAGTAGTAGTTTGTATATGATAAACACATTACTTATACACCAACTGGTAATTGGGATAAGAATCTAATCGTCCTAACACAGAAAGTTTATCTTTGTATTTTTTAATTTCTGCTCCGATTGCCATAGGCAAACTTCCACTTTTTCGGAATAGTAATGATTGGTATATCTACAGAAAAAGAATTGGTCTGAAATAATGTGAAAAATTCTATTTAGCAAAAAGTAATCGAAGTTTGCCTCTGACACTATGCCTATGTTGATAGTTACTTTATTGTAACAATAAATAATCTTAATGCACTTCATGAGAGGAAAAGGAATCCGAATCATAGAAAAAGATATCCATCTGATTATGGAACTGAAACAAAAATTATGGATTACATTAACAATCTGCCTCGTCTGCAGATTTTATATTTTAATAGGTATTTGCCCACTGTGTATATGAAACAAAATTACAGCCTTCACTCCCATTTTACAACAGGATGTCCTTTTTCATGGTTAGGGTTCCTTTTCATTCTAAGAAATGACATCTTTCAAGATAATAAGAATAATAATATGTACAATTATAAGAAAATGATATATTTTAAATATCAAACCAATCTTATTCCTTTTTTTTAAAAATATTGATTTAGTTAAAACTTAATTAAATTTAAATAATAATAATAAATAAAACTAATAATTATAGGGTTTTTTCCCCGTGTAACAAATAGAAAGAGGTACCCTTTTTAAATAATATAAATAGATGATTATAGACATATTCTGTTTGGTGTTTTCCTGTGCAGATTTCACAATACACTGTACAGATGAGCAAATTTCTACATTTAAATATTTATTTTTATATTGCATTGCAAACTTTATAATTGATTTCACATATAACCAACCATTTAAAAGAACACTTACAGGGAGCTTTGCCGATTTCTGAATTGTGTGGATTTTAGAACATTGCATTTAGAACATTACATTTTAAAACCTCATAAAAAAAAAAAACTACATTATAAATATTTAACTAAATAACTACATAATAAATATTAAAAGCTAACAAACATATAAAAAATCCATAAAAACTGTTAATAATTTTTGATAAATTACTTAAATTTATGATCAATAGTAGTTTAGGAAATCCACGACATATAAATGCAAATTCCATTACTTTTGTTCTGCTACTTTGCTCATAGATAGCAGCACCACACAATTTCCTCAGCTATCTCACTAAAGCTTATGATAAAATTTTAACATACTTTAATTTGTAGTATCTTGATCAGATTTTTTCCATTTATATATATATATAATTTCACCATTAAGTGTGCGATTTTGTTTGTCGTAAATATCAAAAATACTGTTTATTTAAAAAATTTAATAAGTATTGCCTAAGCAATTTGTTTGGCGCCATCTGGTGTTGAAAATTTATGTATAATAACTTTGAATGATCTATTAAATAAAGAAATTAATAAATTACAAGGGAAAAAATAAAAGAAATGTCAGCTTAGATAAAACAGACATGAATAAAAATATCTTAAAAGTAAAAAACATTTTCACATTATACACGTAGTACAGCTGAACTTCTATTTTATAAAATTTTCTTTGGATTTTCAACAACATATTTATTATATTAAAATCTGACTGTCTGTATAAATTAATGTTACATAAATATTTTCTAAATAATGCACAATTATGTTGGACTTATTTTTCCTTCAAGAAATCAAAAGACAACATGTGAATTTCTTATAAAAGCTTTTTTAAATTGGTTTCATACATCAGTTATCATTTTCAAATCTACAATGCAACTAAAGCCTATTTAAAAATAAGAGACAGAATACAAATAAAAGCATGTGTGAAGTGACAGCTTCCTGTAACAAATGTCTGAATGAATTCTAATTTATTTTTATGTTGCATTTTTTAAAAACAAAAAGTTAATATTTTTTAACAGTATAAATTTAAGAAATTTTTTCAATTAATATTTAATAACATAATTTTTCTAAGTTTTTCTTTTATGCTTAAAAGTTTACTTGTTTACTATTTAAAAGCAATCTGTTATTATAATCACTGACTGAAACATGTTGATTGATTTAAAAATAAACTAATCAGAACTATTATAAAATGCAATATATGAAATAACTATAACAGTGATTGATTTCATATGATAGGTTTTCTATACCTAATACATCTGTAATTAATTTTACTGCTTAAAGTTTTATGCATTATTTAACTTTTTTTCACAGATTATGTAAAGTCCCTATTTGTATGTTATAATAAAATTCAGTGTAATAAATTATTTATTTCCTTTTACAATTTTCTTTTTAATTACAATGTATTGCAATAGATTATTAATATTTAAAGCAATGCCATATTAAAAAAAAAAAAGATAAATTAAAAAAAAATACTTTATACACCACCTTTCCAAACTTATTCTGTAAGAGGCTACTTCACTCATGCGAAAACGCCTGCTCGCTAATGTTAATCCTATGGGACAGTTATTTTATAATATCTTGTTTGCATTTCAATATTTTTAAACGATTTTTTTTTTATTGGATAGCTGAGGTTGATCTCTAGGCAGGCCCTTTTTCTATTTTGATTGCATTTTTTTTTTTTTTTTTAAATGAGGTTACTGTCATTTTGGAAACCAATCTGAAAATGAAAGCATCTGCATAAAAAAATCTGTAAACAAAATCAAAAAAGGGCTTGCGTAGATATCAACCTCAACTATCCAATGAAAAAAAAAAAAAATCATTGAAAAATATTTAAATGCAAGCGAGATAGCGTAAAAACTGTCCCACAGGATTAACATTAGCGAGTGGGTATTTTCTCGTGAGTGAAGCAGCCTCTAACTAGTACAATTATAATCCCCAGGAAGTAAATATGTCATAGTAAGCATCAGCAAAATTGGTAGTACAAGAACTATTATACCTACTTTATCATGTAATTTAAACAAAAAAGTTAATCACACACATAATACTAAAAATAAACTGGTACTTTTTTATTATATATTAATTGAATACAGATGATAGTAGGGCATTTCTTTTCGCAACGCCTGCTATTTGGTGAGTAATTCTCAAAGAATCATTCGACGAATTGTCATCTGTGGAATTGTCATCTTCGTCTGTACATTCTATTGCACTACCATCATTCATTTTAAGTGCAATGTTGTGCAGCACAGCTGTTGCAACAATTATCGTCATGGATGAATCCAACCTGCACTGCATTGTGTCGCTCAGACATGAGAAACGTCTTTTCCAGACACCATACTGCCTCTCAACAGAATTTCTTGCTCTAATTTGAGCTCTATTATATCTACAAAAGAAGAAAATATTAATGAAGACAGACTTCTATGCTTAAAGAGCTTTACATAAAAAAAATGTAATGTAAAAATATTTCAGCTGTATTACTACTGAAAAAATAATACAGCTTTGTTTATGGACTCAGCTAATTAGATGTTCTTAATGTAAGATTACCATTCATAAAAATAATAAAAAATCTCTATGATGTGCAGAAAATATAAATACAAAAAAATATATATATATTCGTAATATAACAACAATTAACTAACCATGTAACATAGCGTTAAATGTATAAAAAAAAAAGTTTCATATTTTTAAGTTAAAATAATGTTAAAGTTAAAAATAGCTTCATTCTCTCCCCCCCCCCCCCCCCAACACAAAAATGTTTGCCTTCTGAAAGTTTATTTTTCTTGTTTCAGATGACTTTGACACGGTATGCACTACACAACGCAAGGTGCAGCATGCACAACACATACCCATATTCATAAGCAACTGATAATATCTCTATCAATTTTAATAATTATTGTATAATAAAAATATTTTTTATATAAAAAAATTTTAATAATAAGTATATAAATTCAGATTTTATGTTAATTTGTTTTTTCATTAAAAAACAAACAACAACAACAACAACATTGAAATTGACCTATTTTTTGTGCAGATAACTTCCCCTTAATCTCGTTTCCAAATAAACTTTTTAAAAAATATATATTTATTTACCGTTATACCTATGTATCCGCCACCTTCTTTTATAAATTTGTTTTTCAAAATTCATAAGATTAAATTATTTTCAAGAGAACACGTGATTCAAAGGTTACTGTCTCCAGGGCTTCATTTGCACCAGAGCGCAACTCTGGTACTTCTCTTTTTCTAGTAAATATTTAAATTTTGGCCAGAATTCACTGGAGCTCACAAACACTGCGCTCCAGAGCCCAGTGCAATAACGCTTCTGAAAAATTAATCATAAATTACCTTTTCTTTTCCCTTCCATCTACAATTTTTTGCATCAAAACACTTATAAGTGATGTAATGCGTCACTCACGTAAGAGATGGAGATGAAACAGTCTCTATTTTTATATCAGACTTCGGGTTTAGGCAGGCTTGAGCTCAATCTGTCTAAACTTCAAAATTTTATTTATTTCCATTTCAAATAATTTTAATGCTATTTTGATTAGAATAAAGAGTAAACAGAAATAGTCTTTTTCTGTTCTGCATAGCTGCGAACTATTCATTTTTTGTGTTAACACTATTTCTGAATCATAATCCTGAGCTTATTTAATCGCAGCATTCTGCGATTAATTAACATTAAGATTAGGCAAAGGTTTCTATGTTAAAGTAGCAATAACTAAAAAGTAGAATAGTTGATAGCTAAATATACACAGATAGATGCATTTAAAATTTTTATTTTGCTATAAATAATTTAAAAAAAATTGCTTTAAATTTTAAAAATTACATACAAAATATAAATATGCAGATTGGAGTGACCTTGGAGGGGACGGTACGCTACGTGTTTTATGATGCAGAATATTAGTGCTCTGATACTTTTTTTTCTTTAGAAATTAAGCCCTGACTTACCCTTAATTTTATTTATTGATATTTTAATACTTAAATAGATTATTAATTCGTTTTATTACTTATTTCTAAAGTAACTAAATATATTAATGAAAGATGATTGTATCTTAATTGATTGATTAAAAATTATGGTTACTTAATGAAAAAGATAATTTTAATCAATTATATTTTTTAATCTATTAACACTATACACATTTATTATATATCGATATATACCTTTGCTGTTGAATGGTTGATGGGTTTAAAAATGGTGTCAGCAGGTAAGAACGGCATCCATAACCATTATCTCCCAGCAGATGATATTGAGGGGGAACCTGGGTTTCCATAATCGCTCTCAGGCGAGAATTATCAAATATAGTTGAGTCATGAGTACTGCCAGGCCAGCATGCAACGATGTCTCTGATCATTAAGGAGGTATCACTGACTGTCTGAACATTCAGTGTGAAATCTCCATGTCGATTTCTGTAATCTTCAGCCCTTTCTCCTCCAGGACTGATAATTTTTATATGTGTGCAGTCCAATGCACCAAACACTCCTGGAAATCCACTTTTCAAATAAAAGTCTCGGCTAATCTGGAAAGAAATAGAATATATATATATAGATTATAGATTTTTAGGATTCATTTATAAACATGATAAAACAGATTTATCAAAATTCATATTATGCTTGAAATAATTATTAAAGATATGGTAGAAGTATTAAATGGGCCGATAAACTATTTTTTGGTGTCAAAGATGATTTGGGTAATTTTTATAAAAATTTTACCAGCAGGGCAATTTCATATGAGACGGAATGACATTTTGAGTTGTAGAATTATGTTAAAGCAATTACCCTGAAGCTATTTACAAATGAAAATTGACTTTTCAGTTTGCACATGACTGTTATTGATTAAAAGATTTTCCCTATTTTATTCTATCATTTTTGAGTAATTTCTGATTGTGTGATGGAATGACATTTTTGCTGATAACTCTAACCTGGTATTTAAAACTGGAAACTTTTATGAATTAAAAAGCCATTCAGTTTTTAAACTAATACATATCTTAAATATGATGTATAAGCAATATAAAATTATAATTTAAAGCAACCTAACCTGTCCTAGGGTTGTAGTTATTAACTGTTATTTGACATGACGGAATGACTGAAAGTTTCTTAAACATTTATTAAAAGAAAATCGACTAAACTAATAAATTTCATCATTTTTTTATTATCCAGAATGATCATACGAAATTACATTATATAACTATTCACATGTGACAGCTTTTTCAAAAACATATCGAACAACATGACTACCTAGTTTACTTTGCATCCATTATTATCAAGTATATGGCTTTAAGACAATTGTAAACCATTAAATAATTTACTACATGCATTCATTTATTAAGAAAATACAAAATAAACAACAATTACATTTTTTTTTTCACAGTTTACTTCAAGAATATTATTTGTACACAACTCAAATATTTTACTTGGTACTTTTCGGTTAACTGGGTGCCATATATAAATATATATGTATATGCATATTCATACATATATGTGTGTACATATATGTATGTATATATATGTGTATGTAGATATATATGTATCTATACATATATGTGTGTATATATACATGTATATACATCACTGGCGCACGGCTAACCCAAAAGTACCTTTTACTTTTTAGCCATAACCTAAACGTTTTGAATCTAAAACATTAATTTGATAACTTGGAATATATTTCAATATATTTTCTAACTTAATTTATAAAAATTATTTTTAAAAAAATTGATAAAAGTTGACACTTTTATGGAATTACCCAGCAAAATAATTGTATTTACA
The DNA here is from genome assembly GCA_963931845.1 of Maratus michaelseni. Lineage (NCBI taxonomy): Eukaryota > Metazoa > Arthropoda > Arachnida > Araneae > Salticidae > Maratus > Maratus michaelseni. The sequence goes on along the minus strand of OZ007595.1, from coordinate 323,297,355 downwards.
AGAAAACCAAATGCAAAGTTAAATAATAGAAAGAGGTCACATCTGGTTTTGGTTGTGTTATTCTTTTATATGTGTTAGACATAACTAATATTTTTCAGAAACAAATATTTTAAATAATTGAATGAACTGATAATTTATTTAGAAAAAATAATAAAAACTAGAATGCAATAATTATGATTTCAAACGAATTCACAAATAAATATCAGTAATTAAAACAGATGGGGAAAATACTGAAATAATTATTTTCAAATTAAGAGTCATAATAATACACACCTGTCGTCGCTCGAATTCTGTCTCAGGCAGCCGGATGTAGTTTGGCCTTAAACTTGCTACAGCTTTAGCAACTTCTTTTATTGCTCTTGAAGCAGAAGACTGACTCACATCTGCTAAATCACCAACCGTCAGCTGGAAATCTCCAGTGGCAAAATATCTTAGAGCAATGCACATTTTCTCGGCAGAGGATAAGGCATTATTTTTTTCTGTTGTAGATGATAATCTGTCATCCAGAATTCGAATTAACTCTTCCACTGTGTGTTTATTTAAACGATATCGCTGCTGAAAATCTAGATCATCTAAATAGTCTAAATCATTTTTTCTATCTGAACACACATATCTTTCGCGGCGTTCGAGATTTTCTAAAATCTCTAAATTGTCAATATCATTTAAAACGCTTACAAAGTCAGCCATTTTGATTGTTTACGATGTAAAAGTAGAAACTGCGCATGCGTTGACCCATAATCAGAGAGTTAACTCCCCGAAATCGGCGGATTAAAAACATGGGGTTGAAACCGGTGTTAACTCGCGAATTTTGCTTGGTGAATACCGATTTTGAGATAACCCAGGTTTTAACACTAACTCGGGAGTTAACCCGCGTTGGTGAATACGGCCGTAGATCTGGTAGAATGATAAAAATCCCAGAGAGACTCGATTTATAATGTTCATGTAAATGTATTTATTTAATGTGAAGTTTTGATTATACGACATAATCAAAAGGTGGGAGGATGTTAAATCTATTGTCCATGTTTTATTTATTTCCTTTTTTATCCTCTCATATTTTATTCTCGTGATGCATTTTTTGTAATATGTAACGTGAATTAGAAATTGTTTACTACTTTTTTTAAATATTTTTTTGGAATAAGGTGGAAATTTTTTACCGTTGAATAAATTATTAGTATTTTGAAAGCTTAAGAGGTTAATTGACTTCTTTCTGTATGCTTTAAGTTATTAATTGGCGTCCGCATTATCTTTAGAAAGCTGAGGTGTTAAAATAACATCTTTTTGAACGCTTTAATTAACACGCATGTCGCATATGTTATTCTATTCTGTCTGTCATGCTCAATATCAAAGTAATGTTTTAAAACATCTTCTTGCTTTATGGCCATGTGCTTGCCTAGAAATCTAACAAAAGAATATTGAAGTATATTATGTTTTGAATATTCCATTCAGTCAGTATGCCGGCAATTTTTCAACTATATTAATGAGTCTACTCTATTTTGATTGCTTTGGATTATTACTCAAAATAGCTATAGAAAGTATTGATAAATAACTCATAACCAGAGGCAAAAATTTTATCATTCTGATTTAAAAAGGTAAGTCTTTTTTGTTTTAGAAATGTAGTCTTGCATTAATCCCCCCCCCCCCCCTCCTCTCCTGATCGAAGTACAACAACTGTTGTTAACTGTTCTATTTCTTAATTTCTATTTTTCTACATAACATACAGTGTCTCACGAAAGTGATGGGACACTTGTGCTTTATAAAAAGAAACTGCAATAAAATGAATAAACAAACATGTGCAAAAATTTTTTGAGTGTGTTTCATATTTAAAGTGAGTAACAATTATTACATAACATACATTTTGTCAAAATATTAAAATATTAATTTAGTAAAAATACAATTGTTCAGAACGGAGCAAAAAATGGCTCACATAAGTGATGGGACACTTACTTTTGCATCAAATATTTATCCAAAAATTTTACTTTTTAAAAGGTTTTAATATTTTGTTGGATTTCCTTTTACTTTTAAAACATGATTTAATCTTTTTGGGATGGATTCGACTAATTTTTTTGTGATTTCTGGAGTGATTTTACCCCATTCTTCTTGAAGCACCGATTTTAGTTGTTGTTTTGAAGAAATGGTGTGTTTGCGAATTCTTGATTCCAATTCTTGCCAAATATTCTCTATGGGATTTAAGTCTGGAGATTGTGGTGGTGTTTTTATTATTTCAGGACAGTTATATAGCAGCCAGAGTCTAACGTTCAGAGCAGTGTGCTTGGGGTCATTGTCCTGGTAGAATTTAAAATCGTTATGAAGGTTCAATTTTCGTGCTGAAGATTTCAAATTTTGCTTTAAAATATCAATATACTTGTACTGATCCATTATACTGTCAATAAAAACAAGATTACCAACTCCAGCGGACGACATACACCCCCATACCATAACTCCTCCTCCACCATGTTTAACTGTTGGTACCAAGTTCTGTTTGCGAAATTCTTCCCTGGGTTTTCTCCACACCAAGATTCTACCGTCAGAACCAAATATATTAAATTTACTCTCATCAGCAAATATATAACTTTATTCCAGTAATCAGAATTCTTATTTATGTTGGATTTTGCGAAAGCTAGTCTGAGTTTTCTATTCTTTTCACTTACGAAGAATTTTTTCCTGGCTACTCTACCGTGATATCCAGCAGATCGAATTACCCTTCTAATAGTCTCAGGATTAACAATTATTCCATATAATGCTTGTAAATCAGCAGCAACTTTTGAAGCACTAATTCTTGGATTTTTTTTAATATTTCGAACGATAATTCGCTTTATTCCATTGGATAGCTTTGATGGTCGGCCAGGTCTTCTTTTATCCTGAATCATATGATTCTTTTTATATCGTTTAATGATATTGAAAACTGTTGAACGACTCAAGTTAACTGTTTCAGCAGTTTTTCTAATAGATTTTCCACGTTCAATATGCAAATTAATAACTAATTTTCGAATTTCAGGCGAAGTTTCTTTTCGTTTAGCATTCATGGCTACACAGAGCTAAAAAAACACAAAAATTCCAAAACAAACTGGAGAGAAATACTGCAGACGATTTTATAAATTATTGCCAATTGCTTTTAAGTAAAAATAAAACCCCAAAAAATATTTTTATTGCTTATTTCAGACGATTTTTGTTGCATATATAATGGTGTCCCATCACTTATGTGAGCTATTTTTTGCTCCGTTCTAAACATTTGTATTTTTATTAAATTAATATTTTGACAAAATGTATGTTATGTAATAATCTTTACTAAATTTAAGTATGAAACACACCCACAAAAAAATGTGTACATGTTTTTTTAATTTATTTGATTAGTTTCCTTTTGTAAAGCACAAGTGTCCCATCACTTATGTGAGACACTGTATGTTTTGTGTCCAGTGACGTCAGAAGCATTACACTTGTTTGTTATGTCTTCAAGTGGTTTTTAATTTGATATTTACCTGTATTTTTCATTATGTTTTACTGATTTATTAGTTATTTTGTTAATTAAAATATAAAAATTGCGTCCTTAAACGGCTATGCCATGATATTTAAAGAGAAAAAGCATTGAAAAAATGTTGCGATGCATAGTTACATACAAGAGATGAGTTTCATCTGATGCCACAAACCTTTATTCACCAGCCGAGAGGGATAATTAAGAAAAACAATGTAAATAAATATCCAAGATTATTTTTTTTTCCATTTTTCATTAATATAAGGTAAATTTTATTGTTTAAGCTTACTAAGTTGACACATTGGTAAATGAGGCTTTCCCGAACTTCTTGTATTTATTTTTGTTATTTGAGATTCCAATGGCGACATTCTTCCATTTGTTAATTTGACATTATAGTTTGGTTTTTTGTTATGGAAAGTGGTCGACGAGAGGAGGAGTACCGAATATTTTAACTAAAGAAAATTTTAAATTATATTCTTTTTTAAATACTATTTAAAATTAAAGAACAACAACAAAAAAAAGCATTTATTTCGACAAGACAGCACAGAATAGAAAATTGACGTATACCTACAATAAATGATACTCTGCAAACAGGATTCAGTCAAGTAGAAGGGAAAAAATCCAGCATGCTGTTCTGCTTAATAGAATTTTAAATAATTTCATCTAATTTTTTGCTGCAATCAATATCATGAACAGAGAAATATCTGCAGAAATTTCGTGGACTGTCCAGCGAATGCTGCTGAAATATCTGCAGTGCTTCTTTCTTCTTCAAAATCATCATCCAATTCATCACTTTGTAGTGAACTGAAAGATTTGACAATTTCTTCATCGGTGCCTTGGATTTGTGTAATAACATTTGTGTTAATTTCTGCATATAGTATGTCATGAATATTATACTTCTGATGGAAATTTTTTTCTTAAGTGTGATGAGAAACTATTAAGTAAACAGGCCATTTTTTAAATTATTTTCTTTAAAATATTAAGAATTTTTAGATTTTCCAATAAATGGCAGTTTTTATTTGTCAGAACCATCCATATTAGCTGTTACTTTAACTTTCAACTGCTTACCACTGGTGCTATTTTGAGAAAATGTTTTTAAAGGGAAAACTAATAAAAAATTCCAGTCTCATCAGCATTATAGACATCACAATGTCTGTACTAATTAATGAATTGTTTGTGGGCAGTCAGCCAACCACTGTCTTGTCCCTCTCGCTACTTTCACCACATATCAATCTTTGAACCATTGCGTAGCCATTGATTTCTAGGTTCTAATTTCGGCTTTTTAAGAAGCTTGCCAATGTGTTTGTTTTCTCTTTTTGTATGGGTCTGTTTATTGCAACATTTTTATTATTTATTAATCAGGTAAATACGGCTTCATTGTTATCAGCCTTCACCACAGCTCTAAATTTTTTCCACACAGGATATGAATTGCTATGAAAAAAATTCTTTTCAGATTTCGATTCTTTAAAATCATGAATAATGCGTTTGCAGAATCATTATTTTTTTTAGCAATGTTCCTATTTTTCATTGTCCCACTATCCACTAAATTAATTATTATTTCAACTTTACTTTGAAACCTCACAGATTTATGCTTATTGCTAGTCATTGTGAAAGATTCAAAATAAAATCTTATGCTTATTTGCTCTTGGACAAAATTTAAGAATAATAGGATGATATGTTGATAATAGGGATGTGACGAATAGTGATTTGGCTGAATACCGCATATGCAGCAGCTGAATATAAGTATATATATATATATATATATATATATATATATATATATATATATATACAGTACAGGACCTATTATCCGGCACCATCGGGATCGATCCGATTCCGGTTTTCGGATCCATGCCAAAAACATAAATATTGCATCAGCAACCCCCCTCCCTTGCTTTTCTCTTTTTTTTTTTTTTTTCCCCCATGATCTAGTTTTTTAGATAAGCGCATTAGAGAAAATAAGTTTAAAAATACTTACCATTCGTGAAAGAAATTTCTAAAACTATAATATAATAATAACTTTAAATTTTCAAAAGCTTATTTTTTATTCATGACAGCATGAAAGTTGCGGGGGGGGGGGGGAGAGTACATCGATGTAACAATGAAACAGGAAAATGATTTTTTGACCTATTTTCCTTTCATCGGGAAATTGATCAAATGATTCTTTTATTATTCTTAAATTTGCGCTTTATAAAGTTAATTTTGATGAATTATAAATAAAAGTAAACAATATTTTGTGTCAGAATGTAATTTTTAAATTTATTTATTAATCTTTTATAACGTTACATTATTTATATTTAAACATCTCATAATGATTTTAATTTAGGACTAAGATAAATAACAAATGCTGTTCTTACTTCATGTGATAATAAATTAAGCCTCAACATGCAAAAAGTAACAGGCAAAACTAATGAAGTCAACTAAAAACTAGTGTTTTTGTTAGATGTTTTTCAGACTCTTTTCCTAAAACATCAACTTTGCGTCCCTTCTTTTTTTTTCTTTTTTCCTTTTCGGAAAAAGCACGTGGACACTTGAAAAATTAAATTCTGTATGATTCACATGTATTGCCTCAATTACATCCGAAATACAAAAAAAAAAAATAATAATAATATTAATGAATCTTTTCTGCATAGCTAAGAACATTCATTATCAGATGCAAGATAACATCCGACTTCACCTCTCAGATCACCAGAAAAAAAAAACTACAAACAGTCAGCTCTTTTTTTTTTTTTTTTTATGATTGAAGTGGACTGTTTTGGGAGGTCTCTAATTCTCTGAAAATTTAAGGTATTTTAATAGAAATTTGGTAAGTTGCCTTATTTATTATTATTTCAATTTGCTGAAATTTTAACACAATCTGATAATTAAGAGAGAAGATCCCTGAAAAAGTTGCACTTTCTAAAGGAAAGATTTCTCTTTCAGCCTGCTGGAACGAATGAATGACCTATTAAACATTCTGCCCTTCGACCTTGAAGCAGTTTTTATCTGGTTCATTCTTTCAAACTTCGAACAGGCAGCTCGCGGTAGGGAGGAAAAAGAAAAAGATAAAATAACTTTTTTTCAGATTACATTTCCGTATTTATGGATTATTTTTTTATTTATTTATTTTTATTTTTTTATTATTCATGATGAGATCATAAAAAATGCCGGTTTACGGAATGCCGGATAAGAGGTCCGATATTGTATATATATTTTTTTTTCCATGAAAGAAAATAACTTTAGGTTAGATATACAATTTATACAATTTTTAAACTGGAAAAAGAATTAAACAGAAAATGATGTTTTATTATTTGTAATTTTTATTTTCCTCTGAAAAGAAAAAACAAATGTTGTTGTCTTATTTTGTTCCCATTACAGTATACAAACAGAGTTATATAATATGGACGCACACAGGGCTGTAGTTAGAAGTAAACAATAGGGGGTGCTCAAGAAAATGTAGGGGGGGGGGGCTCATACTATTTTTCTCTACATGCAAACACAGATATATATGATCAAAGTATTATATAGAAAGGTAAATTAGTGCATATATATATTGTAGGCACTATGTTTCTTATTAAAATGTTTATAATAACTTTTTCTGATGCTAAGAAAAGTAATGGCTGCAGACAGGGATGTAATGGAGGATATCCAGTGGATACGCCGTATACCTTCTAGATTATTTTAAGGGATACTGGATACCCTCTTCTCAGAAACACTACAGCATACTCTTTAGGGTATACTCTCTTCCTACAGCGTATGCCCTCTGGTTTTTTACTACTACATCACTAACTGCAGAATGAAAATTTTCAGTGTATAAGTATCAGTACAAAAACCCTTAACGGGTTAAAAGTTGTGACGCAGCACTTTGTTTTGGCTCTATAAATTTTAAATATGGGTCTTAAAAGTAATGATATCAAATTTAAGTGACGCTATGTTAATAATTTTTTTTTAAATCATAATTTTCTTTTTAGTTTTATTTATATTCACAGGTGCAATTATTATCTTAATATGAAAAAAATATATAGAACTTATTCGCTGATGCTTTTTCATTCACATCTCTCATGAATTCAAAATATGGGTTTTAAAAGAAATGATATCAAAATTTGAGTGACACCTTGACGTGAATTTAATAGGACTCTTTTAAAATTCAATTTGAATTATTTTTGGTTTGTCTTCTAAAGTATATTTACACATACAAACAATACTTTTAATTTTTCAATACACTTTTAAATATATTACTTTCACTGAGCCTATATTATGTATTGAAATGTATTTATTTCAATAAATTGATTTATCTTCTGTGCCACGCTATCCAAAATCATAAGTAAAATTTATGTAAATGATTATTTTGTGTCATATTATCCACTTGAATACATTTCCCTTTGTTTGGATACTATGACGCAAAATAATCATTTACATAAATTTTACTTATGATTTTGGATAGCGTGGCACAGAAGATAAATCAATTTATTGAAATAAATACATTTCAATACATAATATAGGCTCAGTGAAAGTAATATATTTAAAAGTGTATTGAAAAATTAAAAGTATTGTTTGTATGTGTAAATATACTTTAGAAGACAAACCAAAAATAATTTAAATTGAATTTTAAAAGAGTTCTATTAAATTCACGTCAAGGTGTCACTCAAATTTTGATATCATTTCTTTTAAAACCCATATTTTGAATTCATGAGAGATGTGAATGAAAAAGCATCAGCGAATAAGTTCTATATATTTTTTTCATATTAAGATAATAATTGCACCTGTGAATATAAATAAAACTAAAAAGAAAATTATGATTTAAAAAAAAATTATTAACATAGCGTCACTTAAATTTGATATCATTACTTTTAAGACCCATATTTAAAATTTATAGAGCCAAAACAAAGTGCTGCGTCACAACTTTTAACCCGTTAAGGGTTTTTGTACTGATATCATTACTTTTTTAAGGTTATTGATGAAAATGTCAAATAGTCAAAATTAAGCATAGGGTATAAATTAATCATTAGAATAAAATTTTAAAGAAATGCTAAAAAAGACCCCTTGGACCCCAATAAAAATATGAGGGTGGTGGCCCAGGGAGAGGAATCCAAGACTCAACTTTTAAATTATACAGCGAGAGTAACACAATTAGAAGTATGAAAATGCATGGCAAAACCCGATTGTTCCATCTTCCTCTGCCAAAGGGCGTAATCTTTTCAATACAAACATAGCTGAAAATTTTCAGGCTGTCGATTCAGAGTCAAATGAGTCATACCTCGTCGTGATCGGTCCCATAGAAACCGATAGGAAAGTGCCCCCTGGTGGTGAAACTTGGAACTAAAATCGATATATCCTGTCGATGTCGAGTCGATGAATCAAACTACATTGTGATGGGACCTATAGAAATAGAGTTAGCTACAAAATCTGTTAGTTCCATCTTCCACCACTAGAGGGCGCACTCTGTTCTATACAAACATAGCTGAAATGTTTGAGGCTGTCGAATGAGCCATACCTCGTCGTGATCGGGCCCATAGAATCCGAGATAGAAAGCGCCCCCTGGTGGTGAAATTTGAAATTAAAATCGATATATCCTGTCGATGCCGAGTCGAATAAATTAAACTGCATTGTGATGGGACCCATAGCTACAAAATCCGTTAGTTCCATCTTCCACCGCCAGGGGGCGCACTCTGTTCTATACAAACATAGCTGAAATCTTTGAGGCTGTCGATTTGGAGTCGAATGAGCCATACCTCGTCGTGATCGGTCCCATAGAACCCGATAGGAAAGCGCCCCCTGGTGGTGAAACTTGGAACTAAAATCGATATATCCTGTCGATGTCGAGTCGATGAATCAAACTACATTGTGATGGGACCTATAGAAATAGTTAGCTACAAAATCTGTTAGTTCCATCTTCCACCACTAGAGGGCGCACTCTGTTCTATACAAACATAGCTGAAATGTTTGAGGCTGTCGATTTCGAGTCGAATAAGCCATACCTCGTCGTGATCAGGCCATAGAATCCGAGATAGGAAAGCGCCCCCTGGTGGTGAAATTTGGAATTAAAATCGATATATCCTGCCGATGCCGAGTTGAATAAATTAAACTGCATTGTGATGGGACCCATAGCTACAAAAATCGTTAGTTCCATCTTCCACCACCAGGGGACGCACTCTGTTCTATACAAACATAGCTGAAATCTTTGAGGCTGTCGATTTGGAGTCGAATGAGCCATACCTCGTCGTGATTGGGCCCATAGAACCCAAGAAAGGAAAGCGCCCCCAGGTGGTGAATTTTGGAACTAAAATCGATAAATCCTGTCGATGAATCAAACTATATTGTGATGGGACCCATAGAACTCGAGTTAGCTACAAAATCCGTTAGTTCCATCTTCCACCACTAGAGGGCGCACTCTGTTCTATACAAACATAGTTGAAATCTTTGAGGCTGTCGATTTGGAGTCGAATGAGCCATACCTCGTCGTGATCGGCTCCATAGAACCCGAGATAGAAAAGCGCCCCCTGGTAGTGAAACTTGGAATTAAAATCTATATATCCTGTCGATGCTGAGTCGAACCAAACTGCATTGTGATGGGACCCATAGAACTCGAGTTAGCTGCAAAATCCGTTAGTTCCATCTTCCACCATCAGGGGGCGCACTCTGTACTATGCAGACATAGCTGAAATCTTTGAGGCTGTGGATTTCAAGTCGAATAAGCCATACTGCGTGGTGATTGGGCACATAGAACCCGAGAGAGGAAAGCGGCCCCTGGTGGTGAATTTTGAAACTAAAATCAATATATCCTGTCGATGTCGAGTCGAATAAATTAAACTGCATTAGATACCAATTAATCTCGGAAAAAATTGCAAATTTTGTCATTTGGCAGCGTAAAAATCATGAATTTCATCGATCGGCACAGAAAAAACATGTATTTTGTCGATAGGGGGAGAAAAGATCATAAATTTCGTCGAACAGTCAGATAAAAATCATGAATTTCATTTATTAGCGCATGAAAAACATAAATTTCATCAAACACTCGCATAAAAATTAAAAAATCCGTTGATCGGGCATGAAAAAACATTAATTTCATCAAGTTTGCACGTAAAAATCACAAATTTCATCAAACGGTAGCATAAAAATCAAGAATTTTGGCAATCGGGTGATAAAAATTTTTTTTGTCAATCCGGCCCGTAAAAAGTATGAATTTTGTCGATGAGGTGCGTAAAAATTGTCGAGTCGAATGAATTAAACTGCATTAGATACCAATTAGTCTCTGAAAAAATTGCAAATTTCATTATTTTGCAGCATAAAAATCAGGAATTTCGTTGATCAATGTGCAAAAATCATGAATTTCATCGATCGGCACAGAAAAAACATGAATTTTCTCTATAGGGGGAGAAAAGATTATAAATTTCGTCGAACAAGCAGGTAAAAATCATGAATTTCATTTATAATATAAGCACATGAAAATCGCAAATTTCATCAAACGGTCGCATGAAAATCAAAAAATTCTATGATCGGGTATGAAAAGGACATTAATTTCGTGAAGTTTGCACGTAAAAATCACAAATTTCATCAAACGGGTGTATAAAAATCAAGAATTTTGGCAATCGAGTGATAAAAATTTTTTTTTGTCAATCCGGCCCGTAAAAAGTATGAATTTTGTCGATGAGGTGCGTAAAAATTGTCAAGTCGAATGAATTAAACTGCATTAGATACCAATTAGTCTCTGAAAAAATTGCAAACTTCATTATTTTGCAGCATAAAAATCAGGAATTTTGTTGATCAATGTGCAAAAATCATGAATTTCATCGATCAGCACGGAAAAAACATGAATTTTCTCGATAGGGGGAGAAAAGATAATAAATTTCGTCGAACAAGCAGGTAAAAATCATGAATTTCATTTATAAGCACATGAAAATCGCAAATTTCATCAAACGGTCGCATGAAAATCAAAAAATTCTTTGATCGGGTATGAAAAAATCATTAATTTCGTAAAGTTTGCACGTAAATATCACAAATTTTTTCAAACGGGTGCATAAAAATTAAGAATTTTGGCAATCGGGTGATAAAATTTTTTTTGTCAATCCGGCCCGTAAAAAGTATGAATTTTGTCGATGAGGTGCGTAAAAATTGTCGAGTCGAATGAATTAAACTGCATTAGATACCAATTAGTCTCTGAAAAAATTGCAAATTTCATTATTTTGCAGCATAAAAATCAGGAATTTTGTTGATCAATGTGCAAAAATCATGAATTTCATCGATCGGCACAGAAAAAACATGAATTTTCTCGATAGGGGGAGAAAAGATTATAAATTTCGTCAAACAGGCGGGTAAAAATCATTAATTTCATTTATTAGCGCATGAAAAACGCAATTTTCATCAAACGCTCCCATAAAAATAAAAAAATTTGTTGATCGGGCATGAAAAAACATTAATTTCGTCAAGTTTGCACGTAAAAATCACTTTCATCAAATGGGTGCACAAAAATCAAGAATTTTGGCAATCCGGTGATAAAAAAAATTTTTGTCAATCCGGCACGTAAAAAGTATGAATTTTGTCGATGAAGTGCGTAAAAATTGTCGAGTCGAATGAATTAAACTGCATTAGATACCAATTAGTCTCTGAAAAAATTGCAAACTTCATTATTTTGCAGCATAAAAATCAGGAATTTTGTTGATCAATGTGCAAAAATCATGAATTTCATCGATCAGCACGGAAAAAATATGAATTTTCTCGATAGGGGGAGAAAAGATAATAAATTTCGTCGAACAAGCAGGTAAAAATCATGAATTTCATTTATAAGCACATGAAAATCGCAAATTTCATCAAACGGTCGCATGAAAATCAAAAAATTCTTTGATCGGGTATGAAAAAATCATTAATTTCGTAAAGTTTGCACGTAAATATCACAAATTTTTTCAAACGGGTGCATAAAAATTAAGAATTTTGGCAATCGGGTGATAAAATTTTTTTTGTCAATCCGGCCCATAAAAAGTATGAATTTTGTCGATGAGGTGCATAAAAATTGTCGAGTCGAATGAATTAAACTGCATTAGATACCAATTAGTCTCTAAAAAAATTGCAAATTTCGTCATTTTGCAGCATAAAAATCAGGAATTTCGTAGATCAATGTGCAAAAATCATGAATTTCATCGATCGGCACAGAAAAAACATGAATTTTCTCGTTAGGGGGAGAAAATATTATAAATTTCATCAAACAGGCCGGTAAAAATCATGAATTTCATTTATTAGCGCATGAAAAACGCAAATTTCATCAAACGCTTGCATAAAAAAAAAAATTCATTGATCGGGCATGAAAAAACATTAATTTCGTTAAGTTTGCACATAAAAAACCCAAATTTCATCAAACGGGTGCATAAAAATCAAGAATTTTGTCTATCGGGCAATAAAAAAATGTGTTGTCAATCTGGTACATAAAAAGTATTAATTTTGTCGATGAGGTTAAAAATAAAGGTAATATGAGTCGAGGGGTCTAACCTTATGAGTCTCCTTATTTTCTTTCTTGTTCGGATGCAAACAATTCATATTTTTAATCTGCATTTGGTCGAAAAATGAATTATCTTTAATTTTAAAAACGAGAAATTCGTAATTACATGTATAAAATTCGATTGGTATTTATTATTTCAAATTTTTTAATAAGAAATTGTTTTTTGCTAGTAAACAGTGGGCAAAGTCTCTAGCCATGCCAACCAACCAATCTGTTGCTTATGGATCTGCTTATGCTTATATCACTTATTCATATAGTTTAGCTTTGGCTTGGCTGTTATTATTTTGTCTTTGCCTTGCCTCTTATTAGTTTGTCTTGACTGCTAAATTTTTATATTTCACATTTCATAATTTTTATTGCAATACTTCAGGTAAGAATGCTTTTTAACTTGATTATTTTCTGTATTTATAATAATTTTTTGTTACTAACATTCTTATGTTTTAATGGGTGCAAAATTTAAGATTGGCGAAAAAGCTACTAAAAGGTTCTTTATTTCAATAAATTGTTTTATCTTTTGTGCCATGCTGTCGAAAATTGAAAGAAAAATTTATGTAAAGGTTTATTTTGCATCATAGTATCCAAACTAAGTGAAATGTATGCAAATGGATAGTATGATGCAAAAAAAACCATTTACATAAATTTTTCTTTGAATTTTCGACAGCATGGCACAAAAGATAAATCAATTTATTGAAATAAATACATTTCAATGCATAATACAGGCTTATTGCAAGTGATATATTTAATGATGATTGTACTGAATTTTGTACTGAAAATGGAACATTTTATTACATATTAATGGTTTAGCATAAAAATAATTTATGTAGGTCATTCTAAAATTCTTATATAACAAAATCTGTAAAAAAGAAGCTCTGTTTTGTCAGAATTCTGCAATTGTTAATTTTTTTTAAAAACTAAATAAGCACTCCTTAGGTATTTTTAACTGTTTTTATTATTCGAAATGGTGCGGAAAAACAGAACAAACTTTAGTAAAATATTTTATGTAGTAATAGGGTGGGTTTTTTTAGGAAACATTTATTTAACTGTGTTTATTTTTTTGAGGACAGCCAAGGGTCGATGCATGCTTTACACTCACGCTAAAAAAAAAAAAAATTAATTGGTTAAAAAAAAGAAAAAAGTCTCCAAACTTTGGGGACTGTTTTTTCTTTTATGGCAACCTGGCTATTAAGCTTGTATTTAGTAGCTTGGCGCAGTCTTGGAAATCGTGCCATCCAAACAGTCGCCAATCTTTTGTTTACATTTTAGCGTGAGTGTAACACATCTGTTCAGTTATTTTTCTTGGGGCCCATTTTGTGAAAAGTAAAGGTTACTTTTGTGAAATTTATTATATTTTAGTGAAAAATAACATTTTGTAACAAAAGTTGAAATTCAGTTACTCAAATTAGAACAAAGTACTTATTAACAAAAACTTTTTACATTTACAATCAGTTTGCTGAAATTTTCCTCTCAAGTGAACTTGTTTGTTTACAAATTACACATTTTAAAACATCACAAAATAATAAATATTTAATAAATAGTAAGTTTTTATGGAATAGAATTTTGTGAAAGGAACTATTTTATTAAAAAGAATTTTGTGGAAAGGCCCATTTTATCAAATTGATTTTTGTGAAGAGGTCCGTTTTATTAAATTGATTTTTCCCCAAATTTTACCTGGATCGACCCTTGACAGAGCAAAATATAAATATGTAAACTTTATTCTTAATAAAACAAACAAATAAACTGATATTTTTTTTATGTATATCAATATTTATTTACATCAAACTATCAATTATTTATTTTATTTCTTTTTTTAATAATAGAAAATATTTCATTAGTTACGCTATTTTATTTTTATATTGAAATAAAAAAAATCCACGTGCTATTATTGCATGCTATTTGTAACTAATATTTAAAAAAAAGTTTTCGCCGGCGGAGGAAAAAAATCGCACCAACGTGGTGCGTATATGACATCTGTGCGGTATTATTGATCAATAATACTATATTAATAAAACAGATTAGCAGTTTCACACAGCTTTTCCGCCAATCTTAAATTTTGCACGCATTAAAACATAAGAATGTTAGTAACAAAAAATTATTATAAATACAGGAAATAATCAAGTTAAAAAGCATTCTTACCTGAAGTATTGATATAAAAATTATAAAATGTGAAATTTTAGCTGTCGAGACAAACTAATAAATAAGAGCCAAGCCAAAGACAAACTAATAAGTAATAACAGCTAAGCCAAAGCTAAACTACTGTGGCTAAACTATCAGATAATCAACCGATTGGTTGGTTGGCATGGCTAGAGACTTTGCCCACTGTATACTAGCAAAAAAACAATTTCTTATTAAAAATTTTGAAATCATAAATACCAATAATAAATACAATCTAATTTTATACATGTAATTACGAATTTCTGGTTTTTAAAATTAAAGATAATTCATTTTTCTACCAAATGCAGATTAAAAATATGAATTATTTGCATCCGAACAAGAAAGAAAAAAAATTTAACCATAATTTAATTTAATACATATTTTGGAATGTATAATAAACTGTTTTCATATTAAAAAAAAAAAAGAATCTAAATACTTCTTCAGCCACATGTGATTGCGAAATCGCCTTTAACTGTAACCGTGATACCCATGAACATCCTGACTGCGCAGGAATAAAAAAGGGTGAAAAGGCCGAAAATCTTTAATGTTAGTCTACCAGAAAAAGCATAAGAAAAGAGTCCGATTTTGAAGCTGGATTATATAAAAAACAAGAGTTTTCCTACGTTAGCTCAAAATCTTACTCTCTTCATCTAAAAGCGATTAATATAATATATTAATTTAAAAAAAATCGTTCGATCCATTTTCGAGATAAAACCTCTGTGCCCATTACACCATTGCATCTCCCATTTTCGCTTAAAAATTGGTTTTCAGATCTCAAAATCTACTGCATGTAGAAATCTATAAATTTCAGGATAGAGTTAGGCCATAGATATAAGACTAATGTGAAAAAATCGAAACGGTATGCCTCATATTTACTGAGATATTAAATGTCGGCGTTTCGATTTTCCTTTGATGTCCTGCTAGCTGTATATATGAGAGTGACGGAATCTTCGGTTTTGGGCTTAGGGTTTTCGGTTTTTCGCTGCGTCACTCAAGAGACTACCGTCTCTTATGATACTAGTGAAATAATAAGTGATGATGTCAATAAGTAAATAAAAAGCTGACAGTTCACCTATTTCAAAAGAGTTGCAATCTTTAAATTTTTTTCTGAATATTCCCTGCCCTTTTGCATTCTAAAATTATGTTTTTATATGATAAAAACATCAGAAATATCAAGGATGTATTTTGCATTTTCACTTGTATTTAAATTGGCTAAAACTCATTAGAATAACTTTGTTTTATGCTGATAATGGAAAACGAGGCAAAATGAAAAATTTCAGCATATGTCAAATGCAAAAGTCAATGTCTGCATCAGCAAAAAGTTGCTAATTCTGAGTATGTGCAGATAGGATGTGCGGATAATTGCAGTTTTTAAACAAATACTACAATTCAGTATTTATGCAAAACTGTAAAAAGCCCCCAAAATTAAGTTCAATTTTTGAACAGAGTTTCATTTGGATTTTTGAAACATATTTTCATTTGGTGGCCTTGGCAACTTTCCCAGGGGGGGCTCAAAAATTTTCAGGGGGTGCTGAGCCCCCCCTGGCACCCCTCTAGCTACGGCCCTGGACGCACAGCATGCACAGAAAATTTTCTGCAAAATTCAAATCTTTGTAGAAAAAAAAAATATATTTTTTTTAAGATACCAAAAAATTTTTTTAAATGTTCTCGAATTTTATGTATGATTTATTTACTGTCAAATTCAAAGTTTAAAGATGCAAAACTTTGCTGTGACATTACAGATGCTTGCAAAAATGTTAAGAATTGGGCTGTTTCTAAATGCATTGACAAAATATTTGATAAGAATTCAGCTCATTGCTATCATGGATTTTTAGTTTTATTATTTTTTTAACCAAAATAATTGTTCTTTAATTAATATTAATTAATTTCAAATTTAAATGGTAATTATTTTAAACTACTGTTTTTAATTCATATCGTCAAAATAATATAACACGTAATTTTATTAAACAGTAAATTAATTTGCAGAAAGTTTTTGACCCAATATTTATGTGCACAGAAAGTTTTTTGTTTTATACAAGTCTGTATACAAGTTTCAAATTATTTAAAAATCTTTCATTTTTACAATACCCCCCCCCCTTTTTTTCATTTTTACACAAACAGTGAGTAAATCTAATATTTTAATCCACCTTAAAATTTGTCCATCCCCCCCCCCTAATGTATATTTTTAAAACTATTCTTTTGTTTCAAAAAATAAATGTGTACCTTAATTATTTGATTTATTTCATTTACTTTAAAGTCAAATAAATAATCAACCTTCTGAACTCCCATCTCTCCATAAAAAAGTTTCTTATTCCCTCTTTGTTATCCAACACCCTGTTTAAAATTTTCTAAAACTCTATTTTTTTTTCTTCTTCTATTTCAGTTTTTTGCAATAAATATCTCTTTGCATCCACACACACCTACAGAGGTTAAAATATTTAAAATTCTTTAATATTTTGAATTTTATTTGTAATTTTGTAGAAACTATACATAAATAAATTTTTTAAACCTCTTCTACCCCCTGAGATGTTTGCTTTCTGTTATTTACTTCCCCCAACACACAAAAGTTTTAAATCTACTTTTCTATCATTATTATTATTTTGAAGTAACAATAAATAAATGATCAACTGTCTAAATCACCCCTCCCTCTCTCCACCCTCTAATAATTGTGTTTATTTTCAGTACACATATTTAAAAATATGTGAAACTCTAATTTTAAAACTAACTTTTTCTGCCTTTGTTTGATGCTTGTAGTTATAATGAATAAATTATGAAATTGTAAAATGCTCAAATGTAGGACAATATACATAAAAACTGCTCTATTTATATACTTACAAAAGGTAAGGGGTGAAATGACCATTCAAGTAACTAGGATTGAAGTATGACAGCAAGACATTTTTTAGGTTAAGTTAAAAGCATCTCTTTCCTTTTTTTACAAAATGTCTAGGTTTTTTACTTTTACTTTTTTTTTTTTTTTTTTTTTTGTTTAATCAAAATTTATAACTTGAAGTAACAAGTCTTCTGTATTTCTACATAAAAAAAATTTCAACTAAACTCTTCCCCTCCCCCCCCTTTTTAACCAAAATTTCACTACATTTTTGCTGTCCTACCCTGTGATGAATAAGTTATTAATACTGAGGTAAGATTAAGGAGACATGCTTGGGAATTAAATTTAAAAACTTTAGATATCAGGGGTCGATCCAGGCAAAATTTGGGGCCTATTTAGGGCCCCTTCAAAAAAATCAATTTAATAAAATGGGACCCTTCACAAAAATCAATTTAATAAATTGGAACCCCTTCACAAAATTCTTTTTACTAAAAGAGGCCCTTTCACAAAATTCCATTCCATAAAAACTTGCTATTTATTATTTATTTATTGTTTTGTGATGTTTTAAAATGTATAATTTGTAAACGAACAAATTCACCAGAGAAGAAAACTTCACCAAAAGGATTTTAAAAAGTTTTTGTTTATAAATGCTTGGTTCGAATTTGATTAGCTGGATTTCAACTTCCGTTACAAAATGTTATTTTTCATAAAAATATAATAAATTTCACAAAAATATAATAAATTTCACAAAAATATAATAAATTTCACAAAAATAATCTTTACTTTTCACAAAATGGGCCCCAAGAAAAAAACCCTGCATCGACCCCTGGATATTACTATCATTGATTAATCTACAAATTTAAATACAGTCAACTTTTTCAAATATGCACAGCTTGGGACTAAAGGTTGTACGGATTATAGCTCATTACTTTGTTTATTTTTTTTTTCTCCTGTAATTTTACAGCAAATTATTTATTAATGCATAAATTAATTAATAAAAAAGAAAGATGTTGTAACACATTATGTTATTTAATTAAAAAACACATTATATTTAAGGAAAAAAAATGTTTAAATTTTATTCTAAGATTCCTTTTTTTTTTAATATAATTTTCAAACATAGCATGAATTGTCATTTGTTTCAGGACTTTTGGTGTAGTATATATATATATTTTTTTTTTGAATCTATGTATAGTGATTATTTCTTGTTCTGAAACAAAACTCTGTTTCTGAAGAAAATTCAGATATTTATTACCCATAGCCAAACCCTGTTCAAGAGTTACTTTTCCACCTTCATCATCAGACTGTATGCAAGAATTATTATGATTTTCATTAGAGTTTAACAGAGTAGTACTTATAATGTCATCATCTGTTAAACTCTATGTAACTGGAGTCTCTGTAAAAAGTCTCCTCATTTGAAAAAAAAAAAGTTCTATTTCAATGAAATACAAGAATTTAGGGGAAAAAACTGAATACTGATTGTTGATTAAATTCCTGCCATTTTGAATTTATCTTGTAAAGTTAACAGTAGCTAAATTTATACTGTTTATATATGAAATAGTGTGCGGATTATAGGCATTTGAGTATTATAAAGTCATGGATTTAAGGGAGTTAACTGTACATATAAATTTTAGTTCTTTATTAAAAATATTTCAGCTGTATATTTTACAAAATGATGCTTTGACTCATGATACTGTTATATATTTAAAATAGAATCAGAAAATATAATTTAGTGTGGTATCCATAATCCGGCGTCCCTGTATCTGGAACTATCTGAAAACCAGAATGCAAATTGATAACGAAAGCTTATTTTGTTTCATTTTAAAAAGTAGGAAAATCGCAAAATTCTTCAGTCAGTCACAGGAAAAATCTCAAAATTTGTCCGTCGATTATGTGAAAATCACTAAGTTTTGCTTTAAATCATACAGGAAAATCCGTAAATTCCCCAATTGTTCACGGGAAAAAATATGGCAGTTAATCGGTCATGGGAAAAGTGTATAATTCAGTTGCGAGGAAAAAGTTCATCCATCGGCAGAATGAAAATATCCCTAAATTCTTCAATCGGTCGGGGGAAAAACTTGCAAAACTTGTCATTCAGTCGCCAGAAAAAATTATGAAAATTTTCAGTTGTGGCAAAAATCGTCAATCGGTTAAGGGAAAAAAAATCACAATTTTTGCCAATCAGTCACAAGAAAAATATACAGAATGATTTTTCCTATTTTATTGGCAATAGTTCATTTTAATAATGTTGTATTTAATTCAGGAAGAAAAGTTATATAATTTATTTTATTATTCTTCTAATGCTTGATAATTAAGTAAAATTTAACCCCCAAGAATATTTTGTTTTAATTACTAAATTTATATTAAAAGTATTTAAATTAAATGATTGTGCATGTAATTATCGATTAAATAAATTGAACTGGTGTACAATTTTTTTATATTTGGTAAGGTGTGATATATATACTAAGATAAGTATGTGATTATTTAAAAAAAAAAATAAATAAATAAAAGGAGAAAAAGAAGGAAAAATATTCATACAGCAACTCTAAATTATCTTGATATCCATGATTTAATAATTAAACAAGTCTGAAAATGTAAAATAAAATTTAAGTAATTAAAAAATATGTATTATAAATCATTATCTGCAAACAGCAAAGTTTAAATTCAGTGTTTTAGAATCAGATTAATAAAAATGATTTTAATGGAAAATTTTAAAAGTTGCGTAGTTAAGTAAAAAAAAAATCAGAAATACTGAATATTGTTATTTTTTCAAAATATTGTGACTGTGGTAAGTAAAATTTAACACACAACAATATATTTTAAAATTACTTATTTTATAATAAAAATATTTAAATTAAAAGATTTTGCATGTAGTTATCGATTAAATAAAGTGATTTAAACTTTTATCTATATTTTGTATGACTACTATCAAGAAGATATATTTGTATGACTAAGGAAAGTATCCGATTATTCTCCATAAAAAAAGAAAGAAGCAAAAATATTCATATAAGAATTCTAAAAAAAATCACCCTGTTATCCATGGTTTGGTTTATTTTTTTAAATTTTGTTCGCACCCCTTCCCCTCCCTTCCACCCAAAATGTGATGTGAATCCCTTATTTATACGAAATCTGAGAGGAACAGCTGCTCATCTCTGCCGCAAAAATAATTAAAGTGAAAGAGTTAGAATTTAGTGCTAGAGAGATCGATCTATAATCTATAGATTTTCGTTAGGTGTTATCCTCTGATAATGATAAGATTGATCTGCGAGTGAAAGAAAATAAACGATCGATAATATTTGTAAAGACAGTGATAAAAAGATTGATAAAATCGATCTGGCCATAGTATCGATTAAATCGATTAGAAAGATCAACATCGATAAAAATTTGATAACATTGATTAAATCGATTTGGCTATAGTATCGATTAAAAAGATCAATGTCGCCCATCACTAACCTGCAGGTTCCACTTGAATTTGGAGATATTTTGATGAAAGGGGGCGCTGCCATCACAATTTTTGTAACATTTTCACTATTGTATCATCGAAAAGTGTATGAAGTTATGCAGATAATTGAACCAATATCTTATTCTATGTTTTTGGCTATAGCTAGCAGTTCCCACTTGAATTTAAGGATATTTCGACGAAAGGGGGCGCTGTGATCGCGATTTTGTTCCATTTTCACTATTGTGTCATCAAAAAGTGTATGAAGTTATGCAGATAATTGAACCAATTTTTTTGTATATGTTTTTGACTATAGCCTGCAGGTCTCAGTTGAATTTGGAGTTAATGCCCCTTGAGGGGGTGCTGTGATAGCCATTTAAAGATTTAAATTTTAAAAAGTTGTACAAAAAAATTAGAAATCCTAAAAAGTTTTTGCTTTAAATGTTTGGTCTTGATCCAAGGATTCCAGAGCATTTTTGTTTTGCCTCTATCTTAAAAAATGGCTCAGATATAGCAGTTTAAAATTATAGAGTGGCTGACATTTTGAAACAATACAGCAGAATTCTTCCATAAATGGGTTTAATTTATGAGTTTTAGTGAACATGGTTTCTCCATATTTTTCTTTCATTGTTGTAACCATCGTTTGAACATGCTTAACACTATATATTTATATTCGCCAACGTCAAATTCTCGCCAAGATTGGTGATAATTGTTGAAATATTGCCAAATTTGGCGATAAAAATACATTGTCATGTATGAAGTCAACTTGGCTATATCTAATTTGACAATGTTCTCATTCAGATTCAATATTGACGAAAACTGAGAATGACTATTTTGTAATCGGGTTCTGCACAATTTAGCTTCATGTATTTTTAGTAGAATTAGCTAAAATCTCAAAACTAAGCAATAAGGAGGAGCTATCTTTTCCTGCCAGTACAGGGGAGATGGACTTTTCGTAGTTTAGTATAATACATCGGCTGCTCGCATCCTGGTAACCCGACGATTCCAAGCAGCTTATGTACAACAGAATGACAAAAAAATTTGATTTATTTTTTTGGCGGTGTGATAGCGAATTTTAAAGCATTAAGATGTATGAGATAGAAGAAAGTTTTGGGATTGGCATATCTGACTAGTTATAATTTGAATTGTAATTCAGAATGTTTTTTATTCTATATATAAATAATTTATCAAATTAACAAAATTGTGTGTGTATTTACATATATTATTCATGTTTATCACTAGTTGTGAAATTAGTTATTTTGTACATTGCTTATAGTTGTAATAAAGTGCTCTATGTAACGGAAAAACCCCTTATCCAGAATATCCAAGGTCCCAAGCATTCCGGATAACAGATCCTGTACTGCATGTTCTAAGTGTCTTAAAATATTTTACAATCCTTTAAAAATAAATTTGAAAGGGAATGTAATTGTTTTTGAGTATAAAGATTTTGAAGTCTTGGCATAATCAATGTTAGTAACAGAAGCAGTAAGATATCCTTTGTCATCTTCACTTATTGTTTGTAGTCCTTTTCCATAAACACTGAAAAACGAAACTCATGTCTGTCTGTTAATAGTTGTACAATTATATTGTAAAAGAATGAGGATTGTGACTTTAGTAGATTTCTGCCTGTGGTTGGGTATTTAAAAATAATAAATTTTGCTTTTTTAAACCTATTTTCAGGGACATGATAATCCCAAAAGGTCATCATGAGGAAGTACTTATTTCTATGCAGGAAGATATTTTTAAATAGGAAAATTAATCTTGAAATAATTTTTAAGGTTGGGATTGCGGTGCCTCGCTATCTTAAATCTTACGCTCGATCGTAGGATGGGCGTTCCTGCGATCTAACTGAACTTCGTATTATGGTGCCTCATCATAAGTCTAGGGCCACTAGAGATACGAGCCGAAGCATCCGCCATTGATGTGCCTTTGGGTTTGCCATATGTACCCAGCGCCCAATAGCTTCTATGTATTATCAGAACAACGGTGCTACATTTTGACAGTTATTTTTTTTATTAATTACACGTTATAATTAGTTACGAAGTTTATGATGGGAGGTTGCTTAGCGACAAATTGTTCAAACTATTTTAGAAAAGGACACAGGATTTTCAAATTTTCCGAAGAAAACACAAAAAGAACAAAGTGGAACAAACTGTCGTCCAGATAAATTGGCGGGATTTTTGAAAGCGCCAAATTTAAAAGTCTGTTAAAACGTGTAAAAATGATTGATGATTATGATTCTTTTTAAATTTAATTATTTATTTATGTTTATAATATTTACATAAGTGTATAAATATACATGAGACAACGATTATTTATACTCTTTTAATTTTTTGCAAACTTTTGAGAGTTATTAGTCAATATTTACGAAATTTTGAATTATTTACTTTCTTATTAATCCCATTAATTATTTATTTATTGTCACTACAAAGTCCCAAATAGTGAAAAAGAAATCTGAACTTCATGTATTGGAGAGAAACCTTACTTTTGTTTGCGTAGGGGGGGGGGGGGGGTAGATAACTCGCTATGAAACATGTAGGATATATTTTATTTAAATTACAGTTTTAAATATCAAACTGTTTATTGAGCCGATGGGGAAAATCGGGAAGCCGAATTTTATGAGAATTGTTTTTTATTTAAGTGATGCTTATGTAACTTAAAAACAGAAAAAAAAGAATAATTTTAAATATTTAAACTTTATGAACAGGGAGGGGCAAAGGGGAAGAAGCAGATATTTTTTTGAAAGGGGCGGGGAAGAGATAATTAGATGACTTGATATTTATTTACTTTACTAAACATTTACACATAGAACAAAAAAAAAAAAAAAGATATTTTAAGATTTTAAATTTTGTGTGCTTGGTATCGGGGGGGGGGGGGGGACATGAATTTCGATGGGAAGGGAGGAAAACATTACATGATCGGTTATTTATTTATTGTTTTAATAAAGTGACAGATAGAGCAAAAAAAAAGTTTTAAAAAATTACAGTTTTAAAAATTTTAAACTGTACTGGGTTTTCTGAGAAGGGGGGAGGGGGTAGAGAGGGAAGCAAAATTTTGGGATAGAGGAAAATACAATAAAATAATAAATAGAGTTGAAAAGTTAAAAAAAAAAAATTAAGGAATTTTAAGGATTTTTATACTTTGGGTACTGTTTCAGGGGGGGGAAGCAAAAGGGGGCGAAGAAAATTTCGAAAAGAGAGGGATTTAGTTGATTTTTTTAATCGGAAATTCACTGAAATGCAGAAGAGTTTCACATCTGATTAAGAAATAAGAGTTTGAAAGTAAGAACTGTTTGCAGATTTTGCATAAAAATAAGGACTTTTAAGGACGAAAAATTATTTTTGAAAAATGTAAAGATTTTCAAGGACAGTACGATCTTTATAATAGAAAAACTTTCCTTCTTGTGCATACTTGCATGATGCATCGACTTAGTTCAAATAATATATGATAAATAAATTTCTTCAAACCGCCAATAAGGCGCTAAAGTCGCCAAGAAACAGGGGTGTACCCAAAGTGTACCTAAATATGGCGGTGATGCTCCGGCCCGTAACTCTAGAGGCTCTACATAAGTCCTCCTGTAGTCAGCCAATCAGAGGCGATTACGTAGTTAGATTTGTTGTGGTTGTGCATGCATACACTTGTGCTTCGTCGTAAGATAGCTTTCGAGTTAGTGTAAGATCGCGAGGCACTGCAATACGGATTACGCTTTGTTTATATCGTAAGTCAGACTTACGCTCAAGATTGATCTTAAACGAGGCCTAAATGATATTAATAATTTCCTACTGTATATTTTTTGTATCAGGCTTAGATTTTAAATCATTGGACTTGGCCTCCAAAAAAAAGGGTCCTATCTTATCTATGATAGGTGCAGTGAAGTACTGTGCTAATCTGCAAACTTGTAATTTGTAAAATCCTGTACAAAGAAAATCCTTAAAAAAATATGGCAGCTTTTTTTCCTCTCCAAATTTAAGTTTATTTCTGATTTATATTACTATGTATCATTTAATGCTCTTCTTTTTAGTTAAAATTTTATTAAGCCTAATAATATTGTGTAGCCAAATTTTGTTCCCATTTTTATCATTCATATTGCTTTAATTCCATTTAAAATTATAAACCTTTCACCCATTTCATTTAATATATATAACTTTAATTTAAATTTACGTATGTTACATATATATATATATATATACATTTAAAATACATGTCTTTCACTCATTTCATTCAAAATAAATTAAAAAAATCTGCTATTGGCAAAATTTGCACCAGACTAACATAAAAGTACCAAAGTATTTATTTACTCATTCATACGGTAAATTAAAAAAAATCTTTCTTTTTAAAAATTTACTTGTTTAGAAAAGTATTTGTCTTAAAGAAAGAGAGTTAGTTACTTTGACAATATTTAATATCTTATCTAGAAATAATTACAATTTATATACTTGAAAATAAAATAATTTATTCAAAAACCAGGAAATTAATCCCTTAAATCAAAGTTAATAAATACATAAAAAAAAACTTAATTTTCATTTGATCCTTACATATTTTAATTTATATTTAATCAAGTCTATTTTAAATCTTAAAAAACAAAAAATTATGATTAAGCAGACAATTGTTTCTAATTGTAGGTTGCAAGACACCAGGGTTGGCTTTTTGCCAGCAAAAATGTATTTTTTGCAGGACGATGGAAAAAGTGGCAAAAACTGAAAAAATGAGGAAGTGTGGAAAAATAAAATTAGAATGGCACTATATATTCCAATTTGCACCTTAAGAAAAATAAAATTTGTTGAAGATTTTTTAACTTAAAAGATATTTATAATTTATCAATTAATAATAAATGATATAACCATAAAAATAAAACTAAAAATTTACATTTTTATTTTATTAAAGTTAAACATCTACAGAAAGACTTATTTCAAAGTCAAATAGAGCATAAAATTACTGCATTAGTCTTTTTTTTTAACATTACATAGCAAATTAAAAGTTATGCGGAAGTTTCCAGAGAAAGTTTGTTTCTGATATCAAAATGAATGAAAGAAAAAAATTGAAAATGTTCTTTTAACAGAAGCAGAACCTGGGACAACAAATTTACAAATGAGTAATTAGTTCACAAAGATTCTTTGATATGTCACAAACATATGAAATACTTTCCCACCATTTGTGACCTGTAACTGATTCAACAACATTAGCAGTAAAGTATGCTTTTGGGGTGATTCTTTCATATCAAATTTTATAGCAAGAGGTGTGTAGTCAGGATCTTTTTCTTGCAATCACTTACAAGATTTCTCCTTTTGTTCCTAATTCAATAATATCCCTCTGTATTTTATGTGTAAAAAATATATGACTAAATTATATGGTAGAACTGCTTGGTTGAAACGTTTTTAGACTATCGCAATATGACAAAGTTGTTAGCAGCCCTGTAATGGGGTTTGGCTCATTGCTCATTCAACTTGATTTTCGACAGCCTTACAGATTTTAGTGACCAGGTAACAAATTCATATCTTGGTTTCTATGGGCCCGATTACAACGGAATTTTGCTCATTGAACTTGGTTTATGATTGTGTCACAGATTTTAGTTCTACCTTCCAGAACGCCTGCTATACAGTGCTGCAGACAGTGGGGATATGTATCAGATGTTTGTTTAAATCAGAATGCATCCCCCGTTGCAGAAGATGGAAATAAAAGATTTTCCAGGGGTCTGCTCACCACTTTAAAAAAATTATTTTATACAAAATTGGGTTAAAGATATAACATCATACAAACTAGAGGTTTGTTTTAATTCATTATAATGGGGCTGGGCTGGTTGCTAGTTGTCAATAAAAAGGATGTCTCTAACAAATTTGCTTACTTTTTAAGGACTTTAATATTTTTGCTACCAACTCTGCTAACTGTACTTCATTTGAACAAATATGAAAGGTTGGGTCAACAGTTAAAATAATGTAAACTAACATTTTTTTTAAATATGAGTGTTCATTAAATTCTTCTTGACATATTTTTTTCTTTTTATTCTAGGTCATATTATTTTTGGTGATCAGTCTTCCAGAACTTTTTTCCTGCACCTGCCAATGAAACAAGTATAGTTGCTTTATTATTTGCCATGCAAGCGTACTAATGTTAGTTAACCTTTTGAATGTCTATTTGAAACTTTTTTGATATATTGATCTTTGTATTAGAAATAATAATGAAGTATATTCTGAAGCCCTTGAACATATGACTAATATTAAAATAGCTGCTGCATTATGCAATCAAAATGATGTGAAAGATTTATTAGAAAAATTCTTTTATCCCCCAGGAAGTCAAAATTTAAATCAAAATGGGTGAAAATAGAAGGTATTGTAGCAACAAATGTAGCTAAACTTTCACTACCAGAGCAGATGAAAAAGAAGTTATTGTGTTTCATTAGGCCTGTAGGCTTTGAAATTGCAAAATGGAGGCAATTCCTTTACAGAGCCTATAATCTCAAAGTAGATATCCCAAATGAATTTTATTGGATGCCACAAGGAACTATAGATGAAAAGAAAACAGCACAAGTGATGCTTAAAGATGAGAGCATAGGTATTATCACACGTTATAAGTTGGCTTGTATTTTCTGCTTAGAAGATGAGATTAAAAAGTTATGGGATAAAATACCTGAAGGTTGCAGAAAACTTTTCTATAATCAAGAAGATCCAATATATGTCAATCAGGATGAATTAATCGTATTTTGGACATACTACATAAAGGGAGAAGTGGTTAAGATAGATAGTATGATTGAAGATGGAATCGATTATCCTTATCAACATGCCTTTGTAATTGCAGCAAGTTGTGGTAATATAGTGGCTACTGAATACTTTTTGCATAAACTAACCGCTACAGAAAGAGAAGAATCCTTGGTAAAAAGTGCAATATATGCGTCACTTTTGCATTTGGATTGTGTTTACGAGAGAACTGGAATTCTGAAAGAAACCTGTTCTCATATTTTATATTTTCTACTTCGTGAATTAAATGAAGAACAACAAATAGAAGTATTTAAAACCTACCCTGATCTAGTTTTGATATGCTTTTTAGATTGGCCACTACAAATTTTCTTTATGGATACAGCACACCGCATGTGGAATATTCTTGACGAAGACTATTATAGTGACATATTGCTCCATATCATTCGTAAAATAAAACTTGACTGCAAAGATTTCAATTATCGAAAGCTTTTTGGCGAATTTTGGAAGCAAAGTCCCGAGGGTTACAAAAAGCATATTTTTAGTGAAGGCCATGTTCATTGTATACTATCTGATCTCTTTAACATTAGAGACAAAAATAACATCAAGTTGGTCTTCCAAGATGCAACCTCTAAAGATAAAAAGCATATTTTTTACGATAATGATTCACATGCGAGGAGTTGATGAATAGCAATCATTTGAGTTTACTCAAATACTTTATCAAAGAATGTTTACCCTCAAAACATGAAGTGATAGAATTTAAAGAGGACTTTCAGAATGATCATGTATGGCGTGCAAATGAATATCTATTGAGGAACTTTAAACAGAAATTCCTCCATGTGTTAAATGACATCATTTGTGAGTTTAAAAAAAGGAAATGTCAGGAGGGTGACAGCACTATAGCTAAGAGAGTGTGTAGTGTTGAATTCAATGATGTGGCACATAGTGCAGAAAAATAGATGAAAATTATTGCATTTTATGATAGTTGCAAGTTGAATAATAATTAAAGTATGATTGTTTTCATAAAATATATGTTGAGTTAAATTTCTTTCCCTCAATTTGAATCTTTGTTGTTTAAAATATTTTAATTTATTTTACTTTGAAGTGTTATTAAACATTTATTCAGTATCAAATAACACTTTTCTTTATCCATGTTATTTACAAATAGATATTCCCATTTAAAAAATATTCTTTACTAATAAACAATGAATTTTAATTTATACCATTTGAATGGCATTGGTAAAAAAAAAATTATATATAAGAATTTTATTTTTTTTTTTTATTAATTTGAAATTTATTCATTGCAAATATTAGGTTTTTAAATGTAGCTTTAAAAATTAAGCATGCCACCTTTTTTAAAACAAAAATTTAGCATTGGAAAGATAGAAAAATACGGAACAAAAAAATTCAATGTATATGGAAATAGATTAATCCCTTTTTTTTTTTGAAAAAATTAATGACTTTTAGCTAAATTGAATATTAGTTTTCCTGAATGTTTTTATTATGAATATTTGAAGTAACTGAGTATCCCATAAGGGCAGGGGTGCAAAAATCTAGGCGCCAATAGGTTGATTCCCACCACTAAATTTTATTAGCATTCTTCGTCCAATTTTATTAGTATACTTCACGTAAATTTTATCACTATTCTTTTTAGGCGAAGAATACTAAAAAGTTAGTGTTTGGAATCAGCCCATTGGCGCTTAGAGTTTTGCACACCTGCATAAAGATAAAAAAAATATAATTTTTTTAGGGTTTTGTTCATCTCACGAAACTTTATTGCTCCCGCTCCGTTGTCTGTCTGTCACAGAGCCATTCTCGAAAACTATGTAACTTACAGAGTTGAAACTTTGTGTATAAATCAGAATATCAGCTGTAAAGAGCTGAAAATATTAAAATTTGGAAAATTCGTGTTATTTTAATAAATAGAAATAAAAAACCAAAATTCTGACAGCCTTTTCCTATTAAATTTAAACATTTTTCGTTATAGCAGATGCCAAAAATTAAAAATCAATGATGAAAATCTGTCTACAATAATTATTTTTCTGTCAGACGATTTCCACGTGAAAAATGAAATAAAAAGTTTCACCAATTGAAAAAAAGGTTAATATGAAATTAAATTGATTGACGTCTTAGTGGTAATAAAACATAAAACGGAAAGATTTCTCAATAATACAAGGAGTATGAGTATGTGTATGTACACAAAGCAGATTAATATCACGTCATTAGAGAATTAAAAAGAAAATCAGACATCATATTGGAAGTTTAACGGATTTTTCAAATGTTTCAGAATAATACAAAGCGTGTATCAATATGAGTAATAGAGAATAGTAAATATATGAGTTTGATAAACATACTGAATCATGATAAAAATCCGATTATGGAAATATTCGCATATTTTAACATTTTGAAGGTGTACAACGTGTTTAATTTTGAAATTATTTTTTTAAAATATCGCATTTAGTCCGCATGACAGATATTACAGTGAGAAAATATAATAGCGGGCTTAGACCGCTATCGGAATGGTGTAGATATTCGAAAAAAAGAAAAAATAGACCGGTAAATTTTTACTTTATAAAAAATGACTTTTTTTTTTCTTTGCTAAATGAAATTTGTTTGAATTTATTAAAGAAAGGATAAAGTGTTTTGAAAAAAATATTAAACGAAACCCTTTGAGCGATCTTCGATCACACCTATTCACTTGTTTAATGTTAAACTCTATTTTATTGTTACTTTTTATTTATTTATTTTTCAGAAAAATGTGAGAAGTAAAACCATTGCTGCTTTTTTTTTAAAATACTAGTTCAGCTTCTTGTTCTAAAATTTTTTTTTGTTGTTGTTTCTCTGTTTGTTTTTAGCATTAATATAATCTACAAATTTTAGTGTTAGATTCTCTTTAATGGCTTTAATATTATTATTTATAAACCGTGATTCAGATTTTTGATAATTTGATGTATCAGCAAATCATATATTCACCTGATGACATGTAGTATTTCTCAGAAACATTTCTGGATACTAAATACTGTGCGTAATCATTTGATACAATAGTTTAATTTGATAGTAAGTTATCACTAATCCTAGTCTTATGTATTTAAATAGACAATATGTGAAAATAATGTTTGATAATATTTAAATAGACAATAATAGTTGAAATAACATTCTATGAAACGCTTTAATGTGTTCCACACATAATTAATGGAATACTTTTGGGGATCCCTGTAAACAAACTATAACTGCTACTTACACTATACTCTATAGAAAACATTTTGTCATTCACTTCAGTGATGCATATCAATTTCATTATGATTGAAATAATGTAAAATCTACTGAAAAGGATTTTTCCCCATAGACCGTAATGTAACAGAATAATTTTCAGCATCCTGTAAGCTAACTATAACTGGTACACATTTCATTTTCAATAACAAACATGCCATGGTATTCTTCAATAACATATATGAATTACATGGAATTCCAGGTGTATTTATGGAAGTTACTAAAAAAAGACAGATGACCAGACAAACCGAATTCATGAACACATTTCAACTATGTTAGAAAGTGTTAAAGAATAAAACACAGGTATTGTAAATACGGATCCTAAATTATATTAAAACAATCAAAATATTTTTTTTTAAAAGAAAACTTTTTCACCTTGTCAGGACCAAAATTCAATACCTATATTACCTTTACAATTATTGCATAATGTCTTTTGGTTGCAAAAAAAACTTACGGTATGGTTGTAGTTTTTTATTCAAAACTTCCTGGAAAATCCATTGGATTTCTTTCGATTTTTATTTAAATATGAACTATTAAGAAAAGAAATAACTGAAAAAGACACTGACACAGTGAACTAGACTGGATTATGGTTATGTAAAGAGAAATACAATTTTTTATCTGCATAATAATCACTTCATATTGTTCTAATTCATCTTAAATTTTTAAACAGAAATAGGTAGGTAAACATTGATTTCTGTTCCCTCTCTCCCCATTGGGTAAAACAATTTATTCTTTTCTGTAAGATATTCTGATTGTTTTAATATTATTTAAAATTTATATCACCTTTCTGATTGATTTTTTTTGTTTGAACAGTGTGTAAATGTGTTATATAGGATCAGAAATATATTTTAATTTAAAAGTTTTTGGTGTAATTTTGATTTTTTATTGATATGAAGTTCTCTTACCAACATTGTAGTTTTTACAAATGCTAATATCTGAAAAATAAAGTAATTTATAGGTGAAAACTGATGGTGCTATGAGCACTGCATATCAAGAACCATTCAAATTAAAATATATTAAAATATCTCAAACAATTCAATGTTTCTATCCTGTAACACATTTAAACAAACAGCAAGAATGAAAAATTATGCATCATGGCATAGATTATGAAACATTGTCCAACACTATCAAAATATCTAAGTGCTGATGACACCATTGTAGTTTTTACACATGCTAAGTAAATTATATGTGAAAAATGATGGTGCTATGAGCGCTGTATATCGAGAACCAATCATTGTGTGCAAATTCTTTGGTGCAACCCTGTATATAATCAACACACCTCGTAATCCACTAAAAATTTGTCAAGTTTTAAAATTCAGTTATGGCTCATAGTCTCTTTTGTAACCAAATTCTTTTGAGTGTCTCTGTAAGTAAATAATAAACTGTATTTACTCTATAATCTATTTGCAAAAAAAACTTCTTCTACTTCACCTCAATAATGTATATGAATTTCACTATGTTTGAAATGGTGTAACATTGTTAATATACTCTACAAACGGTTTTTCACGATAGATATTGGAATGGAATTTTTTCTGTGTCCGTGTAAACGAACTATATTTGCTACTTACACTATACTTAACAGAAAGCATGCTGCCAACCACTTTAATGATGCATATCAATTTCATTAAATTTTAAACAGAATAACAACATTAAAATGCACTAAATACAATTTTTTCCCTTTGACCGTAATGATTTGGAATATGTTTGAGGGTCCCTTTAAATGAACTATAATTGCTATTTATACTATACTCTAGAAATCATGTCATCCACCTCTGTGATGTATATCTATTTCATTATGTTTGAATGGTGTAAAATGAACTGAAAATGATTTTCCAACATAGATTATAATGTCATGGAATAATTTTGAATATCCCTGTAAATCCTAAATATAAATGGTACACTCTTCATTTTTAATACCAAACATGCCAAGATATTCCTCAATAACATACATCAATTACATGGTAATCCAAGTATATTTACACAAGTTAGAGCACAGATGACCAAAGAAACTGGACTCATGAACATTTTTCAACTATGTTGGTAAGTGTTAAAAATCAATTGGAGTGTTAAAAATCAATTCATCCTTTTTATTTCTTATTACATATGCCATGTTTACAGATGCAAATTTATTGTTTTGACACCGGACAGCGCTGTAAATTCCCCATGCAGATCTTGATTTACGAATGATTACCTCCATGGTTAATATTTCTATGACTCACGATGAATGAATATTTTGTTTATTTACTTTAATGGGTTGAGATATTCGGTTGTTAACCTAATTTTCACTGAAGTTATCTCAGAATCTATACTTTTTTAATGTATCAAGCAAACAATTTTTTGAATGATCTTTTTAAAAATGTAACTCTTATACAATTTTATTCGAAAAAATAATTTTTAATAAAAATGGCCGCTTGGCATATGGAAAAAGATGTGGTTAGCCCGTATTTGTTTTCCTCAGTCACATGACTTGCGCTTTTATTACGTATGATAGGATTTAATAGAATAAAGAGAACTTTTATTAATATCTTTTTAAGTTTTGATTCGATTTTCATAAAATTTGGAATGACTCAACAGAATTCTGCAACGATTATCTATATTAAATTTCAAACCATTCGGTTGGGTAGTTTTTGCACTGTTATATGCAGACAGACAGACCAGACAACAACTATAGGTGGCCCATTTTCATAATTCACTTGCATATGCTATCCCAGAGGAAAAAGAAGAAAATTGAAACATACATTAATGTTTAATTTGAACTATGTATTATATAAAGAAGACTATATTAAATATTTCTAGCATTAAAAATTATTAAAAAAATCATTAAAAATTGTTGAGATATAAATATATTACTGGCCATTAAAAATGCTACACCATGAAGGAATGCAAATAACAGAATGATATTTATTGGACAAATACATTATAATGGGAAGGACAAGTGATTACATTTTCAGAAAATTTGGAGGTATAGATCCCGAGAAAACACTACCCAAAGCAGCCACCTCTTGCCGCAATAACAGCATTTATCTGCCTAGCCATGGAGTCGAACAGAGATTGGATGTCATGTACGGGTACATCAGTCCATGCAGCTTCAACACTATGCTGCAGTTTATCAACCGTAGTGACGGGCGTGTGGTGGTGAGCCAGTCGCTCAAGAGCCATTGACAGGATATTTTCAATAGGTGAAAAATCATGAGAACGTGCTGGCCAGGGCAACGGTCGAACATGTTCTGTATCAAGGAAGGTCAGGATAGTACGAGCAACATGCGGTCGTGCATTGTCCTCCAAAATCGTAGAGTTTCGGATGCATCGAAGATAAGGTAGAACCACGGGCCGTAACACATCAGAAATGTAACAGCTGCTGTTGAAATTGCCGGCAATGCGAACAAGAGGTTACCGAGACGTGTATCCAATGGCACTTCATACCGTCACTCCAAGTGATATGACAGTATGACGATTCGAATGCAAGCTGGCAATGTGCGTTTTCCACGATGCTGCCAAACATGGATGATAGCATCATGATGCTGCATACAGAACCTGGATTCATCAAAAATGACGTGAGACAACATTCTTGCTCCATATACAGCATCATGATGTCAGCATCCATATTTGGCGGCATCGTGGAAAACGCACATTGCCAGCTTGCATTCGAATCGGCATACTGTCATATCACTTGGAGTGACGGTATGAAGTGCCATTGGATACATGTCTTGGTAACCTTTTGTGGTTCTGCCTTATCTTTGATGCCTCAGAAACTCTACTATTTAGCAGGACAATGCACGACCGCATGTTGCTCGTACTATCCTGACCTTCCTTGATACAGAACATGTTCGACTGTTGCCCTGGCCGGCACGTTTTCCTGATTTCTCACCAATTGAAAATGTCCTGTCAATGGCTTCTGAGCGACTGGCCCGCCACCACTCGCCCGCTACTACGGTTGATGAACTGTGGCATAGTGTTGAAGCTGCATGGAGTGATGTACCCGTACATGACATCCAATCTGTGTTTGACTCCATGGATATGCAGATAAATGCTGTTATTGCGGCCAGAGGCTGCTGCTTTGGGTAGTGTTTTCTCAGGATCTATACCTCCAAATTTTCTGAAAATGTATTTGTCCAATAAATATCATTCTGTTATTTGCATTCCTTCATGGTGTAGCATTTTTAATGGCCAGTAGTGTACAATGATTGATCAGCTGATTGCAACTTCTCTATATGATGTTTGAGTCTGTTCGAGGCCATATCTCATCAGGGGTAAAACCCACTCTTTTCACAAGTGCAAAATATTAGTTAAATATAAATATGTATTAAAATCCCCCACTTAACAATCCTGATCTCTCTGATTCATTTCCAGAATTATTTTTATACAGAAATGCATGAAAGACATTACTCTTTAACCTTCTCACCACCGCGACCTGATATATCTGTTCACTATGCTGTAGGTTTCACAGCAATCCAAGGTTTGTTTAAATTAATATAATTCTACAAATATAATGCATTTTTAAAACATCAAGTAATGATTGATATTCTCAAGGATTATACTTATATACGTAATTAAGCTTTTTATCTCAAGTTTAAAAATTCAGATTTTTTAATAATTTAGAAAAAATTACAGAGAAAACATTACAAATTTGCCGTTTTGCTCGGCAGTCAGGGGGTTAAGCACTGAAAAATCTACCAATGTTTTTCATTTTCCTATAAAATATAGTATATCTTGAATTACATACAATTGCTCCTGTCTGATGACCTTTACATGGCTGTCTAGCCTTGAAAATCAGCTTAAAATACCAAATTTGAGAACATTTCAAATAAGTTACTCTGTAAGTCACCACATGTCAAACTAAAAAAAAATTAAAACTAGCTGAAATAACTTGTCAGATTTGATTAGAATAAAAACATAAGTATTTAATGAAGAGTTTAACCACAGAAATTAATGATTATCAAAAATGTTTTCTAAAGGCTTGCTATTCCAAAATTCTCAAAGTAACGTTAATTTTTTTAATTTTTTACAACAAAATCCCCTTATCCTATAGAACAATTTCTTATCTTTCCTCACTTCTGCCATGACTAGAGTTGCAAGGCTAGAAAAAACCCGGTTTAAATCTGGGAATAAACCTGGTTTTTTGGAAATAAACTAAATCGTTTGGGAATAAACCGTGTCAATTCGAAATAAACATGGGAATAAACCAGATTTTTGCAACTCTAGCCACGACACACTTCCGGTGCCATTTCCGTCCATTTATCATCCTTCCTTCGAACTTGAGCACCCTGTCACATGTCACCAAACTCCCAAAACTACACTACTGTTATAGACAGGTTTAGTTTTCACAAGTTTTACTGTAATACACATATACAGAGGCGTATTGTGCTACGACTTTCGAAATTAATGTCAGGTACGCACACAGATCTGCGCAGCCAGTGAGCATCCCTTTTAAGGTACTGCCACCTAGGTGACGTATAAGGCAACTCTCCTACATAATGTCTACACAGGCGTCACCTATTTGAAACAATTTAGGAGGAACAGTTTTCTTCTTCCGAAGGGTATTTCGTTACAAGTTCTTATCTATTTCTATGTTCAAAAGTTCCAAACAAATTTCCTACATGTGTCTCGCACTGCCTACGACACCGTATAGAAGGCGTGACGCATAAGTGCTGCAAAATCTTTTTAGTTCCAGTTTCCACCACCAAGGACCACATTGTATTCTAAACAAACCTCTTTCAGAACGAAACTCCAGCACTCGTCCCTGCTGTCTACATCACCATACAGCAGAGTACTGCACACTCGTTGTAATGTCTTTACGCACTTGTTGTAATATCTGTTAGTTTAAATTTCAACCCCCAGGGTGCACGAAATATCAGGCAACTATTTTGTTTTCTAATTCACCTGTTGAGGAAAAAAAATAAACATATTCATATTAAATATTTGTTCTTAACAATACAGTCTGCGATAAAATGTTTAAATTTAAACTTATCTCATGCAAATTAAATTTAGTTAACCCATTAACATATTTAGATTATTATTATTAGGCCCATTTACTAAATCCTCGGGTAAAGAAGAATTGATGAATTTTTGTAGGCAAATTTTTTAAGTTTAAAATTTTGAAGTGCATCTTTGGACACTCTTTTCATTGTCCTGTCTTTTTGACATGACAGTGATCCGACTGCCTTTTTCAGAAAAGTTTAAATGATTTTTTGAGAGTTAAAATTTTTAAGGAAAGTCTTATTAAATTTGTGCTCACTTTGACTTTTTGAATTAAATATTGTGTATTTTTCATATTTAACATTTTTGAAAATATATATGTAACCCTTTTTAATTTATTGTAATACCTTGGGTTGTAATATCTTAATGGGGACTGATTGTTATGGCATGTATCTTTATTAATGTTTAAAGTTAAAATATATCTTAAATCAATTTTATTTACATGACATACCTTTCTTTTTTACCCTCTCCAAGTTTCTGTTTACAGTAGAGTACAGCGAAGGGGCCGTCCATAAATGATGTCACGCTTGGAGGGGGGGAGGGGGTTTCATGAAATTGTGACAGTTTGTGACAAGGGGGTGGGAGTGGGTAAGAAAAAGTGTGACATCACACATTTTGGTTAAAATAAAATCATTAAAATCAGCATATTAAATTTTGAAATTATTTTGAAATTACCAGAATTTGAGTGTATTTTTTAATCGGACTAAAACAACTTTCACGTGATTTATTTTCACTTATATTCCTTTCTTTAAAAAAAAATATCAATATTTTATTACTAATTGTATTACTTTATTGTACATTAATTATGTTTTTGTCGTAAACCTTAATCTTATTTTATACAAAATAAATACACGAATAATTTTTATTGTTATGCTCACAAATGTCATTAAAACTTATAGTTGAAGTTGAAAAATAAAATTGGAAACATGATCTATAACGTAGTGCTTTGTTTCTGAACTCCAAGTATATGTCTATGTAATATAGCGTGACATGTGACAAGGGGGGGGGGAGGGGGGTATGGTGAAGTGTGACACTTTGTGACTAAGAATGGAGGGGGATCAAAAATATTGAAAAAAAGTGTGACATCATTTATGGACAGCCCCGAATTGCCATTGCTTCATGCTGGCTTTCTTGTAAGCACGTGATTCGTTGACACTCTAACGCTGTGATTGCCAAATCACTGTCAGTCATCGTCAAAACGGTCACTAGTAATCTTTAATGTCATCATCCGTAAATGCAATTTGCGTACTATTTCCAGGGCTCCCAAATGGTCCCCTTTCCCCCCCTAAAGTCCTCTTTTTATGACTGGAAAAAAATTATCTAATGTGGAAAAATTGCCACAAAATTCAGAAAACTTTAAAAATTGCTAAAAGTTAAAAAATTGTGGAGGACAAAATTTACTATAATGATCTAAAACGTTGTAACCTTTATTCTTTCACGAATGTAGAAAACATGTAAATGCATTGGAAATCTCATTAAAAATCTCTAAAAATTAAAAATATTTACAAGACAAAATTTACTGTCATAAAATCGCCGCAAAACAAGTTGGAAATTGTACGTTAAACGTGACAAATGAGGTGCGTTCATTTCGTGCTGTAACTAGTTTTACAATGTAAAAAATCATCATTATTATTTAGTGAAATAAATTATATTGTCTGCTATGAAGGAAATGAGGATGCCTTTTTATTTCTTATTACATATGCCATGTTTACAGATGCAAATTTATTTTTTTGACACCGGACAGCGCTGTAAATTCCCCATGCAGATCTTGATTTGCGAATGATTACCTCCATGGTTAATATTTCTATGACTCACGATGAATGAATATTTTGTTTATTTACTTTAATGGGTTGAGATATTCGGTTGTTAACCTAATTTTCACTGAAGTTATCTCAGAATCTATACTTTTTTAATGTATCAAGCAAACAATTTTTTGAATGATCTTTTTAAAAATGTAACTCTTATACAATTTTATTCGAAAAAATAATTTTTAATAAAAATGGCCGCTTGGCATATGGAAAAAGATGTGGTTAGCCGTATTTGTCTTCCTCAGTCACATGACTTGCGCTTTTATTACGTATGATAGGATTTAATAGAATAAAGATAACTTTTATTAATATCTTTTTAAGTTTTGATTCGATTTTCATAAAATTTGAAATGACTCAACAGAATTCTGCAACGATTATCTATATTAAATTTCAAACCATTCGGTTGGGTAGTTTTTGCACTGTCATATGCGGACAGACAGACAGACCAGACAACAACTATAGGTGGCCCATTTTCATAATTCACTTGCATATGCTATCCCAGAGGAAAAAGAAGAAAATTGAAACATACATTAATGTTTAATTTGAACTATGTATTATATAAAGAAGACTATATTAAATATTTCTAGCATTAAAAATTATTAAAAAAATCATTAAAAATTGTTGAGATATAAATAGATTAGTGTCATCCGTTACCAAATGTCAAGTCCGTTGCTATACAAAATTACTGAAAATAGTCACCTTTAAATTTTATTAAGTTTCAAAAATCAACTTACTTTGAAGTGACTTATGTCCCTAAACTTCAGAACATGATACTTAACATTAATACTTAATTAAAATTGAAATGAGAAACATTCATAACCCCAAATTTTGACCACATAGAAATTTATACAAAACTTTTTCTAATAATAATATATATTTATGTAAATTAGTGAATTTTAAGCAAATTACATCTCTATACTATTTCTTAGTTGAAAGAAAAATAATAATAGAATGGTGAAAAAATGATATTAATATTAAAATACATTAAAAAAACGTGTGGTAACGGATTTGACATTTGGTAATGGATTTGACACTAATCTATTAATACTGATACATCTCAGCAATTTTTACTGATTTTTCAAATTTTTAATGCTAGAAGTATTTAATATAGTCTTCTTTATAAAAATGTATAGCTCAAATTAAACATTAAATATTAATGTATGTTTGAGTTTTCTTC
This sequence comes from Maratus michaelseni, assembly GCA_963931845.1. Taxonomy (NCBI): domain Eukaryota; kingdom Metazoa; phylum Arthropoda; class Arachnida; order Araneae; family Salticidae; genus Maratus; species Maratus michaelseni. The sequence goes on along the minus strand of OZ007595.1, from coordinate 323,257,083 downwards.
TTTTTCCTCTGGGACAGCATATGTAAGCGAATTTTGAAAATGGCCCAGGTGCTACGTATTTATATAATTACAAATGCACCTAAAAACGCAAATTGCATAGAAAATTAGACAAAAATCAAAAATCGCTTAACGAAGTACCAATACATTTTATTGAAAAGGGGACAAAATTTATTAAACTGGGCTAAATGATTGAAACCGTATTCTTTTTCAGAATGTCAAAAAAGCACCGCAAAACGTGAAAAAAAATCTAAAAATCACATAAATTGTACAAAATTTAAAAATTGCTGCATGAATTCTGAATGAACTTAATTAAAAAGAGGACAACATTTACTATATTGGGCTAAACCGGATTCCTTTCACTACTCTGCAAAAAATCACTGCAAAATGTATAAAAATCACAGAAGAAAAATTTACTATAGTTAATAATGTAACTGATATTCTTTCACAAATGTCAAAAAATCGCCGAAAACGGGGAGGCTAAAAATTGGTAAAAATTTAAATAAAAGAATGCAATTGCAGAAGAACAAAATATAAAAGTTTGCAACCGAATTCTTTTTACAAATATTAAAAAACTACAAGTCACAAAAAAAACTGAAATTTGCATAAAAAATTCGTGAAAAATTTATAAATCACTTTACAAACTCCGAATAAACTTTATTGAAAAAAGGGGAAAAAATACTACTGGGCTAAAAAAAATAAATTGAATTCCTAATGTGAAAAAATCGCCATGAAACAGGAAAAAAGAAGTAAAAATCACATGAAAAATAAATTTAAAAAATCTAATAAAAAAAACTAATTTTAGATATACAGGTACCTTTCTGCCAAATCTTGTAGCTTTATGCACAACAGTCTCTCTAGCACACAGATAAACTTCTATGTAGTTATAGATGTAGTTTTGTTTTCGGTTTTGATGGAGAAATATATCTCAGCTATTAAAGGAAATCTTATTTAAAATTTCTTCTTTTTTTAATACTTACTTTAATATGTATTTATCAGCAAAAAGTATGCATATTTTTTTATTATCTACTCGTTTTAGGTTGATCAGAATATGTTTTGATATATTTTTAAAAATCTTTCTCTGTATGTGATACACATTTTGTAGCCATTTTATATCAAAAACTGAAGCATAGAATTTCATCAAATGCCTTATTTAATTAGACTTAGCACATTGAGTTACTGATTATGGCCCAACAGGTGTCACTGTTATGCTTTACATTTTACATGAAGTATTTTCATAAGGCAATCTGGGTGAAATTTCATCAAACTTCACATTCAGTGACGCTAGTGGGACCCATTGTTAACAATTTCCACGATAGCATAATCTTGGCATGTTTGGAATAGAATTTCACCAAATTTAATATGTAAGATAATTATGAATATTGATTCAATATTGGTTTTTACCACTTTCCAGGGGGTGTTGCCATACTATGCTTTTTCGGATTAACATTATAGCATCTCAACTTCTATTGTATAGAAAGGAACTGAATTTTATGTTCGAGTTAATAATTAACAATATATATGTTAATCTAATTTTAAATTTTATTATTTAACAGAAGGCGCTGTTATGCTGTGCTTTTTTAATTCTGTGATTACTGTTACTGCATGTTAAATTCCAAGAAATGCACTATACTTTTGTAATTGTTAATGTGTAACTCTGCTAACGATTGATATATTTTTTTCTTAGATGCATTAATTTTTACTGTTTATATTTTATTCCAAATCATTTTTTGCTGTTTTAAATATAACCCATCTTGCCGTATGATATTTAAGTGTGTTAAATAAAGCTACGTACATTGTTTAATGACATCTTTGTAAAGATAATCAATTCACATATTTTCTGATGTAATTTAAAACAAACTGCATATTTAGGAAAGCTTGATGCAGTATTTTTAAACATTTGGTCCCTTTTTGCCTTTTTAAATATAAATGGTTCCCCGAAATCCCCCTTTTTACTATAAATGGTCGCCCCAAAGTCCCCTTTTTAAATAAAAATGGTCCCCTATCCCCCTTTTCGGAGGACTAAAATGTGTTGGGAGCCCTGTATTTCTCTTTTCCAGAATGGCAACAAATGATATGTTGATTTTTAAAAGGGACTTTGAATGCATAGCAGGACAAGATGCTCTCTCATTCCCTTCACGCGTTGCTTTCTGTTCACCAGCTGGAATGGTAGTACATTTGTTTTTTCACCATGTAAAATTTATTTTGGCATGATAAGCTTTCTATGTAATGATGATGACTGCTGGCAGTTACATCATTACATAATAACATACATATTAAGTGTGTTCATTGTATTCACAATTTTAGTTACTTTAATTTGACTCAGCAAAGTTATGTTAATTGTTTTTAGGGTTTCGTTCATCTCATGAAACCCTATTACTCTCGCTCCATTGTCTGTTTGTCACAGAGCCATTCTCAAAAACTATATAACTTACAGAGTTGAAACTTTGTGTATATATATGAATACTAGCTATAAAGAGCTCAAAATATTAAAATTTGAAAAATTCGTATTATTTTAATAAATAGAGAGAAAAAACCAAATTTCTAACAGCCTTTTCCTATTAAATTTAAACATTTTTCGTTATAGCAGCTGCCAAAAATTAAAAATCCACGATGAAATTCTGTCCACAATAATTAATTTTCTATCAGACGATTTCCATGTGAAAAATGAAAATGAAATGAAAAGTTTTACAAGTTGAAAAAAAGATAAATATGAAATAAAATTGATTGACGTCATAGTGGTAATAAAACGGAAAATGTCTAAGATTTCACAATAATACAAGGAGTATGAGTATATGTATGTACACAAAGCAGATTAATATCATGTCATTAGAGAATTAAAAATAAAATCTGACGTCCTATTAGACGTTTAACGAGTCGATAGGCCAGAGTCGATGGGAATAAATTGGTATTATGAATCAATAAACTGCAGAGGTCAATAATGGTTACAAAAGTAATAAGTAACCATTATGGCAAAATATCGCATATATTGGTTACATTGTCTTAGTTACCATTCTATTGATAAAACGATGAACTGAGGACATCAATAAAGGGGAAGAAGAGCGCTAGAGTCTCTCCAAATTTTTTATAAATTTAGCACTTAATATAACAAACGCCTTTTAAAGGTTTTTTAATAATAATAGGATATTAATGAAATATAACTATCAAATTTTTGTTATTTACTTGAATCTGCTATGAATTTACTTTCAAAGTATGACAATTAATTTTAGGTGATAATTTCAACACATCTTATTAATTTTGTAACCATTATAGAATCTTTCAATTACCTTCCTATTAATAAAACAGCGAACTGAGAAACATGCTCTTTCACAAAATCTCTCATTTAATTTAAACATCGTCTATAGCAGGGACAGCAAATCTTTTTTCTCTTGCGTGGCACATGTTTCCAGAAATAATTTTAAATGACAATGACATGCCAATAAGAAAAAAAATATAATACTGAATAAAAAAATAAATTTCACTTGAGTTTCTTAGAATAAAAAAAAATGGGCACTGTACACATAGGAATTATATTTCAGAAACCACTGAAAGAAATAATGTGATTTCGCCTTTTCCATCTTAAATGTAAATTACTGATATCAGATTCATACTTATCTACTCTAATTAGAATGTACGCTGAAGTAGAATTGTTTGACAAGCAGTTTCTATTTGAACTTTTCACCTTATTCAGTTTCGAAAAAAAAAAAAAGACTCCCAGACATAGGTTGAAGACAAAATTGTTAAAAGGACCAATACCATCTGCATTAAACAGTGTTACATAAGATAGGGTTTTAACAATTTTTATATGTTTGGAATAAAATTTTAAGTTACAATAATGTTATTATCAACGTTTTTGCTTATAATGCCCAAGGATCTTTCATTATCAAACTTCAACATTTGTCTTAAAGTTTGAATTTAAGCGACGTTTTTAGAATATCTTTAGACCTTCAAAAAATAAGCATTTCCAAAGTTTTGTTTCCTAATATTAAGGAAAGACTTCTTAAATAAACTATAAACAAGAAGTTGACCCAATGTGTTTCAAAATAAATAATACTAGAGGGCTCAGCTCCTTACTTGCTAACGATCGCCAACCCCCGTGAATTGCGAAGCAATTCAGATTAATACCACTACGCGGTCCAAAGCAATTCTAGCTGGAATGAGTACTACCATAAATCATTTTAACCCTTTAGCGGGCGGTGTCCACAAAAAGGACACCTTATTTTAATTCCAAGACTGGCAAATGGCACCAAGAATATTTAATTAAATTTTTCCTTTTATAAAGTACGGGAAAATAAGCAAGTTTTTATTTACTACTAAATTCATTTGTAAATTCTGGTGTCAGTCCATAATTTCATCATTTTAAAAACAGACTTACTCCACGCCGGAAAGGGTTAACATATGAAATTAACAATTTTTTAACGTAAAAAAAAGTAATTGAAAACACAATTAAAAATACTTTTATATTGGTGCTACTAATGGGCATAAATCATTTAAATACTATTAAAAAAGGATCTTGGAAACACAATTAGTTTAAAATTCATTGCACCTATAATATTGTACAGCACAGATTAAATTCATTTAAAAAAACTATGTGATAAGAAGATAGTTTATATACATCAACAATCATTGTTTAAATTTCGTTCGACATTTTACTGTTCTAATTGATTACAGATTTTTGCAAAAGAAAATATTTTTTATTTAATCAAGAAGCAACAGATCGCAGCAGGTGCTATCTAGACAGTTGATATTTTCATTCTCTGCGATTTTCGTGTGAGTGAAATTCGTAAATAAATTCTAAATAAGAGTTGAGCATTCATTTGGAATTAACAATATTACTCACAATTAAAATAAGGAATCACTTCAAGCACTTTGGATTACGTACATGTTATTTTATTTTTAATAATTGCTAGTTTGAAATTCACTGCTCTCACAATGGCTGCCATATTGGAGGAAGAAGCCGAGCTCTGGAAACTACGGTTGTTGCCAAACGATAAGCTAGAAATTCAGCCTTATTTCCGCACCATGTAAGATATATATATATATAGATTTTTACATAAAGAACAAAAAAACTTGTTTCACTACGAAAGGAGAAGACAGACTTCCTTCTGCTCTCGCAACAGTAGGACATACTACACATCAGGGTTGGCAAAAAATCGGGTTTTTTTGAAAAAACCCAAAAAAACTGGTTTTTTTGGTTTAAACTGGGTTTTTTGTATCTTTTTTAATTACATATATGCACATCAGTAAATAAAATTTAACATTGACAAGAATGATTAATATTACAATAACAATATATATATATATATATATATTCTGAAAACAGTTTAAACAAAATAAATAAACAATTGTTATTAATTATGTACAAATTCAAATCATTAAATTTTATTTAGAGCTGAGCTAACATAATTTACATTCAAATTCAAAACAGTTATATATATACAAAAGTTTCCTATGTAATACATAGAACATGATCACTTGTGCCGTCAGGTTCTACAGTAATGGTGATAAGTTTTAAATAATTTTTAAAGATTACTTTTTAAAAAAGTTGAAGAAATAATTGCTGTTTTATATATACATATTTCCAAATGCAACCTGTAATTCATGTTTACCAAATGATTTAGCACACTTATAAAACATATTAATATGTTTATGTATTTCATATTGCATTCATAGAATGGATTCTGTATCTTAATGTTGATACTTAAAAGTTTTTAATAGTTTTTTTAATTGCAAGATTTATATTAAATTCTTTAAAGACTTAATCTATTGCCTTCCTATATTTTTTCATTTTAATAAGCAACACTTAGTTGTGTTACATAAGAATATAAAGATATAATGTAGAATTTTACCTTGGTATGCTATACTAATTTTTTTTTTAAATAAAAATAATGCAAAGAAAAGAAAGTGAGACTTACTTTTTTATTCAATTTAAAAAAACAAATTGAATTTCAGTAAGAAAATTAAATTGAAATATATTTAAAAAATATATATAAAAGAAACATTTTAAAAACATGGAAATTGAATAAATTTTCAAAATTTTAAGAAAATGTAAGTACGACACATGTCTATAAAGATTCTATGTTAATAAACAGGATTATTAGGGTTTAATGTTTTAAACAAAAAAACAAGTTTTGCCGCTTTTTGTAAACCCAGTCTGTTGCGTAACTTTGATTGTACAACACCAAATGAAGAAAAAATTCTCTCTACATTTGCAGTAGTCGCTTTTGCAGTAAGAATCGTTTCAACTTCTTTCAACACACCATTATTGAACTTTTTGATTTCATTTTCATGAATATGCCACCATTCTATAGCTGATACATCTTTACTAAAATCATTCGGTACTTTTTGGTTAGCCGGGCGCCAGTGAAATTTATATATCTATGTATACATATATATACATATATCTATACATACACACATTTATATATGCATGTATATATGTATACATATATATACACATACATATATGTGTGTATGTATACATATATATGTATATATAGATATATACATTTCACTGGCGCCCGGCTAACCGAAAAGTACCAATCATTCTCAAAAAGATATCTTTGAAATGGAGAACTTTTGGCACAAAATTTTAGTATAATTAATTTAGGATAATTTAGGATAATAAATTGTTTTTGGGAAATTTTGTTTTAGCATATTCCAATGCTTCTTTTTTTTCCTCCGATGACAATTCGAGATCAGCATCCTTGGCTCTTGGATCCAACAGATAAGCAAGAAGATGGGCTGGTGTTATTGCCATTTTATAACGAGTATCTAGTTTTTTCATAATGTCTTTATTCAGTTTCAAATCTTCCATCTGTTTTTTTAAATTTTTAAAAAGAAAGACAGTTTTTCCAATTGTACAATTTTGGCTTTGTACTTTATCTAAAGCTACACTAATTGGCTTTAATTGTTGAAAATAGTCTTCAGCATTTCTTTTCAATGAAATGTTTGAAACTAGACTTTGGATATTTTTATCAATTTTGTCTTTATTATTTTCGCATATAGTTACAAGAACTGACCATGATTTCAGATAGCTGTCTAAAGCGTCAGCAAATGAGTTCCAGCGAACTTCACAAGGCATTATTAGTTTTGATGTACTTGCATCTTTTCTGAAGCACGCATTTGCATATTGGTTGTTTCTGAAGTATTTGATTACATGCAAAATTTGTTCTTTTACATTTGGATAACTTATATCATTTGCCAGTAAATTAAAAATATGGGCTGCACATCCATAAGTAATAATATTAAACTCTTCTTTTTCATCAAACATATCCCTCATTTTTCGGACATTTCCAGTATTGTCTGTCACTAATGCTTGTATTAAACATTGAAATTCCGATTGGCATTTATTAATGGTTGTAGTCGCAATATCATACAGATTTTCACTTGTATGAGCAATTCCCGATGTATCAATAGTGTCTGCTAAGTATGTATTCCCGTCTTTTGTTGTTAAAGTAACACAGATCACAGGTTCGTTGTGAATGTTTGACCATCCATCTAATCCAGTGTTTCCCAACGGGGGGCGTACGCCCCACAGGGGGGCAATTTGACTTTTCAGGGGGGCAATTTAACTTTTCAAGGGGACAATTCGGAATTTCTGTGAACCCATACCTTCTGAATTGTTTTTCTAATAGTAATGTTGTAGACTGAAAATAAAAGTTACACATTCAAATTTCAAAAAAAAAAAAAAAAAAAATAAGTTTTTTATTTAGTTTTTAAAAAGTATCCATTCAAAAGTTTTAAATACAATTCTACCAGAATAATTATAGATAAAACTTTTAAAGATATTTAGATAGTTTTATATATTTAAAAATTCTTCATAATTTTTCTGATTTATAAGTATTTTAGAATTTTAAACAACTTTTTCGATTATTTATTGAATGAGTCGCACTGCAATATGTCACATAAAAATCAATTTTACACATGACACTATTCAAGTGTATTTTTAACAATTACTTGACGACCTTCATTTACAGAATCTTTTATAACATTTTATTCTGATTAGAAATTGTTGCGTAATTTAATCGCAGAAATTCTGTGATTAAATAAGAAAAAAGTTGTTTTATTCAAAATTATTGATTTTTCTAATCAAGGATTCTGAGCACTCTATGCGTCACGCATATGTGGCGACCGTGTGCCAGTAAACTACGAGGAGTATCAGATGATTATAAAAAAATATTTGATTCATCCATTACCTTCGGCACGTTTCAGGATCAATGTTAAATGCTTTTTACTCTATCAGGAGTAAATTCTTTTAAAATTTTATAAGAATTATATGTTATAGGGGGGGGGGGCATCATCATTTTAGAGATGTTTTGGTGGGGCGCGGCTAAAAAAAGGTTGGGAACCACTGATCTAATCCTAATGTGACAACTTCATTTTTTAATATATTTGCACATTTTTCTTTTTCTTTGCTGTAAGTATGATCTAATAAATCCCCAGCAATTTGTTTTCTTGATGGTGGAGAATATTCTGGGCGGAAACTCTGAACCATTTTAATAAACTCAGGATGCTCTACAGTGCTAAATGCCGTATTTGTAGCATATATAAACCTAGCAACTTGTTCATCAAACATTTGCTTTTGAGATGGTGTTGATTTACTGACAAAAAAGTCCATAGTATCTCTTTTCCTTTTTAAAGAACCAATTTCACTTGTTGCTCTTTGTGTTATTGCTGAATCCAAAGAACTTGAAATACTGGATAGTGACACTGACACATCATCTACACAAAAATAAAAATAAGAATTGCTTAATGATACAGAACATATTATTTCAAAAATCATAATCATATAATTAACAATAATTCAATACAAAGACATTTTTTTTTCTTTGTTTTACTGCAAAGTAAACATCTCTATCATATTGATATATTTATTTTTGATAATTTATTTAATACTCGAGATAAAATTACCATGTCTTTTATAATTTTGGATATTTATGATTGGTGGTTAATCTCTAAGAGCCATGCATAAATTAAAAATTAACAATTTCATTTAATAACAGTTCTGATCACATAATTTGTTCTTAATAATATGATTAATTTGCAAAACTTTCAAACTTTTATCAAATGTAATTTTAAGATTATCAAAATAAAGTTCTGTAACAAAAAAATGTCTATTTAAAATTTTCTTGTTTTTTCCAAAATTTCATTACTTAGAATTACATAAATATTTTTTATTTCATAGAATATAACTGTCTAAAATCAAATAGCATATGCAAATTAAATAATAATATATGTGATTTTTATAATTTATCTTCTCAATCAAATAGCATTTCAAATAATAATGTAATTTTTTATAAGAGTTTAGAATCATCTGAATGAAGATATACATAATGTGTTCTCAATATGCATTACTTGTAATTTTACAGATAAATTAAAAATTTTGAATTTAACAAATATTTAACAATTTTATTTCAAAATTAAAAATAATAGCAGCAATAATAATGATAAAATAAGTACTTACCATTATCAACAGAATCAGAATCAGAATGATGATGAGAATTATTACAAGTTTCAATGTGTTTCTTCATCCTAGCTACTTGACCTTCCATTTCTTTATTACAATTTTTGCATCTAGCTCTACAACCTTTCCTTTTATCATTTTTTACTTCATTAAAATATAACCAAACTAAATCTTTTCTTCTACCAAAATTAGACATTTTTTGTTCTCAAATGCTAACTCTTGGACCATTCATACACAGGTGCAACTATGATGCAACTGTGACTTATGCAGGTTGACTGCTGAAATGAGTTGAGCTGTTCAGTTAGAAGTAGAAGTTATTTGTACATCAAATAATTTGAAAACTTAATTATATAAGAAAAAAATCTTTAAAAAAATTAACAAAAAAACCAATTGGTTTTTTTCAGAAAAAAACCATTTGGTTTAATTCGTGCCAACCCTGCTACACATAGTACATACACATCAACTTCAGCATTGTGCAGGGAGAAATTAACAATCCACTCCAGCGACAGAAACATTCACTTTTTCATACACCAACAGCAGACTAATAATCTACACCATGCTAGTTCGTAATACTAGCAGTGAGTACAATGCTGGGATATACAAACATGCACAAAAGAAAAAACATTATTTGTGATAGTAGTTGTCATCATTTCCCACTAAAGTTTTTGAGCCCATGTTGTACTAGATTTCCAAATAAGTAAGCTGTATTTCCTTTTCTTCAGTATCCAATTAACTGACAAGTTCAGGAAGACTAAATCTGTGTAAGTTCAAGTGTTATGATTTAGAACTTCAATCAATAACTTGCCAAAAATATTTTGCCATGTGATTTTTGTCTATTATGTTGATATATGTGATATTTTGCCATAATGGTTACTTATTACTTTTGTAACCATTATTGAAGCTCTTAGTTACCTTTCTATTGATCAAACGATGAACTGAGAAACATTCTCTTTCACAAATTCTTTCAGTTAATCGAAACCTCACCTATAGAGTTCATAGAATGTCTCAAAAAATATTTACAGGTTTATGAGCCTCACCTAGTAACACAAACACACACATAATCTAATCTTACACCAATGGCAGTGTCCTTTTCAAATGTTTGTTTGTATTTCAGCATTTTAAAATTATTTTCTTTTGCATAGGTTATCTAAGGTTGATATCTAACTGGTTATCTTTGTATTTTTTTAATTTTGATTGCATTTTTTTTTTTTGTTTCTGAGGACACTTTCAGTTTCAGAACTGGTTCCAAAAGTAAAAGTTTCCTCATTAAAAAAAATTGCAGATAAAATGAAAATAAAAAATATGTAAATAAAAGGGACTCATTTGTGCATAAAAATATATTATTAGCCTGAGGCAAGTTTTGTGGCTTCTACAAATCAGTTTTTTGCTGCAGGATCGAATCTAGCACACCATTTGAAGAGGCTTGGGGGTAGTAGCCATTTCTCATGACTTTGGTTTGTCTGTGCTCTGACTCGCATAAATATGTTTGGATTGTCCTGAAATATTTTTATGTTATATTGTCGTCTACTACAGCATGTTCTCTACTTCAAATGAAGGGTGCAGCACTTACAGTTTTTTACAGGGACAGTCAAAAGTATTTCGTTACATTACAGTCAATGAAAAATAATCGTTTCAAGTGCATTTTGATGATGCTATGCTATTTGAAACATAATGAAATTGATATATATTTATGAAGCACTTTAAAACATGCTTTTTGTAGAATATGGGATACAAAACACTTATTATTCATTTACAGAGTCAAACAAAAGAATTCTGTTACACATTTTTCGACGTGAAAAAATCGTTTACAGAGTAATATAATGATGTTTCACTATTTCAAACATAATGAAAATTATATGCATTATTGAGGTGAACTATAAAATGCTCCCGTAAAAGTATGGTGTGCATTGTGTTTATCGTTCATTTACAGGGACACACAAAAGAATTCAGTTATAGTGTACAAGGGATAATTACAATATATGTGTGATAAGTGCATTTTCAAGTTTGGTTTGCGTTTTTAAGTTTAACTAAATTTTTTCATATTACGTGATGTGTATAAATTTGGTTGATCATATACAGGGCTACACAAGGGAATTCATAAGTATTATGCACTATGTAAGTGAATTGCTTAAGAGTAGCTTTTAATTGTATTATGCATTTTCTTGCTGAACTATATTTAGTAGACTAATATAAGTTTGTGGAATATAAATAAATTCATATACAGGGCTACACCAGAACAAAATACTTTGTCGTTCATGGTTGGTAATTGCTGGAAGTGACTTTAAGTTGCCTTATGTATTTTTTAAATGAATTAAATTTTAGCTTAATGTGTGATGTGAACAAGTGTTTAGATAATATACAGGGCTGTACAAAAGATTTCGAGTGCATTTCTATCGATTGGCGAATATTGCTAAACGTGAATTTTCAAACTGAACTAAATTTTATCATGCTATGTATTATATATCCAAATCTACAGATCATATACAGGGCTGCAAAAAATAATTTGACTTTTTTTTTTTTTTGCAATGGAAGGTAATTTTAAAAACTGTATTTTTCAATGTGGTATATGTTTTATAAACTGTTTACTTACATATCTTCTTTTACCTTATTTAACGGTGAATTTTCGTTACAGTTTTCTGAAAGTGTTTCATATTCTATGCTGGACGCATATAATTTTTTGTTCTTGTTTTTTTTTTGGAATGTGATCACATGTCTTGATGAGCATATTTTATATCTTATGTCCAAATTGGAAATTTTCTAACACATACACAAATTCATTTTCTTTCAGAAATGCATGAATTTTGTAGGTTTTGTTTGATACTAAGCAATCAATCAGGATTTCTGATTTTTGTTTTCTTTTTTTAATTAAAGAATCTTATTGGAATCTTAACAGACAAATTTAGGAATTCATAGATATGAAAAGGTTTTTACAAGGGAGCAATTGAATATAACTTAAGATGTACCACATTTATGGTGAAATAAAAATGTATTAGATTTTTTGGTGCTAAGTAATGTCTGCAATTCTCATGTATTTCTGAATAAATGCAATTTTGGAAATGTATCAAAGATTAGTATTCTTAAGTGGAGAAAAAAAAAAGAAACCACCTCTAATACATACTGATCTTTAAAAACAATATATTGTTCTACAAAAATTTTCTTTCTGTAGAAGGTCAACATCATTGCACTTGGTGGATCTCTTTCACTCCTTGAAGTGTGACAAATTGATGAATCCTTTATATTCATGGGAATTTATAATTGTGACGAAGAGTTACTCCAAAACTTTATTAAAACAGCATAATAGGATTATCATTAATTACCATCAAATTAACTTAATTTTTCATATGAATACGTAACCAACATTATTCACAAATATAGTAATAAATTTGCTATAAAATGTAAGATTTGATAAAAAAATTTCTTTTGATGGTAAAAAATGAAGCTCACAGTTTAATAATAATGAAACTAAAGTCATTAAAATCAATCCAATACTTAACTAGGTAGATTATATTGGTACTCACGAAAAATGGGGAAAAAAGTAATCAATTTAGAAAGAAAACTGAAATACCATTTTAAGTGATAGATCAAATTTAAATATCTTACATTTTTCTGAAAAGAAAATTTAAAATTTACTTCTACATTTAGTTAAACTTTAACATATAAATAGTATTATTTGACCCTGAATAAATGCTTAATAACACTGAAAATAAACATCCATTCAAACTACAAAGATTGAAAATTAATTTAATTAAACATATCTTTTATGAAAACAAAGTTGGATTTTTCGTGGTACATAAAATGCAATACTTTTCTACATACATCTCTGCACAAGGTGTCATGTCATTGAATTTCACACTACATTTTCTTAGCTTTACTAATGTTACCCTCATCACATTTTCTTTTCTTGAACTCTGAAATTACCTCATCTAAGATGTTGATGAAATTGAGGTCATTTTGAATTTCACCAAACCATATCTCACCACTCTTAAACTTCTCTTTAAATTCAATCACTTCATCCTTCGATGGTAAACATTCTTTGATAAAGTACTTGAGTAAACAAGACTCATTTTTGCCAGTCATCAAGTTCATGAAATCATCATCTGTACAACAATGGTAGAAAAGATCTTTTTTACTTTCAAGAGATGCATCTTGGAAAATCAACCTAATGTTCTCTTCATCTCTAATCTCAAACAGATTACTTATTGTAGAATAAAACATGATTTCCCTTAAATAAAGTCTTTTGAAATCATTGGGGCTTTGCTTCCAAAATTCCCCAAAAAGTTTCTGATAATTGAAATCTTTATAGCCATATTTTATTTTAATGCTGATTTTGTGCAACAAAAACACATAATCTTGTTTGGAAAGAACATCCCACATACGGTTTGCTGTTTCCAGGAAGAAATTTTGAAATGGCCAATCTACTAAATACTCCAAAATTTGATAAGATTTCTTTTTAAATACTTCTAATTGTTGCTGTTCATCTAATTGGGAAAGTAGAAAAAATAAAACATCAGATTGAATATTTCCTAGGATTTTTGCCATGGATTCTTCTTTTTCTGCAGAAGTTAGCTTTTGCAAAAAATATTCAGTAGCCACTCGATTACCATCACTTATGGCAAGTTCAAAGGCAAATTGATAAGGAGAACATCTGCGACCCATTCTCTTTTCAATCATAGCATCCAACTTACGCACGTCTCCCTTCATATAGTGCGTCCAAAATTTAACCATTAGCATTACATTCACTTCGATTGGACTGAAGAAATGTGTTCTGCGACCGTCAGATATTTCGTCCCATAATTTTGGAATGTCATCCTCTAAGCAATGAATACATGCCAACTTATAACGTGTGTTAGCATATAAGCTCTCATCTTTAATCATCATTTTTGCTGTTTTTTGTCTATCTATAGCTCCTTGTGGTGTCCAACAAAATTCATTTGGTAGCTCTACTCTAACTTCATAAAAGTAATGAAACTTCCTCCATTTATAAATTTCAAAGCCCAGAGGTCTAATAAAACATAATATTTTCTCTTTCATCCGTTTTGGTACTGGAAGCTTTGCTACTTTTTTTATTGCTACGGCATCGATATTCTCCCATCCTGACATAAAATCTGCATAATTTTGATTTAATGGAAGACGAAATTTTGTCAATAAATTCTTCATATCATCTTGATTACACAATGTAGCAGCTACTTTAACAAGGAGTACATGCTCCAGTGATGGTTCCAGAACATAATTCATTATTATCTCTAATGAAATATTCAATGCATCTACAAAGTTTGTTATTTTAAGAAAAAAAAATTGTAGGCGATTGAGAAGGTGAAAATCTCTCAATTGCTTTATTGTTGTAGTTGTACAACTTAAAAAATCCAGTTGTTTTCAGCAATTAAGTTTGTTAATATGATCAAAGTAGATATAGAAATTATTCTTTCACTTCAAAAAAGTTTAATGAATATAGATGCACATGATAGTTTTGTCTGAAATAACAATAATCAACAAAGTATACGTTTCAAGAATTAATTTTGCTGCTGGATGTTTTATACAGTAAGGAAAATGTCAAGAATGCTATCAGTATGGTACAACAATCACTCTTCTTTCGTTTCAAGGGTACGAAACGAAGATATGGAAGCTCAGTGACAGTATACTATCCAAAGATTGGAAGGAGCAGTAGAATGTACCTACAAGAAGAAAAATATGTTAAGAAGAATGTAAAATTTTCATATCAACAAAATATTGTTATTTTAAATGAGTAAACCATACAGTAGTCAAAAGAAAGTCTCTGCATATAAATATTTTCTATATAACTACAAACATAGAAATTTGTGTGATAATGCTGTTTTAACTACAATGAACTTTCGTTAATCCGGCTTCATTTAAGAGGTATCTGCAGTAAATGAGGAGAATTTGATTTTCTCTATCATTTTCAACTTGTAATGTTAAAGACATCACTTAATGTGTATTACTCTTCAGATATTGTAGATATTGTCAAAAACTGACCAAACAGAATAATAACTGCTTTTTTACATTATTTTTTCAAGAGCAATTTCGGTCATTTAGAGTACAAGAAATTCTAAGTGACAATAATGAAGAGAAAAACAACTTTTAACCACTAGAAAAAATGATAGGTTGAAAAACTGCTAAGTGCTGTTTGCTGAATTTTGATCAGCAAAATGACATGTAACATACAAAATTTTTCAGTATGTCACAAAAATAGATAATGATGTGGTAAACAGATCATTTGTTCAAGTAGCTCAAAGCAAAGTGAAAGAATCTTTTAGTTACAATTTAATTATGCAAGTGTAGCAATTTCTTTGCATATTTTGTTTGTGCTCTGTAATTTATTCTTTGGTATAAACAAATTGTCACTAACTTGCTGTTTAAATAAAATTATTAAATGAAAGAAAAAGTTGTTTATTTTAGCATTAAGTTGATAACCTATTTAATTTCTCTTAAAAACTGAATGCAAGTTATTCAACAAAAAGGATTATTTTACATCATACGTTTACATGGTTTAATGCAGACAAACAATTTGGTACTTTGCCAGAATAAGGACTTTGGCAAGATGGAGAAAATGTCCTTGGTAAGAGAATAAAATCTGTCAATGTCATTTCTGGTGACCTACTTTACTGTTTCATATACACAAGCAATTTTTTCAATATTTATACAATTTATTTAATATGAAGAAGACATTTATGTATTTTTGGATACAAAGAGAAGTAAATTTTACATAAAGTACAATAATATATATCATCATCATCAACTCTTTTGAATCACTGCTGGATATAGGTCTCTCCCAGATTTTTCCATTTTTTCCTGTCCAGTGCTATAGTCATCCAATTAACACAGGCCACTTTTTTTATTTTGTCACTCCACCTGACTTGAGCTTATCTTCTTGGTCATTTTACATCTCTGTAGAATGTTTGTGCTCCATCTATTGTCTTGTCTTCTTGTAATGTGCCCAGCCCATTTCCATTTTAGCCATTTAATTTTCTCAATGATGTCAAAAACATTTGTCTGACTTCTTATCCAAGTTATTCTCTTTCTGCCTCTTCTGGTTATGCCTAGCATACATCTTTCCATACTTTGCTGTGTTGTTTGTAATCTTTGTACTATCCGTTTTGTTAGCATCCATGTTTCTGCTCCATAAATTAGTGCAGTCAAAACACTTTGGTTAAACACCTTTCTTTTGAAACAAGGAGGCATGGTATTCATCAGAATAACATTGTTCTTCCCAAAAGCACTCAATTCTTATTCTGCTATTGATTTCATTCATGATACTGTTGTTTGACGATATTTCCTGTCCAAGGTACACATAACTTAGCATTTTTTAATCTCAGTGTTGTTGTAGACGATTTTCTTTTTTGATGCAAATGAATTGAACATCATCTTCATCTTTTTCAAATTTATTTTCAATCCCACATTAATTGCTAGCTTCTGTCAAATCTTTTAGCATATTTTCCAATTCTTCAGGGCTATTACTAAAAATTAAAATGTCCTCAGCAAACTATAGATGGCTTAAATGTTCTTCAGTTATTCTAATAATTTGTTTTCCCAATCCAGTTTCTTGAAAATATTTTCTAAGACAGTAGTAAAATTCTTAGGCTAAACTGTATCTCCTTGTCTTACTCATCTTCCAAGTTTGATCTTCGTTTCTCCTTTGTCGAAACAGATGGTGGCTGTTGCTTTCTTGTAAATCTTCTTTATGATATTGATGTAAGGTCCCAATGTCCTATACCAATGTCCTCTAGAGAATCAACTACTGCAGATGTGTAGACTGAATCAAATACTTTTTCATAATCAATAAAGGCAAGACAGAGAGGTAAATTATATTCTTTATGTTGTTCTATAAGTTCTCTTACTGTTTGAATATGATCCATTGAGCTAAATCCACTTCGGAATCCTGCTTGTTCTCTAGGTTGAGCTGAGTCCAGAGTTTCAAGTCTTGTCGTTAAAACTTTGGTGAAAATTTTATAAATTACCGACAGTAAGCTGATTGGACAGTAGTTTTTAATGTTTTCCTTCTCCCTTTCTTTGTAAAGTAGAACCATCACAGCAATATTCCAATCTTCTGGTATATCTGATTTCTCGAGGCATTTGGAAAACGGTAAGGCTGGCATTTTTGCAAATTTTTCTCCTGGTTCTTTGATAAGGTTAATTGTAATTCAATCTTTGCCAAGGCATTTACCCTTTTTCATACATCTAATGGCTCATACAACTCTGACAATGTGTACTATTTCATTACTGATTTTGGTGATTGTTCCATCTGTGTTCTTCAGTGCAAAAATACTTTTTCTTTCAACACACAGTTTGCACTTAGCTGATTTTAAACTATTGTTATCTTCTACGTCTACGACTTTCTTTACCAAATCACAGTTACATTTTCTGATACCTTCTGTAACACATTTTCTTACTGTTTTAAATATCTCTGCATATTCAATTTTTGATATAGGATAGTTTTTCTTCATTTTAAAATCTCTCCGTTTCTTCATCAATTTTCTTGTTTCTTCTATTATTTTTTTGTCTGCTTTACTGGTACTTTACCAGCTATCATCTTTACAATTTCTTGAAGAGTATTTGTTATTTTCTTGTTCACTACTGTAACATCTTACTCTTCTTCTAAAATTGCTTGAAGTACTTGGAACAATTTTTAAGTTCCAAATAAAATTCTTCTTTGTGTTTCTGGATATTTATAATATCGACTGATTTCTTTGAGTATTTCAAAAGCTTCATACTTTCCACTTTAGTATTTAAAAGCAGTTTGCATCTAACCAACCTGTGATCGCTTCCTGTATTGAAGTTATTAAAAACGCTGCAATCCTGAATAAGATGTTTTTTGTTTGTCAAGATGTAGTCGATTTCACTTGTTGAGCCATTTGCACTATGCCATGTCTATTTTCTTTGTGGCTTTCTCTTGAAAAATGAATTCATGATATACATATGTTCACACTCTGCAAACTCAAACAATATGTTTCCTCTTTCATTACGCATCCCATATCCATGATTTCCTACTGAAAACTCACCTGATGTGTATGCATACCAGAGGAATTAGAGAAAATATATTATCGTAAAAATTAATAGAAATACAGTAGATTCTCAAATGCACAAACACCTAAAATCCGCACATAATTTCAGATTTAAACAATGAAACTTACAGTTAAAATTAAGAAAAAATTCAAGCTTTTTAATTTTTATATCATTCTGCATACTTTTAAATATGTAATTCACGTTAATAGGATTGATCTCATATTTTGTCATGAAAGAAGTATAAATTTATTTCTGAAAAAAATCAAAATAGCGCTGATATCAATGGAAATCGCGATCTTTTTACCAAATACATTTATGTACATTAAGCAAGCTTTTTTTTTTTTTTGCTATTAAGTATGGCTAAACACGATATAAAACTTTTTTGTTTTAAGATTTTCATCAGAAGTATTAGTGCACCTTCATAAAGCAAGTTTCACCGAATAATTAAAGAAAAAATTATCTCATTATCTTGCATATTTAATTATGCATTATTAACTTTTTACTTGACCTTTAATCTTACTACTTTAAACATTTTTTTTAATTTTCAGAATTTTTATTATTTATCTTTATAGTGAACATTCATTATAATTTTGAGTGTATTTCTAAATTCAAATTAATGTTTAAAATAATGTAAACAAATCAGCGACCAGAAATCTGCACAACTTCTGGTCTTAAGCTATGCAGATTTAAGGGAGTCTACTGTACATTAAATTAGCTTTCTCTTTAATTTTTTTGACACAATGAATTATTCTAAATATTAACCTGTGTTGCCTGATCTTTTAATGTGTACATATCCCCCCCCCCCTGCAACCAGGAAAAAGATAATCTTTATTATCAAAAGCGGGGAGGAAGGGAGGATCTTTTGCATTTTTATAGACTTCAGCTTTTTTTTAAAATCATCTAAATCAGGGAGAGAGGGTTTGTGGAAGGTTATTTATTATTATTATTATAAAATAACAAGTAGGACAAAAGATCAATGAAAATAGAGAGATAAACTTTGTGTGCTGGCAGAGCAAAGAATGGGAAAATGTAAATTTCATGTGGGAGACGAAAGATTTAGATGATTTACTATTTACTGTAATTTCAAAGTAAGAAGTAACACAGAAAATTTATAAATAATTGTAATAGATGTAATCTTTTTTGTAATTTAATAAGTTTTTAAATGTGTAACTATTTTTTCTTCAGTAATTTAAATAAACTAATATTTTTAATGATTTTAAATTTAATACCTTTTTAATTAAGAAAATACTTTAACGCTTTAAGCTCTGATGATTATTTGCTGGGAGAGGAATCAGAGGAATTTTCAGAAGGGGGTAAGGTAATATAGAAGATTGATTATTTATTTATTTACTATCTATATTATAAAGGACAAACTTGTCAGTAACGCTGACGTCATTTTGTGAATGACAACACTTGATAATAAAAGTTCGGTTTTGCGATTTTTGCTACTGCTATTTTTTAAAATTTCAAAACATTGCATATTTAAAATTTTTACACCGTTCTATAGGGAAAAAAATCTACTTCAGATGCAATTCGCTTGAAAACAGTATTGCAGTTTACTTATTTATTACAGCATTTAAACTCAATTTCAAGCATGGTTTCTTTTAAATCTATCTCTATTGCTTGCAGACGATCACAAAATATTAATCCGTTTATACTTTAAACAATATAAAAAGTTCAGCATTTGTTTCCAGCTAATATTCCCTACGAAACTAAAACTTCATTAAGCAATAAATAAAATAGTATAAATAAAACACAAATTTAACAAAGGTGTAATTGAAATAAGAACTTAAAACTGCTGAAATTATCAGAATAGGGAAAACTGCTGTGTAGATAATGAAATTTTTAGAGATTTCTACTGTTATTAACTTCTGGCTCGAGGCCAATACAAAATTACCGCTTTTAATAAATTCCAAAATTTTAGTTGAACATATAATTGATATATTTCATAAAAAATGCTCTTTTATGTTGTTAGGTGACAATCTAAAAAAAATATTAAATGTAAAAAATCTATTAGAGCTTTCAATTAAAAAAGAAATGGTTTTCAAATATATTCTCTATAATGGGAAGACTGGGGTTGGATGCCCTAGTTACAATAAAATAAGAAAATTAAAAAACAAATACATATATAATCTTAGATTTTATATCTTGGTAGAGCATAAGGTGAGGAAATGAGTTGGGTTGATTATTGACGGCCAATTATCTACACTAGGGATATAGGCCCGGGAGGAGTGCCCTTCGTGGGGGTCTTTCTAAGGGAACCTAATCCGTTTTTACGCATGGAGAAATCCACAGCTCGAAGAAAACCACGAAAACTCCGAACGATTAGGCCGACGGGCGCGATTGGGATCGAACCCAGCACCTCCCGTCTACCAGCTTCGAGAGCACAACCTCTCAGCCACTGGTGGGGCGGTGAGGAAATGAACATTTCAGGGAGGATTTGGAGGTTTGATTATTTACTATAAAATAGCAGCCTAACTACAAAGATAGGGCAGAAAATTTTCCAAATAATTTTAATAAATTTATATTTTTTTCATTTAATAATTTTTTGTACCTTTTAATGCAACAATATCAATATAATTTTTACGGTTTAAATTTAATAATTGAAATAAATTTATACTTAAATAAAAATATAATTAAAATTTATAATTGTTCTCAAAAAATCATAAAATTTAAACTTTTTAACAATTGATTAACTCTTTAAGCTCCAATGATCAAGTGCCAGGAGAAGCAGAAATAAAATTTCTGGTGGGTGGAGAGTTGCAGAAGATGCATTATTTATCTATTTTTACTATAAAATAACAAATAGAACAGAAGATTTAAAAAACAAATACGTGTGTTGATTTTAAACGTTGCATGCAGGTGAAGCAAGGGTGGGTAAATTGCAATTTCAGAAGGTGGTAAATTTAGATAAAATCTTCAGAAAAAAAAACCCTGCTGTAAAACTTGAAAAAAAAAAAAACTTCTGTTTGTTACTTTGCTGCAATAATAAATAAATATTCCATCTAAATTTCACCTTAAATTTCAATTTCTCACTCTCCCAATCACATACAAAGTTTAAATTCTTGAAAACTTTTCTCTTCATTTGGCAATTTTAGTTGTATTAATAAATCAATCATCAAAATTCCCCCCTTAAATTTCTGTTCCAAATTGTTACCCTTCTACGCACACGACACCACCACTTCATATACAGAAACAAAGCTCAATTTGTAAGTATATTCTTAATGTTTTTTGGTACGCTTATATTTTCATACATAACTTTTGAATGGCTACTATGAGTATGTTAAGGAACTTAATATGTTCCTTTTTGAAAATTATCTTTGAATCACTTTCATTTTTCTTTTCCAAAAAACATCAATTATTTGAATTCGACAATTCTGCCTGCATGATTATTTCTATATTTAAAGCAGCATAGCCCAATACTTAGAATATTTTATTATGTAATTCTAATAAAACACAGTAAAATTAATTTAAAATACATTAAAAATTGGACATCTTAGAGCCACCACCTCCTTTTTTTTTAAATATTTTGTCGCATTTGTTATTTTATTGTAACAATAAATAAATAATCAATTTTCTACAATAACCCTCCTGAAATTTCTACTGTCTCCTCCTCTGGCAAATAATAACCATTACAACTTAAATAGTTAAATTATTTATTTAATTAAAAAGTTATTAAATCATTAAAAGGATTAAATATTTTAAATTGTTTAAAATTATGAAAAAATATTGTTAAATTAAAAAAATATATATTAAATTACAATTTTTTTTGTTGCATTTCTTATATTTTATTACTAAATTTCGACTCTATTTGTTATTTTGTAGTTCTAGTAACTAATCATAACCAATCATTTAAATTCTCACCCCCACCTGAAATTCACCCTTTCCTATCCTTTGTTCCACCAGCACACAAGATTTTTATATGTATTCTGTGTTTAATCTTTAGTCCTATAAGTCATTTTATAGTAAAAATAGATAAATAAGATTTATTGAACTGCCCCCCACCCTGATTTCGATGATTTTTAAAAAAGCAGTAGAAATCTCTTAAAATAAACAAAATGCTCTTCTCTGCCCCACATTAGATAATAGAGACTGTCTTTTTTTCTACTCAGGGGGGAGGGGGGGGGCGTATTATGCATTAAAAGATCAAACAATGCAGGCCAATACTTTGAATTAAGAGATTGGATAAAATAATCCACATAGAAAACTAATTTAATATATTTTTAATTTCTATTAGTTTTTATGATACAGTATAGGATGCGTTATCCGGCGTCCCGGTATCCGGAAGGCTCCGAAAACCGGAATGCAAAACACTAAACGAAAAAAAAAATTCATTTAAAACAAAAATTTCTTAAAAAAAAAAAAATAAATAAATAAAAATTAAAGTGTCAGTAAAAGAAAAAATAACAAAATGATATTGCCTTCATTCATTAATTTATAAATTCAATAAATACCGTAAAATACCGATTGTAAGCCCCCCCCCCTTTTTCAAAATCAAAAAAGGTTAAATTTGGAAGGGGGGTTTATAATCCGGATTTTTTCTAAAAATCATTTAAAAACCTGTTTTTATCCTTAATTTAGAAGTAAAAAAGGTGCGAGAATCTTCCGTATTTTGGCAGAAAAAAAAAAATAAATAAAAATAAATTCCCAACCCTAAAATCTGATGGTTGATACATTAACGTATCACCATAAAAATTGATTAACAATTAAGCAGAGGTTAGTCATTAAGACTAACACGCAGACTGAAAGCGTATTAGCTGAGGTCAAATCTATTTGTAAAAATGTGTACTATGATTTATGTAAATAAAGCATTAATCTAGAAATAAAAAGGAAGTCCAATTTAAAATTAACCAAATATCTTTATTAAAAATAGAATAAAAACTAAATTTATAACATTATGAAGATCAAGATTTTTATAACAAGTACTTTAAATTCATTTCAATTAATATTTAATTTAACTGATATACAAACTCAAACTGAAATGGAACCATGGCCAGATTAAATATGTTAAGCCAATTTCCAGCACGTCAAAAATGAAATTAAACTAAGTAAGTAAACTTTAAATATTCATTATAAATAGAAACCCAATTAAAACTATTGAAAAGATTAATATACTGACGATATGATGACGATGCCGATCACGAGAAAAGAAAACATCTACCATCGTTTAATGAAACAATCCTTGAAACCTCTTAATGACAGAAGAGGGAAACTCGTTGTCTTTCCTGCACATCTTTACTATCAATACTTCGTCATCCAAACTTCCAACACTAATTAAACATGAAGTTGATAACGGCCATCGTTGAACGTGCAGACGAAAAACAATTAACACTTCTAAACGGATCACCACATTATCAACACAACGGCAGCTTATACTTGAAACAAAAATAAGTTCTTTAAAAGACGATATCTGTTTGTTATAAAGCTGAACAAAATGACCTACTAAGCTACCTGTAACTAAACATCAACTTAATAACTAAAGAAACAAAACTAAAGGTTTAAAAACAACATACACGAAGCTGATTCAAAACTTCCAGCCATCTGCTTATATACTCTCCCGTTGAAGAAAAACAAACATACTACGCAGCTCGTACACGTGCCTTCCGAACTCTAGAAGCGTCTGGGAAGTGACGCAATACGTGACAGCCGCAGTAGTGAGAATCGTATACTGATCGACGGACGCCATCTGCCGGCCTTCGGCCAAACTCTTCAGTTAACTGGTGAGAGCGAAATAACGATGTTTGGAGAATGTAAACAACAGATGTTTCCGGGAAGTTGAAATGTAATAAAGAGTTTATAAAGGATAAAACTTAAATAGAAAAGGTAAATTAAACTTATTTGAACTTATAATTTATTTAATAAAAGTAAATTATATTTGAATATAATGAAATTATGTTCAAGAATATTAAAAGATAATGAAATTTAAACATAAACATTTTAACTTAATATGATAGATTTGAAATAAGGAAATTAGGTAAATAGATGTAATGGGAATGGAATTTAACTAGAATAGTGACAATTAATAGTAATGATAGAAGTTATAAGAACAGATAAATAACCTATTTCCTAACAAAATCCTCCCCCCCCCCCCCGAAAAAAAAATAAATAAAAAAAAATCGTTTTTTAAATAATTTTCTTTTTTTCTTATTTTATTGTAACAATAAATACTATCTATCTAAAATCAATCTAAATCTGCTCTAAAAATTACTGTTTCCCCCCTTTGCCCCCCCTCCCCTTTGGTACCAAATATGTATAGTTTAACCTTTATACTTTTTAATTTTAAACTTCTTTTCAGACTTATTAAATACTCTATATTAAAAATAAGTAACTCCAACCTACCACCTAAATTAACCCATCCTCCTAAAATCCCTGCTTCTCCCTCCCTGCCCCCCCAATCTTATATCATGAAGATCCTCCCCCTCCAAATGCATCGCGTAAAAGAAAAAAAAATTAAAAAATCTTTTTTAATATTTTTCTTTTTCTTATTTTATTGTAACAATAAATAATCAATAATCTAAATCTGCTCTCAATATTACTGTTTCCCCCCTTTGCCTCCCCCTCTGGTACCAAAAATGCATAGTTTTCTTCTTAATTTTTTCGGCTCTATTTGTGATTTTTCCCCCAGCAATATTTAAATAACGATCTACATTATACCCTCCTCCCTTCCAAAAAGTCCTTTTTATTTCCTTTGTCCCCCCCCCCCCAGTACATACTTTAAAGTCTTTAAAAGTTTTTTTTTTATCTATTTAGAATTTTCTTGCAACTATAATTAAATAATTATCTAAATTGCTTCTCCCCCCCCACACCCCTAAAAATTTGCTTCTTTTTTGTGCATAAAAATTTTTTTGTATGTGAGAGGGGGGTGCTTATATTTGGGAATGGAAAAGAAAATCAAAATTGCTTAAAAGTGGGGGGGGGGGGCTTACTTTCGGGATTTTATGGTAAATATAAAAAAAATACTATACGAAAAACATTGCGATAAGAAAAAATTGAAAACAATTACGTTAGAAAAATAAAACATGTCTGTGTACAAATTTTATTTTGCTACAAGTTTCATTAAAAAAAGTTACACGTAGTTTAATGCCATTGTGTTATTCCGGAGAAATATGGTGAGCAGAAAACTGACTAACATTTCTTTTTTGTTTTGTAAAATTGAGCGTAGAAAAATTATTTCTATGCTAAGAATCGGTGAATCTGCCATTGCGATCAGCATCAATAATAACAGGTTATGGAAAGTTGCCAGATTACGCATTGATTTTAACATTTCCTTTTTATACATAAAATAATAGTTACTTGATAATTTGTAAATTTAGATTTGAAACATTTTTTCACAGTCAGAGGGATTTTCTCTGAATAAAAAACTAAAATTCTTTTTTAGAATATATTTCCAGTAAATTTTATACACATGACGTCATACTCCAATATGTGCAGCCGCAATTCACTCCAGCAGATGATCTTTAGCCCCAATCTAGGATACTTGTATAAATTTTAAACAAGCTGGACAAATGATGGCAGTTGATGCCATCTATATCTCCAAATCAAAAAATTCTGCTCCCAAAATGAAATTTTATTTATTTTTTTGTAATTTAGAATGTTTTTATTTTTTATTTTGTGCAAATAATGTATTAAATGAACAAATTTATTTATAACTAATGTATTTACATATATTATTCATATTTATCACTATTTTATGAAATTATTTCGTACATTTTTTATACATATAAAAAAGTGTTCTGAATTACGGAAAAACCCCTTATCCAGAATGCCCCAGGTCTCAAGCATTCTGGATAACGGATCCTATACTGTACCATAGTTTCTCTAATTCTCTTGGTAAGCAAGTGGCAAAAGCATAAATCCCTTATTCCATCCAAACACTTGCCTCTGATGGTTTTTGCCAAGCACAATTCTTGCCAAGTTATATCACTTTTACACCAAAAGCTCTGATCAATCAGATTACAACATGGCAAAAACTTGGTTGGGAAAAAAAAAGCTATGCAGAAAACAATTGTTTGGTATGTCCTCAGAAAGTGTGTCAAAAAAAAAAAAATCTTCAAGAATCCATGCACTTTCATTACACATCTGCTCCCTAAACTTTTCTGAAATATGCCATTTTAGAAGAAATCATACTGAGATGGGTTGCAATCTGAAATTTCATTATCAATGACAAGAATACAAGCAAAACAGCAGGATTACCAGAAACTAGTTCCCAAAAATTGGTGACTTTTTCCATCTTTTAACCTATTAAGCAAAAAAAGGCTATGATGTTTTACACTCATGCACATTTTTTCTTTCAAATCTGTTATTAAAAGGAAAAAAAGTCACCAAAGTTTGAGGATTTTTTCCTTTAATATTAACATGGCAATAAAAATTGTAATTAAGATATTGGTTTGGAGTGGGCTTGGCAAAATACATCAATCAAAAATACATTTGTTCCCTCAAAAATATCCATGTCTACATCATAGCCAGAACAATGAGAATTTAAATAATGGTACATTAAATTTACCTTATATGTACATCAAATGCTTATTTAGTCAACAATGTCACAAAATCTAGAATATGAAAATAAACAAAATGAATCAATTCTCATGGAAAGCAATTAAATAATCATGATCTTAAAATTGTACGTTTCAGTTAGCAAATTTTTAATTATTAAAATTTTAAACAACGTTGTATTATACGATATTACACATCATATTTCACTTCAATGTGACGATCCCACACAATTTGCTATCTTCAATTGGTTGGTTTATACAGCTTCTTGTGCTCTCTGTACCTTTTTGTAATTAATTATTTAGAATCTTGAATCCATTTTTTAAATTATTTTTCTATGGTTAGAAATACATTTGTCTCTACAAGCTTTTGTATCCCACAGTCATAGAAGGTTTCCTCCTGTTGTCGGAACCACATTTCAACTTCATCTTTGATCTCATCATCGTTGTGGAATTGTCATTGACACTTCCGGTATGATCTGATGCAATTCTTTCAATTTGAGACGTCTATTCGCACGAATTGCTTCCTCCGTTCTCTGAAGAAGGGCATCAGAGATCACAGATGGCCGACCTGTTCTTTGTTCGTCATGAACATCGGTCCTACCTTCAGAGAAATGACGACATCATTTCGTTACATTTTGTCGATTCATAATGTTCCCATAAACAGAAACAATTTCTTTGTGAATATCTGCTGGTCGCTGACCTCTTGCATGAAGAAAACGTATGACGGAGCGCACTTCGCAGGATTCTGAATCGGCGGAACCATTTTAAACACGACCTACTCCAACCAGAATCAACGTTGAAATGCCGAACGACTGCGAGGAGAAAGCTAACGGTTCAAGGTTAAAACCTGTGTTGCCAACTTGCTTGCCAAAACTTTTCTTTTCCTCTGGCGTACGGTGTATCTTTACTTTTTGAAATGCCCTCGTATTTTTGTAGAATTCATACAACTGTTTATGAGCTGTGTATATATATATACAAATTGATCTAAGAAGTAAGGAATAAAATCCGTCCTTCTTTTCCCATTGTACTCGACCATTTCGGCAGGGGAAAGAGGCTTAGTGCTTTAACCCCCCCCCCCTACACACACATTTCGGTATGCCATGGAGATGTGTCTGAAAATGAAAGTTAGTAAACAATTTTTACAGTCAACTCTTCCGCACCTGATTTCCGATTTAACCGAAATCGACTTGAGATTAGCTGTGATGTTACTGTGCATAAACATACTTCCGCATTGACAATCATTGCAGTGCCTGCGGGAGAGATTAAAAAACTCCTTAAATTAAACTGCTTCTAAAATTGTCAAACTTACTCGTAGGTCGTAGGTCTCTTGAATTGAGTATATATGCATTCATTTATCCAGCAACAGAGATGGAGCAATTTTTCAGTCATTTGAAAATAGATTTTGTGGTCGCAAGTAAATTAGGATGCAGGACTGAGCAGCATATTGGATTAACGAGAAAGACAAATTTGTTGCATGCCAGAAAATAAAACAAATTTATCTCAAAAAGAAAGAAACAATATCAGCCCTTTTTTCATTTCACTTTGATCTCTTCAGAGGGGGAATGGAACATATAACCTTATAACTCCCGACCCCATTGCCTTCTTTAGGTATTGTATGCTGGGGCATCACTGTGCACTAATATATGGAACTAACTAGAATGGCTGTGTGACAGGAAAAAAATTACAAATTTATCTAAAAAAAAGATAAAAATCGGGAGTTTTTTCATTTTATTTTTTATTATTTCGGGAGGGGGAGCTGTAACCCAATCAGCCCCTTCCCCTTCTTTGGAATCAATTTGGACTAATATGGGACTAACGAGAATGGCTAATTCATGGTAAAGTAGAAAACTAAATTAGAAACTTATCTCAAACAGAAAGAATAAGAAATCAACACCTTTGCCATTTCATTTTCAACTATTTCGCAAGGCGCCTGTAACCCCATTACCCCCTTCCACTTCTTTGGGTATAATGTGGTATCACTGTGCACTAACATGGAACTAAAAAGGAGAGAGGGAGTAGTCTATTGAACGATATGGGAAAAAATACAAATTTATCTCAAACAGAAGGAAAAAAGCACTATTTTTTCATTTCATTTTCGATTATTTCAGGAGGAGGGAGCTGTAATCCCATCAGCCCCTCCCCATCTTTGGATATACTGAGATGTCAATGTGAACTAATACAAGGTTAACGAGAATGGCTAGTTCGCTGTATGACAGAAGAAAAAATTACTAATTTGTCTAACAAAGTAAGGAAAAAACACTTTTTGCATTTAATTTCTGATTATTTTGGAAGGAGGGGGCTGTAACAGCATCAGCCCCTTTCTCTTCTTTGGTGTCAATGCGGACTAATGAGAATTGCTCGTCCACTGTATGATAGAAAAAAATCAGCATGTTTTTCATATCACTTTGGAAAATTTTGGGTAAAAGGGGTGGCTGTAGCCCTACCCCCCCCCCCCCCTTGGTGGGGGGGGGTGCCCATGAAATAGGTGCAACTGCCATACGTATTTGTTCTTTGAAATAGTAACAAATGAACTATGTTTGAAATGAACATATAGTCTGTTCAGGGAAGGGAGATAATGAAAGTAAACAAACAAACAGGTTGCAGAAAAATCGCCAAGGAGCCACACATTTCGCAGAAATCCCTAGTTTGGCGAATTTAATTTTTTATTTCGATTTTAAAAAGCAGAAGCCCAAACACTTCAGACAGTCTGTTTGGTGCTTCTGGCACAGCGTCAGGTTTAAGCCTCGCCAATCTGTATGTGCATTTGTTTACTTCTGTTATCTTCTTTCAGCGAATGGAGTATAGTTACTCATTTACTGGGTGGTATAAAGTGCTGCTAAATCTTGTAAAACGCCTATTGAATTTTTCAAACTATTTTATATCAGATGATACAATCGAAAATATATTTAAGCAGACAAATATATAAAGAGATAAAATACAATCTATTCTTTTAGAGAAATAGGCTAGTTTAATCATTCACACATTACAAAATTATTATAATTCATTACAACTTAAAAATTGTGATGAAGTTTTTGGGATGTTTAGAACACCCATGCGAGTGAAAAAGAATGAGTAATAAAGGGTTAAATTTTGTTTTTTTAAAGTCAACTACCATAAAATCCCGTTAATCCGCCCCCCTAAACGCGATGGAAAATCATAAAATAATCAGAGGGGTGCTTACACGGTATTAAAATTATAATATATAATATTTATGGGTGGTGGTGGTGGGGGGAGAGATGCTAATGGCTGATCATCGCAAAGTAGTATACATTATTTTAATAAAGTGACAAAAAAAAACATTTTGAAAAAAAATGATATAAAAATAGAAAAACAGTATAATTTCACGATTAATGGAGATTTTAGAATATAGAAAATTCTGGATTTCAGAAGCTTTGAAACTGGAATGCATTTAGATAAATAATAACACTGTCTGTCATTAATATGGTAACAGAATAATAAATGGAACTTAACTTAAAATAATTAAAAAACACTGAGAAATCGCAATTGAAAATGTCCTGAAATACTTTCTAGAACTAGTAACATTTTATATGGTGTCGCCATCTGTTGTAAATTAGGGAGATTAAATAACCATTTTTTAAAAATCATTTCTTATCTATAAATGCTAAATAAATAATACAAATCACAAAAATTGAGAACATACTGAACGAATTGGTAGTGTTGCCAGATTTTTTAAACGGAAAACTTTACTACCACAAAGATAGCACAAAATACACGACAAATTCGACTGTGGCGCCAGCTACTGATCAATCAATCGATACATTTTTTGTGATTGGTTTTCATAATAAAGTTAAATACGACTATAAATTCTTTGATAAAATAAATTGATTATTTTTTTAATCAAAATATTTCACACACAGCATCAAATAGACATTTTTTAACTTATTTCTTGAGAAACTTTCACTATCGATATTTTTATTACCTTCATATCGCCATGGAGATAAATTTACAGCAAAACTAATGTTTGGTTATATTGCTTTTCCAGATTGACAATAGTTGATGTTGTGTATGTTACTTTTGTGTTTGTACACTTTTGCGATATATCAAAGAATCATCACACTTTTCTGATCCGTCGGGGAAAAAAACACTCGTGAGATAAAATTTTTGGTGTTGATCTTGATGTGTGCAGCAAAATTTCTTTTGAGGGAGGGTGCTTACTCGGGATTTTTTGAATTTTCCAATTTGTTTACAAAGTGGGAAGGGGGGGGGGGGGCGCTTGATCGGGAAGGGCGGATTAATGGGATTTTATGGTATACTTTTGAAATAGGATTTCGGTTCGTGGATTTTTCTATTTCGATTCCTGCGCCAATTTTTTAATATTATCTAATAACAAACTGCAATATATTTTTAAAAACTTGCTAATTTTATATACCCAAAATCAAAAATAGAATATTTCATTATATACGATCCCAAAGTCTTTTAATATCGTTTAGAATCTGTAAAAATGTATCGTTAGTTGTTGAATTAATCGTTGATTAAATCGAAATTAAATGATGCCATTTAAAACAAGATTTGGTGAGCTATCGCAGGCGAACTGCTAACATAAAAAGTACAATCAATAAATAAATAAAACAATAATCATTTAAATGATAACACATTAAATTTACCTTATATGTACAAAAGGCTTTTTCAGTCAACAATGCCATAAAATTCAGAATGTGAAAGTGAAAAGTAACAAAATTCTCACGGAAAGCAATTAAATTATCACGATCTTAAAATCGTACTCTTCAGTTCGAAAATTTTTATTTTTTCAATTAAACTTTTGAATAACGTTCGTTGTATATGATATTACACAGATTTTACTTCAATGTGATGATCACAGGCATGAACAGGTGATCACAAAGGGGATACCTTTGGTTAGTTGTTGGGTTCGTAGTGCGAAAAATACAAGTGGAGCGGAGATACCAGAGAGTTTATACAAGTGTTAAGATTTCATCCTCACATTCACAATACAAATGGGTTTGTATGAAAAAAAATAATAATTAGAGTCGTATAATCACTAGAGGGAATTATACGGCACGTAAGTAACGCAGAAAATCTTGAATTGCGACTTTCTTACCAACATCCGTAAAGACATTTTAATCAAATTTTGTAATCGAAAGCTGCAAATGCGGCCAATGAAAATCCTTTGGTACCTAATTCTAAATTCTATGAGATACAATAAATATACACAACATACGTTGACTCATCCACTTGCTTCTTTCATATAAAATTTTTTCTAAAATCCTCCAAAGATCAGTAGACGTTCGCAGCACAACGCATGCGCTTCAGTCTAATCCCAATCTCGACCTGAACAGCGCCTTATGCGCATGCGTACCTATTTTCATCATTGAGCTCTACCGTTGCCTACTAAAATACACTCTACTGATTTTCATAGCTAGATAACACAATTGAATGTTGTCGCCCTCTATGGACAGGATAATAAAATAAAATTATAAGTAATTTAATTTAAAAACTAAAATGTATCTCACGGAATTTAAAATCAACTATCAATTAATTATACAATAATTGTTTTAACTAGTTACATTAAAATTAATTTGTAAACTTTATTTTATATATCTTTACATTTCTTATATTCTAATTTATAATCCATAATAATTTATTAATTTATAACTATCGTACGATAATTTAAATTAAATATTTATAAAAGTAATAACATTTCCATGGTGATAATTTTATTGTTGAAAAATTATCCCGAAAAAATTAAATGTTAAAATCTGCAAAAAATAAATAAATAAAAAGAAAAAAAAAATGAAAGAGAGCTATTACATTATTCAATTAGTTTATAAAGTAATACCTAAAAATAAATTGTATTTTGTTTCATAAATTTTTACCTGTTAAGTACCAATTCAAAATTTTATTAAAAATATGTAGATTTTAGAGAGGTCTCCTAGATCAAACTTTAATTTTTTTTACAAAGGCAGGTGGAATAATCACTATTTTCTGCGAAAGTTTCGAAATTTCTCAACTATTGAATTAAACTTATCCATGTGAGAATGCATTTTTCTTTCTTTCTTTAGATAAAAACAAAATTCAGAAATAAATTAAGTATTGAAACAGAAGCATCTAAAATTAATAAATATTGAACGGTCCATAAAGAAGTTTTACTTGCTTAAAGAGGTCCACTCTTTGCATCTGTAATACAAGTCAAGTTAATGTATGTAACATAATATATCCATAAGTAACTGTGCAATAAGCTTTTGTCAATAAGTCACAAGTTGTTGTGGTTCATCGCTCTCTAAACTGTCTTGATATTTTGTATATTATTAATATATAATCCTAATGTTATTCCATTTCAGCATATCAATAAAATTATAGGATTTAAGTAACATTTTAGTAATATAATCATGCAGATTTAAATATTAGCATTCAGAGACTGATTTATTAACTCGAAGACTCCTATACATACTTATTTGAGAGCTATTAGAATGCTTTATCTATATATTAACTCATGAGGTTGGTTTTAGTCTTGGGACTCCTTTGAAAATAGTGAACACAAGGTACACATTGGCGAACCCTGGATTACACTTTGGGAGGGTCTAGTATATTTTGTAGAGTCTGGGCTTGAGTCATTTTTCTTTCATTAGACTTAAGGACAGACTTTGTTTTTTTGGGGACATGTCAGACAAGCTCTTTTCTTTCCTTTTTTTTTTTTTTTTTTTTTGTAAAACTATTGTATATTTTTTGATGGAAACTTAAAAAAATTATTTTAATTTAATAAATAAACAACAAATATTTTAAAAAAAATCTACATTTTTTTATCCTTTACAGAGTTTTAAAAGTATGATATTTATAATAATCTTTTTCTTTCTTTCTAGTCTATATTCAATATTTTACTGTGTGATTATTTATGGTGTAATTCTTTATACCATGTCTTGCAAAGAAATTATCTGAAAAATTCTGTACTTAATTAGCTTGTAACAAACATGTTTCTATTTTCAATTTAAAAAGACAATTTTAAAATATGGTATAGTCTGGAAGAAAAATCAATATTTTCCCAAATTTCCGTGTTCCTAAGAACCTTTTTAAAAAAGTTAATCTTTCATAATTTTAGGAAACTTTAAGTCTTTACTAATCTCAGGGTCTGGGAGGCGCTTCAGCTTCCTTAGCTCCTTGCGTAGGTGTGCCACTGAAGGTACATATACTAAATGTCAAATTATAATTGAGTCCTTGTTATTTAAACTGATACTTGTTATGCTTGACCTGAATGCCATTCCTAAGTCAGTGGCGCAGCCAAGGGGGAGGGGGGGGTTGTGGGTTAACTCCCACCCCCACCCCCCAAGGTAAAAAAATTACTATAATAGCATCTTATATGAATCAAAATTAAAGTTAAAATTATTTTTTTTGGCTTTTCCACCTTGGTGGGATCTGCCGCGCTTTGTTAAATCAAATTCTATTCAACAATGTGATTTAATTAAATGGTGAGATTTATGAAAGTGCATATTACATGCATCGGTTAAGTCAAAACTGGTTATTTGAACTGTCACTTTGTCATAGTAAAAGTGTTTGACAGACGCTTTGAGTTATAAAAGCATTTTTAAAAGGCACTTTCTTGTTTGTTTGGATTTTTTTCCCCCTCGTAAGGGTCTTTCATTTATAGTTTTTTTTAAAAATAACCCCTGTTGTCTGAATTCTATAAATTTTTCATCAGTTATAAATACAATGGTTTTACAGACTGGGGAAAAAAACTGATATCTAAATGTAAAAGAAATGTTTTCTTTCTCGCTTCTTTTTAGGTGTGTTTGTAATTATATAAATACTTAGCACCTATACTCGTCATCTGGTCTGTACATCTGTCTGCATATAACAGCGCAAAAACTACTCAACAGAATTGTTTGAAATTTAAGATATATGTAATCGTTGCAGAATTTTGTCGAGTCACTTCAAATTTTATATGAAAATTGAATGATCAAAACTTAAAAAAAGATATTAATAAAAGTTTTCTTCATTCAATTAAATCCTATCATACGTAATCTATATAATAAAAGAAGTGCAAGTCATGTGACTGAGGAAAACAAATATGGGCTAACCACATCTTTTTTCATATGCCAAGCGGACATTTTTATTCAAAATTATTTTTTTGAATAAAATTTCATAAAAGTTACATTTTTATAGAGATAGTTCAAAAAAATGGTTTGTTTGAGAGATAAGTTACATTCAACAATGTATAGATTCTGAGGTAACTTCAGTGGAAATTAAGGTTAATCAAATATCTCAAGCCATTAGAGTAAATAAACACAAGAGATTCATTCATTATAAGTCATAAAAATATTAAATCATGGAGGAAATCATTTGCAAAGCAAGATCTCCATGGTGAAAAAAATTCTCATTTGTAAACGTTGCATACGTAATACAAAAAAAGGCATGGTCGTTTTGCTCCTAGCAGACTACACAATTCATTTCACTGAAATGATGAAGATGATTTTTTTAAATTGTGCGACTAGTTATAAAACGAACGCACCTCATATGTCACATTTAACGTACAATTTCCAACTTGTTTTTTTGTTTTGCGACGGGTCCTTTAAAATAAAAACAACAAATAAAGTTATTGTCCGAACTGTCTGAAATTTTATTCGATTCTAAATATAACTGTATCCATCCCCTCTTTAGAATTCCATGAAAAAAGTCTAAGTCTGACTAAAGTCGAAGAGAACAGAGTTACATAAAAAAAGACTAAATCACAGACTTAGTCCCATTTAATAGTGAAAACATGAGCCTAAGTTGAGTGAACCCATTCCGAAACACTTAACTTTCTTTTAGCATTTTTATCGAAAAAGTCTCAGATTTTTAAAAATTCTTTTATTCATCAGAGCATTTCAAAATTTTTGTAGGTAATGTAAATTTATCTTCCAAGATGTTTTTACAAGGTTGTGTCGGAATACAGACATTTAATTACTTTTAGCATAGAAAAAAGAT
Organism: Maratus michaelseni; assembly: GCA_963931845.1. Lineage (NCBI taxonomy): Eukaryota > Metazoa > Arthropoda > Arachnida > Araneae > Salticidae > Maratus > Maratus michaelseni. The sequence continues at coordinate 323,221,176 of OZ007595.1, read as the reverse complement.
CGCCTTCAGAAGGCGCAATATGATGTGCGGTTCTGAATAAATCGTAATTTAGATAGCTTTCAGCTGTTTCACACCTTTAAATTTCCCATTTATAATTAACTCTTTACGCCGAGCATTTTCATCTTAAAAGTAATCTCTATACTAAATTTCAAGTTTCTAAATCTAACAAATTCAACTAAATCATAATTTAGAACGCTTTTAGAAAGTTTTCTGCTCATTTCATCCTTTTAAATTTTGAATTTTTAAAAAAAATTTGTAAGGAAACATTTACTGCATAAAAGTAATCATCATGTCATATTCCAAGTTTCCATACCAATTGTATCACATAAATTGCCATTTTAGAATGCTTCTTACTCTTGTATTCTTTTAAATTTCGAATTGAAAAAATAAATCCTGGGCGAGCATTTACGTCTCTTAAGTAACATCATATAAAATTTCAAGACTATAGCCCTAAAAGTTCTAAATATATTATGATTTAAAACATTTTTAGAAGGTTTTTTGCTCTTTTTACTTTTTAAAATTTCGATTTTTTTTAAAAACCATTTTGAACGAGTATTTATATCTTAAAAGTATGTCAAAAACTAAGCATTATACCAACTGTATCACACAAATTGAAATTTTAGAACTTTTTTGTTCTTGCATCCTTTTGCACTTCGAATTTTTAGAAAACTATTCTGGATGATCATTTACATTTCTAGAGTAACAGCCGTGCCAAGTTTCACATATCTAGGACAAACACTTCCTAAATAATTGATTTTGGATCATTTTCAAACCGTTTTCCGCTCATTTCATCCTTTTAAATTTAGAATTTCTTTACAAATCATTCTTAGAGAGCATTTACATATCAAAAGTTACCACCATGCCAAATTCTAAGCTTCTATACTAAGTGTATCACACAAATCGCAAATTTAGAAAGTGTTTTTGCTCCTGCAAAGTGTTCTAGGCTAGCATTTAAGTCTCTAAAGTAACAACCATGCCAAATTTCATGTTTCTAGCCCTAACTGTACAAAAAAATTGTAATTTAGAACATTTCCTGCTCTTTTTCCCTTTTTAAATTTCGAACTTTTTAGAAACCATTTTTAGTGAGCATTTACATTTTTTTAAAGTGACGCTAGATCAAATTTCTAGAACCAACAATATCGTAGAAACCACAATTTTAGAATGTTTTTGTTCTTACACCCTTTTGGAAATTGTTGTACCAAAAAAATTGTTTGGAAATTGTTGTATAAAATATAGCCTATGTTAGAGAGGAGATGGTTACAAGAATTTTGACACCATTATTAAGGTTCAAAACAGAACTAAGATCACTTATGTGTCTTATTTTTATGGCGCTCAGCAGAATGTTGAGGGTTATCAACACAGAATCATCTAAGAATTGTTGGTAATGATTTTAAAAAAAATGTGTCTATAATTAGCTGAGATATTCATTAAAAACCCATCTTGAAAACAACGGCATGGATCAAAACAGTGTTGCTACTTTGCGACCTTCTTTTGAAATGTCCTTGGCATAATGCTAACATTAAACTTTGTATAGGATCTTTGCTTTTGGTAAGACGAATCATAGTCAGAATCAACATTTTTCATTCCAACTGAATTCAATTATTGAAGGCAAATATTGAAAAATAATTCATAGACTAATTCCAAGACATTAAGAGTCAATTTTGAAACAACAATCGCTTATAATTCAATGTATAATTCATTTATAATGAAAAAACTTTTCAATAACAAATCACTTGAATTATCATGCTTCCATATGCTTTCATTTTTGAAAATGAATCAGAAAGTTTCACGTTGTTCAGCATACTTTTTTTAAATGCTTTAAAATTGTCTACTATTATGTCAAATATGATTGACAATTAACTTTTTGTGTGAAACTCAGCGACTTCTTCTTAAGGCTCCCGTTGAGTAAGCGCTCGGCAATACGGTGCTAATGTTAAACCTATGGAAGACCATTTCGCTGATTTCTCATTGGCATTTGCATATTTTTGAATTTTTCTTTTTGCACATGATATTTCAGACCATAACACATTTCCGCCATTTATTAAATTTTCGATTTTTGTTGCTGTTTGATTTGATATTATTTTCAATTTTGGAACTCGAAAAACTGAGGTATATTTTCATTCATAGCTTGGTAAAAATTTATCCATGAAAAATTCTGAAAATTTAAGCACTAATGGCTGTAGCTTAAACCTTGAGCTTTTCAGCTAATTTTGTTTCATAATTTTATACCAATTAGGGAATGTAAAATCAGTGAAATGGACAGCAATTTTTAATGAAAATCTAAGCAAAATCGCTAAAATACCCACCTGTACAAACCCCACCCATCTCAAATTGATTGTTGAGAAAAGCTCCCTTCCCTTCCCTACTCCAGTGCAAAGGATTGTTTGTAGAGGGGGTGAAAGAAGAAACATTTTCTTTTCAAATGGACATCTGGTATTTTAAAATGTACTAAACATTACTAGTTAGACATCAATTTCTCAAAGCAAAATTGAAGAGTTTTATGTTTTTCTCTCTCTATAGAGCACAGGCACGCGATGTTGCGCTTCAGCTGCTGGATTATTTGGGAGGCAGAAACCATCCCTATCCTAGTGTAATTTTCTCTAATAAAAGTGTATTAGTGGGCTTTTATTTCTCTGTTCTTTTTCGAATATATTTTTAAATTAGAATTTTAAAGATTTTAAACAGTGTTCTATGGCGGAACAGGCCCAAGGAGGGGGGGGAAGCAGAAAGTTTGGGGGTGAGAGGAGATATTTTAGATGATTGATTATTTGTGTATTGTTATTACACTGTAACGAATACGGCACTTTTTTTTAAAATAGATGGTTTTAAGATTTTTAATTTTGTATGCGGGAAGGAAAAGGGGGAGGACAGAAATTTCAGGGGAAGGGGAATAATTTATATGGCTGATTATTTATTTATGGTCACTACAGAGCAACGAATAGGACAGAAGATATTTTATATAAAAATAACTTAAAGATTTAATTTTTTTGTATGCTGGGGGGGGGGGGGAAGCAAAGAGGAAGAAGCGTAAATTTGGGGAGTTAGGGGAGTAATTTAGGGGATTATTTATTTATTTTTATTAATGAGTAATGGATGTTGCAATTTTTTTAAACAATTTTCTTTAAATATTTGAAAATATGTGTGCTGGAGAAAAGGGGGGGGGGGAGTGAGAGAACGAAGGAGTTGAAAATTCAGGTATAGGGGATAATTTATATGATTATTTTTTTGCTGCTAGAGAGCAATAAATCAAACAGATTTTTTTTTTTAAATATAAAATAAAAGTTTAAAATATTTTACGCTCCTTTGTATGCTGGAGGGGGAGGGGGTGGGGTAAGGAGGAGTGAAACTTAAATTTGGGGAGTTATGGGGTTAATTTAGGGCATTATTTATTTATTTTTATTAGTGAATAACGAATGTAACAATTTTTTTAATTAAAATATTTTAAATATTTAAAAATATGTGTGCTGGAAGGGGGGGGGCTAAGGAGTGAAGAGTAAATTTAGGGAGTTAGGGGCGTATTTTATGGGATAATTTATTTATTTTTATTAGTGAGTAACGAATGTAGCTTTAAAAAAAAAAAAAATAAATAAATATTTGAAAATATGTGTGCTGGACAGGAGGTCGGGGGGGGGGGGGGGGGGGCAAGAGGAAAGCAGAAATTTCGGGGTAAGGGGAGAATTTATATGATATATTATTTATTGTCACTGGAGAGAGCAACAAATAGGACAAAATATTTTTATATAAAATCAAATATTTTAAAATAATTACAACTTCTTTGTATGCTGGGTGGGGAGGGGAGGGCAAGGAGAGAAGCGTAAATTTGGGAGGTTGGAGATGGGGTTAATTTAGATTATTATTTATTTATTGTTATTAGTGAGAATCAAACAGGGCAGAATTTTTTAAATAAAGAATTTGAAGATATGGAACTCCGTACGATGGAAAGGGGGCGCAAAAGGGGGAAGCATAAATTTTGGCGAGAGGGGGTTGATGTACTTGATTGATTACTGATTTATTATCACTAGACAGTAACAAATAGGGCAGGATTCTTATGCTATGGAAATTTAAAAAAAATTAAAGATTTTAAATTCATTTACAGGTTGGGTGGGGGGCTTTGCGTTTAAAAATGAGCCAGAAAATGTATCAAAGTTTCATGTTGTTGAGCAGGTCATCTGATAATCGCCTTAAAAAATATACTAGCTGACCCCCGCCCGGCGTTGCCCTGGCTCGTGATAATGAATAATGATAAAAAAAAATCAAGTTTTTATTATTTTATATCCTTAACCCGAATTCATATAAAATTATATTTTTAATGAAAAAGTCGTGAAAAAATATTGATATATAGTGCTAAAAACGCTCATTTTCTTTCTTTCTTTCTTTTTTTTTTCCCCCGGAGTCGTTTCATAGTTTTAAGATAAAAAGTTCTTTTGTCCGAACTCTTTGAAATCTTTATTGGTGATAAATGAAACTGTTTTACTGCCCATGTAAACATTTTGTGAAAAAATATTGTTATCTAGTTGTAAAAGAAATGTTTTCTTCTTGCTTTTTTATTTGTTTTCGCGTCGACTCCTTTAACATAGCAATAAAAAGTAGTTCTCATCTTCCGAACTCTCTGACATTTCAATCGGTTATAAATATAACCTTCTTTAAAATTTTGCGAAAAAATATGCATGAAAACATGAGTTCTTTAAAAAAAAAAAAGCTTTAATCTTTCAACCTCAGAGCAAAAATAAATTAGAAGGTCTATGCTTTCAAAACAATGCAATGGTACGGCTTCATCCATTTTCAATCCCCTTGATAAACAGGTGAGGGTTGGCTTAATCAATCAGGTTTCCCGTTTCTGAGGGTAGAAGGCTTCAAAAACCCTAAGTTAGCTTTGCCTGACCAAACACATAAGATATGAATTATGGCAATAGTGTTTATTTGAAATTAAAACAATTCAATTGCTAGAATTAAAATATTTTATAATGCATGTACGTTCATATAGGCGCCCACTACAAGGATGACAAGAGGTCATGAGTCTCCCTTAGAGATGCAACAAACAGCCATCTGGCCAAATACAGAATATCTCATAATATAAAATTACTAGTGTGGGCTAAATTTTAGTATTTTTGAAAATGTTATGTCCAATTAAAATATAATCTTTTTTAACTAAGAAAAGTTGATATTGTTTGTTATAGATAGATTTTTTTCTGTCAGGTTCGGGTTAGCTTAAATTTCAGGTTCGGCTCGGGTTGCAGTTCGCCGGAAATAATTTTATTGTCTTTGGATCGGATTGCGGTTCTTTGGAATTTTTTGTCGGGTTCATGTCGGGTATCTGACTAACTTCAGTTTTCAGTTCAGGTCATTCTTCAATTAGCCTAGCAGTATCTAGGCTCTTTGAAATAAGCATAAAAAATATCAGACTGGTTGAGAAATAAATGACCATATTCCTATTAGCCTAACTCTCTTCAGGCTCTTTGTAATAAGCCTAAAAACATTAGGCTGATTCTAGAAAGGAAGATGATTCTCTAATTAGGCCCGGCTCTTTGAAAACAGCCTAGGCTCTTTGCAAAGAGCTGTATTTCACAATTAACCTACGACATAAATATGGTAATATAAATATAATAATTATGTTTGAAGACAGTTTATTTTGTACAAATCTTGGCTTATATATGCATACAAGACTGTGTAATTTTTGATAAAAATAAATTTAATATTCAACGGAAATATTACAAAGGGAAAAAATAAAAACGGAAATTTAAATGTAAAAATTTATGTTTATTTTCTATTTTTTATATTTCTTCCATGCTTACTTTTTCAATTTGAATGAAAATCAGTATACCCATTACCGTATTCTATTGTAGATAATAAGTCGGTAACGATGTATCTCACGATGCAATGGAGGTTGTTTTTTTTGGTTTTCTTTTCCCCAGTATTGGGCAGAAAATATAGATTGTTGGATGAAAATAACTATAAAAAACTATATTATTCGCAGATTGGATTTATGCGCTTGATCAATAAATAAAATTAAAATCATACTTTATTTTCATTTTAAGGGTATATTTTGCATGATATAGTGAAGCCAGATTGGGTCAATAAATTCCCTTCTGTAATTTTTTGAATTTTTAAAATATTTTTTAAGGGGTGTCTCAGCATATCTATATTGTTATTGTGAAGTTCTACAAAACTTTAGAAAAAAAGTCTTTATCTAAGTATTTATATTCCAAGGCATCATAGAAACTCGACAGAGTTTCTCGCCAAGCATAAGAAACAGCAATGCATTGAACCGTAAATGAAAGGAATTTCTGCCAATGGATGCCAAACGATTTTACAATTTTTTTTTTTAACTCTGTCTAGTTTATATTTTGCGGACGAGACAAAACGGGTTTTTGACACATCTATATCTTGCGTTCTATTTATGATAGAAACAAAATTCTTGATTCTATGGAATGGGGCGTGCCACGGGACTAAGAATTCAAAAGTAAAGCAAAATCCGACGAATAGTTTTTCAGTAAATGCGATTTTAAAAGTGCTGTTTTTTGCACTTTTTAAATCTTGTTCAGACCAAAAACTGTTGACAGGGCTACAGCAATGTGTAATTATCGGATTTTTACGCGGTTTACGTTATTTGAATCGTTTTTATGAGTAGTTCGGACCTTTGTAAGTTTCATGTAAAAATATTAATTAGTTTTTGATTTATATCAGTTTAAAGTTGTTGATTCCTATACTAAACATAGAGCAAAAAACTGTTGACAGGGCTACAGCAATGTGTAATTATCGGATTTTTATGCGGTTTACGTTATTTGAATCGTTTTTATGAGTAGTTCAAACCTTTGTAAGTTTCATGTAAAAATATTAATTAGTTTTTGATTTATATCAGTTTAAAGTTATTGATTCCTATACTTAACATAGAGCAAAAAACTGTTGACAGGGCTACAGCAATGTGAAACTATCGGATTTTTACGCGGTTTACGTTATTTGAATCGTTTTTATGAGTAGTTCAAACCTTTGTAAGTTTCATGTAAAAATATTATAATTAGTTTTTGATTTATATCAGTTTAAAGTTATTGATTCCTATACTTAACATAGAACAAAAAAAAAAAATAAATGACCCAACTCTTTTAGGAATGGAGTACACATGATATTAAGATATGTTATTACACTCGACCCAAGTAAGCTTCCTATTATAAAAAATCTTAACATTTAAGGTTCGTTTACAGGGTCTCACAAAAGATCTTTTGATATAGGGCTAAAGAGTTGTGTAATTATCCGATTTTTATGCGGTTTGCAGTATTTGAATTGTTTTTATAAGTAGTTCAAATGTTTAATATTTCTTGTAAAATTTTTAATTAGTTTTTTATGTATACCACTTTAAAGTGATTTATTCCTATACTTAAGATGAAGCAAACAAAATATTAAATGGTCTAACTCTTTTCAAAAAGAACGTATGCGCATGATGTTAAAATATGTTACTACGAACTACCTAAGTTAGTTTCCTATTGTAAAACAGAAGTGTAGAATTTACTGTTCGTTTACATTGTAACTCAAAAGATTTTTTAATAAGACTAAAAAGTTGTGTAATTAGCAAATTTTTACATTGAAGTACATGATTCCTGTACTTAACACAGAGGAAAAACACTAGTAAATTGCATAACTTTTGTCAAATTCGCTATATACACAAGATATTTAAATATGTTTCTACATCCTCTCTATTGTAAAGCGGCATTGAAGCATATACGTTTCGTTTACAGAGTCTCTTAGAAGATCTTGATTACACTACAACCGATGTATATTTACTGAGTGAGATGTATTTTAATGATTTTACACTGTGTCAATCTCTGTAAGGTTTCATTATCTTGCTTTAAAATTTAATATAAGATCATTTTGTCCGTCTGAAATCTCGTCGATGTTAAGCTCTAAATCTATTAATATATAGTATTTTCATCGATTAAAAAAAACTGTGTTTATTTATAAATATATAATTCTAGCGTATTAGGAATTGATTGAAATAGCGATTACAAAATTCCAACTTTACGTTCATGCGCTGAGTAATAGAATGTAAAAATGTTGATACCCCAAGATTACAAGTTTTGCGTTTAAATATTTGCCGTTCATCGAATCTCCGGCTATGACGAACTTAAAATGCTAAATTTCGTATACAATAGGTGATCGGTAACGAACTGTTCGGTTTACGAACAAATCGATTAACAAACACTTTCGCGTGAGATTTTTATGTTCGGAGAACGAACTCCTCTCGAAACAAAGCCATGATGAAGCAATGCCGTGTTTCATATTTGCCAAGCTATACTTATTGCCTCTATTGTCAACTTTGAGAACATTTTAACAGTTGCATACATATGTCCTAATTAATTTATGGACTGCCGGAGATTGGGGACCTATATTTTAGGATCACCGAATTGGAATGAACAAACTATATGAACAGAAATCACTTTAATAGTTTTTATACTTTTGCAAACGTTGCGAATTTTATATTTTTCAAATTCTCGAAACGTTGAGTTAAAAAATTTAAACAAATAAAAAACTTCTAAGGTGCTCAGTAATTTTCAAAAATAATATATTTAATATGTTAGTATAAAAATCCCTGTAAATTTTTATACTAATAGAAATAGGTTCGTAGGAAAAAAAAATGTTGATTATTCTCGGTAAAGTATGCTCCATAAACTTATCGTTGTAGTTGACCGAAAAAAAGTGCTTTTTATTTTTCCACATTTTTCTGAAACTGTAGTATTTTAATTAGTTTGTAAACTACTGTAAAATTGTATAATTTTTTGTTTTTGAATGTATATAAACGGAAGAGTGATATAAACAAAAGAAAAAGGAAAATAAATATGTCATAAATAATCTGATGAATACAATGTAAGGAAATTAATATAAAAGTTTCCCAGTTGTTATGGTAGCGACATATACATTGGAATAAGTCACTCAATAAATTGTATAATTCTGATGTATTCTGTTTATAGCATCACTATTATTTTTTTTGCCCCTTTTATCTTTTCTTTTCTGAATAAAAATGGAATCCGTATAATTGAAATTAAATACCTTACAAAAAGGAGTGATATCTCATCAAAAACAACTCGTTGTAAATGATCCCGCCAAGCCACAAACCTAAAACGTCAGTCACAAAAAGAAGTGATATCACATAAAAAGAAGCGATATAGAAGTGCATACTCCGAGTCCTGTGTAAAAATCTATCACCACTCATAATGTTTCCAAAGGACTCGGAGTGAGGTACTTATATACTGGTGAGGATAGATATTTTAGAGAAATCTGTAGGCTGAAATTTTGTATGTAAAGGGAGAACATGCGTTTCCGGAAAAACATGGCTAACCAATCTGCCATACCAAATAACGCATACAAAATTTCAGCCTACAGATTTCTCATAAGACGAGCCTTTATAATATGTACTGAAAATAAATTGAATAATGAATTAGATAATATTCGTAAAATTGTTTATAATAATGGTTTTAAAGTACACCATATTAATAAATTAATCATGGATATCACCAATAATAAGAAACCAGAAAAGAAAGATGATTCGCAAAAATACAAACTTTATACTCTCCAATATTATCCAAGCTTTTTTGAAAAATTAAAACACAGCCTTAAACGTTTCAATATCTGCTTAATAGCCAAACCACCTAAGAAATTAAAGAATATTATTTGCAGTAAAATTGACCCAATTAATTTTGAGAATTATTCAGGAGTATATGAAATACCTTTTATTAAAGAAGACGGATCCAAGAATTACTACATAGGCATGACCAGCAGGAAATTTAATTGCAGAAAAAAAGAGCATATAGCTGATATTAAATACAATAGAAAAACTACAGCCCTGGCAAGATTATATCAAGAAGAAACCATCCAAATAAATTTCAATGAAAGTAAAATAATATTTCCCTCCAGTCTATATTATCCATCCATAATAAGAGAAACCATAGAGATACTCACGCGCAAAAATACAATATGTAACGATGCGGCATCTTTCAATTTACCGAAACTGTGGCTAGAATTACTCCATGGTCGACGATATGAAAATAAACAATCAAGTAAAAATAATAGATAACGTGCATAATTAAAAAAAAGTACATGAAAATAATAACTTCAAAGCCAGTGCAGCTTTAGAATATTCTCATTTTGTTTTTGAAAATGACTCGGAAAGAGTCGAAACATGTAAAACAACTAATAAAGGTTATTTTAATTTGTATTATAGTTGTTAATTTTACACCTTTAGCATTTAAAAGTAATGTAGGTATCCACGTTGATTTTTCGGTCGGCTTTGTCAGCGGGATTTTTGTCCTACACAAATGAAATAACGCATTTGCTCTTAATATAACTGATATATATTTAAATTCTGGCTTAAAGTTTTTTTGAATATTACAAACAAATTTTGGGTTTTTTCAAATGTTTTGAGCTTTATATATATAGAGAGAGCCATCCCTTGAACTAAGCCGTTGCACACTTTACACACGCTCTGCGCTGGTTTAGTGTATATTTATGTTATATATCTTATGTAACATATATATATATATTATAACACGCACACACACACACACATATATATATATTATAAGAATTATGCGATTAAATTCACTGTAATTTACAATTTATGATCACAAGTTCTTGCTTCTTCGCTCAACAATGCCAAACTTTCTGACAAATTCTAAGAAATATGGGCACTGGCAAAATCAAATCTAGGTGCAAGATTGTACAGATGTGCCTATGGCCCACAATCTAGAATATAAACATGAAATAAACTAAATTAAAAGGGTTTTTTTTTGGGGGGGGAGGGGGGATATCAGTATTTAATTATCTTAAAAGCACACACACACACACAGAAAAAAACATTATTGTGTATGAGTGATGAATGTTACAAATGCCATTTGAGGATGTTGAAACTTTTTCAAACACAGCGAAATTAAAACATTTTATTACAGCTGACAACAGCTCATTTCCTACAGAGAATAATACACATAACATTTATAATTACTCTAGAGATTCACACAAAATAATTTTGATATCTGTCATCCCCCCCCCCCCCTCCCCAAACTTTCTTTTAAGGCAAATTTTATATACATGAAGGTAAAATGGCAACCAGAATTAAAAAAATTTTCTTTTTTTTTCGGGGGGAGGGAGGAGTAGTTTCACTTTTTATTAGTATTTAATTATTCTAATAGCACGCGCGCGCACACACACACACACAAAGAATGGTGTATGAGCAATGGATGTTACAAGTGAAATGTGAAATATTTTATTACAGCTCATTTCCTATAGAAAATAATACATATAACATTTATAACTATTTTTGATATTCCCACAAAATAATTTGGATTTCTGCCACCCTCCCACCCACCTTCCTTCTAAGGCAAATTTTAGATACATGAAGGTAAAATGACAAACCAAATTAAAACTTAATTTTTTTATCTTTAGGGAAATAATGCATGGAGATTTTATTATCATCTGGATCAAAATAGTCCGCTCTACTGTTGATATTGCAGAAAGGCACGCAGCACTTCATATTTGTTAAGATATTAAGCCAAAATTGAAAAAATTCGAATCATAGCACGCATTAAATGAGAGCAGTTTGTTGTATTCACCACGAGACGTCAAACGCTCGCTTCGAAAATCCACACGCAGAAATCGAGGAATGGTTCCGGTTAGGGCTCCTATAATACAGGCTGAATTATCAAGCATTTTGATGCCCACTTACCGTTTGTTGCCCATTGTTGCCTATGAGACGAGAAATGTCAAAACGATTATCGAGTTACAAAATCGCTTAAAATGGACGGTTGTTTCACATAAAATTGTTCTAATCTGTCAAGGAGTGGATTTAGAATATTTAAAACCCATATAAATGAAGAAAGGTGGAATAATTTGTCTATAAATGCTAGAAGAATAGATCAGGATTGAAGAATTTCGCCAAATGCTACACCAACCAGATCACTTGTATATAATAATTAGAAATTTAAAGATTTTACACTTTACACTTTGAATTTTGCGCCGAGTGCAGGGGGGGGGGGTGGTCAAAAAGAAAAAACTGAAAGTTGAGAGTAGGGTGGGGGTGGAGGGGAGAGCCTGATTGAAATGATTATATATTTCTTGTTTGAAAAAAGTAACAGACACATAAGAAAAAAAAAAAAAAGGGATTTTTAATTTCATCAGCTGCAGAAAGGAGGGGGGGGGGGCAGATATTTTATTATTTTTTTGCTGGGAAGGGGAAATTTTGACGATTCATTATTTATTTACTGTTATTGTAAAATTACTAATAGGGCAGAAAATTTTTTAAACTAAAGAGTTTTGAAAAAACACAATGCAAACACTGATAAAAATTTATTTGTTACTGTAACAGTACTATACAGAGGATAAAAAAACAGTTGAAAAACTATACCTTGTTTTTATATAGTAACAAATAAATTTTTATCAATGTGTTTGCATTGTGTTTTTTCAAGTTTAAGAAGGTGAATTTGACGTTTTTACTACATGGAATTTTCTATATATTTTTAATTGAAAGAGTTTGTTTAATGTGGTTTTCAAATTCCCTGCTCATGAGCGCAAAACTTTTTGACATATTTTCTTACTCCTTTTTAAACGAAAAGGAATAAAATTGGCAGAACTGACTATTGAAGCGATTTGGAATCGAATAGCGTTTTCTAGTTTTTGATAAATAAATTATTTATGGAGTAATAAGCGATCATTGTCATGTGACGACAAGCTCCTCCCTTTCTCGTGCTGCCTCGTCGGGAATTCGATTCAAACCGTCCACTTTGACAGTATTTTCTGAAAGATCTTAAGAAGACCTGCTCATTTTATGTGTTTTTGAACAAAAATGAATTCAGAAATATGTCAGAAAGTAGTTTCTTTGGATTTGAGAACAGAGGGGAGGAGGCGAGATCGGTAATTTCGAAAAAGGGGAATTTAAATAATTGGTCATTTATTGTTGCAATAAAGTAATAAATGAGTAGACAAAAATTTTTTGTTTACAAATTTTAAACTTTTACGTGCTGGGTTGGTTGAAATTTTTGGATTGTAGGGATGTGTGTATGTGTGTGTGTAGTGGGGGGGGGGGGGGTGTAGAGATTGAGATGACGTTAAAAGAAAACAAATTATTATTCGAAACGCGGAAGGTTCTCATTCTTCATCATTATTATTATTTTTTTTAATAAGGATTATTTTACATTCGATTAAATCGTAAAAACTGAATATCTAACATACAAAATTTATTCCCTAAAATATCAGCATTTTAAGACTCTTTTATTAATAACAAACTTAACGTCATACTGAAAGTAATAAAAATATAAGAGTCCAATGCATGTGAATATATATTTTCACATTAAATCAAATTTAGAATTAGTTACATTTATATTGTCATTCTTAATTATTTATGTAAAGCAAAGCCATAAATATTAATTGATGAAAATGAATTTTTAATTTTAATATATTATTATACAAAAGCATAATTACATGTTGTTTTTTACTTTAATGTATGGCACTATAAAATATCTTAGCTATTTATTCTTATATTTTTGCATGCGATTAAGTAACTAAATTCACTCGCCATCTACGCGATAAGATGCCAAGTCAGGCTTCCGCTTGAGCAACTAAATGGACGCGTGAGCCAGCCCGGTATATAGGAGCCTTTAGTTCCGGTCATTCTGAAGTCAGCAGATACCTATTTTGGGGTTACTTAATGAGTTTTTGTGACAGGGATCTTCCGGTGCAAGAAGTTAAAAAACACGCCCTCATCGTAATATATCACTATAACTTGACAGTCCGACAATTTTTTTTCACCCTGATTGGGTGCAAAATTTCCTCAATGCAACGCCTTCACCCCTTAAGCATGATTGGTTCTCTGCCAAGTTTAAACTTTGTATAAGCTTTTTGTTTTAGCGGGAGATCTATTCATTGTTTTACATTCCAATACCAATAAAATTAAATTATGGCATGTGGTATTGTTTTAAGTATGTGTCGATGTGAGTATATTGTCTTTGAATAGTTCTGATATTTTGTGTGAAATCCTTTGTACGCAAATAAAACTCGCATATGGCATATGACCAATTACTTTTTTTAATCCGTTCTGTAGTTCCAGAATTAACCCCTGCAAAAAGAACAAACGTTGTTGTTTTGTAATATTAGTATAGATACGACTTCAATTCAAACTCAGATATTTTTAGAAAACTTTAACAATAATAAATATATTTTAATGAAATTATCATCAGATTTACATTATGTAATGCGAAATCCAATGTCATGTGAAGTACTGGAAGGGCACAGTAATTTGGCCTACAATACCGTGTTTAATATCAACTGCATTCCAAAACATCAATTACCTAACTGAGTTGTTACATTTGACAAAAAGCAAGCTAAGTAAGTCTATTGAAAATTATGTTAAATTAGTTTCATTATTATTAAAGTTAGGAATAAGAATTTGTGATTCTCTTGTAATGAAACCTTGTGTATTTTTGATTGAACAAATGGATTGCAACTCTGTTATTTTCTATGTAAAAATTATTTGCTGTACTGTGCTCCTCCATCTTAAAGTTTGCCCCTCATCATTTTTAAACACTTTATAAATCTAATCTAGTTTCGTGTTATTTCATTGGTGCATTTTATAGTTTGCAACTCTAATATTGTAAACGCTGTTTAACTGAATCATAACAAACATAATTGCGGAGAAAAACATTATGATTTCATTCCTTTGAAAGACTGAATCCATTAACTGGTGATTCCTATAACTGGCAAACACATTTATCAGAAACTCAACCCCCCCCCCCCCCCCCTAGAACCGAATTCTGGCTGCACCCCTGCCTAAGTTATAAATTTTGATTTAGTGGTATGCCAGTTTAAAAGTTTAGGAATCACTGCATTGAGGATATAAGGAGAAAAAAGTTTAAACTCACAAATTGTAATTTTGCTCTCCACTTTAAAAAAACAAACAAACAAATAGGGATGTGACGAATAGTGATTTGGCCAAACAGCAACTTTAAATTTATTTTTTAAATCATAAAATACCTTGTTCAATTCATATTTTCAATTTTATTTAAATTCTTAATTTTATCATTAAAGAAATCATTATGAAGGCCAGATGAGAAAAATGTTATATTTTTAAGTTAAATTATTCATGAATATAAATGTAAAATACATTTTGCATTTTATTACTGTAAAATCCGATTGTAAGCCCTCCCTTTTTCAAAACCAAAAAGGGTTGAATGTGGGAGGGGGACTTAGAACCGAGATTTAAAAAAAAAATTACTTTTTATAAATTATTTAGAAGTAAAAATCTCTGACAGCTCGGCCTACAGGCACAGGTAGATTTCAAAGATGCAAACCGTGGGGTGCCTGTTTGTTGGGAATTGCGGAAGAAATGACCTTTTTGCCAGTCGAGGGGGGACGGTGTCCCCTCACTTTTTTATTTTATGTCGAGCGTCCCCTTACTTTTTATTTTCAAGGGGGACGCTAGAGACGCGAGAGGGCGCCATCTTTTCAAACTTACTAATTTTTTTTTAATTATGAGCACACCAATAAATCAACAATTTTAAGAAATAAGGCATTGATTTTTAATACTTTTCAACAACATGGAAAGTATTTACGGTGTCAGATCGCTTGTCTGTCTACATCTGTTCGCATTCTACTTGTAACTTCCAAAAGTTTGCTTGAATTTCGACAAAATTTTGTGTATATTTTTTCAATGTAGCCTTATCACTATTGTGAATTATGTGTATAGCATCAGTATTTCGTTTACGAGTGATAAAAAAAGAGCTATTTCATATTACTGTTTACTGGGCGGAGATTGTTGGAAATACACATAAATGAAGTAATGCCGTATGGTATTGAAATTCGTTACAACATATTCCCTATCAAAAATAGCATTTATCGTTCGTTCACAGGGACGTTAAAAAGTGTTTTGAAAGTATTGTTTGCAATGCATGGAAAACGGTGCACGAAACATTTATAGTTATTTTACAAGGCCAAAGAATCCGGACACATTGTCAAACGTGGGTTCAGTTGCTCGAAACGTGTTTTCGATTATATTTTGTATTTTTCAGCTGAAGAAAATATTTATTTGCTAAGTGATATGTAAATGATATTCGTATACAGGGCCACACAAAAATAATCCAAATACACTACTGTCATGGCCGGATATTTCTTGAAATGCGTTTTGCAGCTGGTTTAAATTTTAGTGTGTTATGTGATGAGCATATGATCATTAATTTCTATACATGACCACTCAAAATAATTCGAATGAATACGTTACCATTTATAGATAATTATTACTTGGTATGTGTTTAAACTGAACGAAATTATATTTTCGATAAAAAAATATAAAAAAAACGCTAGACATGCTTTTCTTTCACACATTGTTGCACCAAATTAATTTTACAAACATTTGTGTGTAATGAATATAATATATATTAGCCGGTATACAGTGTGTCTGTGTATTATAAAAGTTGACACGCACTTTAATTTGTTACCTGCTGGAGATAAGTAGATAACGTACATTATAAAAAAGTTTAAAATAAAGTAAACAAAAAATAATATTGAAATAATATTGTCAATGAAATAATTATCTTGTTAATTTTCAAACAATAACTCTTTATGCGGCTCTTCTATTCAAAATTTGTCAGTCAGAAAAATTTTCCTTTTTGCTGCAATAAAATCATTAAAAATCTGCATATATTTAAAATTAAATTTAAAAAATGAAGGAAGAAAGCTGACTTATAAAACCTTTTCGAACCATTTAAATATTACTTTATCAGTGAAAATGGTCCTGTGCACATATTGGCGATAGCATTTTTAGAACAAAATTAAATATTAAAGAAAAAGAAAAAAAAATGCATCGCAAGTGTATCTACATAAAAAGCTGCATGGGCAGAAATCATGTAAAGAGACAGTGTAGTTTTAAAACTTACAAATAAAAAAAAATAATAAGAAGAATTGGCTAAGCATGCTCTATGTATTTTCCGTCAGCTGCAATACATAACTGGGGGGTCAACTGCACATGTTTATTATCATAACTGTTACTGTTACCTTCTTGTAATACCTCATAGCTTTTCTAATTTGATATATAGTCGTTGTCCCCTTCTTCTCCCTGCATATTTCCTACCTTATTTTAAACTTTTTTGCATCTTACATTGACTACTTATCTTCAAGTTTAAATTTTTTCGGACGCCCTGTAAAAGTCGACCTTAGCTCAAACTTGAAGACTTTGTCAAAAAAAATGCAATGCTTTGATAGCAACGTGGTTCAAAGTAGTTTGTAGTGACAAAACTTGATGCTTTTAATTTATAATAGTAATTTAACTTTAATGAATAATAATCTGTTTAATCTTCTAATTCATTCTAATCTTTAACGATTCATCCTTATCTAAGTGAAAATCACAGCCTTAATCAAAATTTGGAAAGTGGTAAATCATAGAATGGCTACTGATACAAAATCTAGAAAATATAAAGAGGTGAAAATTTTTTTTGAAAATAAGTATTTCTGTAAAGTTCATTGAAAGAGGGAAAATAATACATATTATTAAACTGTGAGAGAATTAAATATATTGCTGTTGTTTTCAACCCATTTTCCCCCTTTTATTTAAATATTTAATAAATAAAAGAAATTAATTTGAGCCACTTTTTTACCCGCTTTCCAAAAAAAATCTTACATTTCTGTATCTATGTGACAGTCAAATCTTGTGATTCATTTTTCACCCATTTCCTGTTGACGTAGAGCTTTGAAATTTGGAATATATATATATATGTATACCTGAGGAAAATACATGAATTGGACATTAATTTTTTAAAAATTAGATCAGTAAGGGGGGGGGGGGGGTCGGTCAACGTCGGCACAAACATGGCACTTACCCCCATAGAAATAACATTACGATTGTTTAATTGAAAAAAATAGCTCCATTGTTTCAAAATTCATCCATTTTCACCACATTGCTGCCCGCATCAGTATGACATCATTGAGCGATGCACACATTTGTGCTTTATAATATAAGTTGACTTTTTGTGAATTTTACTGAAAGTATGTTTTTTTTCTATATTTAATTTATTTTTATTAACGTTAAAAGTAATTTTATTAGGAAAGTGTTTCTTAAATAAGTCATCTGGCACAAGCATAAGTATTATTTGCCATAGGAACTCTACTTCAAAATTATATCTTTAAAAAATTTCTGCTCAATTCTTTAAACACTTATAGAATGGCATGGATTCAAATCAATTTATAACTAGAGTAGACTTTTATATCGCTATTAATAGTGTGGTAACATTCACTAAGACGATTTCCACATTAAAATTTCAATTCATCGTAGAGAATATTTACGAGTTAAATAACTTCTATGTCAAATTTGAAGTTTCTAGTACTGATAGTTTCAGAAGAATAACAACTTTAAAAAGTTTTCGGCTTATATCAGCACTTAAAATTTCGAATATTTTAAAAGACATTCTTCGTGAGCATCTGCATGTTAATAGCTACCAGATAAATCGTGATGAACCGAGTTTAGAAGATTTACTTCAGGGCTCCTAAATGGTCCGCTTTTTGAATACCAGTATTTTCTTAGAAAAATTTTATTTTTAGATTTTTCTTGTAAATTTTGCAGAAACAACCTTCGGAAGTAAATTTTTGCAGAAAAGTTTTAGAAACCTACTAAGAAATTTTCTGTTAAAAAATATTGGTATTCAGTTTGTGAACCATTTGAGAGCCCTGGACAATTCATCCTTTTAAAATGTAAATTATAAAAATAATAACATTAAGATTTTACGAGCATGTAAGTCCTGAAAGTATATGTGTGCCAAGTTTTAAGGCAGTTACTCTTGCTCAAATATTTCCACACAAATCATCATGAAACCAATATTTTTGAACGTCTTTCTCCATTTCATCCCGTAAAAATTCAATACTTACAGATTAGAAGTAACCTAGTAACTGATTTAAAGAGTTACTAATTCTACAAAAATCTTGATGAAACGTGATTTTCAGAAATTTTCTTTATAAGGATACTGGTCTATTTCACCCCTTTCAAATTCGTATTGGGATGTTCGGAAAGTTCCTTTCATTTGGGAAAACTAATTTGTACCGGAAAATTCTGCCCGTCACTTGACATTAGGTATTGAAATTAATGTCTAATATTTAAATGATAGAATTTTCCGGTACGAATTGGTTTTCCCAAACGGAAGAAACTTTCCGAACAACCCAATATTTTTACACGTTGTTCAAAATTTTGTATAGAGTTTGGGCAGTGGCATATGTAATCCAGAATGTTAAATAATCTTTTCATCATATATAACATACCTGCGAAATTTAATCTCATCCAAAAACACCGTTTAAATGCTACCCTGCTCAGACACATACACATATTGACTCATTGCAAAATCACCAAACACAGACTTTGGGAATCTTAAAGAAATACCAACTTGCACACATGCATACGCACATACATAGAGAATTGTTACAGAAATAGGAAAAGCGGACTCAGGGAACCTATAAAAGTAAAGATATAAATTTCATAGTCTTTTTTTCTTGTCATGATTACAATATTTTCCTTACATTATACGTGTCCGTAATGTAAAAATGCAATAATTTTCAATGCTCTTAGTATACAATAGCTATTCTATGACTATCTAAAAAAATAAAAAATGTCTAACAAAAGTCTCGTTGTGTGGATTAGTGTTATTAAATTATGAATTCTATTTCAAATACGTATTTTCACACATGAAATAAGGTTAACAATATTTTAATTTATGGGAAGCTATGAACGACCAACAGATAAAAAACTTAAATTAATTTAATTTAAAATTTAAAATTTAATTTTTCAATTACTTTTCTCTGCAATTCAAAATGAAAAGCAAGATTCATAATCAAGTTTGCCCTATGGGTGATACAGATACAGACCCTAATGATCGAGGACTATGAGCGTCCCCCCACTTTTTTCCCAGGACTACACCACTGCATAATACCGCAGTTGAGACTGCCCATTTTGAAATCTTAACTTGTTTGCAGGCAGAGCCGGCAGGGATTTTTTGGTTTTTAATTTTTTTTTTTTGCTATAAGGCTTGGTCATATAAAAAACTTGTCAATATAAAAGTTTTACGTAATATTAAGAGAATTTATAATAAATTTAAGTGGATTTGATATCTTGTGAATTGACAAAGTTATGAAATTTTTTTCTTCTAAACCCCCTGTTTCTACCCCCCTTGGGACCATTTTATTGATATAAAAAATCTGTCACATATAAATTTTTCGATTTTTGTTATAGTTTTTTTAGTTGAGGATACTTTCACTTTTGAAACTGGTTCCGAAAGTGAAAGTATCTTAATAAAAAAAACTTGTAATCAAAATAATATTAGCGAGCAGGTGTTTTCGTCTGAGTGAAGTAGCCTCTTAATATTCCTTTTTAAAATGCACAAAATGAACTATTGTGAAACTTTTTGAAATTTTGCATCATGCTCTATGTGTACAAACACCTACATAAAAGTTTTAATCTGTTGAAAATATAAAATGCTTAGTAATTTTAGTATATTGCATTAATGTCAAGTGTTACATAAAAAAATATAAAATTATGAAAAAAAAAAAAAGAAGAAAAATCTGCTACTTGTTTGTTAAGCTTAATAGTTTAACTACCGTATGTACTCGTATATAAGTCAAAGAATTTTAGACAAAACTAGCAGAACTGCCCGGTTAACATAAATTAAAATACAATAATACGACAATAACAATGACAGAGCTTTGTGCAGTCTCGCCCATAAATCGATAAAAGAAACAATTAGAAAAAATAGCATTACTTTGACTCAACCATAGTGACATTTCTCAGCTTTATAAATGAGAATGTACGATTTCCTTGCGCATACAATAGAAAAACATACGATTTTCCTGACAATGAAAAAAAAATCAACCAAATGTCGTAAAATTTTGCGAAATTCGCTTTTATATGACACCTATCTATATTATAAAACAAAAACATATCCGTGAGTAATGTCGACAGCATATTGACGGTAGCAAAGACCTAACCATTAAATTTTGCTTGTACTGCATTTTTGTAACTATTAAATATAGCATAATTTCATTTTATAAACTGTGAATTAGAAAAAAAATGCACTTTCAAAAGTAGTTTGAAAAGTTTATCTCAATTTACTGATTTTTATGGATTTTAAAGCATGTATATTTTTTTATCGGTGTCCAATCCAATTACGAAAGATTAACTTATTTGATCTTTATAAAAAGTGAATACATTCACGTCTAAACATAGCACATTTAATTTTTATGTGGTCGAATAAAATAAATGCATACTCTCAATGTTATTCATTTGAAAAGCGTATCTCAATTTACTGATGTTTTATGGATTTTAAAGTAATTTAATATTCTGAAAAAGTGTTTGGTAAAAGGATATTAAACTTATACTTTAGCGACCAATACATTCTGTGGAAATTATGCTACTTTGTGTAATTGCTATAAAATAGTAATATTTTGTGAATGAAAACTGGCACATGATTTAAAATATGACGACACTTTCACCGGGGTAGATTTTCCACTGAACCGATACATGTCGAGTCTGGTACATTGAAGGTATAGCCATGCCTTTTCTAGGTTAGTTACCTCGTTAGATTATGGCAACTTGAAGGAGCAAAGGAGGGATAGGGTTGATAGTTATTGTGGTCTATCATTATTTTGGCGCAAAAGTATTTTATGTTTATGTGAAATAAAAAGACTAGTTTTGTAGGTTAGTTACCTCTATAGATTATGGCAACTTGAAGCAGCAAAGGAGGGATAGGGTTGATAGTTATTTATTGTGGTCTATCCTTATTTTGACGCAAAAGTATTTTATGTTTATGTTTTTTTTTTTTTTTAAGAGATAAAACCGAGATGTTTTTGTTTACGTCATCCATGTTTTTTTTTTTAATTAAAACTCCTTTTACGTTCAATAAATAAATTTAAAAGTGTAAAGAAAACTAATATTTAATCACATGGATATTTATTTAATTGTGCTTTATTTATGTATTATTATGTTGTTAAGTACATTTTTGTAGCTTTATTTTAATTACTTAGATAAAGATATATCACCATGCTCATATTAGAAGGAGACACAAATTTAATAGCAGTAAACTCTTATCAAATGATAATAAAAGTTTTTTGAACTGCGTGTATAAAGTAGAAATACTTAATGTTTAATATATGATGCCTTGATACTTTATGTAAAAGAATAGCTGGAAAATTATTTTAAGGAACAAATATTGTTTTCATATTCTGATAATATTTTATTTTAATAAATTATCTAAATGAATGTTTTACATGAAACTCAAGTTGCTTTTTATGTAAGGGGGTATCAATATACGTATATAGATATTTTTTGCTTTAGTTTGACGAAATTTAATAGTTTTAATGGATATTTTGGCTAAACGTTAATAATCAGGTGTCGATGTAGGTTTTTTTTTTTTTTGTTTGTTTGTTTGTATCTTGGAACCTATTTTGAGAAAAATAAAAGTTATTTTTGTGAAATTTATTACATTTTTGTGAAAAATAACATTTTGTTACGAAAGATGAAAGCCAGCTACTCAAATTCAAACCAAGTATTTAATACTAATAATTTCTTTAAGTCCTTCTGCTAAAGTTTTCCTTTCTGGTGAATTTGTTTTCTTTGCAAATTACACATTTTAAAACCTAACAAAATAAAAATAATTAATGGAGAGTATGTTTTTATAGAATGGAATTTTGTGAATTTAATTAAATGAATTTATTTATATCTTATCATGAGTAATTTGGTGTTTTATTAAGAGGAATTTTGTGAATGGGCCTGTTTTATTAAATGGATTTTAGTGAAGGTGCCCTAAATAGGCCTCAATTTTTTCCTGGATAATATAAAAATAACTTATAGTTATATGAAGAAAACAAATTTATAATTGTGCAATTTTTTTTCCACATATTCAAAATTATTAATATGAAAAAAAGGGGGTGGGGTTAGATAGTCATTATTATTGCTACTTGCAAAAGAAAAGTTAATCTACTTATATAAATGTGGCTGAAAGAAGGGCTATAAAATATTAAATTTTTATCCAATTAATAAAAAGGAAATTTTAAAAACTGGACACATGTGGAACATATTTATGTGCACAGAAATTGCATTATTAAGTAATAAATTCACTGATGACAGAAAACACAGCTAATACTAAAAATACTTCATAGAAAATAACCATTTTCTAAAACATAAAAAGTTTTTTAATATAAATTCTGTACATCTGTATGATTATCATAAACTGCACACATAAAACTAAAAATTACTTTATTATTTCTAGGCAGAAATACTTAATATTTGCTTTTAATATCATTTCTATTTGAATAAACACACAATACTAGATATATATTCATCAAACATCTTAATGTTTAAAATGGTAGGCTACCATATCTTAATACAGTAATCTTATTAAATAAGACTATCACACCGATTAAGGTAATGGTAATGTTGTGTACTTCTGTTGTTGTTGTTTTTTTTTCAATGTACAATATCTCAACGTACAATATACAATGTCTTATCATATTTGCACTGCCAATTTGGCCATTAAATCCATGTATTAAAGTGTAGGAAGCACACTTATCTCATGTAACTATTACAGTCAATTGTTGCATTTTCACCTAGGGGGGAGAGGGGTGGAATGTGACCCTTTTTTCCCAAAAACATTTTTTATTTATTATTTTCTGCTGATACAGCAGTAAAACTTTCTGAATATCAACCTAAAACATTTTTACATATTTAAAATATAAAAAATGAAAAAAATATCATAATGTTAGTTTTTTAAAGTAATTAAAATGACAAGAAAATTGCCCCATGCCACTCACATATGTGGGAAGGATGGGACATACTTTGAAATTTTTCAGATACCTGAATATTTTCTATGTACTTATAAAATAATATACAATTTATTATAGTAGTAAGAATGTATTTTCACTCAGAGGGAGTTCTGAAATAAGTTTTTTATAAAATTTGACTTTTACCATGATATAGTTTAAGCTATGGTGATCATAGTAGATTTTATTGAATTGACAGCTGTAATAATGAATGAAATAGTATTATTATTAAGAGATTATATGTGCTGAGACAATTTGGAAAAAGCTTATTCTGATATCTGGAGTTTAATGGATTCATCTAAAAATCCAACAATTGAATTAATATCTATATGTGTATTATCTTCATTTTCTGGAAAAATGAACATTGTATCCACTTTTATTTGTAAATGTTACAACTGATGTAAAGTCATTTATTATATTGGTTACTTGACCGACATATCTTTTATCCAAGAACAACTTTCATGTGGGAATCTGACAACTACCCAACATCCAACAGAGACTTTTTTAACTTTATCCGTTTGAAGATTACTTAGTATGGTTTCCTCATTATTCTGGATACTATAACCACCATCATCTTGTACATCACGTCACATTTAGGTGCAAAGAAATTAAACATGATCCCTTATCACTAGACTTGTCTAAAAGCTACATTTTCTTTTTTTTTTTTCGGTTTTGTCTTTTTAGTTAAATTTTCTGGTTTTTTTTTTTTCTGCATTCTCTCAAATGTTTCTCTTTCAATTCCCTCTTTTTTTGTTGCATAGCATATTAATATTATTGAATAATAATTCATGTAGTAAATTATTCTATATTAACCATGCTACTATTGTTTAGCCTACAACATAATCAAATTATTTTAGCTAGAACAAATTTTTAAGAAATTAAAATTCCTTCTTCAGTTTTCCAAATTTATTGTTTATTACATGATTCAATACCAAGATAAAATACTTATAAAGCATTGATAATTATGTATGTGTATAGTTTACATAATAATTTCCTTAAATGGATCAAAGGGTAAGATGTGACATGTCCCATCCCTCCCTGATCCTTGATGTTTTATCCATACCATCACATAACATTTCAATAAAATAACTTGTAACTAAAACCATGTTGCTTTTAGGCTTAATTAATTGCTGCTTCATCAAAGTTATATCACTGGATTTACAAAACATTTATTATATATAAGTTTTTAACTTTAAATGAATTGATAAATTATATTGAAACTTGAGATAATTAATTACTTTTGATGTAGCAAAATAAGCTTTTTCCAATTTAACACCTGTGAACATGCAACTAAAATAATTCCTGCATATAAATATGATGCTATAGCTAATTCATATGATGGAAAAACTGGAAATAAATTGAAGTGCTTTATTTAAGCACCTCCCCACTCTCCCCTATATACTTTTTTTCAGAATTTGATTTCTTCTGCCTAACACTATACATAACTTTTTAGCCCTTTTTTTTTACAACTTTTTATAATGAGATTGTATCAATGTCAGTACTTGGTAAATCAAAGATTGTTTTCGTATTTACTAAAAAAAATACAGGTGATTTAAGGAACAAAAAAATACAACATGCAATTAAAAAAAAAAAAAAAAAAAAAAAAATTCTGGAGCGTCAGCTAAAAAGCAATATGACAATAATATGAACACATGCTGTTTCTTTAGAACTGCGAACCATTTACAATTTTTTTTAACCTAACTTGGCATACAAGGTACAGTAGAACCTCGATTAACCGAGCTTCGATTAATCGAGATTTCTGTTAACCAAGCCAATAAAAAAGTCTGATTTTTTTTTTTTTTTTTTTTTTTTGTGAATGAGCTTTGAGAAAGACCACACGTTTTAGTTCACTGTCCATGCTACAGGCTCTCTAACTCCAAAAGCACTCAATTTCCAAGTAACATTTAACAAATTAATGTAATTAAATTTTAAAAAATATTTTCTTGAGATTTGTTTTATTTTTGAAAATGCATCTTTCAATATTTAATTTAGAGTAGTTAAAAAAATTTCAATTTGCTTTTTAAAATTTGCTATTTTTAGTTATTTCCTTTTTAAATTTGTTGAGCTGTGAAACATAACTTTATATGTGTTTATTTTTATCATTTAAAAAACGTTCTATTCTTTTTTATTCTAAGAGATGTTAAATTCATGAACACCGAGTTTTAATGCACAATTTCTATTAACCGAAATTTCCGATATCCGAGGTACAAGCGGTCCCAATTAGCTCGGATAATTGAGGTTGCACTGTATGTGTAAAGTTTTGTGCTGCTTTCAAGCAAATATTACAGGTCTGCTGCAGCAACAAAATGTTCACATTCATACTGTCCATGTCCATATGGTCTGTGAAAGTGAATAAAAATCTTTTATTTTATAAGACGATTTGGCTATGATGTCATACACTGTTTTTTTTTTTAATCTTATAAAAAAGAAAAAAAGTCACCAAATTTAGGGGATTTTTTCCTTTAATGGCAACCTAGCCATTGTATTAAGTTATTCGTTTGGTGTGGTCTTGAAAATCGCGCCAACCAAAAAGTCGCCAAACTTCTGTTTATATGTTTGTGTGAGTGTAAAGCATCTGTTCCGGCGATTTTCTTAAATTTGTTTTTTCAAAGGTGCTTATTTTTTATAAAGTTTACAAATAATTTAATACATAAGAGATTGTTGTTAGATAAGGCATATATAAAAACAAAAAATTAAAAAATATGTTTTAACATTTGTTTACACTATGTCATTTCTTAAATATGGCATTTTCATGAGGCTTTCTGCTTGTAAAAGATCCATATTTTCTTAGAAAAATATTTTTTTTGGTCAAAGACTGACAGTATGAAAAGATATATACAATTAAATGAGAAAAAAATAATGTGAAAAAACATTGAACATCAAAAATTAAAAATATTTCTTGTACTCAAAATGACTTCAATTTTATAAACAAGAGTATTTGTTATATGATTTTTTTAAAGTATTTTTAAAACAAAATGGAAATAAATTCATTTAAATTAAGTTGATGATGCGAAAATCCCTGTTCCTGTCCACACACATACTTACGTTGAGTGTTTTTTAAAAAATATATGATTGCATAATGATAAAAAATGTTAGAAAAACTAGCAGTGGTGCCAACTTATATGGGCTCAGGGGGCTCGAGCCTACCTAATATTATATCGAGCCTATAATTTGTTCTCCTGAATTTTCTATTCCGTTATATTTTAATACTATTTTTTTTTTTATCACTAAAAGAAAATTTTGTTCTGTTGATGTTCGCAAAATTATTTTGTGTGAAAATCCTAAGGACAGTAGTAACAGACACATAGGAACATGGAAAATATTTTCAGAAAACATATAATTATATTATTCTATAAAAATAAACCTTTTCTGTATATTTTATCACTAAATGTAAGTCAATGATCATCTGTTTTAATGCTTTGACATCCATAAAACACTTACACTGAAATGTTTAGCTTTTTTAGGCATTGAACTTGTAGTCATAGAATTATAGTAAATATTAGTGTCTTTATTAGGAAATACACATGCAAATATAATTTAATAAAATTCCAATTTTATACTTCTATACTATATATATGTTTATAATCTAAGTCAAGTTATGTTCTTATTTTTTTTTTTTAAAGTATAGTACAGAAGTATAAAGTTATAATTTTATTAAATTATATTTGCATGAATTCATTCTTATAAAGACACTAATATTTATTACAATACCATGAATAATCAATCATCTTTTCCCAGCCGTCCCCACTTCCCAAATTAAAAAAGAGCTGCCCGTGTAATTTGACCCCAAAATGTTTGATCCACCCAATATTTTTGAAAAGTTGGTGCTACTAAAAACTAGTCTGGAAAAGGAAAGGCGTCCTAAAATTTCTTGCACCTGGCAGGACTGGCGCTACCATCAGACAGACAGGGCAGCTGGTGTCCTGCATCAATTTGGGTCTTGTTAGGAGCCTTGACTCTCTCTACAAAATTCGAAATACCATTCCTCTATATAAAATAATATTTTTGCTGTAGATTTGTTTTTAAATGTTCATTCATGAGAAAAAAGTGAGTATTAAATTATTTGTTAAAGGCAAAGTTGATATATTGTCGATGACTCTATAGATTTAATAATCCTGAAAGAAACCGTGAATGCAAACAAATAAATATTTAAGATTTTACGAAATTAAAAAAATAATTATGCACATTAAATGTGAAAGCAGTAGCATTTTTCATACATTGTATTATCTTTATTATATATTACTAGCTGACATGGGTATGAGCAGCTGACGTTGCCCATACCCATGATAATAAATTTAAAAAGAAACATCAAGTTTATTATTTTATATCTTTAACCGGATTTTGTATGAAACTATATTTTAAAATGAAAAATTCACAAAAAAATATTGATATTTAGTGATAAAAGAGCTCATTTTCTTGTTTATTACATAGGGTCGTTTCATAGTTTTAAAATAAAAAGTTCTTTTTTGTCCAAACTCTTTGAAATCTTTATGGGTGTTAAATAAAACGGTTTTTACATCCCGTGTCAAAATTTCATGAAAAAAATATTGTTATCCAGTTGTAAAAGAAATGTTTTCTTCTCGCTTTTTTGTTTGTTTGTTTGTTTTTCTCATCGGCTCCTTTAATATTGCAATTGGGAATTCAAGCGCTCGAATACGCCATCTGGTGGAGGAAAGATGTAACTTCTTGCTTCAGGAAATTCCCATGCAAGCCCATTGAATTACATGTATTTTTAGTTTGTTTAGAATGATTATTTTTTTGCACAATTTTAGATTTCATGTGACATTTGTGTTCCGTGTTGTATGAAAATGTAAAAATTATCCGAATTTGAATATCTAAAACTTTCAAACACATTTACAATAAAGAATGATTTCAATGGCACTTGAGCATTAATTAAAAGGCCAAATATCTTGTACCGACGGCTGCGATCAGCGCCTCTATAGGTCGTTTTAAGTCCCAATTAAAAATTAGATCTCATCTTCTGACCCAGTGTTGAATTCAGCGGCGGTCTGGTGGGGGGGACATTCCCCCCAGAGCATTGAAGTGTACCCCCCCCCCCCAGGAAGATTTTAAACTTTTAATGGTTAAAAAGTGCAATTTCTCCCCCGGAACTCTACAATGTCCCCTCCGGAACCACAGAAATCCCTCCTGGAGAAATGTATCTGAATTCAACACTGTTCCGAACTCTCTCACATTTCAATTGGTTATAAATATAACTGTATCCAAGCTCGCTTTAAAATTTTGTATGAAATTACATTTTAAAATGAAAAATTTGCAAAAAAATATTATTTAGTGATAAAAGCGTTCATAAGGGTTTCGTTCACCTCACGAAACCTTATTACTCCCGCTTCGTTGTCTGTCCGTCAGAAAGCCGTTCTCAAAACTTATATAACTTACAGAGTTGAAACTTTGTGCTGAATACCTGCTATGAAGCTCAAAATATTAAAATTTGAAAAAATCATATTTTAATAAATAGAGATAAAAAACCAAAATTCTAATAGCCTTTTCCTATTAAATTTGAACATTTTTCGTTATAGCAGCTGTCAACAATTAAAAATCCACAATAAAATTCTTTCTACAATAATTAATTTTCTATTGAAAAATTTTCACGTGAAAAATGAAAATGAAATAAAAAGTTTCACCCATTGAAAAAAAAAAATGACATCATATAGGTAATAAAACGGAAATTTTCAAAAATTTCTCAATAATACAAGGAGTATGAGTATGTGTATGTACAGAAAGCAAATTAATCTGATGTCATATTGGAAGTTTAATGGATTTCTCAAATGTTTGAGAATAATACAGCGCAAGTACCAATATGAGTAATAGAGAATAGTAAATATATGAGTTTGAGGAATGTATTGAATCATGATAAAAACCCGATTATGGAAATATTAACATATTTTAATATTTTGAAGGTGTACAATGTATTTAATTTTTAAATTATATTTTTTAAATATCGCATTTAGTCCACATGACAGATATTATGACAGAGTATAATAGCGGGCTTCGCCTGCTATCGGGCTGGTTTAGATATTTGAAAAAATAGACCGGTCAATTTTTACATTATAAAAAACGTTACCTTTTTTTGTTGCTAAATGAAATTTATTTGGATTTATTAAAGAAAGGATAAAGTAAAGGAATATTAGGAAAAAAATTGAAAGGAATATTAAACGAAATCCTTTGTGCGATCTTCGATCACACTTACCCACTTGTTTTCTTGTTTACGTAGGGTTGTTTCATAGTTTTAAAATAAAAAGTTCTTTTTGTCCAAACTCTTTGATATCTTTATTGGTGATAAATAAAACAATTTTGCAGCCCGTGTAAAAATTTCGTGAAAAATATTGTTATCTATTTGTAAAAGATGTTTTCTTCTCGCTTTTTTGTTTGTTTTTGCGTTGGCTCTTTTAACATAGCAATAAAAGAATTGTTCTTATTTTCCAAACTCTTTGACATTTCAATCTGTTATAAATATATAGCTGTATCCAAGCTCTCTTTAAAATTTTGCGAAAAAATATGTATACTTAGTAGTGGAAACATGAGTTCTTAAAAAAAAAAGCTTTAGCTTTCAATTTCAGATTAAAAATATATTAGGTCTTTCAATGCAATGGTGACTCTATCCATTTTCAATCCCTTAGGCTAAACAGGTGAGGGCTAATTCATCAGGTTTCCCCTTTCTGAGAGGAATAAGCCTTCAAAAAATGTTGGCGCATGCACAAAGAGACGATGTTCGTGTGGAAAATTTAGCAGAATGCGCTTTTCGTTTTAAATATATAGATTCTAAGATATATACAATCTATACCAATAAAATAAAGTTTTACTCTGTGTGAATGTGTGTGTGTGTGTTAGCGAAATCTAGCACACCTAAAAGTCTGAAAATTTAGGTGAGGATAGTCCAAGGTCTGTCCTGATGCACCTGAGACTCAGAATTTTAATAATTAGTCGAGATATTAATCAAAACTCATTAAACATCGCAAAAATGCAATCTTTTTATCTGGAAATGGCACTAACCACAAAATAATAAATGTATGCAGGTGTAGATGTTTCACTGAGATATGAAAAGAGGTTGCCACAATGGTTTACCAGCTAAAGATTCTAGTTAGAAATTTTAAGGTTTGTACTAATTTTTAAAACTGTATAAGATACAGATTTGAAAATTGGTATTTATATACACAAAATCATATGCTGATTAAGAGTAGTGAAAAAATTGGCCAGTAAGTTTTTATTTTATATAAAAAAAAAAATTAAAAACCACACTCAAAATTCAATGTATGTTCAAATTTTTAAAACTATATATGATAGGGATTTGAAAATTGGTATATATTTGCAAAATCATATATTTAAGAAATTCGACTGGTAAATTTTTATTTTAAATCTGATTTTTTCATGGGAAAAGAAATTTATTGTGCTTTTATCGTATCTTGAATCCACAAACCTTAAAAGGGGCGGCAGGGTCGGAAGTAAACTGACATTTTAATTTTTACTTCTTCAGTCCTTGGTTACCACTCAGAGACGGATTAACCACCTACCGGACCCTAGGCTTAATACATTGGGGGCCCCCCTCCTGCTCTATATGTATATACATTGACATACAACATATATATATATATATATACAAATATACATACGCACACACAGATATACATACATATTTTTTAGGACAAAAAAAGGTCACAAACTTAGCGCTGGGCCCTTCGTTTGTCGGGCCCCTAGGCCTCAGCCTATTTGGTAATCTGCCTCTGTTACCACTATTTCAGAATATTAATCTCCAGGGGGTGAGGAATTTATTTTTTCAGTTTCTATAGGCCCGATCACGACCGTGTTTATCTCATTCAACTAGATTTTCGATCTCTTTACAGATTTTAGTACCTCCTTTCACCGCGAGTGGCGCATTCTTATCTGGCAAACTTGTTGAATTGGCGAAAACTATTTATTTTTACTTCTCAATGAGTTGGCAAATACTGAAATTTAACTTGGCAATTTAAGGTCCTCTCCCCCCTCAATAAAAAGTCTTAGCGATGGCCCTGTGCACGAATACAGACTGAGCCTATTTCTAGGTCGCTATTCATACGGAGGACTCTTGTGAGAGGGAATTCATTCTCCACCTGCAGATCTAGGGCCATTGCACCTGCCAGTATTTGAACAGCTGCCATACTGGTAGTACAGAAGCACCTTGTTATATGGAGGAGAGCTGGTCTCTGAGCCGAAACCAGCTTGTCTCTCATCCGCTCGGTGACTGTCCCTGTCCACCAGAAACTACAGGCGTAAGTAGCGAGCCTTTCCATTCCCAATTTATAAAGCTGTTTAAGTACTGTCATACCGTAAGGAGAAAAACTCTGAGAAAATTCTCTCTCTCTGTGGTCACTATAGAAACGGACTCGTCCACTTAATTTTCGGGTGGTCAGGAGTATTGTTGGCTTTGTTTGTAGCTTTAGGCGCGAAAAAGGGGAGAGGAGAAGGTAGCAAGCAAAGCAGTCTGCTTTGAGCTTTTGCCATTGACAGACGGTTTTTTTTCCTGTTCTCTTCTGATTATTGCGCGTTTGCTGTTATATATTTTATTGCTTATTAAACCTTTAATCATTGATTTTGGTCTGTGATTAAATACTACCGGCAGATATTCCTATTCTAAAATGACATCCACATTAAAAAAAGGAAAAACATTGCATTCTCAAGCGCGTGAAATAATAAATAACATGTCTAATTTCTTTAAGGCAGAGGCTGGACGATAATGAATCTGATACTGACACTTATGAAACATCAAATGATGATAGTGGAAGTGATTTCGATGACATCTGGCCTTTAGATTAGTCGAATTTATTTTCATAAACAAACAAACAAACAAAACAGTCCTTTTGAGGACTACAAATGGTCCCTTTAAGGACCAAGCTCTTCCCAGGGCTAAAATATGAAAAATAAGAATTACATTAACACACATAATCCACTCGGTAACTTTTATACATACATAGCATATTTATTCTATAAAATAAATACGCATTTTTTTTCATTCTTTTGCATTGTTAAGCTTTCACCAGGGCTTAATTTTTAACAAAAAAAGTACCGGAGCCCTAATATTCTGCAGTACTAATAACCGTAGCGTCCCCCCCCCCCTCCACCGTCACTCCAATCTGCATATTTATATTCCATACATTATGTGTATTTGCAAAATTTAAAGCAATTTTTTTTTCAAGCAAAATAAAAATTTTAAATATATTTATCGCTTGCAGTGGGATCCGGAACCCAATATTTATGGGCTCCGATGAATTCCGACCAATATTTAAATATTTACTAAAAGTACAAAATTACCCGAGCCGGGCTCCGGCGCAATTTTAGCCCTGGCTATCACTACACTTTTATTTACAGTTTCCCTTATGTGATTTCAAAAGGGTGCTGCACCCTGCTTGCCATTATGATTTGAAAAATACCACACTTCTTGCCTCTCAATCAAAACAAGTTGGAAATTGTACGTCAAACGTTACAAACGAGGTGCGTTCGTACGCACGTTTTAGAAATAAATTCATGATATCCTGTGCGTAGAACGGGTTAAACAGCTAGTTAAGTATATATTTTATGACACTGTTCATACAAATATCTTAACTAGTTATATAAATATTCAGATATATATGTATCAGCTAGTTATATAAATATTCAGATCTTGATTATTTTTAATTCTGTGAAATGAATTATATCGTCTGCAGATTATTTTCTGTCATAAAATAAGTATCTCGGTCGCTTGACGATTTAACATCCATCGGAAGCTCGTATAACAAAAAAGCACCGATTTAAAAAAAAAAAATTCAAATTTCTTAATAAATATTTTTATTAATATCTCCTAAAGTTTTGATTCGATTTTAATAAAATTTGAAATGTCTCGACAAAATTCTGCAAAGATAATATATTTTAAATTGCAAACCATTTGGTTGGGTAGTTTTTGCGTTGTTATATGCGGACAGACAGACAGACGGACGGACAGACGGACGGACCAAACGACGACTATAGGTGCTACGTATTTATATAATTACGAACGCACCTAAAAACGACACCCTTACTGTCGTTTGGAATCTAGGGAAAACTGTGCTTCATTAAAAAGAAAATTAATTCCTACAATAAAAACTAATAAAATATAAAACATTTTTTTTTTCTCATATACTGCATAAAACGAAAACTTATAAAACGACAGAAATACCCCGGTTACGATTTTGAGTACGTTCATTTGATTGTTCTCAGTTTTCCGCACAAGCACGGTAAACATTCCCGGAGTTTTTTCTTCTCAAAATAAAATATGATTTTGAATCGAATAGCGTTTTTCAATTTTCGATAAATGTATTAAATATTGAGTTATAAATAATTGTTCTCTCATGACAACTTTTTGGGATTATTGTATACAGAAATTCGGTTCAAAACGTCAATTTTGATAGCATTTTCTGAAAGATCGTATGCCTTTGTCAGAAAATGAAAAATGCTATTTGATTCTATAGCTTCTTAATATGGAAACTTGAAAGTGTCATGCATTTGCGAAAAAAAAAAAAAAAAAAAAAAAGGCATGGATCAGAAAGTAACTACGTAGAGCTTGAGCACAGTCTTAAAGCATCATAGTATTATCGTATAGTCATAAAGCATAATGTATCTTAAATTATAATCGATTGATGTCTCATGACCACCTGTCTCAAGCTGTCGAGTTGAAGTGATTTGGAATCGAAATGAGTTTTTCATTTTTTTTTAAATAAATAAATTACTTATCGCGTTAAAAGCGATTCCTGTCACGTGACGATACGGTTTTACCTTTTCTCGTGCTGCCGTGTCTTAAATTCGATTCAAAACGCCCACTTTCACAGCATTTTCTGGAAGATCTTCTGCCTTTATCAAAAAATTAAAAAGCGTCTTTCGATTACCTAGTTTCTGTATAACATCATCTGCCAATTTCATGCGTTTCCGAACAAAAATGAATTCAAAAATATGTCAGAAAGTAGGTCTTTTGGATTTGAGAACAATCTTAATGCCTATAAAAACATATTATAAAGATTTGATTTAAAATGTGATAGTTTTTGCCAATACATTTCTCTATTTATTATATTATTAAATTCTACTGTATTCGCGTTGTCAAATAGAAGGCATAGTAAAAATTGAGAGCGTCAAACGAATGCTAATTGTGCCAAGTTTGCAACCTGCTGTTATCTCTCACACCTCTCCCACTTGGTATGTTCTGAGGAAGCAACCCTACTCAGAGTTTTTCTCCTTACGGTAAGACAGTATCTCCCCACTCAAACCGCAGTCCCTCCGACTGAAGGAGCGGACCGATCTGATGTAATGGGCTATTGATTCCCTTCCATACGCCACGTGAGCTATGCCGTTGAGCTTCGCATCCACCATTACACATAGGTACCTCACGGAATTCTTCGTTTTAACGGGAACCCCGAGAAAATGCATGCGAGGGAGAGTCGAAGGACCCCTCCTTCTGCCCAATATACGAGTCTGCCGGAAGTGGACTGCGACTGTTTTGTCTGCACTGAATGCGAGCTTGTGCTCAGTTGCCCACTCTGCTATTTTTGCCAAAGCTGAATTAGCTTGGCAACTGTACTGGTAAGCATCAGGCGCATCTATCAACTGACCGAAATCATTCGCATAGGCAGTAATCCGAACAAATTCGCCAAGATCCAACTCCAAGAGTGTATTTGCTACTAATTTTCAGTAAAAAACACAAGAGTTCGAGCCCTGCGGACAACCGACGTTGTATTTCCGTTCCATCGATGAGATTTCTGTTCGGTAAACTACCTTCCTCTCAGAAAAAACTGCTAACCAGGTTGAATAGGTTTCTAAGGTACTTCATTTTACTCAGACCAGCAAAGATCGAGGGCCACCACAAGCTGTTAAAGGCTTCTTTGATATCCAACAGGTCGAGACAACAATCGTTGTCCGGATTTTGACAACGTTCTATTGCAGTGTTGAATTCAGGGGGGGGCGGGGGAACAACACCTCCCCCTTGTAAGATTTGCGATTTCATGCTTTTAATGGTTAAAAACTGCGATTTCCCCAACGGAACTCTGTAATGTCCCCCCCCCCCCCCAGTGCCACAGAAATCCCTCCCGGAGAAAAGTGTCTAACACTGTTCTATTGTTGTACGTAGCTCCTAGAGAGCGTCTTCCGTTCCCATACCCGGAGTAAAAGCAAACTGGAGTGGATTCCTGAGCCCATGTGACCTAGAATAGTAAACCAATCTATTGGTCACAAACTTGTCTACAACTTTATACCAGATGGGCAATAAACATATTGGACGATAGAAGCTGGCCAGCCCACGATCCTTGCCCATTTTATTAAACAGAACAAGGTCTACTATTTTCAATTGACTTGGATAGACACTATCTGCCAGACATTTGTTCATTAACGCTATGAAAAGTACTTTATTTGTCCTAAAAAGAAGTTCTATAATCTCTAGAGGTATTCTATCCATCCCCGAAACTTTGCCACGATTCAGAGACCTGAAAACCGTCTCAACCTTCTTTAGGGTGAATTCCGGGTCGTCGTCCCCTATAGCGTATTCCTGATCAGAGCGGTGCTCATTATCACTTGGAAAGTGATAATTCATCAGATCTTCTGATGTTGAGTTAAAGTCCTTGGTTCGGCTCCCATCCTTATAGAGAACTGCACTAACTTTTAAAGGGTTCGAGGATTTACCCTAGCACAATCAAAAAGAGAACCAAATGGTTTACGTTGGTCAATTTCCTCAAGAATCAACCGGTAATGATCCCACTAGGCCCGGCGGATCGATTTTCAAAAACGGTCCCGGAGTTTATAAAAAAGTATTTCTTCCTCCTTTCTTTGATCCAGGTTGTCGTTGCAACGCTGGAGGCGGCGTCTTTGCCGCTAGAACAAGTCTTCTCACGATCGCTTGACTTTCACTTCATCAAGGAACAATTTTAACGCGAGGTCTTTTATTTCTCTTGACATCTGCACACATATCCTGCAAAATTTCTGTTAATTGAGTGACACTCTCGTTGACTGATTTCCCATCTAGTCAGGCCAGATCCATGCTTCCTATCTTTTCGGACAGGCCACTCGGAACTTTGGCAGATCCAAGTCTTTAATTCTCACCCTGTATTTAGGCTATGGAATGGACTTTACCCATGTGACGTCATCTGCGGGTATACAGAAGAATAACACCAATAGGCGTGAAGAACATTTTAACACAGCTTCCCCTTCGTCCAATAAACAGTCTTTTTCTGAGGGTAGATACCCGCAGAG
Source organism: Maratus michaelseni (assembly GCA_963931845.1). Classification (NCBI taxonomy): domain Eukaryota; kingdom Metazoa; phylum Arthropoda; class Arachnida; order Araneae; family Salticidae; genus Maratus; species Maratus michaelseni. Next base: position 323,184,123 of record OZ007595.1, on the reverse strand, counting down.
TCGTGACTGTTGCCATTCGTGGGTAAAGTCCAACAATACGTCGATGGTCGGTAGCCGTCTCACGAGGTTCGAGCTCCCCTCTGACCAAACGAGCTGGTCTTCAAAGTCTGCTCAAAGCTAAATCTATCCAACTTTTTCCTTGGGACCTGATGAACGTGGCTTCACTAGTGGAGTCGCCCCAGACCTCTAAATCAATCTGAGCACAAAACTCCCGAATAAGGTCGCCATGATCGTCGAACTTGTGAAGAGGGTTCCCTCAAACCACAGATTAAATATATTCCACCAGATAGGACACTTCCATAAGCTCAATGGTAACCGAATCGCAACTTCAGAGCCCCTAGTGACAACAGTCGCAAACGTTCCGGGCGCGTCGCCACAGGTAGGTATTACTTATCTTATTTGTATAGTATCTATCTTTTTTTTTATGTAAATGCGTCGCCGCAGTTTGTTATTGTTTTAAACATCAAACATATTTTATTTTATCATACAAATACTTACAAATATACATATTTACACGAGTTTCTTACAGATTTACACCTTTTTCTTAATAATTTAAACTGAGAAACTGTCGTGTCGATATTAAATAAACAAAACTACCAACAGGTACATGTGACCGTGACAATCTGACAGTTAATAGATTGCACGCGTGTGCGTTAGTTCTTGACTGTGCTCAGTAGTGGCGCTTGTATCGCGCCGGTTCGGGTTTTCGCTCCACTGTCAAATCTGTATAACTATATTTAATCTGTGCCCTCAAACCGAGCTCTTGGCATTAATATCTCCAACTATTACAATGGACTTGTCCATGTGACTGTCAAACAGACCCTGAAGCTGTTAAGTGTATAAGCAGTTATCTGTAAAGTGAAGTAGATAATAAGTATGTATGAATATATATATGAAGTATATAATATATGAAATATATATATATGAAGTATATATATATATATATATATAACCATATTTAAATTGGGTCCATAATTAAACGACCCTACTTTAAAGTTGTCTACAGACGAATCTATTGGTCAGAAAGTTGTGAAATTTTATGGAGAACATAATGAAGGGATGGGAATTTGTTTGAGCGAAAAAAATAGTTCAAAATTTCGCCACCAGATGGCGTTTTATAGATAATTTTATCGATAATTTAGCATAACATTTAACATACATTTACTATAGTTTAAAAATTTTATTACAACATATCATATTCCACATGACGGCCATGCTTTTCAGCTACCATCTGGAATCGTAAGATAGCATGTTCCACAGCCGTCCGGAGTGTGTTTTGGGAAATGCTAAGAACATGTCGCAAAAAAAGTTTTGTTGAACATCTTTTGCTGTAATAAAATTTGTAAACTATCGCAAGTATATGCTAAATGTGTAATTCATTTAAAAAACGCCCTCTGGTGGCGAAATTTTGAACTAATTTTCTTTTCGCTCAAACAAATTCCCATCCCTTTATTATGTTCTACACAAAATTTCACAACTTTCTGACCAATAGCTTCGTCTGTAGACAACTTTAAAGTAGGGTCGTTATGGACACCCTGTATATATATATATATATGAAGTATATAATAAGTATGTATCTGTATATAAGCAGTTATCTGTAAAGTGATATCGACGACATCTCTTTGTGGCGGCAAATAGACCGAAACTAGAAGAATATTTACATCTACACTCAAATCAAACTGCTCCGTAACAATGTCTCTGTCCGTCATGACCTCCTCGTCGGAATGGTTTTTTTCAAGACGTAGACCACAGATCTCTTTTGGGCCTGAGAGTAGAACGCTGTTGCCCCATCTGGAATCCCACCAACTTTACCTTCAGCGAACACATAAGGTTCCTGAACACAGAGTATCTCGTAGTCGTCGATATCCACACTCATCTTAATCACTGCCGTCATAGATTTGCCTGCATTCTGCTGTCCTGTGCTAAGATTAACCATAGTCTGTTATTTGATTTAACGTGTGCTTACCTCAAGAGCTCGGGTAGGACAATGGGGGTGGAGTGATAAATGATTACCATTCACCCTCTGGTTGACAGGGTACAACTTGTTCACCGTGACACAATTCAAACATTTCTTTTCCCCCTCTCCACATTTGGGATTTTTACAATGCTTGTCCGACTTCTGCTTGGAGCTCCCACACTCCAAACAGGCTTCCTTATTCTTGCACGACTTGCTTATGTGGCCATAATTCCTAGGTCTATAACACTGAGTCGGTCGGATGTGCTCAGCCAGTTTAGCTCTTGTCCAGCCGATCATCAGCCTTCGTAGATTCGCTAAGACATGGAAGGCTCTTTGAGTGATTTCCAGGACCCAGTTGGTCAAGTCTCGTCCTTTAATAGAAAACTTGATCTTAACCGACCCTGCCTTAGCACCCGACTTCTTTATTGCAGCTTCGACGATTCGTTATGTATGTCGTATCGATGATACGAGGACTTCGAAGCCTAGGAACAGGTGCACTTGACCGTATCCTTCACCTTCTCATGTTCCTATATCGTTTTTTATAGAATTTCGGCATACTTCTTCGTAGAGAGGCGCACTAACAAACCCCTGGACTAAAGAGGCCCCTTACCCGTGACTCCCACCTGGAGTCCATCCGGCTCTATTGCCTCTGTCAACCTTTTCTCCAAAGACCTGGTATCCTCCTTCTTATAGGGCAGTTGCAATAGACGTCATGTTGGAAGTCACAGACTACAAATAGGCAGTTCTGATTGGTTTAACTACCCTGACCTCCAAATGAAGTACAATGGTTGATCAGCTGCTTGCTACTTCCCTATACGTGAGATATACAAGAAGGACATGGTCTGTGGTGGCACTTGCAGCACAGGTGTTACGTATTAGTAACATACATATAATAATATAATTACTCATGATATAACTTAACAGGGTTTATTAAAGATAAAGCATGTGCATTGCTATCTTGTAGCGACACGGCGTGAATGTTTACATCTGACTGCCGCTAGCCTGTTGCCATTCTGGAAACATAAAAATGTTATGGTTAACGTTACAGTTAGAGTCTGTGATAATACATAACATTCCTCCCCCCTATGTAACGTAGTCCTTTAGCCAGGTTGGTGGATGTTTAGCTCTAACTGGTCTCGATGGGAGGAATGTTGGACTTGTAACATCAGGGATCTGTCTATCTCCTGCAGGTGCAATCCCAATTAAACTATCTGTATCCACAGGCTCTGGAACCGTGTCATTTGTTGTCAGTCCCGGATCTTTGGTGCCTCCTGCTGGCTCGGTGTCCTCGCTGTCTTCTACTGATCCTGACATCAGCGGTGAAGGTGTTGGACCACAGGATGATGCTGAGGAATTACTAGTGTCTGTCACATGCTGAAGATTACCTTGACGTCGTCTTAATTGGTCAATGTGTCTCTTCCACACAAGACCTTCATTCGTTAAGACCTCATACATTGTGGCGCCAGTTACTTCTGTGACTGTAGCTGGTACCCATTTGTCGTGAGGATGGAATCCTCGAGCATACACCGAGTCTAGAGGTGCAAACATTCGGAACCTTGGATTAGACAGATTCTTGGGATTAGGCTCCGTAAAATCAGGATGAAGTCTGTCCAGGCAGGTTTTCAAACGGCGGTTCATAAGCAGCTCTGCTGGAGACACATTTGTAGTAGCATTGGGTGTAGCATGTTGTGCTAATAAGAATGATGCAAGTCTAGAATTCCAATTCCCAGTAATAATTCTTCGAAGTGCATCTTTTGTTGTCTGCACCATCCGCTCTGCTTGCCCATTCGATGAAGGATGTCTCGGAGCTGTAAAAGAATGGTAGATTCCATTTCTCTTAAGGAACTCGTCAAATTCTGAGGATTTGAAGCCAGGTCCGTTATCTGACACTACAGTGTCAGGGATGCCATGTGTACCGAAGAGCTTCCTCAGAGCTTCAATAGCACACACTGAGTCTGTTGACAAGACTTTAACAACTTCTAGCCATTTTGAGTATGCATCGACAACAATGAGGAAAAGGGATCCTTGAAAAGGACCAGCATGATCGATGTGGAGTCTTGACCAAGGTTTTTTAATGCACTCCCATGTTCCCACTGTCTTAGGAGGAGCATGTCGTGTCTGTTGGCAAATATTGCAGCTATTTACTGTGTCTTCGATTTGGCTGTCCATCCTCGGCCACCACATGTAACTTCTTGCAAGAGCTTTTGTTCGCACAATGCCTTGATGTGAATTGTGGAGAGTAGCCAGTAGACGTTCTTGTGCCTTCCTTGGTATTATGACTCTGCATCCCCAAAGGAGGCATCCTCTGTGGGCTGAGATTTCCAATCGTCGTTGAAAATAAGGGGCGAATTCTTCATCTGGCTTTTCAGCCGGCCACCCCTTCAAAACCCAGTTGAGCACTCGAGCTAAGATTGGGTCTTGGAGTGTCATTCGTGCAATATCTTTGGCTGAGATAGGGGGCTTGTCCAAAGCCTCCAGGAGTAAAACTTCATTGGGAGATGTTTCATGATGGGTCATCTGCGGGTGAGGTAGACGACTAAGTCCATCTGCATTGGAAATTAATTTGCCAGGTCGGTATACAAGATGGTAGTCATATGAGCTTAAGGTTAGGGACCATCGTTGCATTCTAGGAGACAGCATAGTTGGTGTGGGTTTGTCACTGGCCAAAAGGCCTAGTAAAGGTTTGTGATCAGTTCTTATTTCGAATTTTTGTCCATAGAGGTAGTTGTGAAACTTCCTAACACCCTGTATAATGGCCAAGGCTTCTTTGTCAATCTGGGCATACCGGCGCTCAGTTGGGTTCATTGTTCTTGAATAGTATGCCACTGGAGCTTCTACGCCCTCTGACAATTCGTGGCTCAGGACAGCTCCAACACCATACTGGGAAGCATCACATGTGAGGATGATTGGTTTCTTTTCATCGAAATGTACAAGGAGGGAATCACTTGACAAGAGTTTTTTAACCTTATTAAAAGCTTCTTCGTGGCTTTTCTTCCATTTCCACACTGCTCCCTTGTCAAGCAAGCGATGAAGAGGTTCTGCCACTGTTGCTTTATCTTGTAGAAACACATGATAAAAGTTCAGTAGGCCCAAGAATGCTTGGAGTTCTTCTCTCTTGGTTGGTATAGGGGCTTCTTGGATAGCTGTCACTTTCTCCTTTGTGGGTTTAATACCTTTCTCATTGATTTCATACCCTAAGAATTCAATGCTGGAGGTTCCAAAGATACATTTCTCTCTGTTTAAGCGTAACCCAGCCTTGGAGAATCGGTCAAGAACTTCTCGAAGTCGCTTGGCTAGTTCGTCTAGTGTTGAACCCTTGATTAAGACATCGTCATAGTATGGCAACACTCCTGGTATGTTTATGACCAATGACTCAATGAACCGTTGGAATATTCCAGGAGCTGTGGAAATTCCGAATTGGAGTCGATTGCACTTGAATGCTCCACGATGTGTCACAATTGTTTGTACCATGGCAGAAGCTTCATCCACGACTAATTGCAGGTATGCTTGGGACAGGTCAAGCTTTACGAAATGTTGGCCTCCTGTTAATTCTGCGAGTATTTGATTTACTGCTGGCACTGGATATGGATGAGTGCCTAAAGCCTTGTTGACTGTACATTTATAGTCACCACAGAGCCTAATTTCCCCATTAGATTTAAGGACAGGAACTACAGGAGTTGCCCAATCAGAGTAACTAACTGGTTCAAGAACTCCCTGGTCTTGTAATCGTTGCAACTCCTTCTCAATCTTGGGTCTTAGAGCAAATGGTACATTTCTAGCTTTCAGCTGGATTGGACGGACTGTGGGATCTAAATGCAACTTGATAGGAGTACCTGTAAAGCTTCCCAATTCTTCCTTGAAAACATCAGGGAATTCACTTAAGACATCATCAATGATAGACTGTTGTATGCTATGGATGCCTGTTACCTTTATTCCTAATGGTTCAAACCAATTCAGACCTAAAAGTCCTTGACGTTTCTTCTTAGCAATCAGAAGTGGAAGCTTCCGGTCAAATGAAGCATATTTAACATCTACTTGGCACCGACCCAAAATTTCTACTGGTTGTTTATTATAGTCTTTAACAATAAAAGGAGACTTTTCCAACCGTGGAACCTCGTGAGGATATAACTGGTCAAAAGTACTTTTGTCAATGATGGATATTTTGGCTCCCGAATCTACTTCCATAACACATGGTGTACCATTGATCAGGAAACTTGTTCTCATGTTTGGTGTTTCCACATTATTGAGACACACATATTTCAAATGGAAGGTGTTTAAACTCTCTGTTTCAGAGGAATCAGTATCGCTATTTTCTAAATTCTGTTCATGTACTGTTTTCCTAGTAAAATTTGATTTGTTCCGGCAGACCCTTTGTATATGGCCTTTCTTTTTGCAGGCATGGCATTCAGCATCTTTAAATTTGCACTGTGATCTTGAATGGTTGCCTCCACAACCAGCACAATTTTCTCTCTGTGATTGAGTTTTAGATTGCTTTTGATTTCGATTTTGTCTCTTGTCGAGAGGCATCACTGAGACAGATCCGGAGCTCCGAATCTCCTTTACATGAAAATTAGCAGTCTCTGCTGCCAAAGCCTTATCTAGTGCTTGATTAAAAGTCAGCGATGCTTCGGCAAGTAAGCGTCGTTGGAGAGCTTCGTCTAGCAGCCCGCACACCAACCTATCTCTGAGCATGACATCCAACGATGAGCCAAAATTGCAGTGTTCGGATAGTTTTCGTAATTCCGCGATGAATGCATTTATACTTTCCCCCGATTGTTGGTTCCTTCTATAAAATAGAAATCGCTGGAAGATTTCTGAAGGTTTTGGCGAGAAATGAGTTTTGACAAGTTGTATTAGTTCATCGTATGTTTTAGAAGAAGGGCTTGCTGGGGATACGAGAGAACGGATTGTCGCGTACATCTTCGCGCCGCACACACTCAGAAATATGGCCCGTTTCTTCGTCGAGTCGCTGACATCGTTCGCTTCTAAAAAGCATTCCAATCTTTCGTGATAAGAGTCCCACGTTGATGGTTCCGATACATCGAAAGGCTCTAAGCTGCCGAAAGTAGCCATTTTTCACAACGATGTTTTGGAGAAAAAAAATCAGAAGTTTGCAGAATGTAGATTTCACTCAGTTCTGTAACCAATCCACGTTGTCACTGTAAGCCTAACGCGTGAGTATCAATATTTTGCAGGTAGCTTGCTAAACCCTTTAAATCCATCATCGTCGCCAATTTGTTACGTATTAGTAACATACATATAATAATATAATTACTCATGATATAACTTAACAGGGTTTATTAAAGATAAAGCATGTGCATTGCTATCTTGTAGCGACACGGCGTGAATGTTTACATCTGACTGCCGCTAGCCTGTTGCCATTCTGGAAACATAAAAATGTTATGGTTAACGTTACAGTTAGAGTCTGTGATAATACATAACAACAGGTCTTCCCTCTTTTCCCCGCTGGACGCTTAATTTTCTTCTCCACTTTGGAACCTTCTTCCGGTGCAGGCGTCCTGCATATCTTTTATTAAATTCCGACTCAGTCACCTTCAATGTCAAGTTGTTTATTACAGTTCTAGCGACTCCAGAGCTTGCTGTACGAACAGTGCATAAAGCTCTTCCAGATGGGTCAGTGTCACCATCACATCTTTTTCATTTTTGTTTGGCTTTCCCTTGCAACACGACATTCGCTTTATTCACTATGTATTGTGCTGGTACTCGTTTGTCCTCCTTCCCATCGTCATCGACTTTGGGGACACCCAAGTCGGACAACGTTGACTTATTAAAGTCAATGGCTCCCTCATTTGATTGTGCCATTAAGAATTCAATTCTTTTTTGTGGATAGTTCTAACCCGACTGAAATAACTGATATTCAATTAATTCCGGTTTCTCGGAAACTGAGACAACTGGTCAAGCCTGGCCCCAACACGTTCTGTCTCCCGGACCACGACTGGAGACCTCCGGGTGCGGCGCGTCAAAGCGTTGCACCAGTTCTATCCTATGCTCCCACAAGTAAAAGATCTAATAAAATCGTCCAAATTCTGAAAATAACACGGACTAGCCCCCTAGATCTGTAACGCTCTTAATAAATTTCGCTTTCTAAATCACAAGTACTGACAACTAGCGTTACGTACAATAGGACGCTGGAATGTGTTTGCACCCGGTCCCTATTTGTAAACTCGATCTGTCAGAAGTAACATGTTCCTATATAATATTAAGCAATAATTTATTATATTAAATCGTTTTACATACAATAAAATCTGAAAACAGAATCACTAGGGATAAAAAAAAAAAGTTTCGTTTTAGGCAAGTTTTTGTCTTAGCAGGTGTTCCTTCCGGCAAGACTAGGAAAATGTTCCATTTACTGTTTAATACTGTGTCGATTATATGAAACTATGTATCCCCCCCCCGTCCCCTTCTCTTAAAAAAAAAAAAAAAAGATTCTGTTGATTTGCTTTAGAGTTCACAGATCATTTTTATTCAAAATCTTAGTTCTGCTGAAAGTCAGCGTTTCAATAGCATAACATTATAAGCATAAATCAAACACTTTGTGCGAATTTTTAATACATAAATTAAAATCTTTTACAACGTTTTAACGCACAAATACGTACAAACAGGGCACACAACAAATTTATGTATTAATAACATTATTATGTCCAAAATCAACAAATATCTAATTAACGAATGCTAACTGGTTCCTGCATTTAAGCAATCGAAATTCGATAAGAAAAATGAAAAAAATCACATGTGAACAATTTTTTATTTAAATGAACATTTCTCAAAGGAAATTTGGGTTCTGTTTATTATTCCTGAAGATTATAATCTTCATTATAATCCCTTTACACTGTATACAGTGTAAAGGGCTGAAGATTACAGTGTAAAGGGATGATTCACCAATACAGGTTTTCAAATAGCTAGTCTCAAAATCTCATGTTCATCATCTATGAAGAAATTGAATTAGGTGGTGACTTATTACCTAACTATCGAAATACGGTTTTCACTACCAAAAAGTAGACTTCTGATGCCTATAAGTAGTGCGTTTTTTTAAGTCTCCTTAAAAACCCTGTTTTTTTTTAAAGTCTCCTTATACTTAAAATTTATTAAGTATTTCAAAAACTGAAATTTCTACTTGTAGAAAATTTTCAAAATTTATCATCTTAAAAATACTAGGCAATTTTAAAAAAGCACCACGTCGGCATCAGCCGTGTACTTTCTGATGGGGGAAATCGTATTTCGATAATTATATTATGTAATGAGTTACCACCTAGTAATTCAATTTTCCCATAGGTTAACATGCGATTTCGCTATAGAGTGTGTGTTTGGGGTAGGGGGATGGTGAAGCAGTCCTGTAAAGGTGAATTCAGAAGGTGAATCAAAATGAATGCTAGCATTCATTTTGATGAGAAATGACGAAATTACCACTTTTTAATAAAAAGTATTTAAACATCGCCAGTATATTCTTGCATAAACATCAGATAATTAGGATATATGCGAAAAAGATTTTTTACTGCACCCATTTTCCTTCAAAGGATTCAGAGTGCTCAGTTTATGTTTTTAGCTCACAGGCTATCAAAGCCTGAGAGCTTATGTGCCCGCCGGTTCTGTATGTACGTACGTAACGCGATAACTCTTGATAGAACTAACCGTTTTACTTTAAATTTTGTTTATAGGTTCCTTGTGATAAGGCGCTTCCCTGATTAGTTTTGGAGGTTCATTGGTTAAGCATAAAGGGGGGAAACGGGGGGCTAACCCCCCATAATTTAGATAAATGGGTTTTTCATGCAGAATTATCTCATTTTCTTCAAATTTTGTATATAGGTTCATTTTGATAATGTGCTTCTGTCAATAGTTTTGGGGTTTCATTGGTTAAGTATAAAGGGGGAAAGAGGGGATAACCCCCCTCCCCTAATTTAAATAAATGAGTTTTTCATGCAGAATTATCCGATTTTCTTCAAATTTTGTAAATAGGTTCATTGTGATAATGTGCTTCTCTGAATAGTTTTGGGGGTTCATTGGTTAAGTATAAAGGGGGAAAGGGGTGCTAATCCTCCCTTAATTTAGATAAATGGGTTTTATCATGCAGAATCATCCCATTTTCTTCAAATTTTGTATATATATTCATTGTAATTAGAGACTTCTCTGATTAGTTTAAGGGGTTCATTAGTTAACTATGAGGGGGGTAACTTGGGGATGACCCCCCCTTAATATATTGTTGATTTCTTTATTTTTCGAGGGGCATATTTCAAATTCTTTGAAATAAGAGTATAATATACAATTAGTGTGAATAGCCTGTGAGCTCAATGCCCTCAGTTTAACTGGGCAGTTTTCTTTTTTTATTTCAGTATATCTCATCAGTATGTTCAAAATGCTAAAGCTTCAACATATGTTTCTTAATACTACTTACTTGATATTTTTTATTGACTTTCCTTATGGTGTATTGTATAAAATTAAAGATCCGATTTGCAATAATTTAAGTAGTTTATTTTTTTAAAACAAAAATATGAAGCAAACGTCCATTTTTACATCATATCATTTATATTATACAGAGTGGCCAAGATAAAAGAGGCCCGGTACACAGAAGTACAAATACTTACTAATTTTTATTTAAAAGTAGTAAATACAGAATATTATGAATAACACCTCCTGTGAATTATTGAATATTCAGTATGTTGTTATTCATAATACTCTGTATTTACTACTTTTAAATAATAATTAGTAAGTATTTGTACTTCTGTATATTGGGCCTCTTTTATCTTGGCCACTCTGTAGAAGGTTCCTATGAAAATGGAGTGTGTAGCACTTATAGAGGGAAGTTTGTGTGTCCCTAACACACTAAACTGCATATTGATACAAAAATAGAAAAAATTATGAAAAACAAAATTTTTATTTGAAATTGTCCAAAGCAATGTATTAAGTTATTGTCAAACAAGAACCATAGCCAGAATTTGGATTTGGATTTTTTTCACAGGGAATCGCTTGGCAATTATTCTTGTTAGACACCGGATAAGTGGCACAGAGACAGAAGACTGACCGTGAAAATGTTAGCGATTCTTACTACACTGGAAGTGTAGTGTATGATAGATTGAAGAAATAGACATGGTGTATTTGGAATAGATTAAAAATAGCCTAAGAGAACAGTTCTTTCTTCTTATTCATTTGCTATCTAGTATTTTAGACAAACCTTTTTATCTATTTGTCAATTTTAATGCATTTGGTTGTTTTTATTTATTTATTTATATTTTTCCGGCTACGAGACATTTTTATACAAATTTCACATATATCCATTTTTGTATTAAACGACAAACGAAATCTTCATTTGGCGCCTGGGGCACATGGCCCCTCTGCCCCCCCCCCTTAGTTTCGGCCCTGGACATTAGAAACAAATTATATGTTGGATATTATAATTTACAATATTAAGCAACCGATTACAGTGTTAGATTTATTTCATTAAAAATGTGGCTTGGTACTTTCTTGCCCCGACACCCTCAATTGAAAGACATTATTTATTTTTTTGTAAAAGCAGAATATATTTCAGAAAACACTGTCAAAATCGGCGTTATGAATGGAATTTCCAACGCAGCAGCACGAGAAAGGGAAAAAACTTGTTATGTGACAAGAGTCACTTATAAATCAATAATTTATTTATAAATTAAAAAAAATGGAAAACGTGTTTAGATTCCAAATCACTTCGATAGTCAGGCCAGCCAATTTTATGCCTTTACGTTTACAATTGAGTCAGAAAGTTTTGCATAGTTGAGCAGGGAATTTGAGAACCACCTTAAATGAATAATGATGCTTACTTAGCCAATATATTTAATCATTTATCTTTTCATCCTTAAATCGTAGTTTTAAAATTAAAAACATTTAAAAATATTATATTTATTATATTTGAACATGGATTATTATTTAATAGTGTATTACTATTTATCTTAATAAAACGTTCCAAATTCACACAATCCTTCGAACCAAGGTGTACAGATTAGTGGTTTTCTACTATAGTTCATTATTTTTTTAAATAAAGTATTTATGTAAATACTCATTGTTTTTCATATATTATAGCATTTTATATATTTTTTCTTAAACTAATTAACTTTTTTGAAATCTGAATCTCTTACAAAAGAAATATGAAAAAAAGAAGAAAAAAAAATATTTTTGAAAAAAGTTTAACGTTGTTTTAAAATTTTAACTTAAGAACTTTTTTTTAAAAATCATTTTCCTTCATAAAACCACTTAATATGTGAAAAGGTATAAAATATTCAAATAAAAATTAAAAGGGTACCGAGCCCCTTACCCCATAACTTTAGTGTTTCATAACATTCCCTTTTTGTAAAACAAACAGACATTCCCTAACAGAAATGTGTTATTTCATTTTAAAGAAGTTCACAATGTTTAAAGCAAAGAAAAAGTAATATATTACTATACTTGAATTCATTTCAAAGAGAAAAAAAAGGCATATTTCATGTTATTTGTGTACCCAAGATAATTAAATGAATAAATCTTATAATAAAACTAATTAACATAAATTCTATTCATTTACCATTTTAGAAAATAAAAATAAATATATATGATAACAATACACTTAAACGCTTTTAATAAACAGATCTACTAGTTTCGTACACACAATCATTCTCCAGATCAATAATAAACTATTTTAGCAAAAAGTTTTTTCAAATGTTTGGGAAAATAGTTAATTTATAATTATTAATCTTGAGAATGTTGTACGAAACTAGTAGATCTGTTTATTAAACGGTATTTATAAGGCTTTTTGGTGTACTGTTATCACTTTTAGAATATATATATGTATATTTTAATGATACTAAGGGATTTTCTTATAAAATTATTTTCAAAAGTTTTAATTTTAAGAAGAACAATTATAATAACACCCTCAACCCTCCCTAAAACCTTTTATAGGTTATTTACAGTGGTGATGTGTGTTGTCATCTTTAAATTCAGAAAAGTAAAGACAACATGGAACATCTTAAATTTAAGTGAGCATATTTAAAAATATGTTGTTTAGTTTTTATCAGCTTTTTTTTTTCAATTTTCTCTTTTTCTTAATACGTATAGTGTTGCCATCTATCATTCTTCCATTTTAAAATTTACTTGTATCAGCCAGGAATGTATATAATATACAGTATGGATCCGTTTATCTAAAAACCCAGTTTGACATGTTCATTGCTTGAAACATTACAACATTCATGGTATAACTTGATGCCAACATCTAAGAATTGAAATTGAAGTATATTCAGCTATATATTAGGCGTTTTGATTTTTATGCAGAGGAATTGCTATTTGCAATTGATTCCCATAAATTGCCTTCTTTCAAACTCTAATTAATCTTTGATCTTGATTCTTAATCTGAGTAATCTAATAATTAATTTCAAATCGGAAATAATGCCACAGTCACACATATTCTACAAATGTGGTCAAATGTCAAATGGATGTTGCTTTAATGTCCAATCAATTATCCAGAAAATCCAATTATCTGGAATACATCTGACACCACCCATTCTGTATAAATGGTTCTGTAATAATTGAGGTGTTTGATTTCAAAAATATTTTTACCATCACTTGAATGTTTTGTTATAAAATGTCTGTATTTTTCATACTCATTCATTCTAAATTAACCCATAAAAACATGAATTTGTTTTCCAAGCTATAAAACAGCAAATACAATTTATACTTTTTATTTTATCTTTGAAAATGCATTTCAGCATTTTAATGTTACAAAATACAGAGTAATATTTTATCAATAAAATTGTACATATTTTGTTCAATTATGACTCTGCTGAAAATTTTTTCTACTAGCAGCATCTGAAAAAAAAAAAAGAGATAAAAAGAATAGCATTGCAATAATAAATAAATAAAAATAAAATCCCCTCTTCCTGGGCTTGGGACCGGCGTTACGTTCCAAGTTTTGAAAATGACCAAATGTCATGCAAAGGAAGTATATTTCACACTTTTGTTTCAAAAATATGAATCGATTTTTAAAGTAACACATGAATCACTTTTTTAAGCTTTTTAAATAGATAATAGACATAGATGAATGTTGTTATGCGATACATAGGTGACCATTATGTATTTTGATATGAAAAACATATTAATTAAGAAACTGATTTTTAAAACATTTGATTTACATAGCTTTTTTTAATTTAATTTTTGCTTTTTAAATATCAAGTGAGCAAAAATGTATTCAAAACATGACTTTTTACATAACATACAATGAAAATTAAAATATAGCTTAACTTGGCAAAAATAGCACACATTTGTTGAGATGACTCAAATTGTGAGACGGGGGAAAGTAATGTCAGTCTTAGCACCTGAAAATACAGAATAAGTGGTTACAAAAGTAAAATATTGAAACAATACAGAACTTTTATAAAATAAAAAATTTATATTAATAAAAGAAAGTTTTGCTGTGTGTGGGCAATGGCTAGCACAATTTAGCGCAGCTAGAAGTCTGAAGAACTGACCACACAGTTTTTTGTGATACTTCGTATTTTAACATAAATCGACCAAACAATTCTGTACAGTTAAAATTGGAAGACATATCAGAAAGATCGTACTCTTACATCTCAAATACTGCAACCAATTAAAAAATATATATCATTGTTAAACCTTTCATATTTTATTTAAAAGGGATCATTTTCCTAAAATGACCCCCCCCCCTTTTCCCGAACTTTTTTCTCACACATACCTTTTGCTTAGGTTTTTTATTTATACATACCCCTTCCCACATAAACCCATTTCAAAATATTTTTACTTTTATTCATTAGTTATATCCTTATGCTAGTTACCAATGTTAGATGCATTTATCTTCAGAATTCCAATTTTTAACCCCTTATCCTTTTTGAACCACAACACAATATCAACATAAAGACACTCAAAACATGAAATAGTAGCTAAAGATTTCAAATTAAGCCCTCACAAGTAGAGATGAAGAGCCATATGAAAATATAATGTAAAAATAATTTATAAAGGAAATAATAACACACTCGTATAGCAAACAATGTTAATTTGATGCTGGTACAGACCGCAGTGCTGCATGCGCCCACTTTGGTGTTAGGCCCAAGTTTGCTTGGAGGATGCCATAGGCGAAATTTCTCCTAATCTATTTATATCTCCCCGGTTTATATTAACATTTATTTGGTTATATTGTTTGGTTGTATTATTTTGGTTATTTTATTTGGGCTATTTAATTTTAGATGAATACTAATTGAAATTAACAAAATTTTGCTGTTTAGAACATTTAAATAAGAAAGTGGCCACTTATAAAACTGCTACTACTGGCCACTAATGAAATTTCCCAGTTTTGCCCTTTACATTTCAAACGACCAGATTTACATTAATTACATACAAAATTTCCAAATGTTTAAGACATATACAGGTATTAAAAAAAATCTCTCAGAAATTAAAAAAAAAAAAAGGGGAAAAAGCAGGACTTTGGAATGGCTTCTCTCTGCTTCGACTCATGTTTCATCACTAAATATAAAGAGAGCTTCGATACATTTATATTTATAACCGATTACAATTTCAGAGAGTTTGGAAGATGAGAACTATACTTTTATTAGAACAGAAGAATAAAGGAACATTATACAACTGTGAATACCATACACTTCCTCAAATCTGTGTCATTTGGGACCAGAGGTTATGCAGATTTCTGGTCACTGTTTTGGTTATATTTTTAAATCAGTAATTTGAATGTAATAATGCACTCAAAATTATAATGAATGCTTACAATAACTTAAAATATTAAAATAATAATGTATAAAGTAGTAAAAATTAAGAAAATTCAAATATTAAAAGTACATAATTAATAATGCATAATTTAATAATGATGAGATAAAGTTTTCTTGAAATATTCAATGAGATTTACCTCATAAAGGTGCACAAATAATTTACATCAACATCTTAAAATAATTAAGTTTTATTTCATGTTTAACCAGACTTTACTAAAAAAGCTTTATTAATACATAAATGTATTTGGTAAAAAGATCATGATCACCACTGATATCAGCACTCTATCATGAATAATTTTCTTGGAAATAAATTTAAACTTCCTATATGAGAACACATGAGTTGTCATATTAACCAGAAATTACATATTAAAAAGGATACAGAATATAAAAATAAAACAAATCTTGAATTTTCCCCCTACATTTTGACCAAGTTTCACTGTTTACATCTGCAACAATGTGCAAATTTTAGGCATTTGTAGATGATTTTAAGGTCATGGGATTTGAGAGAATATACTGTATATAGTATAAGAAATATTGCAATTATTGTAAAATCTACAACAGTACAATTAAGAAAAAGTTTTTAAAAAAAGTTTATGCCAAGCATACTTTTACTTACCCATCATACGTAGCAGGGCTGCGGAGTCGGTGGGAAAAATGACCGACTCAGACTCCTGAAATTTTAAAGGAACCGACTCCGACTCCGGGACGTCTAAAGTACTAGTATTGCCTGTTGATTCCTATTATTCAGATTGCTTTATTGCTGTCATTTGTTTTGAACGGACGCTTTATTAAATTTGTCATTAAATAAAGAAAATATTACTACAGTAGAGCGCCGCTAATCCGCAATCAATTTATGAATGTAAACAAAGAAATTTCATTCTTGAAAAATGCTTCAATGGTGACAAAATTTTGAATTTTGAAATTTTTTTTCACCAATTTTAACATTTTTCTTATCTTATATAACATTCTTTTTTATAGTTTAAAATGAAAGCACATTTAATTAGTATATTATTTTATATATTCATTTCTTCATACAATACTTGTAAATTACAATTTGAGCTTTTGTGATTTTTTTTTATGATAAAAAATCCTTACTTAGACAATATATTTTATAATTTATTCATTTTTTCATTAAATCATAATTATAAAATTGAAAAACACATAAAAGAATACATAATATATTGCTTTTGAACTTTTACTTAAAGATAAAATTCAACACTATAAACCAAATGTCTTAAAACAGACAACAATTGATGCCATATTTAAGAAATTAAAAAAAAAAAAAATTATTTTTTACATAGTTATTATTTTATCTATATATTAAAATGTGTAATTTATTTATTTTTTAGTATTAGCAATCTAAATTTGTCCAAAATATGAATTAAAAAAAATGTAAACAAAGATTAAATAGACATGGCCTGTAATCCGCAAAAAGCCTCCAATCCGCACAACACTTGGAACCAAGCTTTGCGGATTAGCGGCTTTCTACTGTATTTAAAAAAAAAAATGGCAGCAATCAAGCAATCAGAATTAAAAAAACTCAACTGGCAACACTGCAACCTGCTGTTACATGACCTGTTTAAAATTGAAGTATATATGTATATTTTTGAATGAATTATGGGTATAAGCTGTAATAGATAGTCAAGACGAGGACTCATTTATTGCAGCGGCAAACTTCTGACAGTATTTTAGCATAAAAAGTTTCACCTTTTTTCACCAAAATATGGGGGAAAGGATGTTTAATTTTGGTTTTATATCTATTCCTGCAGAATAAAATTTTACAATTTAAGCATCATTTTGGGGTCTCCAGAACCCGAAAAATTATGGGGGAATGCAAGAAAAATAAAAATTTTACTATTTTAGATTTATTCTGTTCTCACGGTTTCATAAAAAAAGGGGAAGAATTTTTATATTTTCGGCATTTTGGGTCCTGCAGACCCGAAAAATCTAAATAATGAAATCTAAAGAAGTAAATAAAATGGAAATTTTACTATTTCAGATCCCGCTGACTTGAAAAAGAAAATACAAAATGTTGTAATTTTGGAGTTATTGTGTCTTCCGGACCCGAAAAATTCCGATGTAAGGGAAGAAAAATAAAGAGGAAAATTTTGTATTTCCTGCATTAACTTTATAATTTTGTCTTTATTTCGGGTCTGCAAAACCTGAATATTGAAAGGAGAAAAATAACTGAAAATTCACTATTTCATCATTATTTTGAGTACTGCAGACTCAGGAAAAAAAAATTGTAATTTCACTTTTTTTTTTTTTTGGGGGGGGGGGGGGGGGAATTCTATGCACACGAAAAAAAGGGGAGACAATTTACTACAATTTCAGCATTACTCCTGGTCCTACAGACCTGAAGAATCTGAAACAAGGAACAAGAAAACAAAAGGGAAAATTTTTCTATTACAAAGATATTTTGGATTCTGTGGACTCTAAAAAGAGCAGAAACTTCCAATTTTCGCATTACCTCGGGTTCTGCAAACCCCAAAAACCGAGAGAAAGTACTGCATACTAAGATAAAATATAAACTAGAGATTTCAATTAAAAGCAGTTTTCATATACACTGTAAACTGGACAGTATACTGGGCCTGTTTAATCTGGATTTCCTTGTATGTATAGTCCAAATATAAAAATAATAATTCAGTTTATAAATTTAAAATTACATAAAATTGGTTTAATTTCACTTCAAACTGTCTAAAAAACAAGCTGGAGTCGGAGTCTGCCTGTTTTTTAGTGACTCCGACCCTTTTGTCCAAAAATAGGCCCGACTCCGACTCCGCAGCCCTGATACGTAGTATAGGGGTAAGTCTTGTAATCGTTTTGAAAATCAAAAAATATTTTTTGATGGATTTACATGTTTCAGACACTGGAGATTCCGAAAAACATATTTTTTGAAAAAAAATTTGCCGTCCATCTGTAAACGCTCTATCTCCTAAATAAATTGAGATAGAGACTTTAAATTTGGTGTGTACTTAGTATGTAATAATGGAAAAAGCTTATTGAATTTCAGTAACCTCGATTATCTGGAACTATTTTGTTTCGGACTCTTACGCTTCATGATGCAGTAAACCGTTAGTTACAGATGCACCACACTTGATAGAAACCTGGAGCGAACTGCACATGGGTGAAAATGGCTAGTCTATGTCGAAAATGGGGAAGTCCATAAGCCGTAAGTACGTTGCCCAAGATAAAAAGTGATGATTTCAGCTTCTTTTGCAGCGGCTATTCTCCCTACAGTGTGAATGGAATCAGCTTGGCATTCTGCCAATCGGGGTTCTTAGAAGCGTGGTTGAACAGTAATATGATTAACAATTTTGGAGTTATAAATAAGGATGTTTATTTTACACAATTCAGTAATAGAGCATTTAAAGTTTATGACATCATCAAGCCACAATTTTATTGGAATCGCAATGCATTTTATAAATAGTTTACACATATTTGATTTTCATATTTTATATTATGCATACCCCTGATGGGTAAGTATTAAGGTAGCCCCCAACGACTAGTTTTAAAATCAAATAAATAAATAAATGTAACACGCATATGATAGAACATATATTTACATTCTACTTGGACCAGATATAAGAAAGGGCAACAGTGCCTCAGGAGTTATGCAACAATTTTGAATTAAGTATCATAAAAGTCTTATGCAATAGTAATAGAAGTGTGATAAATTATACAAAAACAATAAACACTAACACATACTTTTGGCAAAGCTTTCTCCCTGCTAGATGAGTTGCTGAACAGAGCTTTCTCTGATTTACTCGCTGGTGTGCCCAAGTAGTCGAAAAAATATTGCTTGTGTGTATAATTCAAATGGACCAATACACAACAGCAATATTTATTCAACTTGCCACAATGCTGTACAGAGGTAGTTCCCATCAGAGAACAGCAGTATCAGCTGTGGTTAATACTTTAGACAATGGCTCCTGGCACACAAAATCAGTGATGCAGAGAGTATTCTCACTTGGAAGGAGACATGCCACAATAGGTCAGACTGCTGCCCATGTAATGTCTTGTCAAATGGAAGCTGCACAACTGGGCAAACTCAATGCCTTCAGAACCTGGTCTATGTCTACATCCTCCAAGGTACATCAATTAACAACAAAATTGGATCTAAAAAAATTTGTTTAAAAAAAAGTTTAAAACAGAAATAGATTATAAAATTTTCATTTAAAAACAATACTCAAATATATTACATATGAAGCAGATAATCATTTCAGGATCGCTCTAAAATATTGTTCATTAAATTAAAATTTAATAAAAAATATCCGGGTACCTCGCCAACATACCCACCAAAAATCAACCTAATCGGACCCTTTTTGCGGCAGTTATCGCGGAACAGACAGACAGAAACCAAAAACTTTTCGGGTCTCAACAGTAAGCCTTCACTGACGTTTCAGCAATAAAACAGGCTCTTTACAAAATTCCTCTTAATGAAACAGGTCCCTTCACAAAATTTCTCTTGATAAAAATTCCTCCCTTCAAAAAATTCCATTCCATAAAAACATACCTACTCTCCATAAATTATTTTTATTTTGTTGTTAGGTTTTTAAATTAGTAATTTGCAAAGTTAAGAAGTTCACCAGGAAGGAAAACTTTAGCAGAAGGACTTAAAGAAGTTATTTAAGTGTTTGGTTTGAATTTGAGTAACTAGATTTCCTTTTTTGTAACAAAAATATTTATTTTTTACAAAATGGGCCCCAAGAAAAACAACTTGCATCAACCCATGAAAGTATTGTGTAATACACACACACACAGTTCCACAGCCCATATGTAAAGTGAGAAATAATTATCTTCTTCAATCAAAATGTACCTTACAAATTATCGCACACGCACACACTATAAAAAAATATGTGCCAGATATACATCTAGTACACAAACTAGAAACTCAGATGGAGTAAAATAATGTGATTAAATGGTGAAAATTTGATTGCTTTAACCACTGGCTATAAAAGCAAGCTATCGCTGGTATTCAAAACAGAGGCATTTAGTTATTAATTTATATTAGGTTGAATTACTCAAAAAGGAATTAATACAAATGGTAATTTTATCAACTTTTGGCAGTTTTATGGGCCAGTCATTTCTTCAAGAATAAAATATTTACTGCTGCACTGTTATGCTTAGTAGCCATTTTGAAATTTCTTGATGATGTAGTTTGGTTATGATAGTAAGAAAGTTTGGATTATTCAAATAAGAGGTGAGTTTTAATTCAGCATATTGCATGCAATAATTATTCTGAATAAATTTTCTACACTTTTTTTCAAAATAATGTAAAAATTATATACTTTTCTTAGAAACAAGACCAAATAGGGTAAAAGAATTAGACAGCTAGGCTTAACAAACAAACAACAACAAAAAAATTATGGTAGATGTGTTAGTATCAGTAATGGACACCCTACAGGAATTTCTTTAAAATATATTTTTTAATTGATAGTTAAAATTATTATATTCCAGATTTTTTTTAAAATTATTATATTAATCTATCAACATTTAACCATTCATTTAATCACACATCTTAATGTGAATAAAAATTTAATTGTAAATAACAAAAATAAATCAAAATACCAGTAATGGATATCCAGCAAAAAGTAGTACAGATAATTGTTTTATGATTGTATTTAGAACCAGAATTTAATGAGAACATACTAATGAAACAAAATTAATAAAATATTTATGAGAATAATTCATTGTGTAAATTAATTTTGTCATTATCACAAGATCAATATTTTAACTAAACTAACTTAAATAGAAGATTTGAAATACTAAATTTTAAGGAATAAACTTTATCAAAGTATTGTGACAATGGGGTGGGAGGGTGTTAGAAATTAATAAAATAAAAAAAGTAAATGCCTTGGAGTACTAGTGAATGGAATCTTATTTCCTATTATTCTTAACAGTTAAACTTCCTGACACAACTTGGTATAGCACTCGTAGTAATTAGCATTAAAAATATGAAACTGTGGGTTGAATGTTTTAAATACCAAATAAAATTATTTCAAAATAAAACTGCAGAATTGACATTTGAGGCCTCTGATCTGCAGATTAACTAGTTTTATTACTACTGCAAATTTAATTGATATTAGTTTTTTATATATATATATGTAGTGTTTTGCCAGAGATGAATCATCAAACATTTAAGACAGAAAATAATAATTTTTAACAACTTGTGCAACTTAATTTTTTTTAATTTAAACAAGAAGGGATCGAGACCCCTGAATTCCCCCTTTTACTATGGCCTACTCTGCTTCTAATTGGTTTGGTTGATTGCCAGATTATAAAATATGCATGGCACAGTTTTAAAAAAAAAGTGATTACAATCTTAAAAATTTTATTAATTATGAGAAATTAATAAAAGCAGCTATTTATAAACATTTTTTTGCTTCCTGACTGGTTTGATTAAGAGTGCCAACAAAAACCCAGATTAAAAACATGCAAGGAGAAGTTATAAATGGAAAAAAAAAAAAAGAGCTAAATTTTTATTGGTTATTTTATTTTATTATTATTATTTTAACTTTATAGGGTGTCCACTATTGGCACATCTACTCTATAATTCCATTTCTTACCAGTTGGATCATTTAAACATATAATTTAATGCAACCAACATTTTTTTTTAAAGTTGAAATAGTTTATATCTCTTGTAAACTAAGTACTGAACAAAAAAAATTACCTACTCTTTCTATAACTATTTTATTTGGATCTTTCATGCACCTACATTTTGAATATTTTAAAAATAGATGCAATATTATTTTGTTTTAATAAATTCTAGAAAATATTTTACTGGCCGAGACCAAGTACTCAATACACCACTATGTAACATGTAACAGATCTGTGAAATTAATAAAAGAAAGTAATTCAGAAAATATAAAGATCGATATCTTTACATTCCTTTGTATTGGTATAATCATCATTCCTGTAAAACAGTATACAATTTCTACATCTTAGAATTTACAAATAATCTTTTGACAAGATTACAAGAAACAAGACAAACTTATTGCAAATCTACAAATCTTTTTCTTCATACAGATATGTTTCCTGTGGCAATTTCTCAAACGGATAAATTTATCCCCCATCACTTCGAAACAACTGATAAAAAACACTCATAAGTAAGTCATAAATGAAAAAAATCAGAGAACTGCTAGAGTTGTAATATTCAATATAAGATGTGCAGTTTGCCATTGGCGATATTTCTGATTTTGCAGATTTCTCTAATTGGCAACAAGAGTGCTGAAAGTGTATACACTTTGTAGTAATGCAGTTTGGAAGAGATTTGTGCAGAATTATGGAAGTTATTGTGTCCATAAAAAAGTGATATATATAGATAGATAAATAAAGTTTTAAACGGGGGTGGGGGTTCTAGGGGTCATGATCAGTGAAGATCTGCAAAATGTTTTCAGAAATTCAAACATAGGTAGTATATAAATCTACCTAAAAACATGGCAGAATATTTTTTAAATTGAGATTAAAGATTTAAAACTGTTTACTAGGGAAGGGACAGAGAGTGAAGTATATTTTGGTGAAGAGGAGGGTAAAACAGATTATTTATTTATTATACTAGAAATCAACAAATACGGTAGATTTTTTTTTTAGAAAAATAGTTAAATTTTGTATGTGAAGGGGAGGGTGCAAAGAGGAGAAGAAGATATTTTCAAAGTAGAGAGATAATTTAGGTGGCAAATTATCTATTTATACTCAAAAGCAACAAATGTGACAGATTTTTTTCCCCCTCTTTAAAGAGTTTTATGGCTGGTGAAAAGTAAAAAAAGATTTTATCTTTTAAATATTATTCTCACTTTAAAACAGTGAGAACCCTGCTCATATTATTATAAATTTTGAAACTTATAATATTAGTTTCATATGACTATCTTATATTAAATAAATAATGCTGCATTAACAGGAAAATTTAAAAGCACAGAATTTACACACACTAATAGTTTTACCTATTTTACCCTCACCCACCTTCTATGTGGTATTGAGTTTTGCACCGAGGGATGTATAAACTGGGAGCCAATGAGCCGATTGTCACCACTAAATTTTATCAGTATTCTTGCCTAAATTTTATTCTATACTTCGTCTAAATTGTATTAGTAATATTATTTGACGAAGAATACTAAAAATTGAGTGCTGGCAATCTGCCCAGCCCAGATTTTAACACCCCTGTTTGCACCAATCTTAAAAATAACCAAAATGGCATTTAAAAAAAGCTAATTTCAGTGAAACATTAATTTTCCATGCCCGAAAACAGGCGATGCATTTGTGTTTACGATTATTAATAACACGTAATAGAAAAGAAAATTAAATAAGAAAGAAATAACTAATTAAATAAAGTCCTCCTTCATCCACAGAAAATAATATAATTATCAATAAAAACCAAAAGGTAGTATATTCAAAGTATATTAAGAAATCAGTGTACAATAGCACGTGCAAGAGGGATAAAAAAAAAATAACAAAACGTATATTATTAATCCATATTAAACAATGAGATACTTATGCAAACAATCATTCTTACCTGACAATAAATAAAACAGATATTATGAACATACATTAATTAAAATCAATAATAATGAATCAAAAGCTAACCTACCAGAAGCAACGTGAAGCAGTAATATGATTATACGCAACGCAAGCTTTGTATTTTCGCTAGCCAAGCCGAAAATATCGCCAAGTTAGTGACCCACGTCATCTAAGTGACACGTCATCGATGACGTAGGTCACTAACTTCTGGTGAATAGTCTTACCTCTATTCTGCAACTCTCGATACATGTCTGGGGACCCTAAAATGAGCGACATTCCACATAATGCGCATGCGTGTGGACAGAGGGTCACATGACATTTTCAGGCAACCTCTGGCATCTTGGCAGCATAGATTGGCTTGGCATAATTTATTTTTCTACAATACAAGTAACCCTTTGAACGCATTAAGTTGGCGATATCCCATTCTCATTCATTTCCCTGATTTCCTTAGTAGGTAGTGTTGTTTTTTAGCGTTCCTTGTTGTCTCGTTCCTCTGTTTTTGCTTTGAAAATGTAGCAATTCTAAAAAAGTAAGTTTTAAAATATTTATTATTTATGATAGTAGTTTATAATTCTACTTATAAGGTTTTCTGTTGGAAAAATGCATTTCCTAAACTTATACATCGGTTGAAATGATAGGTGCATAAGGGAAAAAAAATGGCTAATCGCGGTTCATTATTGTATACTTTTAATGAGTGACTAGTTTTGTTTGACCTTTATTGCATTTCTTACTAAGATTGCTGGTTCTCAGTTTAATACATACGTAAATATTTGACCCTGTAGAAATTCATGTATCTGTCAAATATGAAAATTCAGCATTTTATAAATGCTATATTTTTTTTTACAAAAAAAAAAAAAAAAAATCAAACGTGATTATTTAGTAGTGTGCACCTTTTTAAAGTAATTTTTTACATATTTTATAAATGCTGCATTTTTTGTGTACCTTTTTAAAGCAATTTTTAAATTAAAAAAATAATTTGGATGATTAATATTATAGTATCTGAGCGTCACTTTAAAAATAAGCATGGATTATAGTTCTAATAAACTATTTTATGAAATATTGTGTTCTTTCAAACTTTTATATTGTTTTCTTTTTCCTTTTTAGTGACAATTCCTGCCTACCACCATTGCAAGCATCAGCACCAGCAACTCGCAGCATATTAATTGAATGAGTATTGTCTTTGCTATATGGTCTGATAGTATTTCATGTCGTATCATTGATAATACTTGCTCAATTATACACCTAATTCTATTCTCAATACATCCTGATTCAATGTAGCCTGTGAAAATGGAGGGTTTGGAATAAATAGTGAAGAATGGAATCAACATTCTACTTCAGCATAAAAGGTATAATTTTGTTTAATGTTATTGTTGATTAAATAATCTGTTATTTAAAGTTTCTCTTTTAAAATTAAAAAAATCTGTGAAATTTACGTGAAAAAACCCAGCATTTCATAGAATACTTTGAGTTGCTATTTTGTTTTGTCTTGTTTCTAAACAATATTTACAATTAATTAAAAATACCTAAGGAGTGTTGTTCACTTTTCAAAGAATTTAAGCCAAAAATACATAATTCTTCATTTTCAGAGATTTCTTTGTTGTAATATAACATGTTAGAATGATGCTTATCATTTTGTTAAATGTTTTGGTGTAAAACCATTAATTAATATATGAATAAAATGCCTTGCCTTTAGCTGATTATATCGTGTTGTTCTGCTAATGACCTTTAAAAACAAAGATAAATATAGATATAATAGAGTAGATGTACCAGTAATGGGCAACCCTTCAAAGTTTTTGGTTTATTAAAAAAAAAATAACCAATAAAAATTTAGCTTTTTATTTTTTTTTTTCGCAACTTCCCCTTGCATGTTTTATAATCTATGTAACTGTTGACACTATTAACCAAACCAATCAGCTGGCAGAAAATGTTTCACAGTTCCACTGTTTTGCAGTGAAAATCTTAATGGACATGCTAAGAGCTGGCTGCAATTATTTATATCTTTTTTATTTTCTTGCAAAAATTATATGCTTTTACTTTGATAGTGATAGAAAACTTCGAATTTTATATACTAACAGTCATTTTCAATATTTTATTTATTTGTAAAGTTTTAGGACCTGTGTCTATTGCTGAAATGCTTGATTAGTTGATTTCTAGTAATGGACATCCCCATGTGGATATTTCTAAAAGTGCAATTTCTGTAATAGTGCTTAAAATCTTTAAATTTAATTGAACAGCTACTCTAATTTGGATTTTTAAATTATACTTACCAGAATGTATTATATATATATATATATATATATAGCTGCTTTTAATTAATTTCATGTAATTAATAAAATTTTTAATGTTGCAATGAAATTAAGGTTTTTTTTATTAAAAAAAAAACATAACTTGCATATTTAATAATCTGGCAATCAATCAAACCAGTCAGGAAACAATGTTTGAGAGCATAGGAACAGGAGTAGCTCATGGTGATCAAGCCCTCTCCATTTGAATAAAGACAATTTTTTAAGTCGCACAAGTTTTAAAATTTTATCACTTTCTATCTTAAATGTTTCATTATTCAAATCTGCACATTAAAAAAGTGTAATATTAATTAAATTTATATTAGTAGTAATGAAATTAGTAAATCGGCAGATCAGGTGCCTCAAATGTCAATTGTACAGCTTTATTTTGAAACCATTTTAGTATTTAAAACATTCAATGCAGGGTTGTTAAATGCCCGGTTTTTTTTCAGAAAAAAACCCAACCCTTTGGGTTTTATCTGGGTTTTTTGGGTTTTATCAGGGTTTTTTTATGTGAAAAGAGGTGGTTCAGAATGTTTTTAAAAAAATGTACTTACTACTAAATACAATTTAAAGTAACTAATTGATCACAAAAATATATAAATCAATGACAATAATCAAAATTATGCTTTGCTTTTAGATAAATTGATTATTAGCAATAGTTTTAACAATGAAATTATCATTAAAGTACTATACTAATACCAGTGCTGAATCAGAACTTTTAAACTAATATTTTGTTAAGGATAAAGTATCTTTATTCATTTTAATTGAAGTGATTGCCTATATGCAATAAATATTTTCTCTAGAAAAAATTCATTCTGAAACATATTGATTAATGATGGATTGCAAGTTTTTTTTTTCTTTTTGAGTTGTTTGCATTCCAAAATGTGTTGCTATATTCTTTCTTAGACACAGTAAGTAACATTTCCTCAGCCCAAGGTAAATAGGAAATTTTGGTTTTCCTTTAGTTTATGTTGTTATTGAATTAAGTTGGGTGGTAGTTTATACTTAATTAATCAAAATTTTTTGCAATTGAAACTGGATATAACAAAATTTGCAGAACTGGAAAAAAAAATATTTGCTGTAAAGTAAGTATTTTTTATTATAATTAATTAATAGAATAAATCAAATAATTCTACATGTCTACATCATTAAATTAGGATTCTCACATTTTTGTGGTATTTTGTTAAGAGTTTCAATTGTAGGATTATATATCAAAGTATCTATTTTAATGGGAAAAAAATTAGTGTTTGTGATAGTTACACATACTTATAGAAAATTAAGTTACAATTATTTGTTTTAAAAATTGTCATTGGGAGAATTAAGACATTTTTTTCCCTTGGTGTGGGGTGGGGGGTGATAAACTTTACGACTGATGTACTGACATTTAAAAATATATTACCAATGTAATTTAAAGTTGAAATTTTCAAAAAACCCACCTGGGTTTTTTGGGTTGGGTTAAATCATAACAACCCTTATTCAACGTGCAATATCATTTATTTCATATTTGTAATACTAATAACTAATTACTACGAGTAATATATCAAGTAGTTTAAAAAGTTAAGACTGTAACAAATAATGTGAATTATAATTTCAATGCATTAGTACTCTAAAACTTTTTTTTTTTACTAACACTTCTAAACATTATATTGTCTCAATAAATGCGATACTTTGAAATTTAATATTTTACCTAAAATAATTAAAATATTGATAGTGACAATAATTTAAGCCATGAATTATTCTCATTCTCATATATTTTATTAGTTATACTATGAATATCCTAATTGTTAAATTTATTTGAAAATGACTTTTTGTTACATTAGTATGCTTTCTTGAAATTCTGGTTCTAAATACAATCATAAAAACAATTACCTATTACTTTTTGTAGGGTGTCAATTACTGGAATTTTGGGTGTTTTGATTTATTTCTGTTACAATTAATTTTGATTCACATTGGAAAATGTAACTATGAGAATGGTTAAATATTGTTGATGTTGATAGATTAATATAATATAAAAAAAGAAAAACAGGAATATAATAATTATAACTATTAATTAAAGTATAATTTTTAAAGAAATTCTTTAAGGGTGCCCATTACTGGCACATCTATCGTATATACCCAAAAAAATTAACAAAATGAGATGTACAATTTTAATTAGATATTCTTAATGAGCATAAAGGAAAATTTATGCATATTTCAATAATTCTAGGGATTTTTTTTTTCAGTGCATAAAAAAAAACTTGCAAAATAAAACACTTTTTCACATGTGATGACCTTCACTTGTATTTTTATATTGTTCTGTTGTTTTCAAGCTTTTTCTTTTTTATGATTTTTTTTATTATTTAAGGCAGGAATAACCATTATATGACATATTGAAAATATTGAGGAAAAAAACTTAATTTAGATTAATTTAAAAAATGATTGCTAAAAACTACCGGTTTTCATGTTTTTATATGCAATAGTTTTTCATTATGTACCACCGAGACAGTCAAAAGATCACAATAAATTAGACTATGACAGCAAGAGTTATATATTTTTTTATCAGAGATTTAATCAAAGTTAGCTCTTGGAATAGGTGATAAAATAAGCACTAATAGGATTTTGATCAAGCCCAGTAGTAGAAACAGTGCAGCATGGCAGTGGATGCTGTAGATTATTTTGTAGCTAGCAGAATAATCTTAACTTAAAAAGAATTCTGGGCTTAAAAAAAAAAAGACAAAGTAAATTTTATGTTCTTGCCTTTCCTTTGAAAGTACAAGATTCTTATTTCACGGGTTACTTTGATTTCTTATGATAGTAAGCTTGGTTCAGCATAGTTGATAGATACATTTTGGTTTGCTGCAGATTGTCACAGAAAATTTGAAACTGGAAATGTCCAAAAAAAAAAAAAAAAAAAGGCTGAACCAGGGTTTGGTGATATTTGCTTTCAAAATATCATGATTTTTTTATATTATTAGGTATCTGTCCGGATTTTTCTCACAGGGTCTTGTTTTTGTGAAATTGTGAACAGTTTTTTTATATTTATGAAAATTAGCCATAATTTTGTGAATTTGAAAATATAGCTATATTCAGGTTCCGGTGTATATCCTTAATGTATAAAAAAGGCTAAGTAATTTGATGACTTTAATTGTTTTGAGACATGTCAGATTTAACTTTAATGATTAAATTTGTGAAAAGTTCAGTTTGAAGGTGTAAAAGTTTTCTGAAAGGTCTGTTTTTAAGGTGAAGAATTTTGTGAAGAGTCCTGTTTTAAGATGAGAATTTTTGTTGAAGGGTCGTTATAAGGACTCAAAAATTTTCTAAACAGATCCCTGATTGATATTTTCATACATTAGATATTTATTTACAAAATATTGTGCATGATTTTTTTAGTCAAAACAAGTGTAAATGAATTTTTAAAGCTGTTATTGACTGTGTTATTCTACAGATAAAGAACTTTTGCTCTGGCAGTGACTTTTTTAGTGGAAAAAAATGTATACTTAGAGTTTAATCTAGGAAAAAGAGATTTGTAGCTTTTTGGCTAATTGCAGCCAATAACTTTTAGCCAAATAAAAATAGCTTTAGCCAAGAAAAAAAAAAACTTATTTATACAAAATTTCTGTATAAATGAGTATTATTTGTAATTATACAATATACAAACAGTACAAAACTCTGTAAGATTGACCCTCTCGAGATTTGGCCATACATCACACATCAAATGCTTTTTTAAATGGAAATTCTTTTCAAACTTCCCCTTCCAAATTAATCACCATTAAGTTACTTAAATTTTTGATTGTCAGTCTATTTCTCAAACCAGTTTTTGTTATATTCACGAGACTCAATTCCCTTTCACAATCTGCTGTAGACAACAGAATTGTTGCTACAAAGAAGTCACATTGGGAAGCATGTCAGTAATGCCATTTTTATGGAAAAAGAATACAATCAGCTGGTTTCATTTCTTTACCCCTTGTAGCCAGAACCTGCCTGAACAACTTCCATTCATGAACCGTTTTGGTTTCATTTCCTAAGTTGGGATCATCAACAAAAAATAAACAAACTCTTTTAATTTCATCAATACTTGTTTAATGCAAATGACATCATACTATCTGTAAGATGCTTGCACAGAAAGGGTGAGAAAAATTTTGAAGTGAGTTGTCGGGACAGAGGCGGTTTGAGATTTTTTTTCACGCGGCAGCTGCAGGTTTACGAAAGGCAGGAACAACAAAATGGAAATGATATATTTTTTTAGCTGTTGCTATTTGGCTAATCCACTAAATGCTTTGGGGGCAAAAGGTGCTTTCAGTTAGCTTTTTGGCTATTTGGCTAGCTCTAGATTAAACCCTAATACTACAGTAGAAGATCTTTATATTATAACCAAACTTAAACACATGAGGTTGTGCATTATATAGAATTTTGCGTTATACAGATCACATTTCACACATCACTAAGCATACCTTGTGAACATGACCAAATATGTCTGTAACATATCAAAATATAGTACAGTATCTTTATATTGCGGTCCTTGGGCCCAAGAGTTGTGCATATTATAATTTTAGATAATATAGATCATTTCATACATTGTTAAATTTACTTTATAAACATGTTCTAAATATGCCTGGACCAAATCATTCATTATAATACTAAAATTTTAATTGTAATAATATCAACTTTTTCATTAAAAAGTTCTGAATTAAGATAACAATGAATAAATGTATCAAATTTAATCCTCTGGAAATTAGCAATTTTTGTACAATGTGGAATGAATGTGCTTCCTAACTGCAAAATTCATTGTTTATATCTGAGAAGCTGTGCGTTATAAAGATCTTCTACTGTATATACTATTCTCCAAGGTTTATGTTTGAGGTTAAATTTTTAAATGTAGAAATTTATAGCTTCATTAGGAATAATATTTTCTGGTTCAGTTTAATTTAAACTAAACAACAGGTTAAGGAATGAAAAAGCAAAAACAGACAAACTTACATTTATATTCAAATTTTCAACAAAAACAAATTATTTCGTATTTAAAATTTTGTTGTATAAAACATAAAATTTTCTCAAAACTTGATGCTAAATCCTATAGGTGTTTTTTTTTTTTGGGGGGGGGGGTGTAAAATGCAAATTGTGTCTGTTTTCAATTAATTGATCTTCAATTTTGTTACATAAATGAAAAAAAAAAAATACATTTCGAATATTGTTTTATTAAGTTTTCATGCTAAGTGCAATATGTTTCAGTTTCTAATTTATATTGAGTCTGGAAATGTTTATAATAATCAATAAATTGACTATTTTGAAAATATCAGATAGTTATAAGAAGTATCAGATATTTTTGTTAGTTCAAAGATGTAATATTTAACCCTGATCTGAACAGGATTTCATAAATCTTGTATTTTATTATGTACAGGCATGTAGATTCATTTATTGATGGATGGAAGAGCTAACTTTGATTTAATCTTTTTATTTAAAAAAGAGTAACTTTTCATAGTTAAATTAATTGTGACCTTTTTACTTTCTTTTACTTGTTTTCTAATAAAGAATACTATTGCATATAAAAATACGAAAATTGGTAGTTTTATAGACAAATGTATGATAAACATGCTTAGGCAGATTTTAAATCGAAAAGTTATTTTAAGAACTTTTTGATGTTAAGTCAGACATAGTGGTTTTTTTTTAAATTTCAATATTTTATTCGAATTTTCAATATTAATAGATATTTATTTCATATTTTGAAAAAGTAGTTTTTTCACCTATTGTTGCCAGAATTTAAAAAGTGCAAATAATTTGAAATATCTTTCAGTTGAAAAATATAATTACATGTGAATATTAAAACAGAAAGCAAACTTTAAAATAATCAAGCTATTTACATGCAAAAAGCATTAAATGGTGAAAATTATTTAAAATGTCATATTTAAAACTATTTTCATATAGTGTTTCTAAATACAGTATTTTTAATTGAAATATATATTTACATGTGAGTTTTGAAAAAGAAAAGAAACCATAAAATTATTAAATTGTTACATGCAAAATTCATTTAATTGTGAAAATTGCATCATTTTAAAACCTTTCTTATGGAAATTATTCATGTGACGTCACAGGGGAATCACGTGGAGTGCAAAAAGGCGTCTAGTTCCTTTGTTTACATATTTCATCACTTGATGGAGTATAAATACATATAATATTGTATGTGCATACAATACTTTAGATATTTTTTAAGTAGGAGAAAGAAATTAACTTGGAAATAGTAACATACAAAATGTAAGAAAAGAATACAGCTTAATGCTTTGGTTATTTCACAAGTAAAGAAATAAATGAAGGGTTAAAATCACATGAATTTCGAAGCACTTCAAGGCATTGTAGTTACTCTTCACTCCATAAAACATATGCAAAAACAAGCAATAAGAATGTAGTTCACTATCTGAAGATGACAGTAAGTAAAATATAAAAAGTAACAAATATTTTTGATACAACTCTGATATAGGAAAAACTATAGGTGATATTACATTTAGATTTTTTTTTTTTTTTCACATGGTGTTTCCATTAGTGGTTTTTTAAATAACATTGTATATGTTCCCTACTGTCAGATAGGAATGATCTCTATATTTAAATAATAAATTGCTTATGTTAATGATTTATAAAAAAATTCCAGAAAAATGATGTTTTATGTCATAATCAAATATAATAAAAATGCTCATAAAAATGGAATAAAAATTCTGTTAAAAAATAACTTTTAATTTTTATGAAATAATTTGACTATAAAGGACCCTTCACAAAATTCTTCATCTCAAAACAGGACCCTACACCATTTTTTTTATTTCAGAACAGTACCCTTCAGAAAAATTTTCACCTTTTAAACAGGACTTTTCACTTTTAAACTGAACTCTTCATAAAATTCTTTGCATTAAAAGTAGATCTTGCATAAAACTTTTCTATTTCCAAATTGAACCATTTAAAAGTAAAATTTGAGATGTCATGTTTCCATATATAAAGAAAATATATGTATTTTACATACGCATGTCTTTAAAATGTATAAACAAGAACCGGGATATAATGATCATTTCAAATTCACAAAATTATGACTAGACTTTTCAGGAAAAAAAAAGATTGTCTGAAAAATTTGGACAGATCTCAGTGTTATCTAACTATATATAATTTAAATTGACTTCACAAGGTCAGTGTCCTGGTCCTTAAGTCAGTAACTTTCGTAATACAGCATTTGAATGACTGATTGCTCTATTTTCCATGACAACAAAAGGATGAATTGGGGAGGATAGATCATAGATGTCCTTGAGATGCCAATTGAAATTGTATGGAGTATACAGGCCTGCCACTTGCTACTAAAATGCTACTTTTTGCTACTATTTTCAGCTTCAGGAGACTAAGGCAACTTTTTTAAGCGAAAAAGGCTTGAAAAGCAACTATTTCTGACAAATAGGCAACTATTTTATGAAAAAGGAGACTTTTTGAAAATTTTATTCTTTTCTCCCCCCCCCCCTCCACACACACACAGCATACAAGGAAATTTAAAATCTGTATTTTTATAAATAAAAAATTCTCCTGTCCTTCTTGTTGCTCTCTAGTGCAATAAATAAATCAGGCTTATAAACTACCCCTTCCTTCCAAAATTTTTGGTTCCCCTCTTTGCCCAACCCCTCTAAGCATGCGGATTTTCAAAACTTTATTTTAAGAAAAATAATTCTGCCCTATTTGTTGTTAAATTATAACATTAAATTAAAAAAATTAATCATTCACCTCTCCCTCTCAAATTTACATATCTCCCCTTTCCCCCTTCCAGTGTAGAAAAAAGTTTAAAATATTTATTTAGAGAAAAAGTCTCACCTAATTGTGTTATAATATTGGCAAAAAAATATTTAAAACTCTTTATTTAAAAAAAAAAGAAGTCTGTCATTCATTGTT
The DNA here is from genome assembly GCA_963931845.1 of Maratus michaelseni. Classification (NCBI taxonomy): domain Eukaryota; kingdom Metazoa; phylum Arthropoda; class Arachnida; order Araneae; family Salticidae; genus Maratus; species Maratus michaelseni. The sequence continues at coordinate 323,149,732 of OZ007595.1, read as the reverse complement.
TTCTAGTAACAATAAATAATTAATCAATCATCTAAAATACCCTCATGCCCAATTTGTTTTCTCCCATTTCGGCAATTTCAAACTCTTTAAAATTTGAATTTTTTAAAAAAAAGTGCTGTAATTGATACTTTGTAGTAATGATAAATATCAATACCCTAAATTGCTTCCCCCCTGAACATTTTCATTTGTAAATAATTTTTCAAATAGATTTTCTTAATGTGTAGCACATCACACTAAATCGGGATGCCAACTATGTTTTACTATTCTAAAAAAATGTCATTTCAAAGTAAACACATATACACGTAAAATAAAAATTTCCCTTATACTGCAGTTTCAAACTCTTTAAAATCCCTTAAATCTGAAGTTTAGGAAAAAGTTCCAAGAAAAATTTCTTGAAGTTCATTACGAAAGCAAAAATGAAATGCTGGAAATATCACAATTACATCTGCAACTAACAAAAACTATATCAAGTGGTTGATCCAAAAGTTGCAGCAAACTGAGCTCAAATGTCATGAAAACTAGAATGGATTTACTTTTAACACTTTTGTTACATAATAATTAGAGAATTTGTAAAACCAGTACTGATTTGTGCAGATTGTATATAAAATGTTGTATTGGTGTGATCAGAAAAACTTAATCAGTTTTATGGAAAGATCAGGGAACAGTCAGAAAATTTGAAAAAAGGAAATCATTATCTACCCTGATCTCAACACTGTGTTTATTTTGGTTAATACTTTATATGCAACTATTTTGCTACTAAATCAGTCATGATATGCGACTGTTTTTGCTACTATTTTTGTCTTCAAAGGCTACTAAAGCAACTATTTTGAATAATTTTTAGAATGGCAGCCCTGAGTATAGATGAGTCAAGGGTACCCGCAAGGCAGGGCAATTGCTCCTCCCTGGACTCCAGTCAGATTTCAATTCATTCAGTATTTCAAACTTTATTGTGATGACAAGATTTGTATTAGATAAAAGAAAGTAATCACAATAGGTTAACCCTTAAGATTAATATACTTCCTAACAATTATTTCATATTTTAAATTAAAATTAAGGGAATTGATTGAAAACTTCTTTTTATGTTTATTTTGGGAAAACAGGTGGGGGGGGGGCAGAGAATAATGTTCAAGGACATAAGAAAAAGATGGGCTCATTGAGCTGAAGCCCTCATAGTTGTTCATCTATTAATAAAATTTATGTGTACTTTTATAGTGTTAATAAATATTTTTTACTCCATAAACATTGTTTCCTTTATTTTTTTGTTGGAAGTTGGAAACCTATTTGCAAATAGAAGGTAGGTGCTATTAATTTATATAATGTAATTAAAAAAGAAGACAAATGAAACATTTATATAATGAAACAGATGAAGTACATTTGATTAAGGATCTAGAATTTCTTTCTCTTTTCAAATATTTGATATTAAAATATCAGTTACTACAGCAATTTAAATTAATATAAATATTAAAAAAAATGTGAATTTCTAGATATTTATAACTTGACATTTTTCTAAACAAAGTTTATTTTTAAAACTAATTTAAGAAAAGAAAATCCATATACATATTCTTAATACAGCCTTTGTTTACATTACCAGTACATATTTTAAGATTATGTCAGTTGTCACCCATAACTGGTGCCGCACTTTAGGGTAAAATTGACTTCTAATTTCTATATGGAGAAACAGTGAAAGTGTTAAGCATTTAGTATTATGGAGATAGTGCTTAAAAAGGAGTTCAGGGTTTCCCTGATCTGATGAAAAAAAAAACCAAATTCTTTGAATTCTTCATTTTAAATAAAAGCAGTAGAAGTTCATTTTTGGATTTTTAATGTGTTATTTGTTATTCTTCTGATTATGATGATATGATAAAAATTGCCTTGCACACGGGGTTCTGATGAAAAACTCTTAGTTAATTTATTTCATGTTTATATTCAACATTATAAATAAAATTGCAACCTTTGCATTGGCTGCAGGCACTCTGTTCCAAAATCTTGCCCCTCCCTGGATTTTGTTTTGAGGGTGTTTATGGGCAGGGTGGTTTCAAATAAACATAATACAATAGGGAAAACGAACCTAATGTTTGGTATCCCTATGCTACAGGGGTCCACAACAGACACAGGCTGTACTCATCTAGAGAGTCAAACTTCCAAAAGACTTTTACGTTAACTCCTAATCACTCTTTGTTTAAAAGATCAACTTCTAAGCTCCTGGCATATTCTGAGGTATGGTTTTACCTCCTTGAAATAATATTATTTACTAACAGTCTAACTCGAAAGATGCACCCATGGATGCAAGACCTTCAGTCACAGGACTGATTTCAGTCTTGGAGATTTTTTTGTGTGACTGATTGTACATTTTACTTTATTTACTTGAATTATAGAAATTTTACTCTCAGGAATTTTTAATCGCTTTCTTTTATTGCAAGAGATCAATTTTTAGCCATAATGCAAAACATAGAAATCCTCTAAACCATTTTCATTTGGTTATTCCTAAAAGTTTTCAGTCTTGGCATAGATGGATTTCTTGCACCCATGGATGCACCATAATGACAAATGATGTCACACAAAGTAGGTTATAACAAATATTCTGTGGTATAACTCAATTCTCTTAAATTAGATGGAAAAATGGAGTAAAGATCTTTCGTATTCCCACTAGAACCACCAACATAACGGCGTACCAAAAGAAAGCAGAACAAAGAAGTGACACGACCCCATGATGGCTGTAGAGGTATGCAGTGGTTGGACAATAGGTCTGCATGAGCTTAGCCTGCAGACTCGGGTTGGGCCAGGCTTCTTATTTCTTCTTCTCTCTCCCAAACCCCTCTGAGCCTATTTTGGGTTGGCGTTTTATTTATTTTTATAAAAATGAAACTGTGAGGTCTAATTTAATGCCTCCCCGCCTCTCCCCAGCGTACAAATATTGAAATTTCAAAAACGCTAGAAATTAGCTCTAATTTTCTCTGGTTTCGGTATCACGCTGCTTTAACCCTTTCAGTGGCAAAGTACTCCTGTTGCTAAAATGTTGAAATCATTCATTTTCACCATAATTTAGAAACAAATTTATTAGGAAATAAGTAAAAACCTTTCTTCACTCTCATTAAAAAAACAAAATTTTATTTCAAAAGCCTTGTGTCAGTGTGACATTTAGGAATTAAAATTAAGTGGGATATATATGTCCCACTGCCCTTCAAGGGGTTAATTGAAATGCAAGGGGAAGAAGTGTAGCCTGCAGAGATGCGGCTGTTGCTATTTGTGGGTAATGTCCTGTGAAACAAGGGTGCCTCTATATGAGTGTGCAACATATCCTATATATATAAAATCCTAATGAAACGATTTTATGAAATGACTAGCAAGTGATTTGAATATACGAAACGAATTTATGAATGAAACTTCATGGTTTGTAAAACAATTTTGTTACATAGAGAGATAGACAGAGAGAGTGAGGAGAGATAGACATATACAAGGAGATAGATACAGAGACAGAACTAGAAGGCGATAGAGAGACGGACAGAGTTAGATGGGGATAGAGAGGTGCACGGATGTAAAAAAAAAAATAGAGGAAGATAAGAGAGCTAAATATGGACAGAGAACTAGAGGGAGTTAGATAGATAGCTCCAAACAGTGACGTAGTCAGGGTGGGGGTCCAGAATCCAGATGCTCTGAATACCACTAATTTTGTAAAGTTTTCTTTGACTTTTCTAATCAGAATACTTTCTGCGATAATCAATGCAAAGAAAACTTTGCATTATTACTTGTATCCAGAGCATTTGGACACCATCCCTGGCTACAGATAGAAAGAAACAGGAAGATACATTGATAGAAGGAGATAGAGTGAGATATAAAGAGATAGAGGGCAATAGCGATAGAAGGAGATATAGTGATAGATAGATATAGAGAGAGGACTAGAGGAAAACAGAGATATAGACGGTGATAGGTAGATAAAGTGATATAGGTAGAGGGCAATATAGTGATAAATAGATATAGAGAGAGAACTAGAGGAATATAGGCGGTGATATGTAGATAAAGGGATATTGGTAGAGGGGAATATAGCGATAGATGGAGAGAGAACAAGGGGGCGTTCGAGAGATAGAAGGAGATAGTGATAGAGAGATATGGAGATTCAAAGCTAGATACGGAGAAAGAACTAGAGGGAGATATAAATGGAGGTAGAAGGAGATATAGCGGTAGACTGTGACAGGGATATAGAGATATATACAGATAGAGAAATATATGGAGATAGAAAGTGATAGAGAGAGAACTAGAGGAAAATAGAGATATAGACGGTGATAGATGGAGAGAGAACTAGGGAGTTACAGAGATAAAGTGATAGAGAAATAGAGAGTGTGAGATATAAAGAAAAAGAGAGATAGAGTAATAGGTGGAGAGTGAACTAGAGGGAAATATATAGTGAGAGGAGCTGGATATAGAGATAGACAGTGATAGAGATATAGAAAGATAGAGTGATAGAGATAGATAGGCGGAGATAAGGAAATGGAAATAGAAAGATAGAGAAATATGAATATAGATGGAAAGATGATACTTAGAAAGAGAGTCAGACAAAAAATTCCGGAGATTGGCGCAGGGGGCAGAGTCTCCTAGTCCTAATGCGATATAAAATTTAATCGATTGAGATGACTTTGGGAAAAACGAATCCCAAGCATCTTAGAGAGCCTGCCATTATCGCCAAACTAATTGTTGTTAATTAGTCTGACTCATCTAATCTAACTCGTCCAGACGAGAGTTGACGAGTTCTGGGATATAAGTTTGCAATAGTTTAAACAAAAACTTCTGTCTTAACACGTGTCTTGTGCGTATGTCCCCAGTCTCATATAGATGCACCCTAGTGAGATAATTCAATAAACATTAGCTCGGTGAAAACGGCAGGCTCGTCCATAGACATTTTATGTTTAGGCTGAGCATGGCAACACTTTAGTCTATATCAGCTGTAATAAAACATCAGTTGTGCGTTACAATTAACTCTCGTATTTACCCTCGACCTTAAATACTGGATAAGCGCGAAAGCTCAAATGGTATTCACGATTAATCTGATTGGACTTCAGCTGCGATCATGTCAAATCAGTTTAATGGTGAATATCATTTGAATGTTCGACCGAGGTTTTCGCACTAACCGGCAGTTGAGGTAGATGGTGAATATGAGCGTAACTGGATTAGATCAACAATCTAATTTCACTAATGAAAAACAAAACTGATAAAACATCTCCACTAGGGTTCCTCACAGAGTGGTGACATTCGAGAATTAAAATTTGATTGGTGTAGACAATTTTGGACAAAAACATAGTCGTCAGGTAACGTTTGTTGATATCTCACTCATTTAATCGAACTCCTTCAGAGATTATCTCTACGTAGCGTTGCAAAACATGAAAAAAACGGGTTTAATTCCGGGAATAAATCGTGTGTTTTGGGATATAAATAAAAAAATCCCGGGAGTTTTCAGAAAGTTTCAGTTATAGAATAATCGGTACTTTTCGGTTAGCCGGGCGCCAGTGAAATTTATATATCTATGTATACATATATCTATACATACACACATTTATATATGCATGTATGTATATATACATATATATATATACATACATATATGTGTGTATGTATACATATATATGTATATATAGATATATACATTTCACTGGCGCCCGGCTAACCGAAAAGTACCGAATAATCTAATTTACAGCTGTTATGCAACTGTAATAGATCTGTATTCACAATTTTTTGCATATTAATGATTGACTAATAAAAATATTTGCGATAACTAATGTAAACAAAACATAAATACAGAAATATTGCACAGTTCACATGAAAACTAACAAAATGTACGCTTCAGCAGCAAAAATGTTAAGAAAAATTAAAATATTCAATTATTTATAAGTAAAAAATGAGAGAGAGGCAGATCTCGCCTGACATGAATATAAGCTCCTGTTTGACATTTGACGGCGATTGCTTTGAGACCTATAAGCTACAGGGCTGTTTGTCTCATCATTCCTGTTATCAAAATCAAGCCAATGTAAACAAAAATAAAATAAACCAAATTAAAATAACTCAATGCGAAAATACAATGCAACTCGCAAACAAATCAATTTAGAGGAATATTTGAAGGAGTGTTGCTTTGAGACCTATAGCTACCAAATATGCGGGTTATTTTCAACTTTATCTCCAAGTTATGGATTGTTGGCTGCCATAATTTGGACAAAATATTCAGTCTGAGAATGTAGTCAGAACGCGACTCTCTTATAGAGGCATCCGATCTTCATCAATCGCACATTTCGACTAACTGTAGTTAGGGTGCCTCTATAACATAATGGTGGCATAAGGAAAATAAAACTTGATTAGCCAAAACGATTGTGGACAAAAACGAATCGTCAATATCTTAATGCGTCTGCCATTATCGCCAAACTAATGTTTGTTGGCATGTCGAACTCGTTCCGGTGAGTTTCGCCACGCTCTGGAATATTGTTTACCACACTTTGGACAAAACATTTGAAACAGCCATTTTGCTGTTAGAGATAGTGAACCAGTCTAGTCAGTCGTAAAAGAGAGCACAAGATGTAAAATTCAAAGTCAAATTTATTAAAAATTTAATTTGGCTAGGATTTTGAGAAAGACACCACTAAATTTTCATTATACCAAGATAAATTAGCTTCCCCAAAACTTCAATCAACGAAATACAACTTCAAATGTCAATTATAATGAACTCAAAAACGTAACTTTTACAGCTTTGAAGGCGTAGCAAACCAAGATGCTTTCAGCCAGACTTAATCTCCAATATGCAAGCTAGCCGAACACTGATTTCAAGATGTCCGCCTAGGGTACGACTAAAAATGGCACCCCGAAATTAACTTTATTGAATTAGCAGGAAATATGACAATAAACTCTTACCCACTGTTATAGAGAAGTTGCAATCAGCTGATCAACCATTGTACTTCACTTGGAGGTCAGGGTACTTCCACCAATCAGAACTGCCTATTTGTAGTGTGTGACCTCCAACATGACGTCAATTGCAACTGCCCTATTCTCCTTTCCAGCTTCGAATTAGATGAGCACGATTGCCGGATCTCACAATAACTCACAAAGAGTAGAAACTCCACCCAAGTTCCAATTTCCCAACGCATTCCGAAGCTTAAATATTATTTAAAACATCGATTGACCAGATGTGAAAATTTGCATAAATATCGATGAAAAGCAGAAACTCATAAGTTCCGAGGTTTTCACATTCATTCGTCGAAAGTTAAAGAAAAGTAGCCCTGATCAACTTTACCGCACATGGACAATTAGTGGACAAAAACTACGTTCTCATTCAAAACTTCGCCTACTCTTATGTCGATACATCATACATTTTTAGCCTGAGATATAGTGTGGAAATCAGCCAACCAAAATGTGCTAAAAAAACTTATCCCATAAAAGTTGAACGATGCTGAATGATAGATGTCTATCGCAGCGACATCTATTAGTTCAAACATAAACATTATATAAGGATTCAATGGGCTTTATTGGGAATCTGGGTTCGAGATTGTAAGAATACCACCAACACGTGATTTCTTACAATATCGACCAATGTATGCATGCGATACATAGACAAACAAATATAAACACAGCAGGGAGGTCACATGATGGTGGTTTATGACGTCATGCCAATAAAGCCCATATAAAAGGCATTTCGGCCATTGAACAAGCAGATGTCGCTGCGATCGACATTTGTCCTTCAGCATATTCACTCAATATTTATGGGATTCATTTTTTTAGTACTTTTTAAAGCATTATTGGAATAGCCTATTGCCACACTATATATTCTAGACGCTGTACCTGAGCATCCGCCGAGTCCGTGTGTGTATGTCGCCATTGTTTTATAGTGACATCCTAGCTGTAGTTGGGAAACAACGTTCATAATTGACAACAAGTACCAGGCCCACAAAGCATCGTCTAATTCTAAAAGGTCTATCTTAATTAGGATGTCTTTATATGAGAGCAACGATTTACACACAGTGCAGATGCCCATACTATGCTTAGACAGAGGTTCTTGTCCAAACTTACATTCCATGGATTCCAGAACTTGCTGGTACCGTGACTAACAAAACAAAATACATGGCCGGCTTATGACTTTTGAAACGTCATGAACCGGCAGTGTATTTCATTGGTCGTGCCGGTACACGGCTGATCGAATTAAGACAAGTCAACGAATAAGAGCTTGGAGGCAGGTCGTACGTCGCCAGGAGAAAGATTGTATGCGACACGGAAGGAGATATTCGTATTAAACCGAGACCAACGAAATACCGTCTGATTCATGACGTTTAAAACGCGGATGTCAAGGCGTAAATTCAAATGCGGACTGTGCCATATTCTGACCATAGCCTGGGATTTCATTTAATCTAAATTTTTAGATCCCAGTTGGTGCCATTTGTCTTTCAGCCGTGTGTGGATCAGTTATAAAGCAGCAAAGGGCCTTTTTCAAGGCTGACCAACCCGAGCTAACTCTTGAAAACCTCCACTTGGGCTAGGCAATAGCCTGAAGTGTCTGAATCAAAATTAGTGAGCAATATGGCCCCCTAAGAGGTTCTTTGTGTATTGTGCTTCGGTTATTGGTCCTCTAGTGTACCAGTTGTTACAGCTTTGCAATTACTCTTGGTAACTTACTCACTTCACCTCTTCCAATTTTGTCAAATCCAGACTTAGACTTCTCTACGAAGTGTAGGGTAGAGGTCTGCACGGGCCGAAATTTACAGGCCCAGGCCCGGCCCAATCCGTACAAAAAAACTTTAGCCGAACCGGTCCGGTATAAAAGCAAAATGTTTGGCTCGTACAATTTCTTTTGGCCCGGCCCGTCCGGTATAAAAGCTAAAATCTTGGCCCAAACCTGCTCCAGTATAAAAGCTAAAAGTTCGGCCCGAGCCCCGCCCTGAAAGAGTGAAGACCAGACCCGGTGCAAGTCTCGTGAATGAAAACAGGCCTGTGGTCGTGCAGACCTCTAGTGTAGGGCACCATAAAAAGATTCTTGGATGCTTCATGCCAGTAGCGCAATCTGGGTTTTAAGCGCGCAGGGCAACTAAAAAATTTGAAATCCCTTCTTAGAGGTTACTGTAGTTCCTTATATTATAATTTTAAAAAAAATGACTAATTAGAGCTCTTAAAAGATTTAGCGTGCTGCGAAACTTTTGAGACCCTACAAAAATCCAACTTAAAGTAACACCGCTTTTCGAACTTTCCTCTTACAATTTTGATTTTGTAGCCGCAGAGTCCTGCGCGGATCGCGTTGTCCCGATCCCAACACGAAAACTCCATTGGAAGTAAAACCGAAACCCAACAAGAAAAATCTTTATTCACCTGTAATCGAGATGAAAGAAAATTACTTCATATTTTAATAGATTTATAAAATGTAGTCTACAATTATATATCAAACAAGCAGGCTAAGCCCACTGCACTGGTCCATTTTACAAATGAACCTTAAATCAAATGAAATGGTGAATTCGACCTTGTATTTTGAAGTATGCTTAATACATTGCCCCATGCTTAATACAATGCGAACGCCATTGCACTATTATATTATCTGATGCGTTAGACAAAATTCGGGCTATTAAGAAGCAATTCCCTTTTATTTGATCATTTATAGTAGAGTTTGGAAGAGAAATGTGGCCTTTATGTCCAATAAAATGTTCTCTAGTCACCACACTACTAAAAAAAGAGAGCATTACAATCATTGAAGAGATTGATCATTGAACTTAAATAATGTTCGGGTTATCTTCATACGCGTACTTCTCCGAGGTTATAAGGAAAGGGCATGTTTACAAACAAACAGTTCCGTCAATCAATCTACCACTGCATTTTTGTCGCAGCTATCATTGCAGGAATCGTCATGGCGACGTAGGCCAATCATATTATAGACCAGTTTAACGTAGACCAATCAAATCCCTCCATCTCATGTATACGGTAGGAGTCGTAAAGAACGAACAGGTTTTTCTCCCAAACTAACAGTAATTTAATCAACAGTGACGTCATCTGTCCTTTCCTTATAGACACTGAGTGGCCAAAAAATTGGAGACACCTCTTATTTGAAAGTAAACCAGACCGACAGTGATGTACAATGACTTAACAACGCAGAATTGCTTATATAAAGAACTCTCTGCTTCGTAGGACTTAATAAGCACGGACGTTACTGTAAAAATGGGTAAGACGACAGATTTAATTTGACTTTGAACAAGGGGTGATCGTCGGTGCAAGAAGAAATGGTGAAACTACGACTTTTTTAAGATTTTCTCATCCAACAGTATATGGAATGTTTACTGAGTGACAGTTGAAAAAAAAACTTCAAGCGATAAGCACCATTCCGGTCGAAAAAGGTTGGTGAACGAGAAAGGTGAAAGGCGAGCAGCACGCGTAGTTCGCAGCAAGAGAAGGGCAACAACACGTCAATTACAGCTGAAATCAGTGCAGGTGCATCACAAAGCACATCCCAACGCACAACAAGACGGACTTTGCAAAGGATGGGCTTTAGCAGCAGGAGACCATCAAGAGTGCCTTTCGTATCACATAAAAATAGGAAAATACGCCTGTTATGGGCAAAGAAACAACGAAATTGGTCACTTGAGTACTGGAAAGCCTTGAGTAGCCTGGTCCGATGAATCTCGTTTCCTGCTCCATCATGCAGATGGCAGAATCAGAATGTGGCGCAAACAGCACAAATGCATGGACGCCTCCTGCCAAATGACAATTCTTCCTTTTGGTGGCGATGGAATTATGGTGTGGTGAATGTTTTGCTGGAGTACACTGGATCTGTCGATATATGTGGACACAACTCTGAACAGCACAGCTTGCCTCAACGTCATTGCCGATCACGTGCACTCGTTTCTGGCCATAATGTTCCCTTATGGAGATGGTCACTTTCAGCAGGACAATGCACCTTATCACCGCGCTCGATCGGTCTTAAATTGGTTGGAGGAACATCAGAGTTTAGTCTGCTTCCATGGCCAGCTTTGTCCCCTGAGCCCTGACTTCAATCCTATTCAGCATTTGTGGGACAAAGTCGAACGCCTCTATCCAATCTGACCAAACTTACAGCTGCCATTATGTCAGCATGGGTCAACATTCCTCTGCAACTGTATGAGCAACGTGTTGAGTGCATGCCAAGAATAATATCGGCTGTGATCAGAGCTAAAGGTGGACCAAATCATCATTCGATCAAACTCATTTGATTACATCAGATTCATTTTTATGTTTTTTCATTTTCGATGGAGGTTACTTGCGGCGGCAAAGCGTTCCAGGTTGGCGCTCCTTAAGCACTGCATTAACGTGACTAACTTGGCGATAATGACAAACTGGCCTAGATGCTTGGCAATTCGTCCTAAATCGTCATAGCCAATCAAATTTTATTTCACGTATGTCTTTATTCTCTTACAGAGGCACTCTAGTCCAATTCTTCATAGCCAGTATCGTTAAATTCTGGAATGTTAGTTTGCCATAGCTTGTACAAAAACTTCAGTCTGAGCATTCGCGCTGTGTGTATGAGACCACTTTCTTATACAGGCACTTTACATCTGATAGATAATATTTCAGATGTTTGATTGGTCAACAGGATCTTGAATATCTTACTTTTCAGTATAGCGCTTAGAGGATTAGAGTGCTCGAGAAGACAATGGCAACATACGGAATATAAAATTTGATTGGTTGCGACGGTTTTGGACAAAAGTGAATCGCAATCATTTTGGCAATTATAGAGCTCAGTGGTCTGTTCATGACGTTTAAAAGTTAGGAACAGATGTGTTACTATCACGCTAAAATGTAAACAAAAGATTGGCGACTGTTTGTTTGGCGCGATTTCCAAGACTGCGCCAAACGAATAACTTAATACAATGGCTAGGTTGCCATTAAAGAAAAAAATCCCCTAAATTTGGCATTTTTTTTCTTTTTTTTAACCGATAATTTTTTTTTTTTTTTTAGCGTGAGTGTAAAGCATCTAAGCCAAAAGTTACAAGGAGTAAATCATCTTTACACGACGATTGGTACAAAGCGGCGCGCCCATCGTTTTGTGCCATCATCCCTGTATGTCTTTGGTCGCGGCCAGCCACCCGAGGCTAACGAAAAAGACAGGCTACCGTGGTGCATTCCACTTATCTTTTTTACAGACCGCTAGAGTGACGTGATGCTCTTTTCGTACACTTGAATTGGTGCATTCGAGCATCACGTGACTCCCGCGGTCTGTAAAAAAAGATACGCGTAAAGCACCGCGGTAGCCTTACTTTTTCGTTAGCCTCGCAGCCACCACGAGGCTAGCGAAAAAGAAAGGCTACCGCGGTGCTTTATGCGTATCTTTTTTTACAGACCGCGGGAATCACGTGAGGCTCGAATCCACCAATGCAGGTGTACGAAAAGAGCATCACGTCACTCTAGCGGTCTGTAAAAAAAGATAAGTGGAACGCACCGCGGTAGCGTGTCTTTTTCGTTAGCCTCGCAGCCACCATTTGTGACGTCATGATAATGAATGAGCAAGCCCGGTATTTAGTGTTGCCCTGCTATTAGACGAGTGGGACAAGTTGAAAACTTAATATTGGCGTTTCGTCTTTGTCCAAAATCGTGTCAACCAATTCAATTTTATATCCTGTATGTCACCCCTTTCATATAGAGGTTATTTATTGCGCGCAACTTGGAGTACATGTGCGAGTGTAGTTTTGCAAAAGACAGTTATGGAAACCCTTTATTATTATCAGGGCTACACTAGATACTGGGCTTGTTCATTCATTATCATGACGTCACAAAAAGTGGCTGCGAGGCTAACGAAAAAGACAGGCTACCGCGGTGCATTTCACTTATCTTTTTTTACAGACCGGTAGAGTGACGTGATGCTCTTTTCGTACACCTTCATTGGTGCATTCGAGCATCACGTGACTCCGGCAGTCTGTAAAAAAAGACAAGCGTAAAGCACCGCGGTAGCCTTCATTTTTCGTTAGCCTCGAGGTGGCTGGTTGCGACGAAAGACATACAGCGATTGGCACAAAACGATGGACGCGTCGCTTTGTACCAATCTCTGGTCGCGGCCAGCCACTATTTGTAACATTTTAAGAAAAAATGAGCCAGTCTGGTGACTAGTGTTGCCTTCTTATTATGCACATTCAATTTAATCTACGTAATATGTTGGTAGTAGAAAAAGGCAATGCTAATAACATGATTTTTTTAAAACAATTGTATGTCGTAAACTAAAAAATGCTAAATTGAAGTAACTCTTTTCTTTTCAAAATTACTTATTCGTAGCTCTTCCTCAATGCCTTCAGTCAATACGATCCCCAATACCCGATGCCGTATGATCGATGTTGGCCTTGACGCACCCTTTACGAAAAGTTAGCTATTGCTTCTGATCCAGAAGACTCGTCGCACGACTCCAGGAAGAGACGGGATCTCAGCCAAACTTCTGCAGGGTCTCCCTAGAGAGTACAGGAAAGTTACTGGCTCTCTACAACAATCTTCCCATCATAGTTCCTATTCGTAAACCAGCCCATTTCACATTATCTTATCGTCCGATTGAACTGACGGCTGTCTGCTCCAGTCTTCGAACGCCTTATACTTCATCGCCTTGTTTACTGGACTGGCAATAATAACATATTTCATGCTTCTCACTATGGCTTTATGCCGTTTAATTATTGTACATCGCTTCTCAGTAAATTCTATGATGACATCTCTAGTGCTCGTAACTCCCGTCAAGCGGCCTTCAATATGCCTAGACATCCGGTTGGCATATGACTCAGTTTGGATCAACGGGCTGATTTACAAACTCGCTGTTCTCGGCGTACGGGGCAAGATTAGACGCTGGATCGCACATTTTCTGACTGACCGCTCCATCTGCGTCCGCTGGAAGTCAGTCTACTCCAATAGTCGGCAGTGCAAGAGAGGCGGGCCCCAGGGAAGCGTCCTCTCCCCGTTCTTATTCATGGTTTTCCTCCAACATATTTTTGAGATCCTAGAGTCCATATCCTGATCCTCTTATACACGCTGGGAGAAGACCCCTCAGCAAGCACCTTTGCAAAACCATAAAACAGCATAGACATGCTGCTATTACAGTGCACTGCTTACCACCTTTCCGTTTCACCGGACAAAAGCGTCGCCATCGATTTCTTTCGTCACCGATCTTTTGTTTCTACGGCCATGCTCTGGGGTACGACGCTCAAGTGGAGCCCTGTAGAAGACATTTTAGGAGTATACGCCGCTGAAGTCGTGACGTCATCAATATGGCGCTGGGCATAAACAGACTGAAGTGCCCATTGAAATAACATGGACGTAAAAAATAAAACCTTATAGGAGTAATAATTTTCATATATAAGAACTTTCATGCACTGTTCTGCAAAGTTTAAGTAACGCTTTTCATTATGAATTCCACAAACTTCTGATTTTGTGCTTTAAATTTGAATAATTTATTTAAAAGTCATTAGCTTAACTCCGGTTAGACAAACAACACGGCTACATCGGCTGAATTGGTGATATTTACATTCATGTCTGTTAAGATATCTCTGTCTCTCTCAACTTATAAGTAAAGCTTTTATTTAATTTAAATTAATAATTTTACTAATTTTATATTTTAAAAAATTATAAAGATATTTTATAATTTATAAATTATTATAATACATAAATTATATATTAAATATATAAAATATGATGTACTATAATAATATGAATGAATATAAATATAATTATAATAATAAAATGATATACTATATTAAATTAAATATTAAATCAATTTAAACATATTAAATTATTTATATATTACATTAAATTAATATTATGAATAATTAATACTAATAATAGTTATTTATCATTTTAAATGTTTAATAAATATAATTGATATTAATAAATAATATAAAATTTATTATTAATAATTTTAATTAATAATTATTTATTATATATATATATATATATATATATATATAAAATTAAATAATTATTAATTAAAATTATTAATTTAACTATATTAAATATATATATATATATATATATATATATTAAAATTATTAATGATTAATTTTATATTATTTATTAATATCAATTTTATTTATTAATCATTTAAAATGATAAATATTTATTATTAGTACTAATTATTCATAATATTAATTTAATGTAATATATATTTAATTTAATATTTTTAAATTATTATTATTATGTTATAGATTATATTATAATATTATATTATTTTATTATCAATATTTATAATTATATTAATATATTTATATTTAATATAAATTAATAACATAATTTAATTATTATTAATTAAAAATAATTATAATGTAATAATATGAACTAAAATATTAATTATTTAATAATTATATTTAATATTTTAAAATAATTATTTAATATTAAAAACTATAATTAGTATTAATAATAATAAAATAGTTATAATTAAAATTAGTATTAATCTTAATAAATAATTAATATTGTAAATATAAATAATATTCTGATGAATTATATTAAATTAATAATATAATATATTAAATTAAAGTACTAAATTTCAATTTATTAAATATATAAAGTATTATAATATGTAAATTATTAAAAATAATCTAATATTTTTTTTAATTTTAATATGATTTTCTCTTTACTTATAATTAAAACATCAAATTACTTATAAGTAAAGATAAATAAATACATCTTGACAGACATGAATGTAAACATCACCGATTCACAGACGATGTAAAAAACCGCCATGTTTGTCTAACCGGAGTTAAGCTAATGACTTTTTAATAAATTATTCAAATTTAAAGCACAAAATCAGAAGTTTGAGGAATTCAGAATGAAAAGCGTACCTTAAACTTTGCAGAACAGTGCCTGAAAGTTCTTAAATATGAAAATTATTATTCCTAGAAGAATTTATTTTTTACGTCCATGTTATTTCAATGGGCACTTCGATCTGTTTATGCCCAGCGCCATGTTGAAACGTCACACTTCAGCGGCGTATTGTTCAGTAGATCCCTCTTTTTAAACCACCATTTCTCATCCATATGAGCTAAGACTTTTAAGAGGTTAAATTATCTGAAGGCGGTTGCCTCGTGTAGTCATAGTGTAAACAGCGTCCATATGTTGAGCTTGGCCAATTTTCTACTGTTTGCAACCGCCTAGAGTATGCCTGCCATCCCTTTTTGTCAATGTCAGTCCATCCTCTCTCATTACTCACTACAATGCCGCCCACCATGTTGCCACAGGTCTTCCAAAGTGTACGCTTATCCCACTCCTTCGCCGTGAGGCGAATGCCACTTCCATGGACAGCCGGATCCATTGTATGACTCAGTTTCCTTGTTTGCCAGCTGTCCCTTCCAAACAGTTCATTTTCGGCCCATTCTGCTACCGGGTTTCGAAACCTCTCTGCTGATCCCCTAGCTCTATAGGGGCCGTCCATAAATGATGTCACGTTTGGAGGGGGGGAGGGGGGTTCATGAAATTGTGACAAAAGGGTTGGAGGGGATAAGAAGAAGTGTGACATCACACATTTTGGTTAAAATAAAATCATTAAAATCAGCAGATCAAATTTTGAAGTTATTTTGAAATTACCAGAATTTGAGTGTATTTTTTAATCGGACTAAAACAACTTTCACGTGATTTGTTTTCACATATATTCCTTTCTTTAAAAAAATATAAATATTTTATTACAAATTGTATTGCTTTATTGTATATTAATTATGTTTTTGTCGTAAACCGTAATCTTATTTTATACAAAATAAATACACGAATAATTTTTATTGGGACTTAAAACGGCCTATAGAGGCACTGATTGCAGCCGTCGGTACAGGAAAATTGGCCCTTTAACTAATGTTAAAGTGCCATTGAAACCATTATTTATTGTAAACGCGTTTAAAAGTGTTAGATATTCAAATTCGGATAATTTTTACTTTGACATATAAACACAGAACACAAATAGCACATGAAATCTGAAATTGTGCATAAAAATAATCATTATGAACAAATTAAAAATGCATGTAACGCAATGGAATTGCAAGGGATTTTCCTGAAGGGAGAAGTTATATCTTTTTTCCACCAGATGGCGTATTCGAGCGCTTGAATTCCCAATTGTTATGCTCACAAATGTCATTAAAACTTATACTTAAAGTTGAAAAATAAAATTTGAAACATGATCTATAATGTAGTGCTTTGTTTCTGAACTCCAAGTATATGTCTATATAATATAGCGTGACATGTGACAAGGGGGGGGGGGGGGGGTATGGTGAAGTGTGACTAAGGGGGGCAGGGGGATAAAAAATATTGAAAAAAAGTGTAACATCATTTATGGACAGCCTCATAGGGCAGTTGCGAGGCTAACGAAAAAGAAAGGCTACCGCGGTACTTTACGCGTATCTTTTTTTACAGACCGCGGGAGTCACGTGATGCTCGAATGCACCAATGCAAGTGTACCAAAAGAGCATCACGTCACTCTAGCGGTCTGTAAAAAAAGATAAGTGGAATGCACCACGGTAGCCTGTCTTTTTCGTTAGCCTCGAGTTTGAACCCTGTGACATCAGAATCATTATTTTATCCATGATATTATCCATGTATTTTTCGTTAGCCTCTGAGCAGTTGCAATTGACGTCAAGCGTACTCACCACTGATTCAAGGTTCTTGTGAATCCAAATGAGTTATCTACAAGGAAATGACCCCACAGGTGTGCTCTTCGGCCACGGAGAACATCGCCACCTGCGTATCCTTCCCCTGCACCCCATCAGTTGATGAAGGTCGTTACAATAGCAGAGCCTATGTAAAGAGGAAGATTCCACAGAACACTTGGGGACCATAGCAGAATTCTCTAGAAGCTTTGGGGCTGGAAACCCAAGAGTGTGCCATGCCGTAGGCCGTAAACAAGAGAATTAATACATGCTCTTGCAATACCGACGGCTTCGAACGCAGGTGCATTGGGTAAAATTGAGCTGTGCCACCAGGTGCCGGAGATCACCTGTCAGGCACGTCAACTGCCGTACCCAAGTTCTAAGAATCTGAGGGGTGATTATGAGTAAAAAAAAAAATTCCGAAATTCAAAACAAATTTTCTGAAAGTATACAACAAGGGGGGAAGGGGGAATCCACTCCCGGCACTAATTATGTTTTTTTCGCACCCCTTTGACGATTTTGCGTTTTTTCGCGATCTTTTGACGAAATTTGTCGTTTTTCGCGATCCTTTGATGAAATTTGCCGTTTTTTCGCAATCCTTTGACGAAATATGTTGTTTTTTCGCGATCCTTGGACGAAATTTACCGTTTTTTCGCGACCTTCTGACGCAATTTGCCGTTTTCTCGCGATTCTTTGACGAAATATGAGTTTTTTTCGAGCTCTTTTTTTTTAAATTTGACGTTTTTTCGCGATTTTTTGACGAAATATGTGGTTTTTTCGCGATCCTTTGACGAAATTTGCCGTTTTTCCCAGATCCTTTTTCAAAATTTGCCGTTTTTCCCAGATCCTTTTTCGAAATTTGCCGTTTTTTTTCGCGATCCTTTGACGAAATTTGCCGTTTTTCCCAGATCCTTTTTCGAAATTTGCCGTTTTTCCCAGATCCTTTTTCGAAATTTGCCGGTTTTTTTCGCGATCCCTTGATGAAATATGCGGTTTTTTCGCGATCCTTTGATGAAATTTGCCGTTTTTTCACGATCCTTTGACGAAATTTGCCGTTTTTTCACGATCCTTTGCTGAAATATGCAGTTTTCCGCGATTCTTTGACGAAATTTGCCGTGTTTTCACGATCCTTTGACAAAATATGCTGTTTTTTCGCGATCCTTTGACGAAATTTGTCGTTTTTTCACGATCCTTTGACGAAATTTGTCGTTTTTTCACGATCCTTTGACGAAATATGCGTTTTTCCTCGATCCTTTTTCGAAATTTGCCTTTTCTCGCGATCCTTTGAAGAAATGCGGTTTTTCCGCGGTCCTTTGACGAAATTTGCCATTTTTTCGCGATCCTTTGACGAAATTTGCCGTTTTATCGCGATCTTTTGACGACATTTACGTTTTTTTCGGCGATTCTTTGACGAAATTCAAGTCTTTTTTTCGTAATCCCTGGACGAAATTCGCGATCCTTTGACGAAATTTGCGTTTATCCCGCGATCCTTTGACGAAATTGGCAATTTCTCTTCGAACGATTGACGAGATTGAATTTTTTCGTCGACCATTTGTTGAAAAACGCGATATATTCTATGTCCGAATTTATGACAAATTTTTTTTTAAATTTTCGGAAATGACTGCCTTAACTTTTCGGAAAATTCGGAACAGAATCATCCCTGGAGAAACTTTAACGAGCACGACCAGGAGAGTTCCTGTATGCTCTACGGCCGGAGGACGTAATTCGCGATCCTTTGACGAAATTTGCGTTTTTTGCAATCTTCTGACGAAATTCGCGTTTTATCGCGATCCTTTGACGAAATTTGCGTTTTTTGCAATCTTCTGGCGAAATATGCGTTTTTCCCCGATCCTTTTTCGAAACTGGTCGTTTTTTCGCGATCCTTTGACGAAATATGCGGTTTTTTCGCGATCCTTTCACGAAATTTACCGTTTTTTCACGATCCTTTGACGAAATATGCGTTTTTCCCCGATCCTTTTTCGAAATTTGCTATTTTTTCGCGATCCTTTGACGAAATATGCGGTTTTTTCGCGATCCTTTGACGAAATTTCCAGTTTTTTCATGCTCCTTTGACGAAATATGCGTTTTGTCCGCGATCTTTTGACGACATTTACGTTTTTTGTACCAAACATTTTTTGTACTAAAATCGATATATCCTGTCGATGTCGAGTCGAATGAAACAAACTGCATTGTGATGGGACCCATAGAACTCGAGTTAGCTGCAAAATCCGTTAGTTCCATCTTCCACCACCAGGGGGCGCACTCTGTTCCATACAAACATAGCTGAAATCTTTGAGGCTGTCGATTTCGAGTCAAATGAGCCATACCTCGTCGTGATCGGGCCCATAGAACAGGAGATAGGATAGCGCCCCCTGGTGGTGAAACTTGGAACTAAAATCGATATATCCTGTCGATGTCGAGTCGAATCAAATTGCATTGTAATGGGACCCATAGAACTCGAGTTAGCTGCAAAACCTGTTAGTTCCATCTTCCACCACCAGGGGACGCACTCTGTTCCATACAAACATAGCTGAAATCTTTGAGGCTGTCGATTTCGAGTCAAATGAGCCATACCTCGTCGTGATCGGGCCCATAGAACAGGAGATAGGATAGCGCCCCCTGGTGGTGAAACTTGGAACTAAAATCGATATATCCTGTCGATGTCGAGTCGAATCAAATTGCATTGTAATGGGACCCATAGAACTCGAGTTAGCTGCAAAACCCGTTAGTTCCATCTTCCACCCCAGGGGACGCACTCTGTTCCATACAAACATAGCTGAAATCTAATAGGCTGTGGATTTCGAGTCGAATGAGCCATACCTCGTCGTGATCGGGTCCATAGAACATGAGATAGGAAAGCGCCCCCTGGTGGTGAAACTTAGAACTAAAATCGATATATCCTGTCGATGTCGAGTCGAATGAATCAAACTGCATTGTGATGGGACCCATGGAACTCGAGTTAGCTGCAAAATCCATTAGTTCCATCTTCCACCACCAGGGGACGCACACTGTTCTATACAAACATAGCTGAAATATTTCAGGCTGTCGATTTCGAGTCGAATGAGCCGTACCTCGTCGTGATCGGGCCCATAGAACACAAGATAGGAAAGCGCCCCTGGTGGTGAAACTTGGAACTAAAATCGATATATCCTGTCGAAGTTGAGTCGAATGAATCAAACCATGTTGTGATAGGACCCATAGAACTCAAGTTAGCTCCAAAATCCATTAATTTCCCCTTCCATTGCCAGGGCTGCACTCTCTTCTATATGAACCTAACTGCCCCTGGTGGTGAAACTAAAATCAGTAAGTTCTATCGATGTAGAGTCGAATGAGCCAAACTGCATCACGATTAGGAATGCACAACCTGTGGCCCGTTGGGTAACTGGTGGCCCGCAGAGACCATACATGCCAACCTATCCAAAAATTTCGAATTTTCGTAATAATTTGTGAGAAAAATTTGCAAATTTTGTCCATAGATCGTAGGAAAATATGAATTTCATCGATCAGGCACATAAAATCCTGAATTGCATAGAATGGATGCGAATTTTGTCAAATGGGCATGGAAAAATCAAAAATTTCGCCAATTTGTCGCTAGAAAAAAAACACAAATTTCAATAATCAGTCAACAGAAACTAGAGATGCCAAAATCGGTAACTGCGGAGTTGTAAATTTCGTCAATCACTCAAAAAAAAAAAAAAAAAAATCTTGAATTTTGTAAACTAATTGAAAAAATCCTGCGAATTTTGTCGATAAGGTACTTAAAATCGTGAATTTCATGGATCGAGCAGCGAATTTCATCGAATGGCATGGAAAGATCGCAAATTTCAACCAACAGTCGTGGAAAAAATTTGCAAATTGTCCATAGATCGTAGGAATACATTATGAATTTTGCCTATCGGGTTTTCAAAATTATGAATTTTGTCGATAGGCATGGAAAATCGCAAATTTCGTCAATTGGGCGTGGAAAAATCAAGAATTCAATCGAATGTTTGTGGAAAAATTGTAACTTTCAACTAACGGCAAAAAAAAAAAAAAAAATTGCGAGTTTCGCCATTGTCTAGAGAAAAAAAATTATGAATTTCATTAATTGGCCGACGGAAACCATATCATTTTGAAAATCATGAATTTCGTCAATCAGGCACAGTAAAAACATGAATTTTGTGGATCAGGAGAAGGGAAATCATAAATTTTGTTGAACGCATGCATAAAAATCATGAATTTTGTTTATTGGACATGTAAAAATCAATAATTTCATCAAACGGATGCATAAAAATCAAGGAAGTTATCAATCGGGTGTGTAAAAATCTTGAATTTCATCGATCAGGCATGTAAAAAATCATGAATTTCATCGATCAGGTGCATAAAAATATAGGACAAAATTGCCATTCGCCAATCGGCGAGTAATAATGAAAATTTGGCGATTGACTTTACTGCCACCACTGGTCAAACTTAATAGTCACAATTGCCAATTGCGATGATTGAATGGAAAAAGATTTTTTCCCCACTGTTGCTCAACAAATTTCGAAACAATTTGGCAAATTTCACAATTTTTTTCCCGAAATTATTTGACGGATTGTGATTTTTTTTTCTCAAAGCCATTCGACGATATTCAAAAAAATTTCCCCCTGAAACCAGTTGTTGAATTTTGCGATTTTTCCACTATCAATGAATTTTATGATTTTTCTGCTATCGATTGATAAATTTCGTGATTTATCGACTATCGATTAATTAATTTCATGATTTTTTCCATGAACGAACAAAATGTGCACTTTCTTTCCGCTGATGTTCAACAAATTTTGCACTCTATTTCCGCTGCGGTTCGACAAATTTTGCAATTCTGTTCCGCGATTGTTAGACAAATTTCACTATTTTTCTCCCGAGATCGTTTGACGAATTTTGTGATTTTTTCCCCCGAACTTATTTGACGAATTTCTCTAATTTTTTCGCGACAGTTAGACATAATTAATTTTTTTCTGCAATACCTGATTTCTTTCCCGAGACCATTTGACAAATGTCGCAATTTCTTTCCCGACACTATTTGACGAATTTTGCCGTTTATTCCACAATCATTTGAGAAATTTCATAAATATTTTATCAAGTATTTGTAAATTTGTTATTGGTCAGTGCTGGAAAACACTGGCGAGTAAAAAAAAAATCCATGTACGGGCCAGTGGCCACTGAGTAAAAAAGTTGAAACCTATATATAAAAGTTGAACCTATACATAAAAATCATGTATTTTTTAAACGGACACATAAAAATCACAAATTTGTCAAGTAGCCGCATAAAAATGACAAATCCATCTAGTGGGTGCATTCTTCCAAATTTTCAACTGAACAGTGCTGTATGTATGGATAATGCTAATTATCCCCCCCCCCCCCAACATCTCCCTGAAACAAAATTATCTCTGTGCTACTGATGGTGGTCCTCGACAACTCAACCATTTTTTTAAGTGGACCTTCACTTAAAAAGATTGTGCACCTCTACTATCAATTAACAATAAATTAACCTATCGCTTGTGTCATGTATTCATGAGCGGTGATTGCGATGCAAATTCTTGTTTACAAGAATAAGACTCATATTAGGTATTTTATTATTTATTTATTGTTTGTTTACTTATTTTGATTTTCTTGTCCTTTTAGAAATTGACTTTAGATTGTTACTTAAATGGTAAGATGATTGTCAATTACCTGTTTTATCGATAAAAAATTATACAAGGTAAGGAAATTGCATTGTGTCGAGTGAATATTTAGGAAGTCTTTTAAAAACTGCAGGCTAAAGATTTGTTTTTTACTTGTTAGCTATATTTTGCAACTCTCCAAATTATTGCAATGTAAATATAGTATGAAGTATTATCCTACACTAAACTTTCCTCTGTTGTATAGCTTTTTTTATTGGAAAAAACTCCTGAAAATGTATTGTTGTAGTAATGAATTATTTTTGCAGTTGTGTAAATTCTGTCATAACAATTTTCAACTAAGGGAAATCTTACATTGGACATTTAATCACAGTATTTTAAATAAGAAAACTTAAAATATTTGCAAATTAAAGAAATGAATGAGGAGATTTTGTTTAAAATTACATCTAAGGATTTTTTTTTTACAAAAAATGCAAAATTCGCCAGTCATTCGGGAAATTATCACAAAATTCTACTAATAAAATGGGACTGTAAACAAACCGGTTCAAAATGTGTCCTTTTTAAAAATTAAATTCCATCCCAGCGACCCTTAGAGTCCACTACAGAAAAACCTTGTATTAAATGCTTTTTATTTAAAAATAGGGTACTTAAATGTTAGTCGAGCACTAGCTGATCAACAAATTTTTTTTAATCTCGCCAACCCTTTTTTTCTAACCAATTTTTAACATAAGCTAATAAAGTATAGCCAACATTTTAACATTGCTATATAGTATCTTAAAAAACTTACTTAAAAATAGCTAAAATATAATCTTAATAAAATACGTAAACACAAACATATCAATACAAATAACAAAATCTCATGTAATCGGGTATATTAATGATTAGGCTTAGTCAATAACAAAAATGTTAAAGTAAGCCATAACATAAACTATAGAAACATTGTATTTCATAATGAAAACATCGTATCTAATTTTATATACATAAAAGTGAAAACTTACGTTATATAAATACCCTATATAATATACCAAAGTTTCATCACAATTAAACGTATTTCAATCACACTGGAATAAAAAGTTTTAGTTATTAAATTTGTGTGAGGTGAATGATGGGAAAGAGTTGCAACTGAAATGATGCCAAATGAAACGAGATTTGGTGAATTATCACTGGCGCCCCCCCAAAAAAGTACCAAAAACAGTCTTGTAATTTGAAAGTAGGTTCTGTTTACACTTTTTTGTCTTTTGACAATGATGTTTTGAATGTTATTTAATTATGCTTGAAAGGTTTTTACTCAAAGCCATTACAATAGTGTTTTACTTTTGCCGATTTTTAAAAGATTCACTGGCCATAATGCAATTTCCTTATATCATTTTTAACGATAAAACAGGTGACTATTGACAATTATCTCACCATTTACATCACTAAATCAAAAAACAATTTCTAAAAGGACAATCTAATCAAAATAAAAAAACAAAACAATAAATAAATAATAAAATACCTCATATGAGTGTTATTCCTATAAACAACATTCGTGACTCGCTCTTGAATACGATATTTATATCTACTCTACTACAATAACGAGTGATTGGTTGGTTAACGGTGCTAGTTTTGTCTTCGCTCAGCAATAACAACTAAGAAATGGGAAATCTTTTAATTCTTTGAAAATCGAAAACTTATTATAAATAACAGTAAAATTGAATACATATAATTAAAAAATATCTCCTCATATTAAAAAATGAATGTAAATAGTTTTTCGATAAAATGCAAATTTATAATTTCGAAATATTTTCTTATAAATGGTAATTTAATATAATACATATGTATTAAATATTAGAAGTGTATAATTAACTGTTTTCGCATTTAAAAAAATTAATAAATTTACCTCCTACATGCAGAAGTTTTTAACTGTATTCGTGAAGCGATTATTTGGCATACGTTGATCGTGGAAGAAAAAAGGAATAAAAAGTCTAATGATAAGTCTATGGAAATACGTGAAGGAAAAGAGTCCGATTTTAAAACTGGATTATATAGAAAACAAGAGTTTTCCTACGTTAACGCAAAACCACATTCGCTTAATCTAAAGCCGATTAATATCTATATATTTAAAACGTTAAGCGATTTCTTTCGACAATCCGTCAGAACAAACTACTGCATCAAATTACACCATTCTTTTTTTAAATGACAGATATTTGGACACAGATTTGTTATCGTGCATTCGTTTGTTCAAAAATTTAATTAATTAGCTGTAATTTTCAATTAAACATTTACTTCTGCTTATGACGTCATAAAGACGGCAACTCCCACTTTTGAGGGCATAGAGTTTATTCCCTGAACTCTGTGGTTCGCCAATCTTTTGACATTAGCCAATATCAACTAGGTAATATTTTAACATTGTAGTATAAAATCTTAAAAAAAAAACTTAATTAGCTAGAATATAATCATAATAAAATATCTAAACGTAAACATATCAATATGAATAACAAATCTCACGTAAAATGTTGCAATTTAAATGATTCCAATTGAAACAAGATTTGGAGAGTTATCCTTGACGCCCAGCTAACATAAAAGTACCTATTTTATTCTATTTATTTACACACATATTCAAATTTATTATAAAACACCAGGTTGCCATACAAAGCAAAAATCGTCATTTAGGTGCCAAAAAATAACCCAGGTGCGTCTGCGATATGTGTACTGATTTAATCAAAATTATTTTGGTTGCACCGCATATTGCAAAATTAATTAAATCCATGATTATTGTTTCTTTCTCAGATTAAAAATAAGAAAATTGGTACTTCTCTATTATCCCGTCGACCACTTTTCATAACAAAAAACTATCGCCAAACTGTAACGCCAAATAAACGGGAGAACGTTGCCATTGAAATATCAAAATAAATAAATAAATAAAATACATGAATTTAAGGACACAATTGTTATTTTAATTACTGAAATAACTAATAATTCAGTAAAACATAAGGAAAATAGACGCAAATCTCGAATTAAAAACCACTTGATGACGTAACGAACACGTATATTGCTTCTGACATCAAAAAAATCGGACTGCATTTTTGGCGTTTAATTTTACAGTTTGGCGATAGTTTTTTGTTATGAAAAGTGGTCGACCGGATAATAGAAAAGTACCAGAAAATTTAATGTTTAACGAAATTCAATTATTTGATCGATCGCAAATTTTGGTTCTTTTCTGTTATACCGACACCATGCCATACATGTAAATATATGCTTGGCGACAATGGTGTCCGTATAACGAAAAAGTACTCAATTTTTTCTTAGTTCGGGCTATACCAAAAACAAAAATTTTACAGGTAACAAAAAAATCGCCGAAAAGGGCTGCTTCATCAGCTGTTATGACAGCAAAGTTGGATAAAATCTAAGAACCTGAATTTTACAACGTTTATGCGAAACACCACAGAAAACACACACTATTTTTATATAAGGAGGGTATATTTAAACGAATAAGAGAACTAACAACCTTCAATAATAGAATGCATGAAAAAGTAAACAAATAAGGGATTCAGCAAATCATAAAAATATGTATTTCTTAATATAACTATAAAATACAGAAAAATATTCTGGTACCATCAAAAATATTCATTATCCCGTCGTCCCATTAAGAAAAAAACTATATGTAAATTAGGTACTTTTCGGTTAGCCGGCGCCAGTAATATATATATATATAATAATAAACTCCAATGGAAAATTACTTGCAGAATCATTATCACAAAAGCCAACCAAAATCTATAAACCACATAAATTCAATACTAGAAAAACAAAACTATATACATTATATATATTTGTATATATGTATGTATATACTATATAAATATATACTTCATTGGCGCCCTGCTAACAATAAAAAAAAATAATTAAGAAAAGCCCCATTTACTAAAGTATCATTTATCAGTAACTTTTAACAATAAAATTTACAATATATTAATGAAAGCAGAATCAAAAATAATCTTGGATATTTATTTATTTACATTATTTCTCTTAATTATGGAAAAGGAATAATCATCCTGATTATGTAAAGAAATGAAGAAACCATACAAATAAATTACACTTGAAAACATTAAAAATCTCCTTTATCTGTAGATTGATTTATTATTGTAAAAAAAATTCTTCATCTTTACATAAAAATTGATTAGCTTAAAACAATGTATGCATTTCAGAAGATATGGATTTGAAACGAACAATGATTAAAGAAGACATTTTAAAAATTTTGATCAAAACATTTTAAAATTTATTTTTAACGTCGAATTTCGACGGTGCGTTTGGGGAGATGCAATGCACATGCGCATAAGAGCTCATTCGGTTGCATTATCACAGAGGGGAGGGGGAATGTGTGCCTTATTTAATATGTTCTTTTATTGACTGAATATGAGATGAAGGTAGGGATATGCTATTTGTATGATACTTCATAGGTTCAGGAAATTTTCTTTCTTGCCGTGAGGAATAGGGCGGTAATATCAAACTGATTTCCATTTTGTTTATGGATTGTTTGTTTGGAGTTTGCATCGAAAATAATAACGTAATTCACTGGGAGAATTTTTTTAAAATAAAATATTTGAAAGATTGTTTCATACGCACCCTTACTTATGTAATAAAGAAGCTTATTTTACTAATATTGTTATTGTAATTTTTTCCGCCAAGTTTTGACGGGTACCATCTAGTAATATATTAATTTTTTAAAAATCACCCGAGCCATTTTCGAGATAATTTTCAAGGGCCTTACATTTACCCAAATTTAGTTAAAAATGGACTTCCAGTTCTTAAAATCTATTGCATGTAGAAATGTATAAATTTCAGGATAGAGTTAGGCCATAGATATAAGACTAATGTGAAAAAATTGAAACGGTATACCTCATATTTACTGAGATATTAAATGTCGGCGTTTCGATTTTCCTTTGATGTCCTGCTAGCTGTATATATGAGAGTGACAGAATCTTCGGTTTTGGGCTTTCGGTTTTTCGCTGCGTCACTCGAGAAACTGCCGTCTCTCATGATATAACTCAAATGTCTGTGTGGCAGTATATGACCCTTCTTTTACAATAAGACATCTTGACAAAGTGACGCAGTCCAAATAACCAGTTTTGACATAACCGATGAATATGCGCTTTTACAGTTTTAAGTAGAATTTTCACCATTTAATTGAATCACATTGGATTTAACAAAGCGGCAGATTCCGTCAAGGCAGAAAGGCCAAAAAGTTTAATTTTAACTTTAGTTTTGATTCATATAAGCAGAAATTATAGTAATTTCTTTAGCTCTGGGGGGGGGGACCCCCCTTCTCACCCTTGGCTGTGCCACTGCACATTACAACCAAAAATAAAACAACAAAAGCAATTTTCTTGCTAACTTAAATTTTTAAAAATAAACCAAATATACTAAATCTTTGTAGCACATCCCAGTTATTACAATCACATTTAGTACTACTTTTCATAACAGATACCCTTATAATCAGTCTTTAATTTTAATATAATAAAAACTATCCTTATAATTCTTAGTGTAAAATAATATTGTTAACCTGAAAAAAAGTAGACAAAACATAAAACATTGCATTTGTTTAATCGTCGTGAGTTTTTCTTTTTGCATATAACATGCAATATAAAATATAGAGTAGTGATATAACATTCATTAAAAAAAAAACCTCATTAAAATAAATATAATAATCTCTAACTATAATAATTTTTGACATATATGAGAAAGATGTTGAAGGCCTATACAACAGCAGGCTAGTGTCATTTAGACTTTTATGTCAAACTTCTGGCACTGCATAAAGCAAATTAAATGCGTCAGTAGTTTAAGTAAGCATTAAATTGACAAAGAATGGAATAACTATTTAATAACTGTATAGTTTTTTAAAAGTTATTTTTTATATATAAGTTAATTACAGTTATTATATAATTAGTTCATTCTTTGTCAAATTAATACTTAATGAAATGACTGACATGTTTAATTTATGAGCTTACCTGTGTCATTATTAAATGTGCCAGTCACACATTTAATTTATGACACAGTGTGACTGACACATGTGAATATGAAATCTTCCCTTATTTATTTTTTAATTGAATCTCAATCATATCAAATTGTGATATGCAGCTGAATAACAAAAAGACTCCTGAAGTTAGGATATTTTCAAATTACTTTATTCATAATCTTATTGTTAGTAATTCTTTTTGCTTCTATTTTATATTGTCAATTTAATTGATGTTTTTATATTTTTCATATGTAAATAAAAAATTTTAAATTTAAATTTTATTGAATCATTTGGAAATTGGATGACCTAACGTGAATTTATATAAATGAACATACTATACACATAAATATGTGAAGAAAAATACTTAGACTGTAACACTGAATTTTATTAACAGATATGATAAGAAGTACTGTGTAGTAGTTCTGAAATTGTTGAAATACTGACTTAGAATTATTGAAATATAAACTTTGAAATTCCCAATTAAATACACTAACTCCTCGTTATATCACACATTCGGCTATTTTGCTCTTTTTTAGTTGTCCCTGATAAATTTCTGGTTTGCTGATAAAAGAATATACGGAATAGTCAGCAGCATTTCTGTATAAGCAGAAATTATTTCTGCAGTTCAAAAAGATAATAGTTCTATGGCCCAAGAAGAGAATGACAAAGAGGAAGTATCTGACGAGGATTTAGTAGCTTCGATGACAGAAGCTGTTCAGTTTCTTGAAAAAAGCATATGAAACTTTTGAAACGTTGATATCCAAGCATATAAATGAAATGCAATTAGTTCATTTTAGTTCTTTAACTTCCAGTGGCAAGAAAATAAAAAACAAACAACTCTGGATACTCATTTTCAAAAAATACTATACATGTAAGTAAAAACATATACTGTATGTGTACGGATTTGTATTTTTTAACGTTTGACCATCTCATTGTGTTAAACTTGTAGCTTCTTTGAACAAGTATTAAATCGAAACATAGTAGTTTAATTTAGGGTTCTTTATTTTTCACTTATAAACACTCTTCTCACTCCCTTCGGTTTTTCGCGCTTTTCTCTTATCTCCCAAGTAGCGCAATATATATCGAGGGGCTGTTGTATAAATTTTAATGTTTTAAATAGAAATATTTTTAAAAAGAAAAAAAAATACATTTTTAGGAAGAAATAGATACAATTTACATTTCAATTATTATTTTTCTCTTGAAAATGCTACTTTTTATTTCCTAATATTGATAAGGGTGATTTTAATTTGGATGATTGGAGTTTGATTAATGCATTGAAAAATAAATAAATACATTTTTGTACTTAAGTATGCCTTGTTAAGTACAGTACAAGAAAATTGAGCCTATACAACTAAATCCTATGTTAAATAGAAAATGAAATTACAAAAGAAGGTGTATCTAGTAAAAAAAAAAATTCTCCAGTACATAGTGATTCCATTCTAGCAGCTTTTATTGCAATTATATTTGACAATTAAAAACAAAAAAAAAGTTCTGTTTTAGGCACTGTTATAAGCTTCTGTGTACATAAATTAATTAGATAAGAATAATGATGCTATCTGATGAGGAGACTGGAGCACAAAGATTCAATGTACTTTTCAAGTTTAAGAGAATTAATATTAATATTTTGCTCTGCAGTTTTGAAATTTAAAAAAAACAAGATTCATAAACAAAAGCTATTCAGTGAAATAAAAAGGTAGTCTTGAAAAACAGTTTAAAAATTCTGATTACATTAATGTTCTGTTTTGATAAAGAGAGAAATTTTTCAGGAAAAGAGAAATTATGGTTGTAAAACTAATTTAATAAGATTATAAGTTAAAACATAACTCATAAAACACTTCTTGAAAGCTGTAGCTTTCGTTTTCAGAGAATAAGAAATATTTAAGAAGAGAAAAATTTATTAACTGTTCTACGTATTTGTTTATACTAGAAGTAATATGCATGATTCTCAGCCAACTTTATAAATCTGATACTAAATTGAAACATGAATTGGATACTTACTACTGTTCATTTAAAAAATTAATTTTTTATCAATAAAGTTAAGTTTTTACTGTGTTTTATCAAAGCTTAAGCCCAAACCAAAGTTAAAAAATAAAAACTTATTTTGGCCCTTTTGTTAACTGGGTGCAAATCTTACCAAGCCCCCCCCCCCCTTTTCAATAGCAGCTTTTATGTATTGTATGTGTAAATTAGAAACAATATTTTGATGGTGAAATAAATTATTTTGGTTAATTATATTGTTTCTTCTTCTTCATTTTTTTAATGAAATAAATTAAATGAAAGATGTGTATACTTTAAATGGTATAAGGTGTTTATACTTTAAATGAAATACATGCATTAGAAATATTGATGATGGGAACAACATTTAGTGATTTATCACCTATACCCAGCTAAATTAATAACACATTTATTTCTAATGAAACAAAAATCAGAATTGAACATAAATTACTTTCTTAGTCCCTGAAGAGGTAAACACAATTTCATTTTAAAAAATTCAAATAAAAGGAATTAAAACACTGACATCAATTACTACTGGTATTTAACTTTTAGATACATGATAAATACAATAATTTATTTTTTACACAATAATATATTTCATTTAGATACTTTTGTAAACAGCTTGTTTTCATTACTTAAGAAGGAAAAATAAACAGAAAAGAAATTGACACATGTATTTAAATATTAAAAAAAAATCTTATTTGGCGAAAACATGTGGAAATTAATTATATATATTAAGAAAAAAAAAATTGTCAACTATTACAAATATCCAAGCTGATTTTATTTAATTAAACATTCAAGACGAAATAATGATTTACATTTTTTTCATTGTTAGTAGTACATGTTTTATCTAGAAAAGAGTGCTGTAATCTATCTAATTGCATTAAAATATGATGATTAGAATTAAGCTTGGTTCCAAGCATTTTGAAACATTTTTGGTAAATTCAATATTTTTCTCTAATTTTTCAAAACAAATATTTTGAATAATTTTAAATTACCAATGGTAATAAATTACACACTTAAAAATATAGATACATTTTTAAAAATAATAATTTATCAATTTTTGTGTTTTTAAACATCACATCAACAGTTTAATGCCTCAACAGAAGACTTATTTGTTTATTTATAACCTGATTATCAGATTTTATGAATTATCTTCTATGTTTTTAAATGATTTGCATGCTCATTTCCAACCTGAATAAAATGAGAATAGAAAGTATTAAAAATAGGTGTGGTGTTACAATTCAGATTAAAAATCGTTTTTCTACTACAAATAAACAAATTTATTGAAATCTAGTATTTTTTTGTTCAAAATTAATTATTACTACCTTAAACCAAGAAATAAATAAACCTGTAGTGTTAAAATAAAGAATGTGTTAAATAAATTTTAAATATGTCAAAAAATAAACAAATCTATGATGTTATAGAATACTAAATGAATTAGAATATTAACATAAAACCTATTGCAGACATATAATTCACAATAAACACTACAGAACTCAAATAAATACTACAGGAATCCAACCATTAAATATGAAAGTTATTCCGAATTGCAAGGAAATAATTTTAAATGTATAACCGAAAAGCTTGCATTCTGTGTCATATTGTTTGCTGAAATTTAAATTGAAATATTATTTGAATTCATACCGCAGTTTTGTAAACAGGCCTGAATGTTTACAGAAAAGTTTAACATATGTACTAAAACACGAATAACACAATAGTATAAACTGTATCGCTCAGACTTTTAATGAATATAAACATAAAAATAGCGAATAAATTTTCTTTTAAACAGGTATTAGCGTTTCTTCAATAGATTTTTAAATATATGCTATATTCTTTTAAATAGAATATTTATTACACGTAATGATTAATAATTTTATAAGAAAAATGAAGACTTTATAAAATGCTTGCTAAATACAATCAAACACTGATTCAATTACTATAAATTATAAAATGAAGTTTAACATAGCCATATCATTTTTAAAAAATCAAAACAAACATAAGTAAAACACAAAATTGAAAGCGATTAACTGCCAAATATTGCATTCGTATATTTTCTTATTCACTACAACTGTTTGCTAAATTGCAAGCGATTTACCGCCAAAAATGGTAATACCTCGCTGGAATCAGGCTCTGAATTCCCAGAAAAGGTAACTTCTGACGCATGCGCATGAGATGGAATGACGCTCATTTTAGGCTCTCGTATACATGTCTAGTTAAAACAAATTATTTCACTTCATGAATCATGTACAAATATGCATTTATATTTATAGATAATGTGCATGTTTGTCAACTTAACGTAGGCGAAGCGTTGAGCTAAATTGCTTGAAGTTTTGCCAAGTTTCTCGTAATTTTCAAATAATTAAAATACATTATATTATGTGTAGGAAATAATACATTATGAATTACTAACTCCGCAAGAATTGTTACTTTTTGCCTACAGTTAATTGAGAAAAACGACTTTACTTGAGTGCGTGACGTCACATGCACATTTGTATTTAAAACATGAAAGCGATTAACGAAATCCAATTTTACTGTACTTATAGAAAAATTTTAAACTATTATTAAATATTAATTTTACTCCGAAATTATATTTACAATGTAATTGAAACAGAATTTTTTTAAATTGTGCTTTGAAATTATGTGATTTTTGATGCAAAACATTATTTTTCAAAAATATAGTGTTCTTTTAATAATTGGATAATAATTTCGAAGCTCATGAAAGGAAAATGTCGCCACGTTGTCAAACTTATAAAAAATATATTAATTTTTAAAATTAAAATAAATGTTTTATATTTAAAAAAATGCATTTATTTGCTTTTTCTGATAGACCATTTTACTTTTAATCCCACTTGTTTTAACACCAATTTTAGAAGAAAAAATAATGGAAAATACTGTATTGTTTTCTTTAAATCTAATTTTTATTAATAGGGCATCTACTGTCCACCTGCATCCAAGGAACTTAAATATGCCCCCTTGGTTGAGGATCAAGCTGAAAAAGTTACGATGTAATGATTGCTAAATGTCAATATTTGACATACGATTTTTGGTTCTGTAGAATAAATTGAATCATCAAGTATGAATGCACAAAAATATGTTTTTATTTCTTAGAATATTTACTTTAATATTAACAAACCAGTGGAAACAATTTGCCTTTGTAAAATTAGGAGCTAAGTTATTTATTTTTCTCCAAACACATTTAAATATATGTACTATGTCGTTTAAAGCACTTATAGTAATCTTTGTAATTAAAAAAAATCACATCTGCCAAAATTGACGTCAGTTTCGGATATCAAATTATAGCGAGTTAATCTGAAATTGGTTTATAAAAATATTATCTATACCCAGTTTCTCTGAATGGCAACAGGAAAGAAATGCATTAGAAATTGAAAAGAAAATTAGATTTTTGTAATGATAACCTATGGGAGATGTTTAAAAAAAGTGGTAAAGAATGGTCTGAGAAATTTTTAAAGTTGACAGTAATTTTACTCGTGTTCTAAAACATATGTACACCAAGTTTTGTTCAAATCGGACAAAAATTGTAGATTTGTATAAGGAACATACATACATACCAAGAACGGCTTTTATATATATAGATTTGGGAGCTGAAAATGGGGGGTCGACTTATACAGGAGTAAATAAAAAAAAAAAATAGCGGAGTGAAATACCGGAGTTATATTGTATTTGCAGATAATTGGTAAATGTGCAAGTCTTTTAATTAATCACATATGGGTCTAGGTTGGAGAGACAGATAAAAGCGGACAGTGGTGATTGATAAAAAAAAGTTTAACAATAATGTCTCTAATTGTTCTGCACTCATTTTCTCTTGGGATAGAATTCCCTTCCATACAGGGGCATCCCTTTCAACATTTTAATCCCCTTTCTAAATAGAGTTCAACTTGAGAATGCTTCTACATTTCTCTCCTAAAAGTCCTACAATACAAAAAAAATCTATATTTTAGCAGTTTAAGAAGTTGTTTACCCTTGTAAATAAGGCTTGAATAAAATTTTCCAAAAAAAAAAAAAAATTAAGTAATCATTAAATTGATGTAGATAGCTTTCAAAATAGTTTAAGCTTCTTCAGTTTTACATAATTATACAATTTTAAAATGTTGAATTAAAAATTAAAAAAAAAAGAAGTCTGATTAGAGACTAAAAAGGTTTACTAATTTAATGAAAATTTATTTTTTTTATCCTCGATTACAGATCATCTTTCAACATACTACCAGAAATGTGGTTCGACTTATGCACGAAAATTCAATTTTTTCCAAAATTTTGCGTAAGATTTGGGAGGGTGTCGACTCATACACGAGTATATACGGTATTTTTTCCCCACATAGGTTTTCTTGCTCTAAAATATTAATTTTATAATAAAAAGTTAAGAAAGTGATGCCAAAATAAGTGTTTTATGCTGTAAAAAGGCAGTAAAACCCAAAGTTTTTCTTATTATTACAACTAAGTTAAATTTTTAATGGCTACCAAGTATAATAATATAGCAACAAATAATTAATTCTTTGCTGAAAAAGGATAACTGACACATATAACACACTAATCTGGCAAAACAATTTAAAAAAATTACTATTTGCATTTTTTATAAATTTATATTTTAAATCAACCTATTTTACCCCACCTTACTCTATATCTTTTAGATACAGTGATGCTCAAAAATTAAGGGGCAGTGACCGATTTTTTCGATTTTAGATGTTTTGTCGAATATTGAGTAACATTCTGTATGAATTGTCCTTGAACTTCAAGAATGTAAAGAGCATGTCTGACTTCATAATTTTCAGTGAAGATTTTGTCGTGAGGACAATTAGGAGGGGCAATAATAAAATAATTTTCACGATCCCCCAAGTTACGGAAAATGCTCAAAATGGTCTGTCACTGTAGCAAATGACTATGTAGGTCCTGTTCAACGCTTTTGTTCATTTGTGTAAGAATAACACACATATTCTTGAAAATGTTAGCATGTCTGTGAAAAAGTCATTTTTTTTTTTAATAGCATACAAATTTTTAAACCGAATTTAACACCACTTTCCAAAAACTTGACAAAGAACAATAGAAATAGTATACTGCAATTAAAATATTAATATATTGAATATTTGATGAGATACGGGTATTTGTATGAAATAAATTTTAACTGTGCATGTGCGAACTACAGCAAAGATTTTTTGTCATGATTTGCTAGTCAATACTATAGAGCAACATATATAAAAAGACCAGTCAAATATTGTGAAAACTCAAAAAGATACAGGCAATGTAGTGAGCTAATTGATAAAGTGGGGAGAAAATCCCATACGATTATACGGGATTTCGGAATTTCCAGTATAATAGAACATAATAATGGTAAAACAATAAAAAGAAAACATTTTACATCATGGCTGAAAGAGTGTTGTAAGAATGCTTAATTAAGAGTGCTTAATGCATTCACATAGCTTAAAGACACAAATTTAGAAATTGATAAATATATCATTATAGAATTTAATGTTTAAAAATTCTACACATTATGACAAAATAAAAGAAATAAATAAATAATAATAATAAAAATAGGGTAAATGTACCAATAGTCGGCCACGTAACTGTTTTTTTTGTATGTAAATCTTAACGGAGAATTTTTAAAAAATGACACAACATTTTTAACAGTGATATATGTTAAAACATACGTTTCTTATTATGTTTCAGCAATTATTTTTAAAAAACACAGTAATAGTTTTTTTAGACAAAGTTAAGTTAAAAAAAGGCAAGTTCTCCAATAGTCAGCCACTTTAACTCTAATGTTCGGCCATCACTGCACCAATAGTCGGCCACTTCAGAATTTTGTTTTACTTGAAAAACAATTCTAACAAATTTGACTAAATTTTGCATTCTACCATTTTCGGTTATAAGAAGATGATTGAGCTATTTCACATGTTCGAGAAAATTCAATTAGTGGGTCGCTGCGGGTAAAGCTAATTTTATTTTATCTACTAAATGGCTTTAACGATTTTGACTAAGTTTTGTATCCTACATTTTTGGGATACAATAAGACCATTGGACTGGGTCGCATGTTCGAGAAAATTTCATTAGTGCGTCATATGGGGGTCACTATGGGTCAAATAAATTTATCTAAAAAACGGCTCTAACGATTTTGACTAAATTTCGTATCCTACCGTTTTGGGGTACAAAAAGACCATTGGGCTGGGTCACATGTTTGAGAAAATTCGATTAGTGGGTCATTTTAGGGTCACTATGGGTCAAACTAATTTTATCTAAAAACGACTAAAACGATTTTGACTAAATTTTGTATCCTACCGATTTGGTGTACAAAAAGACTATTGGGCTGGGTCACACGTTAAGGGTCACATGTTAAGGTCCAAGGTAATTTTATCTTATCTAATAAATGTCTTTAACGATTTTGACTAAGTTTTATGTCCTACCTTTATGGGATACAAGAAGACCATTTGGCTGGGTCACATGTTCGAGAAAATTCAATTAGTGGGTCATTTGGAGGTCCCTATGGGTCAAACAAATTGTATTTAAAAACGGTTTAGGTGATTTTGACTAAATTTTGTATGCTACAGTCGACTGCAAAAAAAAAAAAAGAATAAATAAATGCTGGTACCCCCCTGGTCGCGCTCAAATTGAAGTTAGATTAAAGTGGGTTTTGAATTGAGTTATGCATTTTGAATCCCGCAGTGGAAAAGTGAAGGGGCGGTCCCAACTGCCGCATTCCAATCTATTTGTTTTAATACTTTTCAACAGAATTGAAAAGCAAATAAGGGGGGTCCCAACTGCCGCATCTAATCGAGTTGCTTTTAACACTTTTCACCATAGTTGAAGAGCAAATATGCATACATTCGTGCATCAGCAAAGGGGCGGTCCCAACTGCTGCATCACGGCATTCCGATCTAGTTGTTTTAACACTTTTATGCATTTTGAACGTGAAATACATTTAGTATATAGTTTATTAGTATACAAGTTCATTTTGAATCCTGCAGTGGAAAAGCGTAGGGAGGGGCGGTCCCAACTGCCGCATTCCAATCTAGTTGTTTTAACACTTTTCAACAGAATTGAAAAGCAAATAATGGGGGTACCAACTGCTGCATCTAATCTAGTTTAAGAAAAAGCTACTATGTACGAGCATTTGCGACTTAAAAGTAACCCTGATATCGAATATCAGTTTTCTATCCCTATTAATTCTAAATAAATCATAACTTAGAATGATAAACAACAATTACTGATAATTTCAATTTTTTAAATTTCGAATTTTATAGAAACCATTCTTTGCGAGAGTTTACATCTTAAAAGAAACCCCCATGCAAAATTTGAAGTTTTAAACCCAACAGTATCACAGAAATTGCAATTTTAGAAAATTTTTTGTTCCTTTTAAATTTTGAATTTTTTAGAAACTGTTCGGGTACGATCAGACCATTTACGTATGGAAAAGGTTATCCATGTCTAATTTCAAGTTTCTATTCTAAAATTTATAAAAAAACCTAATTCAGAACATTTTCCTCTCATTTCAGCATTCTAAATTTCAAAATTTTTAGAAACCTTTCTTAACCAGTCGCTTATGTCTTAAAATTAACCACTATGCCAAATTTTAAGTTTCCAGCACCAAAACTATCACAGATTTTGAAACTTTAGAATGTTTGTTTGGTCCTATATCCTTTGAAATTTCGTTTTTTTTTTTTTTATAAACTATTTTGTACCAGCGTTTACATATTAAAAATGACAGAATTGGCAAATTTTAAATTTCTATCCCTAGTAATTCCATATAAATCGTAATTTAGAATGTTCAAAGTTTTTTTCATTTTCTAAAATTCCCCCTTTTTTTAAGTGCCTTAATCCAGAATTTACGTCTTAAAAGTAACAGACATGTTAAATTTCAAGTTTATATTCCTAACAATTCTACATAAATTGTAATTTAGAACTTTTTCCACTCATTTCACACTTTTAAATTTCGAATTTTTTAGAAAACAACAACCATGCCAAATTTCAAGTTATCAGCTCCTTCAATATCACAAAAAGGGCAAGTTTGGAATGTTTTTTGCTCATCCATCTACTTGCGAAAAGTGGCTCTGATGTAAAATATAGTCTATGTCGGAGCAAAGACTGCCACCTTTACTTTTGAAATTCTTTTGGTAGTTCCAGTAGTTTCCCCTACAAACAAACAAACAAAGAAGCACATAAAAAAAGATTTTTTTTTTAAATATATAATATTATTATAGATGTAGAGATAAAGTTATATCTACCAAACAATTAAAAATAAACTCAAAAAAAGTATAATAAGTTATGTATTCAGTATTCAGCTCCTGGTGGCCAACTATTGGACATGTAAGCAAAATTAATACCCAATGGTCAGCCACATTAAAATTAATTAAAAGCAACAAATTTATTTACTTTTTATACTCAAAAACATTAGTTTATTTACCCTGCTAATACTCTAGCCTTATAATTTTAGAAAAAAAAATAAATTAATACTTGCCTTTTAAAAAAATTGCCATCAGTTAACAAAAAAGTAGGGAAAATGGTGATTTGACCTCTATTTTGAAAAAAAATGGCTGATCACAAATTCAATAAAAATACAAACAATTCTTTGGTGATGGTTTGTGACTTATGAAAGATGGCTGCATATAACCAAATTGTAATATTTCATTTAGAACCAAAAATCAGCTATGCGTAAGGCATTTTATCTCAATGTGGCCGACTATTGGTACATTTACCCTATAATAAAAAATTGTGCAATGTTACTCTCTTTTATTTGAATAAGATCACTATTATTAATCTGAGATGAAATTGTGCAAGTCAAAATATATATATATATATATTTATCAATTTGAATAGTGTGTTATATATTATAAAAATTCCCCCTCCTCAACGCAAAATACATAAAAAATAGATATGTGAAAGTTATGAACAAGAGAGAGAAAATCAACATCTGAGTTTGCATTTCTTTTTTCAGCTTGCATAAGTACAGTCAGCACAGGTGCTTATTTTAAGTAAATTTGGAAAGCAACAAAGATGTTAAATTGATTTAAAATTTAATGGGGGAGGGGGAGGGGTGAAATATCATTGTTGAGTAGATGCTGTTTTTGTTTGAGTCTATATACATTATTCTTGTTATGCAATTTAACTTAAAATTTTAAAATAATAATAATAATAATTAGTAGATTAAAAAAAAAAAAAAAAAACTTGTGTGGTACAAATAAAAAAAAAATGACAGTCTATGATAAATTTTACTGAGAACCAAAAGTTCATTTTCATCATTTTATGCTCTTTTATTTCAAGATAGGTAAAAATGCTAGAGTCAGACTGCTTGAAAAATTTGTGCTGTTTTAAATGACACAGTCTGTAGGTGGTTTAAAAAGTTAAAGCACAGAAATTTCAGCCTCGAAGATGATGCCCGCTCTTGACAATCAACATCTGTAAAGGAGGACCGCTTAAAGGGAGCTGTTGCTAAAAAATACACATTACACAGAGTTCAGGAGCTATCACAAAGACTAAATATTCCAAAAAGTACAGTTCACAGTCATTTGATAACTTCTTTCAAGAGGTCATTTCTTACAGATGATTGTCATCCAGAGCAGACATCATCTATGAGACTGAAATTTCTGCACTTAAATTTGTCAAACCACCTTCCATTTGTGTCATCTGAAACAGGACTTTGTCCATATACAGCACAAAGTTTATGAGCAATCTGACTAGCATTTTTATCTTTCTCGAAATAAAAGAACATATGATGAAAACAAACTTTTTGTTTTCCATTATTAGCACTGTACTAAAACAAAAACTGTGCCACAGCAAAAGCAATAATTATGTAGTGCAAGCAGAAAGGACCAAATGTACATATCTGCACATATCAAGTTCACTATTTATTAGCAGTAGCAAAATAAATAATTGAAACCGCATTTTGTTTTTTGAAAAACCACAGAACTTTCCAGATGACCCAATATATACATAAGAAGAAAGTATTGGAATCATGAAAAATTTTGCTTTCTGTTATTAGATGGATTCACATGAGTTGTCCAGAACACAATTTGGTTATTTTTAGAAATGTCTTTCGGTTAGTCTGTATGGGACACAACTTTAGTGGCTGCTCAATTTCAAGAACAAAAGCATGGAATTTTATCAAACTTCAATTCAGTTAGACCTTGACATAAATTAATGCTGATTTGACTTTAGTGTATATTGCCCAACAATGGTGCTATGCTGAATAGTTACTGAACTGTTATACGGAATTTCATCAAACTGCATATTTTGTTAGACCTTAACATAAACAGGCATTCATTAAGTTGTGGTGTATACCCAAGTCAAAATTTATGCTAGTATTTGTTTGCTAGACTAGAAATAAATACTGTATCCCAGCAAGTACAACAGCATATTTACCATAAACATTTGCTAGTTCCACCAGAATTACCAACAAGTTATGGTATGTATGGACCCACTTTACTATTTTCAAGAATAAAATGTTTGTATGTAGCTTGTCATGCTATTGTTGTGTAAGCTAGCTTTATAGTATTTGATGCTGGCTAGCATTATATAAAGCATATAATATCATGAAAATCTAGCAGACAAAGCAATAACTAGCCTATTTTTGTTGCTGGTATTAGCATGAATTTCGACCTGGGTATTGTTTAACAAATGGCGCTGCTATGCTGTTTTTCAAGATTTCTGCAATAGGTATATCTCAAGAACTAATACATGGAATTTAATCAAACTATCATATTCTGTTAGACCTTGACATAAATTGATGCTGATAACATTTTGCTGTGTGTACCAAATTTCTTATGAAAGTAGCCTTTTCTGAAAACCGATACTGATTCAATTTTGGCTTTGATCACACAACAGGGGCTGCTGTTATCCCATGCTTGAGCAAAGATTCCTAATTGGATCCATAATCAACTGCGGCGATTTAGAGAGCATGATTAATTGAATTAACTCAATTCTTGTAACTTTTAACCACGTTTTTGCAAGAATTGATAACTGTTTAGGACAACTTTAGCTGTGTATTAGATTACGGAATACTAGCAATATGA
The DNA here is from genome assembly GCA_963931845.1 of Maratus michaelseni. Lineage (NCBI taxonomy): Eukaryota > Metazoa > Arthropoda > Arachnida > Araneae > Salticidae > Maratus > Maratus michaelseni. The sequence goes on along the minus strand of OZ007595.1, from coordinate 323,107,521 downwards.
TTTTTGCAATGAACTTAACAGTTGTATCTTATTTTCTAGAGTGTTGCCATGCACCAAACATTGCATATGAGTTCAACAATTAAAAATGTATATGTTGAACAAATTTAAAAAAAATTATGCCCAACAGGAAGTGATATTGTTCTGTGCTTTTTAGCTCACAGGCTATCAAAGCCTGAGAGCTAATGTGGCTGCCCGTTCTGTATGTATGTACGTATGTATGTATGTACGTAACGCGATAACTCGTGATAGAATTATCCATTTTGCTTCAAATTTTATTTACAGGTTCATTCTAATAAGGGGCTTCCCTGATTAGTTTTGGGAGTTCATTGGTTAAGCATAAAGTGGGGGAAATGGGGGGCTAACTCCCCCTTAATTTAGATAAATGGGTTTTTCATGCAGAAGTATCCGTTTTTCTTCAAATTTCGTATGTAGGTTCATTGTGATAAGGTGCTTCCCTGATTATTTTTGGGAGTTCATTAGTTAAGTATAAAGGGGGGTGGGTGGGAAACGGGGGGCTAACCCCCTTAATTTAGATAAATGGGTTTTTCATGCAGAATTATCCGATTTTCTTCAAATTTTGTATATAGGCTCATTGTGATAAGGCACTTTCCTGATTCGTTTTGGGGGTTCATTGGATAAGTATAAAGGGGGGAAACGGGGGGCTAACCCCCTTAATTTAGATAAATGGGTTTTTCATGCAGAATTATCCGATTTTCTTCAAATTTTGTATATAGGCTCATTGTGATAAGGCACTTCCCTGATTAGTTTTGGGGGTTCATTGGATAAGTATAAAGGAGGAAAACAGGGGCTACCCCCCCTTAATTTAGATAAATGGGTTTTTCATGCAGAATTATCCGATTTTCTTTAAACTTTGTATATAGGCTCATTGTGATAAGGCACTTCCCTAATTAGTTTTGGGAGTTCATTGGTTAAGTATAAAGGGGGGTAAACAGGGGGCTAATCCCCCTTAATTTAGATAAATGGGTTTTTCATGCAGAGTTATCTGATTTTCTTCAAATTTTGCGTATAGATTCATTGTGGTAAGGCGCTTGCCTGATTAGTTTTGGGTTTTCATTTGTTAAGTATAAAGGGGGGGAACGGGGGGGGGGGCGCTTACCTCCCTTAGATTAGATAAATGGGTTTTTCAAGCAAAATTATCCAATTTTTTTTAAATTTTGTGTATAAATTCATTGTGGTAAGGCGCTTGCCTGATTAGATTTTGGGCGTTTATTGGTTAAGTATAAAGGGTGGGAACGGGTGCTTATCCCCCCCCCCCCCCCACTCCTTAATTATTGTCGATTTCTTTATTTTTCGAGTGGCATTATTCTTTGAAAAAATAGCATAATATACAATTAGTGTGAATAGCCTGTGAGCTCAATGCCCTCAGTTTAACTGGGCAGTTTTTAAAAATTTATTTTAATTCACTGCTTACTGTAACTTCCTGTTTACAATTAAAGTCCCACTTTCAAAATGCTGTAAAAAAAAGAACCACTATTCAGAATGCCTTCAAATTTGAACTGAATATACTGGAAGAAGGGAGAAATGGTATGGCATAAGGAAAAAGAGTTCCAAAGTGTATCAATAGATTGCGCTGTAAGTGACATACTATGCAAATTAAAAGCCAAATCATTATATCATATATTCCAATACGAGAAAATCTTGTGTGTGTGTGGTTATGCAAATTTTATTTTAAAAACGGCTCTAACGATTTTGACGAAATTTTGTATTCTACCATTTTAGGGCACCAGAAAACCATTGGGCTAGGTCACATGTTCGAGAAAATTCGATTTGTTGGTCATTTTGGGTCATCAAGGGTCAAGGTCAAGCTAATTCTATTTAAAAAACGCTTCAAACGATTTTGACGAAATTTTGTATTTTACCGTTTTCGGGCAACAGAAAACCATTGAGCTAGGTCACGTGTCCGAGAAAATTTGATTAGTCAGTCATCAAGGGTCAGGGTCAAGCTAATTCTATCTAAAAAACGGTTCAAACGATTTTGATGGAATTTTGTATTTTACCATTATCGGGCACCAGAAAACCATTGGGCTTGGTTACGTGTTCAAGAAAATTCGATTAGTGGGTTATAAAGGGTCAAGGTCAAGCTAATTCTATTTAAAAAACGGTTCAAACGATTTTGATGGAATTTTGTATTTTACCATTATCGGGCACCAGAAAACCATTGGGCTTGGTTACGTGTTCAAGAAAATTCGATTAGTGGGTTATAAAGGGTCAGGGTCAAGCTAGTTCTATCTAAAAAATGGTTAAAACGATTTTGACGAAATTTTGTATTTTACTGTTTTCGGGCACCAGAAAACCATTGGGCTAGGTCACGTGTTCGAGAAAATTCGATTAGTGGGTCATTTTGGGTCAGGGTCAGAACACAAAGCAAATGTTGCATTGCTCGGTCGTACCCGCTGGTGCTTTTTATGTGGTCTTTGGCCCAAGGACAATTAAAAACCAATTTTTCTCATTCAATGTGGTACGACCTTGCCGTAGTGGATGGACTTTCCACTAACAGTACCGCAACCATTGACTGATTTAGAAGTCACTTTTCTTTTCATCAAACAACTGAAACATTCATGCTCATTGAACAGTATAGTTGGTTTACTGTGCAACTCATGCCGAAGCCACCGTATTTCGATTAAAAATATCACTTTTAATTGAATCCACTTTTGTTATGCCACTTACAGTGCCATCTATTGATACACTTTGGAACATGAAATCTAAAGGACCACATTTTTTTTTGTGTGTGTGTTAACCGTTAAAATAATAGTACCATCTTATCTGTTGGGACTACATTATCAATTCATGTTAAGCAAAAATTCACATTAAGTGATTTAACGCTAAAAATACTTGACTGCATATAGATTGCAAAGATGAAAGTCAAACAATACCCACTAATTTTAATAAAGTTAGATAATAAAATCAAGATGTCTGACCTTCCTTCAGCTACATCATTTCACAGGGATTTATAGCTTCATCTGGACAAAAATCTGTTAAATTGGGTGTTTACCATAAAATCATTAACAATATCAGAGGATAAAGGGTTATGTGTATCATTTTTTATAAAATTAAACTGACTAAATCCTTTTTCACATTCAGCAGTGTTAAATGTCAGGTTCAATATTTAGTTTAGAAGTTTGCATAAATTAATATATTCATTTGGATTTGTACACGCTACTAAAAATCGCTGTCAAACTGTCTCACATTAGAATTTATGTTTGGTGTGAGACCAAATTTTCACAAACGGGTGATTGGCTAAGTTAATCAAAAAATAAGTGTTAAAAAAAGTTAGGCGTCAAATTTGACACCCGGGAATAATTTTGTAGTTGTCAAATGCTATAATGTAGTTGCATTTGATGACTAACGACTGCTAATTTCGAACACTGCATGCAAATGTAATTAATTTTTATATATTTGTATTGATGTTGATTTTTTCTTTAATAAAAAGAAGTTTTCAGATTATCTGTGTTTTTCTATTGTTCGTAGGAGTCTTCCCGGTGATTAACCTGGATAATCGGGAGTGCACTGTAATTTGAAAGGAATTTTCTACTCTAGGTTCCAAAATCAATATATTTTGTACTGAAATTGGTCTTCCGATGTATTTTGCTCAACTCTGCATGCAACACAGTAAAGATCATTCTGAAGAATGGTAATGATAAGGATCGACAGCCTTCTGTGTTTTAAAATATTTTTGCCTGCCTTTTTTTTTTTTTTTTTTTTGTCGTTTCCTTTTTTTTTGTTTTTCCAAGCATAGAAAGTTGAAAATCTTTAAAGTTCTTACTTCTCTCTCTTTTTAAAAAAAAAAATCTGCTTAATTTGTTTGTTGTTTTGCGTTAGTTGTTACATTTGTTACTTTGAAGTGCTATTAAGTAAATAATCAACCAACTTCTTCCTCTGAGATTTCTGATCCCCCCACCTTGCTTCCTTAGCACACAATCTAATATTTCAATTCTTTCATTTTTTAAAATAATTCTCCTGTATTTATTACTTTGAAGAAACATTAAATAAAAGATCAAACATCTAATCCACTTTCCCCTTAAATTTTTGTAGCTCTCTTTTCCCTTCCTCAACCAAATAATTTTTTAAATATTTAAATTAATTCAATTTATGAAATATTTTTTTGTCCTATTTGTTAGTATTTTTCTGAAATGTAAATAATCTGTTATATAACAGACTAAATGTCGTTTGTATCCAAATGAATACAACATATGCTAACCTATAAAGCCACTGGTATTAGTTTGATACTGTGTTATTTAGTTGCATTCAGATTCAGCTGCCTCTTCATGGACATAATAGTTTTAGGCTGTTCCTTTGTACATAAAACCTTAGCCATTACAATGGTCCAATAAAATTTTCCCCTGAAAATTCACATTTTAACCCATTTGGGACCATGGGTGCATATATGCACCCTCAAAAGGAGCATACAGAATTTGTTTTAGGCACCAGTAAAAAATAAAAGTAATATTTGCTTTCTCTAATTAGAGCATTTTTGTGATAGTTTAAGTAAAGGTCGCTTTTTAAAAAAAGTGGTGCCAACCGAATAAAATTTGTGTAAAAGCCGCCGGTCCCAAAGGGGTTAAGCAAATTGTAGGACTTCAGAGTCACAGAAAGGTTGTTACGGGGGAGCAATTGAATGTAATTTAAGATGTATCACATTTATATGGCAATGAGAAATGTTATTAGATTCTTCGTTACTTAAAAAGTAATGTCTGCATCCTTGTGTATTTCTGAATAAATACAATTTTGGAAGTGTATCAAGGATTTGTATTGTTAAATGGGGGAGGGTTAATTGAGTGGTAGAGCAGGGTCAGAAAATAGCCAATTTGGATTTAAGATATAAAATATGCTCATGAAAACATGTGACCCCATTCCGAAACATTTTAACATTAGGAAGGGGGACACAAAAATGAAATCACCTCTAATATATATTTATATTTAAAAAATGTATTGTTCTACAAAAATTTTTTTAGTTGTGGATGATTGCACTTTATGGATCTCCCTCCCCTCTTGAAATATGACATAATGGACGAATCCTTTATATTCATGGGAATTTATAGTTGTGAAGAAGTGTTACTCCAAAAATCTATTATGAACACATATGATTAGCATTAACTTATCATCAAATTAAAGTATTATTTAGTAGGAATATGTAACTAAAAGTATTCAGTATAGACCGGGAGGCGGCAGCACAGACAACCACCTCATCGAGTTCATGGCTGAAATTTCAGAATTAGTTAAAACTTGATTTGCATATTAAAACACAATCGGTCTGCCAAGTCATATCATGGTGGAAAACACCCGAAAAACCGATTTTAGCAGTTGGCTCGTAGGTTTACCATTGTGTGTTCCTGCTCCCAGTCCTCCATGTTTTCATACCTTTGGGTGCAGGAAAACACAATGGTAAACCTACGAGTCAACCGCAAAAATCGGGTTTTAAGGTGTTTTCCACCAAGATATGACTTGGCAGACCGATTGCGTTTTAATATGCGAATTGAGTTTTAACTAATTCTGGAATTTCAGCCGTGAACTCGATGAGGTGGTTGTCTGTGCTGCCGCCTCCTGGTCTAGTACAGAGAAATATAATAACTTCTGCCATAAAATGAACAATTTGATAATAAAATTTATTTGGTGGCATTCATTCACTAGAATGGCTTTAAATCAAATTCTGAAAAAAATCAATCTCACGGATTAGTAACAATGAAATTAAAGCCGTTAAAGTGAATCCAACACTAAATATCTAGATTATGGGCCATTCTCCCATAAGTGTGATTTTTGGCTGCACAGATATCTGAATTTTGTCTCATACTATGCTCAATTTGAATTTTTAATAACCACAGACACATTGCAAAAAAATAATATATGAGCAAAAACTTTATTGAAAAATAAATATGATATGGCAGTTTTTATTAGAAAAAGCACAATTTTTTTTTTCATTTTTGTTATTTTACTTAAAAAAGAAGACTTTTGGAATGATGTATGCACTATTTTCAAAGACATATAAAACCTGTGATTAAATGGCTAGAAATGGGTTAGTCTATAAATATCAATATTTAAATTAACAATGGAGACAGTATAGTGAAGATTAATAAAGATACTCTTACCTTTTCCCATCCTTTTCCATCCAGAAAATCTTCTTTATGAACAAACAGAAATCAATGGTGACTTTTTAAGTCACAACATATGCTTCTCTACTGGAAGCAGTACTAAAAATGACTGTATACTGCCATCTGGTAGAAATATGAAGATATTCATACACCGGTACAGTAGTGAGCAAAAAAGTGAAGAACACGACTTTAAACCCAACAAAATGAAATATTACACATTTCACTCATATAAAAGTTATATTATGCTCCAAAAGATTCATAGCGGAAAGTGGGGGCTAATGGGACATTTTTTTATTTTAGGCTAGTATAAAAGCAAAAATGCACATTTTATTATTATTTTTTTTAATTCCAATTTCTTTTACAGTTAAGTAAATAAAAACTTCGTAAGAAAGTAAAAAACTTTACCAATCATTGTGTTATATCTATTTTTGTACTTTAATACAACTGTACCATTAGCCCCCATACTTCGGGTCTATTGGGACACAGTGCAGGGCTATTGGGGCATGCAGTGTAATTGGAGAAAAAAAGCCTTAATTGAATGTCAAATGCATTTTTTATTAACAAACGCTATATTGCACACGTGAAAATTGTTGTGCATCAAATTTAAGCATAGGACATCTTAATTCCACAAAGTCTTTTGAAATTTTTAACTTCAAAAGAATATTATCCTCAATAACAAAAGATCGATCTTCTTTTTCCGGATAAAAAAATAACCACCCATGTTTGACCTGTCTCCCCAAGAATGACATTTCATATTCTGTTGCATCCACTGTCAAAACACGGCCCACAAATGCAATGACATCTTGTTTACGAGAAAATTTAACCACAGCATAGTCTCCTACAATGAGTTTTTCTTTGTACTCTAGAAATCCAGATTCACAGTTTTGTTGGAAATCTAAATTACTTGCTTCACTACTGCTGTCATCACGCAAATTGCTTAACTTTGGTTTTCTTCTAGAATCAGGCTTTACTAATTCTCTAAGCAACTGCTCTTTATCTTCACTTCTTGATGAAAATTCATTCTTTTTGACCAATTTTGCTTTTTTAGTGTTATTTTTGGCATTTGTTTGCCTCTCTTCTCAGAGACTCTTCAAATTACCCTTTCCTTTTCAGGGGTGCTTGTATAAATTGCTGACCTGCCTCGCTTTCTACCCCTGTTTGATTCTTTCCTGGGACCTGCTTTTGGGAATGGGCATCCTTCTTCTAGGGTGTGTGCGGAATCAACAGAGGAAGCACAATTTTGCCCTGAGGTTCAAGGGCAATTAAATGTACACAAAGTGAAGACAAACAAACTATTACAATGTTGTTTTAAAGAAATATTGAGTCATGCCGGTAATCATTAAGTTGTCCCATTAGCCCCACAAGAAATGTCCCATTAGACCCCACAATGTGCAAATTTATAATTTGAGAAATTGTTATTTACATGTGTAATTCATTATTTTCTCATTCACTAATATTTGTAGTATCTAAAACTGTATTTAAATAGGATATAAGTATTCTGAATTATTTACAAAATAAAATCAATCACTAAAATTAATATTTACTTTGGCTTTTTCTCAACAGTAATCAACTGTCATGGCTGACCTCCCATGCTGCAAATGTGTGCTAGAGCTGTTGTCATTCAGTGGTGTATAAATTGTCACTAAAATATATGTAGTGTAAAAAAAAATCCATTTGTCCCATTAGCCCCCACTTCCCTATTTATAATAAATGCATTGGTTTTTTAGAATATTTTACTAATTATTGTTTGTTGATGATCTTAATGATCAAGTTATGAGTTTGGTACAGTACTGTATTTTAAAATATTTAAATTCAATAAATTAAAAAAAATAATAAAAAAAGATTTTTACAGTAGAAGTAACATAATATTGTATAACTATCACAGAGAAACATTTTACCATTAATTAAGAAGTTATATTACAAACAAATGCCGAGAGATAAACTGGGGACTGTGAAATCACATTTATGAGATATCATCTTTTATATTGATAAATATATATGTATATGTATATATAAATTTTGAAAATGAAACCAAAGTAACATTAAAAAATATATTTTAAAGGTTTGAATTCTCAAATTTTTCTTAACAAAAACAATTTAAATTTTATTTGTTGTACATTTAATTAAATTTCAACATAAAAGTAAGTTTTAAAAAGTTCCTTTTTTTTCTTTGATGCGTTGAGTTTCTTTAAAATTCAAAAAATATTTTGGAAACAATTAATTAAATCGAAAAAAAAAATCCTTAATTTTCTCAAAGAATTTTTTTAACCATTATCTGAAGATGCATACAATTATATCACATTATTTTAATAGAACTTTTTCATCTTATTTAATTTTACAAAAATATTACAAATGCTACAATTAAACAAACTGATTACAAATCCTGAGATTGAACTAGAAATAGAAATTTTTCTAATCTGAACAAGTAGTGTAAACTCTTTTGGAATTCCAAGGAATGAATGCACTTTGTTATCTATTTGTTGGTTTATGGCATGTCTTTTGATCTTATTTCTTCCCATTTCTTTTTTGTAATTTTTAAAGCAAATTGATGGATTTTGTAAAAGATGCAAACGGATGCTTATTCTTCAAAGCTACATTTAAGAAACAAATATTTGCACTGAAAAATAATAACTGTGTCATGCATGCTTATTTTTTTTAATTCAATAAATAATACTGTTAAATTTAAATCCAAAGTAACTCTGTTAAAGTTACAAATTAATTAAAATGCAGTTTTTCTTACCATTGAATTTATTAAAATTGGCAATATCAATTTATAAACAGCATGATTTTATTTTTTATAAGAAATACACTGATTGAAAGTGTTATAAACCATCGAATAAATGTTTAATAACTCTTGAAAAACAAAAACTATACACACAGAAAAACTACAAAGATGGAAAATTGGAGAAAAGAAATGTACTTTAAGAAAACAAGCAAAGTTTAATTATTATTTTAGTTGTACATAAAGTGAAGTACTTTTAAACACATTTCCTCTGCACAAGGTGTCATGTCATTGCATTCTGAAATTCACACTCTCTTAGCTTTACTGCTGTCACCCTCCTCACATTTCCTTTTCTTCAACTCGCAAATGATGTCATCTAACACATGGAGGAATTTCTGTTGAAAATTGTTCATGAGATATTCATCTGCATGCCATATATCACCATTCTCAAAGTTCTCTTTAAATTCTATCACTTCATCCTTTGAGGGTAAGCATTCTTTGATAAAGAATTTGAGTAAACACAACTGATTACTATTTATCAACTCTTTGCAAATATCTTGTGCCATATCATCACAAATAAGATATCTTTTTTCTTCAAGGGTTGCATCTTGCAAAATCAACTTGATGTTGTCTTCATCTCTCATCTTAAACAGATTTGATAATATATTATGAATGCCTTTACGAAAAACATATTTTTTGTAATCATTGGGGCTTTGCTGCCAAAATTCACCAAAAACTTTCTGATAATTAAAATCTTTATAGCCATCTTTTATTTTTTGGGCGATTTCTTCCAGCAAATCAATATATTCAAATTTGGCAAGAATATTCCACATACGGCTTGCTGTTTCCATAAAAAATGTTTGCAATGGCCAATTTAACAAATATAACAAAACTTGAAGAGGATTGCTTTCAAATACTCTTAATTGTTCTTCTTCATCTAATAAGGAGAGTAGGTAAAATAAAATATCAGAATCGATGTCCTCATATGCTATAGACAACGCAGTCTCTAGCGCAGAGTTTACTATATCAGTTACCTTTTGCAAAAAATACTCAGCAGCCACTCTATTACCCCCGCATACCGCTTCTAAAAAGCCATATTGATAAGGAGAATCTGTGTATCCCATTGCATTTTTAACTATACGATTCACCTTATGCCTGTTTCCCTTTATGTAATACGTCATAAACTCAACAAAATGTATTACATGGGGTCCTCTTTCACTGAAAAATTTTTGTCTGTCTCTTACATATATTTTGCGCCATAATTTGGGAATGTCATCCTCTAAGCAGTAAATACATGCTAATGTATAGCGTGTGGCAATATCTATGCTGTTGTCTTTAATCATCACTTTGGCTGTCTTCTTTTTATCTATAGTTCCTTGTGACGTCCAACAAAATTCATTTGGTAGATCTGTTCTAAGATGACAGTTTTCATAATTGAACTGCCTCCATTTATAGATTTCAAAGCCTACAGGTCTTATAAAACATAATATTTTCTCTTTCACCTGTTTTGGTAATAGAAGCTTTTCTACTCTTTGTACTGTTACAGCTTCAATTTTCACCCATTCTAATAAAAATTCTGTAGAATATGATGGAATACAAAACTTTGTCATTAAGTCCTTCACATCATTTTGATTCCATAATATAGCAGCTACCTTAACAAGAGCAAGATGCTCAAGGCATGGTTTCAGAATGTAATGCATTAGTATCTCCAATGAAATATTTCATGTATCGAAAAATTTTGTTATTTTACTTTTTTAAAAAATTATAAGAAGATTGACAATGACAGATCACAACAGATGTTGAAGTTCTTCGCCACAACAGGCAGGAGAAGGTATGCAGAATGCAGATGACAAGAAGAAAAATAATAGTTGATCATCACTTGCTATAACTACTTTACGTTTCCTGCATAGCTGTATATTCCACTTCTCACACTTCCCGCGTTTTCAGAATTCAATTTCGATTACGAAATTCGATTAACTTACTTTGTCGATGTTGGTAAGGAAGCTGTGTTGTGATTTAAGTGATTTTGAAAATCAAGAAATGTTACTCCGCCGCTAATCGCTTGCGAGTGTAGGAGGTTGTGGGTTCAATTCCCACTGGTTCCATTGCACACACACTTCGTGTGGAACCCCCAGGTTGTGTCTCTTGTGTTATCATGTTTCCTTGTACTATCTCGTCAAGATGTATGTAATTGTAGAATTCATGTATATGTTTCTGTGAATAATAAATAAATGTATATGGATCATTCGAGACGACAGCCTTGTAGCTATAGGTCTCAAAGCCCACTTCCCTTCAAAATCAAATGTTACTCATCTGTCTTATAATTCATTCCTAAGAACTTCATATTTATATTACTTTACATACAAATTTATTTGCATTAAGATGGGAGGAAGAAGTCTGAACATTTTTTTTAAAACTCTCTGACAGATTTTTTTTTCTTTTTTCCAACCGAGTTTTGCCATTTACCGTATCTCATAATCTGATTGGTCAGAGCTTTCACAATAAAGTGAGTGAGGAAAACCACCAGAAAAGAGAGTTTGGATGTAAACAGTGATTTGTATGCATACCTGGAGAATTAAGTTTCATAAAAATATATAAAATTAGTTTTTTATTTGGATTATTTTATCCAATCAGTTACTGGGACGACTTTACCTATGCTTGACCCCGCCAAATATGGCGATAAAACAGGTTTAAGAAAGCGATAAAGTCTTGGGGATGGTCAAGAGCGATAACGTGCTCTGGCTGGTTGTTGAATAATGCTAGCTGATAAGTACGTCATTGTGTTTCTGTTTCCAGGAGTCTGAGGGAGGTAAAGGGAAACATCTGTTGGAAGTGATAGTGAATTTCTACAGAAAGGGCGGTTATTTCAGATCTAAGGGGGTGTTGGATTTTGATTGATAGACGGCGAGAAATAAGAGAGATGTTTTACAATCCTTTAAATAAACAGATTTTTAGGCACGACAATTTTTACTATCAGAAGAATTTCGTTTTATTTTGAAATGCGACTTTTAGATGAACAAAGCACTTAAAAGTTAGTTTATATTAAAGTAATTATGATAAAAATGTGCTAAAAGATTTCAGACAATCAATATTCAGAAATGATTTTCATTTCGTTTAGTGGAATAATTTAAAACCAGCTTACTCACTGTTTTAGACATTTTTCACTTAATTCCTTTAAATTTTAATTTATATATGTTTTTTATTGTATTCGGGAAATATATTTTCAAACAATAACAATTTTTAATATAATACAAATTTCTTTTTTTAGCTATTATTTTTGTTTGTTGAAAATACATTACTAAAATAAATAAAGCAAACACATCCTCGGAAATATGGAAGTCTGTTGATTGAATAGGAGTTTTTTTTCCTTTTCAATACAAACGAATCTATGAAAAACCAATTAAATTGTTGAATAAAATGTATTTTTCATTTAAGGCCGTTCTCGAAAAAGAAAAATCTGCACTTTGTTAAGTGCAGATTTTTCTTTTTCGAGAACGGCCTTAAATGAACAAGAAACTTTCTGACGCATTCACCGATTCATTTAAACGCAAAAGCATGAAATTGAACTATTATAATGATGGAAAATCGAATAGGGTTTTTCATTTTTCGATAAATGTATTGCATTTTAAGTTGTAAGCAATTGTTGTCTCATGACGACCTTTCTCAGACTGTTGCATCTGGAAATTCAGTTCATAATGTCAACGTTGACTGCATTTTCCGAAAATCCCGTGCCTTTATCGAAAAATGAAAAACGTATTCGATTATAAATACATCTGCCAGTGAATTTGAGGACCGCTTTATGATGTATCATACTTTTCTTATAATTATGTCATAAAGACTTACTTTTTAAGATTAATATTTGAATGCACTTTCGTACTAGTGGAGGACTTTGAGCCAAATAAGAGAGAAGGCTGTAATATACAACAAATTACGGACCTCTCCTGCCCTCTTTCCCTGTGAGAGCGACTAATTTAGCAGTTATTAATGGACACTGTTCGCAATTGTATTTTAAAGCTAGTGTTGGCAGTTCCACTTTGACAATAAGGCGGGACAGCGGCTTCTAAATCAACACATAAAAATACACTAAATTCTACGAGAACGGAACCTGTCTATAATGGATTTCTGATTTAAACGTAAAAAATGCATACTCTCTTTCGAAAAAATACCCCAAAATTATACTTTCTAAGATGGATACCTCTCCAAAACGGAATATTTTTCTGATGATTATTTGAGATTTTCTCTTAGTAGGTTTTACTATTTTAAATAAACATATTAATCTTGCACAGTTAAAATATGTGATAGTGGAATTGCTTCGGCCCGAAACAAAATTCAGTTTTGGAGAGGTTTTCTATTGAGAAGTTATAATTGTATGGTTATTCCTGCACTAGAAAGTTTATTATTATTATTATTATTATTATTATTTTTTAACGTTTAAGATGCAGGATTTCGTTATAAACAGCTTCCGTTATCCCAGGTTTTATTGAACCACGTGCATTAAATTTGCGTAATAACTGAATCGTTAGGGATAGTGACAGGAAAAATATGTTGTTTTTAGACAAGTTTTCGTCTTAGCAGGTATAGATTTGTACTATATTCCTTTCGGCAAGAAAGAACGTAAAAGTTTTCTGTTATACGCAGGTTCTGTTTACACAGATTTTTTTTTTTTTTTAGTTCCATTCGATGCAGACTAATGAACACCGTGGTACTAAAGAAAATTTAAGTGAATTTATGTAATATGTATCAAGGAAAATCGGAACTCCAAATAAATCATCTAATTTTAGTGATTATGCTTAATATGTGACTATTCTAGTATTATTCGCGTATTGTTATAACATGTTAACAGCACTGAGACTGTGGGGCAATTTTTATTGGGTAAATAAATAAAATCAGTATGACATACGTGAAAAATTGCATGGCGCGCACAAAGAAATCATATTGTAAAGTAATAAAATGTCACAACGCTTGCGCTAAAAAGTACCTCACAATCGCCGGATATTTATATCTGTGTATCTTATGCATTATTACAAAAAGACTTCAATGAGTATTAAAATAAAATAAGGTTAAAAATATTGAAATTATGATTATTAAAAAAGTGTTATGTGATTTTGTAAAATATTTTCACTAGGGGAAAATTTGTAAAGAGTCAATAACAATGTTTTATATGCTAACATACTCTTAAATTTTTTTATTCATCATTTTGTTATTAAATTATTACAAATGAAAAATAAATATTAAAAGCAACCATACTTTCTCTCTTAAAAAAACATATATATATATGCATATACAGAGCACTTCAAAAAAGATGGGACAAACTGTAAGAGGTGGTAGAGCACGCTACAATTAACAATTTTTGTATCGTAGTAAACTAGGTCGCAATGCATTTTAGTCAAAAATATAGGGTATAGACTTTAAGCCAAACCCAAATATTTATTTAGAGGTTAATAATATGACGCTATTTTAACGAAAAGTTCAACAGATTTACATTGCTTTATGCGGAATGCGATACCAAGAAAAGTGCTGGATGTGCACAGTAATTCAGTCAATGACACAGTATGTAATGTCAACTACATTCCGAAATATGGGGCACCTAATTCAGCACTGTTTGGATGCGGGTGATAATAACTTTGACCAATTCTCGTGATACGTAAATATTGTTACATTTGTCGCTAAACAAGGTAAGTCTCTTCGAGATTTTCGCTAAAATAGATTCATCATTTTAACAAAACAAGAATTAGGGTTTGCTTGGAGCGAAACACTCTGTATACATATATTCAAATTTTAATTGCTTATATAGGAGTATAGCCAACATAGTGAAAAAGTATGCATGTATATTTGACTGAAAAAATTCATTGTGGCCATGTTTCATATACAAAAATTGCTTTTCTAAGTAAATAAACTTAATTGTCTAAAATTTTAACAGTCAACAATCTGCATCAAGCTAATATTATCAATCTCTTTCCAGTTTAAAATTTATCAAATTTCAATTTTTTTAAAGGGCTAGACGTTGCAGGGTCTTCCTCTATGTAATTTAGTTAAATGTTATTATGTGTAGTATAGAAAAAGTTTAGAAAGTCAAAAAAAAAAAATCAAGCATCTATTTTTCCTCAGAGTTAAGGCTATATGCACTGAAGAAGTGTAGGGTTAAACGGAGGGTGATTTCTGAGTTAAAGCCTTTCCCATAGCATTTAAAGATAACCAGATGTATACAAAACCTTGTGTTAAGATTGATTATAATGTGTAAAGATTAAAGTAAAAAAAGCATATACAGCCTAAAATTTTACTGTTATCTACAGGGCTTAATTTCTAAGGAAAAAAGTACCGGAGCCATAATATTCTGCAGTACTAACACCCGTAGCGTACCCCTCAGCCCCCCCTACACCCCCCCCCTCTATGCCGTCACTCCAATTTGCATATTTATATTTCATACATTATTTTCAAAATTCAAAGCATTGTTTTTTTATTTAGCAAAATAAAACTTTTAAATACATCTATCTGCGTATAACTTAGCAATCCACTATTCCATTTTTTAGTTATTACTACTTCCAAATAGAAACCTTTGCCTAATCTTAATGTTAATTAATTGGAGAATTCTGCAATTCAATAAGCTCAGGATTATGATTCAGAAATAGTGTTAATACAAAAAATGAATAGTTCGCAGCTATGCAGAATAGAAAAAGACTATTTCTCTTGACTCTTTATTCTGATCAAAATAGCATTAAAATGATTTGAAATAAATAAAAATTGAATTTAAGACATATTAAGCTGGAGCAGGGGTCGGAAAAAATACTTTTTATTTGTAGCGAACTACAACTACAATTACTTTATGAAAAATGTAGTTAACTACAACTACTTGCATTAAAAAGTAGCGACTACAAACTACTTTTCAAAAGTAGTCACTACTTCGCTATTTTTCGCTACTTTAGTTATCATCGCTAATTAAATGCACCGCAAACGATTTTTCCCCATAGACCATAATGTAACAGAATTCTTTTGAATGTCCCTGTAAGCGAGATATAAATGCTACACACTTCATTTTCAATACTCAACATTCAATGGTAAACTTCAATAACATATAAAACTTTCACGGCAATCCGAGTATATTTACAAGAGTTAGAGCACGGACAGATAGACAAAGCGAATTCATAGACGCTTTTTAATTATGTTGGAAAGTGTTAAATAGAGGAAATTTGAAAACAAAAATTGTAATAATCTTACAAATTTATGAGAGTGATATAGCACAGTAGCGTTTAAGGTGGTTCTCAAATTCCTTGCTCAACAACGCGAAACTTTCTGACACATTATCTGACTCATTTTTAAACGCAAATGCATAAAATTGGCAGGTCTGACTATGGAAGCGATTTGGAATCGAAATGAGTTTTCCGTTTTTTGAAAAATAAATTACTTATCGGGTTCGGGTTATAAGCGATTCGTGTCACGTTTTTTCCCTTTCCCCTTCTGCGGCGTCGGAAATTCGGTTGAAAACGCCGACTTTGACAGTGTTTTCTGAAAAATCTTCTGTCTTTACCAGGAAATAAAATAAAATAAAATAAAGAATAATAGGAAAGGTCTTTCGGTTACACAGTAATTACAATTGAATAATGATTTAGATATTCGGTGCGAGTTAGCAATCCAGTAATTATTATTAATAAAGAAAATGGTAACACCGCTATGTGCAACTTCAGGTTATAAGGGGTAAGCGTGAATTTGAGAGGTTAGGGATAATTTAGATGATTTATGATTAGATGAATCCGTTCTATTTCTTTTCCATTTTTCCCCCCCTTTAAATAAAGATTTTATATTTCTTTGCTTGCTGGGGGTTGGAGGCAAAAGGGAGAAGAATTTAGAGTTAGATAAAGACTTAACATAGCCAGACGACTATATTTTGGTAAAAACAATCGTAGTCGTATAAAAATACATTATATTAAGAAGATTTCTATGGATTTAAATGACAATACACGAAGTTTCTGACACCCAAACTATAAAAATTACAGTTTATTTGTGACCGTGCCCGTCGTTTATGGAAAAATCTATGACACTGCAAGTGAGATTTGTCGCTGACATTCGCAAATTGTTGCAGAGAACATATTTCGCACAAAAGAAACGAGTTATGATCACGTGACTTGAAGATTGGCATTTTTTCCTCCCTCCTAAAGTAGCGTGAAAAGTAGCGTCGATGCTCGCTACAAACTACTCATATTTTGTATCGCGCTACTCGCTACACTACAATTTTTTAAATGTAGCGCGCTACACTACAAACTACTAGAAAAAGTAGCGGCTACTGTAGTTTCGCTACTTGTAGCGCGCTACTTCCGAGCCCTGAGCTGGAGCTTGCCCAAACCCGAAGACTGATATAAAAACCGAGCCTGTTTCATCTCTATCTCTTACGTGAGCAGCACATTATGTCACTTATAAGTGTTTTGATACAAAAGAAAGCAAATGATTGAGATAGGAGGGAAAGAAAAGGGTCATTTAGGATTCGTTTTTCGGAAGCGTTATTGGACTGGGCTCCGGAGCGCAGTGTTTATAGCTCCGTTGATTTATGGCCAATATTTAAATATTTACTAAAAACAAAGAAGTACTGGAGCTGGTTTCCGGTGGGTTCCGGCGCATATTAAGCCCTGGTTATCTAATATCTATATCTATACTATTATATAAAGAGAGAACGCCTGACTAACTCATCAATGCCCAGCTGAAATGACTAAAGTCAGGATCACGAAATCTGGAAAGTAGTTTGCTATTATTATCTAGGCAAGCAATAAAAAAAGATTTTTTAAAATCCCCCCCCCCCTCCTCCTTGAAAACGGTTAAAGTGGGGTCGAAAGTTGTAGGTCATTTTTTTCGTCGTATCTTAGCAGAAGTTAGGTAGTAACATAAAATTCAGCATATCATGTCCACTAAAAAAAATAGTTAAACTCGTATTTCAGCGATTTTAGAAATTCACCAACTAAGGGGGTTAAATGGAGGGTCGAACGTTTTAAGTCATTTCGTCATATTTCAGCCGAAGTGTTAGTAGAATGAAATTCAGAATGACAAATCTACTAAAAAACAAAATAGTTATGCACTTATGTCAGCGATTTTAGAAATTCCCCCACTAAAGGCGTTAAACATCGGATATGAACACGACCATGGAAAGTTAGACGAATAAGACAACTATTGCTGATTTTTGATTAGATATTTTACGTAAGATATTTTTAAAAGGTATATAAATATTTTACGTAAAATATTTTTTTTTTTTTTATTATTATTTATAAAGCCGAGGGACTTAGTATGATTGCGTCAAAATAAGATAAGTTTTTCTTAATATCATTTTGACGGTTTATGGACGCGAGTGCGTTGTTGTGATTGGCGTGTTTTTAGGATATTATAATTTTACTTATGTTACCCGGAAGACCAAGGTTAACTCGGGCGAAGCCGTGTGGTTCAGTTATATTAAAACAATTTTATTAGTTTCAATATGTACATAAACAAAAAAAAAATATTTATCAAATTTTTACAAACTTTTATTTAAAGTTTAAAATTTGTATGTACTGCAATTTTGTCTCACTCCCGCTTTTATCCGATTTAGAAATTTGTTGACTCCTGTGTGACTACGTTTTCAACCCCCCCCCCCCCCCCACTTCCAATACGAATTAAGTTGAAATAATTTTGCCAAAAGTTTTATAACGCTATAATCAAATATGTAGCTTTTGACCATATTTCCAGAATTTTACCCAGCGTTCCTAAAGGTTTGCCCTAAGTTTTTACAGCAGTAACTGGTTTTCTCAGTGTCCTTGGAAATTTGCTCATCGTTCCTACAAATTTCCATTTTTCCACTCACATGTGTAAAGTAGGACTACAATACAATCCGGGCTGACTCACACCGTCATTTAATTGCCCATAGGAGCAGGAGGAGAACGATTGGCCACAACAATCGCTGATTGGTTTAAGTGAGCATCAAAATGCTTGATGATTCAGCCTGTATTATAGCGCGACCTACGTTATACACAGCCAGTGCATGACTGTTAAAACGTCACATGGAGTGGATCATTTTTATATCGCGATTGGCGCAAACCGGCGCGCCCCCCATTTTGCACCAATCGCCGTTTCAAAATTATCCACACCATGTGACGTTTTAAACGTCATGCACCGGCCGTGTATAACGTAACGTAGGTCGCGATAACAGTAGCCCTACATAGACCCCAAGTCTATCATCTGCGGGTATAAAAACTGAGCTGCGCGACCGTCAGCGTCTCAACCGCCATACCCATGTCCTGAGGGACATATAACGCGCACGAACAGGGTCCGCCCCCGTATGCGCTACGGCGTCGGAGCACCACCACCTACGCATCACTCCGATTCTACGAAGTGGTGACGACATAGGTCGTTACGTGGAGGCTCCCATAATCAGGAGACCTCCACGAAGACAGCCGACGGCTTCGTCGCCGGAACCCCATGAGGGGAACCGGGTTCTAAGCCATAATGCCGAGTTCCCCCGACGACCCTTGCTTTCTCGCGGCGTCCGATCATCGAGTCCTAGGGAAGGAGGAAACGACTAGTTCCTCTGCCGCGATTATTGCTTGTGCGATAGAAGGAACTTCTCGCCAACCCGGGACCACAAAGAAATTTTGCCCTTGACGCATAAACACGCCTTAGGTTGTCCTCTCTCGATGGCTTTGCTTCCGGTGAGCCCTACGGTCAGAACACAGATGGTATCCGATGGACTCCATCAAGAGGCAGAGGCGGATTACCAAATAGGCTGAGTAGGCTGAAGCCTAGGGGCACGACAAACTAGGCCCGGCGCTAAGTTTGTAACCTGTTTTTTGTCCTAAAAATATGTATGTATATATATATGTGTGTGTGTGTGTGTGTGTGTGTGTGTGCGCGCGTGTGTACGTTTGTATATATATATATATATATATATATATATATATATATATATATATATATGTGTGTGTGTGTATTGTATATCAATGTATATACATATAGAGAAGGAGGGGGGCCCCAATGTGTTAAGCCTAGGGGCCCGGTAGGTGGTTAATCCGCCTCTGTCAAGAGGATCGTCCACATGTAAAAACAACACATGCAAACACAAAACTTAACATATCACAAAAATGTTAGAAACAATGGAAAATTAGGTTTATACCCCCCTACCGAACTCTGGTGGGCATGGAAAATTCCTTCAAGAACGCTAAAGAAGCAGTACCGGTCGAGGTTAGTTGCGTAAAAATTAGGTGAAGACTACCGCTAATCCAACCATCGGGCACGGAAAGTTCCAATTACGCAAAGACACGCTGGATTGGTTTTTGACCCGAGGGACCGAGTTTTGGCTTGATCGCCGTCGCGTTAGTCGACGAGTCTCCGGCCAGGTTTCTCGTAGTCGAACAACACGAGGAGTGGGTGATCCCCTCACCAAGATATGGTTTTCGTCCGCAGCGACCTGATGGGCCGCCTTTGGATTGAAACCCCATTTGGTTTTGGAAACCTCCTGCGCTGCCCAACCATTGAGATTGGCTCCCAACTGCTTCAGCTGCAGTGGATGACGTGGTGGCTGCGGGCCATGCGCGCCCCATACGCACGCACGCCGGTAGCTATTCCACCTTTACCGCTGGTACGGTGCAGATAGTTTTTGCATGCCGTATCTCCCAGCGCACCACAGAGTCACCACGCATCGTGCTCTACGAAACCCGATCTCGCCGCCGTCAATTCCTTGGATAAGTTTGTGGAGATGGTCCAGCTACCGTTTGCTTGCCTTTGCCCAGTGTCACCTACCTCGGCACAAAAGAGAAGGACTAGTCTCCTTAGTGAGCCCCTTGCCCAAGCAACTGGGATTGATCTATGGGATGTCCTTCCAGCACCTACGGAAGAGACTCCGAGCATTGACGGAGTCCTGGCACCGCGGTGAATCTGCGCTTACGATAGGGGAACCCCCAGACCCCCAGGTCCTAAGGGACCTCGTTGAGGTCCCACAACGGGTCTTCTGAGTATCCCGGCTTTTTCGGACATCCCTTTTTCACCGGCGGACCACGATGAGGCGGTAGTCCGTCCGTCTCCTGTCCCTGCTTTGTCGACGAACATCTCACTATATCGAGAGTCCGGTCCTCTTCCCCACTTAAGAGGTCGAGTCGGAACAACCCGACGGAGAGTCGCAAAATGCTTGGCTTCCGGTCATCTTTCCCACTTAAGGGGCCGAGTCAGGACCACCAAGAGGGACCCTCCAGATCATCTGCGGGTATATAACAGAAAAACAGCAATAGGCGTGAAGAACATTTTAGCACAACTTTCCCTTCGTTCAATAAACAGTCTTTTTCGGAGAGCATGTACTCGCAGAGACGTAGCTGTTGCCACTCGTGGGTAAAGTCCATAGCGTTGCCCGGATTTTTAGAGTGTCCGAAGCGTTTTTTCCCGAAGTTCCTAAAGTTATATCAGCATCCCATTTGCGGTATGTTTCGAAGGAGAGGGTGATTCCAGATTGAGAGTTTGACAGGGTTTTCAGATTTGTCCGTTATTCCTAGAATTTTGTCCAACGTCTAGAGTTCTGTTCAGCGTTACTAAAGTGATGCTATAATATCATTACCACGTGTTGCCCATTGTTCCTAGTGTTTGCCCAACAGTCTTATGTTTGTTTAGCTTTTTTAGAGACTTCCACGGCTTTGCCTCACATTCTTGCAGCATTTTCCAAGTATTTATAAAGTTTTGCCTAGCGTTCTTAAAGTTTTTCAGACTTTGCCTGTTTTTATATAACATTGGGCGCCTTCACAAACCGAACCCCGAGTTACATAGAGTAACGCACGGGAAACCCGAAGCGTTCAGATATCAATATCAAGTGACTTTTTGAGGGTTTCCAGTAGCGTTCAAAGCCGGGACTTCGGGTAACCCACATTACCTGGAGAATTTTGTTGGGTAAAGTGATCACGTGGTTGGGAAATCTTATTTGTTTGTTTGCTTTATATCTAACTGCAATTGTCAACTGTTGTTCTTTATGACTCCTACTGTACACTTGAGTCCTGACCATTTCATTGGTCTACTTTTAACAGGACTATGATATAATTGGCCAACGTTGGCTAGGATGCTTCCTGCAACGTTCGTACAATCAAAATGTAATGGTAGATTGGTTGACGGAAGTGTTTGATCGTAAACATGCCCATAACTTCACCCAAAAGCGTTCACAGCCGTTTTAACCCAACTTTACCCTGACAAAATCAGATGACGTCATTCCCCAATTATACGAGTAACCCGCGTTTCGGTCTCTGAACGAGCTCATAGTCCGTTTTTTTTAAATTATGCTATAGCATTGCCCTGTTTTGCTCAGTATTTCACAAGAGCTTTGTCCAGATTTGCACAACGTTCATAGAATTTTATCAGGGCTACACTAGATACCGGGCTTGCTCATTCATTATCATGACGTCACAAAAGGTGGCTGGCCGCTACCAGCGATTGGTACAAAGCGAATCGACAAAATGAAAGACACACAGTGATTGGCACAAAAGACGGGCTCGTCGCTTTGCACCAATCACTGGTCGCGGCCAGCCACCTTTTGTGATGTCATGATAATGAATGAGCAAGCCCGGTATGTAGTGTAGCCTTGATTTTATCCAGCGTTTCCAGAGTTTTGACAAGAATTTCTAGAGTTTAACCTAGCATTTCAAATGTTTTACCCGACTTTACCCGTTTTCCTTTAGCATTACTCAGTTTTGAACAGCATTCTTAAAGTTTTACGTGGATTTCACGTGTTCTGATAGCATTCCCAGGTTTTGTCTAGTGTTCCTATGGCATTGTCCCGTTTTGTACAGTGTTTCTAGAATTAGCCTAGTTTTGGCCAATGTTTAAAATTTTTGGTCCGGTATTCCTAATTTTTTGTCTGGCTTTGCCCCTGTTTCTATAGTATTGCAAAGTTTTGGTCAGTATTCCTAAAGTTTTTCAAAACGTTCCTAGAATTGTGTTCAGCAGTCGTGACTTTTACCCGTAATCCTATAGCATAGCCCAGTTTTTCCCATTGTTTCTAGAGTTTTGCCCAACAATCCTAGTTTAGTCCATCGTCCCTAAAGGTTTATCCGGCTGAGCCCAAATTTTTTTATAGCACTGCCCAGTTTTCCCTCTTTTCTTACAGTTTCGTCAAGTTTTGTCCAGCATTATTAACGTTTACCCAGTCTTGCACAGCCTTCCTGAAGTTTTGCCTAGCGTTACTAAAGTTTTGTCCAGCGTTCCTAAGGATTTGTCCAGCTTTGTTCAACATTCTTGTGGCTTTGGCCGTTTTTTTCCCAATATCCTAGAATCCCTCCCCTACCGTTCCTAAATTTTTGACCTGCTTTGCTCGTGACCATATAAAATTGCCCTGTTTTTTCCAGTGTTCTCAGAGTTTTGCCAAGCGTTCTTCGAGATTTATCGGGCGTTCTTAAAGTTTTGCCAGGATTTAGCTGATGTTCCGAAAGTTTTTCGATGACTATAGGGAAGTTGCAATCAGTTGATCAACCATTGTACTGCAACTGGAGGTCAGTATAGTTCCATCAATCAGAACTGCCTATTTGTAGTGTGTGACCTCCATCATGACGTCAATTGCAACTGCCCCGAGGCTAACGAAAAAGACAGGCTACCGCGGTGCATTCCACTTATCTTTTTTTACAGACCGCTCGAGGCTAACGAAAAAGAAAGGCTACCGCGGTGCTTTACGCGTATCTTTTTTTTACAGACCGCGGGAGTCACGTGATGTTCGAATCCACCAATGCAAGTGTACGAAAAGAGCATCACGTCACTCTAGCGGTCTGTAAAAAAAGATAAGTGGAATGCTCTGCGGTAGCCTGTCTTTTTCGTTAGCCTCGCAGACCGCTAGAGTGACGTAAAGCTCTTTTCGTACACCTGCATTGGTGCATTCGAGCAGCACGTGACTTCCGCGGTCTGTAAACAAGGATACGCGTAAAGCCAGGGCTACACTAGATACCGGGCTTGCTCATTCATTATCATGACGTCACAAAAGGTGGCTGGCCGCTACCAGCGATTGGTACAAAGCGAATCGACAAAATGAAAGACACACAGTGATTGGCACAAAAGACGGGCTCGTCGCTTTGCACCAATCACTGGTCGCGGCCAGCCACCTTTTGTGATGTCATGATAATGAATGAGCAAGCCCGGTATGTAGTGTAGCCTTGGTAAAGCACCACGGTAGCCTTTCTTTTTCGTAATTTGTATGGCTATATTTGAATTCGCTGGTGCCAGCTGAACATGTAATCAAAACCATATTTTTTAATTTATAGCGTTATAAAAGGTGGGCAAGATTATATAATGGGTGGGAAAAAATTATGTGTGTAAGGCTTATTTCGTAATGGGGGGTGCCAACTTCACACGTGGTCAACAAAGATGTCTTTGATTTAGAGCGTTAAAAATGATAGTCAAAATTAAATAATGAGTGGGCAAAACTTCTACGTAATTTGTGTAGCTATATTCGAATTGGGCGGTGCCAGCTGAACACGTGGTCAAAACCATATTTTTTAATTTACAGCGTTATAAAAGGTGGACAAAGTTATATAATGGTTGGGCAAAACTTCTATGTAATTTGTAAATCTTAAATCGTAATTGAGGGGGCGGGGGGGGGGGAGGTGCCAACTCCATACGTGGTCAACAAAGATATCTTTGATTTACAGCATTAGAAATGGTGGGCAATATTAAATAATGAGTGGGTAAAACAGTAGCACAATTGTTCTTTTTAATTTCGCAAGTAGAAGAGAAATGGGTGTTCTGCATCATCAGCAGGTTCGAGGTTCAAGATCGCGGCCATGGTCTAAAGGTGATGGATAAAGGTGAGGTAATTTTTGCGCAGTTTTCTTAAGGCAGTTCTCAAATTCAAAGGAGCTACTTTTTGGCACATTTCTGAATTAATTTTCGTTCAGAAACACATGAAATTGACAAGTGTTCCTATTCAGAAACTATGTCATTGAATGACATTTTTCATTTTTTGGAAAAGGCAGAAGATTTTTTCATAAAACTTTGTCAAAGTGCACCTTTTTAATCGAAATCCTGGCGCGACAGCGCCAGGATTTCGATTCCAAATCATCGATTCCAAATCACTTCAACAATCAGGCCTGCCAGTTTTATGCCTTTACGTTTAAAAATGTGTCAGAAAGTTTCACATTGTTGAGCAAGGAATTTGTGATTACCTTAAAGAGATATGGCAATTGGCAAGTGGCAACATGAAAGAAAAACAGCATTCTTTTATTACTGCAAATGTTGCTTTACGTTATATTGTAACACACAAATATTTGTTCAAAGCAGTATATTTTTTCCATCACGTTTTAACAAAATCTTTAATACTATAATCGAAATACAAGTAAAAATATTTCCCTGCTTTTTTCTTTTCTGCACAAAAGTAGAATATATTTTTCATCTTTCATTCTAAAAGGCTGTTTGCATGTACATATGGGAAGGGAAAAGGTCTATTGACTATGACAATACTCCATTTTTTTAGTATTATACAACTTCCTGATTCTTCTGGATTATGTTTAACGTTATGTTATGTTACGTTTATGTTAACTGGATTATGTTTAACGTCCCCTATTACAAGACGCCAATTAACACAAAAAATCCCTTACGGCTCGGCCTACAGGCACTTGTAGATTTCGAAGACGCAGGCCGTGGGGCGCCTGTTTGTTGGTAGTTACGGAAGAAATGACCTTTCTGCCATGATGCGACAGTTGGAACCGTCCACTTCGAAACCTAACTTGTTAACAGGCGGAGCCGGCAGGGATTTTTTTTTTTTTTTTTTTTTTTGCTATAAGGGTTGGTTCTATAAAAAACTTGTCAACATAAAAGTTTTAAATAATATTAAGAGGAGTTATAATAATTTAAGTGGATTCGATATCTTTTGAATTGACGAAGTTATGAATTTTTTTCTTCTAAAACCCCCTTCCCCCCCCCCCCTTGGGGCCATTTTTAATGATATCAAAATTCTGCCATACATAAATTTTCGGCCCTTTTCCTAGAAGTAATAATAACTTTAAACGGATTCGATACGTATCATAATTAAGAAATTATGGTTTTTTTTGTTTTCACAAAAAGCCCCCCCCCTTCCCCCCCCCCCCGCGCTTGGTGCGATTTTGCCCGTTAACAACTTGACCGATATTTTATGCCCCTTGATTTTATGTATCAGTTTGGAAGAGATTTGTGCAGAATTATTGCAGTTATCGTGTCCATAAAAAAGTGACATAGATAGATAGATATAGTCTTGAACTGGGGGGTGATTTTGGGTTCTGGGAGTCAGGATCGGTGTAGATCTGCAAATTTTTTTTAAAAATTCCAACTTAGGGGAGAATGTAATAGGTAGTATTGCTTACGAAATCTATTTAATAGGGAGGTATTCAGAATCAGACTCCCCACAGAACGTTTTTTTTTCACTGAGAAAATTAATTGAAAACTGAAATATAAGGAGCACGATCTGTTTATATATTGAATCTTTGTTTAATTATGTTTTAAAGAGGTTGCAATGAGGCGGTTAATTTCAAAGCTAATAATGTCGTTTCATTGTTTTTTGATATCCATTGCTAATTTGTCATTCCAAATTCCTTAACGGAAATGTATAATATTTGGGTATATTTAGGAAATAACGTCGTATTTTAATTTTGTACAGTTGAAGAATAAAGGACATCAAGAAAAAAAGAGGGAGGTTGGGGGGGGGGAGAGAGGAGGATACGCTTTATAAAACTCTAAAAACTTTTTTTTTTATATTTTTTAGACAAAAGAAATGTCTAAGTTGATGATTGCACACAGAGTTTTCGACCTTTTGTATTTTGTGGCACACAAATATACTAACTATATTGCAACTAAATCTCCGCGACCCTTTCTTGATAAAAAATAAGGAAATTAAAGTAATATGTAACTGTTTTTAGTTTGTATATAATTTACATATATGTAATGTATTATCATGAACAAATGTTAAAAAAAAATCTATAGATCATTTATGTAGGCTACACAAAATAATTCGTAAGTATCACTAATGTATGAGCATGATTTGCTTAGGGCTGTACTCAAATCCAAAGAGCTACTTTCTGACACATTTCTGAACTTATTTTTGTTGGGAAATGCATGAAACGGGCAGGTGTTCTTATTCAGAAACTATGTAATCGAAAGACGTTTTCCATTTTTTGATAAAGGCAGAAGATCTTAAGGAAAATACTGCCAAAGTCAGCTGTTTGAACTGAATTCCCAATGCAGCAGCACGCGAGAAAAGAGAAAAAATGTGCCATCACGGGACACGAATCGCTTATACCTCGATAAGTAATTTATTTATCAAAATAAGGTAAACTCATTTTGATTCCAAATCACTTCAATAGTCAGACCAGCCAATTTAATGTCTTTGCAATTTAATGAGCCGCGTTGTTGAGCAGGTCATTCGAGAACCATCTTAAGGATGTTTTTAATTGAGTTATTCATTTTCCAGCAGAAGAGAGTTTTGTAAACTATAAACAAATTGATGTACAGTGCTATCCAAAGAATCGAATACATTGTCGTCTATGGATAGTAATTTCGGAAAATACGATATCAGTCGTGTTGTGCGTTATTTTTCCGAATTAAATTTTAGTTTAATGTGAGAAGTGTTAAATCGATAGATAATATATGGAGCTGTACAAAAGTATTGAAGGTGAATGTCCAATTGAGTTATACTTTAACTGAGCTAAATTTTAGCACATTACGTAACACAGATCTATAAATCATATACAAGAAAGGATAAAAGAATTCGAATACCTTTTCGGCTCTAGACAATAAGTGCTGAAATCTTAGCAATGGTTCTGTTGCAGTATTCTGAAAGTGTTAGAAATTGTTTTATAATCTATGCTCGATGGATGATTTTTAGGGTTTCGTTCATCTCACGAAACCCTATTGCTCCCGCTCTGTTGTCTGTCCGTCACAGAGCCATTCTCAGAAACTATATAACTCACAGAGTTGAAACTTTGCGTTTAACTTAGCTGACAGCTAAGAAGCCCAAAATATTAAAATTTGAAAAAATCGTATTATTTTAATAAATAGAGATAAAAAACCAAAATTTTAACAGTCTTTTCCTATTTTATTTAAACATTTTTCGTTTCAGCAGTTGCCAAAAATTAAAAATCCACAATGAAATTCTTTCTACAATAATTAATTTTCTATTGAACGATTTCCACGTGAAAAAGGAAAAAAAATGTTTCACCAATTGAAAAAAAGATTAATATGAAATAAATTGATTGACGTCACAGTGGTAATAAAACGGAAATTGTCTAAGATTTCTCAATAATGCAAGGAGTATGAGTATGTGTATGTACACAAAGCAGATTAATATCACGTCATAAGAGAATTAAAAAGAAAATCTGACGTCATATTGGAAGTTTAACGAATTTTTCAAATGTTTGAGAATAATACAAAGCGAGTATCAATATGAGTAATAGAGAATATTTAAATATATGAGTTTGAGAAACATTTTTTGAATCATGATAAAAATTCGATTACGGAAATATTCGCCTATTTTAACATTTTGAAGGTGTACAACATGTTTAATTTTGAAATTATTTTTTTAAATATCGCATTTAGTCCGCATGAAAGATATTATGACAGAATATAATAGCGGGCTGGTTTAGATATTCGAAAAAACGAAAAAATAGAGTGGTAAAATTTTACTTTATAAAAAAGATTTTTGCTGAATGAAATTTATTCGGATTTAAAGAAAGGATAAAGTGTTTTGAAAGGAATATTAAACGAAACCCTTTGAGCGATTTTCGATCACACTTAACCACTTTTTTTTTTTTTTACTATTTATGCTTAAGCATCATTTTTATTTATTACAGAAAATATTATAAAATTCTGATTTTAATGTAACAAGTAACAAATTTCTCAATATAAAATTCGCAAAAGTGGCAAAAGCATTAAATTACCAGAAGCTGTTATTCAAAATTTTTTTTATCAAACAGCTTTTTCATTTTTTGGTAAATGCATAAGATCATTCAGAAAGCGATATCAAATTTGACTTTATGAATCGAATTTCCGGACGCGACAGTGTGGTAAAGGAACAAAAACTGCCGTCATGAGACAACAATCGCTTAGAACAATATGTAACTCATTTACCTATAAAGGATAAAGTCTATTAGATTACAAATTAAGCTGCAAGTGGCAGCTTTTATGTTTAAAAATGAATTCCTAAATGTGTCAAAAAGTTTTGCATTGTTGAGAGGAAAAATATAATCTTGAGAACTGCTGGCAGCAAGCCTCCAAAGGAAAACATAGTTAAAACTATCATTATTTCTTCTTAATATATTCATTTAAAGTAATATATAAATAGAGTGTAAAAATTGTAAGTATGTTTATTATTTTTTATCTTCTAAAAAACGATAACTGTACAAATATTTATTTTTTATTTAAAAAAAAAAATTGAAAAATTGGTAAAAGGTAATAGTCATAAATTAGATATTCTGAGTTAATTCCCTTTACAAATAGTGTGAATGTCCTATCTTCAGCTGTATATTAATATGCCTCTCAAACCATTACACAGATCTGTTATCTTAAATTTCACAAAAATGGACTATCATCATTTTTTCCTTTAAGCCTTTCACTTTCGCAAAATTATCCAGAAAGAAAACAAAGCCGAAGTTTTTTTTCCATCATTTAAACATTTCCGGGAATTTTACAAGTATAATTACAATATAGAAAAATGTATATTGCGGGATTTGTCCACTGTTCTTTAAAGGTTAAACTGTAGAAATATAGATGTGTTATGGGTTCAAAGAGGTGTCTGTTATTAAGAAGTGTCCGTTACGGAAATTTTCGTATATGCACTTTGCAATCTCCATAATTATTTTATTTAAAACTAGATTTTAAATAACATTCGAACTACACAAAAAAAACTCAGTTATGATTAAAAAAAATTTTTTTCACAAAAATACTTTTTTTAGCCATATTTTATTTGGATGCTGATTATATGCAGCCCAGACTTTTTCAAGCTTCCCCCCCCCCCCCCCAATTCCCCTCAATCATGAACCTTATGTTTTATTTGTTTTGCATTTTATTAAAATCTCCAGGTTAACTTATTTTCTTTTGCTGTTTGATGCTATTAAATATAATTATAGTAAAAATATTTTGTCTACAACATATCTACTTTAAGCTTTTCTCAGAGAACTGTAGTCAAGTACAGGTACCTTGGTACCTGTTACTTAGATATCGGTGTTTGAAATTATATTTTCTCTAAATCGTTTTACTCATCGTCATCTTGAAATTCCGTCTGCAGTCTGCCTGTGTGGATATAAGGGCCTGTTTAGATAAATAGTGTGTGTGGAGGGGGGGGGAACTGTTGGATTATAAAAAATAATATTAATTCACGCTCAAATTATTTAGAAAAGCCTTGTATTAACATTGTTCCGATCAACGCAGTTTTCGAAAAATAAAAAACGTTATTCGATTCAAAATCATTGTAATAGTCCTGCCGGCCAATTGCATGCTATTACGTTTAAAAATGAATTCGTGAACGTGTCAGAAAGTTTTACCTTGTTGAAGTGGACTTTTTTCTATTGAGAATCTAAGTTTAACGGGACCACAAACAATGCAATGATTAAAAGATTTAAAGAGCTGATTTTTAAAAAAATCTAAATTTTTCGTGAATTCGAAACACAAATAAAGAAAGGAAAAGGAACATAAAAAATGATGAAACACTCGCACGCGCAAAGTTTTTAATATTAATCTTTAAAAATGTATTATTATTTTATGAGATAAAATAATATTATGAATATTCCTCCATTGTTTTGGCTAAGATAATATTTTAATTATGATCTTCAAAACAAGGTATTCGCATTTCTGCTTTAAATATCTGAGATCTTTAAAATTGGTCTGTGTTTTCTTTTACAAACAGAAAACAGTATTGAACACATTAAAACATTCAACATCCCCCCCCCCCCTCCGTCTAGACACTGGTATATAAATAAATACATTTTTTTAAATACCAAAATACTTATAATAAAAACTTTATGCATTAATTACTTTTATTTTAAATATTTTACGTAAATTATCATTAATTTCTCTTTCTTTTTTAATACTATAGGCCTCATTACGTGAAATATCTGCGTAAATAAATGCATTACATTTCAAACACAGGAAATTTAAATGTTATACTAAGATACTTTAATATATATATATATATATCCTTTCTAGGTTTATTGTCTAAAAATCAAACGCATAAGCGAAATGACGATGAATCAAGAGAAATCTTCTAGTAGTCTCAAATTCTCATCTTCCCTGCAAAACGCAAAATAAAGCGAAAGCGAAAACCACAGACTGTAGTTAAAAAAATGTTCTATTGCGGAGATAACAACAAAGAATGTACAGTAAGTACCATGCATTCTTTGATAACAGTAACGAATGGATATCTTGGGGTTGCTGAAAAGACCCCACTGCCGAAAAATCACGATTGGCTTAACACAATGGCACAATATGCCAATATCACACACATCATTCTGGCAACCATATGTGTTGTTAGCCAATGCTTGGCGACTCTATTTGGCGGGGTCAAGCATAGGTAAAGTCGTCCCCAGTTATTCTATAGATTAACCTGGGTTGTTTAATGTTTTAATCAGGGATGTAGCTAGAAGTAAACAATAGGGGGTGCTCAAGAAAATGTAGGGGGGGGGGGGCTCATACTATTTCTCTCTCTCTCTGACACATGCACGCACAAACACAGATATATATGATCAAAGTACTATATAGAAAGATAAATTATTGCATATTCATATTGTAGGCACTACGTTTCTTATTAAACTGTTTATAATAACTTTATTTGATGATAAGAAAAGTAAAAGCTGCAGACGGGAATGTAATGGAGGATATACGGTGGATACGACTTAATACGGTATACCTTCTGGATTATTTTAAGAAATACCGGATACCCTCTACTCAAAAACACTATAGCATATACTCTTTAGGATACACCCTCTGTCTACAGCGTATGCCCTCTGGAATTTTGACGACTACTTCACTGGCTGCAGAATGAAAATTTTCAGTGTATAATTATACTAGTGAAATAATAAGTGATGATGTCAATAAGTAAATAAAAAGCTGACAGTTCACCTGTTTCAAAAGAGTTGCAATCTTTAATTTTTTTTTCTGAATATTCCCTTAAGAATTCTAAAGTTATGTTTTTATAGGATAACAAACATTAGAAAAAACAAGGATGTATTTTGCATTTTAAAATTATTTTTGTGTTTAGTCAAATGCTTGTATTTAAATTGGCAATTAGCTTTTTCTCATTAGTATGATTTATAAATCCAGGACCTTATATATATATTTTTTAAACTTAGGATGATTCAAACACGAAACATGATATTTACTATCAAACTCATTAGAATAACTTTGTTTTATGTTAATAATGGAAAACGCTGCAAAATGAAAAAATTCAGTATATAACTTATGTAAAAGTCAATGTTTGCATCAGCAAAAGGTTGCTAATTCTGAGTATGTGCAGATAGGATGTGCGCCTATTGAAGAACTTATTTGCAGTTTTTAAACAAATACTATAATTTAGTATTTATGCAAAAGTGTAAAAAGCCCCCAAAACTAAGTTCAATTTTTTAACAGTTTTTTTAACACACGATTTTTGAAACAATTTCATTTGGTGTCCTTGGCAACTTTCCCAGGGGGGGGGGGGGGGGGGGGCTCAAAAATGTTCAGGGGGTGCTGAGCCCTCCCTAGCTACGGCCCTGCTTTTAATGTATAATTACGGACCCCCTTCACCTGAACAGGAAAAAGGCAATTGTGTATTATCTAAAGTAGAGCCTCCAGAATTAAATGCAGAAGCGCCATTTCGGGAGGCTGGTGGGGGTGAAATTTCAGAAAATTTACCAGTTATCACAACTTGATCAAAAAAGAAAAAAAAATCAAAATATGATCAAAAGCTAAAATAACGTCAGATTTCACAGATTTGATTACAATAAAAAAAAACTAGTCGGATGTGCCAATCCCAAAACTTTCTTCTATCTCAATCATGTTAATACTTCTAATTTCATCCTCACATCGCCAATAAAATCAATATTTTTCGTCATTCTGTTGTACGTCAGCTGCTTGGGAATCATTGGGTTACCGGGATGCAATCAACTGATGTATACTAAACTACGAAAAGTTCTTTTGGCCTGTACCGACTGGAACAGATAGCCTCCCTATGCCTTGGTTTTACGATTTTAACTAATTTTACTGGAAAACACGAAGCTAAAATGCGTGGAACCCAATTAAAGAAGATTCATTCCCAGTTCTCGTCAACATTGAATTTGAATGAGAATATCGCCAAATTAGTCTTCTACAGCCAGGTTGGCTTCATTTGTGGCAACCTATTTTTGTCGCCAAATTTGGCGATATTTCGTCAATTGCCGCCAAGCTTGGCGAGAATTTGATGTTGGCGAATATAAATATATAGTGTTAAGCATTTAAAAATAGGAACAATGGTTACAACAATGAAAGAAAATTTGCTGAAACCCTGTTAACTAAAACTCATAAATTAAACCCGTTTATGGATGAATTCTGCTGTCTTATTTGAAAATGTCAACCACCCTAAAATTTCAAACCGCTATATCTCCGCCATTTTTTAATATAGAGACAAAACAAAAACTGCTCCGGATCAAGGCCAAACATTTAACAGAAAAAACTTTTAGGATTTCTAATTTTTTTATACATCTTTTTGAATTTGAAATCTTTAAATGGCTATCACAGCGCCCCCTTCCGGCGGAATATCCCCACATTCTAGTAGGACCTGCTGGCTACAGCCAAAAGCATATTAAAAAATTTTGGTTTAATTATCTGCATAACATCATACACTTTTTGATGATACAATAGTGAAAATCGAACAAAAATCGCGATGGCAGCGCCCCCTTTCGTCGAAATATCCCCGAATTCAACCTGGACATGCAGGCCATGGTCAAAAACACAGAAAAAAAAATTGGTTCAATTATCTGCATAACTTCATACACTTTTCAATGATACAATAGTGAAAATGGAACAAAAATATCGATCACAGCGCCCCCTTTCGTCGAAATATCCCCAAATTCTAATAGAACCTGCTTGCCATAGCCAAAAACTTAGAAAAAATATTAGGTTCAATTTGAAGCATAACTTCATACACTTTTAGATGGTACAATAATGAAAATGGAACAAAAATATCGATCACAGCGCCCCCTTTCGTCGAAATATCCTCAAATTCTAATAGAACCTGCTTGCCATAGCCAAAAACATAGAAAAAAAATTAGGTTCAATTTGAAGCATAACTTCATACACTTTTTGATGATACAATGGAGACGGACGGACAGACAGACAGACATTTTGTAAAAACGTGTTTTTCGGAATCTTTGACCCCTAAAACGTGTAAATCCGTCGAAAACCGGAAGTCGAAAAAAATTTCGATTACAATACTTTCTTCTATTATAGATAGAAGAAAGTAAAAAACTAGTCTCATGTGCCAATCGCTAAACTTTCTTCTATCTCATACAGGTTTCACATACACCAAAAACAAATCAGCACCAATTTATATTAAGGTCTAACTGAATCTAAAATTTTATTAAATTATGTGCATATTATTCTGAAACAAAATCAATATTTCCTCAAATTTCCGCTTTCCTAAGAACCTTTTTTAAAATGATAATTTTTCATAATTTTAGGAAATTTTAAATTGTTAGTCTAATCTCTGAGTCTGGGGGAGAGGGACTTCATTCTCCTTAACTCCCTCCTTGGGTGTGCCACTGTATTGATTTTAAACTTTATGCAGGTGAAGCAAGGAGTAGGTAAGTTGCTATTTCAGTGGGTGGTATATTTAGATGAAATTTTCAAAAAAGTGAAAATCCACTGATATGAAATATGTTATCGGGCTGCATGGAACTAGAAATGATTACAGATTTAGAAATGATTTAGAAATTTGTTTGTTCTACCATGTCGGGCTGTAAAAGTAAAAAAAGAAAAAGAAATGCTCTGTTTGTTACTTTGCTGCAATAATAAATAAATAATCCATCTAAATTTCATCTTAAATTTCAATTTCTCTCCCACCCCTCTCGTAAACAAAGTTTATAATCTTGAAATCTGTTTTTACTTTCTTCTATCTATAATAGAAGAAAGTATAGTAATCAAAATTTTTTTCGACTCCCGATTTTCAATGGATTTACACGTTTTAGGGGTCAGAGATTCCGAAAAACATGTTTTTACAAAATGTCTGTCTGTCCGTCTGTGTGTCTTCATTGTATCATCGAAAAGTGTATGAAGTTATGCTTCAAATTGAACCTAATTTTTTTTCTATGTTTTTGGCTATGGCAAGCAGCTTCTATTAAATTTTAGGGATATTTCGACAAAAGGGAGCGCTGTGATCTATATTTTTGTTCCATTTTCACTATTGTATCATCGAAAAGTGTATGAAGTTATGCTTCAAATTGAACCACATATTTTTTTTTTTTATGTTTTTGGCTATGGCAAGCAGGTTCTATTAGAGTTTGGGGATATTTCAACGAAAGGGGGCGCTGTGATAGCCATTGAAAGATTTCAAATTCAAAAAGATGTGAAAATTAAAAAAAATTAGAAATCCTAAAACTTTTTTTTGTTAAATGTTTGACCTTGATCCGGAGCAATTTTTGTTTTGCCTCTATCTTAAACAAGAACGAAAAATAATGCGTCAAGCATAGATTATGTAGCACTTTCCAACGCTTCCAAAATAATTTTACAATTCATACCGTTTAATAAGCTAAAAGATAACATCTAAGTAAACAATTTGGAAAACGCATAACATATTTAAAATTATAATTTCAGGAATTTCCAACATATACAATATTCGGAAAAATATCCGAATACTTTTATTCAGCCCTGTATAGGATCTATAGGTTTGTATATATACTACATAGAATGCTAAATTTTAGCTCAGTTAGGAAACACGTAGCACAGTTTAAAATTCTCCATCTGGAGTTTGTCAATAAACGGAAATGTGTTCGCGAATTTTTGTGCTTCCCTGTATATGATCTACAGAATTTATACACACCACGTAATAAACAAAAAGTGAGTTAAATTTAAAATCGCGTTCAGTAACTTAAAATGCACTTCCAGGAATTATTGTTAACAGGCAGTAGAGAATTCTTTTGTGTGTCCCTGTAAATGAACGATGACTGCTATGTACACAATATTCTGTAGTAAGCCTCTTGTAATGCACATTAGTGATATATATAAATTCAGTGCGTTTAAAATAGTGAAACATTACTTAAATAAACCGCAGACGATTTTTCTCCATAGACGTAATGTAACGGAATTCTTTTGACTGTCCCTGTAAAGTAACTATAAGTGCTATGCACACCCTATTCCATATTAAGCTTCTTCTAATGCACCTTAGTGATATATATAAATTTCAATGCTTTTAAATTAGTGAAACATTATTTAAATAAACCGCAAATGATTTTTCCCCATAGAACGCAATATAACGGAATTCTTTTGAGTGTCCCTGTATAATAACTATAAGTGCTACACACTTCTGTTGAAATAGGGAACATGCTATAGATGGCGACAATAACATATAAAAATTGCAGAGCAATCCGAGCATATTTACGGGAGTTAGAGCACGGACAGACGGCCAGACGGCAGACGGCCATACGGCCAGACAAACCGAAGTCATAAGCACTTTTCAACTAGGTTGGAAAGTGCTAAAAATGGCTGAGATATAGCAGTTTGAAATTTTAGCGTGGCTGACATTGTCAAACAAGACAGCAGAATTCATCCATAAACGGGTTTAATTTATGAGTTTTAGTTAACATGCTTTAGGTAAATTTTCTTTCATTGTTGTAACAATTAATCCCATTGTTGTAACCATGCTTATCACTATATATTTATATTCGCCAACGTCAAATTATCGCCTAACTTGGCGACAGTTGGCGGAATATCGCCAAATTTGGCAACCAAAATAAGTTGCCATAAATGATGCCAACTTGGCTGTAGAAGACTAATTTAGCGATAGTCTCATTCAAATTCAATGTTGACGAGAATTGGGATTGAATCTTCTTTATTTAGGTTCCACACATTTACCTTCGTGTTTTCCAGTAAAATTAGCTAAAATCGTAAAACCAAGGAATAGGGAGGCTATCTGTTCCTGTCGGTTCAGGCCAGAAGGACTTTTCGTAGTTTAGTATACATCGGTTGTTCTCATCCCTGTAAACCAACGATTCGCAAGCAGCTGACGTACAACAGAATGACGAAAAATATTGATTTTATTGGCGATGTGATAGCGAATTTCGAAGTATTAACATGACTGAGATAGAAGAAAGTTTTGGGATTGGCACATCCGACTAGTTTCATTTGGCAATATTTGTTGTATTAATAAATCAATCATCTAAATTACCCCTGAAATTTCTGCTCCATTTTTTTTTGCTGTTCCACACACACACACACCACCATCACCACTGCACATACACAACCAAAGGTCAATTTGTAACTATTTTCTTTACTTAATATATTTTTTTTGTTTTTGTTATGCTTATATACAACTTTTGAATGGCTATTCTAAGTATGTTAAGAAAATTAATATGTTCCTTTTTGAAAATTATCTTTGTATCACATTCATTTTTCTTTTACAAAACACATATATTATTCAAATTTTATGATTCTGCCTATATGATGATTTCTATGATTTAAAGAAACAGTCTAATACTTAGAATATTTTAATATATAGTTAGTTCCAATAGAACATGGTAAAATTAATTTAAAATCTATTAAAAATTTGACATCTTAGAACCACCACCTCCTTTTATTTAAATATTTTGTCCCATTTGTTATTTTATTGTAATAATAAATAAATAATCAGTTTTCTACAATATCCCTCCTGAAATTTCTATTGTCTCTTCCCCCAGCAAATAATCCTCATTGCAGCTTAAATAGTTAAATTATTTTTTAAAATAAAAAAAGTCATTAAATCATGAAAAATATTAAAAATTTTAAATTGTTTAAAATTATGAAAAAAATATTGTTAAATTAAAAAAGTATATATTAAATTACAAAAAAATTTTGCATTTATTACAATTATTTAAAGAACTTTCTGCCTTGTTTGTTATTTTGTAGTTCCAGTAACTAATCAATCACCTAAATTCTCAGAAGCATCTGAAATTTACCCTTGCTCTATCCTTTGCTCCACCAGCACACAAGATTTTTGTAGCTATATATATATATATTTAATCTTTAGTGCTATATTTTATTTTATAATAATAATAGATAAACAATCTTTTATTGAACTACCCCCCCCCCCCTGCATTAGATAATGGAGATTATCTTTTTTTCTGTTCCAGTGTGGGGGAGGGGGTTATTTTACACTTTAAAAGGTCAAACAATGCAGATTAATATTTAGAATTAATTAATTGGATAATATAATCCATATAGAAAACAAATTTAATGTATTTCTATTAGTTTTTATGATACTGTAGCAGTGGGTCAGCCAGGATTATGCTTTGGAAGTGGCTAGAATATTTTAGAGGTCTACATATGCCCAGTTGTGGTGTGTCCCAGTGGTGTAGTGCTGGACAAAAAGTGGGGGGACATTCATAGGGTATGAATAGTAGAACAATACAATTCGGAATTCAGTAACGTTAATTCAAGCAATGAGATATTCGTTAAAATCTGTTATGCAATTTTTGTTTTTGAAAGAGTCGCAGGTTTAATAATATTAACCGCTTCGCGACGAGCGTCTTTTACAGAATTTTTTAATCTTTTACCACCGGTTTTTCAAAACAGAAATTTTCACCTAGTTGAATCGCAGAAATGCTAAGATTTAATTAGGCAAATCTTACAATAAAAAATAACTGGTGGGAAAAATCGAGGATTCTGAGCATCTTATGCGTCCCGTATATGTGTCGCTCGTCCCCAAGGGGTTAAACTTGTTGTCCCCTGACAATGATGAAAATTACTGCATTTTTACTTTCAGGACATGTTTAGTGTGAGAAAAATGTTGTAATCATAAATAAAAAAAGACTATGAAATTTTGGTATAGCTTTATGTTTTTAGGTTCCCTGGATCCGCTTTGCTTTTCTGCAATGATTCTGTATATATGTGCATACATTGGCATTTTCTTACGTTTTTGTTGTTGTATGAAGATCAGTATATGTGTGTGTTAGCGAATGAGTGAACAATGTAGCATTCAAAAAAAGTTTCGACTATATACACCAATTTTAATAGTATTAATACTACAATGACCCTAAAAAACGTTCATCAATTTTTTTGCAATGCAAGCAAACTTACAGAAGTTAGACGAAGAACAGATATATAGACAATCAGACAGACTATCCGATGTCACAAAAAACTTCCATGTAAAGTATTAAAAATCAGTGCTTCATTTCTTAAAATTATTAATTTGTTATTAATTTTTGTGCTTATCTCTTACAAAAATTATTAAGTTTGAAAAGTTTGCCTCCTCCCGTGTCTCTAGAGTCACCTTGAAAATAAAAAAGTAGGGGGACGTTTGAGATAAAATGAAAAAGTGAGGGTACAGCGTCTGCCCGCATAACCCCTGGACTACACCACTGGTGTGTCCTGCCAGCCCAGTCTGTTTGGTCCATTTTTTCCCCCTTTGACTTTAGATGGAATGGGACGGGTTTGCCCGGACATACATATTTTTCTTCTGACTTCAGCAGAGCTGTATCAAGACAGCGTTAAACTGCGTTTGCAGTAAAAAGTTTTACATTTGTATTACTATTTATAATATGAGGTTTGGGGGGGTGCAAGAGGTTTCTGGGGAAATCATTCCACTCTAGTCACAGCCCTGGACTTGAGCCATGTTGGGGCTAAGATTACTCTTTTTTTTTCTGGAGACTCAAGCTAGGCCAGACATGAAAATCATTCTTTTAGGTCAGCATTTTTCTTTTTTTGTAAAAATAATAGTGACATTTTACCTTTATTAAAGGAATCTTAAGGAATTTATTATCGTTTAATAAATTAAAGAAAAATATTTTTAAAAATCTACATTTTTTTCTTTATAGAGCTTCAAAATTGTGTTTTTTTTTTAATTGTGTTTTTTTTTAGTTATTTTTTTTCTTTCCATCTATCTACATCACATTTTTTAGTAAGTCTTCATTTCAATATAATTGTTAAAATGATCATTAATACAATTTCGTATTGCATGACTTGCTTACATATAATCTGAAAAATGACCTACTTTAAAATTTTTGCATAGATATGTATGCACTATACATTTAAAAAGATATTAATTGTAGGATACTGTTGGTGAAAAAATATCAGAATTTTTTGAAGAAATTGTGTTTGTATGAACTGGGTAAAATTATGAACTGAAATTTAAAAAAAAGAACGGACCAGCTAGGGACCAGGAATGAAAAGTTCATGCCTTGCAGATATTGCTCTAGTATATTTACGTTATACTGGTGAACAGAAAATTAATCAAAATTATGTTTAATCAAGCTATTAGTAAAACATTTAGGTGAATAAAAAATTTTAACTTATTTCTGATAATTTAAAAAATAAATAATGGATTAATAGATCACAATTCTTGAAATAATATTTTGACATTTATAAATGTGTCTTATCTTGAAAAATGTTTTGGAGTTCCCAGTATAATATAACATAATAATGATAAAACATTTTGCATTATGGTTGAATGCGAGTTTGTAAGAATGCATTTCATTCACATGGCTTTTTGTGCAATGTTATTTGAATAAGAGAATATTATTAATCTGAAAATAAATCATGTAACACAAATAAAAAATGGCAATTTCAATAGTGTGTTATTTTTCTTTTTCCAGCTTGCAAAGGTTCAAATCAGCAGAGGTACCTGTTTTAAGTAATTTTTAAAAGTGACAAAGATGTTAAAAATTCTTGTGAAAAAATATCATTCTTGAAAAAAGAAAAATGTATAGTACAACTAAATAATAATTAAAAAAAAAAAAAAAATAGACAAAATCTAGTTGTATGTAAAGAATAGGTGTGATGTATTTCATGATCTTTATAAAGAGGTCTTTTGAAGAAATAACTAGCACATATCTTCTAACATTTAAAACATTCCACTATTAAAGTTAATATTTTATTTGCATCCCCCCCCCCTCCTTTCCAATGTGAATGACTTCTTTTTTAAAACTCCTTATTTCAAAACATTTTCCTACCATATTATTGTACAAATGAATATTTCACACCCTTAATTTACAAAAGATGTGTAAATTTATATATTAGAGAGTGCTGTATAATAATGTGCATCTTTTTCTTTTGCTTATATTTAGCTTATATAAAAACATGAAATTATTACTTTTTAGAATGAGAAGTTGAGACTATATTTGTAGGATTTTTATTATGAAATATTATGGGGAAAAAAAATCGAGTGAACATATAGCTTGAAGCTGCCAGTAATTACAAAATAATAATAATAAGTATAAATAAGACAATAAATTGTTTTAGAATGAAATTGAATTTTAAAATCGATGCATTAATTTTATAGTGACAAATTAATTTTTTGAAAATTCTGAGTTAGCAGTAAAGGATAAAAATGCACTCTAGTGCAAGTGTGCCACAATTTCAATTAGTTTCAAAATAAACATTATCACTTTCATCATGCTAAGCTTATGTCAGATCATTTTCAAAGATTTATGAATTGGATATTTTTATGCATGTCTTACATCAAAAGTTGTTATTATTATTTTTAAAGTGAGTTTTTAGTATTGTTGTTATTTCATTTTTTATAAATTTTCACGATTTTACTAAATTTGCTCTAGGATTCTGCTTCAAGAAATGTAAAAAGATTTTTTAGATATTTAAGGTGTATCATCCTTGTTTATTTGAATTGAACAAGATAAATATCAACTTTCTTTTCCAATTTTAGTATAAAAAGCCTATTTTGATATGTTGCCAGCTGATTCCACTCTTAAAAGTATAAAGTGTTATTTATTATGTGCTTTTGAGAATGTATTTTCTAGCACTTATTAAATTGGACTTTAATTTGTGGAATTTCTAAAGACTATACTTTTGAGCAAGTTTTTTTCAAGACAAATGTTTGAAATTGTTTCTCTGATAAAAAGCATTCAGGTGAGAAGTAAAATTGTATTTTCTTGTTTATTTTAATTCTATAAGATCCGATACTTGTTTTTGTATTATTTCATAATGTTGGTTTCCTTATTGCCTATGTAGGTCTTTTAATTGGATTTGAAGTTTTCACAGAAATTGAAAATTTCTTAAATTAACAAACATAGGTTTTGATAAGCTGAAAAAAAAAAAAAATTATAGAAATGTTCATTTGCAACAGTAACCTCAAATGTTTTAAAAGTTTAAAATAAAAAATCTATACCGTAAAATGCTGATTGTAACCCCCCTCCCCTTTTTCAAAATAAAAAAAAAGTTAAATTTGGGAGGGGTGCTTATAGTAGGGATTTTTTCTAAAAATCATTTAAAAACCTGTTTTTATCATTAATTTAGAAGTAAAAAAGGGGCGAGAATCTTCCGTATTTCGGCAGATTAAAAAATAATAATAATAATAATAAAATAAAATAAAAATTCCCAACCCTAAAATCCTGCCCCCCCCCCCCCTCCCCCCCCCCAAAAAAATAAAAATACTGTATATTAAAAATAAATAACTCCAACCTACCACCTAAATTAACCCATTCTCCTAAAACCCTACGTCTCCCTCCCTGCCCCTCCCAACCTTATCTCATAAGATCCTCCCCCTCCAAATGCATCGCGTAAAATTAAAAAAAAAAAGAGCGAGAGTCTTCTGTATTTCGGCAGATTAAAAAATAAATAAATAAAATAAAATAAAAATAAATTCAACTCTAAATCCGCCCCCCCCCCCCCCCCCTCAAAGAAAATTTTTAAAAAATCATTTTTTTAATATTTTTCTTTATTTTTTATTTTATTGTAACAATAAATAATCAATAAGCTAAATCTGCTCACAAAATTACTGTTTCCCCCCCTCTGGTACCAAAAAAGCATAGTTTTCTTCTTCATTTTTTCTGCTCTATTTGTGATTTTTTTTCCAGCAATATTTAAATAACGATCTACATTATACCCTCCTCCCTTCCAAAAAGTCCTTTTTATTTCCTTTGTCTCCGCCCCCCCCCCCAGTACATACTTTAAAGTCTTTAAAAGTTTTTTTTTTTTTTTTTTTTTTTTTAATCTATTTATCTATTTAGAACTTTCTTGCAACTATAATTAAATAATTATCTAAATTGCTTCTTCCCCCTCCATACCTCTAAAAATTTGTTTCTCCCTCCTCCCCTCCCCCCTCAGCACACAAACTTAAAAATCTTTAAAACTATTTTTTAAAGATTTTATGTGGTATTGTCACTTTGTAGCAACAATAAATAAATGATCCTCTAACTCTCTCCTTAAAGTTCCATTCTCCATCCCCAGAAAAAGGGATGAATTTCTACACATGGAGGGGGGGGGGGGGGGTGGCGGGGAGGGCAAAGAGAAGATTTTAGTGTTTTTGTCGTTTGGCTGTTCTCACAGCTGATATTTTGTTAATGGATGGGGAGTTATTTTAGATAACATATTTATTTCAAAATATAAAATATACATGTGATTCAGGGAAGAACAGCCAAACTGCAAAAAAAGATGAACATCTTTGCTTTCCTCTCGCATATTTAGAAATCTACTCCTCTTCTTTAGAGAACAGGACAGAGAAAAAATTTCAAACAGAATGATGATTTTAGATGAGTGATACTTATATGAGATTATGTAAATGAGATGTGTTACCTTACTACAAAATAAGAAGCAGATCAACATTTAAAAAAATAATAATAATACTAATATTAAAGATTTTAAACTATTTGCTGGGTGAGATGAAAGAAGGGGAAGTGGAATTTTTGGGAGAAAGGGGGTAATTTAGATGATTGATTATTCATTAATATTGTTACTAAAGAGAAATAAGTACAGCAGTTTAAAAAAAAAAAAAAAATAGAGTTTTAAAGATTTTAAAATTTGTATGTGTGTGTGTGTGTGGGGGGGGGGGGGGCAGACACTTTTGGAGTAGACAGAAAATGTAGATGACAAATTAGAAGGCAACAAGTAGGACATAGAATTTCTTCCCATAAGAGTTTTATAAATTTTAAACTTTGTACTCTTTGGATGAGAAGGAAATATGAATTTCGATGGAAGGAGTTTGTAATTTAGGTGATTCGTTATTTATTTATTGTTAATAAAGAGCAACAAAGAGGACAGAAGATTTTTTTAATAAATAGTTTAATTTTTTTTTTTTTTTTTTTGATAGGGGTTAGCTAAGTGAAAGAAGCAGACATTTTGGTGGTAAAGTGATAATTGAAATGGTTGATTAGTTACTTATTGTTACTAGACAGTAAATTTTTTAATAAAGATTTTAAACTTTGTATCCTGAGAGAAGAGAGAGGGAAGGAAGGAGAAGTGTAAGTTTCAGAGAGAGAGAGGAGTAGAGTGGAGGGTAATTTATATGATTGATAATTTACTTATTTTTACTAGAGAGCAACATGTAAGACAGAATATATTTTT
The DNA here is from genome assembly GCA_963931845.1 of Maratus michaelseni. Classification (NCBI taxonomy): domain Eukaryota; kingdom Metazoa; phylum Arthropoda; class Arachnida; order Araneae; family Salticidae; genus Maratus; species Maratus michaelseni. The sequence continues at coordinate 323,063,271 of OZ007595.1, read as the reverse complement.
CAAATGGAGTTTTAAAGATTTTTTTGCTGAGGGAGGCAAAAGAGCAGAAGCAGAAATCTTGGTGGTGGAGAGAAAATTTAAATGGCTGATTATTTATTTATTATTAGTAGAGAGCAACAAATAGAGCATAATTTTTTTTAATAAAGAGTTTTAAAGATTTTAAACTTTATATGCTGAGGGAGAAGAGGCATAAATTTTGGATGGAAAAGGAGATTGTAGTGTAGAGGATTGATTTTTTTTTTACTAATTGTTACGTTACTAGTGAGCAGAAAGAAGTACAGAAGGATTTAAGATTCTCAAGTTTTTAAACTTTTTATGTTAGAGAGGGCATAGAAGGGAAACAGACATTTCATGTAAGAGGAAAGATTTCATTAACATCATATAAAAACGTAAGTGGAAATCTGTCAAAAATATCAAAAGAATGAAAATTGCCTCCCTTGTATTTTCAAAATCAATTTTTTGTGCATTTTTTTTGTATGTGAGAGGGGGGGGGGGCTTATATTTGGGAATGGAAAAGAAAATCAAAATTGCTTAAAAGTGGGAGGGGGGGCTTACTTTCGGATTTTATGGTATTTCAATATTTTATAAAATTATTGTAAAAATCTCTCTGAACATTCAGGCAATGTTTAGATAATAATGTCATCTAGAACGATATTTACTTTTTTATATCTCTAAATATTGTTTACATATTTAATTTATTATAAATGGATGGTTTTCAAAATAACTGCCTACTTAATCTATTAACTTTTAAATCCACATTTCATGTTAATCCTTAACTGGAAATAGTCTATGAGACTGCTGTATTAACACATCTACTCCTTAGTACTATAAATTGTTTGACATTTTCAATTCAAAACCTATGTTACTGCTGAAGCATTAATGATTTGGTCCTGTTTTTCTATCAATACTGAAGAATAAATATTTACATTCAGTTTACAACAAGTTATTTAAAGGTTTTCTTGTGTACTGATATTTCACATTTCTAGTTAAAAGACTACTTGACTGTTGACTCACACAAAAACAATCACTTGAATAGTTGAGTTTAATCTCTACTACAAAGGCTATTTTAAAAGTATTTTGATTTTGTTTGCAGTTTTTTTTATTTATTAGGATACTTTAACAACAATAACAATAAAAGCATCCCCAGAAGAAAAAAAAACCCTTCAAACAAAATCGGAAAGGTAAAATATGGTCTTGTAGATCAGTCTCAATTATACAATGAAAAAAAAATTAAAAGAATATTGAAATGTAAACGAGATTTTTAAAAAATTTCTCCCATAGGATTAACATTAGCAAGCAGGAGTTTTCACGTGAGTGAAGTAGCCTCATACGGGTAGAAGTATCCTTTTGATGCTGTTAGAATATATGCCTGTACATAATTTTATAGTTAATAAAATGTATTCATAGAAGCGTTTAACAGGTTGTTAAATATTTAGTTAATACATTATTTTAGTTATGAAACTGCAAAAATGTATATGTTCTAAATCAAAATACCTAATTTAACAAATCCTGTTTCAAAGTTTTTTAACTAGACTATAACTGGGTATATGAAATGGAAATGCAAGTATATCTTCTAAACTATCCCCTTTTAATATATAAACATAAAAAAAATATTTTTAATATTTCCCTATCTCATGAATGTCACCACAACAGTGTCAGTATATTTATTTTACACAGGTTTTGATTTCTGCAGTTGATAACAAATCTAAAGGAAATTATATTGTTCTTTCTTATTTAGCAAAAACAAAGAGAAAATTTTTACTTTATTTTTTTTTTATTTATTGAAAATAAAATATCAATATGGTATTTTTTATTGCCTTCCACGAGTGCTTGCCTAACATTATATTACTTAATATATCCATCCAATAGCAGAATTTTCTGTGCCAGTCTGCAGCAAACAAAAATTTATCTGTGACCCTCACAATGTCAACAAAAGTCCACTAACAGGAAACCATAGTAACTAAAATAATACAAAACAATAATCTTTTATACACAAACTTGTCAGCTTCCTGATTTTTTGAAATAAAAAAATCAAACATTGAACCAGAAAATTTATTTAATTAATTATGTATTGTTTTTATGAGGTATTTATTTGAAACATGTTTAATTTCATTCATTAAATGAAATTTCTGGTTTAAAATATGTTTTTCAATTTTAAATCTAATGGGTGGTTGGCAATTTTGTATGCATATTTTATATGTAATATCAGGTCAGGGGCTGTCCAGACATTTCCCCCAGGGACCTGTTTTTGTGAAAAAGCTTTTTAAATTTGTAAAAAATATATTTTGTGAATATGAAATGATTGTTACATTCAGGTTCATTTTTAATACATTTTTAAGAAAATATATGTTTATGAAATAGACATATTTTCTTTATATATATCTAAAGGTGGCAGTCAGTTTTTACTTTTAAATGATTAAATTTATGAAAAGTTCAATTTGAAAAGGAAAAAGTTTTGTGAAAAATCTATTTTTTTAGACAATGAATTTTGTGAAGGTTCATGTTTTGAAATGAAAAAAATTTGTGAAGGATCCTTTAAAGGACCCAATTTCTTCCCAAACAGATCCCTGCAGGTTGGCAGATTTTGACAGTAAAAGATATTTGTGATGGTATTTTTATTTCTAGCAGGACGTTATGCTCGCCAGAATATAATATATATGTGTATTATTAGCTTGATATCTGTAGATATATATTATATATCTATATCCCTTCCAACTTCCTTTATATATATATATATATACTATTTCATACACAGTAATCACTGTCAAGGCAGAATAAGAAGTTTTTCCATCATCGTAGATAGTTATTTACATTGGAGAAAGTTAACTCTATGTGAATGAATTTATTAGGAGTTGAAAATTGCAAAATGGACATATCTGCACATACGTAATATATTTAGAATGTGTTACTAAGTCTTAGAGTAAAGTTCAACAAGGTCAGGATAGCTGAGAGTTCTATGGCAGAAAGTTTAAACTGTGGTTCTTAGTAGAAACTGTAAGTTCAATCCCCACTCTGACAAAAGGTTTCTGTATTATTATTGGCTATGTGGTGTTGCAGAAACACAAGAATGACTAGTTTACCTCAAGTATGTTTATTTGCAGCTTAAAACAGACATTTACACATTTATATGGATAGTTCCAGAGTTAGTGCAGCTCCAGGTTTCAGTATTTCGTAACAAGATGTAAATAGTCAGGAGGGATTCGATTTCAGACATTGTCGAGATCTAGCAGTTCTTATGGAGAGGTTTTCTTCAGAAAATGGAATCAGTCAGACAGGTTGTCAGCTATCCCCTCTGCATTTTGCAGTCTCATGTAAGAAAGTACCTGTTCGAAACTCTGAAAAGCAACTTCCTGTAATGACCTCATGCTTGCTTCATTTATACTCCTGGAGTTTGAAGTGCTCTGAAGAGCCTTTTAAATGCTGATGAGTTTATGAGTGCATAAATGTCTTTATAACATCAGATCAAAAGTTTTTACGATTTCATAGTGTCTTTTCAGGCTGTAATACATGCTAAAGGAGGCCACATCAACGGAAGCAAAATATGAGCTCAATTCGATTTTTTATATTAAATATTTAAAATGCTCACCAATATTTTGTTATGACATTATATATAACATTGTTCTACATTAAATGTTTTAACGTTTCACTATATATTGTTCTGTTTAGTTAATTTATATGCATTACCAAAGACAGTAGTGTATATCATGATATAAATCATCAAACCCTGTCTGAGAGATTCAACTATAGTACAAAATATGAAATTCATTTGATTTAAATTTTTTTCTATATTTTTGAAATTCTAAGAGGATTACAAAGGCAGGCTTGAGCACAAGTGGTGATCTGCTGACCACAATTTACGAAATGCTGCTGTAAAAAATGATGTTTGAACATTACTTCTTCTTTATCACCTTAATTCGAAGTTTTAATGATTGAAAAAAAAAGACAATTCTTTTAACAAAATAATTATTGAAATAAGTTACCCTTAACATTTTAATAAATATTTTTAAGTAATAGTTCTTAGGTGCTTATTTCTAATTTATTTAAATATTATTTACTACTGTAAATAACATATTTTATTAAATTGAACATTTTTGTTTTAAAATGTATTTTACAATTGTTTTAAGAAGTCAATATAATTATTTATTCTGGACATATTAGGACACTGCTTATAAGAAAAATGTGATTGATGACTAATTTGCTACATTATGCAAAATCTGTAATCTGCAGAACTCTTTGTCCCCAGGTACACCGTGTAAAGACATACCATACCGTAATGTATTTTTTTAAATTTAGAATTATATTTATTGTTATGAAAAAATCATTTGTTATTCTTGCAATCTTTTTTAATTGTTTAATATAACAATATGCATAGATTCGGCAAATGCAAGTTGCATATTTTCTAAAGGTCAAACAATGATAGGATCACTGTAGTATTAATTCTGCCAGTTAACTGACAGAATTAATACTAAAGTGATCTAAAATTTTAGTTGCATAGTTCCAAAAAAGTGAGATTTTTTTACAAATGTGTGTAAAAAGATTAACTTTTTCAATGGTTATGGATTAGGTAATAGGAAAAAGTCTTCGCATCAACGTAATTTAAATATAAGATTAAAAAAAGATGTATTTTTTATGTGTATGAAAATTGCCTAATGATGTTGCTTTAACATTAGAATACGATCAAGCACTTGAAATTCAATTATTCAAAATAACCTTCAAGAGGCAAATATATAATGTTCAAATGAATATTTGCTCCAAATGAAAAAAAAATCATCCATCAATGAAACAAATAGGCAAAAAGACTAGTATTTGTCAAGCCTTATGTCAACAAACCAGCAGTTAAAACGAGCATGATAAAAACAAATTTAATAATATTGCTTCAGATGGAAAGTACATTAAAGAAGTGGATGTGTTGTGAAATCAAAATATTTCTCTTAAAACAAAAATTTCAGACCTAATGATTATGTAATTCTTTGTGGATGTATGTCTTTTAATGAAGTTGGTCAAATGATCTTTTCCCATGTCTGAACCGTGACAACACAGCAACAATGGCGCAGAATGGCAAAGATCTTTCAGGTGGGAAGCAGATTATATTTTTGTTTTTGGGAAGGAAGAAAATCCCTGCAACAGGGTAAAGATCATTTTGCTGAACAGTATTGATAAGGTTTGACTGTCTTCTGTGTTTTAACATACTTTTGCCTGCCCATTTCTTTTTTCATTCTTAGTTTCTTTCCTTTTGCCTTTCCAAGCATACAAACTTGAAAAATTTTAATGTTCTTACTTATTTCTTTATAAATCTGCTTAATTTGTTTATTGCTCTGTTTGTTACTTTGACGTACTAATAAGTACACAATAAGTCAGCTAAATTCTTCTTCCTGTGTGATATCTGATCCTTTACAATTGCTTCATTAGTGCACAATCTAAAAATTTCAAATTTTTTATTTTTTTTAAAAATAATTTTCTTGTATTTATTACTTTGAAATAACATTAAACGAAGAATCAAATGTCTAATCCTCATTACCCTTAAATTTTTTCAACTCTCTTTTCCATTCCTCCAGCATATAATTTTTTAAATAATTAAATTTCTTTAATTATTTTTTTTCCAATTTGCTAGTACTTTGAAGAAATTTAAATAATCTGTTACATCCAGTACCAGATATATGATCACCCGCTTATAAGGTTACTTTTCCTAAGTCCAGACTAACTAAATTGATATTATGTGTTAAAATAAACTGCCCACATTGTCAGACTCTAATGTAAAGGGCAAAATCAGTGCTGGTCAGTAAAGGGCAAATCTGTTATATTTCATTAGTGTTCAGTAGTAGCAATTTTATTAGTGGCCACTACCACTTTTAAAAACTGGTTCACTTTTTTATTTAAAAGTGCTGAACAATAAACTTTTCTTAAAATGTCTATTAGTATTAATTTAAAATTAAATAGCTCAAATATATGTCTTAGTATTAACATATTGTCACCAGCAAAAGTGGAATTACTGATGACATGCAGCAAAATTTTACTCTGTAGGAAAGTTGGTCGCTAGCAGATTTTTTAAACAGTTTTTTTTTATTTCATTTAGTGGCCAGTGCTAATTTTGACCGTTATTTTAATGGCTACTATCAAATATATGGTCCTCTTGCGTCAATTTTTTTATTACAAAATATCCTATTTTTCTATGCTTTTTCCTTCCCCTTCCCAACATTGAAGGGATTTCCAAGGCTCCTGTGGCATTAGATAATAATTCTTGACAACAATTCCATCACTCCTTGTTACCGAATGAGAATTCCACACAGAAAAGGAAAATCATGTGTTTTTAGACTTGATGTGTTGATCTTTGCATTGTTCATTATTTGTCACTGATGAGTAAAGTGTTTGTGTTTTGTTCATTTGTTAATAATTGTCGCTTGTGAATACAACATGTCGGTTAAAAAAAATTGATGTTTGATTTTGAAAAAAAAAAAAAAAAAAAAAAAAAAAAAATTGATAGAAAATTTTGAAAAAATCTAATGTATTAAAAGCTGTTTTTACAAAAAATCATGGAATAGTGAGAATGACGCTGAATAATATTTTACTGTCCCAATTCTTATTACACAGAAGATGTAATCAATCAAGAGGCAATTTGTTATGTGACCATTCAACATTTGAGAATGTTGAGGAAGCTCTTTTTACTTGGATAAATTATGCTAGATCTGATATCATAGACTATCATAAAAGGAAAGTCTTTGAAAATTACTGCTGAACTAAAAAAGCTGAATTTTATTGCCAGAAATGGATGGTTAAAATGGTTTAACTTACAGCACAATCTTACATTTAAAAAAATGTGTGCTGAAGCTGCTGATGTTTATGACACCACAAGTAAACAAGTGGTAAAAATCAGTGTTAAGTGAGATTCTCAATTGGTAAATGCCTTGTTTTTAATTTTGATGAATGAAGACTGTTTTTTTGTGTGTGTGTGTGTGTATTTTGCCAGATAAAACTGTTATTTTTTAGAATGAAAAATGTAGTGGTGGGAAGAAAAACAAAGAAATATTGACCGTTTTATTATCAGCAAATATGGATGGCTCAGAGAAATTAACTTCATTAGTCACTTGCAAATTTTGTCTGTACCTTACGTTGAGAACTAAAATGCCTGGATGACAACAAGCATTTGGAAAAAAGAAATTCGGTATTTGGATAGAGCTTGGACAAACAAAAAAAGGAAATTGGATATCAATGCAGACAATTAAACTGCCCATTGCATAATTCCCAATTTAAATGCAATAGAACTTGTTTTCTTGCCTCTAAACTGCACTAATGTTGCACAACCCTTAGATCAAGGGATTATTTAAAATTTCAAGAGAAATTACCCAAAACGGCTTCTAAAATCCTTCATTGCTGCAATTGATGAAAAAATGAAGTTTCACGTGTCCGAGTTAGATGACATGTGTTACATAGACAATAGTTGGAATATGGTATCAAAGACCCTTAAAAATTGTTTTGGAGATGCTTGGCTTCTATACATGATTCATTATTTCCAATTCTTTCCTCTGTTCATTATGAATAATTATTGTTAATAGATGATGACAATATTGATGACTATGATGATGTGTTTCTATTTGAAATAGCACAAAAAGTATTGAACGCCAGCTGCTACAAAACGAACTGACATATGCAATTAAGAACAAGGTCACTACTACTGTTTGAGTTTCCATACTGGAAATAATTTCAGAAGATTTAAATATAAACACTGATGGTAGCGGTGATAATAACAGTGAATCTGAAGCTATACTGATAATTCAATTAGAAGATTTCAAAGTACTAAATATCCTCTGGTTTTTCTTTTACCATTTCTGAAGCAACAGAAGAACATTTTAAAACTGTTCATGAATTAGAAAAAGTAGTTTTAACAACTAAGGTAAAAAACAGACAATCCTGCATAAAAGATTGTTTTAAATATGGAAGTAAATTTTACTACTATATACTATATTAACTCATCAATTAGAATATTTAAATGCAAATAAATTCTTGTTCATACATCTTCTCTTATAAATTATTTTCATAGTTTGTTTATTCATTATTTTACTAATATCACTAATAAATTGTAAAAATTTTATTGTTTAAAATAGAATTCTGCTTACACTGTATATAAGGTCATATTTTTCAGGAATGCATGAGTGACCATATAACTGAAACACTGTATATAACAAATTAAATGTCATTTGTATCTAAATGATTACAATGTATGCTAACTTATAAGGCTACTTGTATTAGTTTGGATACTATGATGTAAATTAAGATTTGGTTGCCTGTATTCTAGAGGAAACAAAATTGCCATGGAATGGTGTGAAATAATAGTTTTAGATGATTCTTCATAGCTTAAAATGTTATCTTTTAATGATTTTTGTAAATCGTGTAATAATATTAATATATATTGGTAATACTTATACCGTGCATGTGTATAATTTTTGTTTTATAAATTAAAAGAAGTCATATAAAATAATAATATTGTGTGGTTTTAAAAGAAATCTGATTTAAATTTTAAAAAATCTGATTATTTTGATTTTCAAAAATCAAGAACTCTCATGACAATGGCCCAATAGGATTTTTCCTTATGTGAGGCATTTGTATCCAATTGAATACAAATTAACTATTAACTCAACAGCAGGTAAACATATGATGTTAAGTGCTTGGTTATTTATTTATTGTCAATAGATATAGCAACAAGTATTGCAAAAAATTTTAAAGTGATTTTAGACTTTATGTCAATCATAAAAGGAAATATTTTATAGCATGCTGACAATCAATCAACGGAATATTTTATAGCATGCTAACAATCATACTCGTAAATATTTTATAGCATGCTGGCGTTAAAAAAAAAATCTGTGCTGGGCAATTTAATTTTGACATGTTTCAATAGATTGTTCCATTTCTTTGAATGTCTTGGTAGTTTTCGATTATTAAAACAACTTTTGATTGGTCATTTAATAGTCAATCAGAATGAGTTGGTATTAAATATACAACGACATCTATAATGAGAGAAGGATTTATTAACAGGGGGGTTCACTCCCCAAATGTTCTATAGCCAACTTTCCAAATTTAAGATTTAAGTAAAAGAAACTTCTCAAAGATTTTTTAAAGGTAATAAGATATTAATCATTTACTGTAACTATCAAACATTTTGTATTTAAAAATTGATTTGCTTAAATCTGCTATGAATTTACATTCAAAAGTATGGCAATCAATTTTATGTGATCATTTGAACACATTTACTACTTTAGTAACCATTATTGAAGTTCCTAGTTACCTTTCTATTGATAAAACGATGAACTTTGAAACATTCACTTTCACAAAATATTTCAGTGAGCTGAAACAACATTATCATCTATAGTGTTTATTGTATGTCACAAAATCATACCTAGATATTTAACAAACTTGGAGTCAGTTGGTTGTAAATAAATTACAGTCTTAAGAGCTTATGCTAGTAACACATAGACACTTGCAAGCTAATGTTAAACCAACATGAATGTTATTTTCACATTTCTTGCTTGCATTTCAGTATTTCAAAATTACTTTTTTTTCTATTTGTTTTTTATGAGGTTGATATTTAACCGGTTATCTTTGTACTCTTTCGATTTTGATTGCAATTATTGCTTTCTGAGGACACTTTCAGTTTCACAACTAGCTCCAAAAATAAGCACATCCTCATAAGAAAACTGCAGATAAAATTAAAAAATAAAACTGACTTATTTTTGCATGATAATACTAACCTTAGCCTAAGGCATGTATAGAGGCTGTTACACATCCTGTTTTGCTGCAGAGGCGAATCCAACCTTCTATTTGAGAGGGAGGTGGAAAGTCTCCCTTTTTTGTTTTTTATGTGGTCGCATGTCTTCTTGAGCATAATTTATATCTTAAATTCAAATTGCCTATTTTCTGACACATACACAAATTCCTTTTTATTCATAAATGCATGAAGTTTACAGATTTTTCTGAGATAATAAAATATCAATCAGGGTTTCAGCTTTTTTTTTTAAAGTAAAGAATCTTAATGGAAATGCCTTCACAATTGACATTTTAAGCAAATTGTAGGACTTTAGAGCCACAGAAAGATTTTTATGAATGAGCAATTAAATATAATTTAAAATGTACTACATTTATAGGGCAATTAAAAATGTTATTAGATTCTTTGGTGCTTTAAAACTATTGTCTGCAGTTCTCATCTGTATTTCTAAATAAAAGCAATTCTGGAAATGTGTCAAAGATTAGCATTGTTAAGTAAGGAGAAAAACTATTGAAAACACCTTTAATACATGCCGTAAAATCCCGAAAGTAAGCCTCCATCTACTTTTAACCTATTCTAATTTTCTTTTCCATTCCCAAATATAAACCTCTCTTCCCCTCCCACACACACACAATTTATTTTTTGCAAATAATTTATTTAAAAAAATCAAAGGGAAAGAATTTTGCATCTTTTGCTTTCATTGGTGGATTTCCTCTTATGTTTTTAATATAGTTTCAGTGAAATACCCCCCCCCCCTCTCCACATGACATGTCTGTTTCCTATCCCAGTATAAAAAATTATTGTCTTATATATTTTTTTTTGCTAATACAATAAGTAAAAAGTTAAACATCTAAACTACAATCTCTCCCTCAATCCATACAAAATTTAGACTTCCCACTCCCCCCTACAAAATATACAATTTAAAATCTTTAAAATTCTTTATAAAAAAATATGCTGTATTTGTTGTTCACTAATAACAATAGATAATCAGCCATTTATATTATCTCTGTACCCCCAAAATGTCTGCTTCTCCTATTTGCCACCCCACAGCAAAAAGTAAAATATTTAAGATTCTATTTTAAAATATTCTTATGTCCTATTTGTTGCTCTAGTAACAATAAGTAAATAATCAATCATTTAAATTAGCCCCAATCCTCTGAAATTTACACTTTTCCTTTACTCCCTCTACTCTCAGAATACAAAGATTGAAATTGTTACAATTCTTCATTAAAAAAATATATGCTCTATTTGTTGTTCTCTGGTAATAATAAATAAATAATCCACCATTTTAATTATATATCTACCTATAAAATGTTTGATTTTGCGCCTTTGCCACACTCTAGCCCCCAAAAAAACTTTAAAACTATTAAAAAAAAAATAGTTCTGTTCTATGTGTTGCTCTCTAGTATCAATATATAAATAGCCAATCATCTAAATTTCAAACCATCTTCCTTCGAAATTCATGTTTCCCCCACATCCCACTTCTCCAGAATACAAAGTTAAAAAAAGAAAAAAATTTAAGAAATCTGTCTTTTTTTTGCTCTCTAAAATATCTGTCCCTCCCTACATACAAAATTAAAAATCTCTAAAACACTATTTTAAAAAAATCTGTTGTTCTCCGTAGTAAGGCGACTCATCTACATTATCTCATTAATATCACTCATCTAAAATCTTCATCCCGTTTGAAACATTTTCTCCATCCATTCCCTCCCTCTCCTCACAGTGGGATGGTGATTTCTAACTATGTGGTAGGAAAGCAAAATCTCCCTCTTATTTGCAGTTTGGTTGTTCTTATCCCTGAACCACATGTATATTTTATGTCTTAAAATAAATATCTTCTTTAAAATAACTTTTGCACCCTTGTCCCAACGTCAAATAACCAAGAATGAGAACAACTCAACTACAAAAAGAAGAAAATCTTCTTTCTCTTCCCTGTCATGTCTAGAAAATCAACCTTTTTGAGAGAGATAGGAAATGGAAATTTACGGGGAAAGTTGGATGGTTATTTATTTATTGTTGCTACAAAGTGACAATACAGCATAAAAATATTTAAAAAGATAAATGTTTTAAAGATTTTAAAGTTTGTATGCTGAAGGTATGGGTGGTTGGAGAAGCTGAATTTTTGGGGTTTGGAGTGAAGTCATTTAGATGATCATTTAATTATTGTTACAAGTTATAAATATAGAGAAAAAAAAACATAATTTTTAAGGATTTTAAATTATGTGTATGCTAAAGGGGGGAGGAAGGAAGAAAAAAACAAATCAGGGTTTGGAGAAGAAATAATTAAGTGGTTATTTAAATATTGTTACAACAAAATCACAAATAGAGAAGAAAAAAATTTAAGAATATTAAACTTTGCGAGATTATGGTGAGGGGGATGGGTACGGGGAGAAGAACCGAGTTTTAGAAAGAGGGGATAATTTATTATTACTATACAGTATTAATTAGGTCAGAAAATAAATTGAAAATTAAGGGGCTATAAAAGTTAAGCTATGCGTTTGTGCTACCACATTGGGAGCAAACAGGAAGCAGCAACATTACCCATTAACTTATTTAGATTATTATTACTAGACCCATTTACTAAACCCCAGAAGAAGAATTGATGAATTCTTCTATGAAGTGCATCTTTGGACACTGTTTACATTGTCGTGTCTTTTTGACATGACATTAACGGACGGTCTTTTTCAGAAAAGTTTAAATGATATTTTGAGAGATAGAATTTTTAAGGAAAGTCTTATTACATTTGTGGTCACTTTGACTTTTAGAATTAAATATTGTGTATTTTTCATATTTAACATTTTTGAATATATATGTAACCTTTTTAAATTTATTGTAATACCTTAGGTTGTAATATGTAAATGGGGGCTGATTGTTATGACGTGTATCTTTATTAATGTTTAAGTTAAAATATATCTTAAATCAATTTTATTTATATGACATACCTTTCGTTTTTACCGTCTCCAAGTTTGTGTTTAAAGTACAATACAGCGAAGTGCCATTGCTTCATGATGGCTTAAGCACATGATTTGTTCACACCCTAACGCTGTACTGCCAAATAACTGTTAGTCATCGTCACGTTAGTCACTAGTATTCCTTAATGTCATTGCCCGTAAATGGCAGTTTGCATGCTATTTCTCTTTTTCAGAATGGCAACAAAAGTTTCCTCATAAAAAAAAAATTGCAATCAAAATATATAAATAAACAGGACTTATTTTTGCATGATAAAACTATATTCTTAGCCTCAGGCAAGTTTTGTGGTTTCTACAACTATGTTTTTTGCTGCAGAATAGAATCTAGCACACCAATTAAAGAGGGTTGGAGGTAGCCATTTCTCTCTCTCTCTCCCTTTTTTTTGGAATGGGATCACATATCTTGATGAGCATATTTTAAATCTTAAGTCCAAATTGGAAATTTTCTAACACTAAATTCACACTATACACAAATTCATTTTCTTTCATAAATGAATGAAATTTGTAGGTTTTATTTTGATACTAAACAAGCAATGAGGATTTCCGATTTTTGTTTTATTCTTTTAATTAAAGAATCTTATTGGAATCTTAAAACCAATTTTTAGAATTCACAGCCATGGGAAGGTTGTTATAAGGGAGCAATTTAATGTGATTTTAGATGTACCACATTTATGGTGAAATAAAAATGTATTAGATTTTTTGGTGCTTAAAAAGTAATGTTTGCAATTCTTATGTATTTCTGAATAAATCAATTTTCAAAATGTATCGAAGATTAGTATTGTTTAGTAGAGAAAAAACACTAAACTGAAACCACCTCTAATACATATTTATCTTTTAAAAATATATTGTTCTACAAAAATTTTCTTTCTGTAGAAGGAATCATTGCACTTTGTGGACCCCTTTACCCCTTGAAGTGAGACATATTGAATGAATCCTTTATATTCATGGGATTTTATAACTGTGTTGTTACTCCAAAAATCTATTCAAACAACATAATAGGATTAGCATTAATTTACCATCAAAGTAATTTTTCATATGTAAACATAACCAATTTTATTCAGAAATATAGTAATAAATTACTATAAAATGTAAGATTTGATAATAAAATTTCTTTTGATGGTACTTATTTATTAGAATGGCTCTAAATCAAATTATGAAAAATAAAGCTCTCAGTTTAGTAATAATGAAACAAAACTATTAAAATGAATCCAACACTTAGTTATGTAGATTATATTGGTAACTCACAACAAATGGAAAAAAGTAATGAATTAGACCTTGAATATATGCTTAATAACATTGAAAATAAACATTCATTCAAACTACAAAGGTTTAAAATTGAAAAAATAAATTTAATTAAACAATATCTTTTATGAAAACAAAGTTGAAATTTCCTTGGTACATAAAATGCAATACTTTTCTACCTACATCTCTGCACAAGGTATCATGTCATTCAATTATGCACTACACTTTCTTAGCTTTACTAGTATTACCCTCCTCACATTTTCTTTTCTTGAACTCGCAAATTACCTCATCTAAAATGTGCATGAATTTGAGATCATTTTGAGTTTCACCAAACCATACAGCATTCTTCTTAAACTTCTCTTTAAATTCAATCACTTCATCCTTCGATGGAAAACATTCTTTGATAAGGGACTTGAGTAAACTTGACTCATTTTTTTCATTCATCGAGTTCATGCGAATATCATCTGTAAAACAATAATGTAAAAGATGCATTTTTCTTTCAAGGGTTGCATCTTGGAAAATCAACCTTAGGTTATCTTCATCTCTAATCTCAAACAGATTTGTTATTGTAACATAAAACATGCCTTCATTTAAATTGATTATTTTGTAATCATGAGGGCTTTGCTTCCAAAAATCTCCAAAAAGTTTCTTATAATTGAAATCTTTATAGCCATCTTTTATCCTATTGGTGATTGTGTGCAACAAAAACGCATAATCTTGTTTGGAAAGAACATCCCACATACGGTTTGTTGTTTCCATAAAGAAATTCTGAAATGGCCAACATAACAAACGTGCCAAAATTTTACAAGATTTCTTTTTAAATATTTCTAATTGTTGCTGTTCATCTAATTGGGAAAGTAGAAAACATAAAACATCAGATTGGATATTTTCTGGGATATCTGCCAAGGATTCTTCTTTTTCTGCAGCAGTTAACTTTTGAAAAAAATATTCAGTAGCCACTCTATTACCATCGCTTATGGCAAGTTCAAAGGCAAATTGATAAGGAGGACACATGCGATCCCTTCTCTCTTCAATCATAGTTTTCACTCTACACAAATATCCCTTCGTGAAGTACGTCCAAAATTCAACCATTGGTATTATTTTCACTTCTCTTTGACTGAAGAAATATGTTCTGCGACCTTCAGATATTTCGTCCCATAATTTTGGAATGTCATCCTCTAAGCAATAAATACATGCCAACTTATAACGTGCAGTAGCATATAAGTTCTCATCTTTAATCATTATTTCAGCCATTTTCTTTCTATCTATAGTTCCTTGTGGCGTCCAACAAAATTCATTTGGTAGCTCTACTCTAACTTCACAAAAGTCATGAAACGCCTTCCATTCATAAATTTGTATGCCTACAGGTCTAATAAAACACAATATTTTCTCTTTCATCTGATTTGGTAGTGGAAGCTTTGCTACTTTTTTTATTGCAACAGCTTCAATTTTCCCCCATCTTGAGATAAAATCTGCATTATTTAATGGAGCACGAAATTCTCTCAATAAATCCTTAACATCGTAATGATTCCATAATGTAGCAGCTACCTTAACAAGGAGTACATGCTCGAGTGATGGTTCCAGAAAATAATTCATTGTTATCTTTAATGAAATATTCAATGCATCTACAAAGTTTAATATTTTAAGAAAAAAAAAATTATAGGCGATTGAGAAGGTGTAAATCTGTCAATTGCTTTATTCTTGTAGTTATACAACTTAAAAAATCCACTTGTTTTCAACAATTAAGTTTGTTAATATGATCAAAGTAGATATAGAAATTATTCTTTCAATTCAAAAAAATATTAATGAATATAGATGCACATGATAGTTTTGTCTGAAATAACAATAATAAAAAAAGTATAAGTTGTTTCAAGAATTAATTTTGCTGCTGGATGTTTTATGGAGAAAGAAAAAAGTCAAGAATGCTATCAGGGTAGTACAGCAATTAGTAAAGCAATCACTCTTCTTCCCTTTGAAGGGTACTAAATGAAGATATGGAAGCTCAGTGACAGTATACTATCCGAAGATTACAAGCAGCAGCAGAATGTACCTACAAGAAGAAAAATATGTTAAGAAGAATGTAAAATCTTATACCTAAAATATATTGTTATTTTGAATGAGCAAGCCATACAGTAGACAAAAGAAAGTCTCTGTATATAAATATTTTCTATATAACTACAAACATATAAATACTTGTGATAAAGCTGTTTTAACTACAGTGGACTTTCGTTAATGCAGCTTTGTTTAAGAGGTATCTGCGGTAAATGAGGACAATTTGATTTTCTCTATCATTTTCTATTTGTAATTAAGACATCGCTTAATGCGTATTACTCATCAAATATTGTAGACAATTTTGTTACAAACTGACCAAGCAGAATTGTAACTGTTTTTTACATTATTTTTTCAAAAGCAATTTTGGTCATTTAGAGTACAAGACATTCTAAGTGACAATAATGAAGAGAAAAACAACTTTTAACCTGTAAAAAAAATGAGAGGTTGAAAAACTGCTAAGTGCTGTTTGCTGAATTTTGATCAGCAGAATGTCATATAACATGCAAAATTTTTGAGTATGCCACAAAACTAGAAAATGATGTGGTAAACAGATCATTTGTTCAAATAGCTCAAAGCAAAGTGAAAGAATCTTTTAGTTACTGTTAAATTATGCAAGCATAGCAATTTCTTTGCATATTTTGTTTGTGCTCTGTAATTTATTCTTTGGTATGAACAAATTGTCACTAACTTGCTGTTTAAATAAAATTATTAAATGAAAGAAAAAGTTGTTTATTACGTACCCATCATACATAGTATAGGGTAAGTCTTGTAATCGTTTTGAAAATCGAAATTTTTTTTTGACAGATTTACACGTTTCAGACACTGGATACTCCAAAAAACATATTTTTAGAAAAAAAAAAAAATTTGCCGTATGCCTGTGTATCTGTATATGCTCTATCTCTGAAAAAATTAAGATAGAGACTTGAAATTTGGTATGTACATAGTATGTAATAATGGGAAGAAGCTTATTGAATTTCAGTAACCTGATTTATCCGGAACTATTTTTATCGGACTCTCAAAATACTCGTTCTGAGAAAAGGTATATAAAAATTTTCGAAATTGTTTATTTTAAGGAGTGAATATAAAAGACAATAAAAAAACAAAATTTGCATAAAGTATGAAGTTGATTGGATAATTAGTTGCCGAGATATTTGTAATCCTATTTTTCACTCTCTTCGATTTCTCATGATCCTGTATTTCATCCAAATTTCAATTCAAAGATATATTTCAATTGGAAATGAAACGCTTAATCAGATGCAATAAACCGCTAGTTAATAGGATTATTGTTTTTGGAGTTATAAGGATGTTTCTTTTAAGCAATTCAGTAATCGAGCCTTTAAAGCTTATGACGTCATCGAGCCACGATTTTATTCAAATTGCAATGCATTTTATAAGTAGTTTACACATTTTTTATTTTAATATTTTATATTATGCATATCCATGATGGGTAAGTATTATGGTGGACCCCAACGACTAGTTTTAGCATTAAGTTGATAACCTATTTAACTTCTCTTAAAAACTGAATGCAAGTTATTCAGCAAAAACGATTATTTTACATCATACGTTTACATGGTTTAATGTGGACAAACAATTTGTTACTTTTCCAGTATAGGGCAGTTACAATTGACATCAGGTTGGAGGTCACACACTATAAATAGGCAGTTCTGATTGGTGGAAGTACCCTGACCTCCAAGTGAAGTACAATGGTTAATCAGCTGATTGCAGCTTCCCTATAAGGACTTTGGCAAGACAGAGAAAATCTTGAAAAGAGAGGAAAATTTGTCAGCATAATTTCTGGTAACCTATTCAGTGTTTCATATACACAAGCAATTTTTTTCAACATTTATACAATTTATTTAATATAAAAAAGACATTTATGCACTTTTAGATACAAAGATAAGTACATTTTACATAAAGTACAATAATATATATCATCATCATCATCAACCGCTTTTAATCAACTGCTGGATATAGGTCTCCCCCAGATTTTTACATTGTTTCCTGTCTAGTGCTATAGTCATCCAATTAACACTGGCCACTCTTTTGATTTCGTCACTCCATCTTACTTGAGCTCATCTTCTTGTAATGTGCCCAGTCCATTTCCATTTTAGCCATTTAATTTTCTCAATGATGTCAAAAACTTTTGTCTGACTTCTTATCCAAGTTATTCTCTTTCTGTCTCTTCTGGTTATGCCTAGCATACATCTTTCAATACTTTTCTGTGTTGTTTGTAATCTATGTACTATCCATTTTGTTAAACATGATATTTCCTGTCCAAGGTACATATAACTTTGCATTTTTTTAATATCAGTGTTGTTGTAGACGATTTTCTTTTTTGATGCAAATTAATTGAACATAACCTTAGTCTTTTTCAAATTTATTTTTAATCCCACATTAATGCTAGTTTCTGTCAAATCTTTTAGCATATTTTCTAATTCTCCAGGGCTATTACTGAAAATTAATATGTCATCAGCAAACTAGAGATGACCTAAATATTCCCCATTTATTCTAATCCCTTTGTTTTCCCAATCCAGCTTCTTGAAAATATTTTCTAAGACAGAAGTAAAATGCTTAGGCGAAATTGTGTCTCCTTGTCTTACTCCTCTTCCCAATTTGATCTTCGCTTTTACTTTGTCCAAATGGATGGTGGCTGTTGCTTTCTTGTAAATCTTCTTTACGATATTTATGTAAGGTTTGTCTATACCAATATCCTCCAGAGAATCAACTACTGCAGATGTGTAGACTGAATCAAATGCTTTTTCAGAATCAATAAAGGCAAGACAGAGACATAAATTATATTCTTTATGTTTTTCTATAAGTTCTCTTACTGTTTGAATATGATTCATTGAGCTAAATCCACTTCAGAATCCTGCTTGTTCTCTAGGTTGAGCTGAGTCCAGAGCTGATTCAAGTTTTGTCGTTAAAACTTTGGTGAAAATTTTATAAATTACTGACAGTAAGCTGATTGGACAGTAGTTTTTAATGTTTTCCTTCTCCCCTTCTTTGTAAAGTAGCACCATCACAGCAATATTCCAATCTTCTGGTATATCTGATTTCTGAGGACATTTCGAAAACGGTAAGGCTAGCATTTTTCCAAATCTTTCTCCTGGTTCTTTGATAAGATCAATTGTAATTCCATCTTTGCCAAGGCATTTACCCTTTTTTATACATCTAATGGCTCGTACAACTTTGACAATGTGTACTATTTCATTACTGATTTTGGTGATTGTTCCATCTGGCTTCTTCAGTGCAAAAATACTGTTTCTTCCAACACACAGTTTGCGCTTAGCTGATTTTAAACTTTTGTTATCTTCTACGACTTTCTTTACCAGATCACAGTAAAATTTTCTGATACCTTCTGTAACAGAAATTGTAGTAAATTTTTTTCTTACTGTTTTAAATAATTCTGCATATTCAATTCTTGATTTAGGGTAGTTTTTCTTCATTTTAAAATCTCTCCGTTTCTGAATAAATTTTCTTGTTTTTTCTGTTATTTTCTTTGTCTGCTTTATTGGTGCTTCACCAGCTATCATCCTTGCAATTTCTTGTAGAGTATTTCTTATTTTCTTGTTCACAACTGTAACATCTTGCTTTTCTTCTAAAATTGCTTGAAGTACTTGGAAACAATTTTTAAGTTCCAAATTAAATTCTTCTTTGTGTTTCTGGATACTTATAATATCGACTGATTTCTTTGAGTATTTCAAAAGCTTCATACTTTCCACTTTAGTATTTAAAGGCAGTTTTGCATCTAACCAACCTGTGATCGTTTCCTGTATTGAAGTTGTTAAAAACGCTGCAATCCTGAATAAGATGTTTTTTGTTTGTCAAGATGTTGGGTCATTCTAAAAATAAAGGTGCCTTTTGAAAAAAAAAAAATTTTTTTTCACTAAAAATGAAGTAAAAAAAACCTTTAAGAGGATTCTATACACCTTCAAACATAGAAACTGAATATCAGCAGCACACATTTAAAAAAATATTATTTACTACAATTAGAAACATAGACACATTTAATGAAAAGTGTCTCCTTTTGTTACCATATTTTAAATAATCTCCCCTTTTTGTCTTATGAAAGTAAAAAAGTATTTTTACAATTTTAACATTTTGATATGAATGGTCTTTCTCACTGCCACATAATTTTTTGTTTATGTAGGGTAAATGTACCAATAGTCGGCCACTTAACTGCTTTTATATATATAAATCTTAACGTAGAAAATTTAAAAAACGACACAACATTTTTAACAGTGATACATGTTAAAACATACGTTTCTTATTATGTTTCAGAAATTATTTTTAAAAAACACGGTAATAGTTTTTTTTTACACAAGGTTAAGTTCAAAAAGGGCAAGTTCTCCAATAGTCGGACACTTTAAATCTAATGTTCGGCCATCACTGCACCAAAAGTCGGCCACTTCAGAATTTTTTTCATTAAGTGAAAACTTCTTTAGGCACGTTGGGCATTTTTTGAGATGGGACAAAACCATTGAACTCGTGACACTGTTACTGTAACCGACATCTCTGTATATTTATATACAAAGGTGTATAGCGCATGTGGTATAGCGCCGTATGCTTGTCTGTGCACTATTGCACCGCGGTATAGTAAGCACAGAAAAATGTAAGCAGTATAGTAACGTAGAAAAATGTAAGCGGTATAGTAAGCGCAGAAAAATGTAAGCGGTATAATAAGTGTGTTAGGAAAATCACATGTCTCCAGAATGCTTGTTGGTCTTATTGACTCAAGCAACTCATTAACTTAAATACTTTTCTTAAAGTAATGTTGTAAAATGTAAGCAGTATAGTAAGCGCAGAAAAATGTAAGTGGTATAGTAACGCAGAAAAATGTAAGCGGTATAGTAAGTGCAGGAAGATAGTTTCTTAAAGTATTTCATAATGCTATCATTCATTAACACTCATACACTCTTAGCATTCTTCATATTTGACAATAAACATTAAAGTTCCATCTTTATTTAATGTAAAATACACTTTATAAATATATCTTACCTTTATAAATATATCGTTTTTACTTAACTTTTGCACTTTAATATTTCGATAATATTAAGCCATCTTTTGTGAATAAATACTTTTTAATAAGTTCAGCCTTAAAAACATAAATACAGAAACACGGACATATTTTTCACTTAACAAGAACCGCGATACACGGCATACATCGTAAGTTCATTTGAATAGTGCCTTGGCTACTCACCAGATGGCGGCACATGCTGTTCGATCCGATTGGAAGACCGGGCATCGAATCAACAAAGACACATGTATGCAAATTACGATAGATTGTTCTAGAAGTAGGTGTTTCTGGAAATTAACTGACTCTTCTATTAGTATAAATAGATGTAAAATCTTTATATCGGCATTATGATTATGTTTGGATTTGATCGTTATCAAGATAGCGACGATATCAGTTTAAGTATGTCGTTATGTCTACAAAATGTCTGGACTGTTCTAGGATCTTTAAGTAGTTGATGGCTATTTATTCGGATAGTGTAATTGTTAAATATGTGAAGCTTAATGCAATGATGGTGAAATATGTATACTGTGTCAAGTGAATCTATACTCCATTTTATCTACATTTTTTATCTGTTATACGTCTACATTGTGTTTAAAGATGATGTGTTGTTTGGAAGTTCTTAGACTGTGTTTATTACGATGCTGTTTGTCAAGACCTGTGAGTATTCTTCAATTACTAAAATAAACTATTTGTGCCTAAACGATTATTGTCTTCAATTAGAACTTTATACTTATACATTATACATCTTTATTTCTGAAACTCCTTATGAGACTATTTCCTTAAACCAGCTAAGCTTCTATCTACGTTAAATATGCTCTGCTTACTTCGATAATTACTACATATAGATAACAAAGCGGTATGCAAGCGGTATAGTAAGCGGTATAATAACACAGAAAAAATGTAAGTGGTATAGTAAGCACAGAAAAATGTAAGCGGCATAGTAACGCAGAAAAATGTAAGCGGTATAGTAAGCACAGAAAAATGTAAGTGGTATTGTTGAGAAATGGCACTTGGTTAAAGCCGATTTTCTCATAACACTTAATTTAAACAAGCAGATAACGCTAATGGTGCTTAGCTGGAATTGATGATTGTTTCATAATGTAAGGTAGACATAAAGTTGAATATTTGGTAAATGAAACAATAGAAAAATTAAAGATGTGTAACGATGTTTCTTCATAAAAATAGGCAAGAAAGTTTAATCCAGTCATATTTTATTTGAAGTAGATTTCAACAGACAAAATGAATAATACAGTCCAGTTTGATAATTCAACAGAAGGAACATTTAGATGATCTTGAATAATATTATAGTATAGCCAACAGACATTAACATAAACCACAAACTTAACTTAAATAAATCATACTTATCAAACACGAGTAAAGAGCTGCAACGTTATAGCGACACTTAATCCATTAAGACAAAACACACATTCCATCACTACGGCCTGAGCTAGACTGAAACTCGACCGCTTCCGTGAAGATCGAATACACAAAACCTGGTGCTGATTAAAGCGAAGTACGGCATATAAATACCTGGCCAACAGCTCACCTACCAATAACAATGAAGTTCTAGAACCGTCACGGAAGTGACGCGTGGCCCACGGCATGAATAATTATAGGAGTAGCAAATCAGAGAATAACTTCTCTGTCACCATCTATCGTAGAACCAGCGAACTCGCTAATCGAATATTCGATTCCAGGCTTAATCGAATATCGCCGTGTGTGTTGACTGGGAAAATGTAGCAGCGTGACGTTTAAATGTTTGTAAAGTAAATTGAAATTAAGAACTAGCGTAAAGTGAAATTTACTGTTTCTAATGAATAAAATAAAAGTAATAAATGAAGAATTAACGAAGTATGGGTAAGTTAAACATATATTAATTAATGAAATTACGTTTTTCATGATAAATATATACTGATGAAATACACTGTTTATGAAATTTATACTGTGATTTAATGAATGTAAATAAAGATAAAATATTTATGAAAGTTAATGAGTGCATGTGTTTAAAAGTGTATATGAGGCAGTGACTGAAACTATTAAATGGAGGCTTGTTTTTACAACAGGTATAGTAACACAGAAAAAATGTAGGCGGTATAGTAAACGATGTAGTAAGCACAGAAAAATGTAAGTGGTATAGTAAGTGCAGAAAAATGTAAGCGGTATAGTAACGCAGAAAAATGTAAATGGTATAGTAAGCGATATAGTAAATGCAGAAAAATGTAAGCGGTATAGTAACACAGAGAAATGTAAGCGGTATAGTAACGCAGAAAAATGTAAACGGTATAGTAAGCGATATAGTAAATGCAGAAAAATGTAAGCGGTATAGTAAACACAGAAAAATGTAAATGGTATAGTAAGCGATATAGTAAATGCAGAAAAATGTAAGCGGTATAGTAAGCACAGAAAAATGTAAACGATATAATAAGCGGTGTAGTAATGCAGAAAATGTAAGCGATATAATAAGCGGTGTAGTAATGCAGAAAATGTAAGCGATATAATAAGCGGTGTAGTAACGCAGAAAATGTAAGTGGTATATTAATGTAGAAAAATGTAAGCAGTATAGTAAGCACAGAAAAATGTAAGTGGTATAGTAAGCAGTATAGAAGCGGTATAGTAAGCGGAGAAAAATGTAAGCAGTATAGTAACACAGAAAAAATGTAAGCGGTATAGTAAACGCAGGAAAATGTAAGTGGTATAGTAAGCGGTATAGTAAATGCAAAAAAACGTAAGTGGTATAGTAAGCACAGAAAAATGTAAGCGGTATAGTAAGTGGTATAGTAAGCATAGAAAAATGTAAGCGGTATAGTAAGTGGTATAGTAAGCACAGAAAAATGTAAGCTGTATAGTAATGCAGAAACATGTAAGTGGTATAGTAAGCGCAGAAAAATGTAAGCAGTATAGTAATGCAGGAAAATGTAAACGATATAGTAAATGCAGAAAAATGTAAGCGGTATAGTAAGCGCAGAAAAATGTAAGCAATATAATAAGCGATATAGTAAGCGGTGTAGTAACGCAGAAAATGTAAACGATATAATAAGCGGTGTAGTAACGCAGAAAATGTAAGCGATATAATAAGCGGTGTAGTAACACAGAAAATGTAAGCGGTATAGTAAGGGGTATAGTAAATGCAGAAAAATGTAAGCAGTATAGTAACGCAGAAAAATGTAAGCAGTATAGTAAGCGGTATAATAATGCAGAAAAATGTAAGTGGTATTGTTGTAAAAACAAGCCTCCATTTGATAGTTTCAGTCTTACTGTCTCATATACACTTTTAAACACATGCACTCATTAACTTTCATCCATTTTTTATCTTTATTTACATTCATTAAATCACAGTATAAATTTCATAAACAATGTATTTCATCAGTATATATTTATCATGCAAAACGTAATTTCATTAATTAATATATGTTTAACTTACCCATACTTCGTTAATTTTTCATTTATTACTTTTATTTTATTCATTAGAAACAGTAAATTTCACTTTACAATAGTTTTTAACTTCAATTTACTTTACAAACATTTAAACGTCACGCTGCTGCTTTTTCCCAGTCAACACACACGGCGATATTCGACTAAGCCTGGAATCGAATATTCGATTAGCGAGTTCGCTGATTCTACGATAGATGGCGACAGAGAAGTTATTCTCTGATTTGCTACTCCAATAATTATTCATGCTGTAGGTCACGCGTCACTTCCGTGACGGTTCTAGAACTTCATTGTCATTGGTAGGTGAGCTGTTGGCCAGGTATTTATACGCGGTACTTCGCTTTAATCAGCACCAGGTTTTTGTGTATTCGATCTTCACGGAAGCAGTCGAGTTTCAGTCTAGCTCAGGCCGTAGTGATGGAATGTGTGTTTTGTCTTAATGGATTAAGTGTTGCTATAACATTGCAGCTCTTTACTCATGTTCGATAAGTATGATTTATTTAAGTTAAGTTTGTGGTTTATGTTAATATCTGTTGGCTATACTATAATATTATTCAAGATCATCTAAATGTTCCTTCTGTTGAATTATCAAACTGGACTGTATTATTCCTTTCGTCCGTTGAAATCTACTTCAAATAAAATATGACTGGATTAAACTTTCTTGCCTATTTTTATGAAGAAACATCGTTACACATCTTTAATTTTTCTATTGTTTCATTTACCAAATATTCAACTACATGTCTACCTTACATTATGAGACAATCATCAATTCCAGCTAAGCACCATTAGCGTTATCTGCTTCTTTAAATTAAGTGTTATGAGAAAATCGGCTTTAACCAAGTGCCATTTCTCAACAGGTATAGTGTAGCGGTATAGTGCGACTGAAGTCTAGTTCCCGAAATTTTTGTATGTAAAATAATATGCATTATTTTTCATGTACAATAGCGCATTAAATGAAAATTGTAATATAATTTTTGTAGTAGTAGTTTATAATAATGAATAAAAAACACTTCATTTGAAAGTATTTCCTGCACAATAAAACATTTCCTGATGATTCAAAAAATACACATGTAATTGTTCAAGTTTTCACTTCTGTCGGCATTCCCGGAGTACCATTGTTTTTTTTGTGCCTGAAAAAATGACTAACAAATTTGACTAAATTTTGCATTCTACCATTTTCGGTTATAAGAAGATGATTGAGCTATCTCACATGATCGAGAAAATTCAATTAGTGGGTTATTTAGGGTCACTGCGGGTAAAGCTAATTTTATTTTATCTGCTAAATGTCTTTAACGATTCTGACTAAGTTTTGTATCTTACATTTTTGGGATACAAGAAGACCATTGGACTGGGTCGCATGTTCAAGAAAATTTCATTAGTGGGTCATATGGGGGTCACTATGGGTCAAATAAATTTTATCTAAAAAACGGCTTTAACGATTTTGACTAAATTTTGTATCCTACCGTTTTGGGGTACGAAAAGACCAATGGAATGGGTCAGAGGTTTGATAAAATTTGATTAGTGGGTCATTTCGGGGTCACTACAGGTGAATGCATTGCAATGTGAATGAAGGTTGAGACAGTTGTTGAACAGTTGACAGTTAACGAAGTTGCAATATTGGCAATGTTTCGCCAACTTCGCTAAGTTTGGTGAAAGTTTTGTGACATTGGCGAGATTTAGCATAAAGTCGACTACCAAGATTACTAGTGCCAAAGCACATGCTTACCGTCAAATGTAAGAATGTGTCAAATTTCGAATTTTCGCAAAATTATGGCGACATTTGGCGAACAGATTGGTTTTCAGAATCTGAAGGAATTTTCTAGAAATTCCCACTAACAGCGAGGATAAATTATTCAACCAATCAGGGTCCATAGAACGTTCTCAAAAACAGAATTTAACCAATCAGGGTACATAGAACTGATTGTTATATGTTGTATGGAGAATTTATTGTTATATCGTGTTGAAAACAAAGATAAATTTAACGAGCATAGCTCGGTCTTCCCAGATGGTTGTAAGAAAAAGTAAAACTTTTTTAACAGTGCCATGTAAAAATGCATACTTTTGGAAATTCTTCTGGGAATCTCAAATTATTTCTCATTAGTGTTATTTTTCAAAGTAACGTCAATCTAAATCATCAATCATAAACATTTTCTTTTAAAATTTTGATATTATCTCATAAATGATTACTTTATGAGTGTTAAACTACGAGAAATTAATAACACAATACCTCTTTACATTTCAACCAAATTAATTTGCTGTGTAATGTAAATCTTAATGTGGCAGTTCAATTAACAGTGACACATGTAGAAAACTTCATTATTTTATTTTATTTTATTATTTAAGTTTAATAGAGGCTGCGAAAAGGATTCTAATTCCGAGTACTTAGCCTCTTATCAATAGAGCGGCTAACTATTGGATAAAACAATCAGGTAACAAGTTTTTCTTTTATCAAAACCAATGGCTTTGCACGCATGATTAAATTATGGAAAGTGGTATTTGTGTACCAATTAACATTAGGAGAAATTATACTTTTTCAAATAATTTAAATATTACCGAATTAAGTCACAATTTGAATAAACATCATTTTTGTACCGCATTAGGTGAATGTGAGACTTGAAATAATGCGAAAATCGTCATTGCAACGCATTTTAATCTACATTCTTCCAAGAAAACAGATACAATGCAGTCTATTTGGAAACTCTGTATATAAGCTATCGTTTAGTGGAAATTTTTTAAAAATCAGTTCAGTAGTTTCAGAATTTATTTTCTAGAAAAATCCAGCTTTTCTTTTTACAATATTAATTTTCTATACCGCTTACATTTTTCTGCGTTACTATAATGCTTTCTATACGCTTACATTTTTCTGCGTTTACTATACCACTTACTATACCAATTACATTTTTCTGCGTTTACTATACCGCTTACATTTTTTCTGTATTACTATACCGCTTACATTTTCTGCGTTACTACACCGCTTACTATACCCCTTAAATTTTTCTGTGCTTACTATACCGCTTACATTTTTCTGCGCTTACTATACCGCTTACATTTTTCTGAGTTTGCTATATCGCTTACTATACCATTTACATTTTTCTGCATTACTATACTGCTTACATTTTTCTGCGTTACTATACTGCTTACATTTTTCTGTGCTTACTATACCACTTACTATACTGCTTATATTTTTCTGCGCTTACTATACCGCTTACATTTTTCTGCGTTTACTATACCGCTTACATTTTTCTGCATTTACTATACCGCTTACATTTTTTCTGTGTTATTATACCACTTACATTTTTCTCTGCTTACTATACTGCTTACATTTTTCTGCATTACTATACTGCTTACATTTTTCTGCGCTTACTATACAGCTTACATATTTCTGCGTTTACTATACCGCTTACATTTTTTCTGTGTTACTATACCACTTACATTTTTCTCTGCTTACTATACCGCTTAAATTTCTCTGCGTTACTATACCGCTTACATATTTCTGTGCTTACTATACCGCTTACATTTTTCTGTGCTTACTATACCGCTTACTATACCACTTACATTTTTTTGCATTTACTATACCGCTTACATTTTTCTGTGTTTACTATACCGCTTACTATACCACTTACATTTTTTTGCGTTTACTATACCACTTACATTTTTTCTGTGTTACTATACTGCTTACATTTTTCTGCACTTACTATACTGCTTACATTTTTCTGTGCTTACTATACTGCTGTGCAATAGCGCACAGACAAGCATGCGGCGCTATACTGCTTGCGCTATACACCTCTGTATATAAATATACAGATGTGTCGTAACAGTGACGGTAACAGTGTCGGTTACAGTAACAGTGTCACGAGTTCAATGGTTTTTTCTCATCTGAAAAAATTTTCTGCTCAAGACATTCATCTCAAAATTCATCTCAAGACATTTTTCTGTGTTACTATACCGCTTATATTTTTCTGTGCTTACTATACCGCTTACATTTTTCTGCACTTACTATACCGCTTACATTTTTCTGCGTTTACCATACCGCTTACTATACCACTTACATTTTACTGCACTTACTATACTGCTTACATTTTTCTGTGCTTACTATACCGCAGTGCAATAGCGCACAGACAAGCGTGCGACGCTATACACCTCTGTATATAAATATACAGAGGTGTCGGTAACAATGTCGGTTACAGTAACAGTGTCACGAGTTCAAAGGTTTTTTCCTATCTAAAAAAATGCCCAACGTGCCTAAAGAAGTTTTCACTTCAATAAACTCAAAAAAGTATAATAAGTTAAGTATTCAGTATTCAGCTCCTGGTGGCCGACTATTCGACATATAACCAAAATTAATACCCAATGGTCGGCCACATTAAAATTAATTAAAAGCAACAAATGTATTTACTTTTTATACTCAAAAACATTAGTTTATTTACCCTGCTAATATTCTAGTCTGATAATTTTAGAAAAAAATAAAAAATAAATTAATACTTGCCTTTTAAAAAAATTGTCGTCTGTTAACATAAAAATAGGGAAAATGGCGATTTAACCTCTATCTTGAAAAAAAATGGCAGATTACAAATGCAATAAAAATACCCACAATTCTTTGGTGATAGTTTATGACTTATGAAAGATGGCTGCATACAACCAAATTGTAATATTTCATTTAGAACCAAAAATAAGCTATGCATAAGGCATTTTATCTCAATGTGGCCGACTATTGGTACATTTACCCTATATATTTTCTCCCACAATGGACACATTATGTCGCCTGTGTTACCTTTTTAGTATTCTCACAACATAAAACTTTACATAATTAAGTAAAAAGTATAGCAATATAATTAAATCTCAGTCATACTTATTTATATATATTAGTCATTGCATATTTAACCCTCCGATTCTTAAGAAAGTTTTTTCTTTTTGTTAGGTCAAAAAAAATGTCAGTAACACAGGGGACACCAAAATAACAAAGTGCACACATGTTTAGCACTAAGAATGCAAAAATTGTAGAAATATGCTTATATATTAATTAGAAATTTATTTCTCATATTTTCAAATGTGAACTGAGACAGTAGCTACAACATAAAATTGGTTGTTTGTAGTAAAAGAAACATGAGGATATTTTCCACCTTCTTAGAAAAAACTAATTTGAAAAATAATACAATCTGCATATTTTGTGAGTTAAAATAACATACAAAACTTTACATGTAAGTTTTAGCCACACAATTGCCTAAAAAAATAAATTAAGCCCCTGTGTTACTTCATTGTCTCTTGCGTTACCAACATCATGGTAACACAGGGGACAAAATGAAATAAAAAATTATCTTTGTAATTATATTTTTATAGAAACAATGCCAAAGTCATATGAATGTTTTCTGTTAACTGAGATGTACAATTTAAACCGAAATTAATTAAAAAATATATATATTATTAATGTAAATTGATGGTAACATAGGGGACACATAAAAAACACACCTACCTTCAAAAATCACTTTAGCTCAGATTATATTTTTCAAAATTTAACATATGAAATAACGGCTACTTAAGATAAATGATAGCTCTAAAAGAGCATGACAGACTGTTGTTAAAAACATTTAGGTTACAAATTCTTGTTATAATATTAAGAACAAAGTAGAAGTAACACAGGCGACAAATATTAGAGGACACAAGAATTTTTCTTATAAAATGAAAACATATCTAAAAATTTATATTTAAAGTATGTAGATATATATAGGATATAAGACTACAGAGACTTAAAAAATATAATCAGACATAGCTTTTAAAATATATATGGTGAAAAAAATGATGCTTTGAAAATCATAAGTTGCTCATGGGACATGGCTTTTATAGGATACAACTTTAAGTAAAGCTATTTAAAAAGTAATAAATGCAATTTATCGAAAATTTCAGAATTGCATTAAAGAAAAATATTTCTGAAATATCTTTTCAAGTATTTGAATTTAATTTTGGAACAAAATTGTAGGAAATATAACCTTACAAAATGTCGGACCTCAAAAGTGTGCTTCATTTTTGGAATGACCCTGTCGATTTCACTTGTTGAGCCATTTGCACTATGCCATGTCTATTAGGTAGCTTTCAATACTAAAAAGTATAAAGCTACCTATTGCAGCCGTTCGGAGGAAAGCAGTTCCGGAAAATTTCGATATATTTTCACCGATCATGACACCCAGACCCCAAAACCACCCTCCGTTCAAATGTTGATTTATATATATAGATATATCCATATATATATATATATATATATATATATATATATATATATATATATATCTGACCTATGTCATACGATAATGCTCGTATTTTTAAATCGATTTTGATGAAACTAATTGTGTGTATTAAGCTCACCAATGTCTCGACCGAGTTCGTTGGCCAGCTTGGTCCGCCATTTTGTTTCAAGATGGCGGCCATTTAAAAATTTAAAACTAAAATAAATATACAAAAAAATCAAAAATTCAAATTTATTTTTCAATTACGTGTTAGGCCTTGATACAAGGATTCCAGAGCATTTTTTGGTTTACCTCTATCTTAAAAAATGGCTGAGATAGAGCAGTTTGAAATTTTAGGGTGACTGACATTTTGAAACAAAACAGCACATTAACGCGATTACTCGTAAATTATTTTCTTTCATTGTTGTAATAATTTTCCCAATCATACGCATAAAACTATATATTCATATCCGTTGGCACCAAAATTGGCAACATTTGGCAAAATATCGCCAAATTTGGCGACCAAAATAAGTCTTCATAAATGAAGCCAATTTGGCTATTGCTCAATAATTTGGCAAATTTCTTATTTAAATTCAGTATTAACGAATCTTTTGTAAACATTTCTTTGCATTTTAACTTGCTGTTTTCGTGTAACATTAGCTAAAATTTTAAAACGAAGATATAGGAAAGCTACCTTTTCCTCCCGGTACAGGCCGGAAGGACTTTTTTCTTTGTGGCTTTCTCTTGAAAAATGAATTCATGATATACATATGTTCACATTGCGCAAACTCAATCAATATGTTTATTCTTTCATTACGCATCCCATATCCATGATTACCTACTGAGAACTCACCTGATGTGTATGCATACCAGGAGAAATAGAGAAAATACACTATCATAAAAATTAATAGAAATACAGTAGACTCTCAAATCCACAAACACCTAAAATCCACACATAATTTCAGATGTAAACAATGAAACTTACAGGTAAAATTAAGTAAAAAATTCAAGTTTTTTTATTTTTATATCATTCTGCATACTTTTAAATATGTAATTCACGTTAATAGGATTGATCTCATGTTTTGTCATGAAAGAAGTATAAATTTATTTCTGAAAAAATTCAAGATAGCGCTGATATCAATGGAAATTGCGATCTTTTTACCAAACACATTTATGTATTAAGCAAGCTTTTTTTTGTTATTAAATATGGCTAAACACGATATAGAACTTTTTTGTTTTAAAATTTTGATCAGAATTTTTAGTGCACCTTCATGAGGCAAGTTTCATCGAAGAATTAAAGAAAAAATTCTCATTATTTTGCATATTTAATTATGCATTATTAACTTTTTACTTGAACTTTAATCTTACTACTTTAAATTTTTTTTAATTTTCTGAATTTTTATTATTTATCTTTATAGTGAACATTTATTATAATTTCGAGTGCATTTCTAAATTCAAATTAATATTTAAAAAAATGTAAACAAATCAGTGACCAGAAATCTGCAAAATTCTAAAATCTGCACAACCTCTGGTCTTAAGCTATGTGGATTTAAGGGAGTCTACTGTAATTAAATTACTTTTCTATTTAAATTTTTTGATACAATGAATTATTCTAAATATTAACCTGTGTTCTCTGATCTTTTAATGTGTAAATATTTCTCCCTGAACAGAAAAAAGATAATCTGTATTATAAAAAGTGGGGAGGAAGGGGAGATTTTTTGCATTTTGATAACTTCTGCTTTTTTTTTAATTTTTATTTTATAATTATCTAAATCAGGGGAAGAGGGTTTGTAGAAGATTATTTATTATTATTATTATTATAAAATAACAAATAGGACAAAAGATTAAATGAAAATAGAGAGATAAACTTTGTGTGCTGGCAGAGTAAAGAATGGCAAAGAATAAATTTCATGTGGGAGACGAGGGGTTTAGATGATTTACTACTTACTGTATTTCAAAGTAAAAAGTAGTACAGAAAAATTATAAATAATTGTAATAGATGTAATTTTTTTTTTAATAATTTAATAAGTTTTTTAATGTGTAACTAATTTTTCTTCCATACTTTAAAATAATTAAAATAAATTAATATTTTTAATGATTTTAAATTTAATACCTTTTTAATTAAAAAAATACTTTAACGCTTTAAGCTCTAATGATTATTTGCTGGGAGAGGAAGCAGAGGAATTTTCAGAAGGGGGAAGGGTAATATAGAAGATTGATTATTTATTTATTTACTATCTATATTATAAAGGACAAACTTGTCAGTAACGCTGACGTCATTTTGTGAATGACAACACTTGATAATAAAAGTTCGGTTTTGTGATTTTTGCTACAGCAATTTTTTTTTATTTCAAAACATCGCATATTTAAAATTTTTACACCGTTATATAGGGGAAAAAATCTACTTTCAGATGCAATTTTTTAAAATACTGTATTGCAGTTTGCTTATTTATTACAGCATTTAAATTAAATTTTAAGCATGATTTTCTTTTAAATCTATCTATCACTTGCAGACGATTACAAAATATTTCTCTGTTTACACTTTAAACAGAGTTTCCCCCAGGTTTAAAAAAGGGCAGGGTGCTTCTGGTAAAAAAGGGTACTTTTTTATTCTTAAGGGTACTTTTTGGATTCTTGAGGGCACTTTTTAGATTCTTAAGGGCACTTTTTTTAATTGTTAAAGATATTCTTTTGGCTTAAAAAGCCACTTTTGATATTTAAAGTCAGTGCACTATTTTTAAGACAAAATTCAGTCGGTTTTTTCTATGAAAACAAATTTTTTAATGCAAAAAGGAGAGAGGGCACTTTTTTTACTGAGGGGCAAGAAGGGTGCTAATTATTTTACTGGAAGGTGCAAGAAGGGTGCTATTTTGTAAACCAAAGGGTAGGCAGGGTGCAGCACCCTACTGAAACTTTCTGGGGGAAACTCTGCTTTAAACAATATAAAAAGTTCAGCATTTGTTTCCAGCTAATATTCCATACGGAATTAAAAATTCATTTAGCAATAAATAAAATAGTATAAATAAAACACAAATTTAACAAAGGTGTAATTGAAATAAGAACTTAAAACTGCTGAAATTATCAGAATAGGGAAAACTGCTGTGTAGATAATGAAATTTTTAGAGATTTCTACTGTTATTAACTTCTGGCTCGAGGCCAATACAAAATTACCGCTTTTAATAAATTCCAAAATTTTAGTTGAACATATAATTGATATATTTCATAAAAAAATTCTCTTTTATGTTGTTAGGTGGCACTCTAAAAAATATTAAATGTAAAAAATCTATTAGAGTTTTCAATTAAAAAAAAAATGGTTTTCAAATATATTCTCTATAATGGGAAGTGTATGTGAACACATACACACTAGTTACAATAAAATTGAAAAACAAATACATATATAATATTAGATTTTAAACTTGGTAGAGCATAAGGTGAGGAGATGAACATTTCAGGGGGGATTTGGAGGTTTGATTACTTACTATAAAATAGCAGCCTAACTACAAAGATAGGACAGAAAATTTTCCAAATAATTTTAATAAATTTATATTTTTTTCATTTAATAATTTTTTTGTACCTTTTAATGTAACAATATCAATATAATTTTTACAGTTTAAATTTAATAATTGAAATAAATTTATACTTAAATAAAAATATAATTAAAATTTATAATTGTTCACAAAAATCATAAAATTTAAACTTTTTAACAATTTTAAATTTAATAAAATTTATTAACTCTTTAAGCTCTAATGATCAAATGCCAGGAGAAGCAGAAATAAAATTTCTGGCGGGTGGAGAGTTGCAGAAGATGCATTATTTATCTATTATTACTATAAAATAACAAATAGAACAGAAGATTTAAAAAACAAATACGTGTATTCATTTTAAACATTGCGTGCAGGTGAAGCAAGGGTGGGTAAATTGCAATTTCGGAAGGTGGTAAATTTAGATAAAGTCTTCAAAAAAAAAAAAAAAAATACACTATAAAACTTGAAAAAAAAAAAAAAAAAAAAAAACACTTCTGTTTGTTACTTTGCTGTAATAATAAATAATCCCTCTAAATTTCACCTTATATTTCAATTTCTCCCTCTTCCAATCACATACAAAGTTTATAATCTTGAAAACTTTTCTTTTTATTTAGCAATATTAGTTGTATCAATAAATCAATCATCGAAATTCCCCCCTTAAATTTCTGCTCCAAATTTTGTTACCCTTCCATGCACACACCACCATCACTTCACATACACAAAGCTCAATTTGTAAGTATTTTCTTAATGTTTTTTGGTAGGCTTATATTTTCATACATAACTTTTGAGTGGCTGAAT
Organism: Maratus michaelseni; assembly: GCA_963931845.1. Lineage (NCBI taxonomy): Eukaryota > Metazoa > Arthropoda > Arachnida > Araneae > Salticidae > Maratus > Maratus michaelseni. The sequence goes on along the minus strand of OZ007595.1, from coordinate 323,028,268 downwards.
GGTTACTAAGAGTATATTAAGGAACTTAATATGTTCCTTTTTGAAAATTATCTTTGTATCACTTTCATTTTTCTTTTCTAAAAAACATCGATTATTTGGATTAGAAAATTCTGCCTGTATGATTATTTCGATATTTAAAGCAACATAGCTCAATACTTAGAATATTTTAATATGTAATTCTAATCGAACACGATAAAATTAATTTAAAATACATTAAAAATTGGACAACTTAGAACCAATTTTTTTTTAATATTTTGTCGCATTTGTTATTTTATTATAAAAATAAATAAATAATCAATTTTCTATAATACCCCTCTTGAAATTACTATTGTCTCCTCTAGCAAATAATAATCATTACAGCTTAAATAGTTAAATTATTTATTTAATTAAAAAGTTATTAAATCATTAAAAGGATTAAATATTTTAAATTGTTTAAAATTATTAAAAAATATTGTTAAATTAAAAAATATATCTTAAATTACAATTTTTTTTTTTTTTTTTTTTTTTTTTTTTTGCATTTCTTACATTTTATTACTAAATTTCGGCCCTACTTGTTATTTTGTAGTTCCAGTAACTAATCATAACCAATCCCATCTAAATTCCCACCCCCACCTGAAATTTACCCTTCCCTATCCTTTGTTCCACCAGCATACAAGATTTTTATATGTATTTTGTGTTTAATCTTTAGTCCTATATGTCATTTTTTCAGAGGTGGATTAACCACCTACCGGGCCCATAGGCTTAACACATTGGGGGCCCACCTCTTGCTCTATATATACATTGACATACAATATATATATATACATACAAACATACATACGCACACACACACACACATATACATACATAATTTTTTAGGACAAAAAAAAGTCACAAATTTTGCGCTGGGCCTTTAGTTTGTCGGGCCCCCAGGCTTCAGCCTACTCAGCCTTTTTGGTAATCCACCTCTGCATTTTTTAGTAAAAATAGATAAATAAGATTTATTGAACTGCTCCCCCCCACCACCCCCACCCTGATTTCGATGATTTTTAAAAGAGCAGCAGAAGTCTCTTAAAATGCACAAAATGCTCTTATCTGCCCCGCATTAGATAATGGAGACTGTCTTTTTTTTCTACTCGGGAAGGGGGGGGGGGGGGTATTATGCATTAAAAGATCAAACAACGTAGGTGAATATTTTGAATTAAGTGATTGGATAAAATAATCCATATAGAAAACTAATTTAATGTATTTTTAATTTTTATTAGTTTTTATGATACCATAGTTTCTCTAATTCTCTTGGTAAGCAAGTGGCAAAAGCATAAATCCCTTTTGCCAACCAAACACTAGCCTCTGATGGTTTTTGACAATCCATGCATTTTCATTACACATCTGTTCCCTAAACTTTTCTAAAATACGCCATTCTAGAAGAAATCATGCTGAGATGGGTTGCAATATGAAATTTCATCCTCAATAACAAGAATACAAGCAAAATAGCAGGATTATCAGAAACTAGTTCCCAAAAATTGGCGACTTTTTCCATCTTTTAACCAATTAAACAAAAAAAGGCTATGATGTTTTACACTCATGCACATTTTTTCTTTTAAATCGGTTCTTAGAAGGAAAAAAGTCACCAAAGTTTGAGGATTTTTTCCTTTAATATTAACCTGGCAATTATACTTGTAATTAAGTTATTGGTTTGGAGTGGACTTGGCAAAATACACCAATAAAAAATGTCAAACAATTGTTCCCTCAAAAATATCCATGTCTACATCATAGCCAAAATAATGAGAATTTAAATGAGAGTACATTAAATTTACCTTATGTGTACATCAATGCTTATTTAGTCAACAATGCCACAAAATCCAGAATCTGAAAAGAAACAAAATGAATCAATTCTCATGGAAAGCAATTAAATAATCATGATCTCAAAATCGTACCTTTCAGTTAGCAAATTCTTAATTATTACAAACTTTTAAACAACGTTGTATTATACAGTATTACGCATCATATTTTACTTCAATGTGACGATCCCACACAACACGCTATCTTCAATTGGTAGGTTTATACAGCTTATTGTGCTCTCTGTACCTTTTTGTATATAATTATTTAGAATCTTGAATCCATTTTTTAAATTGTTTCTCTATGGTTGGAAATACATTTGTCTATACAGTCACCCTCCATTACTTGTGCAGGGTGTTCTAAACATCTCATGAGTAAAAACTTATGCTCAAGTACGGAAATACTCAAGGTCAGTCTGCACTTTCCTAGATGCTACACCTACTGACAACATCAGTTCATTCTACAATATTTCTTGAAGAGAGGACTTAAAAATTTTCAACTGGGGTGCTCACAACACCCCGCGAGTAATCACTGAATACATTTTATTTAAATAAAAAAAATTAAGATAACATATATTAACGTTTTCTTTTACTTTTATGATGGAAACAATTCTATTTATGAATAACTTTGGGTATTTTAAATTTATTTTGAGCATTTTACAGTGATTTTTCGCCTTTTTTCTACAAAATGTCAAAATCTCCATGGGGAAATAGAGCAAAAGCGTTTGCTGAATCTTTTGGGCAATTGTTTCATCAGACAACAAGTACAGCTGATAACCTTCTGGAGGATGATAAACATTTTGTAGAATGTTCTGATCACAACTAAAAATTAGAAACGACAATCTGAAGAAATATTTATCCCGAAATACAGATGGTCTCTCCATATTACTTCAGAATGGATAAAATCATGAAATGGTACAAGAAAATAGGTCAGTGGCGTACCCAGGATTTTATTTCAAGGCGGGAGGGGGTCTGACTTAAATTTCCATAATGTTCTGAATATTACGAAACACATTGAATTGTGTTGTAAACAACAATAATTTTTGACAATAAGAACATAGCCAGAGGGGGAAAAGGTGGAGGGGGGGGGGGGGGGGGGGGCAGGTGTGATTCTGTTCCAAATTTTCTGACAATTTAAGGCATGAGGTTTCAAAAATTTTAAAAAATCGGTCATCAGTCTGAAAATTTGGTCTTACAAATATATCGCTATTTTTGACAAATAGCTGCCAAAAAATTAATTTCGTCAATCGTTCGCAGATAAAAATCTCTAATTTCATTAAAGGATTGTGCAAAAACCGCAGATAAAATGCGAATTTCCTCAAAGGGCTGTGGATAAAATTTGAAATTTGTCAAAGAGCCAAGAAAAATTGCAAAAAAAAGGTCAAATTTTGTCAAATGATCATGAAAAATAGGTCAAATTCTGACAAATGATCGTGGAGAAATGCAAATTTCATCAAATGATCGCGGAAAAAACCCAAATTTCATTGAATTATCATGGAGGAAACTCTAATTTCGTCAAATCATCGTGGAGGAAACTCGAATTTCGTCTAATGACCGCAGAAAAAACGCTAATTTCTTCGAAGGGCTGCAGAAAAAGCACGAATTTCTTCAAAAAGCCATGGAAAATAGCCGAATTTCGAGAAAGGATCGCGAAAAAAAATACATACTTCAAGAAAGTCCTGAAAAAAATCCCGAATTTTGTCAAAGGCCGAAAGTAAAAACACGAATTTCGCTAAAAAGACGTTGAAAAAATGCAAATTTGGACAAAGGATCGCAAAAGAAAGGTAAATTTTTATCTAATGATCACGGAGGAAATGCGAATTTCGGCAAATGATTGCGGAGGAAACGTGAATTTCGACAATGATCGCAGAGGAAACACGAATTTCGGCGAAGGGTTGCATAAAAAGCACAAATTTCTTCAAAAAGCCATGTAAAATAGGCAAATTTCGAGAAAGGATCACGAAAAAAAATACATACTTCGTCAAAGGCTCGGAAAAAATCGTGAAATTCATCAAAGGGCCAAAGTAAAAACACGAATTTCATAAAAAAGATGCAGAAAAAAATGGAATTTCAACAAAGGACCGTGAAAAAAAAAATATGAAAAAATACGAACTTCATCAAAAAGACGTGGAAAAAAACGTAAATTTAGACAAAGGATCGCGGAAAAAAAGGTAAAATTTCATCTAATGATCTCGGAGGCAACGTGAATTTTGGCAAATGATCCCGGAGGAAATGCGAATTTCGTCGAATGACTGCGGAGAAAATACTAATTTCGTCAAAAGGCTGCAAAAAAGAAATGCGAATTTCAACAAAGGATCGCGAAAAAACTATGTATTCCATCAAAGGGCCGGAGAAAAAACGTGACTTTCGTCAGAGGTTCTCAAAAAACACAAATTTTGTCAAAGAGCTGCAGAATAACCGCAAATTTTGTCTGAGGCCCATGGTAAAAAGGCAAATTTGGTCAAACAGACGTGGAAAACGCAAATTCCGACAAAGTATAGCAAAAAAATGTGAATTTTGCCAAAAAGCCGCTCCAAAACACACATTTCAACAAAAGATCACGGAGAAATACAAATTTTGTCAAAAAGTGGCAGATAAAATGCAAATTTTGACAAAGGCTCACAAAAAAAATCACGTTATCCATAGACGGTCACGGAAAAATGTGAATTTCATCAAAGAATCGTAAAAAACGCGAATTTCATCAAAGGGTCACGGAAAAAATACAAATTTTGACAAAGGATTTTTTAAAAAAAACACGTTTTCCATCAAAGAGCCACAAAAAGAACGAATTTCATCAAAGCATTGCAAGAAAACATGAATTTTTTTCAAAGGGCCGTGGAAAAAATGCAAATTTGTCAAAGGGCCGTGGGTAAAAGTGAATTTCATCAAAGGATAGCAGAAAAATGCAAATTTTGTTAAAAGGCCATGATAAAAACCTGAATTTTATCAAAGGGTGCTGAAAAAAAAAACACAGCGGTGTTTTTAAAAAACAGCACACATACAAACATCTATGTTTATAGGTATAGTTTTTAAACTGAAATAATATACTGAACTAACTTTTTAAAAATCTGATTAACAAAATCCGGTTAAAAGGCCCTTCCAAAACCGAAAATCAATAATGAATGACAAATCTTACTTGACATTGCCATTCACAAAAAAACTTCTGTATATATCATATATCAGCATTTGCTGATTTGGGGAAATTGTTTTAAAATGATCAATTTAACATTAAGTGTTGCACACACTGAGCAAGATACATAGAGCTAAAATTTAAGGAATGTGTTGTAGATTCTTAAACTAGATCCCGTTTGAAAAAGAGAATATATGTTTTCTAAAGGGAAAGGAAACTATCATTTAGTCATTATCTACAAAATGTTGGCCTATTGTACATGTAAAAACGGACATATGGGACATATGGATATATCACACCCATTATTGTATGCATACCAATATTATACGTCCTGCATTACGCTATATATAAAACTTTCTTAGAATGCTAAAAAACATTTACCACAAACATATGACATGTTGGTGCTTATGAAGATTTCCTGATCTTAGACCACTCTTTTAAGTTTCCCAAATTTTTATTTCTCAATTTCTTTTCAACAAAAACACCCATACAATATATTTTTGTAGAATTCATACAACTGTTTATGAGCTGTGTATATATATATATACAAATTGATCTAAGAAGTAAGAAATAAAATCTGTCCTTCTTTTCTCATTTTACTCGACCATTTCGGCAGGGGAAAGAGGCTTAATGCCTTAAACCTCCCCCACACATTTCGGTATGGCATGGAGATGTGTCTGAAAAATGAAAGTTAATAAGCAATTTTTACAGTCAACTCTTCTGTACCTGATTTCCGATTTAGCCGAAATCGACTTGAGATTAGCCATGGTGTTATTCTGCAGAAACATACTTCCGCATTGACAATCTTTGCGCGGCCTGTGGGAGAGATTAAAAAACTCTTTAAATTAAACTGCTTCTAAAATTGTCACTAAACTTACTCACAGTAAGGGGTGCCATTTCAGAACTTTCTTGGGGGGGGGGCAAAGTTTTTTTAAGGTAGTGGCATAGCCAAGGGTGGAGTTCGGGGGGGGGGGGGCTGCACCCCCCCACACACACACACCTCTCCGAACGAGAAAAGTTTACTGAATCATATATACAGAGACAGAAATACTTCTAATACGGAATCCAAAGTGACCTCTGAAAAATTCCGTTTTAGACAGGTTTTCGTCTTAGCAATAGAATTTTAAAATATTATGAAAGCTTTCAGTTATAGACAGGTACAGTTTTTTTTTTCAGGTATTCCTTAAGATTGTTAAAACCTCCTTTCTATAAAGCACTTCTGAAGAGCATAGGTGTATTACAGTGAAACGTGTCTAAGCCAAACCTGTCTATAACATAATTCTTTCTCAAATTGTAAAAAAAAAACTCAATTTTCGACGAAAAAAACGCCATACAATTATACTTGCTAAGAAAGATGGAGACCTGTCTAAAATGAAGCTTTTTTACAGTCCTTTTCAACTCTTTCTTTGCAGGTTTTACTGCAGGGGCGCCATTTCATGAGTTTCTTGGGGAGGGGGGGAACAAAGTATTTTTTTAATAGACAGGGGTTTAAATATCGTGCAGGATTGCACAAAACAGAAATAGGCCCTCACAATAGTAAATGCAGAGTGAGATTTTGCCTTCTTATCTTAACTTCTTTCACAAACATGTGATTCTTCAGCAAATATATTTTTAATTTTAGTGGTATTCCGCGAATTTTTCTTCTTTTTTTACGCAAAAGCAATTCATCAACCAATCGTGGTAAACATTGCGAATTTTACAAATTGAAATTAGAAAAAATAGTTAATTGGTCTGGGAAAAAAATCTTTAATTTTTTCAAATGACCGTGGAAAAATATTGCGAATTTTGTCAAAGATCACTGAAACAAATAGAGATTTTCGTCAATCGGTTGCGGAAAAAAATCACGAATCTAGTCAAAGAATCGTGCAAAAATGGGGAATTTTGTCAAAGATCATGCAAAAAAATAATCTACTTTTGTCAGTCAGTTGCGGAAAATGACTTCCACATTTCAACAGACGATCGTAGAAGAGAGTCGAGAATTGCGTCAAAAGATTGCGAAAATAAATAGCGAATTTCATCGATCAGTTGCCAAAAAAAAATGTCGTGAATTTCGACAAATAGTGGAAAAAAATTCGTCAACGATCGGAATTTCGTCAAAGATTGTGCAAAAAATAGCAATTTTTGTCAGTCGGTTGCGGAAAAAGACTCCCGAATTTCAACAAATGATCTTAGAAAAGTGTCGCGAATTTCGTCAAAAGATGGCGAAAACAAATAGCGAATTTCGTCGATCGGTTAAAAAAGAATGTTGCGAATTTAGACAAATGGTCGAAAAAATCAATTCCGTCAATGATTCACAGAAAATAGCGAATTTTGGTAAATTATTACAAAAAAAAATAAAAGACATAATCATGAAAAAAGTCATGAAATTCAATCGGTCACGAGATAATCAGCACACGAACGCCATCAAGAAGTTACGAAATTTGCTAATGTTGTAATCCATAGGTATAAGAAAATTTTCATTAATGATTTTCTGTCAGTAAAAATTTTCCGCAATCATTTTCTGCCTTCCTCTTCAGATTATGATCTAAATTCCATATAATTCAGAAATCTGCAAACCCTTGATCTCAGGTCCCTTGCTCCTGCATTGGGTGGGGCAACACGACCCAATCTCCAGTACGGATCGAGCCGGGTTGACGCGGCTTATTTTCGTTGCGGGTCAGGTTGACTTGGAACATTTGACTATGGTTGGGACATATATGTCCCAGTGAACTATTTTTTATTCTATTAGTACGACTTTTTGAAATCTGTCATACACTTATATTAGGATATTTTCAAGAGAAATCTGTCACAAAGAATTTTTTTGGAAATTGTAGAAGGATTGAAAGCAAAATTAGTAGTCAATCTTGGTCCGTTATCAAAGAGTTGATTGTTTCGTGTTCAAGTTGAGTTTTCACTACTGTGAGTCGGGTTCGTGTTGCCCGAGTTTTCAAAGAAATCCTAAATATTTTCAGATGGAAAAAAAATTATCTTTCTACATATAAAAGATAAAATTGTTATTAGAGATATAATCGTAGTCTACTTTTTCAAATCATATCGAAAAATGAATTACTTTTCTTTCATTTCAGGTGAGGTTGGGGTCAATGAAAATTTTTTGGACGTTTCCGGGTTTACTGAAAATTATAGTCCTGCATGGGCTACCCGAAATGCATTTCGTTTTGGGTTTGGTTGATTCTTTTTTTTTTTTTGTGGGTCGAGTAAACTTTATACTCTTTTGAATCGGGTTCGAGATGAACCGATTATACAAAAGAAGGTTCTGAATAGTTTTCAAATGAAAAAACTATAGTATATTTGAATATTAATGGGTGTATATACTGTGTTATTTTTTGTACATAAACGGTAAACTTGTAGATTACTTTTCCATAAATGTATTAAAATATACATTCATTTTCTTTCACTTCGGGTTCAGGTATGAATATTTCGGCTTCGGCTTGAAGTCTGTCGGGTTAAAGTCAGGATTCGGGTCGGTTACAACCAAATCTAGACAGGACTCTAGTGTCAGGCTGTGGAGATTTTTAAGAGCATACTGTATATATATATATATAATATAATTTAATAAAGCAAATGATTTAATAGCATTATAACGATTGGAGTAAATATAATGTGACACTAATAAAACAAAATTAACAAATCATATATTTAGGAAATTGAATACACCTCCCCAATCCCCCCAACCCTGAAAACAAAATCCCCTTAAATTTTTGGCTAAAGAGAGAACTTATCACTAAAATTCTAGCCTTGAGGGTGACGAGTTTTCTTTTAATCATGCTGTACACAGCTCAGAAGCAATTCATAGAGTTTTTTCTCACATATATGTCTAAATCTAGCCAAAATACTCATTAATGATAAATGTCTCACTTATAGAATGATGCAATAGCAAGGCTTTAGAAAACATTTCAATGTTTAAAGTGTTTATTAAATGTTTATTACTTTCTTCTATCTTTACAAGAAAAAGGTATTGGATTTATAAAAATTTACCACTTCCGGATTTTGACGGATTTACACGTTTTAGAAGGTCCTGAACACAATTGGACTATTTTTAGAAAATGTCTGTCTGTGTGTCTCAGTGTCTGTATGTGACAAAAATTTTGTGGGCGCTGTATCTCAAGAACTAATGCACAGAATTTGATAAAACTTTATATTCAGTTAGACATTGATATAAATGGGTGATGATTAGTTTTTGGTGTTAATCGCCCAACAGATGGCGCTGCTCTGCTACATTTTTAAGGATTTTTACATTAGCTATATCTCAAGAACTAATGCACAGAAGTTCGCCAAACTTCAGATTCCGTTAGACCTTAACAAAAATAGACGTTGATTATGATTTGGTATAAATAGCCCACTAGATGGCTTTGTTATGCTACATTTTGCACGATTTTCACGATAGCTATATCTCCAGAACTAACACAGATAATTTAATAAAACTTTAGATTCAGTTAGACCTTAATATAAATTGGTGCTGATTTGTTTTTGGTGTATGTGAAACCTGTATGAGATAGAAGAAAGTTTTGTCATTGGCACATCAGACTAGTTTTTTTTTGTAATCACATCTGTGAAATCTGACGTTATTTTAGCTTTTGATCATATTTAGATTTTTTTTTTGGTCTAACCTGTGATAACTGATAAATTTTCTGAAATTTCAAATTCCCTTCCCCTTCTTTGGAATCAATTTGGACTAATATGGGACTAACAAGAATGGCTAATACGTGGTAAAATAGAAAACTGAATTAGAAATTTATCTCAAACAGAAAGAAAAAAAATCAACACCTTTTCCATTTCATTTTCGACTATTTCGCAAGGCACCTGTAACCCCATTACCCCCGTCCACTTCTTTGGGTATAATGTGGTATCACTGTGCACTAACATGGAACTAAAGAGGAGACAGCGGCTAGTCTGCTGAACGATATGGGAAAAAATACAAATTTATCACAAACAGAAGGAAAAAAAGCACTATTTTTTCATTTCATTTTCGATTATTTCTGGAGCTGTAATGCCATTAGCCCCTCCCCTTCTTTTGATATACTGTGATGTCAATGTGGACTAACATGGAGCTAACAAGAATGGCTATTTTGCTGTATGATAGAACAAAAATTCAGATTTATCTAAAAAAGTAAAGATTGCAGAAAACAAAATTACAAATTTATCTCAAACAAACAAAAAGAAAAAAAATCAACATCTTTTTCATTTCATTTTTGAGTATTTTGGGAGGGAGTTGTAACCCCATTATCCCCTTTCACCTCTTTGGGTATAATCTGGTGTCACTGAACTATAGTGTTCACATTTCTTTTAAAAAGGACAGGGCGGATTTGCTGAAAAGGGCATTTTTGTCCGATAAAAGGGTGCTTATATTGAGCGTGCGGATTTGCTGAAAAGGGCACTTATATTGAGTAAAGGGGTTTGTTTTATATAAAATATATATTGATTGCATAGTCAAGCAATTAAAATTCAATAAAAATTATGAATGACCAATGGGCACATTCTGTTGAGTGAAAGGACACTTCTCTTTGGATTTATCATTTGTCAGTTCTGAGAAATCAGGATTTCAACTCTAAACCATTAATAAGTATTAATCCTAAATTTCCTGGAGAGTATTTCAAAGGGGGGGGGGGGAGCCACCCTCTGGAAAACCTAGCATACATTATCAAGGTAAGCTAAAATTGTGCTGTACTTTTAAGAATCTCATAAAATAATCAGATTAAAATAACTCCATTTTTTGAATATTCCACTTATGAAAACATGTGTCGTGCCGTTCTGGAATGATTTTGAAATAGAAAATGCATATTGCAATTTCAAAACGCAATACAACATGCAGTTGCTGCATCTGTTTGTTTTTTTACATTGATTTATAACTTACAACACGTGCGTCAACTAGAACAGCAGAACTTCTGTTTTTGAAAGTCCATGTGATTTCTGGGAGGAAAGAGGGGGGAGGGGGGGTGAGCAGTACGAGAAGAAAAAGCATAATATTTTGAAAAAATAAAATAAAATAAAGGATGCAGGACCATACGAAAGAAAATTTGCGTTTGCGGCAAAGTTTCAGTTGGTGCCCCAACCCCCACACACACTCCTTCTAAAATTTATCAAGTGCAGGAACAGAAATAAATTCCATTGAATAAATATTTCATGTTTTTTGGAACTTTAAAAGGTTAATTTTAATTCAGACATTCCTAACAACTAAATAACATAAGAGAAAATAAGAAAAAAATTGCACTTATTTATTAGAGAAATCATGTTTTGCAAAAGAAAAAAAAATCACCATGAGAGAAATTCCCAGACAATGATAGACTGTAAAAAAATTAATAAATAAATAAATAAAACTATGGTTGTTGGTATGAAATTTTGCAGTTCCTCAATTTCCGCACCTGAGGCGAAGGTCCCTTCGTCCCCCTCTTTGCACAACCCTGAGAGATGCAAAGAAGCTACTGGGAAAAAGGGAAGGGCACTTTTACCACGTATAAAAAGAACAGGGTGCATCGGCAGTTTAAAAAAGAACGGCAGGGTGCAGCGCCCTTTGAAAAATATTAAATGGGAACACTACTGAACTAATATGGAACTAAAGCGAAGGGAGCGGCTAGTCTGTTAAATGATAGCGGGGAAAATGCAAATTTATCTCAAACAAAGAAAAAAAATCAGCACTATTGTTTCATTTCATTTTTGACTATTTCAAGAGGAGGGGGCTGTAATTCTATCAGCCCCCTCCCCATCTACTGAGATGTCAATGTGAACTAATATGGGGTTAACGAGAATGGCTATTTCACTGTATGACAGAATAAAAAATTACAGACTTGTCTAACAAAGTAAGGAAAAAACACTTTTTGCATTTAATTTCTGATTATTTCGGAAGGAGGGGGCTATAACACCATCAGCCCCATCCCTTTCTCTTCTTTGGTGTCAATGCGGACTAATGAGAATTGCTCATCTGCTGTATGATAGAAAAAATTAATTTTTTTCCAAAAAAGAAAGAAAAAAATCAGCATGTTTTTCATATCACTTTGGAAAATTTCGGGGAGTGGGGGGGCTCCTGCTATGCCCATGAAAACATATTTGTTGTTTGAAATAGTAAGAAATGAAATGAACATAGTTACTCATTTACTGGTTGGTATAAAGCTCTGCTAAGTCTTGTAAAACGCCTATTGAATTTTTCAAACTATTTTATATCAGATGATACAAATATATTCAAAATATATTTAAGCAGACAAATATATAAAGAGATAAAATACAATCTATTCTTTTAGAGAAATAGGCTAGTTTAATCATTAATTATTATAATTCATTACAACTTCAAAATTTTGATGAAGTCTTTGGGGTGTTTAGAACACCCGTGCGAGTGACAGAAAAAAAGAATGAGTAACAAAGGGTTAAATTTTGTTTTGTTTTTCAGTCAACTATACTTTTGAAATAGAGTTTCGGTTCGTGGATTTTTCAATTTCGATCCCTGCGCCCAATCTTTTAACATTAGCTAATTACAAATAGCAAGAATTTTAATACTGCAATGTAATATTTTAAAAAACTTGCTAATTTTATATACCCAAAAATAGAAGATTTCATTATATACGATCCAAAAGTCTTTTAATATCGTTTAGAATTTGTAAAAATGTATCGTTAGCAGGGCTGGGTTTTTGCCGGCAGAAAGTGGTTATAACCGGCAGAAACTGGCAACAACTGGCATAAACACATTTCGTGACATAATCTGAGACTTTTTTAGCAGTATTAAATTCCTTAAGTACATTTTATTCAGGATAAATAACAAATAAAATACTCTGGATAGTTTTAATTTAAAATAAATAAATTTGTATTAGAAAAAATGAGTAATGTAACAGATAAAATTTTTGTTATAATATGGTTGTGTTATTTTATATATAAACAATTATTAGCGTATTTAAAATCTCAGTTTAAAATTCAGAATAGAAAACTATATCCAATACTTATTTTAAATTAAACACTGAAAAGAAAAGAAAAATAATCAATACTTACTCAAAATACTTTTCTGTAATTTAACATAATAATTTAATAATAACTGTAAAAAATCTTTCTCATAGAAATGTTATACAGCTCCAAATCAAAAAATTAGAATAATTAATTCCATTTGTATTTGGAATTGCATTTAGCTTTATTTCACTGTAGTACAATTGAAAAAGAACAGCGGTGGATGTTTTAATACATTTGCATGTTATTAAAGAAAATTAAAACTGTAAAATATTAAATTTTGAGAGAATATTTTATTTTTGTAAAATCATTTTCATTATTCAAAATATTAGAATACTAAAATAGGTGGTTCAAAAAATTAGAATACTTATGAATTTTCCTGATTGGTTCAGAAGGTTACATAAAATAAGCATTTTTAGCACAATAGATATTGCACCAAAAAACAAAGTTGAGCTTCTTTCCAGCATAAAGTCGGCATGGTCATGTCTGGGCAGAAAAAATTGTGAACCACTTGCTTGGCAAAGCGAGTTCGTGCTGTTATAAAATGTAAAGGTGATGGTACAAAATATTAAAGAGTAACTATTTTTCCTTTTTTTTTTTTAAACACATATTATTTACAATGCATTATTCTAATATTTTGAACCAGGTAAATGGTTATTCTAATATTTTGATTTTTTCCAAGTGTGAATAATTATTTTAATTTTTGTATTATTTCCTTTACTTTTAATGCTAAAAAATTCTACAAACTATGTAGATTCTTATAATACTAAGTTTTATCCTATATTACTTTTTGTATAAGTGATACATAAAAAACCTTTTTTCACAATTCCTTCTTTTCTATTATTCTAATTTTTTAACTTTGAGCTGTAGTTATATATGGATTTTGTAATTCCGTGGATTTAAAACTATTTAATTTAAAATACAGTATTCAAAGGAACAAATCTGATCTTTTTTTTTTAAATTTAAGACTGTTAGTTGAAAATGTGCCAACCATATATATATAACCATATTCCATATAGTAGATAATCTTTAAGTTATTACATTATATTGTTTATTTAAAAATTCTCTGAACAGTGATTTGTTAAAATATCATAGAATTTTTTGCGAATTTCTTTTTCTTTTAACTTTTAAATAGAAATTCAACTGTAAATAATAATATTATAATATTAATAGTTAAACTTGTACAGCATCAGATTACCATTGTGAAAATTTCTGTTTTTCAAGTAAAAGAAAATTAGTATTATATAAACAAAGTATATTTATATGATCATTTTGAAGCTTTTTGCTACTTTGAATACCTTCATAATCTTTAGTTTTAATTTTTAATTTAATTGTTTACATATCAAACACATGTGTGAATTATGAATTATTACAGTTAAAGTTCTTCTTCATATTATTTCTTAGTTGATGCCAGTTTTTGCCACTTACTGGCAGAAACTGGTTTCTGCCATGCCGGTTTTAACCACCCCAGCAGAAACTTGCCAGCCCTGATCGTTAGTTGTTCAATGGATCGTTGATTAAATCGAAATTAACATTAAATACGTACATTAAATTTACCTTAGATGTACAAATGGCTTTTTCAGCCAACAATGCCACAAAATTCAGAATGTGGAAAGTGAAAAGTAACAAAATTCTCACGGAAAGCAATTAAACAATCACGATCTTAAAATCGTACTCTTCAGTTCGTAAATTTTTATTTTTTCAATTAAACTTTTGAATAACGTTCGTTGTATATAATATTACCCAGATTTTACTTCAATGTGATGATCACAGGCATGAACAGGTGATCACAAGGCGATACCTTTGGTTAGTTGTTGGATTCCTAGTGCGAAAAATACTAGTGGAAGCAGGAGATACCAGAGAGTTTAAACAGATGTTAAGATTTCATCCTCACATTCATAATACAAATGGGTTCGTATGAAAAAAATAATAATTATAATGGTCACTAGAGTGAATTATAAGGCACGTGAGTAACGCAAAAAATCTTGAATTGCGATTTTCTTACCAACATCCGTAAAGAAATTTGAATCAAATTTTGTAATCGAAAGCTGCAAATGCGGCCAAAGAAAATTCTTTGGTATCTAATTCTAAATTCTATAAGATACAATATATATACACAACATACGCTGACTCATCACTTGCATCTTTCATATAAAAAAATTTCTAAAAAGTTTGCAGCACAGCGCATGCGCCTCAGTCTAGTCCCAATCTCGACCTGAATGAATAACGCCTTGCGCACGCTCCCTCTCTTCCTATTTTCATAGCTAGGTAACACCATTGAATGTTGTCGCCCTCTATGGACAGGATAGTAAAATAAAATTATGGTCCTTCTAATGCTTCTGAGACTCAATTAAACAGTGTTTTATAAAATAAATTCATTATGCAAGTAATTTAATTTAAAAACTAAAATGTATT
Organism: Maratus michaelseni; assembly: GCA_963931845.1. Lineage (NCBI taxonomy): Eukaryota > Metazoa > Arthropoda > Arachnida > Araneae > Salticidae > Maratus > Maratus michaelseni. The sequence goes on along the minus strand of OZ007595.1, from coordinate 323,012,983 downwards.
TTATGGAATTTAGAATCAAATATCAATTAATTATGCAGTAATTGTTTTAACTAGTTACATTAAAATTAATTTGTAGACTTTATTTTATATATTTTTACATTTCTTATATTCTAATTTATAATCCACAATAATTTATTAATTTATAATTATTGTAAAATAATTTAAATTAAATATTTATAACAGAAATAACATTTCACATGGTGATAATTTTATTGTTGAAAAATGGTCATGAAAAAATTACATTTTAAATTCTGCAAAAAAGAAATAAATAAAAAGAAAGAAAAATGAAAGAAAGCTGTTACCGTATTCGATTAGTTTATCTTAGTAACCTAAAAATAAATTGTATTTTGTTTCATAAATTTTTACCTGTTAAGTACCAATTCAAAATTTTAATAAGAAAATGTACATTTTAGAGAGGTCTCCTAGATCAAACTTTAATTTTTTGCAAAGGCAGGTCGAATAATCACTATTTTCTGCAAAAGTTTCGAAGAAAAATCAACATTTCCCCAAATTTCTGTTTTCTTAAGAACTTTTTTTTTAAAAGCTAATCCTTCATAATTTTAGGAAACTGCAAGATGTTAGTCTAATCTCAGGGTCTTTAAGGGACTTCAGCCCCTTTACCCCCCCCTCCCCCCTGTGGGTGCACCACTGAAGGTACATATACTAAATGTCAAATTATAATTGAGTCCTTGTTATTTAAACTGATAATGCTTGTTACCTGATGCCATGGCTAAATTATAAATTTTGATTTAGTGGTATGCCAGTCTAAAAGTTTTGAAACCACTGCATTAGAGGATATAAGGAGAAAAAAAGTTTAAATCACAATTTGTAATTTTAATCTCCACTTCTAAAAAAAAAAAAAAAAAAAAAAAAAAAAAAAAAAAAGAGATGTGACACATAGTGATTTGGCCAAATACCAACTTTAACTTTATTTCTTCAATCATAAAATACCTTGCTTTGCTCATATTTTCTTTTTTATTTAAATTCTTAATTTTATAATTTAAGAAATCATTACGAAGGCCAGATGAGAAAAATGTTATAGTATTTTAAATTTAAATTCACTCATGAATTTAAATGTGGAATACATTTTGCAGTTTATTAATTAAGTTTGCAATGCTTGAAATACACAATGTTTAAAAATACTTTTATGGAAGTATCATATACATTCTTATGTAGAACTTAAACAACTTAATAATAAAATCTAAACTTAAAAACAAAATAAAAAGGAGTTAGTGTTCAGCGATTTGTTTTTAGTAATATACAGAAATACTGCGATATTTGGTATTAAATACATTTGTAAATGTTTCTTAACAAAGTCTGAACATTGCAGATAAACCTTTTTGACACATTCATAAATCTTTTTTTTTATACATGCATGGAATTTGCAGTCATTAATGAATATTCAAGTGATTTACATTTTTCAATAAAAGTATTTACATCTTAAGTTGTAATCTATCATTTCCTAATGAAGATATTTTCCTGATAGTTGTGTCTCTAAAGTCCATTTAAATCTCGAACTTGGAGACCATTTTCTACAAAAGAAGAAACAAAAAGACAAAATTTCACTTTGTATAATTTTACATATCTAAAAAAATTTTAGTGCATATAATCCGACTCTAGTGATGACATTAAATAACAGCAACAAAAAAATCCAATTTTATTTGATTATTATTTTTGAGCTATTTTTCAATTATTAAATTTTAAATATGCACAAAAGCTGAATTTTTTTTAGTTCTTTTTGATTCCATTTTCACAGGTTTTAATGAATAAATATTTGACAGAACTTATTCTGTATTTTATGATTATATATTTTTAATTTTAAAATAAGTCGGCTAATAGCAGCTTAGTAAAATTCTCTTTGTAAATTTTCTATGAGGGGGTAGGAGAGGGGGTGCCAAAATCCATGTTTGCACAGGGTGTAAATAAAGCCAGTTTCGACCCTGATACCTAGTGTTATACAAAATACTGTTTAGACCGAGTAGAGAGTTCTCGTCCATTCACTACTCAACCAAATACAGAATGTGTAAGGAAATCACTCGTGCACACATAGAAGTGCACTTAGCAGTAACACACAGAATATAAGAAAAATGTTTTGGACACAATTGCATGAACTTTATATAAATACACACACACAGTTAGAAGAAAAAGTTTGGCACTTAAAAGTTTTATTTAAAACATGTAGCTTGCAATTATATTTTGAAATTTTTCTTTAATTCTAAATTTAATATATCATGCATTGTTTAAAAGAAATTTTAGATATAATTAAAAACTCGTTCTTAAAACAGCATTATTTGAAAAGTTGTGAAAAAAAAAAAAAAACTGTACAATTAAAATCAGTGCAAAATCAAATTGATTCTTCAACCCTGAGCATTTCTCATATCAATTCTATCTATCTAGCAAAAATTATTATTGCTCGCTGTAACAGCTTTAATATTAAAAATTTAAAGTTTATTGAATATAAAATATTTCATATTTTGTAAGATATCCTTATTATCTTCTCTTGATTTTAAAAACTATTTATAGTTTACAAAAATATATAAAATGTATGTATTGGCTTTACGATTCCTTTTTCATGCGCACAACACTTACAATAAATTAAAATTTCCTAATTCTCTATAAATTATTTTCTAATTGACATATTAGTTGTTTATAGATTTTACCCTTAATATTCCTTTTTAAAATAATGTTACATGCACAAAATGAACCAGTGTTGAATTCAGGGGGTGGCCCGGGGGGGGAACATCCCCCCGGAGCATTGAAATGTCCCCCCTGGAAGATTTGAGATTGCATGCTTTTAATGGTCAAAAAGTGCAATTTCCCCCCCAGAACTCAATATTGTCCCCCCCGGAGCCACAGAAATTCCTCCCGGAGAAAAGTGTCTGAATTCAACACTGAAATGAACTATTATGAAACTTTTTGACATGTTGCATCATGCTATATGTGTACAAACACCTACATAAAAGCTCTAATCTGCTGAAAATGTAAAATGCTTAATAATTTTTGTATATTGATTTTATGTCCAGTGTTACATAGAAAAATATAAAATTATGAAAAAAAAATTGCTACTTGCCCATTAAAAGCCTAATAGTTTAACTATATTATCCCACATAGGTTTTCTTGCCCTAAAATATTAATTTTACATTATTTTATAATAAAAAGTGAAGAAAGTCATGCCAAAATAAGTGTTTTATGCTGTAAAAAGGATAAATAAGCAGCAAAACCCAAAGTTTTTCTCATCATTACAACCAAGTTATATCATCAATAAATTTTATTTGGCTACCAAGTATAATAATATATCAACAAATATTTAATTCTTTGCTGAAAAAGGATAACTGACACATATAACACACTACTCTGGCAAAACTATTTCAAAAAATTACTATTTGTATTTTTTATAAATTTATATTTTAAATCAACCTATTTTACCCCATCTGACTCTATATCTTTTAGATACACTGATGTCAAAAAATTAAGGGTCAGTGATCGATTTTTTCGGTTTTAGATATTTTGTCGAATATATACTAAAATTCTCTATGAATTGTCCTTGAACTTCAAGAATGTAAAGAACATGTTTGACTTCATAATTTTCAGTGAAGATATTCTTGTGATATATCTTCAGTGAAGATATTCATTTCTTAAAAGTGTGTTTTTACTGTATTTTATTGGGTCATCTGGAAAGTTCTGTGGTTTTTCAAAACAAAGCATGGTTTCCTCTAGTTATTTTGCTACTGCTTATAAGGAGTGACCGTGAATGATCAAGATATGTGCATTCAGTCTTTTCTGCATGCATTGCATAATTCTCGCTTGTGTTGCGGCATAATTTTTGTGTCATTGCAGTGCTAAGAATGGTGAACCAAAAATTAATTTTTGTTATTTTATGCTGTTTTATTTCAAGAGAGGTAAAAATGCTAGTCAGACTGCTCGAAAAATTTGTGCTGTTTTAAATGACACAGTCCGTAGGTGGCTTAAAAAGTTTAAGTTCAGAAATTTCAGCCTCGAAGATGCTACCTGCTCTGGACGATCATCATCTATAAAGGAGGATCTCTTAAAAGAACATCCATTTTACACGGGGCTATCACACTGACTAAATATTCCATAAAGTACAGTTTACGATCAATTGATAACTTTTTTTAAGAGGTCGTTTTTTACAGATGATTGTCATCCAGAGCAGACATCATTGTCTATGAGGCTGAAATTTCTGCACTTAAATTTGTCAAACTATCTTTAATTTGTGTCATCTGAAACAGCACTTTATCCATATATAGCACAAATTTTATGAGCAGTCTGACTAGCATTTTCACCTTTCTTGAAATAAAAACACATATGATGAACAGAACTTTCCAGATGACCCAATATATACATAAGAAGAAAGTATTTGAATCGTGCAAATTTTTGTCTTCTATTATTAGATGGATTTATACATTTTGAGATATCTTGAACATGATTTGGCTATTTTTTAAAATGTCTTTCAGTTAGTCTGTGTGTGTCACAATTTTTGTGGCTGCTTATTTCAAGAACAAATGCACAGAATTTTATCAAACTTCAAATTCAATTAGACCTTGACATAAATTGATGCTGATTTGGCTTGAGTGTAAATAGCCTAAAAATGATGCTATGCTTCATAGTTCATAACTCTGTTATACTATTGTATGGAATTTCATCAAACTGAATATTCTGTTAGACCTTAACAAAAGTAGGCATTAAGTTATGGTGTATATTACTTAACGGTGCTATGCTATGTTTTTCACAATTTCTGCAATAGCTCTATCTCATGAACTAATGCACATAATTTAATCAAACTTTCATATTCTGTTAGACCTTGACATAAATTGGTGTTGATTACATTTTAGTGTATGCACCAAATTTTATATGCAGCCTTTTCTGAAAACTGGTGATGATTCAATTTTGGCTTTGATTACACAGCAGGGGCTGCTGTCATCCCATGCTTGGTAAAGATTCCTAATCGGGTTCATAATCAACTGCTGAAATTTAAAGAGCATGGTTTACCTAATTTACTCAATTCTTGTAATTTTTATACACTTTTAACCACATTCTGGCAAGAATTGCCCACATTTTATGCCAACTTTGGCTGTGCACTGGATTATGGAATATTAGCCGTATGCTTTTTGCAATGAACATTACGGATGTATCTTATTTTCTATTGTGTAGACATGCACCAAATTTTTTATTTGAGTTTATCAATTAAAAATAAATTTGTTGATTTAATTTTAAAATTTTATGCTCAACAGAAAGCAATGTTGTTTTGTGCTTTTTTCTATTCACTGCTCACTGTAACTCTGTGTTAAAATCAAAGAAATGCATTATGCGAGTTGTAATGTTCCAACTGGGCGAAAAATGTCTGGGCCAGGATTCGAACCTGGGATCTCTTGGCTGAAGCTGCCACGCTCTACCTACTGAGCTATCTCAGTCGAATCTGGAGGCAATAATTCATCCAGTTAACCTTATGAAATTCAGCCAAGAGATCCCAGGTTTGAATCCTGTCGCGGACATTTTTCGTCCAGTTGGAAAATTACAACTCGTATGATTTCTTTACCAATTTGAATAATTGTGTTAAAATTAATCCAGTGTAATCACGTATCCAGCATTTACTGGATTTCCATTACCTGCGATCTATTCTGTTGAGCTGATTAAAATATCAGACCAGGTGCTATGATCAATAAGGTTAACTGGATGAATTATGCCCTCCAGATTCGACTGGGATAGCTCAGTAGGTAAGGCGTGGCAGCTTCAGCCAAGAGATCCCAGGTTCGAATCCTGGCCCGGAAATTTTTCGTCCAGTTGGAAAATTACAACTCATATGATTTCTTTACCAATTTGAATAATTGTATTAAAATTATTCCAGTGAAATGCATTATGCTTTATATATATATAATTGTTGATGCTATTAATAAATTAATATATATGAATGATATAGAAGAAAGTTTTGTGATGGGGACAGCATACTAGTTTTAAAATACTTAAGATTAGTAATGTTTGCAAAATAAACTACAATGCAGTTAACTTTTTTTAACTGCAATTCAAAAACTACTTGGCAGAATGAGCCGAAACTTTGGATTTGCTCATATGAAGTTTGTAGAAATCGATGTGTGTTAAATTTTTTATAGGTTACCGTGCTTATTTTTTTAATATCAATTTAATAATTTATATATTAGGAAATTAATATTCAAAACAAATATGTATTGTAACCTATCAGCAAACCTGTTATCACCACTATTTATGAATAATAATTTTTACCTCATTTAATGACTGAAATTCTGTGATTAAATAAAGTGGAGATTACTGTCCCAAAATAGTGTTGAAAACTGGTCTGAGGGCAGGTTTATCACCTATGGCTCGGTACAATCTAACCTTTTTTAAAAATTTTAATATGTACTTTGTATTTAGAATTAATTTAATTTGAAAGGAATTTTGTATTTTAGGTTCTGAAACCAATATATTGTGTATTGAAATTGGTTTTTGATGTATTTTGCCCAACTTTGCAGGGAATAAGGTAAAGATCATTCTACAGAATACTGTTGATAAGGGTTGACAGCCTTCTGTGTTTTAAAATATTTTTGCCTGCCCCCCTCCCTTTTTTTTTTGGCGTCGTTTGTTTCCTTCTTTTTGCCTTTCCAAGCATACTTACTTCTTTTTTATTTAAATCTGCTTAATTTGTTTGTTGTTACTTTTTAGTCAATATACACTGGCAGAAAAAAAAATCCCAACACCAAGAAAAACTTGTGTTAGATAAACGAAATTTGGTAGGTGTGTTTATACATCTGAAAGATGACATCCATTCAAATTTCGCGACTCGCGCATAAGTATGGCGCTAGTGGCGCCACTCAGAACTTGCAAATCAGGTTTGCTTTAAATGTGTGCTGTAAAGTTCGTGAGCGTTATTTATCTTCGAAATTTGGCATATTGAGTTGATGTTGGCCAAAAATGCCTTTAAGAAGACGAAGAAGCCATTATCAACAACTCACCGAAGTTGAACGAGGTCGTATAATAGGGCTACGAGAAGCTGGATTTTCTTTCCGCGATATTGCAGAAAGACTTGGCCAGAATGTATCCACTGTGCATGATTGTTGGGAGTAGTGGTCAAGGGATGGTACAGGCTCAAGAAGACTGGGTTCCGGGTGGCCACGTAGCACTATTGAGAGGGAAGACTGCCATATTCGGCGTACGGCTGTGGTGCATCTTACTGCATCTGCGGAAGAAATTCGAGCTGCAGTTGGTACCACAGTGACACAACGAACTGTTTGAAACCGGTTACTTCAAGGGAAGCTCTGAGCCAGGCGTTCTGTAGCGTGCATTCCACTAATGCCAAATCATTGTCATTTGCGTCGCCAGTGGTGTCAAGTCAGAGCTCATTGGAGGACAGAGTGGAGATCTGTTGTGTTTTCTGATGAAAGTAGGTTCTGCCTTAGTGCCATTGATGGCCGTGTGTTGGTCAGAAGGAAGTCAGGGTAACGCCTACAACCAAACTGTCTGCGGCCTAGACAAAATGGACCTACACCTGAAGTCATATTCTGGGGAGCAATTTCCTATGCCAGCAGGAGCACTCTAGTGGTTATCCCAAACACACTGAATGCAAATTAATTCAATCAATTCTGGTAATTCAACCTGTAGTGCTGCCATTCATGAACAGCATTCAAGGGGGAGTTTTCTAACATGATAACGCTCACCCTCATACTGCTGTTGTAACGCAACGTGCTCTACAGAGTGTCGACATGTTACCTTGGCCTGCGAGATCACCAGATCTGTCTCCAATTGAGCACGTATGGGATGTTATTGGACGACAACTCCAGCATCATCCACAGCCAGCACTGACCGTCCCAGTATTGACACAACAAGTACATCAAGCATGGAACTCTATACCACAAAGTGACGTTCGGCACCTGTATGACACAATGCATGCACGTTTGCAGGTTTGCATTCAAAATTCTGGAGGATACACTGGCTATTAATGTAACAGCATTTCACATTTGAAATGCATTTTCTTCAGCTTAAATTGACCTGTGATCTTGAAAATCTAATCAATTAAACATGTTAATTAGACAAATGCATTGTCCAAATTTCGTTGCTCTACAATAATTTTTTCTTGGTGTTGGGATTTTTTTTTACGTCAGTGTAAGTAAATAATCAACCAACTAAATTCTTCTTGCTCAGAGATTTTTTATCCTTCAGTTAATTTCGTTAGCACACTATCTAAAATCTTCCATTCTTTCACTTTTTTAAATAATTTTTCTCTATTTATTAATTTGAAGTAACATTAAATGAAGGATAGATCCTCTTTTCTCTTCCTCCAGCAAATAATTTTTAAATACAGTAGAAGATCTTTATAATGCAATTCTCCATATAACGCACAACATCTCAGATGTAAACAATGAATTTTACAGTTAAGAAACACCAGCATTCCCACATTTTAAATTGTTGTTATTCTCTAGAGGACTAAATTTGATACATTAGTTCAACTTTATCTCCTTATTTCAGAGCTTATTACTGAAAAAATTGCTGTGATTTGATACAGGTATGTTTGCACAATGTTTATTAACTAAATTTAACAATGTGTGGACTGTGGAATGATCTATATTATGCAAAAAATTATAATCGGCACAACTCCTGGTAATAAAGAATGCAATATAAAGATACTCTAATGTATTTTGGTATGTTTCACACATATTTGACCATGTTTTACAAGCTAAACTTAATGATGTGTGAAATGTGATCTATATAATGTAAAATTCTATATAACACACAACCTCGTGTTTTTAGGTTTGCGTTATAAAGATCTACCACTGTATTTAAATTTCTTTAATTTGTAAAATATTTTTTTTTGTCCTATTTGTTAGTATTCTTCAGAAATGTAAATAATCTGTTATACAACAGAATAAATGTCATTTGTATACAAATGAATACAATGTATGCTAGCCTATAAAAGGCCACTTGTATTAGTTTGGATACTGTGACTTGGCGGTTGCCTTTTGATGGAATTGTGTTACATAATAGTATTAGCCATGACAATAACGAATTTTTTTTCCACATGGGCCATATGTATCCAATTGAATACAAATTAACCCCTTGCCTGTGAAATATTTTTGAGAAAGATATGTCAGAAATTGAAACATTTTTTCTCTCTCTAATTTTGGGCATTACACCAATAAGAAGGTTAGAAATAGGTTGTTTTGTATTAAAAAATAGTAAAAATTAAATTAAATAATTACTATATTTAATATTTTCACAAACATGAGAAAAATTAATGGTTTATAGTCAAACTTTACTCAACTATTATCTATTGTAAAAATAGTAAATTAAATTACATTACACATTTGAAAAAGGAAATAGAACTAATGGAACAGAATCACTGATTTTTCATTTCCCCAAAATTAGTTCGGGCATTCCAAATATGACACGGTTGGGTGTCTCAAACTGGATTCGTGTGACACAGTCAAGGGGTTAATAACTCGACAATAGGCAAATGTATAATGTTATGTGCTTGGTTATTTATTTATTTATTGTTACTAGATACAGCAGCAAGCATTGAAAAAAACAATACGTTTTAAAGACTTTAGACTTTGCATACCAGGAGCAAATGTCTGAAAAAGAAATTTTGGAGGAGAGAGGGGTAATTTAAAAAACATTTTAAATACAAAGGCAGAAATCTGCAAAAAAACTGAACAATCGCACAAGGAAATAATTATAGTATTAGTATAGTAGCTGACCTTGCAATTAAAAAAAAAAAAAGCTATGGTAGTGCTAGTTTTTGGCAATTTTAAGATGTTTTAATAAATTGTCTTCTTTGTTTGAATGTCTCAATGGTTTTTGATTATTGAAACGACTTTTGATTGTTTACGTGACAGTCGATAGAAATCAGTTGATGTTAATATACAAAGACATCCATAAATGTTGAAGAAATGTATTGATGGTCTTGCCACCCTTATCCCTATATGTTCTCTAGTCATTTTTTCTTATTAATTTAACACTTAAGTAAAAGTAACTGCTCAAAGATTTTTTAAAGATAATAAGATATTAATGATTGACTGTAACTATCAAACTTTTTATTTAACAATTGATTCTGTTAATTCTGCTATGAATTTACTTTCAAAAGTATGACAATGAATTTTAGATGATCAGTTCAGCACATCTTTTTACTTTTGTAACCATTATTGAAGCTCTTAATTACATTTCTATTGATAAAACGATGAACTGAGAAACATTCTCTTGCACAAACCTTTAAGCTAACTGAAATATCATCTATAGTGTATATTGTATGTCACAAAATCATATTTGGAAATTTGACCAATTTGTAGTTAGATATGGTCAGTTGTAAGTAAATTACAGTGTTCCAGAGTTTATGGTAGAAACACAAAGACACTTGAAAGCTAGTGTTAAAGCAACAGCAGACATTATTTTCACATTTCTTGTTTGCATTTCAGTATTTTAAAATGCCTTTCTTTTGCATATGTTACCTGAGGTTGATGTTTAACTAGGTATCTTTGTACTTTTTCAATTTTGATAGCAGTTTTTTTTTTCTTTTCTAAGGTCACTTTGTTTCAGAACTTGTTACAAAAGTAAAAAGATCCTCACTGGAAAAAACTGCAGACAAAATAAAAAAAGTAAAAGGGACTAGTAATACTATCCTTAGTCTGAGGCTTGTTTAGGGGCTGCTACACATCCTGTTTTGCCAGCTTTCCACTTGGGGGGAAGGGGACAGTAATGATTATTACTTTTTTGTTTTGTTTTTTTTTGCATGGGGTCACATATTTTATATCTTAAATTGAAATTGGCTATTTTCTGACACATACATTTTCATTTATAAAATGAAATTTGCAGATTCTTTTCAGATGCTAAGAAATCAATCAGGGTTTCAGTTTTTTCTTTTAAGTAAAGAATGCTACTGGAAATGCCTTCACAATTGGCATTTTAAGCAAATTGTCGGAATTCACAGCCATGAAAATGTTGTTATGAATGAGCAATTGAATATAATTTAATGTGTACCACAATTACGAAATAATGAGAAATGTTATTAGTTTCTTTGGTGCTTAAAAAGTACTGCCTGCATTTCTCAGATGTATTTATAAATAAAAGCAATTGTGGAAATGTATCTCCCCTCCAGCCTCCACCCCCCCCAAACACACACACATCCAACTTCGAAGTATGACATAATGGATGAATCCTTTATAATCATTGGAAATTGTAGTTGTGATGAAGTGCTGTTTTAAAAATCTGTTAAGGAAACACACGATTCGCATTAACTTATCATCATATTAAAGTATTATTAAGAATAAATACATAAGTAACAGTATTCCGTACAGAAAAATGTGATAAATTCTGCCATAAAATGTACGATTTGAAAATAAAATTAATTTTGGTGGCATTTTCTTTTTAGAATGGCTTTAAATCAAATTATGAAAAATCAAGTTCACGGATTAGTTAGAATGAAGTTAAAGCCATTGAAACAAATGGATCCAACGCTTAGACACGTACATTATGGGCCATTCCCCCATAAGTGTGATTTTTGGCTACACAGATGTCTGATTTTTATGTCTCATATTATGCTCAATTTGAATTTTTAAGAACCACTGATATATTTACAAAATAATAACTAGTAGCTGAGCACAAACTTTATTGAAAAATAAATATGATATGGCTGTTTTTATCAGACAAAACACACACACACACACACACAAAAAAAAAGTCACTACTGTGCCAGAGACAGTAGTTAAAATTTTTCTTAGGGCGTGTCCAGTACTGTCACCGGTACGTAACCGGTAAGTTCGGTTAGTTACCGAAGCGTTCAGTGCTGCTAACCGGTACGCAACCAGCGTCGTTCAGTGGAAGTAACCGAAGTGACCGGTAAGGGACCGAACTAACCGAAGAAAAATCTCGGTTAGTTGGGTCACGTGATCGGTTACATTGAAAATTTACGATGATGTGATACAGATGTAGTTACGATGATGTAATACAGATGGCGCTACAAGTAAATAATACCATTTTCATTCAGTAGGTCTGTCGACCGGTTAGGAACCGGTCACTTACCGCCCCGGTAAGTAACCGGTCACATTGGTCACTTTGGTTAGGTCTACTGGACGCGCTCTTAAAAAAGAAAACTTTTGGAATGTTGTATGCATTTGCACTATTTTCACTTTTCAGAGATATCAAACTATAGGTGCAGATTCCCAACATTTGGAAGGAGTCACTGGCTCCTAAACCCAAAAAATTCAGTGGCCACAATTGTAAAACAAATGCATAAAAACAATAGTGTTTATATAGGGTAAAAAACTAAAAAAAAAATTAATAATAATGAATTCAAAGTGTAAAGTAATTTATTTAATATAAACACGTGTACAACAAAATTTGACTATTAATTAAATCTTAAATCATGTACAGTCAGAAGATAAAGTTGGGCAAAATACGGTTTAAAAAAAATATGTATAAGCTAAGCAATCATGATAGCGGGGAATATCAGAAAAACAATATTTCTTATTTTGATTTTGCCAGACAAAAGTACATATGAAAGAAAATCTGAATTTGTGAGAATATTTTGCACTATAAAAATCAAAACACACTTCAAATATTTGTTTATACATATATATATTTAAATCACAGTCTATGTAAAATAAAATTATCAGATTCAAACTGTTACGGATAACATTGCTATTTGAATACATTTAATAGTTTGCTGTGTTAAACCGATCATTCTGAAATGTTATTAAAAGATAACAATAATGTATGTGTTTTGGTCTTAATCTTTAAAAAAAATATCAACATTTCACGATGGGAACTGGTAATACCAGAAATTGATTACTTTTAAATCACATGGCGACTTAAACGCCGAAAGTTAGTGGCCACAGCCAAAAATTTAGTCGCCACGTGGCGACTGGCGACCGTGAATCTGCACCTATATATCAAACCTATGATTAAATGGCTAGATATTGGTTAATCTATAAATATCAATATGTAAATTAACAATGGGGACAGTGTAGTGAGGGTTAATAAAGGTACTGTTACCTTTGCCCCATTCATTTCCATCCAGAAAATCTTCTTTATGAACAAACAATGGTGACTTTTTAAGAACATGTGTCCTCTACTGGAAACAATAGTGAAAATGACTACATACTACCATCTGGTGGAATAATGAGAATATTCATACATTGGGACAGTAGTGACCAAAAAAGTGAGGGACATGACTTTAAACCCAAAAACAAATGTAACACATTTCACTCATATAAAAATTATATATTATCCTCCACAATATTCATATTTATAATAAACACATTGTTCTTTCAAAATTTTTTAATAATTATTGTTTGTTGATGGTCTTATTGATCAAGTTATGGGTTGGGGACAGGGCACAGAGTAGTGACTAATAAGATATTTAAATTCCATTTAAAAAAAAAAAAAAAAACAGATTTTCACAGTAGAAGTAACATAATATTGTAGAACAATCACAGAGAAAAATTTTAACATTAAATGATACTTTACATTATGTATTGCAAAGGAATGTCGAAAGATATATCAGGGACTGAGACATCATCCTTTATATTGGTACAAAAATGAAACGAAATAGTATTAAAAAATATATTTTAAAGGTTTGAATTCTCAAATTTTTCTGAACAAAAACAATTTTAATTTGTTCTGCATTTAATTAAATTTCAACATAAAAGTAAGTTTTAAAAAGTTCTTTTTTTTATGTGTTGTATTTTTTTTAAATTCATAAAACTATTTCGGAAACTATTAATCAAATCAGAAACAAAGGCTTAATTTTCACAAAGAATTTTTTTTAACCATTATCTCAAGATGCATACATATATCACATTATTTTAATAGACCTCTTTCATCTTATTTAATTTTACAAAAATATTACAAATGCTACAATTAAACAAACTCATTACAAATTCTGAGATTGAACTAGAAATAGAAATTTTTCTAGTTCCAATTCTTTGGGAATTCCAAATAATGTATGCAATTTGTTATGTATTGGTTTATTGCACGTCTTTTGATCATATTTCTTTGCTTTTCTTTTTTGTAATTTTTAATGCCAATTTTTTTTTTTTAAAGGATGCAAACTGATGCTTATTCTTCAAAGCTACATTTAAGAAACAAATATTTGCTCTGAATAATAATAATAACTGTTTCATGCATGCTTATTTTTTTTAATTCCATAACTAACACTATTAAATCCTGGGTAACACTGTTAAGGTTACAAATTAATGAAAATGCAGTGTTTCTTACTATTGAAAAATTGAATTTATTAAAATTGGCAATATCTATTTATAAACAACATGGATTTTATTTTATTTTTTAAACACTGATTGAAAATGTTATAAACAATTGAATAAATGTATAACACTTAAAAAACACAGGAAAACTATTTCGATGGAAAATTGGGGAAAAGAAATGTACTTTAAGAAAACAAGCAAAGTTTAATTATTATTTTAGTCGTACATAAAGTGAAGTACTTTTAAACACATTTCCTCTGCACAAGGTGTCATGTCATTGCATTCTGAAATTCACACTCTCTTAGCTTTACTGCTGTCACCCTCCTCACATTTCCTTTTCTTGAACTCACAAATGATGTCATCTAACACATGGAGGAATTTTTGTTGAAAATTGCTCATTAGATATTCATCTGCATGCCATACATCACCATTCTGAAAGTCCTCTTTAAATTCTATCACTTCATCCTTTGAGGGTAAACATTCTTTGATATAGAATTTAAGTAAACACAACTGATTACTATTTATCAACTCCTTGCAAATACCTCGTGCCATATCATCACAAATAAGATATATTTTTTCTTCAAGGGTTGCGTCTTGGAAAATCAACTTGATGTTATCTTCATCTCTAACCTTAAACAGATTTGATAATATATTACGAATGCCTCTACTTAAAACATATTTTTTGTAATCATTGGGGCTTTGCTGCCAAAATTCACCAAAAAGTTTCTGATAATTGAAATCTTTATAGCCATCTTTAATTTTTTGGGTGATTTCTTTCAACAAATCGATATATTCACTTTCGTTAAGAATATGCCACATTTGGCTTGCTGTTTCTATAAAAAAAATTTGCAATGGCCAATCTAACAAATACATCAAAACTTGAAGAGGGTTGCTTTCAAATACTCTTAATTGTTCTTCTTCATCTAATAAGGAGAGTAGAAAAAATAAAATATCAGAATTCACGTCCCCATATGATATAGTCAACGCAGTGTCTAGCGCAATGTCTTTCATAGCAGTTACCTTTTGCAAAAAATACTCAGCAGCCACTCTATTATCACCGCATACTGCTTCTAAAAAGCCATATTTATAAGGAGAAATTGCGTTCCCAAATTCATCTTTAGTCATACGATTCAACTTACGTGTGTTTCCCTTCATGTAATATGTCATAAACTCAACAAAATGTATTACATGGGGTCCTCTTTCACTGAAAAATTTTTGTCTGTCTCTTACATATATTTTGCGCCATAACTTTGGAATGTCATCCTCTAAGCAGTAAATACATGCCAACTTATAACGTGTGGCAATATCTATACTCTTGTCTTCAATCATCACTTCGGCTGTTTTTTTTTTATCTATAGTTCCTTGTGACGTCCAACAAAATTCATTTGGTAGATCTATTCTAAGATGACAGTCTTCATAATTGAACTGCCACCAATGATAAATTTCAATGCCTACAGGTCTTATAAAACATAATATTTTCTCTTTCACCTGTTTTGGTAATGGAAGCTTTTCTACTCTTTGTACTGTTAGAGCTTCAATTTTCACCCATTCTGTTAAAAATTCTGTACAATATGATGGAATACAAAACTCTCTCAATAAGTCCTTGACATGATTTTGATTCCATAATATAGCAGCTACTTTAACAAGAGCAAGATGCTCAAGGCATGGTTTCAGAATGTAATCCATTAGTATCTCCAGTGAAAAATTTTGTTATTTTACTTTTATAAAAAATTATAAGATTGACAATGACAGATCACAGATGACTTTTGACAGATCACAACAGATGTTGAAGTTCTTCGCCCCAATAGTCACGAGAAGGTATGCAGAATGCAGATGACAAGGAGTAATATAATAGTTGATCATCACTTGCTATCACTAGTTAGTTTACCTTTCATGCATAGCTGGATATTCCGCTTGCTCCCACTCCCACGCTTCCCGCGTTTTCAGAATTCAATTTCGATTACGAAATTCGATTAATTTAAGTCGATGTTGGTAAGGAAGCTGTATTGTGATTTAAGCGATTTTGAAAATCAAGAAATGTTACTCGTCTGTCTTTTAATTACTCCTAAGAACTTGATATTTATATTACTTTACATACAAATCCATTTGCATTAAGATGGGAAGAAGTCTAGACATTTTTTTAAAACACTCTGATAGATTTTTTTTTTCCCTACCGAGTTTTGCCATTTACCGTAAACCGTATCTCATAAACTGATTGGTCAGAGCTTCTCCATGAGTGTCGAAAACCACCAGAAAAGAGAGTTCCGACGTAAAAAGCGATTTGTTAGCATACCGGGGGAATTAAGTTTCATAAAAATTAATAATATAAAAATAGTTTTTTATTTGGATTATTTTATCCAATCAGTTATTCTATAGATTAAACTGGGTTGTTTGATTTTTACATGTATAATTATGGATCCCTTCACCTGAACAGGAAAAAGGCAATCTGTATTATCTAAAGGAGAGCCTCCAGAATTAAATATAGGAAATAAAAAATAAATAATTGCAATCAAATCTTTTTTTTAAATTTAATAAAATTTTAAGTGTAGTAATATTTTTCATGTATAATTTTAAACAATTTAAAAATGTTAATATTTTTTAATGATTTTAAATTTAATACCTTTTTAATTTAAAAAATAATTTAATGCTTTAAGGTCTAGTGATTATTTTCTAGAAGAGCAGACAGTGGAATTTTCAGGGGGGTGGGATTGATTTTTTTTTTTAATTACAATAAAATAAAAAGAAAAGGACAAAAATTTTAATATATAATTTTAGACTTTATATGTTGGCTGAGGAAATGAACATTTCAGGGGGATTTAGAGGTTTGATTATTTACTATAAAGTAGCAGCCTAACTACAAAGAAAGGGCAGAAAAATCCCAAATGATTTTAACAGATTTCTTTAGTATTTTAAATTTGATATATAATATATATATATATATATACATACACATATGTTGTAATTTTTAATGTAACACTATGAATATAATTTTTACCTTTTAAATTTAATAAGTAATTAAAATAAATTTATACTTAAATAAAATTATAATTAAGAGTTATAATTGTTTACATATATTACAATTTTTTTTAATTTTTGAATGATTTTACATAGAATTTTTTTTTTTAATTGTGTAACACTTTAAGCGCTAATGATTAAATGCCAGGAGAAATGGAAATAACATTTTTAGCAGATGGAGAATTGTAGAAGATGCATTAATTATTTACTATTACTATAAAATAACAAAGAGAATAGAAGATTTAAATAAAAAAAGAAAACTGCCCAGTTAAACTGAGGGCATTGAGCTCACAGGCTAGTCACACTAATTGTATATTATGCTATTTTTTCAAAGAATAATGCCACTCGAAAAATAAAGAAATCGACAATATATTAAGGGGGGGGGGGATAAGCACCCATTTCCACCCTTTATACTTAACCAATAAATCCCCAAAATCTAATCAGGCAAGTGCCTTACCGCAATGAATTTATACACAAAATTTGAAAAAAATCAGATAATTTTGCTTGAAAAACCCATTTATCTAAATTAAGGGAGGTGAGCCAACCCCCGTTCCCTCCTTTATACTTAACAAATGAAAACCCAAAACTAATCAGGTAAGCGCCTTACCACAATGAATCTATATACAAAATTTGAAGAAAATCAGATAATTCTGCATGAAAAACCCATTCATCTAAATTAAGGGGGATTATCCCCCCGTTTACCCCCTTTTATACTTACCCAATGAACACCCAAAACTAATTAGGGAAGTGCCTTATCACAATGAGCCTACAGCAGTGCGAAACTAGCCTTTTTTGTGCCCGGGGCAAACATGGATTTTGTAGCCCCCCCCCCCCAAATAAATTTGCAAAGAGAATTTTACCAAGTTTCTAATAGCCTTGTTTAATCGACATGTTTTAAATTTAAAAGATGCAATCACAAAATACGTAATATTGAACTTCGTAATCAGCATTGTCAAATATTGATGCAATAAAACCTTCAAAACGGAATAGAAAGGAACAGGATAAAATTCCACTTTATAAAGGTTTTCGTCTTAGCAGGTATAATTGTTGATATTCCTTCTGTTGAGAACATGTAATTTTAAAATTTAAAACTGTATTCCGCTATAGACAGATTTTATTTTCACAGATTTTACGGTATGTGTATCATTACAAATGAGGCATTTAAAGTCCAGTGATATGAATCACATTGTCTTAAGAGTTTACACTAATCACTTGAAGACATTCGGAAGCTAATGTTAAATCGGTGGGAGCGTTCTCAATACTTTTAATTATTTTTTTTTTTTTTTTCATGGGATACTTTCGGTCGATATCTAAAGTTGTACGTTTGTACTTTTTTGGGATTTGTTACAATTTTTTTTTTATTCGGAAAATTTTACTTTTACTTTTGTGAAACTGGTTGGAAACTGTTCTGAAATTGAAAGTTTCCTCATATAGAAAAACTGCAATCAAAGTCGAAAAAATAAAAACGCACTACGTTAGATATTAAGATCGGGTATAATATGAAAAAATATGTTATTTAAAAATATTTAAATGCAAGCGAGAATTCCGAAAAGTACACTCCCATAGGTTTAACATTAGAGTGCGAGTGTTTTTGTGTGACTGGTGTAGGCTCTTAAGAGCATTTTAATATTTTTAAACATGTTTTTTCTTAGGGTAGCTGAGGGTAATGTTTCGAAAGTGAAAGTAACTTTATAGTATATATATAAACCTGCAACAAAAATCGAAAGAGTAAACACTAACCAGGTTAGAGATCAACCTCAGCTATTCTAAGAAAAAAAAAATATTAAAAAATATTAAAATGCATGCGAGAAATTTGAAAAGAACGCTTCCATAGGTTTAACATTAGCTTGCGAGTTTCTTCATGTGACTATAGTGTAGGTTCTGAAGAACTCAAAAACCAGGATTTTCTGCAAGCATAACAATGAATTCCAATACCGTAAAATATTATCTATAACCAGTTTCATGAAACTGTCACTTATACTCATCTTCCTATTCATAGATGGATATGTTTAGATACTTTCTTGAACCTAACACTAAACTTCAAAATTATAATACTGGCTTATATTACTGCTACTTAAAATAATTTTGGGAGATAAAGGCAAGGGCGGCTTTACTAGCCATGCTGCCCTGTGCGAGCTTCTTTTGTGTATCTGTACAAATGGTATATTCTAAGCAAACAGAAAAAAGTTTTATAATTTATTTTGTATTTATCTCACCTCTTAGTTTTTAGTGTCGCTGGCAGTTGCCCGACCTCGTGCCCTTTCAGGCCGGACCTATATGTAAAAATATAATTGTAGTAAAAGACATGGGCGGCATTTTACAGTTGTCACCTGCTAGATATGGCAAAAAGAAAATAATAATAATAATTTAGGAGGATAAAGGCAGGGGCGGTTTACTAGCCATGGCACCCTGGGCATGCTTTTTTTATGCACCTCTACAAATGATATAAAAAAAAGGTTTTACTAAGTACTTTATTTTGCGTATATTTTTCACACTTTTGTTTTTAGTGTCTCAAGCAGTCACCTAATCTCACCTCTTTTAAACTCTAAGGTTGGATCTGGATAAAAAAATAATAATAATAATAATAATTACAGGAAATAATAGTAATAATAATGGGTAATATATTTACTCAATGGGAAATTTAATTAATGGGTAATATTTTAATGGGTAATATATTTACTAAGTAATAATAATGGGGCGGAATTTTAATGCTGCAAAATGCATAGAAATGGAAAAAAGAGGAGAAAAATAATTTTGGAGGATAAAGGCTTTACTAATCATGGCGCCCTGTGTGAGATTGTTTACTGTACCTCTAACAAATGCTATATACTCCTTTTAGAAAATGATTTTACTAAATATTTGACTTTATGCATTCCCTTTTGTTTTTATTGTCCCGGCAGTCGCCCAACGGTCCGACCTCGCCCAAAGCAAGATGGGAAAAAAGAAATCTCCACGCTGCTCTGCTAGAAAGAAAAAAGAAATAGAACACCCTTCTTGGAATTTTTTTGCAAGGAATCGCTTGGCAATTATCCATGTTGGAAACTGGACAGTGACACAGAGACATGAGACTGACCTTGAAAAATGTTAGTGATTCTTATTGCACAGGAAGTGATTTCCCCGATAGATAGAAGACATAGACATCTTCTTTGGACATGATGCATTTTTAGAATAGGATAAAAATAGCCTAAGAGAACAGTTCTTTCTTCTTGTTCATTTGCTATCTAGTATTTTAGGCGAATCTTTTTATTTATCTATCTATTTGTCAATTTGAATGCATTTCGTTCAGTTTTTGTTAATTTTCCAGCTATGAGACATTTTTATCCAAATTTCACATATATATACATTTTTGTATTAAACAACAAACGAAATCTTCATTTGGCGCCCGGGGCACGTGCTCCCTCTGCCCCCCTCTAGTTTCGGCCCTGGCCTACATACAAAGTTTAAAGAAAATCGGATAATTCCGCATGAAAAACCCATTTATCCAAATTAAGGGAGGGTAGCCCCCCGTTTCTCTCTTTATACTTATCCAATGATCCCCCAAAACTAATCAGGGAAGTGCCTTATCACAATGAGCCTATCTACAAAATTTAAAGAAAATCTGATAATTCTGCATGAAAAACCCATTTATCTAAATTAAGGGGGGTGGGTAGCCCCCGTTTCCCCCCTTTATACTTATCCAATGAACCCCCAAAACTAATCAGGGAAGTGCCTTATCACAATGAGCCTATATACAAAATTTGAAGAAAATCGGATAATTCTTCATGAAAAACCCATTTATCTAAATTTAGGGGGTTAGCCCCCCGTTTCCCCCCTTTATACTTAACTAATGAACTCCCAAAAATAATCAGGGAAGCACCTTATCACAATGAACCTATATCCGAAATTTGAAGAAAAATGGATAATTCTGCACGAAAAACCCATTTATCTAAATTAAGGGGGAGTTAGCCCCCCCTTTCCCCCCCTTTATACTAAACCAATGAACTCCCAAAACTAATCAGGGAAGCGCCTTATTAGAATGAACCTGTAAACAAAATTTGAAGCAAAACGGATAATTCTATCACGAGTTATCGCGTTATGTACATACATACATACAGAACGGGCGGGCACATTAGCTCTCAGGCTCTGATAGCCTGTGAGCTAAAAACAAATACATGTATTGATTCATTGGCCCACACAAGATTGGGAAGGGCTAGTGGAGACGCATTGGGAAGGGCTAGTATATTTTGTAGGTCCTGGGTTCGGACAATTTTTCCTTCATTAGATTTAAGCCCAGACTTCATTTTTTTCTAACCTGCATGGTTTTTTTTGTTTGTTTTTCTTTAAATAATAATAATATTTTACATTTTTTGACCAAAACTTTGGAAATTTATTTTGATTTAATAAATAAAACACAAATATTTTTTACAAAATCTACATTTGTTCTCTTTTTATAGAGTTTTAAAAGTATAATACTTTTACTAATCGTTTTCTTTCTTTCTAATCTATATTAAATTTTTTATTGAGTATTCCTTTGAACCTGTTTAAGGGATTATTTATGTTGTAATTCCTTATACCATGTCTTGCAAATATATAATCTGAAAAATGCTGTACTTTAAACTGTTTCTAGACCTATGAGTGTTATTCTTTTAAAATAACTTAAAATTTGTAAGTAATATTTGTTAAGAAATGTAGGGATATTTTGAAGAAATTGGCGAGTTTGGGTCCAGGGCTGGGTCAGGTTTTACTGAAAAGGTAATCTGTTCGGGACAAACTTTTAGCTTTTCCACTGGGCCGATGCCAAGCCAAAATAGCTTTTTTTCTGGGCCTAGCTTTACCTGGTTCTGAAAATTTCAACAAGCCCACAGTAAAAATTAGGCAAAATCAAACTATTTTTTTAAATTTTGACATTCGGTCTCTGCTTTTCATATTATGGCAGTTATAAATGCCAGAAAAATGAAAGCTTTTTAAATTGCATGTAACAAATGTGTTTGTTTATATTTTTCCTTTAAATAGACAATTTTAAAATATATGATAATATTCTGAAACAAAATCAATATTTCCTCAAATTTCCATTTTCCTAAGAACCTTTTTTAAATTGATAATTTTTCATAATTTTAGGAAATTTTAAATTGTTAGTCTAATCTCAGAGTCTGGGGGGGGGGAACTTCAGCCCCCTTCGCTC
Source organism: Maratus michaelseni (assembly GCA_963931845.1). NCBI lineage: Eukaryota > Metazoa > Arthropoda > Arachnida > Araneae > Salticidae > Maratus > Maratus michaelseni. The sequence goes on along the minus strand of OZ007595.1, from coordinate 322,990,585 downwards.
CCCCCTTGGGTGTGCCACTGTATTGGTTTTAAACTTTATGCAGGTGAGCAAGGGCAAGTTGCAATTTCAGTGGGTGGTATATTTAGAGGAAATCTTCAAAAGAAATGAAAATCCACTGATATGCAATAGGTTACTGGGCTGAAAAAGTAAAAAAAGAAAAAAAAAGCTCTGTTTGTTACTTTGCTGCAATCATAAATAAATAATACATCTAAATTTCATCTTAAGTTTCAATTTCTTCCCCACCCCCCTTGTACACAAAGTTTATAATCTTGAAATCTGTTTTTTCATTTGGCAATATTTGTTGTATTAATAAATCAATCATCTAAATTACCCCTGAAATTTCTAATCCAATTTTTTTTTACTGTTCCACACACACCACCATCACCACTACACATACACAACCAAAGGTCAATTTGTAACTATTTTCTTCTTCTTCTTTTTTTTTTTTTTTTTTTTTTTTTTTTGGTGGGTTATGCTTATATACAACTTTTGATTTGCTGAATGGCTAATCTAAGTATGTTGAGAAAATTAATATGTTCCTTTTTGAAAATTATCTTTGTATCACATTTATTTTTCTTTTACAAAACACATATATTATTTGAATTCCATGATTCTGCCTATACGATAATTTCCTTGGTTTAAAGAAACATAGTCCGATATTTTAATATTTAGTTCTAATAGAACATGGTAAAATTAATTAAAAATTTATTATTTTGTCCCATTTGTTATTTTATTGTAATAATAAATAAATAATAAATTTTCTACAATACCCCTCCTGAAATTTCTATTGTGTCTTCCCCCAGCAAATAATCCTCATTGCAGCTTAAATAGTTAAATTATTTTTAAAAATAAAAAAGTTATTAAATCATGAAAAATATTAAAAATTTTAAATTTTTTATAATTATTAAATTTAAAATTATGAAAAAAATATTGTTAACTTAAAAAAGTATATATTAAATTACAAAAAAAAATGTTACATTTATTACAATTATTTAAAAATTTTCTGCCCTGTTTGTTATTTTATAGTTCCAGTAACTAATCAACCACCTAAATTCTCACCAGCATCTGAAATTTACCCTTGTTCTATCCTTTGCTCCACCAGCACAAAAGATTTTTATATGTATATATATTTTAATCCTTAGTCCTATATTTTATTTTATAGTAATAATAGATAAATAATCTTTCAATGAACTACTCCCCCCCCCCCCCCCACTCTGATATTAAAATTTTTCTAAAAAACAGCAGGTCTATTAAAATACACAAGATCCCCTCCCTCCCCTGCATTAGATAATGGAGATTGTCTTTTTTTTCTGTTCCAGTGCTGGGGAAGGGTTATTTTACACCTTAAAAGATCAAACAATGCAGGTTAACATTTAGAATTAATTAATTGGATAATATAATCCATATAGAAAACTAATTTAATGTTCCTATTAGTTTTAATGATACTGTAGCAGTGGGTCAGCAAGGATTATGCTTTGGAAGTGGCTAGAATATTTTAGAGGTCTACATCTGCCCAGTTCTGGTGTGTCCTGCCAGCCGAGTCTGTTTGGTCCATTTTTTCCCCCTTTGACTTTAGATGGAATGGAACGGGTTAGACCGGACATACATATTTTCCTTCTGACTTCAGCAGAGCTCTATCAAGACAGTGTTAAACTGTGTTTGCAATAAAAAGTTTTACGTTTTTATTACTATTTATAATATTATGGAGGTTGGGGGGTGCAAGAAATTTTGGGGAAATCAATCCACTCTAGTCACAGCCCTGGACTTGAGCCATGTTGTGGCTAAGCTTACTCTTTTTTTCTGGAGACTCAGGCTAGGCCAGACATGGACATCATTCTTTTGGGTCAGCATTTTTCTTTTTTTGTAAAAATAGTAGTGACAGTTTACATTTATGAAAGGAAACTCAAGAAATTTATTATCGTTTAATAAATTAAAGAAAAATATTTCAAAAAATCTTTTTTTCTCTTTATAGAGCTTCAAAATTATGATTTTTTTAATCATTTTTTCCTTTCCGTCTATCTACATTAAATTTTTTAGTAAGTCTGCATTTGAATACAGTTGATAAAGTGATCATTAATACTATTTCGTATTGCATGACTTGCTTACATATAATCGGAAAAATGACCTACTTTAAAATTTTTGCATAGATATGTATGCACTATACATTTAAAAGGATATTAATTGTAGGATACTATTGGTGAAATAACATCTGAATTTTTTGAAGAAATTGTGTTTGTATGGGCTGGGTAAAATTATGAACTGAAATTGAAATAAAAAGAGAGGGCCAGCTAGGGACCAGGAATGAAAATTTAATGCCTTGCATATATTGCTCTAGTATATTTATGTTACACTAGTGAGCAGACAATTAATTAAAATTATGTATAATCAAGCAATTAGTAAAACATTTAGGTGGATAAAAAATTGTAACTTATTTCTGATAATTTAAAAAATAAATAATGGATGAATAGATCACAATTCTAGAAATGATATTTTCACATTTATAAATGTGTCTTATCTTGAAAAATGTTTTGGAGTTCCCAGTGTAATATAAGATAATGATAAAACAAAAGAAAAAAAAAAACATTTTGCATTATGGCTGAATGAGAGTTTGTAAGAATGCATTTCATTCACATAGCTTTTTTGTGTAATGTTACTTGAATAAGAATAAGAGGACTATTATTAATCTGTATAAATCATGTAACACAAATAAAAACATGGTAATTTCAATTCAATATTGTGTTATTTTTCTTTTTCCAGCATGCATAGGTTCAAATCAGCACAGGTACCTGTTTTAAGTAATTTTTAAAACTGACAAAGATTTTAAAACGATTTACAATTTAAGATTAAAAATTCTTGTGAAAAAATATCATCGTTGAGTAGATGCTACTTTGGTTTGAGTCTCTCTCTCTATATATATATATATTATTCTTGTTATGAAATTTAATTTTAAAAAATGATAATAATAATTGGTATTAAAAAAATTGCAGAGTACAACTAAATTTTTTTAAAAAAGTAGACAAAATCCAGTTTTATGAAAAGACTAGGCGTGATGTACTTCATGATCTTTATTAAGAGCTCTTTTGAAGAAATAACCAGCATATCTTCTAACATTTAAAATATTCCACTATTAAAGTTAATATTTTACTTGCATCCCCCCCACCCAGGGCCATCACTAACACTTTTTATTGAGGGGGGAGAGGACCTTAAATTGCCAAGTCAAATTTCACTATTTGCCAACTCATTGAGAAGCAAAAATAAATAGTTTTTGCCAATTCAACAAGTTTACCCACTAGTTTTATAATTTTGCCAAGTTATCGTAATTAGAAAATGTAATATAGTTCTTATTTGTAAAGAGTTCAATAATATTTCCAATTAGATTTATAACTTTTGCGAAGTCTATCAGAAATAAAAAGTATATAATAGTTTTTATTAAAATTTTAAACCAATTTGCCAACTAAAAGTTTTTAAATTTGCCAAGTGTAACAGCATTCGGGAACGTTTGGTGGGGGACGCTACCCCCCCCCCCCCTTAGCGAGGGCCCTGCCCCCACCTTTCCAATGGAATGACTTCTTTTTAAATCTCCTTATAAAACATTTTCCAAACATATTATTATACAAATGGATATTTCACACCCTTAATTTACAAAAGATGTGTAAATTTACATATAAGAGAGAGCTCAACAATCTATATAATAATGCATGTTCTTCCTTTGTTTATATTTAGCTTATTTAAAAACATGAAATAAGCATAAAGTGTTATTTATTATGTGTTTTCTTTCCCAACTTTCTTTTCCAATTTTAATATAAAAGCCTATTTTGATATGTTGCCAGCTGATTTCACTGTTAAAAGCATAAAGTGTTACTTATTATGTGCTTATGAGTGCGTATTTGCTAGCACTTATTAAATTGGACTTTAATTTGTGGAATTTCTAAAGACTGTACTTCTGAGCAAGTTTTTTTCAAGCCAAGTATGTTTGAAATTGTTTCTCTGATAAAAAGCATTCAGGTGAGTAGTGAAATTTTATTTGCTTGTTTATTTTAATTCTATAAGATTCAATACTTTTTATTTGTATTATTTCATAATATAGGTTTTTATTATTGCCTATGTAGACTATATTGCCTATATACAGTAGAAGATCTTTATAACGCAATTCTCCATATAACGCACAACTTCTCAGATGTAAACTATGAATTTTCAGTTCAGAAACACCTGAATTCCCACATTATAAATAATTGCTATTCTCTAGAGGACTAAATTTGATACATTAGTTCAACTTTATCTCCTTAATTCAGAACTAATTACTGAAAAAATTGTTATGATTTGATACAGGTATGTTTGGACAATGTTTATAAAGTAAAAATAACAATGTGTGGAATGATCTATATTATGCAAAAAATTATAATATATAACTTCTGGTAATAAAGAATGCAATATAAAGATACTCTAATGTGTTTTGGTATGTTTCACACATATTTGGCCATGTTTTACAAGCTAAATTTAATGATGTGAGAAATGTGATCTATATAATGCACAACCTCATGTTTTCAGGTTTGCATTACAAAGATCTTCTTCTGTATATTGTTTTGTCTATATATATATTGATTTGTACTTTTCATAGCGATTGAAAATTTCTTAAATTGATAATTTGTGAAAAATGTAGTTATAATTTTGTGAATTTGAAATTATTGTTATATTGAGATTAATTTTTATACATTTTTAAGAAGATATATATTTGTAAAATAGGCATATTTTCTTTATATACGTATATGCAAAGGTGACAGTAAATTCTTACTTTTAAATGATTAAATTTATGAAAGTTCAATTTGGAAAGGGAAAAGTTTTGTGAAAGGCCTATTTTTAATACAAAATTTTTTCTGAAAGTTCATGTACAGTTCTGAAGGAAGGATCTTGTAAAGGACCCAATTTCTTCTTAAACAGATCCCTGCAGGTTGGCAGATTTTGACAGTAAAAGATATTTGTGATGGTATTTTTATTTCAGTAAATTCTTACTTTTAAATGATTAAATTTATGAAAGTTCAATTTGGAAAGGGAAAAGTTTTGTGAAAGGCCTATTTTTAATACAAAATTTTTTCTGAAAGTTCATGTACAGTTGTGAAGGAAGGATCTTGTAAAGGACCCAATTTCTTCTTAAACAGATCCCTGCAGGTTGGCAGATTTTGACAGTAAAAGATATTTGTGATGGTATTTTTATTTCAGTAAATTCTTACTTTTAAATGATTAAATTTATGAAAGTTCAATTTGGAAAGGGAAAAGTTTTGTGAAAGGCCTATTTTTAATACAAAATTTTTTCTGAAAGTTCATGTACAGTTGTGAAGGAAGGATCTTGTAAAGGACCCAATTTCTTCTTAAACAGATCCCTGCAGGTTGGCAGATTTTGACAGTAAAAGATATTTGTGATGGTATTTTTATTTCAGTAAATTCTTACTTTTAAATGATTAAATTTATGAAAGTTCAATTTGGAAAGGGAAAAGTTTTGTGAAAGGCCTATTTTTAATACAAATTTTTTTCTGAAAGTTCATGTACAGTTGTGAAGGAAGGATCTTGTAAAGGACCCAATTTCTTCTTAAACAGATCCCTGCAGGTTGGCAGATTTTGACAGTAAAAGATATTTGTGATGGTATTTTTATTTCAGTAAATTCTTACTTTTAAATGATTAAATTTATGAAAGTTCAATTTGGAAAGGGAAAAGTTTTGTGAAAGGCCTATTTTTAATACAAAATTTTTTCTGAAAGTTCATGTACAGTTGTGAAGGAAGGATCTTGTAAAGGACCCAATTTCTTCTTAAACAGATCCCTGCAGGTTGGCAGATTTTGACAGTAAAAGATATTTGTGATGGTATTTTTATTTCAGTAAATTCTTACTTTTAAATGATTAAATTTATGAAAGTTCAATTTGGAAAGGGAAAAGTTTTGTGAAAGGCCTATTTTTAATACAAAATTTTTTCTGAAAGTTCATGTACAGTTGTGAAGGAAGGATCTTGTAAAGGACCCAATTTCTTCTTAAACAGATCCCTGCAGGTTGGCAGATTTTGACAGTAAAAGATATTTGTGATGGTATTTTTATTTCAGTAAATTCTTACTTTTAAATGATTAAATTTATGAAAGTTCAATTTGGAAAGGGAAAAGTTTTGTGAAAGGCCTATTTTTAATACAAAATTTTTTCTGAAAGTTCATGTACAGTTGTGAAGGAAGGATCTTGTAAAGGACCCAATTTCTTCTTAAACAGATCCCTGCAGGTTGGCAGATTTTGACAGTAAAAGATATTTGTGATGGTATTTTTATTTCAGTAAATTCTTACTTTTAAATGATTAAATTTATGAAAGTTCAATTTGGAAAGGGAAAAGTTTTGTGAAAGGCCTATTTTTAATACAAAATTTTTTCTGAAAGTTCATGTACAGTTGTGAAGGAAGGATCTTGTAAAGGACCCAATTTCTTCTTAAACAGATCCCTGCAGGTTGGCAGATTTTGACAGTAAAAGATATTTGTGATGGTATTTTTATTTCTAGCCAGAATATAATATATATCATCATAGACAGTTATTCACCTCAGAAAAAGTTAACTCTATGTGAATGGATCTCTTAGAACTTGAAAATTGCAAAATGGACATATTTGCACATACATAATGTATCTAGAATGTATTAAGTTGTCAGGATAGCTGAGAGATCTATGGCGGAAAGTTTAAATTGTAATTCTTAGTAGAAAGTGTAAGTTCGATCCCCACTCTGACAAAAAGTTTTTGTATTATTATTGGTTATGTGGTGTTGCAGAAACACAAGAATGACTAGTTTACTTCCAGTATGTTTATTTGTAGCTTAATACAGTTATTTACGCATTTATATGGTTAGCTTCATAGTTACTGCAGTTGCAGGTTTCGGTATTCCGTGGCGAGACGTAAATCGTCAGGAAAGATTCCATTTTGGACACTGGACAGGCAGTCCAGGCTTACATGAATATCGGCTTGAGATCTAGAAGTTCTTATAAAGAGGTTTTCTACAGAAAATGGAATGTCAGACAGTTTGTGTGCTATTCCCGCTGCATTTTGCAGTCTCATGTAAGAAAGTACATGTCCGAAACTTTGAAAAGCAACTTCCTATAATGACCTCATGCTTGCTCCATTTATACTCCTGGGGTTTGAAGTGCTCTGAAGAGCCTTATAAATGCTGATGAGTTTATGAGTGCATAAATGTCTTTATAACATCAGATCGAAAGTTTTTACGATTTTATAGTGTCTTTTCAGGCTGTAATACATGCTAAAGTACATCAACGAAAGCAAAATATGAGCTCAATTCAGTTTTTTATATTAAATATTTAAAATGCTCACCTATATTATGTTAATACATCATGTATAAAATTTTTTATTAAATTCATTAATATTTCACTATACTTTGTTTTTTTTTAGTTAATTTATACGTTTCACCAAAGACTTTTGCACGGTAGTGTATATCATGATATAAATCATCAAACCCAATCTAAGAGTTTCAACTGTAGCACAATTTATGGAATTTGATTCTAATTTTTTTCTAATTTTCGAAATGCCATTTTTGAAAGTCTAAGAGGATTATAAAGGCAGACCTCGAGGACCACTGGTGATCTGCTGACCACAAATTGCAAAAATGCTGCTCTGTAAGATTAGGTTAGAATAATACTTCTTCTTTGTCACCTTAATTCAAAGTTTTAATGATAAAAAAATAACAATTATTTTAACAAAATAATTACTGAAATAAGTTACTATTAACATTTTTAACAGTTAAAAAAAATATAGTTAAGTAATAGTTCTCATGTGCTTATTGCTAATTTATTTATATATTATTTACTAGTGTAAATAACAAATTTTATTAAATTGAACACTTTTGTTTTAAAATGTATTTTAGAATTGTTCTAAAAAGTAAATATAATTATTTGCTCTGGACATATTTGGATACTGCATATAAGAAAAAATGTGATAATATGACAAATTTTCTATGTTATGCAAAATCTATAATCAGCAGAACTTTTTGTCTCCAGGTGCACTGTGTAAAGACATACCATGCCATATATATATTTTTTTTTAATTTAGAACTAAATTTTTGTTACAAATAAACCATTTCTTATTCTTGCAATCATTTTTAATTGTTTAATATAACAATATGCATAGATTCGGCAAATGCAAGTTGCATATTTTATAAAGGACAAATAATGATAGGATCACTGTAGTATTAATTCTGCCAGTTAACTGACAGAATTAATATAATTCAGTGATCTAAAATTTTAGTTGCATAGTTCCAAAAAAGTGAGATGTTTTTACAAATGTGTGTAAAAAGATTAACTCTCTCAATTTTATGGATTAGGTAAAAGGAAAAAGTCTTCACATCAAAGTAATTTAAATATAAGATTAAAAAACGATGAAGTTTTTGTTTTATGTGTATGAAAATTGCCTAATGATGTTGCTTTAAGATTAGAATATGATCACACACTTGAAATTCAATTATTCAAAATATCCTTCAAGAGACAAATATACAATGTTCAAATGAATATTTGCTCCAAAAGAAAAAAAATCATACATCAATTAAACAAATAGGCAAATAGATTAGAATTTGTCAAGCTTTATGTCAACAAACCAGCAGTTAAAACAAGCATGATAAAAACAAATTTAATAATATTGCTTCAGATGGAAAGAAACACTGTGTTGTGAAATCAAAATATTTCTCTTTAAAAAAATTTCTGACCTAGTGAGTATGTGATTCTTTGTGGATGTATGTCTTTTAATGAATTTGTGCAAATGATCTTTTCCCATGTCTGAACCTTGACAACACAACAACAATGGCGCAGAATGGCAAGGATATTTCAGGTGGGAAGCAGATTATATTTTTATTTTTGGGAAGGAAGAAAATCCATGCAACAAGGTAAAGATCATTCTGCTGAACAGCATTGATAAGGTTTCACGGTCTTTTTAGTTTTAACATACTTTTGCTTGCCCATTTCCTATTTCATTCTTAGATTATTTCCTTTTGCCTTTCCAAGCATACAAACTTGAAAATTCTTAATGTTCTTAATTATTTCTTTATTAATCTGCTTAATTTGTTTATTTCTCTGTTTGTTACTTTGACGTACTAATGAGTAAACAATCAGTCACCTAAATTCTTCTTCCTGTGAGATTTCTGATCTTCCACAATTGCTTCATTAGTGCACAATCTAAGAATTTCAAATGTTTCTTTTCTTTTTTTTAATAATTTTCCTGTATTTATTACTTTGAAATAACATTGAATGAAGAATCAATTATCTAATCCTCTTTACCTTTAAATTTTTTCAACTCTCTTTTCCATTCCTCCAGCATATAATTTTTTAAGTAATTAAATTTCTTTCATTATTTTTCATCCAATTTGTTAGTACTTTGCCGAAATGTAAATAATCTGTTAGAGCCAGTACCAGATATATACCAGGTCACCCGTTTATAAGGTTACTTTTCTTAAGTCCAGACTAACTGAATAGATATTATGTGTTAAAATAAACTGCCTATATGGTCAGACTCTAATGTAAAGAGCGAAATTAGTGCCGGTCAGTAAAGGGCAAGTCTGGGATATTTCATTAGTGGCCCCTTTTTAAAACTGGTTGACTTTTTTATTTAAAAGGGCTGAACAATAAACTTTTCTTAAAATGTCTATTAGTATTAATCTGAAATGATATAGCTGAAATAAATGTCTTAGTATTAACATATTGCCACCAGCAAAAGTGGAATTACTGATGGCATACAGTCAAATTTTACTCTCTCTTTGTAGAAAAGTTGGCCGCTATCAGAATTTTTCAACAGTCACTTTTTTTTCATTTAGTGGCCAGTGCTAATTTTGACCTTTACTGTAATGGCTACTATCAGATATATGGTCATCTTGCATCAAATTTTTCATTACAAAATGTCTTATTTTTTTATGCTTTTTCCTCCCCTTCCCACCAGTGAAGGGATTTCCAAGGCTAATTCTTGACAACAATCCCCAGAATACAAAGTTTTAAAAAAATTAAATTCTTCTTTTGCTCAAATCTGCTGTCCTTTTTGTTGCTCTCTAAAATATCTGTCCCTCCCTGCATACAAAATTTAAAATCTCTAAAACACTTTTTTTTAAAAAGCTGCTGTATTTGTTACATTCCATAGTAAGGTGAATCATCTACATTATCTCATTAATATCACTCATCATAGTAAGGTGAATCATCTACATTATCTCATTAATATCACTCATCTAAAATCTTCATCCTCTTTGAAATATTTGCTTAATCCATTCCCTCCCTCTTCTCACAGGGGGATGGAGATTACTAAATTTGTGGTAGGAAAGCAAAAATCTCCTTCTTATTTGCAGTTTGGCTGTTCTTATCTCTGCATCACATGTATATTTTTTCTTAAAATAAATATATTCTCTAAAATAACTTTTGCACCTTTGTCCCAGTCCCAATAACAAAATACCAAGAATGAGAATAGCCAAACTACAAAACGGAGGAAAATCTTTCTCTCCCCAACCATGTCGAAATTCAACCTTTTTGAGGGGGATAGGACATGGAAGTTTAAGGGGAGAGTTAGATGGTTATTTATTTATTGTTCCTACAAAGTAACAATACAGCATAAAAATATTTTTAAAAATGTTTTAAATATTTTAAAGTTTGTGTGTTGAGAAGGTTGGTTGGAAAAGCTGAATTTTTTGGGGTGAAGGTGAAGTTATTTAGATGATTATTTAATTATTGTTACAAGTTGTAAATATAGAGGGAGCAAAACATTTTTTAAGGATTTTAAATTGTGTGTGTGCTAAAGAAGGGGGGGAAAGACAGGGAAGGTAGAAAAAAAATTCAGGCATGGGAGAAGGAATGATTAAGGTGGTTATTTAAATATTGTTACAACAAAATCATATATACAGAAGACAAAAAATTAGAATTTTAAACTTTGTGAGATTATGGGGAGGGGCACGGAGAGAGGAATCGAGATTTGGAAAGGGGGATAATTTATCGTTACTATACAGTTTTAAATAGGTCAGAAAATAAAGGAGCTATAAATGTTAAGCTATGCATTTGTGCTACCAGATTGGGAGCAAACAGGAAGCAGTAATTTCGAGTTGGGGGAATTTTGATGACTGATTTATTGTTACTATAACAAATAAAGAAGGAAATAAATATTTTTAATTTCATGTGTTTGGCAGGGGCGATTTAAATGATTTTTTAATATTCGTTAAATAGAAATCTCACGAAACACAGAAGATTCTCATCCCTATACAGGTTTTTTATTGAATTTTTTAAAACTTAATAAGTTCTTCCTTCCAAATTTAACTGTTTTTGCTTTTGAAATAGGCACAGGGCCGACTTATGCAGGGACATGTGGGGCAGCTGCCCCAGTCCCCCATCTGAGAGGGCCCTCCCTCTGGTCATAATTAAAAATTTTTTTTAAAGATGCAAAATGGTTTAAATTGGCCCAAAGTGACAAAAGATTATTACATTTTCAAAGATTTAGGAAGGGAGTGTAGCCCTCCACTTCTACCCTCTGCTTCCTGTGCCCCAAGTCCCTTCCTCTCCAAAAAAGAACAATCTACATCATCAGAAAACTAATGTTATAAAATATTTATATAAAAATACTTCAGAGCATGAGGAATGACATAACAAGTGTTGAAATTTATTGCTATTAGTATAAGTGCATGCCTTCACTTGTCATTCCATATTTTTGAATTACCCAAATGCATGCTGAATGCACTACAAAAATTAAATTTTATAATATGATAGAAAATTTTATATAATAACAAATAACCAATAGTGACTGAAAGATCTGCATTTACACTTCAAAAGCTCACATGAGTCGTTGTATTCCTATACCAAAAAACAGTTTTCTGTCATCTGTTAAAGTTGTGACCATCTTTCTTGAGATACCCTGTATACAGATGTAAATAGCACTTGGTTCGAAATTTATGTATACATACAATAGGTATGAACTAGTCACTTCCACATAATTCCTGAACAATTTCCATGGATAGATAGAAGCCCCCCTCCCCCCAGAATGATGCTTGCCCCGGAGCCCCAGATAGTCTCAGTCGGCCCTGATAGGCAGGCTTACAACCTGGAGTTCAGAGTACAGTATAAGATCTTTATAACGCAAATCTATGTAATACAATTCTCTATATAACGCACAACTTCTGATATGTAAACTATGAATTTTGCAGTTAAAAAGCACCTGCATTCCCACTTTGTAGAAAATTGTTACTCTCTAGAGGACTAAATTTTATACATTAGTTCAACTTTATCACCTTAATTCAGAGATTTTTAATTAAAAAATTGCTATTATTACAATAAAATGTTTTGAAAACGAGTAATATAATGAATGATGTGGTCCAGGCATATCTGGATTATGTTTATCAAGTAAATTTAACAATGTGTAGAATGATCTGTAATATACAAAAAATTATAATCTGCACAACTGATCCTAATGAATGCAATATAAAGATCCCCCACTGTATATTGATATGTAGACATATTTGGCCATGTTTACAAGATAAATTTTGCGATATATGAAATGTGATCTATATAACGCAAAATTCTATATAGCGCACAACCTTGCATTTTTAGGTTTGCGTTATAAAGATCTTCTACTGTATTTATATTTAAAAAATATATTGCTCTACAGAAACTTTCTCTTTTTGAGGGTGTGGGTCCCCACAATTTGTGGATTTTGTTGAGTTGCAGAAACTTTTCACTCCATTTCCTCATTAAATCTTTTCGACATATAATTAAAAATTCTTTTTTTTTTCTTTGATGACCTAAGTTTCTTTACAATTCATAATAAAAAAATTTTTGGAAGCTATTTATGAAATCTGATAAAAATCACTAATTATCTCAAAGAATTTTTTTATCATTATCTCAGGATGTATACAATTTTATCACATTATTTCAATAGACTTTAGTCTTATTCAATTTTAGAAAAAGCTACTTATGTACTATCCAGACCAGGTCAGATACAACTGTGCCAATTATACTCATTACAGTAACCCTCCATTTGTTGAGAACTATATACTTTAATTATTCCTTATAATTTATAGTTTACTTTTTATTATAATTTAAAATTTATTTTTTAATTATAGTTTATAGTTATTTATTTATTAGATTTATAATTTTTAACATGATTTGCAAACAAGCTAATTACAAATTCTAAGATTGAAACAGAAAATATCTAATCTGAAATAGTGGTAATGTTCCTTTGGGAATTCCAAGAAATGTATGCACTTTGTTGGTTTATGTTTACTGGATGTCTTTTGTGCTTCTTCCCTAATTTTCTTTTAATTTAATTTTTTAATGCTAAATGTTGGATTTTTAAAAGAAGTGAATAAATGCTCATTCTTCAAAACTACAATTATAAAACAAATATTAGGAATGAATAAATTTAAAAAACTTGTTTCATGTATACTTTTTTTTTCCAATTCAATAGATTTGCTGGGTGCACTGGTAAAGTTAGAATTTAAAGTGCGGTGTTTGCTAGTATTGGAAAACTGAAATTCTTCAAACTGGTAATGTCTATTTATAAACAGCATAGATTTTATTTATTTATTTAAAAAAAAACCCACTGATATTGAATAAATATTTAATATCACTGAAAAACAACAATTACAAAGATTGGAAAATGGGGGAAAATAAATGTACTTCAACATATCTTTTAAGAAAATCAAAGTTTAGTTATTATTTTAGTCATACATAAAGGGAAATACATTTCCACTTATTTCTTGTGCACAAGGTGTCATATCATTGCATTCTGCTCTTCACACTCTCTCAGCTTTACTGCTGTCACCCTCCTCACATTTTCTTTTCTTGAACTCACAAATGATGTCAGCTAACACATGGAGGAATTCCTGTTCAAAATTGCTCATTAGATGTTCATCTGCACGCCATACCTCACCATTCTGAAAGTGCTCTTTAAATTCTATCACTTCATCTTTTGAGGGTAAACATTCTTTGATAAAGTATTTGAGTAAACACAACTGATTACTATTTATCAACTCCTTGCAAATACCTTGTGCCTTATCATTGCAAATAACATATTTTTTTCTTCAAGGGTTGCATCTTGGAAAAGCAACTTGATGTTATCTTCATCTCTAATCTTACACAGATTTGATAATATATTACAAATAGTATCTTTACTTAAAACATATTTCTTGTAATCATTGGGGCTTTGCTGCCAAAATTCAGCAAAAACTTTTTGATAATTGCAATCTTTATAGCCATCCTTTATTTTTCCAGTGATTTCTTCTAGTAAATCGACATAACTTTCTTTGCCAAGAATATTCCACATACGGCTGGCTGTTTCCATAAAGAAATTTTGCAATGGCCAATCTAACAAATATGACAAAACTTGAGGAGGGTTGCATTCAAATACTCTTAATTGTTCTTCTTCATCTAATAAGGAGAGTAGGAAAAATAAAGTATCGGAATCGATGCACTCAAAGGCTATTTTCATCGCAGTCTCTAGCACAGATTCTTCATTACCAGGCACCTTTTGTAGAAAATATTCAGCAGCCACTCTATTACCACTATACGCTGCTTCTAAAAAGCCATATTGATAAGGAGAACATACGTACCTCATTCCTTCTTTAATCATACGATTCACCTTACACGTGTTTCCCTTCATGTCCAAAATTCAACCAATTGTATTACATAAACTTCGTTTTCATTGAAGAAACTTTTTCTGCGACTTACAGATATTTTTCGCCATAATTTTAGAATTTCATCTTCTAAGCAGTAAATGCATGCTAATTTATAACGTGTGGCAATATCTATGCTCTTGTCTTTAATCATCATTTCTGCAGTTTTTTTTTTGTCTATAGTTCCTTGTGACGTCCAACAAAATTCATTTGGTAGATCTACTCTAAGATGACAGTCTTTATAATTGAACTGCCACCAATGATAAATTTCGAAGCCCACAGGTCTTATAAAACATAATATTTTCTCTTTTACCTGTTTTGGTAGTGGTAGCTTTTCTACTTTTTTTGCTGTTATAACCTCAACTTTCATCCACTCTGATATAAAATCTGTATGATATGATGAAATACAAAATTCTGTCAATAAATCCTTCACATCATTTTGATTCCATAGTCTAGCAGCTACCTTAATCCCTAGAGCAAAATGCTCTAGGGATGGTTCCAGAATGTAATCCATTATTATCTCCAATTAAATATTTTATGTATCGATAAATTTTGATATTTTAATTAAAAAAATATTTAGCAGATTGAGAATGAGAAAATCTTTAAACTGATTTTATTCTTGTAGTTATGAATCTTTAAAAAAAACAATTGTGCTAAACAATTAAGTTTGCTAATATGACATAGAAATTATTCTTTTGATTTCAAAAAACTAATTAATATAGATGCATATGATAGTTTTATATGACGGTAGTTTAGTCTAAAATAACAATAATCACAAAAGTATAATGTGTTGTTTCAAGAATTCAATATGCAGATAGATGTTGTATGCAATAAAGCAAAAATTGCAATGCTACCAGGATAGTACAGCAAGTAGTAAAGAATTTACTCTTTTTTTGCTTGCAAGATCAAGTAATTAGCTTTTTGGTAATAAACGAAGATCTGAGACTTAATAACTGTGAACAGTGCTTGTGAGAGTACACTAACCATAGATTAGAAGCAGCAGCTGCAGAATATAACCAATAAAAATATGTTATGTAAATCAAAATCTTCATATCTAAAACACATTATTTTGCATGAGTAAACTATACAGTGGACAAAAAAGTGTCTGCACATGAATACTTTGTATGCAACCATAAACATGGAAAAGACCGATGATAAAAATGAACAACAGTGGACTCTCATTAATGCATGTCTGCTTAAGACATATCTGGTTAATGAGGAGAATAATGATGGTTCTCTCATTTGCTTCTTACATTAATGTTTGTTTAAAGCACACTACTCACCAGATAATGTGGGCAATTTTATAAGAAACTAACCAAGAAGAATCGAAACTGCTTTTTAACATAATTTTTTTCAAAAGTAACTTTGATGTAACTTAGATTATTAAAAATCAAGGTATTATAAGTGAGAATAATGAAGGGAAAGAGAATCTCCTATCATAAAAAAAGTAAGGCTCAAAAATTGCTAATGGCTTTTTCCTGAATATTATCCATAATAACCAATCATAATGCAATATAGCAGATTAAATTTTGGATTGTGTCAGAAAACCAGAAAATGATTTGGTAAACAAGTATTTTGTGCAAGTAATGCAAAGACAAGTAGAGAGAATTCTTCAGTTGAAGTAAAGTTACACAAGTATGGCAATATCTTTGCATGTTTTCTTTGCCCTCTGTAATTTATTCTTTTACATGAACAAATAATCACTAACTGGCTGTTTAAATAGATGTACTAAGTTCAAGAAAAGTTGTTTATTTTAGCATTAAGTTGATAATATATTTACTTTCTCTTAAAAATTTAATACAATTTTTCAACGAAAAAGATTATCTTCTTTCATTCAAATGTTTACATAGTTTAATGTGGGAAAAAAATTGGACACTTTTCCAGTATAGGGGCCTTGGCAAAAGAAGAAAAATTGGCAATATAGTTTTATAGCAGCCTATTCAATGTTTCATATACAAAAGCAATTTTTTCAATATTTATACAATTTATTTAATATAAAGAAGCCATTTATTTGTTTTTAGATACAAACAGAAATTATATTATATGTATATATAGGGTGTTTCTACGATCATGGGAGAAATTTAGATGTGTGGTACAAGACACTGTAACAAACAATTTTTGTAAAGGAAAGCAGAGTTGGAAATCAATTTATATAGTCAAAAATACACAAGTCGCACTTCAATCCGAAGTCACGTTTTCGTTCATAACTTTAACAGTAGTGAAGATATTTTAATGAAATCCTTATAACACGCTTACGATTCATAGAAAGATAAGTCTTGCAAATTTTGTTAAAATATCTTCACTACAGTTAAAGTTATGAACGAAAACATGATTTCGGATTTGAGTAAGATGCCCTGTAATTTTGACTATATAAATGGATTTTTAACACCCTGCTTTCCTATACAAAAATGGTTTGTTACAGTGTCCTGTACCGCTCTTCCAAGTTTCTCCCATGATCGTACAAACACCCTGTATATATATATATATATACACATACTATATAAAAGCATAAAATTTCATTAGGTTTATTTCTATAGCTGTTTTATCATTTGCAACAAATCATATTTTCTGAAGCCCAAATTGCACTAAGCTTTATAAAAGAAATGTCTAGGCCCATATAAGGAAAAATACCAAAAATTGCTCATATTGGAAGTCTGCACTAATGCAAGTTCACTACACTGCTTTATTAATAAAAAACAAGAAAAATGATGGACACATATTGATACTTTTTCCTAACACTTATTTTTTTTATATCTTCTGAAGATCTTTATACAGCACATCTATAACCTGCAGTTGTTTATAAACCATATAACTTTTCAGATATAAAGAGTAAATTTTGAAAAAAAAATAAAAAAATCTCTGCATTTTGCATTGCAGAAATTCTGGCACACTTTAGAGCAGTATTTCTTCATATTTTTTCAAGTGCAGCCCACTTTTATATTCTGAAAACTCTGGAGACAACTTTTATAGTACTTACGTACTACTGGGGCCAGGTAGAAAAACTGTCAAAAATAATTACCTATCATCAATCATGTTTAACATCACGAATTGTGTTCAAAACAGAAATTAATTTTACATTTATTCAATACATAACATTGTTTAAAATGATAAATAATGTAAAAGCAAACTAATATAATACAAAATAGTAATCTTGTATGCACATACTTGGAAACCTCCCACTTTTTTTAAATAAAAAATATACCTTGAGCCAGAAAATTTATTTAATTAAATGTGTATTGCTTTTGTAATACTTTTTTTAAATTTTACTTAATTTCATTCATTAAATAAAATTTTTGGTTTAAAGTATTTTTTTAATTTAAAATCTAGCAGGAGGCTGACAATTATGTATGCATTTTTTATATCTAATATTAGCTTGGCCAATTTTCACAATAAAAGATATTTGTGATTGCATTTTTATTTCTATTCATGCATATTCTCCCAAAGCAGAATATGCTTAAAAGTGCAACATATTTTACAGAACACTGGGCTTCTCTGCAGAACATTTCAAAGTCTCATTTTGAGCAAATTTTGTCATTTAGTCATCGGAGAAAATGCAAAATTCATCAGGTGATCGAGGAAAAAAAATGTGAAATTTGTCAAGCGATTGTTGGGAAAAAATTTAAATTCTTCAATTCTTCATTTTAGAAGATTACAAAATTCATCAATCAATCAATGAAAAAATCGCGAAATTCATCAGCCAGTCATGAGAAAAAATCAGAAAATTCTTTAGCCAGTTACGAAAAAAATATGAAATTTCACAATCAGTCGCAAAAAGAAACCTGAGAATTTCGCTAATCAATCACAAAAAATACAGCAAAATATCTTAAAATTCATCAATCAGTCATGGATAATAAAATGTGAAATTCGGTAGTGGATCATGGGAAACAATTCCAAAATTCTTTAATCTAATCACAAGAAAAAATGTGAAATTTATCGATCAGTAAGGGAAATATCACAAAATTCACCAACTGATTAGGAGAAGGAGGGGAGGGGGGGGGGGCATGAAATTCTTCAATCAATCGCAAGGGAAAAAATCACAAAATCTGTCATTTTGTTACTGCTGCAGAACATTTTTGATCAGCTGAAGATTTGTTACAGAACACTGCAATATATTCTGCTTTGAGGCTAGCGGATGTTATGCCCACCAGAATATTATATATACTATTTCACATGCAATAATCTCTGTCTAAGGTGGAATCAGAAATTTTTCCATTGTAGCCAATTATTCGCCTCAGAAAAAGTTAACTATGAGAATCAGTTCGTAGGACTTGAAAAAATTTTCTCAAGTTCGACAGATTTTCATCTTACCCTAAATCTGCCTTAGTTAGAATTTACTATTAGCTACATATAAAAATTTCTGCAACTGCTTTTAATATAGGAAGAATATAATATTAACTATGCAGTTACAATGTAAAAAATAAAAAGAGTGTTGCTGTAATTACTGTATATATTATATCATTGTCACCATTCTTGATGCTGTATACCTTCCTGGGATGGATAATAAGTACACTTTTTAGTATATTTTATTTCTCTGAGCGTTTTAACTGTAGTTTGTGATACATACGAGACCTCAAGTACCACTAGTGGTCTGCAAAGGTACTGTTGGTCTGTCTAACAAAACGTTGCTCTGAAAGATGAAGTTTTAACACCACTTTAAATGCAATAATCAATTCTGAAGAATAATTTCAACATCAATCATTGGAGACAAAAAAGATTTTCATATTTCTTGAAATATGAAAAATCTTTTGAATTCATTTTTAAATATATATTCTAAAAATTACTACTCTAATGATTTTTGTAATAATGCTTAGCTACATTTGAAATTAAGCACATTTTCTTTTTCAAAATTGTTTTATCAAAGTAGTAAATTCTATTTAAAAATGCCTACTATCAAATAGCATGATAGCATTATGAAATTTTACCCAGACGCTTTGTAATGTCAAATGAAAATTCGAAGTACTTTGTCTATTGGTGGTCATTTAATCATCCACATTGATATTTTGTCAATTTAAAATGAAAAGTTTAATCTTACTTAACAGTTAAAATTTTATGTTGAAAAGCTTTCAAATATCTGTGGTATAAGAAATTAGATCTGTTTAACTTCAAAACCCATATTTCCAAGATATTTTCTAGATTGACAATGATTGAGCATATGCGTACGAATATAAGGTAAATTTAAAAGTACTATAAGTTTTTAAAAACATATCTGACTTTTTAAATCCATCCACTATGTATACAACTTTAAAGCAATAGTACTTATGCTTATAGCCTTTTCCAATTTCGTTAACTGTTCTTGACATCATTTCTTCAATTTCGTAGTGAATGATTTCGACTCCAGGGATATTTAATGTAATAAAGACAATAATTGTTTTTTTTCTTAAAGAAATGTATTTTCTCCAATAGGTTTGATGAAAGTGCTTTGATTATCTTTTAAAAAGTATCAGTTTCAATTCTAACAGTTTCGCTTTTATTTTTGACTAGATTTTTGTGAGCTTTTTTTTAAATATACTTTGTGCTGTAGTGCCTCTTAATGTTACATCTTTTCAAAGTCCAACAGTGTCTATATATCAGTTATAAAATTTCAGTTTCACTTTGAATGCAAATTATTGTCAGACTAAATCACTATTATCAGACTAAAAAAAAAAAATCTGTGACGTTCTTCTTCAATTTATCCTATTTATTCAAGGTGGTAACGAACTTTAATATATTTTCTTAATAAATCCAGAGATGTATGAGAATATGTCAATAAAATGTGTGCAATGTCAATAAAAAATGAAAGAGTAGAAAGAAAGATCATGCAGAATTAATTAACAATGACACAATTACTAACATAAATAATGAAAATAATTAAAGAGCTTAAATCCAAATTTGTATGTTCGACTAAAGCCCAAGTGAAGAACCTACATGACATATTCGGGGGTTTTGTGTTAAGCACAAAAGTGATAATTTGTGCCACTTTCAAAGCGACTTGTTTAAAGCTTATTTATTTTTATATTTTATTTTTTTCTTAATTTTAAATGTTCTTAATTAGCGCCCAATTTTAGTAATTTTACAATATCTTTCTTGTATTTAATAAATAGAACATATTATTTTGAAAGTGGTGTAAAATCGAAGGGAGTAGTAAAATAAAGGATTAGTTTTGATGTAAAACAAACAAAAAATATAAATAAAATACTGTACAAATAAAAAAATTTTTTAATTTTACGATTCAAGATCCCGTGCTTTGGTACGGTCCAATTGGTTACTTTTATATCCACAATTATTTTGTCCGATTAAGTAAAATTTAGTTACATTTGTCTATATACATCACTATTGCCAGATGAGTTGGATTTTTTAAATTTAGAATGTACTACCACATTCTGAAGAGAAATATCCTTCTTTAAAGACAGAATGAATAAAACAAATATTACTATTTAAAAATATTGGTAGCACTCTAAATTAACTAACAACCAAATTAAACACGGGACAGGTAAAATGCTAAGGACTTTGCGGGCCACATGTTTGACATGTCTGATTTATAGCCTTTAGAGCACATTTTTAACCATTTTATCCTGACTGGTTGTTTTGAGCTTCTAAAAGCAAAATTTTTCTTCATAATATTTTTCTTTTTGTAGTAATTAAAGGTTGTAGATAAATAAAATAAAACAGCTTTTTTGCAATACACTCACTGAAAAAAATTGTGATGATGTAGAAGATGGATTGACAATCTATACTGACTAATGGAAAGGGTATAATTCAGAGGAGATTGGAAAAAACTGGTTACAAGCATTTTGCTGTGTACAATTTTATTGATTCTAACAAGTGTTCACACTCAAAATGTTGAAAGAGTATGAGGTTCTGTAAGTGGTGCAATAAAAAACAATGCTCAATATCACCTTGAATGATATCTTACAGAGTTTATATGAATAAAAAAATACTTAGCTTAAAAAAAGTTTTTGAGGAATTATTGAAAGCAATTTAGGACTTTAATGTCAGGCATAATAGCAAAAGTTATTATTTTTATCAAGCATTTTAAGAAGTTATGAAACATCGGTATACATTTCCAGGACTGTGGAGTTGGTGGGAAAAATGACCAACTCTGACTCTGACTCCTGAAATTTTAAAGAAACCGACTCAGACTCCGGAATGGCTAAAGTACTAGTATTGCTTGTTGATTCCTATTATTCAGATTGCTTCATTGCTGTCATTTGTTTTGAAATAGTAATAGTCGCTTCATTAAATTTGTCATTAAATAAAGAAAATATTACTATTTAAAAAAAGAGGCAGCAATCAAGCAATTGGAATTAAAAGCACAACTGGCAACACTGCAACCTGCTAGCACATTTCTGTTTGACCTTGAAGCATATCATGTGCATATTAACCAATCATTTTTTTTTCATTCACATTTCATTTTTTGGATGAATTATAGCTGTAAGCTGTGATAGGTAGTCAAGACTAGGATTCATTTATTGCAATGGCAAACCCAACAGTATTTTAGTATAAAAAGTTTCACATTTTTTAAGTGAAGATTTTTTTAAAAATAAGACAAAAATACTCATAAAATGCCTGTGAAACTTTGCCCCTACATTAATCGGCTCTGGTCAAGACTGAAAATATTTTGAACAACACCCCCCCACTTCTTCCCAGATACACTATGCACACTCACACAAAAGCACAATATGCATTAAAATGTGTATGTGGTAAAATTTAATCATGTCAAAACTTTTAAAAAAATGTACGTTAAATATTTATTTATATGCATGTAAATTGCAATCAAAAAGTTAAATTTGAAACTATTCGATAGAAACAACAGTTAAAATCTAATAAATCTCCAAAATTTACTTTGAACAACACACACAAAGATCTATCAGATGAATCCAAACAATATATATTATGTTGGTATGTCATTTTAAGACGATAACGAAAATATTTTATGCCAAATCAAACATATACCAAAATATGGATGAAAGGATGTTTAATTTTGGTTTTATATCTATTCCTGCAGACCCAAAACAAAGGAGGTAAATATTTTACAACTTAAATATCTTTTGGAGTCTCCACAACCTGAAAAATTACAAGGGAATGCAAAAAAATAAAAGGGAAAATTTTACTATTTTAGCATTAATTCTGTTCTCACAGCTTCATAAAAAAGGAGCAAAATTTTATATTTTCAGTATTATTAATTGTACAATTTCTTTCCTGCAGACCCAAAATATCCAAATATTGAAATCTAAAAAGAAGTAAATAAAATGGAAATTTTACTGTTTCAGATCCTGTTGACTTGGATAAGAAAACGCAAAATGTTGCAATTTTGGAGTTATTGTGTGTCTTCCAGACCCGGAAAATTCCGATGTAAGGAAGGAAAAATAAAGATGAAAATTTTATATTTCCTGTATTAATTTTATAATTTTGGGTCTGCAAGGCCTGAAATCGAAAGCAGATAAGATATCAAAAGGAGAAAGATAACAAAAATTTCACTATTTCATCATTATTGTGGGTACCACAGACTCAGGAAAAAAAATTACAATTTTACTTTTTTGGGGAGGTTATATGCACACAAAAAAGGGGGGAGGAAATTTACAATATCAACATTACTCCTGGTCCCATAGACCTTAAGAATCTGAGGGAAAACAAGTAAAAAAAGGAGAAAATTTTTCTATTACAATATTTCAGATTCTGTGGACTCCAAAAAGGGCAGAAATTTCCAATTTTCACATTACCTCAGGTCTCACAAACCCCCCAAAAAATGATAGAAAGGATTGTACACTAAATATAAACTAGAGATTTCAATTAAAAACAGTTTTCATATATGTTGTACACTGGACAGTATATTGAGCCTGTTTAACCTGGATTTCCTTGTATATATAGTCCAAATGTAAAAATAATAATTCAATTTATAAATTTAAAATTACATAATAATAATTACATAATTTGGTTTAATTTCACTTCAAACTGTCTAAAAAACAAGCTGGAGTCGGAATCGGCCTGTTGTTTAGTGACTCTGACTCCACAGCCCTGGTTATGAAACATTATATTATATTCTTAGTAAGATTGTATTATTTAATGCTATGGTATTTATTATTATATCTCTATCATATATGCATGCTACGTTCATGCTTCATGAGCTTGGTAAAATTAACTGCAACTGGGACATAATTTTAACTGTGGGGGCTACATTAACAAGGAAGTGGTACACTTTATTATACAGCATGAAAACAGTACCTACCTAATTTATTTACATATTACAGATATTTCATCACAACATGTCTAAGGCTCTTAATCAGTGAGATTTCAAATTCCCCTCACTAATGTTAAACCTATGACCAGGGGTGCAAAAATCTAGGTGCCAATGGGCCTATTCCCACCACTAAATTTTTAGTATTCTTCGCCTAATAAGAATACTGACAAAATTTACGCGAAGTATACTAATAAAATTTGACGAAGAATACTAATAAAATTTAGTGGTGGGAATCAGCACATTGGTGCCTAGATTTTTGCACCCCTGCCTATGACTGTGTGATGCACTCATATTTATAATGTATCTTCTCAGTAAATTAATATTTTTAACTTTTTTTTTCTGTGTACTCTTCTTTTTTTTTTTAAAGTTTTCAAAATGTTTCTAAAATATAAAATCAATTATATATGAATTGTTAACATCTTACTCAGTTTCGCTAAGATTTTAACACAAAGTTATAAATTTCAAACAATAACTTTTGTGATTACAGAGATTCCCCTTAGGCTTAAAAAAAGGCAGGGTGCTACTGGGGGAAAAGGAGGAATTTTTCGATTCTCGAAGGCACTTTTTAGATTTTCAAAAGGCATTATCTTAATTTTTCAAGCCAATTTTAATATTTAAAAGTCAGGACACTTTTTTCAAAGCAACAATGAGTCAATTTTTACAATGTAGAGTTTAGAGCATATATCCAAAAGAAAGGGTTCTCTTTTGTATGAGACAAAAGATGGCATCTTACAAGCATTTTGAGAAAATCTTTTTAAATATATTTCACAAACAAAAGGTTTTTCTTTTGTACGAGTATTACAGAAAAATGACACACATATATAATGTATGTCACATTATAATGTGTATGCACATATAATGTGGGTATAACACATATATAATGTGTATGCACATATAATATGGGTATAACACATATATAATGTGTATGCACACAAATTTAATATAATACGCAATAATACACACATGCAAATAAAAATATCTTATTACATCAGTGTTTGGCTGCCTAAATAATCATTTCATATTAAAGCATGAATCAGCTTTATTCACTGTGAAGGAAAAAAGTATGTGGGTTGCCTACAGAAACTTTCTCTTTAATAATGCATTAATACACACATAAATAAAAGATACTTTGTATGTATGTGTAATGTGTTAACATTAATAAAACAAATGTCGAAAATTTTACAACAAAACTTGGCAATACCTTCTCAGAGAATGCTATAATAAAGCAGTACCATTTATTCATTAATTTTATTTGAAATGTAAAATCTTATTTTTTTTTAAGTATTAGTGATATTTAAAATTTAATACATCATTTGAAAGAATAATATTTTTCATTTTTAAGGACAGTAAAAAATAAATATTAATTTGCCATTGGAATTTACAAAAATATTTAATTTAAAAATGTTAATGATTTTTTAATAAAAAACATCTTATATTATGGCCACTTTTTACTGAGAGAATACATGTAGAAAGTGACATAAATTTATCTTTCTAAGACATTCAGATATATCACTCTATATATAATAAATCTTGAAAAAATTCATTATGAAAAAAAATGCATTTAATTCCTGGAAGGCTTTTTTGCTTTAGTATAATTGCAAACAAGATTTTTCAGGTGATCATTCTGTGAAAATGTTTTAGACCATATACCTAAACAAACGGCTTCTCTTTCATATGACACAAAAGATGACTTCTTAAATAACCTTTTTAAGAAAATCCTTTCAAACATATTTCACAAACAAAAGGTTTTTCTTTTGTATGAGTCAAAGGGTGTCTTCTTAGATCACTCACTGCTTTGGGAAAATCCTTTTAAACATATTTAATAAACAAAAGGTTTTTCTTTTGTATGTGTCAAGAAGTGACTTCTTAGAGTACTCCTTTGGAAAATCGTTTGGAACATATTTCACAAGCAAAAGGTTTTTCTCCTGTATGAATCAAGAAGTGTCTTTTTAGATTACTACTTTTGGGAAATCCTTTAGAACAAATTTCTCAAACAAAAGATTTTTCATTTGTATGTGTCAAGAGGTGACTTCTTAGAGTACTGCTTTTGGAAAATCCTTTGGGACATATTTCACAAACAAAAGGTTTTCTTTTGTATGAACCAAGAGGTGACTTCTTAGCTTACAACTTTTGGAAAATCCTTTGGAACATATTTCACAAACAAAAGGTTTTTCTCCTGTATGAATCAAGAGGTGTCTTTTTAGTTGACTACTCTGGGAAAATCTTTTGGAACATATTTCACAAACAAAAAGTTTTTCTCCTGTATGAATCAAGAGGTGTCTTTTTAGATCACTACATTTGGAAAATCCTTTTGAACAAATTTCACAAACAAAAGGTTTCACATTTGTATGTGTCAAGTGGTGACTTCTTAGAGTACTGCGTTTGGAAAATCCTTTGGAACATATTTCACAAACAAAAGGTTTTGCTTTTGTATTAACCAATAGGTGACTTATTAGATCACTACTTCTGGAAAATCCTTTGGAACATATTTCACAAACAAAAGGTTTCTCTTTTGTATGTGTCAAGTGGTGACTTCTTAGATGACTACTCTGGGAAAATCCTTTGGAACATATTTCGCAAACAAAAGGTTTTTCTTTTGTGTGAGTCAAGAGGTGAGTTCTTAGATTATTGCTCTTGGAAAATCCTTTGGAACATATTTCACAAACAAAAGGTTTTTCGTTTGTATGTATCAAGAGGTGACTTTTTAGATTGCTTCTCTGGGAAAATCCTTTGGAACATATTTTGCAAACAAAAGGTTTTTCTTTTGTATGTGTCAAGAGATGACTTCTTAGACCACAATGGTTATAAAATCCTTTTGAACATATTTCACACACAAAAGGTTTTTCTCCTGTATGAATTAATTGGTGTCTTCTTAGATCACTACTTGTGGAAAATCCTTTTGAACATATTTCACACACAAAAGGTTTTTCTTCTGAATGAATCAAGAGGTGTCTTCTTAGATCACTACTTCTGGAAAATCCTTTTGAACATATTTCACAAACAAAAGGTTTTTCTCCTGTATGAATCAAGAGGTGTCTTCTTAGATCACTGCTTTTGTAAAATCCTTTTGAACATATTTCACAAACAAAAGGTTTTTCTCCTGTATGAATCAAGAGATGTCCTCTTAGGTGACTACTCTGGAAAAATCCTTTGGAACATATTTCACAAATGAAAGATTTTTCTTTTGTATGAATTGAAAGATATTTCTCTGCATCACCACTTTGTGAAATGGAGTGTTCTTCATTCAAGGAAGGTTTATCTCCTGTAATCATCGACATTTTTTTCAGTGAAAAAGTTTCATTTTATGTCACAGCACAAATTTTAAGGTATCAGTGTTAAGATATATTGTTGCCCTTTCCATCAAATGAAATAGCTTATTGCTCTTCAGTAATAAAGTTGCATATTTAGAGAGTTTTGAAATCTAAAAAAGAAACAAAAATAATAAATAACACATATTTAATGACTTTTGAAAAGAACAAAATTCTGTGTTAAATTGCAATTTTTCATTTTCTTAAATAGTAGAAAAATTGAATTATTTACTCATATACAAATGTTAAAAATAATATTTATTGATTTATTATGTAAATTAAACTCATTTTACCTCAATGTGTTTAGTTTGAACTTCATATCACAAAATTTATTTTTAATAGTAAATTTTGCAAGTCAGCCTGGTATTATTATCTTTATTATTTATAAGTTTCAAAAGAAGAAATTATGGTATCCAGTCTGCCCTTGTGTCTGTAGGTGTAAAAAAAGTGAAAGTTAAAATGCAAAACAATTTCACAAATAGAAAGATTGGTCAAATGATCACATTGCTGTTTTTCAAACTGTGACATCATGAGGCTTATTGCCCTCAAGGTATGTAATACGTTTACAAACAAAAAATCCCATCAACGAATCTACCTACTGCATCAAAAATGCAGTAGGTAGATTCATTGATGGGATTGTTCATAATAAAAAGAATCATCATAGCTAGGCATAAACCAATCATATCACAGACAAGTTATTCATAGACCAATCAGATCACTGATGGCATTTAATAGACAACCCAGATTGCTTGAGTTATTTTGAATAACAGCGACATAAGGACGGCAGTTAATAAGATGCCATTTTGACAGACATGTCAACAGCTACTCTTCCCTTATAGAATATTAATAGAAAATGTTGCTAAACTCTTAAAATAACTGTAAAACTTTTTTAACAATGTGTGATGAAAAATTGACTTATAGAATATTCCACTCTCAAAAGAATTTACTAAAAGTAAAATTTAAACTGGTCCAGGGATAGACTTATGTCCTGATTTTTATTTTTACACTTAAATGGGATGATGTATATTCCTTCTTTTTCATGCGTATCTATGGGATCATTATTTTTGTGGCCCAGACTTTTTAATTTAGTTGGAAGTTTAGCAATTAATGTTGTGAGGGCACAGACTGCGAAAGAATTATTAACATTATACCCACTAATAAAAGGATAAAGTTAGAAGCTCTTTATTCAATAATGTTCAGAAGTATATAAAGAAACTTAAGATAACACATGATAAAGGTCTAAGTGTAATCAAGCAGATTGAAAATAATCAAGAAGTTACAATTACACCAATCGAATCAACTAGCAATCTTACCTACTAATGATTATATCACAAAAATAGAACATTGTATTAGTGAAATGAACTGTTTAAAACTAAAAAGAGATCCAAACTTAATAATTAACAGAAAAACACAAGAAATGATAAAACATGAAACTTGGTCTAGTGAAATAAAATATAACTTATGATCAATAAAATCGCAACCCCCCCCCCCTTTTTTCTTAATAGGATGTGTGAAAAACCATAAACCAGATTTTTCTTTGAGACCTATTGTATCAAAATGTTCAGCACCAGTCTATACAACAAAGAAAGTATTTGTACCACTACTCAAATTAATGTTACCCCCCTCCTCCCCCCCCCACAAAATATGCAATCAACTCTACTACAGAATTAACCAAACAATCGAAGATTTTATAATTGAAGGTAAGTCATTATATCCCTCAATCTATGAACAAGAATTCAGAAATATTATTAAAAATCATATTAACAGTAACCCAGTGTATGACGATAACATTAAAAATACCCTTATTTCCTGCTTAAATTTAATTACCAATAACAATGTTTTTATTTTTAACAGACATTGTTATAAGCAAACAGAAGGAGACCCTATGGGCTCTCCCATTCCTGGTTTATTGGCTGAATTAAAGCTAACCTCCTATTTAAAACCAGATATATGGATCCGAAATCAACAACATACTTATAATCTGGGAGCATGTAATCTCAAATTTGAAAAATTTCTTATAACACACTAATAAACAGAATACAGTTTACCTTGGAAATAAAGAAAAAAGGATCACTCCTCTTTCTGGATGTTGAACTAATTAGGTATAACTTAATGCATAGTACAGACAGAAATATTTACAGAAAACCATATCGATCGAATAATAAAATAGCCAATAGCAGTGGAGTATCATTTAATTATAAGAAAACAGCATATTGTTTTTATGCTAGAAGGGCATTTAACGTATATTCAAAGAATTATATAAACACAGAGTTAACCAAGATTAGATAAATTGCAATGGAGAATGGATACTTTGAGAGATTTATTAATAAAGTAATTTATGAATTTAATAGCTAGAAACTGATGGCGAAGAATAAAATGCTATTTTCAAAGTTTTGTAGAATAGATTATATCCCCCAACTTTATGAAATAATCTGATATGCTTTAAAGAAATATGACATAACATTAATTGCTAAAACTCCAACTAAATTACAAAATCTGGTCCACAGGGATATAGATCCCATAGATATGCATGAAAAAGCAGGAATATATATCATTGCATTTAAACGTAAAAATAAAAGTGAAAGTATTTAAATACATAGAAATGACAACAAGGAAATTATAAGACAGAATAAAAGAGCATATGACAGTTATAGCAAAAGGGAAACCATACATCATTATCTCATTTAAATTTAAAAACAGAGATGGATATGTATTTTAGCAAAGTAAAGATTATAGCACAAATGAATGATTATAGTACATATATATTGAGGGAGTCTATAGAAATACTGTCAAGGGTAAGAAATCATGTAATGATATGTTATCATGCAATATACCAAAAATCTGGTTTAATCTACTTGGTATCAATTGTGCATTTGGTTTGAAATAACCAACCTTGCTCAATAGACCACTAATTTATAAAATTTAGTGGTCCACAGGACCAGTAACTTTTTCCCCCTCTCAAACAGCAAACGTATATTTTCCCGGCCCCGAGAAAACCGATCGCAAATCACACAAATGTTATATATATATATATATAGATATATAGATATATAAAACTTTAATTGTATGGTTTATTTTCTTTTCCTCTCTTAAACAATAGATCCATGGCTGTAGTTTATGCTTTCTTCCATGTTAAGCACCATTCTTTGGCTGTAAAAAAGAAAGGCACCTAATGCCTAATCTGCCGGGAGGGAAAGAAATGAAGAGCGTGCACGCCGAGAAGGCCATCGAGGACATTAGTAATCCTGTAGCACAAAAATGACTTATCAATCAGTTCTTCCGTAATGCTTTGCCTGGCCTGCAATACTCAAGTCTTGTCGGATGGCTTCCTTAAATTTCCTTTCGAAATATTTTTCCCTGACCACATAAAATCTTCTCAGTACTCTCGGATGTTCGTTTTAAAAGGCTTTAAATAAATTACTTATTGAGTTATAAGCAATTTTTGTCTCTTGATGACAGGTTTTTCTCCGCGCGTTTGGAAATTTAGTTGAAAACACCAATTTTGAAAATATCTTCTGAAAGATCTTTTGTTTTTACCAAATATGGAAAATGCTATTCGATTACATAGTTTCTAGAATACCTGCCAATTTCATGCATTTCCGAACAAAAGTGAATCCAGAAATGTGTCAGAAAGTAGCTTTTTTGGATTTTAAAATAGCCTTAAAACGCCGTAGTGATTTGCAAAACTTGTCTCATTCTTTTCCCCTCTATGAGAGAGAAACTATTCAAATTCTATTCTTTTACATATAAAAAACTCCGTAAATGTGTCAAATTGTTTGCCTTGTTTGAGCGCAGGAAAAAAGAAAATTATTGAGCAGCAAGCAAACAGAAAAAATAATTAAAAGAAAAAGAATGCAACAACTACTTTTTTCTTACTATTGTAAATTGAAAATATTATATAAAATTATATATTAAAAATATTATAAATTACTATTATAAAATAAAAATAATTGATATCTCCGTTGTTTTTTCAGTTAATTCGTTCAAATTTTCAGCAAGTCACAATAAAGGCTTTCAAAGACACATTAAACTATTTTTCAGCACTTGAAAGTATTCAAGCATTTATTTTACATTTCTTCAAATTTTACCCTAATAGCCCCACAAATCAGGCACAACTGTAAGAAGCGTCAATTGCCTTAAAGTTGAAAGAATTAGTTCCAACACGAGTTTGTGGTACTCGTTGGTTACTACATCTCCACAGAGCATTCAAAAACTTCTTTCTGCTGTACAATTCTATTTTACTGCAACTCGAAAACTGTAGTATCTCATCTAAAACAGAATCAGCATCTATTTCTAAAGAATTTCTGAAATCAATGAAGTCAGATACATTTATGCAGTCGGCTATAGAACTTTCGGAAGTTGTTTCATATCTTGAGAAAGTTTCGCTAACTTTGCAGAACAGAGACATTACACTATTTCATGCCAATAGTACAGTATGCACAGCAATAGATTTATTAGAGGATTTAAAACAAAATGATGAAATCATTAAATAAAAATTGGAAAAACTAAACTTATTAACCACTAAGCAGTAGGAAATGCATTTTCGAAGATGTAAGTAAATTGACAAAGTTGATAGATGATATTATTGAACAACTGAAAAGGAGATTTCCCGACATTGACAAAGGTTTAAGAAGCATCACTAAAATATTATCCTTTGCCGAATGCCCCAGCACATGCTCTTATAATTTTGGGAAGGAGGAACTTGAAGCTGTTGTTACAGAATATGAGATAATATTTAAAAATTTCATATTGAAACAGAGAAATTGACATTTGAATGGGCATCTTTAGTGAAAGCTGTTTATGCTAGTACAAAGGAACCCAAGAAACAGACATGGGAAACTATAAATTCTGAATTCCATATTGGGCACAAAAATATTTTGGCTGTAATTGATGTACGGCATTCCATTCCTTCTACATCCGTTGAAGCAGAGTTTCGAATCTTAGGAGAAATGAAAAATGATTGGAGAAACCAGATAAACAATGAAACTGTTTCAGATTTAATAAGAGTTTGTCTGGACACACCAGAGATTGAAAAATTTGATCCAATTCCACCAATAACACTCTGGCTTCAATCTGGAGAAAACTCGAAAAAAATTTGTTTTAAACCTTACAGTCAGTTGAAATAATCGAAAATAAAATATCTAATTAAAAATTTTATAGTTTTTGTTTATGAATTGTTTTTCATTTAAATTTTAGCAAATTATAATTTTACATTTTGTTATGCTGGAAATTTTGGATAACTACAAAGTAAGTTTCGTTTATATTCCAAGAGGGGTCACTCAAAGAGTTAAAAAGACTTAATAGAATTTTATGTAACGGACCAGAGAGATGATGTCTGTGAACCAGTAAATTCTCATGCTTACTGGTCCTTGGGACCAGTGACTTTTTTTTAAGAATTCCAATGCTGAGACTCATCATTTTTCTCTCATTTTTTTCACATTTGGTTTCGCCTTCAGGTATTTAACCAGCGTACATTTCGGAAGTTACAAATTTTTTTCTCATTTTTGCCCTGTTGATGATGGCAAGGTTTTGGGCGAAACAGCTCGGGACTCTGATGAAAACTTTAACATCTATAGAAGGGTTTTAATGTTTTCAAATCTTTATTTCATTTTACACCTGTTTTAGTAATGCATAATAAATTGAGATTCATTTTAAATGTTTTCAATTAAGAGAATTCATTTGTGTGTTCCTGTGAAACTATTAAATGCTACACACTCCATTTTCAATAATGAATACTCTCTAGTAAACCTCATTAACATATAAAAGTACATGGCAATCCGAACATATTTCAAAGAGCTACAGTATGGACAGCTCATCAATTAGCATCAAATAAAAGGATGAATCTAAATTAATTGCCTGTTTATTAATGAACTTTAAGATTTTTGCTCTGAAATCTGCTCTAGTTTAAAATAAGAAGAAAGGGTTAACACTTCTCAAGCATGAAAATGTGATTCAAAATTATTTCCAAAATATGTATAATTTAACTCTAGGAATTTATGCCGAAAGCATCAGTATTTAAAACAATGCAGATATCAACATTTAAGAGGAAAAGTAAAGTTCTTGCTAGTTGCTGATGAAAGTGAAATGAAAATGTACTGTGTTACTCATAGATCCTTTGGCAACCCTTTTTTCTTTCTACTTTCTACATAAGATGAATCAGAATCAATGTTTAGACCAATATCTTGTAAACTGTCTAATACAATTGAGGCAGTTGCAATATCAGAAGCATCAGAACAATTGTTAAGTAATACAGTTTTATTTTAACTACACTATCATCTAAACATTAGCAGGATTTTGATAGTTCATCTTAAAGTTCTTGTCAATGTCTTCATTTCCATGAAAAGGTTATTCCTCTTCATGCTTATTTATTTGCAAAGGATAGAACTGATTACATAGAAAAAAATTATAAAATTAAGGAAGATTTTTAAAAATTAACTAATTGCATTTTGTAAAGTTAAAAATGAAAAAATTACAGCCATGCACTAAACACACACGCACACAAAAAAACAACCACAAGCAGTTCAAGCTGGCACTGATTATTGTGGATAAGAAACACTGTTTTGTGACAGATTGTTTTTATAGGAAACAGGCATGCAATTGTAATGAAGCTTTAAAAAAATGACCAACAAAAAATTTGATAAAAAATTGACTAATACGTGAAAAAAAAATGTCAAAAGGGGTACACAACACAAAGAAATTTTTTTTCAGCCAACTTGAAAATTAAATTTGTGACATAAGATACATTGTTTATTTTTAGATGAAAATACCCTACTAAAAAAGCCAAAAAAGACAACATCAGTGTTTATTTAATTACAAGCTGATCTGCCTAGCATAGTCTAGACCTGAAATAATAATTTTAAATATGACTAAAATTGTAATTGAATTGAGACATTTTAGAGGGATGTCTGTAGACACTGTAGAATTCAGGAGCTAGAAATTGCACTTGTAGATCATTTGATTGTGAGATCACAAGCATCGTTATAGTAATGGTTTTTGATGATTAAGAATTTTATTTAGGAAACTATTGCTGGAACTTCTTCCTATCTTTCTCCATTGTGTTTCAGAAAAAAACTAATTAAAAAAACTTTTTCATATATAGTTTTTAATCAATTCTAATTCAAAGTCTGTTCCATACAGTAGTGAGTATAAAATAAAATATTGAATGAATAAAGCATTAAATAGAAATTTGTTGATAAAAAGCAAATTTCTCATTATTGGCTAAATAAAAAAAAATAAAAAAAAATGCAGAAAATTACTTTTATGAATTCCAAACAAACTTTATCAAAAAGAGGGGAAAAAATTACTATATCAGGCAAAAGGATTGAATTTGGATTGCTTTTATGAGTGAATCAAAATCGTTGGGAAACTTGAAAGATCAAACAAATCGATCAAGTCCTGCCGTTCAACATAAAATAACAAACAATTTAATCAAATATCCCAAATCCATGCCTGACGTGCATTCGGGCCTGTCTTTGTCTATCAGGAACCAAATTTGAAGACCTCTACGTGTGATAGATTTCCCTGGTCATATTGAATGAATAAAGCATTAAATAGAAATTTGTTGATAAAAAGCAAATTTCTCATTTTTGGCTAAATTAAAACTTGTTATTAAAAAAACAAACAAAAATGCAGAAAATTACTTTTATGAATTCCAAAAAAACTTTATCAAAAAGAGGGAAAAAAATTACTATATCTGGCAAAAAGATTGAATTTGGATTGCTTTTATGAGTGGGTCAAAATCATTGGGAAACTTGAAAGATCAAACAAATCGATCAAGTCCTGCCGTTCAACATAAAATAACAAACAATTTAATCAAAAATCCCAAATCCATGCCTGAGGTGCATTCGGGCCTGTCTATCAGGAACTAAATTTGAAGACCTGTACATGAGATAGATTTCCCTCGTCATCGACATCAAACACACCTACACAGATGCAACAACTTTTTTTTTATTACAATAGATATAAAACCAAAAGCACAATTTTTACATTTAAAACTCAAAATTGCATGAAAAAAAATAGCAGGAGTTCCATAAGTTACTTATACACACATGCTGCTATTTTCAAACAACAATCTTCATTTCATTTCTCTAGCATTTGCAATAGAAATCTGAACATGAAGATTGTTTGAAAATACTGGTATAAAAAATAACCAGTTGGATCCCAGCCTCTTTATATATGGCTCTCAATCTTATGCATATTTTTTTTTAAAGGTTACTTTTTTATAAATGTAGAAATAGCTATGACAAGAAAATTTATAAATCCAAAATAGATAAAAAAGTCACTTTTATTCGCATTCTCTGAGTAAAAGTAAGCCTGAGTAAGGTAGATTTCATGGACTCAATCTCTCTCATCACTTTTAGTCAGAAAAAGTGACTGTTCAAAAAAATATAAGGCAAAATCCTAGAACACGCGAGACGCCCAATTTGGCAATTTTTTTTTTGTGTGCCAACCGAAAAATCAGCAACCTCCAAAATCTACTAAATCAGAATGTGTGCTTCCTACAGCAAGCTTTTTCACAAAGTAAACATCAATTTTATTCCGTTTTGTAACTATTTACAAAGTTTTAGCACGTTTTTCTTCCAGATTTTTCAATTTTTCCAAACTTTTAGCAATATTTTCCTCCATATTTTTATAAACTTTTAGCAATATTTCCTACGGATATTTCAATTATTACAAACATTTAACAATTTTTTTCCTCCGAATTTTTCTATTTTTACAAATTTTTAGCTATTTTTTTCTCCTTGCTTAAACTTTGTAATCTGTTGCAAAACAAAATAAAATCAACGTTTACTTCATGAAAGAAATTCACACAGGAACTGTGTAAGTATTGACTTCTCTGGCAGAAAGCACAGAGTTTATGATTGGGGAGCATCTCGAGATTCTTGATTGTTCAAATGCACAAAACTCATACAAGCAGCAGTTAGTAACTTACACATATGTACTCTTCACATACATTAACCAAAAAAAAAAAACCCTGGATACATGAAACTCGCAGTGTAGCAATCTCTAGAATGAATGAAACTCATACAAGCAGCGGTTAGTTACTTAAATATATGTATGCTTCGCATACATTAACTAAAAAAAAAACTCCTGGATGCATGAAACTCACGGTACAGCAATTTCCAGATAACATGAAATACATCTTATTAAATAAAATCAACAAAAATTCATTTACCTTTTGTAATTATTATTTGTATTCATCTTTTAATCACATTACAATTTAATCAGCATTAAGAAACATATACAAGCAAACATAGCTCATCATAGAATATTGAAATGGATGATTTTGTTGCCAAAACGTCTATTGAAAAATAGTGTTGCCACTGCAATAATAAATATAACACCTTTATTTCTCATCTTTCGTTTTTTATTTTAAATATTTCACCGGAATTATCCTTCTATGACATACGACAAACCATTAAACTTAACAGAACACATTCCACAAACTTAATTCAACAAATGCGACTCACAATAAACCAATCAAGACCTTCTATCTTTGCTCTGAGCTCAAAACCCTATCTAGACACACGGCAGTGTGTCAGCCAAGTTCCCAAAGCGAAAAAGTCGATACACCGGCCGTGAGTATATTTACACGAACCATTTCGAGCTGTTTTCGCCAAATTTCGACACTCTACTACTGAAAATCTATTTGACCTACGTACTTGTAATTTTAAATGTGTAGAAAGGCTCCCTTAATTATCCAGAATCCAAATTTTTTTTAATAACGCATAATTAGTTTCCAAGATAATGATACTTGAAAATGTCTGATAATCGATAATTTTATCAGTGACTCACTCACTCATCAAAAAGATTTCATATATCTACTGCACTTACAGATTTAAAATTTGGTAAGAAGCTCATTTATACTATAAGAAATGGGAAAAAAATCAAAAAATTCTGAAAATCGATTAATTACCCACTTGACAGTGTCCATTTTTACTTTAACATTACGTCTATTAGGCGAAACTTTAATTTGCCAAAAAAAGCGCCAAATGTTGATTCCGGGAAAAGTAATGTGCATGAACTGCGAGAGATGGCGACAGATGTTTAGTCTAGCGCAAAATAGGATGGTCTAGTGCATTATAGGATATGGGCTAGAATAGCCATAAGGAAAGAATAGGGCCTGGAGAATGCGATAGATGGCGCATCGTGTCCAGTAGAAGAGAGATAGTGAGGAAATATTTGATATGATGATGGAGGAGAGAGGAGGGGCTAAGGGTAGTTAGATTTTAAGAAATATGAGAAATTGAAGTGTAAATAAATTTAATATGAAAAAGAAATATGTTAACTGTTCGAAATAACGTTTGCAAATGTATTTTGGTTGGTAAAGTGATGAAGTGATTACTCTTTAAAAAAAAGACACCTTTTCAAAGCCATACATTTTAAAACATAAGGAATAAAATTAAGTATAGTTGTATTAAAACATATATAAAGTTTTTTTTTTCCTAATGTATTATAATACATTAGATTTTTTTTGTGATTATGTTTTAATGTTATTTTCTATACTGTTTCATATTCTTTCTGGTACTTACGTATTATCCGGGCCATTCTTATATTATTTATTATTCTTTCTTATTGAATGCAATAGATAAAATAGATTGCCCAAGATACTTGAACAAACGAGCCAGGGAAGTGTTAAAAAAACGAGGATGATTCTTCATTATCTGCCGGATTAGAAAATATTATAACCATAAAAATAGGGGCACGTGTAATGTTACGTAGGAATATAGACGTTAGCAAATGACTTGTAAACGGATCGATAGGGACAACAGAAAAAATACTTTGGGACGTCGACTGCAACAATAGTGCCAGAAAAATTAAAATTAAATTTATTCATAATTTAACTTATGAATTAGAACGCATTAAGACTAAGTTTCAAATATTGGGTAATGCGTTTGTGCACCGGGACCAATTCCCTATTTGTCTAGCCTACGCTATTACCATCCATAAATCACAAGGCCTTAGTCTTGACAACGCACTGCTCGACATCGGGTCTTCAATATTCAGCAAAGGACAAGCCTATGTAGCACTCTCTCGAGTCAAGACCTTGGAGGGTGTTCACCTTATAAATCTAGATCCTAGCCAAATAAAGGCCCAGGAAAGCTCCATCGTAGACTATAACCGCCTGCGAACATTATATCGCCCTGATTTGACAAGGTTATTAATAAATAGGAAACGTGTGAAAAAAAACTCAGATATTGAATGGGCAATGCGCTATAACGTTTCAAACGTAGGGCCTGATTATCCAAAAGGCACGTGAAGCACATGCTTCCCTTCTAAACTTTAAAAGGAGCCCCAAAATGACTGTGAAAAGAACCCTCTAATTCCCATTTTTAATTTTTCACATTGTATTTTTAAGTTTTTTGGAAAAGAAAGTTTGTGGAAATCCACGCACTACTTCACGAAACTTATTTAACAGAGAGATATATGAATGTCATCAATAGGATGTTAATCATATAGCATCCTGATATTCCTGTTAAAAACCACCCGGGAAATTGAGAATACAGCTATATGTACTAAATATATCTGAAGTATATACATGGAACATAAAAAAGCTGTTTAATGAAATGTATGTAACCTCTGCAAAGGTACTACCGGGAATAATATTAGTATCATTGATGAGTTTTCATGAACGAAGAATTAAGTAAACTTATGACCAAATGAAAGGGGCCCCCAAAATCATACCGTGCTTCCCCTAGATTCAGCGGTTAATCGGGCCCTGTTCAAACGTGCAAGAAAATATAGAAAATGACAGCGAAAAAAAAAAACAGTGCGTAAACGCAGAAAAAACGTGCGAGATTAATTAATATTAAATAATGGTAATTCAATATTAAGACTATTTATTTAAAAAAGGAAACACATACCTACTTACTTGACAAAAAGTAATGATATCCCATCAAAAACATACATGTGAAAGAAGGCCAAGTTCGTTAACGGTTTCGCTAATAAAAGAAGTGAGATCTAACTGGAAACAAAGTTCTTTCGAAGCTCCTTAAATCATAGCTCCTGTCATGCATAACGTTCTTCAATTGCTTAAAATGATTTGTTATATTATTTGCTACTCAATAGAGCGACTTGGCAAGTTTCCTCTTATTCAAATTTCTCTACTTGATTGATCGGAACTTTAAGTTAATCACTTCCTTAACATATCAATACCTGAACTTCGACATACTTATTCGAATACTTGATTGACTACATCTTTACCAATGACATACTAGACTAAATTGCACTCAGACTCAAGGATTAAAGTTGGTGGGTGAAAACTTGCCCAGTCGCTCTAGTGAGTAGCAAATAATATAACAAATCATTTTAAGCAATTGAAGAACGTTATGCATGACAGGAGCTATGATTTAAGGAGCTTCGAAAGAACTTGGTTTCCAGATAG
Source organism: Maratus michaelseni (assembly GCA_963931845.1). Classification (NCBI taxonomy): domain Eukaryota; kingdom Metazoa; phylum Arthropoda; class Arachnida; order Araneae; family Salticidae; genus Maratus; species Maratus michaelseni. The sequence goes on along the minus strand of OZ007595.1, from coordinate 322,951,028 downwards.
ATCTCACTTCTTTTATTAGCGAAACCGTTAACGAACTTGGCCTTCTTTCACATGTATGTTTTTGATGGGATCCAATTTTCAAAAAAACAACAATAAACCACAGTAGGCGTGCAAGAAACAAACCGGTAGCAAGAAAAACACATTTATCGCTTCGCCAAATTCGACGCCGCCAAGTGTCTCGCTTGTTGTAGGATTCAAACAAATATAGTGACTAAATCTGACAAGTTTTTTAAAAAGTGAATAAAGGTGAGAAAAAGAAAAGTGATACACTTGCATCCCTGGAATAGTTAACACATGTAACCAATTATTCTTATCAGTCAAATATAGAATGGAAACTTACTTTTTTTCTTTGCAGAGGAAGAATAATGAAGAAAGTGGTGTAAGAAAAGCTCATCAGGAAATGAGTTGTTCAAGGGCTTTAATGGTAAAATTTCACATTATAATAGAATTTTCATAATATAGCTAAAATAAAATAATATTTAGATAGTTTATTACTGGTTAAAGAAAAAAAGAATTATCAGACAATATAAAAGTTGCGACACATGAAATTTGGTTTCCATCATATGATGAAATCACAAGTTGTAGAATTTTTAGTAAAGAGTAACCGAAAAAACAAATCTTACCATTAACTTATTTTCGCAAGGAGGATGGGGCAATAAGTTTATGTTTAAAAAATTAAGTATTATTAGAATCAGAGAACACTCCTTGAATATTATATTTTTGATCCATGAATTCACAAAAGTAAATAGAATGCCAATGCATTGAATGAATCACAATGAAGTACTGCAATGAATATGAATCGAATCAATAAATCTGATGCAACAGAAATAAAGTTCCAATGATACTTTGTTTCAAGATTTAAGAAAAATATCCTTTTCAATTAAGAAAACAAACATTTATTTATAAAAAAGGAATCAAAAGCATTTCTCAAAATTCGCGAATCTCTTTACCTCTTTGATTTGATTACGAGCCACCAGTTCTGTTGGCAATGGTTCTGTGGGCGTGTTCACCTTTGACGATCACTTCGACCATGAGAAAAGGAGACTGGAAAATGGAGTAGGTCTTTAAACATACAGTTACAGTGAACTTGAGAGCCAAATGTTCAGATCACGCATTTGCCTACTTATACAGTAAAACCTCTAAGTAACGGACACCTCGGAAGTGCAGAAATTGTCCGCTATTCGGAGGTGTGCGCTATTGGGAGAACTTCAGAGATTCACAAAATCACTAAGAAATGCTTAACGTTTCAATAATTGTCTTTTATATGTACGAAAACTTCTATTATATGATAAATCAGAAATTAAAATTACTTTTTTAAGCAATAAAACTGAATGAAATTGTACATACATTTTTCCACTGTTTACTACATTCTTAAGTAAAAAATCTGTTACAAAAGTTTGCTTTTGCTTGCGATTACATGTAGTTAGTTTTTCTGTGCGATGTTTTAATGCTATCAGTAGTTTTAATCCTTCTGAAGCATCTTTTTTTGGAAAAAGAAAAAAATATGTGTAATTGCTCACTGTGTTTTGCCGCTTCTTGGAAATTCTCGATATTGCAGGAAACATCCCCTGGTTTCAGTATCTGATTCATATCACTAATATAGTCAGCTTTTGTCGAAGATTCTGAAGGAATGTAATGGCCTAGTCAACTGATTCTTTTTCAGTAGGTCATCATCAATGTTGATGGACATTTTGGCATTTCTTCACTCCTGATCCATTTCATTAATTCACTTATTGCGATAGTTCTTCATTTCTATCGGAAATAAGTGTTTCATTTTCTTTTAATATAAAGCCTGCTTTTCTGAAACATTGTCGTACGCATTCCAGTTACATGTTTCTTACAACTAAAGAAATCCGAATTTGAAAGCATCGGGAACTGTATTCATAGAATAAAACTTTGAAAGAATATGGCTTAATAAAAGCTTTCTCTACCAGGCTTTACAATTGTGTATAACACCTTGATCAAGGGGCTGGCATACGGAAGTTGTCTTTGGGGGGGGGGGGGGGGGGAACAGTTTTAACATTGTCAAATTTAAAATGAGAAGCTGCACTGCCCAAAAACAAGATAACTTTTCTTTGTTTTTCATCCTATTATCAAAGGAAGTTAACCATTTAATCACTAAAAAACTGGTTATCCATCCACGCTTTTTTATTCGCTCTATAACACCATTTTTAAAAAAAATTGGATGCTCTTTGAGAAACACATGGGTTTCAGAGATTTTTGAACTATAAGAAGAATTTAAAATTCCCCTAATACATTGCAACATAATAAAATAGTGATTCGCTCTTTTGTTATTTTTTTCGCCGATGCAGCCATCCTTTTTAAAGCACAAAGTCTTATTTGAAAAAATTCTGAAAAAAAGTCCGCTTTCCTCCGCATTAAAAATGTTTCTCTCATCATAACCTTCACAAATTGATTGCAGTCATACATGCCAATCTTCCACTTTTTTCAGAGCTACAGATTTTGCTTTTCCACATATTGTTTTGAAAGTGATGTTGTGCCGAGACAGGAACTTTTCCAGCCATCTACCCAAACCCTTAAAATCATGTAATCCGAGTTCTTTGGCGACTTTTAAAGCCTTTTCCTGAATCAAAGACCCACTGATAGAAATTTTTTTGAACGAAGTGAAGTAAACCAATTCAGAAATATAGAATTAATTTCAATGGAATCAGTATACTTCAATTTCACATTTTTTGTGTTCTCGTTAGAGTTAATAAGCCACAAATTCTTTATTTCGTAAAATCTCTCCCACTTGTGTTTTACCTATTTTAAAACATTCGGCAAGTATCAGTAAACTCTATTTCTGTTTTTCAGATTCACTTACATTTACAATTTCAAATTTTTCTTTTAAAGTTAATCGCTTTCATTTTGATGTCATTCTCGAAACATTAATCACAAACAAGACACTAAATTCAGAATACGCAGAACTCAATATATACAGAAAACGATAATGGAATTTAACATATTTTGAAGCTCTGAATATTGTATGTCAATTAAATCTGAAGAATCAAACAGTAATCGATACAAAAATATACATACGATATTGGGCGATTCCCCAGGCCACTGGGGATTTTCCAGAGACCACCCCCTATGTTTATCTGTGGTCAAAAAAATTTTGGCACATTGCCTTGATAAATTTCAAGGGTTTTTACTTTTAAAAAAAAAAAATTATTTTTCATCCTTGATCGCCAAAACTACTGTCCGCTATTCAGAGGTTAAACATAAAAATTTTGATTTTGGGAGTGGGGATTTGAAAAGTGTCCGTTAAATAGAGGTGTCCGCTATTTGGGAGTGTCCGTTATGGAGGTTTTACTGTATTAATATTTGGTTGCTATTCAGCTGTGTGCCTAGTGGGTGAATGGTTAGAGCATTGACTTTCCATCTAGATAGTTTGAGATCGATTCCCACACTTTCTTCAATTTTATTTTTAATTTATTATTTAAAATGTATATTGGTTGCTTTATATTTTTCATGATAAATGGAATATTTTTAATAAAAGTAAATTTTGATATTAATAACAACTACAGACTTATTTCTGTTGTCATTTAAAAATACTCATTTAAATACGATAAATGGACAATGTTCTTTTACAGCGTTTTATAATATTTAAAATTTTATTCCAATTCGTTAATATTTTTTTAGCAAATAAAAATTGTGCGAAAATATCTGTGCGCATACTATGGGTGTGTGATTTTTATGGAGTACCTTATTGGTTTATTATTACTAAAACTAAAATGCAAAGCATAGTTTACAATATAAAATTAAATGTGTAAAATAGTATAAAAATAAAATTATACGTATAACATTAAAAAAATTTTAAATCAAATTAAAAAAAGAATTTTGATAATTGAATATTTAAGTTTCAAACAATTTGTTATCGAAATAAATGTTTTAATAAAAATATTAGAAACTCTTTTTATCAAATTTTAATTTACTAATACAAATGAATCTCATAACATGTTGATATTACAGTTTTGTTATATTAACAGTATTCCATTTTAATGAAAATGTAACAATATCAGTGTAATTTTTACATTTTAAATTTAATAAATAATTCAAATTAATTTATACTGAAAATAAAATTCTAATTAAAAGTTATAATTGTTTACATAAATTACAAATTTTAAACTTTTTTAATGATTTTAAATTTAATATTTTTTTTAATTGTGTAACTCTTTAAGCTCTAATGATTAAGTGCCAGGAGAAGCAGAAATTAAATGTTTAGCAGGTGGATACTTGTAGAAGGTTCCTTATTTATTTATTATTACTATAAAATAACAAATAGATTAGAAGATTTAAAAAACAAATACATGTATTGATTATAAAGTTTGCATGCACGTGAAGCAATGGGCGTGTAAGTAGTAATTTCATGGGGTGGAATATTTAGATGAAATCTGCGAAGAAAAGTGAAAATCCACTGATATGCAATAGGTTATCATCAGTGTTGAATTCTCACACTTTTTTCCGGGAGGAACATTGTAGAGTTCTGGTTGGGGGATTGAACTTTTTAACCATTAAAAGCATAAAATCTCAAATCTTCCAGGAGGGACATTTCAGTGCTCCGGGGGAGGGGGGGAGGAGAATGCCCCCCAGGCCACCACCTGAATTCAACACTGGTTATCAATCTGTAAAAGTAAACAAAAACTACTCTGTTTCTTACATTGTTGCAAAAATAAATAATCCATCTAAATTTCACCTTAAGTTTCAATTTGTTCCTTCTCCCTTCCCCTCTCATACACAAGGTTTATAATCTTGAAATCTGTTTTTTCATTCGGCAATATTTGTTATATTAATAAATCAATCATCTAAATTCCCCCTGAAATTTCTGCTCCAGATTTTTTTACTGTACCATACACACAACCAAAGGTCAATTTGTAACTATTTTCTTTCATTCTTTTTTATAAAGCTTGTAGTAGTATTTTCTTAATGATTTTTGTCATGCTTATACTTACATGCATACACAAATATGAATGGCTGCTCTAAGTATGTTAAGAAAATTAATATGTTCCCTTTTGAAAATTATCTTTGTATTACTTTCGTTTTTCTTTTGCAAAAAACATAAATTATTTGAATTCTATGATTCTGCCTATATGTTGATTTCTATGATTTAAAGAAACATAGTCCAATACTTGCAATATTTTAATATGTAGTTCTAATAGAACATGGTAAAACTAATTTAAAATCTATTAAAGATTGGACATCTTAGAACCACCACCTCCTTTTTTAAAAATATTTTGTCTCTTTTTTTATTTTATTGTAATAAGAAGTAAATAATCAATATTCTACAATTCCCCTCCTGAAATTTCTACTGTTTCTTCCCCCAGCAAATAATCATCATTACAGATTAAATAGAAAATAAAAAGTTATTAAATCATTAAAAATTTTAAATTGTTTAAAATTACTAAATTAAAAAAAAATGTTTTGTTAAATTAACCCTCTCATCACCCTGGACCTCATATGAGGCTCCTAATTCAAATTGCAATATTTGAAAGAAAAAAATTATTTTTGTTAATTCCAGCACCTAATAGTTATAGCATATGTCGATACATTTACTATTATGACGTTACTTATGTTTCAGCATTTAATAATAATAATATTAATAAAAGTTTTATTAGTAGTAAACCGTTGGCGTTTCTTTTAATTTAAACATATGTTTCACTCTTTAAATTTAAATTAGGGACTCCTTTTCCGAATTAGTAATTTGTGATAAAAGATAAAAAATACTACTAAATTTTTTGTTTGTTTAATCTGGTTGTAATACGATATTTTCCAAACGTCTCAAAAAATTCTTCCTTAGACTATTTTCATAGGAAAAACACGCAACATAACTACATTCATTAGATTTCTGTAAAGAACACATTCGTTAAATTTCAGTAAACTGTAACTTCTGTGATTTTGATAGCTACTTTTAATTTTGTTAGCATAAAAGTAATTTTTCCCAAAATTGAAAAAAAAAATCAGTGCCAAGAGGGTTAAAATATATATGTATGTTACATTTATTACAGTTATTTAAAAATGTTATGCCCTGTTATTTAGTAGTTCCAGTAACTAATCAATCATCAAAAATCTCACCAGCATCAGAAATTTACCGTTGCCCTATTCTCTGCTCCACCAACACACAAGATTTTTATATGTTTTTAGGTGCGTTCATAATTATATAAATACGTAGCACCTATAGTCGTCATTTGGTCCGTCCGTCTGTCTGTCCGTTCGTCTGTCTGTCTGTACGCATATAACAACGCAAAAACTACCCAACCAAATGGTTTGCAATTTAAAATATATTATCTTTGCAGAATTTTGTTGAGACATTTCAAATTTTATTAAAATCGAATCAAAACTTTAGGAGATATTAATAAAAATATTTATTAAGAAATTTGAATTTTTTTTTTTTTTTTAAATCGGTGCTTTTTTGTTATAGGAGCTTCCGAAGTTTAATCGTCAAGCAACCGAGATACTTATTTTATGACAGAAATTAATCTGCAGACGATATAATTCATTTCACAGAATTAAAAATCATCAAGATCTGAATATTTATATAACTAGCTGATACATATATATCTGAATATTTATATAACTAGCTGATAGATATATATCTGAATATTTATATAACTAGTTAAAATATTTGTATGAACAGTGTCATAAAATATATACTTAACTAGCTGTTTAACCCGTTCTACGCACGGGATATCATGAATTTAATTCTAAAACGTGCGTACGAACGCACCTCGTTTGTAACGTTTGACGTACAATTTCCAACTTGTTTTAAATCTTTTATTGGACTAATAGTCTTTTATTGAACTGCCTTAAAAAAACAGGTTTTATTAAAATGCAGAAGACTCCAACCCACATTAGAAGACAGAGATTTTTTTTTCTCTTTTTGAGTGGGGTTGGGGGGGGGAGATTTACACTGCAAAATATCAAACAATGCAGGTTAATATTTAAAATTAATTAAATGGATAAAATAATCCATCTAGAAAACTAATTTAATATACATCTATTCGTTTTTATGATAATGTAACAGTGGTGCACCCAGAATTATGCTTTGGAGGGGGCTACGATATTTTAGAGGTCTACATGTGCCCAATTGTGGTGTGGCCCACCAGCCAAGATTGGTCCATATTTTTTTCCCTTTGACTTTAGATGGAATGGGACAGGTTAGCCTGGACTTACATTTTTTTCTTCTGACTTGAGCAGAGCTGTATCAAACCAGCGTTAAACTGTGTTTGCAATAAAACATTTTATTAATATTTATAATATTATGAATTTTTTGGGGGGGACAACAGGTTGATGGGGAAATCAATACACTCGAGTCGCAGCCCTGGACTTGAGCCGTGTCGGGGCTAAGCTTACTGTTTTTTTTTCTGGAGACTTGGGCTAGGCCTAAAAATCTATTTTTTTCCTTTATAGAGCTTCAATATTATGATTTTTTTAATCATTTTTTTCTTTCCACCTATCTACATTAAATTTTTAGTAAGTCTTCATTTGAATATAATTGTCTAAGTTATCAATAAAGTAATTTCGTATTGCATGACTTGCTTACCTATAATCTGAAAAATGGTCTATTTTAAAATTTTTGCATAGATATGTATGCACTATACACTTAAAAGGATTACTGTTGGTGAAAAAATATCAAATTTTTTTGTAGAAATTGTGTGGGTAAAATTATGAACTGAAAGAAAAATAAATTGGTCAAACTCTTGCTGAGAGGGTTCCGTACATTACATTTATTAATTAATAAACTACTACTACCCCTAAATTTTTCATAATTTTAGTTTCAATAGGGGGCGGGGTAAGCATATTTTTCCAGTATACTTTCGATGATATCTCTGAAAATATAACACCTAAAATTAAAACAAATATATTTTTCAGTTTAATGGTTTGAGATCTTTCGAATTATACCCTACACGATATATAAAAAGAATGTTTTTTTTTCAAGCTACTTAATTAATATCTTGGCTAATTACCAACAGTTGTTCTTGAAAATCATTATCAAATATCCTTGGATGATTCTGCATTTCATAGATACCTCTAGCGCCCGTCAATTCAACCCACTGACCGCCTGAAAATGAAAGTTTGTGTGTAACAGAAAAATGCATTTTTCACAAAAACTATGTTACCTAGGAAAATCAGTATAGTTTTCCTGCAAGAGCAAGGTTTAAATAAACTTCTAGTACCTCTAATTTTTTCATAATTTTAATTTCAGTAGATTCGGAAATAGAGGGGGGGGGGGGTGACATATTTTTGCAGTACATTTTCGATGATATCTCTGAAAATATAGTACCTAAAATTACAGCAAATATATTTTTGAGTTCGATATTATGAGATCTTTCACACAATACTCCACATGATATACAAAAAGAAAACTTTTCATTTTTCACGTAATTTAATTAGCCCTCTACATTTTTTATTAACATATTTGTAAAGAGCAAATAATCTGTAAAATATGTAGATAAAAAGGCTTTATAACTTTCCCAAGTTTGAATTTTCCACATCCCATAGTTTACAAGAAAAAGGGCTGTGACAGACACAGGAGTGATCTTATAATGGTTCCGCTTTCATTTTTTAAGTATGGAACCCTAAAAAAAGAACGTGCCAGCTAGGTACAAGGAATGAAAATTTCAAGCCTTGCAGATTTTGTTCTAGTATATTTATGTTACAGTAATGAGCAGACAAGTAACTGACAATTAATTAAAAGTATGTATAATCAAGCTATTTGTAAAACATTTAGGGGAATAAATTTTTTAACTTATTTCTGATAAGTTAAAAGATAAAAAATGAATAAATAGATCACCATTCTTGAAATGATATTTTGACATTTAAAATCTTGAAAAGTGTTTTGGAATTCCCAGTGTAATATAACATAGTAATGGTAAAACAAAAAGAAAAAAAAAACATTTTGTATTGTGGCTGAATGAGAGTTAGTAAGAATGCATTTTTTAAAAGTTCTACATATTATGGTATAGCAAGGAAAAAAAAAATCTGTTTGTGCAATGCTATATGAATTATGCCTTTTCATTTGAATAAGAGCACAATTATTAATCTGTTATGCAAATAAAAAACTGCAATTTCAACAGCGTGTTATTTTTCTTTTTTCAGCTTGCAGAGGTACAGTCAGCACAGGTACATGTTTTAAATAATTTTTAAAAGTAAGAAAGATATTAAAATGGTTTAAAATTTAAGGTTAAAAATTCTTGTGAAAAAAATATCATCTTTGAATAGATGCTATTTTGGGTTGAGTCTATATACATTATTCTTGTTATGCAATGTAATTTGAAATTGTAATAATGATAATAATAATAATTAGGGTATAAATAAAAGTTGTATAGTACAACTAAATTATAAATTTAAAAAAAAATGACAGAATCCAGTTTTATGCGAAGGATAGGCATGATGTATTTTTAATGATCTTTATTCTGAGCTCATTTAAAGAAATAACTAGCATATCTTCTTGCATTTAAAAAATTTCAGTATTAAAGTTAATGTTTTATCTGCCCCCCCCCCCCCCTCCTTTCCAATGTGAATGACTTTTTATAAAATTCTTTATAAAACATTTTCAAACATATTATTGTACCAATGAATATTTCACACCCTTGATTTACAAAAGATGTGTAAATTTCTGTAGAAAATGGTGCTCAATAATCTATATAATAATGCAAGTTTTTTCGTTTGTTTATATTTATTTACAAAAAAATTATTTTTAAAATGTGCCTTTTCTGTATCTTATAAATGTCACCACAACAGTGCTAGTATATTTATTTTACACAGGTCTTGATTTCTGCAGTTGACAAAAAATCTACAGGAAATTATTTTGTTCTTTCTTATTTAGCAAAAGCAAAGAGAAAACTTTTACTTTATTTTTTTTTTCATTTATTGAATATTTAATATCAAAATGATATTCTTTTTGCCTTTCATGAGTGTTTACCCAATATTTTATTACTTAATCTATCCAATACAAATGTACATAGATTCAGTCAATACAGGTACTTGTTTTAAGTAATTATTAAAAGTGATAAAGATGTTCAAATTATTTTTAATTTAAGGTTAAAAATTCTTGTTAAAAAATATCATCATTAAGTAGATGCTACTTCTGTTTGAGTCTATATACATTATTCTTGTTATGCAATTAAATTTAAAATTGTAAAAAATAATACTGATAATAATAATTATAGTATATAAAAAAAAATGTATAGTACAACTAAATCAAAAAAGCAGAATACAGTTTTATGCAAAGGAAAGGTGTGATGTATTTCATGAATTTTATTAACCCCTTGGAGGGCAAGCATGTTGTCTAAAAATGCTAAATTTTGCGATGTTTCGACACCAGTAAATTTAAATAATGAATTTTTACCTTCTCAATCTGCAAACAACAATACTAAATATTTTTATTTAATAATACTGGTGGCAAAGTTATATATTAGAAAGTGGTATATATTATATACCGGTGCCCCTCAAGGGGTTAAGAGGTCTTTTGAAGAAATAAGTAGTATATCTTCTAACATTAAAAATTTTCAGTATTAAAGTTTATTATCTAGTTTATATCTAAAGTTTACTATCTTTTCAATGTAAATGACTTTTTTTTTTTTTTTTTTTTTTTTTTACATTCCTTATAAAACATTTTCCAAACATATTATTATACAAATGAATATTTCACACCCTTAATAGAGAGTGCTCAATAATCTATATAATAATGCATGTTTTTTCCTTTGTTTATATTTAGCATAGTTAAAGACATGAAATGATTATTTTTTAGAATGAGAAGTTCAGACTATATTTGTAGGATTTTTATTATGAAATGTTAAGGGAAAAAAAATTAGAATAAACATATAGCTAAAAGCTGCCAGTAATTACAAGAAAAAAAAAAGTATAAATAAGACAATAAATTGGTTTACAAATAAAATTGAATTTTAAAATCAATGCATTCATTTTATTGTGACAAATTATAATTTTATTGTGACAAAGTTAGCAGTAAAGGATAAAAGTGAACTCTAGTGCAAGTGTGTCACAATTTTCCATTAGTTTCAAAATAAACATATCACTTTCATCATGCCAAGTTTATGTCAGATCGTTTTCAAAGATTTATGAATTGGATATTTTTATGCATGTCTTACATCAAAAGTTCTTTTTGTTTGTTTATTTTTTTAAGTTAGTTTTTAGTTTTGTTGTTATTTTCTTTTTTATAAATTTTCGCGATTTTAATAAATTGTCTCTTGGAATCTGCTTTAAGAAATGTGAAAATATTTGTCAGATAAGGTGCATCATCCATGTTTATTTGAACTGGACAAGATAAATATCAAATTTATTTTCCAATTTTAATATGGAAGCCTATTTTGATATGTTACCAGCTGATTCCACTCTTAAAAGCATGAAGTGTTATTTATTATGTGCTTTCAAGTGTGTATTTGCTAGCACTTATTAAAGTGGACTTAAATTCATGGAATTTCTAAAGACTATACTTCTGAGCAAGTTTTTTTCAAGCCAAGTATGTTTGAAATTGTTTCTCTGATAAAAAGCATTCAGGTGAAAAGAGAAATTTTATTTCCTTGTTAATTTTCATTCTATAAGATTCAATACTTATTTCTGTATTATTTCACAATGTAGGTTTTATTATTGCCTATGTAGTTTTTTAAAATGGATTTGTAGTTTTCACAGAGATTAAAAATTTCATAAATTTGTAAATATAGGTTTTGATAAGCCTCACCCCCCCCCCCCCCCCAAAAAAAAAAAAAAAATAAATAAATAAAATAATAATAATAATATGTTAATTTGGAACAATAATCTCAAAATTTTTAAAAGGTTAAAAAGCAGGGGATCAGAGTTGTCCTATATTTCCTACATTTATAAAATAACCTTAAAAAATGTCCTGTATTGTCCTATATTTCTGTAACTGTCCTGTGTTTCCTATATTTCTCTACTTTCTCATATGTTTATTATAATCGTCACCTGCTAATGTTTATGATTGTTTCTGCTGTTTTGTTTTGCCGTATTTCCATAATTACGCAATTATTTTTAGAAATTATCATTTGTAATGTTAGAATTTTGAGGTTTTGGTGCCAAAGACATCGCCAAATTTGAAAGATTTGTAACATTTCACGAACTTAGGAGTATTTAATTGGTAGCATTCGATTCAGCATACAAAAATACATTAAAATATGCTGTTTGACACATAACTATAACATCCGATTTATAAGGAATTTTTTTTTAAGTTTGGTTTTTTTTCCACCCTTTTAAGGGTCTAGTTTTGGAAAATCTTTTCTTAGCATTTGTCTACGTCCGAAGAAGTATTTTCCCTGCAATTTTCATGTTTCTAGGTTCAGTAGTTTGGGCTGTGTGTTGAGTTGATGATCTCCTTAGGCAGGACTTTCTTTTATATACAGGGTGTCCGAAAAGTCTAAAAATGGTCAAATAAATATCTCGATAAATATACATCAGATTGAAAAACAAAAAAAATGCATGTTTAATATTTTGGAACAATCTATTTAAGGATATCAAAGTTGCCCCTTCCCCAACTCTGCTTCCTGGGAGGGAAAGGGGGTAACATTGAAATCTTAAATGATAACCCCCATTTTTATTGCAGATTCGGATACTACAGGAAAAAATTCATAACTTTTGTACTGAACATTTTCTTCAGAAAATCATAGATGGCACGGTAATCGAGTGAAATGCAATGAGAATCGTTTCCATTGAAAAGTCTGGAAACGGTCAAATAACTTGGAAAATATACATTTGATTGAAAAACAAAAAAATGCATGTTCAATAGTTTTGAAAAATCTGTTTAGCAATATCAAAGTTGCCGTCCCCTCTAGGGTAAAAGGGGGTAACTTTGAAATAATAAATCATAACCTCCCTCTTTTATTGCAGTTTCGGATTCTACGGGAAGAAACATAACTTTGGTATTTAAAATTTTCTTCGAAAAATTCTAGATGGCGCTGTAATTGAATAAAATGCAGTGAGAATCACTTCCATTGAAATGTCTGGAAATGGTCGAACAATATACATCAGAATGAAAAACGGAAAAATACATGTTCAATATTTTAGAAAAATGGCAACTTTTATATCCAGACTTTTCAAAGAAAATGTTAATTTTAAAAGCTACCTATTTTTTCCCGTAGAATTCGAATCTGCAATAGAAAAGAGGGGTTATCATTTAAGATGTCAAAGTTCCTCCCAGGGGGGCAGAGTTGGGGGGGCCAACTTTGATATCCTTAAATAGATTTTTCAAAAATATTGAACATGCATTTTTCTGTTTTTCAATCCCATGTATATTTCTCGAGTTATTCGACCGTTTTCAGACTTTTTGGACACCCTGTATATAGATATCTTGATTTAATATCATTAATTAGTGAAAATTTATTAAGTAATATAGGTTGTGTGTTAAATAATTTTTTTATTGCTATATATTTCCTATAATGCTATTTTCTCTATGTCCTAAATGTTTTATGAAAAATGTCCTATATTTATTGAATTGGTCAATCTGACCCCTGTAAAAAGGGGGACATAATAGAATTTCGGAGGGGAAATTGCACTTTTTGACCAATAAAAACATAAAATCTCAAATTTTTCTGGCGGGAACATTTCAATCCTCCAGGGAATACCCCCCCCCCCTGTGTCATCCCCTGAATTCAACACAGTCTAGGTGGCTGCTGCAATAATACATCTACTCCTTAATGTAAATTGTTTGACATTTTTAATTCAAAACCTACGTTTCTGCCGAAGGAATAAAGATGTGGTCCTGTTATTGTATCAATACTGAAGAATAAATATTTGCATTCAATTTACAAGTTATTTAGAGGTTGTGTTGTGTACTGATATTTAACGTTTCTAGTTAAGATTCTACTTATGAACTCACATGAAAACACCCACTCAGTAATGCAAATCTTATAGGAGAAAATTTTAAAAATATCTCATTTGCATTTCAATATTTTTAAATGATTTTTTTGCATTGAATAGCCGAGTTTGATCTCTATGAAGAACGTTTTAACAAGGCAGTGACAAATAATCTAAAGGAAACTACACTGTTCTTTCTTTTTTCGTAAAAACAAAGAGAAAACTTTTACTTTTTTTTTATTGAACATTTAATATGAACATGGTATTTTTTATTGCCTTCTATGAGTGTTTACCTAATATTTTATTACTTAATATATCCAATAGTAGAATTTTCTGTGTTAATCTGCGGCAAACCAAAATTTATCTGTAGCCCAGACAATGCCAACAAAAGTCCACTAACAAAAGAAATCACAGTATCTAAACTAATACAAAACAATAATCTTTTATACACAAACTTGCCAGCTTCCTGCATTTTTCAAATTAAAAAATCATACTTTGAACAAGAAAGTGTATTTAATTTGGTAAATATGTATTGTTTTTATATGAGGTAATTATTTGAAATATATTTAATTTCTTTCATTAAATAAAATTTCTTGTTTAAAATGCGTTTTTCAATTTTAATTCTAATGGGAGGATGGAAATTATGTATAAATTTTTTATGCCTAATATCAGTTTGGCAGATTTTGACAATAAAAGATATTTGTGATATTGTTTTTATTTCTAGCAGGATGTTATGCTCGCCAGATTATAATATATTTTATTTTATATATTATATATGTTTTATTTGCTATTTTTATATAATATATATGTCCTATTAGCATGATATCTATGAATATACTATTTCATACACAGTAATCGCTGTCAAAGCAGAATACAAAATTTTTCCGTCATTGTAGATAGAGTTAACTTTCTACGAAGTGAATAACTATGTGAATGGATTTAATGGGATTTGCAAATGAGCAAAATGGACATATCTGCACATATGTAATATTCCTAGAATGTGTTGAGTTTTAGAGAATCTGTTAAGTTCAATGAGGTCAGGATAGCTCAGAGGTCTAAGGCGGCAAGTTTGAACTGTGGTTCTTAGAAAAAAGTGGAAGTTCAATCCCCACTCCTGACAAAATGTTTCTCTATAATTATTGGCTATGTGGTGTTGCGAAAACACAAGAATGACTAGTTTATTTGCAGCTTAATACAGACATTTACATACTTATATGGATAGTTTCAGAGTTAGTGGAGCTCCAGCTTTTGGTATTCCGTGATGAGATGTAAATAGTCAGGAGGGATTAGATTTCGGACACTGGACATGGACAGGCAGTCCAGGCTTACATGGCTATCAGCTGGAGATCTATTGCTCCTTATGGAGAGGTTTCCTCCAAAAAATGGAATCAGTCAGACAGTTTGTCTACTGTTCCTGCTGCATTTTGCAGGCTCTTGTAAGAAACTACCTGTCTTGAACTCTGGAAAGCAACTTCCTGCAGTGGCCTCTTGCTTGCCACATTTATACTTCTGCCATTTGAAGTGCTCTGGAGCGACTTTTAAATGCTGATGAGTTTATGAGACCATAAATTTCTTTATAACATCAGATCAGGAGTTTTTATTAGAGTTTACGATTCTGTAGTGTCTTTTCAAGGATTTTCAGAGCTGTAATACGTGCTAAAACAGGCCACATTGATGAAAGCAAAATATGAGCTTAAATCGATTTCCTACATTAAATATTTATAATGTTCACTTATATTTTGTAATTACATCCTGTATAACATCATTCTATATTAAACTCGTTAATATTTCGCTATACAGTAAAACCTCTAAATAACGGACACCTCGGGAGCGGAGAAATTGTCCGCTATTCGGAGGTGTCCGCTATTGGGAAAACTTCAGAGATCCACAAAATCGCTAAGAAATGCTTAACGTTTCATTAATTGACTTTTATATGTCCGAGAACTTCTATTATCAATATTAATTATCAATTATAAATCAGAAATTAAAATTACTTTTTTAAGCAATAAAATTCAAATGAAATTGTACATACATTTTTCCATTGTTTATTACATTCTTAAGGAAAAAATATGTTACAAAAGTTTGCTTTTGCTTGCTATTACATCTATAGTTAGTGCTTCTATGCGACGTTTTAATGCTGTCAGTAGTTTTAATCCTTCTGAATCATCTTTTTTTGGAAAAAGAAAAAATATGTGTAACTGCTCACTGTGCTGTGTGCCGCTTCTTGGAAATTCTCGATATTGCAGGAAACATCCCCTGGTTTCAGTATCTGATTCATATCACTAATAGAGTCATTTTTGTCGAAGATTATGAAGGAATATAATCGCCTACGTCAACTGATTCTGTTTCAATAGGTCATCATCAATGTTGATGGACATTTCGGCATTTCTTCACTCCTGATCCATTTCATTAATTCACTTATTGCAATAGTTCTTCATATCTATCTGAAATAAGTGTTTCATTTTCTTTTAATATAAAGCCTGCTTTTCTGAAACATTGTCGTCCGCATTCCGGTTATATGTTTTTTACAGCTGAAGAAATTCGAATTTGAAAGCATCGGGAACATTAACTAATTTTAGGCTGTTCTCAAGTATATTCATAGAATAAAACTTCCAAAGAATATGGCTTAATAAAAGCTTTCTCTACCAGGCTTTACAATTGTGTACAACGTCATGATCAAGGGGCTGGCATACGGAAGTTGTCTTTTTTTTCCTTCTTTTTTTTGGGGGGGGGGGGGAAGATGACACAGTTTTAACATTGTCTAATTTATAATGTTTTGTATGAGAAGTTGCACTGTCTAAAAACAAGATAAATTTTCTTTGATTTTTCATCCTATTATCAAAGGAAGTTAACCATTTAATCACTAAAAAACTGGTTATTCACGCTTTTTTATTCGCTCTATAACACCAAATTTTTTAAATTGGATGTTCTTTGAGAAAAACATCGGTTTCAGCGATTTTTGAACTATAAGAGGAATTTAAAATTCCCCTAATACATTGCAACATAATAAAATAGTGATTCGCTCTTTTGTCGTTTTTTTCGCCGCTACAGCTATCCTTTTTAAAGCACTAAGTCTTATTCGAAAAAATTCTGAAAAAGAGTCCGCTTTCCTCGGTATTAAAAATGTTTCTCCTCTCATAACCTTCATAAATTGATTACAGTTATTCATGCCAATTCTCCACTTTTTTTCAGAGCTACAGATTTTGCTTCACATATTGTTTTGAAAGAGATGTTGTGCCGAGACAGAGAAACTTTTCCAGTCATCGATCCAAACCCTTAAAATCATGTAATCCGAGTTCTTTGGCGACTTTTAAAGCCTTTTCCTGAATCAAAGGCCCACTGATAGGATTTTTTTTGAACGAAGTGAAGTAAACCAATTCATAAATATAGAATTAATTTCAATGGAATCAGTAATACCTCGATTTCACATTTTTGGTGTTATCGTTAGAGTTAATAATCTACAAATTCTTTATTTCGTAAAATCTCTCCTACTTGTGTTTTAGCTATTTTAAAACATTCGGAAGTATCTGTAAACTCTATTTCTGTTTTTCAGATTCACTTACATTTACAATTTCAAATTTTTTCTTTTAAAGTTAATCGCTTTCGTTTTGAGGTCATTCTCGAAACATTAATCACGAACAAGACACTAAATTCAGAATACGCAGAACTCAATATATTCAGAAAACGATAAAAATGGTTTTAACATATTTTGAAGCTTTGAATATTGTATGTCAATTAAATCTGAAAAATCAAACAGTAATCGATACAAAATACATAAGAATTTGGGGGATTCCTCAGGCCATTGGGGATTTTCCAGAGACCACCCCCTACATTTATCTGTGGTCCAAATTTTGTGACATATTGCCTTAATAAATTTCGAGGCTTTTTAAAAAAAATTTTCATTTTCTTTCTCGTTAAAAAATCATTTTTCATCCTTGATCGCCAAAACTACTGTCCGCTATTCGGAATGTCCGCTATTCAGAGGTTAAACATACAAAAATTTAGATTTTGGGAGTGGGGATTTGAAAAGTGTCCGTTAAATAGAGGTGTCCGCTATTCGGGAGTGTCCGTTATGGAGGTTTTACTGTACTTTGTTCTTTATAGTTAATTTATACATTTTACCAAAGACTTTTGCATGGTAGTGTAGTATATCATGATATAAATCATCAGACCCTGTCCGAAAGTTTCAACTATAGTGCATGATACGAAATTCATTTGAATTTAATTTTTTTCTGTTTTTTTTTGGAAATCAAAGAGGATCAGAAAGGCAGACCTCAATGACCTCTGGTGATCTAAAAGATTAGGTTTGAACACTACTTTCTCTTTATTACCTTAATTCAAAGGTTTTAATGACAATTATTTAAAAAAAATTCCTGAAATAAATTACAATTAACATTTTTAACAGTTTAGAAAATATTTTAAATAATAGTTCTTATGTGCTTATTGCTAATTTATTTAATAATTATTTACTACTGTAAATAACAAATTCTATTAAACTGCACATTTTTGATTTAAAATGTATTTCAGAATTGTTTAAAAAGGTTGATACAATTACTTATTCTGGACATATTAGGATACTCTTTATAAGTAAACTGTAATAATGACTAATTTTCTATATTATGGAAAATCCATAATCTCCACAACGTTTTGGCCTCCGGTGCATACCGTAATATATATTTATAAAATGTAGAATTATATTTTTTGTTATGGAAAAAACATTTCTTATTCTTACAACCTTTTATAATTGTTAAATATAACAATATGCATAGATTCGGCAAATGCAATTTACACATTTTCTAAAGGACAAATATTATGATCACTGGAATAGCAATTCTGCTAGTTTTAGTTGGGTAGCTCCAAAAAAAGTGAGACGTGTTTACAAATGTGTGTAAAAACATTATCTCTCTCAATGATTATGGATCAGGGATTGATGCAGGGTTTTTTTCTTGGGGCCCATTTTGTGAAAAGTAAAGGTTATTTTTGTGAAATTAATTATATTTTTGTGAAAATAACATTTTGTAATGAAAGTTGAAATCCAGTTAATCAAATTCGAACCAAGCATTTATAAACAAAAACTTCTTTTAAATCTTTTTGCTGAAGTTTTCCTCTCTGGTGAACTTGTTTGCTTACAAATTACACATTTTAAAACATCACAAAATAATAAATTGTAAGTTTTTATGGAATAGAATTTTGTGAAAG
Organism: Maratus michaelseni; assembly: GCA_963931845.1. NCBI lineage: Eukaryota > Metazoa > Arthropoda > Arachnida > Araneae > Salticidae > Maratus > Maratus michaelseni. The sequence goes on along the minus strand of OZ007595.1, from coordinate 322,932,005 downwards.
GGCCTATTTTAGTAAAAGGAATTTTGTGAAGGAGTACATTTTATCAAACTGATTTTTGCGAAGGGTCCCATTTTATTAAATTGATTTCTGTGAAGGGGCCCTAAATAGGCCCCAAATTTTGCCTGGATCAACCCCTGTGGATTAAGTTACAGAAAAAAGTCTTTGCATCAAAGTAAGCTAAATATAAGATGAAAAAAATATGAAATATTTTTTTTATGTGCATGAAAATCACCTAATGATGTTGCTTTAACATCAGAATTTGATCACATGCTTGAAATTCAGTTATTCAAAACAACCTTTGAGAGACAAATATACAATGTTAAAATATATATATATATCATATTCCAATGAAACAATAATGAAGCAATAAGACTCGTATTTGTCAAGCCTTATGTGAACAAACCAGCAGTTAAAAAATAATATATTTTCTGATAAAATTTAATTTAATAATATTGCTTCAGATGGAAAGAAACACTGTTGTGAAATCAAAATATTTCTCTTAAAAGAAAAATTGCAGACCTACTAGTGATTATGTAAAGTGTGTACCATTGATTGTAGCAGTGATTATGTAATGCTTTGTGGATGTGTGTCATTTAATGAAGTTGGTGAAATGATCTTTTCCCATGTCTGAACCGTGACAACACAGCAACAATGGCACAGAATGGCAGAGATCTTTCAGGTGGGAAGCAAATTATATTTTTGTTTTTCAGAAGGAGGAAAATTCATGAAACAGGGTAAAGATCATTCTGCTGATAAGGTTTGACTGTCTTCTGTGTTTTAACATACTTTTGCCTGCCCATTTTTTTTTTTAAATTCTTAGTTTCTTTCTTTTTTGCTTTTCAGAGCATACAAACTTGAAAATTTTTAAAGTTCTTACTTACTAGTATATTTAAATCTGCTTAATTTTTTTATTGCTTACTCTCTTTGTTACTTTGAAGTAGTAATGAGTAAATAATCAATCAGCTAAATGCTTCTTCTTGTGAGATGATCCCCCACAATTGCTTCATTAGTGCACAACCTAAAAAATTCAAACCTTTCATTTCTTAAAAATAATTTTCTTGTACTTATTACTTTGAAGTAACATTAAATGAAGATTCAATTATCTAATCTTCTTTATCCTCAAATTTTTGGAACTCAATTTTCAGTTTCTCCAACATGTAATTTTTAAAAATATTTAAATTTCTTTAATTTTTTTGTTAGTACTTTCCAGAAATATAAATAATCTGTTACAGTCAGTACCAGAATTTACTATCAGTCAAAAATCTTCCCGAGAGTGAAATCAGTCCTGAGACTGAAGGTCTTGCACCCATGTGATCAGGGTTTCAGGTTTTTTTTTTTTAAGTGAAGAATCTTATTGGAAATGCCCTCACAATTGGCATTTTAAGCAAATTGTAGAAATTTAGAGCCACAGAAATGTTGTTATGAATGAGTAATTGAATATAATTTAAGATGTACAACATTTATAGGGCAATGAAAAATATTATTAGATTCTTTGATACTTTACAAGTATTGTCAGTAATTCTCATATGTATTTATGAGTAAAAGCAATTCCGGAAATGTATCAAAGATTAGCATTGTTAAGTGAGAGGAAAAAATTGAAAACACCTATAATACAGGCTATAAAAAATCCTGAAAGTAAGACTCCACCCACTTTTAAGCTATTCTGATTTTCTTTTTCATACCCAAATTTAAGTTTGCCCCCCCCCCCACTTCACATGAAATCCTTCCTCCCTCCCTTGCTCATAACATGTCTGCTTTCCATCTCAGCACAAAAAATTAAAAATCTTGAGAATCTTAAATTATTGTCTCATTTATTTTCTGTTAATAACAATAAGTAAAAAAATAATCATCTAAACTACAACCTCCCCCCTTCCATCCAAGATTTATACTACCCGATTTCCTCATTAAATCTTTTCAACATATTGTCAAAAAGTTCTTTTTTTTTTCTTTGATGAGTTGTTTCTTTAAAATTCATCATAAAAATATTGTGGAAATTAATCAAATCGGATAATTTTCTCAACGATTTTTTTTTTTCATTTTCTCGGGGTGTGTACTAGTGATGAGATGGGCTCAGTGCCTGTCGAAAGCCCGAGCCCAAGGCTGGGTCTGACACGAGTTCAATTTTTATACCAGTCTTTGAGCTCATTCTTTCTGAAACTGACAATGCTATTTATCCTCTTATAGAAAAATTAAAAAAAACTTTTTTTTTTTTTACTTAAAAATTATTTATTATGTTAAAATCATTTTAATGCTATTTTGATCAGAAAGAAGGGAAACAGAAATATTGTGTTTCTTTTCTAGCATCAGAATTGTATTTCAAAACAAGAATTTCTTATATTAGCAGATTTATGTCTGGCAGTGGCGGCGACTGTTGATATGGCGCCAATAGGAAAGGCGTGAATAATTTGTTGTTCGACTTTCATTTGTGACAATAGGAAATAAATGTTTATTTATTATTTTTAGAGATCTGAGGCAAAATGAATATCTTCTTTTGTTTTTAGTAAACCAACATTAATTAAAGGTTTGTAAATTTTTAGTCTGCTATAGTGTGCGAGTCATAATCGCTTTTCATATGAAAATAATGTTAGTGATTCTTATATCTATTTTTCATCATGAACTCTTCTCTTTCTGTGGCTCTGTTATGACCATTGTCAAAGTCACTTTCATTCGTAAGTAGATATAAGCATTAGCATGTATTGTTCTTCGATGCAAAACAATCGAACAGTTTTTCTTCTTTTCCTATAAATGCATGAGATCATTCGGATAACGATGTCAATTACGATGATTTTATTTAACCTGATTTTCTGGGTCAAGATAATAACAAAAGATTGTTTTGCGCAAGAAATCTATAATAATTTAAGATGTACACATTTATAGGAAATAGAAAAACACTGTTCAATTCTTTAGCACATACAATGTCATTTTTGAAAATATCATTCATTTATTTATAAAATGCACTTTGTTAATATGCCCATCTTCTCTTTTGATAAGATTGAATGTAAATTTACAAAAAAAAAATAATTATATTCTTGAGATTAACAGTTTTTTTTCATGTAAGATGTTTAGAAATGATATTAGTTTAAAACAATTTTTAAATATTATGCAATTTTTTTCTATTGCAAACTTTCATTATCAGGCTCGGCAGACCCGGGCTCTAAACTCGTCTCTAGTGAGCCGGAACTTACCTCTAGTGTGTACACATTATTTTAATAGACTTTTTTGTCTTATTTAATTTTAGAAAAAAGTACTTATGTATTATCTGGGCCAGGTCAGATAACACTGCGCCAATTATACTAATTACTGTAACCCTCATTTTTTGACAACTATATAGTTTAATTATTTATTACAATTTATGGTTAATTTTTTATTAAAATTTAAAGTTTATTTTTAAATTATAGTTTATATTTATTTATTTATTTTATATTTATCATTTTTAACGTAATTTGCAATGATAAATAAGACATGCAAGTGGCAACTCTTTTTGGTGATCTATCTCCTGGTGCAGATTAGTGCTCGCAAATATATATATAATACATATAAAACATATTGTAACCGGCAACGATTTTGGATATGTATAATATGGAAAAATGCCTTAACTACGTATACGTTTAAACGCATATTCACGAGCACTAGTCCAGATAATATGTAAGTACCTATAAAAATATTTCAAATGCTACAATTAAAAAAACTAATTACAAATTCTAAGACTGAACTAGAAAATTTCTAATCTGAAATAGTGGCATGAACTCTTTGGGAATTCCAAGAAATGTATGCACTTTTTCATCTATTTGTTTGCTTATGCATGTGTTTTGGGCTTATTTCTTCCTTAATTTTTTTGTTTTAATTTTTAATGCTAAATTTTGAATTTTTTAAAAGAAGTAAAAAGATGTTTGTTCCTCAAAGCTACATTTAAAAAGTAAATATTGGCACTGGATTATTTAAAAAACTTGTTTCATGCATGTTCATTTTTTTTTTTCAATTCAATAGCTAACACTGTTAAAGCCAGGTAAATCTGTTATAGTTAGAATTTAAAATGCAGTTTTTCATAGTATTGAAATTCTTAAAATTGGTAATATCTATTTCTAAACATCATGGATTTTATTATCCTTTTTTCAAAGAAAAACACTGATATTGAATAAATGTTTAATAACACTGAAAAGCAACAACTATAAAGATGGAAAATTGAGAAAAAAATGTACTTCAACATAGCTTTAAAGAAAATCAAAGTTATTATTTTAGTTGTACATAAAGTGAAATACATTTCCACTTATTTCCCTCGGCACAAGGTGTCATGTCATTGCATTCTGCACTTCACACTCTTTTAGCTTTACTGCTGTCACCCTCCTCACATTTTCTTTTTTTGAACTCACAAATGATGTCATCTAACACGGGGAGGAATTTCTGTTGCAAATTGCTAATCAGATGTTCATTTGCATGCCATACATCGCCATTCTTAAAGTCCTCTTTAAATTTTATCACTGCATCTTTTGAGGGTAAACATTCTTTGATAAAGTATTTGAGTAAACACAATTGATTACTATTTATCAACTCCTTGCAAATACCTTGTGCCATATCATCACAAATAAGATATTTTTTTTCTTCAAGGGTTGCATACTGGAAAATCAACCTGATGTTATCTTCATCTCTGATCTTAAAGAGATCTGACAGTATATCATCAATAGTGCCTTTACTTAAAACATGTTTTTTATAATCATTGGGGCTTTGCTGCCAAAATTCACCAAAAATTTTCTGATAATTGCAATCTTTATAGCCACCCTTTATTATTCTGATGATTTCTTTCAGCAAATCAACATAATGCTCTTTTTCAAGAACATCCCACATACGGCTTGCTGTCTCCATAAAGAAATTCTGCAATGGCCAATCTAAGAGATATGACAAAACTTGAAAAGGGTTGCTTTCAAACAGTCTTAATTGTTCCTTTTCGTCTAATACGGAGAGTAGGAAAAATACAATATCGGGATAGCTATCACCCAAGAAGTTTTCAACTGCTATTTCCATTGCAGTCACTAGTACAGTTTCTTCATCACCAGGTACCTTTTGTAGAAAATATTCAGCAGCCACTCTATTACCACCATATGCTGCTTCTAAAAAGCCATATTGATAAGGTGAAACTGTGTATCCCAATGCTTTCTTAATCATACGATTCACCTTACGTGTGTTTCCCTTCATGTAAAATGTCCACAATTTAACCAATTCTAATACAAAGTCTCCTGTTTCACTGAAGAAATTTTTTCTGTGACTTAAAGATATTTTGCGCCATAATTTTGGAATGTCATCCTCTAAGCAGTAAATACATGCTAACTTATAACGTGTGGCAATATCTATCCTCTTGTCTTTAATCATCACTGCTGCAGTTTTCTTTTTATCTATAGTTCCTTGTGACGTCCAACAAAATTCATTTGGTAGATCTACTCTAAGATGACAGTCTTTATAATTGAAATATCTCCATTTATAAATTTCTATGCCTATAGGTCTTATAAAGCATAATATTTTCTCCTTCATCTGCTTTGGTAATGGAAGCCTTTCTATTTTTTTTATACTATAGTTTCTATCTCCATCAATTCTGTGTAATTGAATTTTGCATATAAATTCAATTCTCTATGATGGAATTCTGCAAATAAATTCCTAACATCATCTTGATTCCATAATGTAGCCACAACCTTAACAAGAGCAATACGCTCAAGGGATGGTTCCAGAATGTAATCCATTATTATCTCCAATAAAATATTTAATTTATCAAAAATTTTTGTTATTTAAATTTAAAAAAATTACAGAAGATTGAGAATGAGAGAATCTTTCATTTGGTTTTATTCTTGTAGTTATGAATCTTAAAAAATCCAATTGTGCTCAACAATTAAGTTTGCTAATATGATCAAAGTATATATAGAAATAATTCTTAAACTTTGATAAAATTGATGAATATAGATACATATGACACCTTTATAAATGATGGTAGTTTTGTCTAAAATAACAATAATCACAAAAGTATAATGTGTTGCTTCAAAAATTAATTTTGCCGATGGATGTTGTACGATGCGATAAAGCAAAAACTGCAATGCTAATAAGATGGTACAGCAAGTAGTAAAGCAATCACTCTTGTTTTGCTTGCAAGGGTACTAAAAGAAGATCTGGAGGTTTAATAACTGAAATAGTGTTTGTGACAGTATTCTACCCAAAGATTAGAAGCAGCAGAAGAATATGACCTGTAAGAAGAAAAATAAGTTAAGTAGGTAAAATCATCATATCTTAAAGACTTTCGCATGAGTAAACTATTCAGTTGACAAAAAAGTCTCTGCACATAAATACTTTGTATATAACTATAAACATGGAAAACATCTGTGATAAAACTGTTTGGACACTGGACTCTTTAATTTATGACCGCTTAAGACATATCCCTGGTTAATGAGGAGAATAATGATGTTTTACTCATTTCCTATTGACAATTAATGTTTGTTTAAAGCATACTACTCATCGGATAATGTGGGCATTTTTTTCACAAACTAACCAAGAAGAATCAAAACTGATTTTTTAAATTATATTTTCAAAAGCAAGTTCGATGTAACTTTGATTATTAAAAACAAGAAATTATAAGTGAAAATAATGAGGAGAAAGAAATCCTCCTACCATAAAAAAAAAAGAGAGGGTAAAAAATAGCTAATGACTTTTTCCCCGAATTTTGATCAGAAATAACCAATTATAATGCAAGATAACAGATTAAACTTTGGAGTGTGTCAGAAAACCAGAAAATGTGGTAAACAAAAATTTTGTTCAAGTAATGCAAAGAAAAGTAGAGAGAATTCTTCAGTTCAAGTAAAGTTATACAAGTATGGTAATTTCTTTACATAGTTTGTTTGTCCTCCATCATTTATTCCTTTGTGTTAACAAATTGTCGCTAACTTGCTGTTTAAATAGAAGTACTAAGTTGAAGAAAAAGTTGTTTATTTTAGCATTAAGTTGATAACATATTTAACTTTTCTTAAAAACTAAATCCAATTTATTCAACAAAAAAGATTATCTTCCATCCTTCAAATGTTTACATGTTTAATGCAAACAAACAATTGGGTACTTTTCCAGTATAGGGACCTTGTCGAGAGAAGAAAATTTTCAATATATTTTATGGCAACCTATTCAGTGCTTCATATACAAAAGCAATTTTTTCAATATTAATACAATTTGTTCAATATAAAGAAGCCATTTATTTGATTTTAGATACAAACAGAAGTTACAGAGTTTCCCCCAGACGGTTTCAGAAGGGTGCTCCACCCTGCCTGCCCTTTGGTTTACAAAATAAAATAGCACCCTTCTTGCCCCTCATAAAAATAATTAGCACCCATCTTGCCCCTCCCAGTAAAATAATTAGCACCCTTCTTGCCCCCAGTAAAAAAGTGCCCTTTCTCCTTTTTGCATTAAAAAAATTGCTTTCATAGTAAAATTTGACTCAATGTTGTCTTAAAAAGAGTGCCCTGTTTTTTAAATATCAACAGTGGCTTTAAAAACTAAAATAATACCTTTAACAATTAGTTAGATAATTATTAACAGTATTTAAAAAGTGCCCTTAAGAATATGAAAAGTGCCTTCAAGAATTTAAAAAAGTACTTCTGGCTTGTACCGGGAGGAAAAGGTAGCTTTCCTATATCTTAGTTTTAAAATTTTAGCTAATGTTACACGAAAACAGCAACTTAAAATGCAAATAAAACGTTTACAAAAGATTCGTTAATACTGAATTTGAATAAGAAATTCGCCAAATTATTGAGCAATAGCCAAATTGGCTTCATTTATGAAAACTTATTTTGTTGCCAAATTTGGCGATATTTCGCCAAATGTCGCCATGTTTGGCGAGAATTTGGCGCTAACGGATATGAATATATAGTTTTATGCGTTTGATTGGGAAAATTATTACAACAATGAAAATTTTTGTAATATGCTGTCTTGTTTTAAAATGTCAGCTACCCTAGAATTTCAAACTGCTCTATATCAGCCGTTTTTTAAGATAGAGGTAAAACAAAAAATGCTCTGGAATCCTCGTTTCAAGGCCTAACACTGAATTAAAAAATAAATTTGAATTTTTAACTTTTTTGTATATTTATTTTAGTTTTAAATTTTTAAATGGCCGCCATCTTGAAACAAAAGGGCGGACCAAGCTGGCCAACGAACTCGGTCGAGACATTGGTGAGCTTAATACACACAATTAGTTTCATCAAAATTGATTTATAAATACGAGTGTTATCGTATGACATAGGTAAATTTTCCGGAACTGCTTTCCTCCGAACGGCTGCAATAGGTAGCTTTATACTTTTTTGTATTGAAAGCTACCTAAAAGTGCCCTTAAGAATAAAAAAGTGTCCTTTTCTCACCAGCAGCACCCTGTCCTTTTTTAAACATGGGAGAAACTCTGGAAGTTTTATATATATATATATATATATATATATATATATATATATATTAGGGTGGTCCTTATATGATCGATTTTAACTTTTTTTTTTTTTTTTTCTTCTGTCTCACCCTCAAAAGGGTATATAACCTAGTTTCCTATTAAAATATGCCCTTGAGTCGACCAGGTCCAGTCTTGTATGAATCGATAGCTCTTCAATAGAGATGCGTTTCTGCCAAGTTTGAAACATATATCTCAAGCACATGGGTGGTTATGACCCTTAATGTGCGTTTTGGAAAAAAGTGCATTGTGACGAAACTAGTGATCGAATTTGACCGAAACAAAAATCAGGGATGTGTAATATTACCATTCAAATAGTGGATATGTTTTCAGTATTATTTCAGCAAACTAGCAAGTTTTATTACATTTTTCTTGTTTTGAATTGAACTTTTTAATTAAAAATAAATCGAAATATTTAAGTGACCACCTTCATATTTTTACCAAAAATACTACAAGGTATGATGTACATTTGGTGCGAGTTTCAACTCTCTACGCAGGGTGCATCATATAAAAAATTAATCACTTTTCTAGAAGGGGGGGGGGGTGCGGGTTGCGTGTGTTATTCCAAGCACATAAGCAGTATTATGTACAGTTTGTGTTGTATAGTCGAATTTCAAACCATAGAATTGTGAATTTAACAAATTTAAACAAAACAGAGCTCACGACTCTGGCCGTGATTGCTGTAATTAGAAACTTTGTTGGTTACTTCAACTGAAATGCGTTGTAGCAATATAAATACTATAGAAATGTAATGAAAAGTCAGAAAAAACACGAAGTCATTTAAAAATGGGAACTGTGAAAAGTTTATTTTCAAAGTAAGTGATCAGCAAGCAGTTAATTGAAATAGTTAACCCACCCTCAAAAAGAGCATACAGAATTTTTTTTAGGCAGCAGTAAAAAATAAAAGTAATATTTGCTTTCTCTAATTAGAGAATTTTCGTGATAGTTTAGGTAAAGGTAGCTTTTTTTTTAAAAAGTGGTGCCAACTGAATAAAATTTGTGTAAAAGCTGCCGGTCCCGAAGGGGTTAAAGTCACAGCTGGATATTGGTGTAGATATCATAATTCTCAAAAATAACAAAAACTATTTTAACTTATAGATGAATAAATTCAATTTTTAAAATGTACTTACAAGAAAAATAAAACCACTACAAAGTTAAATTAAATAGACCGTAAATAAATCTGGAGAAAAAAAAAACAGCCTTTTATTCTCACGATAAATGAAAGGTTACAAAACCTTAACCAAGACGGATTAATAATGTTGTGCATTCCGTATTTATATCCGAGGAAATGAACAAGTGTTGTCAAACCAAGCTACCAAAAGAAACTAATTCGCGTTTGCGTGCGATTAAGAACTAGACAACACCGCCGTTGCGATACGCTTCTGCCACCTAGCGAAGGAAAGATGCGATCAGCTGAAACGATAGTCGAAGTCGATAGCAACAGAAACGTAATGACGTATCGAAAATACGATACCGTCGTGATCTAACGTAAGTTACTATCCGAAACTATAACTGAGCGATATTTGTAAAGTAATAAAAGGTTTAAAGGTGACAAACTGTAACTGAAAGCAACATACCTATAAAAAGTAAGTGTCTAAAGGACTATATAATATGATTAAATGACTATGATTTAAATAAAGATTTGAGTTAAGTAGTACCGAGGCATTGAGAACATAATGATATTGTTCTGACGTATGTAGCTGTACTGTTGGCGGTAATCATTTGAAGGAAAGCATTGTATTTTGTCAGTTGACAATTGACTGATTTGTTTTGGATAGTTTTCGGCGTAGTGCGACTTAACAGTGTTTTTAATTAATGTTTGAAAAGGTTCGTAAGTGACATATTTTAATTCATGCAGTGCACTAAGTTATGTTCGAGATTTCTTAGAAAAAACGGGAAACGTAGAAAAGTTATTTCATCAGAATCTGAAGAAAAAACATGGGCTAGTGTGCTTGGAAAACCCGTCACCGTTAGTAATGTGTTGTGCTCCAAATGTCGTTTGCTTGTTTACCGTCCAAAAAGTGATGAAACAGACAATGAACCCAAACCTAATTCATCATCCAAGATTACAAAAACATTGTCTTGTTCAGTGGTAGACCAGAAACTAGACCAAGCCAACTGTTCAGTTTTGTCGTCGTCTGACAAGTCTATTGACCTTGATTACTCTTCCGCAGACGATCGTGCATATACGCTGCAGATGTTTAAATCAGCCGAACAGTCTGAACGGGTTGAATTACCTTTAAAACGAGTGGTTTCAACACATGGATACTGTTTTGTTTGTGGGTCAAGACGAAATCTCATAAAAGCTTCACTCCCGCTTCGAAAACAAGTTTTTATCAAAAGATTATTTGTACCAGACAGCAACAGATGTTGTGAAACACATGTTATAAAAGATATTTTATACGATGACGATTTGATGGGATTATGCGCACAGTCTAACAGTAGTATGATTGAACCTAAGGAAGTGAAGCAATATCTAGAATGGATGTCTGACATGTGCGAATCATCGCTAAGACTGGAAATTGGTGATTTCACTCTTTCACCAGAACGTCTCAAAGCTATGACAGGGTTAACTTGGGATAATATTGAAGTACTACGGGAACTCATGACGTCAATGAAAAATACAAGTACTAGAAATGTTATCGTAGCTATTGTGATCTTTATGTTTAAGCTACGCACTGGAAATTCAAATGCTGTTATTGCTTCCATTTTTGGATTTGAACGAGAACAGCTTATAGCCAATATATGCAATTCAGTGATGAATTCCTTTGAAAAGGATATATTGCCTTCATACTTTGAATTTTTTGCTCGTAATAGAGAGGACCTTATTGCAAATGAAACGTAGATAATCGCTAAAAAACTGCACAACGTTGAAAATAACCTTGCATTAATTTTCGATGGAACCTATATTCACCATGGGAAGAGTTCCAACAATGAATATCAGAGAAAATCATATTCCGGACAGAACAGGGTACCGTTATGTAAGTCGTTCACTATTTGTACTACTACTGGCTATGTTATAGACATTTTAGGTCCATACAATGCAAATCTCAATGATGCAGAGATAATAAAAACTGTGTTACAAGACAATAATGGGCTAATAAGGCTAATGAAAAATGGCGATTTTTGTTTCGTAGATCGTGGATTCAGGGACGCAAAACAATTTTTAGAAGAAAAAGGCTTTACTGTGTTAATGCCTGCACTGAAAGGTAAACATAAACAGCTAACTGCAAATGAAGCGAATGACTCGTGCCGTGTAACAAAAATTCACTGGGTAGTAGAGGCCATTCATGGCATAATAGGTCAAAAATTCCACTGGCTGCACCACCAGATGGATAATAAAGTTCTTCCAAAAGTTCGTTTATTATGCCGAATAGCCTGCTTTTTAGTTAACAGATTTGGAAAACGCTTGAATTCGGATAATGGCTTGATGGAAGAAATTATTGCTCAAATCGAACGACAGCAAAATACTGTAAACATACTTGCTTCTCAAGTCCAAGAATCAGGATGGAACAGGCGTAAGCTGCCATTTGCAAACTTTAAATCGACGGACATTCTTGATTTTCCAGAAATGACAGAAAATGATTTAAAAATTCTTTTTACCAGCTGTCACAAGCTGTCACTTATCTAGCCAAAATGATGGATGATGACAACACAATTAATCTGCAGTATCTAAAAGAAAATGATAGTATTATAAAGTTCAAAGTAAGATCGCAACACGTATGCAGCAAATCGTATCGGTGCTATATTGATTACACACCAAACTCGATCAGATATTCAGGCATTAAAGGTCATTACTGCGAATGTGCAAATGGCAATAGGACGGTTGGTTGTTGCTCCCACGTTGCTGCTATAGTGTTCTATCTTTCGCATGCTCGGTATCTATCAAAAATTGTCCGTCCTGCCCAGATTTTAAGCAGGCTTTTTGATGTTGAAAACACAAATCCTGTTATCAATGAAGACAGCGATGAAGATTAATTGTTATTTTTTTCTTCAAAACAATCTAAACAATTAACTTTATTGCTTTTTTTTATTAAGATATTTTTTCAGTTAACAATAACAATTGGTTATGTATTACATTATTAATATTTTTTGTAATTATCTATGCACTCTGCGTTGATGTCATACTTGTACCAAATGCACGTGATTAATAAATAAATGTAAGATAAGTGGGAGGACTTCTCACCCCCCCCCCCCCCATAATACGTTTATAATTTTTTTTTGTATGATGCACCCTGCGTAGAGAGTTGAAACTCGCACTAAATGTACATCATACCTCGTAGTATTTTTGGTAAAAATATGAAGGTGGTCACTTAAATATTTCCATTTATTTTTAATTAAAAAGTTCAATTCAAAACAAGAAAAATGTAATAAAACTTGCTATTTTGCTGAAATAATTCTGAAAACATATTCACTATTTGAATGGTAATATTACACATCCCTGACTTTTGTTTCGGTCAAATTCGATCACTAGTTTCGTCACAATGCGCTTTTTTCCAAAACGCACATTAAGGGTCATAACCACCCATGTGCTTGAGATATATGCTTCAAACTTGGCAGAAACACATCTCTATTGAAGGGCTATTGATTTATATAGGACTCGACCTGGTCGACTCAAGGGCATATTTTAATAGGAAATTAGGTTATACCCTTTGTTCCAATACAGTAAAAAACAAAGTAGGAAAAGTTTGAACGAAAAAGAAATATATTTAGAGGTAGCTCAAGATTGCTGAAGTTTAGCGATTACACTTAAAAACGTGTTATTGACAAGAGAAAACTAAGCCAAAATGATAATTTTTATTACGATAGTAAATTATTTTCATATTTTATATAACATAAAAGCACAATATTAAGCATATAAAAAGTTTAAAGTATGAAAGTATTAGTAATTAGACTAATTTGTTAAGTCCATTTTATGCAGTAAGGATAAGCTTTCTAGTGTTCCTTCACAACATTCACCAATAGCTGAAACAGGTTTATTTCGTTCAAGGATTCTAGTGTATTCTTTGGTCAAAGCAATACTTCTCTCAGCATAATCATTTACCACTTTAACAGATTGCACCATTTCTAATGTGATCCTACAATCAGAATTAGTGTTCCAATGTTCAGTATCTACTTGAAAGAATCCTTGGGGTAAATTCATTTCTTTGAACAACTTGAAAGATTCTTTGGTAACAAAATCTTCAAACTTCTTTTCATGAAAATTCTTAAGGTAAACAGTTATCTTCTTCTCAGGATTCTAATACAAGTACATGGCTGTCAAAAAGGGACAGTCCAGAAAGATCTAACAGATATTACAGATGCTTTGAAAATTTCTCAGATGCAGCTTTTGCATTTTCTTCATGTGTTCTTTAATACTCTAATAAACTATTCATTAACTGAAAGTCATTGTTTGGTGAGGTTTCTGTTATTGAAGCAGTAATCCAAACTTTAAAATACACTCACTATAAAATCACAAACATCACGAAGACCTCTTTCTTCTTTTTTGGTAAGCATGAATTAAGACTTAAAGATGAATTTCTTCAAACAATATATCATCTTATAGTCCAGGCATTTGGTAGAAAATAAAGGAAAGTTTTGGTGTAGTTTTTTTTGTGGGGTCCCTTTATGTTTTTCGGGTCGCTGAACACGAATCCGAAGTTTTCCAACAAAATTTTTTTCGGGAAATATGTTTTTTTTAGAAAAAACGTGTAAAAAACGGACTTTTTTCCGTTTTTTCAAAATAATTCCAAAATTATACATTTTACGTGAAAGTCGGCAATATATGAATTAAAGAAAATAAAATTTCTTACATTTTATGTATTGAAAGTTTTTTTCTCTGATCAATAGTTTAGCCGTGAGAGTGCCTCAAAAATGGGTGGAAAAAACAAAAAACTGTAAAAAAACGGGAATTACGGTACTGTATGTCAATGTAACATAGAAACTAATCCTTTTACGCAAATGTTAACTATTAATGTTACTAAAGATTATATGTTTGACTATATTTTATGCATTTGAGGTAGAGGAAAAGTGCGGATCCGAGACCAGGGGAAGGTGGGAGCAGTGGGGCAGATCCAGCTACTCTCATGAGTCAAAGTTGCTACTTCTCCGGAGAGCTCGTATTCTAAGAGGCGGTAACTTTGTAGTCCAGTAGAAATAGCATTTTACCTTACAAAAATTCGGGTAGTTCTGATTTTTGAGTATGTTGTAAAGGTTGACCCTCTAATAAAAAACCAAGTTTTCGACCTTCTAGACCTTGTGCGTTTTTCACATATTGGAAAAACCAATATTTTTCGGCACTTTTTTCGATTTTTCTTAAATAACTCAATTTTAGTGCATTTTACAGACAAAAGCAGAGTTACCATTTTGTGGAGCATAAAATTCTCTACAACATGCAGTATTCAGGTTTATAAATTGTCCAAATACGGGGTAAGATACGGAGCCAGGAAAATAGGGTAAAATTTGGAAAAAATGTAAAAATTCACAAATGACGTTAGTTTTGCTTAATAACTTACTTTTAGTGCGTTTTACAGACAAAAGCACTTTTACCATTTTGTAGAACAGAAAATTCTCTACAACATGCAGTATTCAGGTTTGTAAATTGTCCAAATAGGGGGTAAGATATAGAGCCGAGAAATAGGGTTAAATTTGGAAAAAAATGTAAAAATCCACAAATGACGTTAGTTTTTGCTTAATAACCTACTTTTAATGCGTTTTACAGACAAAAGCACTTTCAACATTTTGTAGAGCATAAAATTCTTTACAACATGCAGTATTCATATTTGTAAATTGTCCAAATAGGGGGTAAGATATGGAGCCGGGCAAATAGGGTTAAATTTGGAAAAAATGTAAAAATCCACAAATGATGTTAGTTTTTGCTTAATAACCTACTTTTAGTGTGTTTTAGAGATAAAAACACTTTCACCATTTTGTAGAGCATAAAATTCTCTACAACATGCAGTATTCATGTTTGTAAATTGTCCAAATAGGGGGTAAGTTATAGTAAAAACTAACGTCATTTGTGGATTTTTACATTTTTTTCCAAATTTAACCCTATTTCTCGGCTCTGTATCTTACCCCCTATTTGGACAATTTACAAACATGAATACTGCATGTTGTAGAGCAGGGGTTCCCAAACTTTTAGACTTGTGTATCACTAAAACAAAGTTCATACTTCCGCGTACCACCAGGTAACAAACATTACAGGGCTGCAATTAAATAATTCACACAGAAAAGTATGTGTCTCATATGCATTGACTTGCAAGGGGACTACATTGAAAAATAAAATAAAATGTTGTCACAAATCTTATGTTTTCTTTGTCAGGCCGAGAACTTTTCGAGCCACCCTCGTAAAGTTAATATAGAAAACACTATAAAACAAAATTATGTCTAAAACGAATTATTTCCCCGGTCTTTTACTCTTCCCTCTTAGCAGATTTTACTGTACTTCAAAATGACTATTACGTTACTAAATTGATACTTAAACTGACTGCTTTATAATAACAATCAAGTAAAAAGTAGTATCATCATTAATTCTTAATAATGCATACAATATCAAAATACAATGTTTTGGTATAAGAAAAAAGCTACAATACTTAATGACATATTGGTGCATACTGATTCTTATACTGTTATAGTAGGCAGATTGCACTAATTTGCTTCTATCACTAATTAAAAGTTATGGGATTGTTTTATCAAACACAGCTTCTTCACGTCTGGTTCAATATTAGTTAATTTTACTCGTAAGTCAGATTCCATGTTTAGTTTATTCCTGTATTTGCTTTCATAAAAAGAATTGAAGGAAAAGTACATTCACATGGATATGTTGTGCTAAAATCTAGTAGCAAAAAAGAAAATAGCATTTACAGTCCTTAAATCGCATTCGAAAATTGCCGGGGTCATAAAATTAAGCTGTTTTCGATGTCATAATAATATACTGTGTTTCATTTCACGTGCCAGTATCAGAATTTTGCGTACCAGTAGCCAGAGCTTCGCGTACCAGTACTGGTACGCGTACCATAGTTTGAGAACCCCTGTTGTAGAGAATTTTATGCTCTACAAAATGGTGAAAGTGCTTTTGTCTCTAAAACATACTAAAAGTAGATTATTAAGCAAAAACTTACGTCATTTGTGGATTTTTACATTTTTTCCAAATTTAACACTATTTTCCTGGCTCCGTAGCTTACCCCCTATTTGGACAATTTACAAACATGAATACTGCATGTTGTAGAGAATTTTATGCTCTACAAAATGGTGAAAGTGCTTTTGTCTGTAAAATGCATTAAAAGTAGGTTATTAAGCAAAAACTAATGTCTTTAGTGGATTTTTGCAAATTTTACCCTATTTTTCCGGCTCCGTATCTTACCCCCTATTTGGACAATTTGCAAACCTGAATACAGCATGTTGTAGAGAATTTCATGCTCTACAAAATGGTAAAGTGCTTTTTTCTGTAAAATGCACTAAACTTGAGTTTTTTAAGAAAAATCGAAAAAAGTGCCGAAAAATATTGTTTTTTTTTCAATATTGTGAATACATGTTACATCGACATACAGAGTCGTAATTCCCGTTTTTTACAGTTTTTTGTCTTTTACACCTCCCAATTTTACAGTATGAGCACTCTGGCGGAGGAGCACCTTCGACTCATGAGAGAAGGTGGAACTGCTCCCACCTTCCCCTGGCGCAGGATCCGCACTTTTCCTCTACCTCAAATGCATAAAATACAGTCAAACATATAATCTTTAGTATCATTAATGGTTACCGTTTGCGTAAAATGGTTAGTTTTATGTTACATCGACATACACTACCATAATTCCCGTTTTTTGTTTTTAACACCCTTTTTTGCGACACTCTCACGGCTAAACCATTGATCAGAGAAAAAAACTTTCATTACATAAAATATAGGAAATTTTATTTTCTTTAATTCATATATTGCCGACTTTCACGTAAAATGCACAATTTTAAAATTATTTTGAAAAAACGGAAAAAAGTCTGTTTTTTTACACGTTTTTTGTAAAAAAAACATATTTCCCGAAAAAATTTTTGTTGGAAAACCTCGGATTCGTGTTCAGTGACCCAAAAAACATAAAGGGACCCCAAAAAAAAAACTACACCAAAACTTTCCTTTATTTGCTCTTTTTTATCCCCTAATGCCTGGACTATCAGACATCCAAGGAGCACGATGCATTGCCCTGGGAAACATGAAACGAATTCCCCTGACAAGTATTCCGCCAAAGAAAATAATAAAAAGTTCTGCAAATTCTTGATAATCATCTCTTGGTCCAGGTGTTGATCATGATTCTTTTCTAGTAGCAAACGCCAAAATTTCATCTTTTACATTTTGTACAAAAGCTCGAATATTATCTTTCAAACATGTTTCAAATTGTCTCTAACTAGAAATCCCCAATACCCTTGGAAACGTTTGAATAAAGGTACTTCTGGACTTGATGACAAAGTTCACAAAGAATTATGAAGTACTTTTCCAATAATTTCCATAATATGATGACAGTAGGCAAAAAAAAAAAAAGTTTCTTCCCAAGCTTTTCTTCGAAAAGGACACAAGCACCTTTATCATTTACAGTATTTGCTTTTGCGGCATCAATGCTCATTCCAATCACTTTATCTGTAATGTACCATTCATTCAGAACTTTATAAATTGCAAGTCTTGTGCTTTGCTTGTTGCAGAAAGAAATTTAGCAACTGAGAGTATCAGAGAAACTCCTTTTCTGGAAATTATAATTGGTAGTTTATCTATTTTCTCTTTACTAATTAATTCTGGTAAAAGTTTCCCATTTCTATGGACAATGAGAGGAACATTTCTTTGTAGCCGTTCTTTTAATTTTTGTGACTGTTTAATTCTATGATGACAAATTAGCCCATTTTTGAGCAGTTTGCCATAAAAAATGCTAAGGAGATAAAAATTGGTCCAGTTGTTCATTGATAGCTACTGATGACTATGTAAAAAGTCCCCATGGATAGGAGGTGAGCGGGGGGAGGGGGGCTAAACAAAGTATTTTTTTTTATTTTTTACAAATATCTCAGAAATTGTTGTTTTTCATGAAAAAACTACTCCGACATAAGTTAAAGAACATAAAATTATCTACAAAAGACAGGTACATACAGTGGAACCTCGATTATCCGTCAGTCAGAAGACCGGAGCTTTGACGGATTTTCCCTCCAAAAATCACTTAATTTCAAATTAATTTATTTAATGT
This sequence comes from Maratus michaelseni, assembly GCA_963931845.1. Taxonomy (NCBI): domain Eukaryota; kingdom Metazoa; phylum Arthropoda; class Arachnida; order Araneae; family Salticidae; genus Maratus; species Maratus michaelseni. The sequence goes on along the minus strand of OZ007595.1, from coordinate 322,913,363 downwards.
CGCCATAATAAATTCTACAGAGATAAAAATTGGTCCAGTTGTTAATTGATTTATTGGCTACTGATGACTATGTAAAAAGACCTGATGGATAGGAGATGAGTGGGGGGAGGGGGACAAAATAAAGTACTTTTTTAGTTTTTTACAAATATCTCAGAAACTGTTGGTTTTCATGAAAAAATTACTCAGACATAAATTAAGGAACATAAAATTCTCTACAAATGACAGGTATATACAGTGGAACCTCGATTATCCGTTAGTCATGAAACTGGAGCCTTGATGGATTTACCGCAAAAAAAAAAACCTTTAATTTAAAATTTATTTAGTTAATGTATATTCAAATATATTAAATGTTGTCGCAAAAAAAAAGAAGAATTGACACAATTTTTCTTTTTTTTTTGGAGGGGTGGTGAGTGTGAAAGGATGGATGACTGCCCCCCGATTCATGATTATTATGAATCATCTAAACATGAAATAGGAATCAGTTCATTATTATCTTGAAGGATTTTCCGAAAACAAAACTTTCTTTTTAAATTTATTTACTTAACCTTCATACGGGGTCTCAACAGCAACTTTCCGAGAATACATGCAAAGTTAGACAGGGGCTGTCAGAGACCAGTCTATTCAAATTCAGTAAATATTGTCACAAAAAAAAGAAAAGTAAAGAATTTAACTTCTGTTTGATGATGATGTGTAAAGAAAAAAAGAATATTTTGACTTAGTAAGTATTTGCTTAATGATAAATTAGTACTTTTATTGTTCCCTATTATGTTTTGTCGCATTTACAAAGTTTCACGTAAAATTTTAATTTATGTGAATTTGATGGACTTTCTGCAAAAAAATCACTTTAATTTCAAATTTATTTACTTAATGTCGCCATAATAAATGCTACAGAGAAAAAAAATTGATACAGTTGTTCATTGATGGCTACTGATGACTATGTAAAAAGTCCTGATGGATAGGAGGTGAGCGAGGGTAGGGGTGGGCAAAATAAAGAACTTTTTTAGTTTTTTACAAATATCTCAGAAATTATGTAGTAATTTTTTCATGAAAACCAATAGTTTTTGAGATATTTCTAAAAAAACTAAAAAAGTACTTTATTTTGCCCCCCCCTTCTCCCCTCGCTCACCTCTTATCGATCAGGACTTTTTACATAGTCATGTCATCAGTAGCCATCAATGAACAACTGTACCAATTTTTATCTCTGTAGCATTTATTATTGCGACATTAGGTAAATAAATTTGAAATTAAAGGGATTTTTCTGCGGAAAATCCGTCAAAACTCCGGTCTCCTGAGTGACGGATAATTGAGGTTCCACTGTATATACCTGTCATTTGCAGAAAATTTTACGTTATTTAATTTATGTCAGAGTAATTTTTTCATAAAAACCAACAATTTCTGAGATATTTGTAAAAAACTAAAAAAAATTACTTTATTTTGCCCCCCTCCCCTCTTATCCATGGGGACTTTTTACATAGTCATCAGTAGCCATCAATGAACAACTGGACCAATTTTTATCCCTTTAGAATTTATTATGGCGACATTAAATAAATAAATTTGAAATTAAGTGATTTTTGGGGAAAAATCCATCAAATCAAAGCTCCGGTCTTCTGACTGACAGATAATCGAGGTTCCACTGTATATACCTGTCATTTGTAGATAATTTTATGTTCTTTAATTTATGTCGGAGTAGTTTTTTCATGAAAAACAACAATTTCTGAGATATTTGTAAAAAACTAAAAAAATACTTTGTTTAGCCCCCCCCCCCCCCCCCCCCAACAACTGGACCGATTTTTATCCCTTTAGAATTTATTATGGTGACATTAAATAAATTAATTTGAAATTAAGTGATTTTTGGAGGGGAAATCCGTCAAAGCTCCGGTCTTCTGACTGACGGATAATCGAGGTTCCACTGTATATACCTGTCATTTGTAGATAATTTTATATTCTTTATTTTATGTCAGTAGTTTTTTCACGAAAAACAACAATTTCTGAGATATTTGTAAAAAACTAAAAAAAATGCTTTGTTTAGCCCCCCCTCCCACCGCTCACCTCCTATCCATGGGGACTTTTTACATAGTAATCAGTAGCCATCAATGAACAACTGGACCAATTTTCATCTCCTTAGCATTTTTTATGGCAAAAAAACCTAATTTGACTGGACTATGAACAATTCCTTTTCAACCAGACTGACTTCTTTAATATATATCCTAAACTCTGCAGTTTCGGCAACTACAAATACTGCCTGATACTTTTGTCCTGTCTAGACCTGTTGCTAAATCTGGAGTTATAATATCCACATCCCTCCCCTCTGTTAGCTTTGGATGGACAAGGATCTGATGCTGCATCCTCTAACAGTTTTATTTCTTGATCGCGTTGTTCATTTTCATTCATTTCTATCTTCTTCATTTGAGCTATCTGTAGAAGATTCAAGTATTGCTATTTTTGTTTCTTTCTCCTGTGAACCTTTCATTTTTTCTAATCTTTTCTTCAGAAGATACTTCTTTTTATAAGCAATCAATTCCTTCCACAAGAGATTTATTTATGTAAATACCAATCATTGATGCTCGTCTGTCATCTTCTCGCTATGTTAACAAGAAATTTCTATCTTCAGCTATTTTGATTATGTTTAATGCATTGGCATGAGCAATATGAAATAAGTTATCTACTTTTGAAGAAAATGCATGCTTTTTAGTTTCCTCTGTTCTTCTTTAACTAGTTTTCATTCCTCAAATAATTCCAGACATTTATTATCTTTATATCAACAAATTATTTTTGGAAAATTAACTTAAAAACTACATTTACAAAAGCTTGTATGGATTTGATAGTGTACATAAGTGACTTTTTATTACATTGAAATAATTTTACTACTGGGATTATATGTATCTTTTCGAGTAAAAGGAGAAGAAAACAACAAAATGACCCCAAATTATGAAACTTACACTGCCTTGAGCTACCTATAAATATTAGTTTTTAGTGATTACATTTTACAAGATTTATTTTCAGATATAATGGAACAAATTTAGAGGGTGAGAGCAATGAAATTCAAAACTTCAAAAATAAGGACCACCCTAAGATTATATATATATATATATATATATATATATATATATAAAGCATAAAATTCATTAGGTTTATTTTCATAGCTTTTTTTTATCATTTGGCAACAAATCTTACTTTCTGAAGTCCAAATTGCACCAAGCTTTATATAAAAAAATGCCAAGGCTTATATGCTAGCGAAGTGATGACGTCACAGTAATGGCTGCTGAAGACAAGAAGTTTCGGTTTCCTGTAGAACGTTAACGTGTGCAAAAAACAAAAGCCTCTTATCATTATTAGTAATTTTTTTAAGAGATTTCCGTTGCAGTATTGCTAAATCTGAAGTAAGGCATTCATATGAATTCATCAAACTTCGGATTAAGTGCTTAATTTTTTTTTTTAATTCATTAAAAACGATGAAGGGGGGAAAAAAAGTAAAAACTCAGATGAACTTCATATACAGTACACCTAAACAATTAAATTACAAACTATAATAAATTTAAGCCTTAAGAAAATTTTAAAAGAACATTTGAATATATTCAAAACGTCAATTGACAGCCGCCATTAATGCTCTCCATGCAGGCTTATCGTTTTTAATAAATTTAAAAAAAATTGAGCACTTAATCCGAAGTTTGATGAATTTGTATGAATGCCTTACCACAGATTTAGCAATACAGCAACGGAAATCTCTTTAAAAAAATTATTATTAATGTTGACAGGCTTTTATTTTTGCACACATTAGCATTCTACGGGAAACCGAAACTTTTTGTCTCCAGCAGCCATTACTGTGACGTCACACTTCGCTAGTGTATAGAGTGGAAAAATACCAGCCATTGCTCGTCTTGGAAGTCTGCAATAATGGGAGTTCACTGTACTGCTTTATATACATAAAGATGCACATATATCAAAACTTTTTCCTTAAAAATAACACTTATTTTTTATATCTTCTGAAGATCTTCATACAGCATATATGTAACCTGCAGTTGTTTATTAATCATATAACTTCAAATGTTAGCAGTGAATTTTGAAAATTAAAAGAAAAAATGTGAGACATTACATATTGTAAAAACATTGGAACATTTTAGAGACAGCACTGTTTCTTAATATTTTTTCAAGTGAAGCCCACTTTTATGTTCTAAAGAGGACTACTTTTATTGTACTTACGTGTTACTGGGGCCAGATAGAAAACCCATCAAAAATAATTGCCTATCATTAGTCATGTTTAACATTGCAAAATGTATTCAAAGCAGAAATTAATTTTAATTTTATTAAATACATAACATTGTTAAAAATGCCAAATAAAGACAACTAATGTAATATAAAACAGTAATCTTGTATGTACATACTTAGAAACCCCCACCTTTTTTAAATACAAAATATACTTTGTGCCAGAAAATTTATTTAATTACATGTGTATTGTGTTAAACACTGATCTAAAAAATTAAGTTTGAACATCACTTGATCTTTATGTCCTTAATTCAAAGATTTTAATGAAAAAAAAAATCATAATTATTATAGCAGATATTGAAACATTTAAGACTGTATTTTAATTTCTCAAAAAAGCTTGGAAAATATTGAAGAGTATAAAGTTTGTAATTTTGAGAATCAAATTTGTTTTCAGGCTTCTTATTATTGACAATATAAACAATTTATTAATTAAGCAATAGTACCTTAAACCCATTATTACAAGCAATTCTATGAATATTGTGTAATTCATTATCCAAATTATTTTCTGTACATACTAAAAAGGCCCATCTTATGAAAAATCTGTTGGCTGAAATTTTATACATAAATGGAGAACATGCATTATTTGGTATGGTAGATTGGTAAGCCATGCTTTTTCTGAAAATAGATATGTCGATAGATTGATTTGTTCTGGTTAACATTACATCAAGGAATGAAAGACTATTATTAAGCTCAATTTCATCAGTGAATTTAACGTTATTGTCCACTGAATTTAGAGGATTTATAAATAATTTATGTTTTTCAAAACTATACTGCAATATTAAAAAAATATCAACATATCTGAACCAAGTGTGGGGTGTTAAGTCAAATATGCTAAAACTTTAGTTTCCATTGGGTAAATAGTATATTCAGCTAATAAACCTGAAATAGGAGATCCTATTGAGGCTACTTATAGTATAAGGCTATATCAAAAGTCTTTTCATTTTTTGAATGCTTTTATATCAAAACATGTATCCTTATTCTTGAACATAAAATGTTATTTTTAGAGGACACATGTCCCTCTATATTCTATAATCATACAGGCTTCTTTCTTTCATTTTTAGGTCATATAAAGAGTAATACAAATGTTCAGATTTTATGCATCTTAAAGCATGATTTTAAACTAGGCCTTAAAACCAATGAAGTTGCCCTCAAAACTCGTGCAGTTGGAGGCCAAGTCAACAGTAGTGTACAGACAGTTCAAAACAAATCCAAACGTTTTAAGGAAAGGAATCTCAACCTTGAAATCAAACCCAGACAGGTGAATTTTAACCATTTGAAGAGAAAAAGATGAGAATGCAGTCTCCACAATCAATTTTGATACTGCAATTAACAAAACTACACATTTAAACATTAATAATTGTTGAATACAGGGCTATACAAATTTGATAAAATCCAGTAGCCAGAATAACATACTAGTCACCAGTAAAAAATATTTACTCATCATCCTCTTCCCCGTCATTGATTAAAAAAAAAAAAACAAGTTTTTTATGAATTAATTAAGAAAAAATAATAACAAGCATAGTTTAGAATTATTAGTTACATAGTTCAGAATAGTACATAATTTTAAAAGGTAATATAAACTATATTTTTCAATGAAACTTATAATCACTTATATTTATTATGTTTTGACAACTTATTTATACAAACATAAAAATCAGATTTGAAGCTTACAAAAAAACTCGAGCATTTTTCAACATTGTATCCAATTTTAGATGCCACAGAGACTAGATTGACACTATTTCTTACTGTTTTATTGAAATATCCTCTCTTTCTCCCACATTCTAATCATGTGACATATACTAGCTGGCTATAGCTGAAAAAAATGGTGTTTTCTGTGCATGAGTTGGAAATGCCTTTTAAATTTAGATCTTCCATTTCAAGTATGCGAGAAGAGAGAAGATCAACACTTGCTGTACACGAGTAGGGGTGGGGGAGAGAAAAAATGCCTTGTGATCATTCTTATATATATATATTTTTTTACAGAAATCACCGCGGAAAGATTAAATAACTTGATTGCCAGATCAAAAAACTTGGTAGCCAGTGGTGGACTGGCGACCGCATTTGTGAAGCCCTGGTTAAATGTTTAGTTTAGTTAATTTTTAGCAATAAGCTCTAACTCAAAATTTTTAGGTAATAATACTATAAAACATGCCAAAACTTAAAATTATAACCTTCTTATCCTTGAAAAAAAGCTCAAATACAACAGACCATAGAAATTGAGAAACAAAAGTTAATAGTTCTATGGAAAAAATATGCCATAAAGACTATTACTGATCCATTACGAGTTGATACTTGGGAGACATCTTCTCTTAGAAGAGTCATTTTATGCAGGGGCCACACTAATCATTTGCATACATGCCCAATGCGAATACATCGTGAAATTGGCCAAGAAAAATATATGCAAGCTGCTCCCAAATATTATACAATAAAATAAAACTCAATTTAAACTGCTGGCATGAAATTGTAAATGTCTCTTAGCATTACAGTAATCATTTCATTTTTTGAATAAAGTTGTTACCAATCCTGACCACCAACTTGTTCAGTAAATAGTCAGTCACAATGTTTGACAAGGTTTGCAATAGAAATTCTTTGCATGGTCAGGATTGAAATGAACTCTATGAGATAAGATTTTATACAGGATAGGATAGGATAAGGTTTTAAACTGCGCCATCTTTTACTATGCCTTTTGCAACGTTTCATAAACTCTCAACAGATTGAATATCACATCCAGTGTTAGGATCATGATCAATGAAATTATATTAGTGATTTACTGTTAAAATTTTGTAGCTGACATCTCGCAAAAATCTTTCTTTGTGTGTAATTTCACTGCGCTAAGATTTTTATTGCAGTTTCCTCATCATCGGATTACTGCCATATGGTAAAATCCATTATGGCATCAGCAAAAAGTATAACTTATAACTTAATAAAAAATATTTTTGATTAAAAAATGTAAATTAAAATGTTTTGCATGGTTATGATTTGATAATAAAAAAATATTCCTATTCAATAAATAGCCAGCCGCAATGTTTGACATGGTTTGCAATAGAAATTCTTTGCACAGACAGGATTGAAATAAATGGCGAAATAACATACATTCTGGCATGGTGTTTGTATGACAGAAAAGTACCAATATTATCAACACTAACCTTACACAACTTCTACAATTAACTGACAATTAATAAAGATGTTCAGTATAATTATGAAATAGAATCCCATTTCAATTTAAAAAATATATATTTATTGATTTTTATTCATTATTTAATGCTGTTCAAAGAACAATTCTGAAGAAAATCACTGACAACCTTCATAGGAATTAATGATGTACAAATGAAAGTTTTTGGATATTGTCTAGTAAAAAATATCTCTGACTTTTCCACAAACAAAGTGCTTCTAAACAAGTTGGGAGAAACTTTTTAGGGGTGATAATAGGCATCAAGATAGACAATTTTTGTAAAGGAAACCAGAATAGCAAACCACTTAGTCAAAAATACAATGTTATTCACTCCAGGTTGAACTTGGATTTTCAATTTTCACTTAACAATAATGAAGATAATTAAAGATATTTTGAAGAGACTTACTTTGATTTCTGTGAAATGTGACAACATGATGAGAAGTGCTAAAAATTGGCACCATTCATATCTAAACAGCATTGAGCTAGACATTCCATTAATCAGAATGCAGCTGACAGTACATTATACTGCGTCACTGACCAAAATTCAGTCACTTCCAATGATGTTATCACATTTCATATGAGCAAAAATAATATGATGAAAATCTTGCTAAAATTTCTTTATCAAAGTTGTGAATAAAAATTTGGTTTCAGCTTTTAATGACACACCCTGTATTTTTCATTGAATATATTGTATTTTAAAGGAATAAGGTGGATTGAAATGCAAGTTATCTGTACAAATAATTTTTGTTTGCCTTGACTACATTATTTCCACTGAAAGTTTCTTCTAAGTTTTTAGGAACAACACTTATCTTTACAACCTTTGCAAGGTTCGTTCACTTCAGAACAAATAAAATTTAAATACTTTTTAAGAACTTTTTAATGATTGTTTAGAAGCACACAATATCATGTACATTAAAATGGCTCTAGAACACATAAGGCAAATAGTCAACACATAGCTTCTCTATTTCAAAAAAATATCAGATCTTTTAAATTTTTTAAGAATAAAGCATTTTAACTTAGTAATTGACAAAATTTGTAATGTATTTTAACAACAGATCGATGAAAATTGCAATTTTTTTTCTGCATGTAATTGATAGAATTCGTGATTTCTTTTACGTTAGCAATAGACAAAATTTGCAGTTTTATTGTGTAATCGATTGACAAAATCTGCGATTATTTTTTGCAACCAATTGACAAAGTTCCTTTTTTCTCATGGTTAACTGATGAAATTCAGGATTTTTCAGAGACAAATTGACGAAATTTGATTTTTTTTTTTTTTTGTATGATTGAAGAAATTTGCAATTTTTATTAATGATTAAAAAACAAATTTTGTGATTTTTTCTGCAACTGATTTACAAAATTTGCAATTATTTTCAACAATAGATTGACGAAATTTGCAATTTCTTCCACATGCAATTGACGGAATTTGCAATTTTTTTTCCGTTAGCAGTAGATGAAATTTGAGATTTTTTTTTTAATTTTTGCAACAGACTGACGAAATTCATGATTATTTTTTGCAATCTATTGAAGAAGTACATATTTTCTCATGACAAGTTGATGAAATTTGTGATCTTATTGTTTTTTTTAATGATCAGTAGTCACCATGTTTCTGAAAAACATAAAAACTGTTTAAAATCTATTTTTTGGCTAGCAATTTTTTTTTTCCTTGCTCCTGTTAATTCCAAAATACTGATATTTCTGAATTCTATAAAAAATAAATGATTCGTAGAATTTGGCAGAACATAAAAAAATATATTCACAGAAAAATCACATCACAGATCTGGACTAACAAACTTTGTAGCTCACGAGGAAACTTAAAAATTTTAATCTGATTACGATTTGATTACGTAAGTGCAGTTTTCCATATTTTATACGCTATTACCATACTAACGTATTTTACCTACGTTTCCAGAAATTTTGGCATTTATGCGATAGGCATCACCATATCATCTGATTTTCACAGCAAAGAAAAGCATAGAAGCTAGGAAGCATGGCTCACGAGCAACCAATCAAAGTCAACTAATGGTAAAGCTTCGCCTTTTGCATTGGTGAAGCCTCTGTGCTAGTTTATTGTGATTGGTTTATTTTGATCGAAGCTTCCCAGTTCAAGGATTACAAGAATTTTAAAGAATTACCATATTTTTTCATGTATGCTTTGTCCTCATGTAACAAGCACACACACCCACCCACCCACCCTAATTTTTAATACCGTAAAATCCCGTTAATCCTCCCCCCTAAACACGACAGAAAATCATAAAATAATCACGGGGGACACTTACATGGTATTAAAATTGTAGTATATGATATTTATGGGAGGGGGGGCAGTAAAGGTGAAAATAAGCACTCGCCAGTCGCCACTCGTCGATTAAACTTGAAAAATTGGCGATTAAAAATATGGAAAAAACCGGCCAAATACAGGACTATCCGATTTCCTTTTTTCCCTAAAATTCGGGATTGTCCCGCACCCGATCGCCGAAATTCTTGATTTTTTTCACATTTGATCGCCGAAATTCATGATTTTTCCTCACCCGATCGCCAAAACGTATGATTTTTCAGCACCCAATCGATGAAATTCCGGATTTTTCCGCTTCTGATCGACGAAATTCATGATTTTTCCACACCCGATCGCCAAAATTAATGATTTTTCTGCACCCGATCGCCAAAATTTAGGATTTTTCTGCATCCAATCGACGAAATTCATAATTTTCAGCCCCCCGATTGCCGAAATTCATGATTTTTCCGCCCTCGATCGCCAAAATACATAATTTTTCCACACCCGATCGCCGAAATTCACGATTTTTCCACACACGATCGAACAAATTCAGGATTTTTACGCATCCAATTGCTGAAATTCATGATTTTCCCCCAGCTGATCGCCAAAATTAAGGATTTTTCTGCACTCGATCACCAAACTTTGATTTTTTTCGCATCCGATCGCCAAAATTCATGATTTTTCCCCACTCAATCGCCGAAATTTATGATTTTTCTGCATCTGATCGCCGAAATTCATGATTTTTCCACACCCGATTGCTGAGATTCATGATTTTTTTGCACCTGATCGCCAAAATATATGATTTTCCACGTCCGATCGATCAAATTCAGGATTTTTCCGTGTTCGGTCGACGAAATTGAGGATTTTTCTGCACCTGATCGCCGAAATTTATGATTTTCTGCACCCAATCGGCGAAATTTATGATTCTCCAGTGCCCGATCGCCGAAATTTATGACTTTTTTCATGTCTGATCGATGAAATTTATGATTTTTCCGCGTCCGATCGACGAAATTCATGATTTTTACGCGCCCGATCAATGAAATTAGTGATCCTCCGCACGCGATAGACGAAATTCATGATTTTTACGCTTCCCAATGATGGAAATTCATGATTTTTACGCTCCCAAATGATGGAAATTCATGATTTTTACGCTCCTGAATGATGAAAATTCATGATTTTTACACTCCTGAATGATGAAAATTCATGATTTTTACACTCCTGAATGATGAAAATTCATGATTTTTACACTCCTGAATGATGAAAATTCATGATTTTTACACTCCTGAATGATGAAAATTCATGATTTTTACACTCCTGAATGATGAAAATTCATGATTTTTACACTCCTGAATGATGGAAATTCATGATTTTTACACTCCTGAATGATGGAAATTCATGATTTTTACGCTCCTGAATGATGAAAATTCATGATTTTTACACTCCTGAATGATGAAAATTCATGATTTTTACACTCCTGAATGATGAAAATTCATGATTTTTACACTCCTGAATGATGAAAATTCATGATTTTTACACTCCTGAATGATGAAAATTCATGATTTTTACACTCCTGAATGATGAAAATTCATGATTTTTACACTCCTGAATGATGGAAATTCATGATTTTTACACTCCTGAATGATGAAAATTCATGATTTTTACACTCCTGAATGATGGAAATTCATGATTTTTACACTCCTGAATGATGAAAATTCATGATTTTTACACTCCTGAATGATGAAAATTCATGATTTTTACACTCCTGAATGATGAAAATTCATGATTTTTACACTCCTGAATGATGAAAATTCATGATTTTTACACTCCTGAATGATGAAAATTCATGATTTTTACACTCCTGAATGATGAAAATTCATGATTTTTACACTCCTGAAAGAGGAAATTTACAATTTTTTTTGGGCTAATTGACGAAATACACGTTTTCTTAATTTCTGAAGATGTTCGCCACTTTTGGTCCGCGGGCCACAGGTTGTGCATGTGTATGTATATCATGTTGTGGGTTATTATTTAGTGTATAAACATACCTATTTTATTATTGTCAGATCTTAATTCTAGACATATATTTTTTTAAAGAAAGTTACTTATGTAGTTAGTTACAGAAGTACCTAAACTTAGTGAGACTTCTTTAGTTAGCTACATAAGCATGTTGTGTATAACTTTGCTGTTAACTTTTTTTTTAAATATAAAATAGATTGGAAATTATTAGAATCTCAAGTTTATTCAAAGCAATATAAATTAAAATATTTTTATTTAGTACATAATTACTTTACTATAAACCCATTATACATATTTTTAAATTAAATATTCAGTGACAAATGTACTTACTGGTTACTAAAGAAATTATTCTTACTCGCCACTAACTGGCTACTAAAAAAAATCAACCTACCAGCCAGTGGCTACTAAGCAAAATTCCTTATTTTCACCTTTAGGGGGGGAGGGAGAGATGCTAATGGCCGATCGTCGCAAAGTATGCATTATTTTAATAAAGTGACAAAAGAAAAACATTTAAAAAAGAAAAGATATACAAAATAGAAAAACAGTATAACTTCATGATTAATGGCGAATTCAGATTATAGAAAATCCTGGATTTCAGAAGCTTTGAAACTGGAATGCATTTAGATAAATAATAACACTAATATCTCTCATTAATATGGTAACAGGAAAATAAATGGAACTTAATAATTGAAAATATTTAAAAAACACTGAGAAATTACCGTTAAAAATGTCCAGAAATACTTTCTACAACTAGTAACATTTTATGTGGTGTCGCCATCTGTTGTAAATTTGGACGATTAAATAACAGTTTTGTTTTTGTTAATCATGATTTCATATCTATAAATGCTAAATAAATAATACAAATCACAAAAATTGAGAACATACAGAACTAATTGGTAGTGTTGCTAGATTTTTAAAACAAAAAACATTGCTACCACAAAGATAGCACAAAATACGCATAAAATTAGACTGTGCCGCAATCTATTGATCAATCAATCAATCAATTTTTTGTGATTGGTTTTCATAATAAAGTTAAATACAACTATAAATTCTTTGATAAAATAGATCCTTTATTTAATCAAAATATTCACACACAGCATCAAATACACATTTTAAAACTTATTTCACAAGAAACTCACTATCGATATTTTTATTACCATTATATCGCCATGGAGATAAATTTACAGCAAAACTAATGTTTGGTTATATTGCTTTTTCAGATTGACAATAGTTGAAGCTGTGTATGTTACTTTTGTGTTTGTACACGTTTGCAATATCAAAGAATTGTCACGCTTTTCTGATCCATTGGAAAAAAAAAAAAAAAAACACTCGTGAGAAAAATTTTTGGTGTTGATCTTGACGTGTGCGGTGAAATTTTTTTTTTTGGGAGAGGGCGCTTTCTCGGGATTTTTTTAATTTTCCAATTTGTTTACTAAGTGGGAGGGGGGTGCTTAATCAGGAAGGGCGAATTAACGGGATTATACGGTACTCCATTCAGAGAGAAAATAGATTCCATTCTATTAAAATCTATTAGCTAGTGCTAAAATTTGAAAGTATTCAGAATGCATTGCTTACTGGTTTCATAAATTTGAATACAAAATTGACAGCAAACTATTTTGTGCAGTGACAAATAGCTATATATACAGAGGCCAGTCGAATATCAAATACGGATGTAACAGATGCATCTAGAATCAAAAGTAAATTTTGAAGAGAAAAACTATGCAGTATATACAAAAAAATACAATAGCTCAACTTCATTTTTTTTTTTTTTGGAATATCACTTGAACATTACCTTTATAAACATGAGAAGATTTTTATTTTACTTCCTTTAAAGGTTAAGCTCTTCTGAACTATACATACTTAAGCAGTATTATTCACCATATAATATGTAAGTTTCCATTTTCTACTCTTGTACACTTCAATTAAATCATTTTTCAATGCTAAATTATACTTAACAATAATTTAAGTATTATTTTGTTTATTGAAGGAATTCTAAGTACTCTTTGGAAACTTTTTCATTTCTAAGGAGTTTTTAAGCAGTCTAAGGAGTCTGTATGAACCCTGCAGGTACTAATGTCTACTAAATGACTGCTTATATGTAATCTTTAGCAGCAAGCGATTCCATTTTTTGAGAGAGAAAAATTATATATATACATGAGTCCTTCTTTTTTTTAAAATAGAAATGCATGGATATTTTTTTTTTTTTTTTTTGCTGGTTAGAAATTTAAAAATTTAATTTAATTATGTTTTTGATAATTTTCCAGAACGTTTTATTCCTTGAAAATAAAACCTTTTTTTCTCCTAGCACTTTTTCTATAAATTTCCAAAACGTACGAATCATGCTGTGAAAATGATTGCTTACTCCAGACAATGCTCTGTGATGCATTTAAAAACTTTCTTGCAAACTCAAAAGGAGTAGGAAAGTTATTCTTGCTGATTTGCTACCATTTGAATAAATTGTATTATTTATATTTTACTTTAGTTCTTGTCTAAGAAATAAGCAGGATACAACACTATAAAATATTCCTTCACTTTTTTTTAAATTCTAAAATATTTGTTCAGGGGTGATTGTGACACAAGGTAAAAAACCCTGAAAATTATTGACACAGGTGAAAAATCCTGAAAATTACCGATGCAAAATACTGATATCCATTTACACCATAACTTATTATATAACTGTATGAAACTCAAATAACATAAGAATACCGTAATTACTGCTAGTTTTTGTAATGTAAGTTGTAAGAAAACATAATTTGATAAACTTACCTTATTTGCACTGAAAATTGAATGACTTCATTAAATGATGAGTAAACATTGTCCTGCTAAATATGATATGGAAAGTTGTCTTTCTATTTTTTTATCATTGAAGAAATTTATTCCAAATATTCATAAAACAAACAACAGGGTGTCTATTCCAGATCAGCAATAAATTTCCCTGACTTTTCCAAGTTTTCCATACCAATAATAAAAAAAAAAATCCAGTTATCGAGATTTTGTGATGCTACACACAAAAGAATCTTAAAAGTTGTGAATTTGAGAGTGTAACTTTTACAACTGATTCTGAGGCACAAATTACTGATTTGTTACATTTTTTTTTGCAAAATTTACAAATTGATGAACATTTTACAGCCTAAACATTTTGAAGATACACACTTTTAGACAACGAAATTTGCCGTTTTTTCGAAATACTTCGGCGAAATTTGCCGTTTTTTCGAGATCATTCGACGAAATTTACCGTTTTTTTTACGATTCTTCGACGAAATTTTCCGTTTTTTCGAGATCCTTCGACGATATTTACCATTTTTTAGCGATCCTTCGACGAAATTTGCCGTTTTTTTCGCGATCTGTCGGCAGAATTCTCCGTTTTTCGCGATCCGACGACGAGATTTGACGTTTCTTCGACGAAATTGACCGTTTTTTCCACGATCCTTAGACGAAGTTGGTGTTCCTTTCGGCAAAATTCGCATTTTCCTGCGATCCTTCAACAAAACTCATGTCTTTTTGACGGCCTTATGACAAAATTCACATGTTTTCACAGCCTTTTGACTAAATTTGCGTTTTTTCCGCGATCTGTCAACGAAATTAGACATTTTTCGAGGTTTTTCGACGAAATTCGCCGTTTTTTATAATGATCCTTCGACAAAGTTTGCCGTTTTTTCGCGTAATTTACCAGCTATAGCGCGTCCGCGGCATCGCTGTATGTTTTTAGTCTGCAGGTGCCCTAAAAAGTCTACGACGTCTGTCGCAGCGTCGCGTACATTCTGCCACAGGGACCGTAAAATTATCCCATAAATATAGAATCTTAATTGTATGTTAAGAAAAATCTGAATTTTTTTAGATATTGAGTCAGGCGTGGTTTAATGGATTTTAAACGGGCCGGGCCTGTTTTCACTGAATTTTGTATGGGCCGGGAAAAGGTAGCTTTCGTTCGGCCCGGCCCCGGAAATTTCAGCCCGTGCAGACCCTAATCTACAGTCTACTTATTTTTCTCTTCTTTTCAAATTATACTCTACCGAGAGCCATTTCGCCATACAAAAGCGCAAATTTCGAGGGGAAGGGTATTGAATGAAGGTTTATGAAAAATATGCACTCATTGACATCTGGTGCAGCCCATAACAGAATTTGGGGAGGATCAGCATTGTTAAACGAAAGGGAGATGGGGGGGGGGGGGGGGGGGGAGATGAAGATTCATACTCAGGTATCTTTTAAAAGACTGGTTTTTGTCTCCTGGTTTAGGGGTAGGACAAAGAATATCTTTCGGTATCGGTATTCTCGTTTATATTCTTTGGTTAAAACAATACAAGGGGTTAGGAAAACGCATGACAGAGGGTTTGCTAGTTTCACTCCGATCAGGCTCTGGGTAAGGGTTGCCGTAACTGAAACGTTTATCGCTAATTTGGCGAATGTTTTTAATTTCGCGGTTTTTCGGCGATTTTCGACGAAATTCGCC
Source organism: Maratus michaelseni (assembly GCA_963931845.1). Taxonomy (NCBI): domain Eukaryota; kingdom Metazoa; phylum Arthropoda; class Arachnida; order Araneae; family Salticidae; genus Maratus; species Maratus michaelseni. Next base: position 322,897,190 of record OZ007595.1, on the reverse strand, counting down.
GTTTTTTAACGATCCTTCGACGAAGTTTGCCGTTTTTTCGCGTAATTTACCCGCTATAGCGCGTCCGCGGCATCGCTGTATGTTTTTAGTCTGCAAGTGCCCTAAAAAGTCTGCGACGTCCGTCGCAGCGTCGCGTACATTGTTTTTGCAACATATTTTCAATTTCGATTCGTTTTTTCCACTAAACAGGATGATTTTATGACCCCGGAAGAGCCGAAAGAAAAACCCGGAAGGGTCGACGGAAAAACCCGGAAACCCGGGGTACCCCCGGAGCACAATCACCCCTGTTTTAGATATAAGAAATAATTCACAAAAGAAACCATTTTATGACTAACAGCTAGTGATGTAGTTTTGGGGGGGAAAATGGAGGGGACACTCATAGTCCCGAACATATGGTCTGTGTCATCAATAGAAAACCTGTTAATAAATATTACCTTTCATTTTGAACTGCAGAGAAAAGTAATTGAAAAATTAAACAGTTTAATTTAATTAAACTAAAGTTTTCCTTTACTTGTAACATTTTAAGTAGCTTGGCCCTAATTGAAAAATTGAGAACTTTATTTCGTGTCTAACAATGTCGATTCATGCAGATCTCTAGATTGAAGTTATACAATTAAGTTATATCATTTATAATAATAGTGGTAATACTGCAAAAAAACTTAAAAATATACATAAATTTTGTCAAATTTCAAGCAAAGTTACAGAAGTTAGAGACAGAACAGATAAATAGACAGACATGGCAGATGATCTGAAGTGATAAACACATTTCAAGTTTGTTGGAAATGGAAAGTATTAAAAATCGGTGCTTTATTTCTTAAAACTTAATTTATTAGCGTGTTTATCCATTTAAAAAATTAATAAATTTGGAAAGTCTGACTTCCTCCTGTGTCCCCTTGAAAATAAAATGTGGGGGGGGGGGGATGCTTGAGATAAAGTAAAGTGAGGGTACATAGGCTTCTCGCGACTACACCACTGCTATCACCTTCTTAAAAAATAAATCAAAGCAAAAATTTTTCTTTTTAGTGTAAAATTTTACTTGTAAAACTATCCTTGAATATTATGTAAAATTGTTACAGTAAAAGCTTAACAAACCTCCTTGATGATATAAATGAGAATATACTTTTATTATTTTTTTTATCTCGGTAAATTTTTATACAATTAATTTTTTTAATTTCGAAAAGTCATAATTTTTTGGCTCAAGTTCTATCATGCGTAGAGAGTTGTTTACCCCTCATTTTAAAGAGAATTTCATAAGGTTTAATTTGATATGCAAGTTGACTATGTTTGGTTACAAAAAAGTTAATTTAATTTAATTTTAAAATAAAAAAAATTGAAAAAAATATGTTTTTTGTAATATTATAAACTTGTAAAATTCTGAAAGTGAGAAGAAGAAGTGAAGAGTGAGATCTCAATGGGATCAGCAGTTATGTTAAAAAAACTAATGTTAAACACCAATTAGGGCTGGTATTTAAAGTTGGCACCTCGCCAACTTTATGATTGTGCTAAAGATAGTATTGTTTTATTCATTTTAAACATTATTATTTTTATAACTGCTGATCCCATTGAGATCTCACTCTATAACTTTCAAAATTTAAAGATTATAATATTACAAAAAACATTTTTTTTTTCAAATAATTTAAAAAAACACCTTTTTAAAAAAATTTAAATTTGTAAATTAAATTAACTTAACTTTTTTAAAACCAAGCAGTCAATTTGCATATCAAATTAAACCTTATGAAATTCTCTTTAAAATGCAGGGTCAAACAACTCACTACACCTGATAGAACTTGAGAAATTCAAAATTGAAAACATTTATACAAGTGAAAAAATGATGATTTTTCAAAATTAAAAAAATTATTGCATGAAAATTTACTGAGATAAAAAAATTCTAAAAGTATATTCTCATTTGTATCATCAGGGAGAATGATTCCTGAAGGTTTCATTAAAATCTAAAATGGTCAGATTGAATATTGAAAATTTTTGACATGGAATGATCCTACATTATTTATAATTAGACATCTCACAAGATTTTAATTTAGGACTAAGGTGAATAACAGATACTACTCTTACTTCATGTGCTATTAAAAGTAAACCTCAATGTGTGAAATAACAAACTAATGAAGTCAACTAACAAATTAGAGTTTCTCTGTTAGACATTTTTCAAAGGGCACGCCTTGCTCTTTTTAAAAGTGTAAAATGCACTCTGCCCTTTTCCTAAAACATCAAATTTGCACCCCTTAAATTTTTATCAAAATGTTACCCTTTTTTTTTCTCTTTTTCGAAAAAAGCAATGGAAGCTTAGAAAATTAAGTTCTGAATGATTCACTTGTGTTGCCTGCAGGACAAGAACAGGTGCAGCAACCCTACTGTAATAATGAATCCTTTATTCATAGCTAAGAACATTATCAGACGCAAACCGATAACATCAGGCTTCTCCGATCATAATAAAAACTGGGTTGTAAAAAACACCATTTTTTTTTTTTTTTAACCCGACCTGGGTGAGTAGCTGGGCAGATGCCCAGATAACTATCCACTACAACCCTTATGGTTGTAAAAAAACCCAGCCCGGGTGGGTACTCGGCCAGCTACCCACTACAACCCTGCTACAAACAGTCATCAGCATTTTTATTTTTTCTTTAGAGTGACGTAGATAGCGGGCTTTTTAAAAAGGGCTCTAATTTTCGAAAAACTTATTAAATTTTAATAGAAATTTGGTAAACAGCCTAATTTATTTTATTTAAATTCGCTGGAAATTTCAACCCAATTGGACAATTAACATGAGATTTTTTTTTAAATAATAATAAGTAAGGAAAAGAAAAGGATATCATTTCATTCTTTTTTATTTTAAATTAATTATTTCTGTTTGACTTTTAAATTTGATACAATCTTAGTTATCGGCAACCAGCTGGGGAAAAAAGTTTGAATTGATAAAAACCTAATAAAAAAAAAAAAAAAAAAAAAAAAAAAGATGCTTATACTGGAGTGCCTTTTATTATTATTACTTCTAGTCAAGTGTTGGTGATCCAAACCCATCCAATTATAAAATATTCTTGAGAAAATATATAGTATAAAGATCTTTGTTTAATAATTCTTCAAAAATAATGATTTCTTATTCTTGAGGTAGTTTCTCTACTGTTTATTCCCCCCCCCCCCCACCCAAGTCCAGTTTCGCCAAAAGCAGAAAGATCAAGCCTCTCTTCTCTTGTCTTTCTTTCGCTTTCTCTCCTTCTCTCATTTGCTGGAAACAGCTGGCGAGTGATCGCAGAGTACGACACAACATGCAGCTTTTCTGTGCTATCGAGCAGTAGACAGTTTTTTACACTATATTTTTATTTTATAACATTCACTGTCATGAACATAACATATATTTGTTTTACACCAAATAAATCACTATGATAATTTCAGAATGCTAACAGTAAACTTCCTAATATAGCAGTAAAAATTTTTCAAAGGTTTATGAGAAAAGAAAAATAAAGGAGATCGGTGATTTTTTTTCAGTTACTTGAATGCCGGATAACAGAGCTTTTATGTAATCTTTAAAATCTGAAATATGGGAGTGCTCAGCTTAACAGTTACTATTTGATTGGCCAAACATTCCGTATTTGGCCCAAATCATTATTTGATACATCCCTAACAAGATGTAAAACAAATCTTGGAATATATTCCCCCTCCCTCCCCCAAGAAATTGAAGGTGTAAAAGCAATTGACGCAAATATTGCATTTAAACTTCCAACACCAATTACAGGACTTAGAACATCAACACGATCCTATACAAGTGAGAAACAACTACAGGATTATCATTTGTGTTAAATAAAACTCCATACATATTCAAGTTTACTATATCTTAAGACCACAAGGTTTTTACATAAAGATTTCATTATAATATTATTAATTCACTGATTAAAAACTGATTTATTTACTTAACCAATTATTTTTGTAGTAATAAATCATACTATTAATTTTTGTCAATGTTATTTCTGGTTTTTCAAACACACTGAGAAATTTTTGTTTCACTTGTATTTTAATATTTTTAATTTGTAGAATAATTGTATAATGTTTATTATACTACACTTCAGAGATGTCAAATATGAATAAATAAAATATTACTTGACACCCTATGTTAAGTAACAAAATTCTTTTAAGTTTAAATGAATGGTAGTTTAGTAAAAAAAATTCCCAATGTGCTCCATCTTCCCCTATTTATACTCTAATTACATCATTTGCATGATTACGCTAATAATGCTTGGAGGATATTCAATATTAATAATACAACAATCACAGTTTAGTAATTTTAAATCAAGCCCTTTTTTTTTCTAGTTTTTAATGGGTAACCACATTTAATATGAAATTGGCAATTTTGATGTACCTACATAAATCTATATATCACAGAGGAGAGTATAAAAATAGGAAATACAATTTATTTTTTAAGAATTCAAATTTTATGTTAAATAGGTCACAAAAAAAAAAAGAAAAACTGCTAGTATATTTTATTGATAGCTGCAAGTTTTGCACAACATTAATAAATTACAACAGTGTGATTTAAATCAACAAGCAATTCGTTTAAAATCGTGGTGCAAAAACATTAAAATTCATCAACATATATATATTTTTTTTAAATACAGATACCGCAGACGCACTGGGATATCTGTTGCACTGGGATATCTGTTTCGTTCCCAAATGGCTGGGCAACCTCGTAGAGCAGACACATTGCCTGTGTTTCATATTAAATTAAACATTGTAAATGTATGTTTTATAATAAAATAATCTGTGTGGGCATATAATACAAGCTATGTGCGTTTAAGAAAAAAAAAAAAAAAAAGGTGTTTTCTTATAATAAAAAAGTATTGGCACAATAATAGGACTTAAGAATAATACTCAAATCAAATAATAACGTACTTCAGGTGCTCCTGACAGGTCACAAACCTAGTACAAAGAAGTTGCAATAGATGTTGAAGTTCTTTGGCAGCAGAAAATAAGCTAATGCAAATGAGAAGAGGAAATAAAATAGTTAATCACCACTTTCATGCAAGCTGAATCTGATCTGGATATTCGCCCACGCTTCCCGCGTTTTCAGCATTCGATTTCGATTACGAAATTCGAGTAATTTATATTTGTGATGCTCTTAAGAAAGTTGCGATTTCGCATATAAAGAAATGCTACTCATCTGTCTTATACTTCACTCCAAAGAACTTCATAATTATTATTTCTCTCATATAAATCCATTTGCATTAGAGATAGGGAGGTGGATGAAGTCTTGACATCTCTCTCTGTCATTTTCTGATACAGTGCCCTTGTTTTTCTTATACTACGAGCCAACAACCAACCAACCAACCACTTGAAAATGTCTTGTGTTGTGATCACGTATATAGTATCTGTGTCATATCATATCCAACGTTATTTAAAAGTTTAATTTAATAAATACAAATTTGCGAACTGAAAGTTACGATTTTAAGATCTTGATTATCCAATTTCTTTAAGTGAGAATATGACCATTTTCTTACTTTTCATATTCTGGGTCTAAAAGGCTTCATATACATATAAGGTAAATTTAATGTAATATCGTTTAAATTTTTGTTGTTTCTTCTAGCGCCGAAAATAAAATTTATTTTACACAACAAAAGTATGAATTTTGGTGCCTATCACTTCTTTTTTTTTTCAAAAAAAAATTATAAAGAGAAATTTTCGATTCATTGCTTTTATTCTATTTTATTTTTTAAGTATGAAATAATTCTTAGAAAATATATTAAACTTAAGATTCTTTTTTAATTTATGGTTTACAAACAAAATTTTTTAAACCTTCATAAGATGTGAATTGAACTGACGGTAGCTTTGACAATAACAGTTATGCAGATTGAGTAACTTTGTGAGCCACATAAGAATCCTTGCAGAATATTTATCTACAAGTTATCATTAAAGTTTTGCTATTATTATGAAAAAACAAAGTATCCTCTATGAGATCACCATTATAGGCAGTATTAAGAATTTTAATGCGTATGCTAGGTTAATATTTTCTTAAAGAAGAATTTTTGTTTCAATTAATATAGAATTCAGTATTTTAATCATGGTAGAATTTTACAAATCTTTCTCTTTTTTTCCTCGTCTTCATTTTTTTTTTTTAAATCTGTAGACATGTGGAATCAGTGGGCACATTTTTTTGTTGTGCTTTCCATGCTCATGTCAGACTGTTGTTTTCTAATATGTTGCCATGTTGGAATCGCAGAAAATGTCATGTTTATAGATGATGCCATATCAGAAAACAACAGGAAGAGTATTTTTATATCATAGTCATCAGATCACTGATCAATATCGTTAAGTGGTATATCAACTTTTAAAAAAAGAGCTTTTAATTTTATATATATATATATATATTTTAAGAAACACCCACACAAGTTGATGCTATATTAGTTATGTGTTTAAATGTTTTAATTCCTTGATATAATACTTCAAATACTTTGGTGCTAATAATAAAACAACTTTCACTACATCTAAATTATAATTAAGGATGCACTGAATATTCGGTATTCGGCCATATTACCGAATGTTCGGTTAGGCCGAATATCAAAACATTTGGCCAAGCCATATACTTAAAGCCCACCAGTGGCTGAGAGGTTCTGCTCTCGAAGCTGGTAGACGGGAGGTGCTGGGTTCGATCCCAATCGTGCCCATCGGCCTAATCGTTCGGAGTTTTCGTTGTTTTCTTCGAGCCGTGGATTTATCCATGCATAAATACAGGTTAGGTTCCCTTAGAAAGACCCAAACGAAGGGCACTCTCCCCCGGGTCTATATCCCAAGTGTAGATAATTGGCCGTCAATAATCAACCCAACCCAACCGATATACTTAAAAAAAAAAAAAAAATTCTATATTTTTTAAAACCCATAATTTCAATTAACTGTCAATTATTAAAGATATTAAAAAAAAAAATAGAAATAACATGATATTTCATTGAAAGAGTATGCTTTTACATTATTTATTTGCTGTTTGAAAAGTGTCACTTGAGAAAATTAACCATTAATTATGACCTTCATACGAATTAATGATGTACAAATAAATGCAAGTTCCTGAATATTGTCTAGTAAATAATATATTTATTACTTTTTTTGCAAACATCATGTTTCTAAACAAAATGGGAAAAAAACTTTCACAGGTGATAATAGACATCAAGACAGACAATTTTTGTCCAGGAAACCAGAATTGCAACACACTTATTCAGTCAAAAACTAAGTGCATCTCACTCCAGGTCAAATTTGAATTTTCGTTTGCTACTTTAATAATATTGAAGATATTGTAACTATATTTTCAAAAAAATTACTTTGATTTCTGTAAATCACGATAAGTACTAGAAATTTCAACCATTCATATCTAAACAACACTGAGCTAGATATTTCTTTATTCAGAGTGCAGCTGACAGTACTACTTATACTGTATCACTGGCCAAAATTCAGCCACTTCCAATAATATCATCATATTTTCTACAATCAAAATTAACACGATGCAAATATTGTTAAAATATTTTCATTGTTAAAGTTTTAAACAAAAATTCAGTTTCAGCTTGTGGTGACATACTCTGTGTTTTTGATTGAATGTATTGTGTTTTTGATTGAATGTATTGTATTTTTGATTCAATAAGTGAATTGAGATAATGTTTCTTGCTGTTCCAAGATGGATGAACACCCTATACGTTTACAACCTTTGAATATGATTGCCCATTCCAGATACCTGCTCTCTGGTTCATTTAAAAACTTCCTTGCCAAATCAGAAGGAGCAGGAAAGTTATTCTTGCTGATTTGCCAGCATTTTAATATATTGTTATTGTTTTGTTTTAGTCCCTTTCTGACAAATAAACACTGCAAAATGTTTCTTCTAATTCATTGAAAGAATTTGTTATAGAATATAAGAACATTTTATAAATTTATTTTAGTTCACAGAAGAAGCTATGAAGTTTAAAGTTTTATTAATTAAAAACGTTTTAAGACTATCCTCTTTTTAAGTTATAACTCAAAGCACAGATTTTTTATGTAACGGTTTCTTGTAAAAAGGTCTAGTTTATAAAATAGTAGTATCTGTGTTAAATATTATGTAAAATTCTTTTATAATCTTTTAAACTCTGAAATATAAAAATATTTGGCTGGCCGAATAGTTACTATTTGGTTGGCCAAATATTCGGTATTTGGCCTCACTGTTACTATTCAGCTAGCTGAATATCTGGTATTCGGTTTGCTTGTCGGACGAATATTCGGTATTCTGCCAAAATCACAATTCGGTGCATCCCTAATTATAATGGCATAATTTTAGCTACAGGAAAGTAATTTATAAGCAATTTAAAGTAGGAACTCATTAATCATTATGACTGTCGAATGTATTTTTTAGATTTACTTTTTAATTTAGAAAATTTATTTTAACACAAAAAATAAAAAAATTGCATTTTAATTTTTTATTCTTAGATATATGAAATTGATTTTCTGTAAGTTAAGTTATATTAGCTCAATCCTAGAACAAGCGTTACACTTGGCAGCGTTGAATTTGGCAAGGCAATAAATGAGTTTTTCTTGCTATTAGTTTGTTTCTTATATTGCTGCCACACCTACTGTGTTTTGATCAGGGAATTGGATTGGCTTATCATAGAATTAGATTTGTTTCATTGAATTGGTTTGTTGTGATTGTCTTTTGAATGGTCCAGTTTCTTGAAATGTGTTTGTGGTGGTGTACCGAGTATTGCTTTGGTCTTACCGAGTATTTGGCCATTTACTACTCGGTTGAGTACCGAGTAGATACTGAGTACAGAGTAATTGTGTTTTGCATGGTAAAATTTATCAAATCTTTCTCTTTTCTCCTCCTCTTCATTTTTTTAAAATCTGGAGACACCAGCAGGCACTGCTTTTTGTTACACGTTCTATGCTCATGCCAGACTGTTGTTTTCTAATATGTTGCTATCTTGGAATCATGGGAAATGCCATGTTTATAGATGATGGCATATCAGAAAAAAACAGGAAAAGTATTTTTATATCATAGTGATCAGATCACTGATCAATAGTGGTTTGGCCTAATACTCAGCCAAATTTTAGACTAAATACCAAGTTTAAAAAAAAAGAGCTTTTGCTTATATATATATATATATAATAAACTACACAAATTGGTGTTTTATTAGTTATCTGTTTAAGTTTTTTAATTGCTTGATGCAGTTCTTGTAATATTTCAAATACTTTCATGCTAATAATAAATCTACTTTTACTACATCTAAATTATAATGGCATAATTTTAGCTACAGGAAAGTAATTCATAAGCAATTTAAAATAGGAACTCATTAATCATTATTACTGTCGAATGTTTTTTCTAGATTTATTTTTTAATTTAGAAAATTTATTTTAACACAAAAGATTAAGAAATTGCATTTTAATTTTTTATTCTTAGATATATCAAATTGATTTTCTGTAAGTTAAGTTATTTTAACTCAATCCTAGAACAAGTGAGACACTTGGCAGTGTTGAATTTGGCAAGGCGATAAATGAGTTTTTCTTGCTACTAGTTTGTTTCTTAAATTGCTGCCACACCTACTGTGGTTTGATCATGAAATTGGATTGGTTTATCATTAAATTAGATTGGTTTTATTTGATTGGTTGGTTGATTGTTTTTTGTATGGTCGGTTTCTTGAAATGTGTTTGTGGTATGAGTTTTGTGTTGTTTTTTTATTTGGGTGTTTTGTGAATTGAAGTGTTTAACGGAAATTATTTGGTAACAAAATTACGGTTCAGAGAAAATTTATGAAATTGTATAAAGTTAATTATTTTTTACAAGTTTTGTTTTCTGCAAACATAGTTAGTTTACATTGAAAAATCAAAATAAATGCTTACAACAATTAAAAAATACATAAAAATATTTTTAGAATTTTTTAAATGCTTGGTAACGGAATTACAAGAAATGGATTTCTTCTAATTCTGTTACAAACCATTTAAAAATTATCAAATAATATTCTTATATATTTTTAATTGTTACGTAGAAGTGTTTATTTTGATTTCTCAGTATGTACTAATTGTGCTTGTAGAAAACAAAAATTTGCTAAATAGCCTGAGTTTTCATTGGTTGTGCTTAACGGCAATAAAACTACAGCACTTTTGAGGTGTTTAATGTTTAAATATTATTGCAGAATATATATTTTTTTGTCTTATTTTACATGGTTGCATATTATGACAAAGTGACTTTTTTTCTTTTTCTTTCTTTTTTTTAATGCAGATATTGACAAAGCAGTTTTCAGTATTTATTGAATCTATTCACAGTTATCAGTCTCTGTGATTTTTAAAATTTTAAACATTTTTAATTCAAAAATCTCAATTTTTAGTTATTTTTAAACAAAAGTATCGCTTTTTAAAATCATTGTTGGTTCTGAATCTTGTTTTTTACGTGGACTTATATTTAATTAAACACCTCTAACTGTCAAAGTTGCACCTAGATCTAATTGGATTGGCATTTCTGGCACTCGTTTTATTTTCATAGCAGTTTATAATCTCTTTATTCTTTTGATTTTACTATTTCAATGGCAGAACTTTAGTCAAATTTTGTATAAGGGTCTTTTTCTTTAAAGGTTAGGTTAAATTTTTATCATTTTAGTTAAAACTTAGAGCCTAGTTATATTTGTGTTACAAGTTTAATAAGTTTTATTTTTTAAGTTTGTCCCCTCGCTTCCTTCTCACCTCTTCCGTTATAACTTTTTTAATTATGGTCCAAATTAGGGACACAACAGATATCCGGAAAATATCCTATATCCAGCATATCCATCTGATTTTTCAATATACGAAATATCATCAGATATCTGAATCACAATCACCGGATATCCAGCTCACTACTACTTAAGTTCGATTAATCATATACATAGGACATGATGGCAAATTGTATTCGAATATCCTTGACAAAAGTGACTTTTGTTTATAATGCAAAATAGGAAATATAGTAAGTTCCCTATCCATGAGTAAAAGGTCCTAACACTCAAAAGTTTAAAGAACTGTCAAAAGTCTGAAAATTTGGGTGAGGATAGTCTAAGGTAGATCCTGAGGCTGAGACATTTAAATTTTTTTTACCCGTGTCCCTTTACGATTTAGTGCCTTTAATTTTTAATAACTTGCCCCCTTTTTATCTGATTTTCTTCATTTTTTGTATTTTCTCCATTTAGCTATTCCCCATTTCTACATTCCGGTTAAGACCCTGGCCCCTGGAGCTCAGTATGGAGGCCCTGTTGAAGTTTTTGTTCCTTAAATTATTAATAACTTGCCTCCTTTTAATCCAGTCTTCTTCGTTTTTGGGACCTTTTCTCCATTTAGTTATTCTCACATTTCTACATTACAATTAGAACCCTGGACCCCTTGAACTTATTGTGTGCCAGGAATTTCCTGCCTCCCTCCCCCTAATTGTGTCACCCTCTCAAAGCATAACTTTAAAGGTGAGTCTTGGACTCCTCTCCCCAGGTCACTACCCTCATAATTTTATTGGTCCCTAGAATCCATTTTTTTAAGTATTTCTTTAAAATTTTATTCTAATGATTAATTTATACTTTATGCTCAATTTTGACTAATTGAAGAGATAAAGTGCTAAGTACTAGGAAATTTTTGAGATGTTTTCTTCACAGGGCCCTGCTTAATACTATCAGTTGGCCCCTTTTGGGCCCCCTTTGATAGCCCCTTAAAAATCGCCCAGTTCACTAGCTTTTTAGGTGTGTTTGTAAATTATATAAATACATAGCGCTTATAGTCATCATCTTGTCTGTCCATCTGTCTATCTGCATATAACAGCACAAAAACTACCCAACCGAATGGTTTGAAATTTAATATATATAATCAATACAGAATTTTGTTAAGTCATTTCAAATTTTATGAAAATCAAATCAAAATTTAAAAAGATAGTAATCAAAACATTTAGTAAATAATTTGATTTTTTTTAAAAAAGGTACTTCCTTGTTATAGCAGATTCCGAGGATTAATTGTCAAGTGACTGAGATGTATTCCCAAGTTATCTGACATGTATGACGTTATAGTCATATATGACATTTTATAACCTCTATGGCCAAGTTATTGTCACATTCTTTATTCTGTTAAATCCTATCAAATGTAATTAATTCAATGATATCCCATGATAGGTAATGTTTCTAGGTTGCCATGGTGATTACATCATATTTATAATGGAGTCATATTATTTCCATATTACTGAATTTAAAAACTGAATTTGTATACAAAATTTCTTTAATTATAGCAATCATATAATCTACAAACAGTTTTTTGGATGGATGTTTCTGGAGAAATAGATATTAAATGGAAAAAGAGTCTGAATATGGGTTTCAAGTTTTGACATTTTCAAAGCTAGGCTTAAGTTTCCCATTGGAATTTTCAGTAAATGTCAATAAAAGATAAAATGTTGCCAAGTTAAAATGTAATTTTTTTATTATGTAAATGAATCATATAATAATAGACGATATAATTCATTTCCCTGAAACTAGTTATGGTACGAACGCACCTCATTTGTCACATTTGACATACAATTTCTAACTTGTTTTTCTAACAACTTCTTAGGACTTCCAACTACTACATGAATGACAAAAACCTTTCTGGGACAAGACTCGGGCACCCATTAAGACTTTGTGCCCTAAATTGTTAATAACTTGCCCAATTTTTATCCAATCTTCTTTGTTTTTAGGGCCCATGTCTCCATTCAGTTATTCCCCACATTTTTACATTCCAGTTAAGACCCTAGCCCCCTGGGGCCTGGTACAAGGTCCCTTGAAGTTTTTATTCCCTAAATTATTAATAACTTGCTACCTTTTAATCCAATCTTCCTCATTTTTGAAGCCTTTTCTCTATTTAGTTATTCCCTCATTTCTACATTCCACATAGGACCCTGCATCCCAGTCTAGGGCCCTTGAACTTTTTGTACCTTAACAGACAAAAAAAATTTCTCGCTTCTCCGCTACAACCAATTTTGAATATTAATCTCCTTCTTGGAGCCCTTGGTGCAGCTTCTTTTAAAAAAAATCCTTCAAACTTGAATTATGTTTAAGGTTATTCTCATGGGCCCAGGCAACGCCAGGTGGGTCAGCTAGTTTTTAATGAAGGAATTTTAATGCATAACTGAAATTCTGTTTCATACCTGTATAAAACAACAAAGGAAAATATAGCTTCATTATAAATATTTAAAATTAAAAGTAATTTAACTTAAAATAAAACTAAATGTGTCTTAAAGTAAAACAGTATTAATTAATTAAAACAGAAAACAAGTGGGTAAGTGTGATCAAAGATTGCACAAAGGGTTTCATTTAATATTCCTTTCAAAATACTTTATCCTTTCTTTAATAAATCCAAATAAATTTCATTTTCCAAAAAAAAAGTTCTGTTTTTTATGAAGTAAAAATTTACCTGTCTATTTTTCTCGTTTTTTCGAATATCCAACCCGATAGCAAACGAAGCCCCGCTATTATAGTCTGTCATAATAATATCCGTCATGTGGACTAAATGCGATATTTAAAAAAAATAAATTTAAAAATTAAACATGTTGTATAGAGCCTTCAAAATGTTAAAATCTGCCAATATTGCCATAATCGTGTTTTTATCATGATTTAATACATTCCTCAAACTTATATATTTACTATTCTCTATTACTCATACTCTCTTTGTATTATTCTCAAACATTTGAAAAATCTGTTATGACGTCAGATTAATTTTCTCATTAATTCTCTAATGACGTCATATTAAGCTGTTTTCTGCATTCACACATACTCATACTCCTTGTATTATTCAGAAATGTTTGAAAATTTCCATTTTATTACCAATATGACGTCATATTCATCGGGTTTTTTTTTTTTTTTTAATTGGTGAAACTTTTCATTTCATTTTTCACGTGGAAATCTTTCAATAGAAAATTAATTATTTAGAAAGAAGTTTATTGTGGATTTTTAATTGTTGGCAAATGCTATAACGGAAAATGTTTAATTTTAATAGGAAAGGGGTGTTAGATTTTTTGGATTTTATCTCGATATATTAAAATAATGCGATTTTTTAAAATTTTAATATTTTGAGCTTCATAGTAGGTATTTAGCTATAAGTACACAAATTTTCATGCCTGTAAGTTATATAGTTTCTGAGAACGGCTCTGTGACAGACAGACAACGGAGCGGGAGTAATAGGGTTGCGTGAAATGAACGATACCCTAAAAAGCATCAACTAAACCTATGTTTGAAGAAAATAACTCTTCAAACAAATTAGTAGATATTTTATGCTTAAATTTAAAAAAAAGTATGTATTTATTTGTGAAAATACTCCACAATTATAGGTATATTAATAAATATGTGTTATGATTAAAATTTGTTTACTTCTGTCAGCATTGTAGAAATAAACAGAATATTTTAATGTTTAAATTACATTTTTTATGCAACATTATTAATATAAATATATTTAAAGACATGTAGTTTTTGTTAGGGTTGGGCAATTTGCCGGCAAAATGGTATTTTTGCCAGGACAGTGGCAAAAACTGGAAAAAACCTGGTAAAAACCGGCAAAAATTGGCAAAAACTGGCAAAAAGGCTAGATTTAATAAACATATTAAAAAAACATAATTTTGTATATATTATAATTGAGACTTAAATCAGAATATTAATTAGATGTTTCATTAATATTAATTTGATTAATTAAAATAATTTTCATTGGTAATATGAATAAAAAAATATCAATAATCAATCATAATCAATTTTGCAGATAAATTTGTGATGGTGACAGGTAAAAACTTTTTACTTTTCTCAAATTAATGTAGTAATGTTGCCTTTAAAATTAATATATATTTAAAAAAAATAATAATCAACAGTTTCTACATTTAAAAAATCTATAATAAAAAACAATATTAATGCATAAACATTTGCCAAATCAATCTTCATTTTATCTTTATTTGAGCCTCTAGGTATAACTTTTACAAATACTTTATAGAAGTAAACGGTAGTACTTGATTATCCCGTCGACCAATTTTGCCAAATTAAACAAATCGCCAAACTATTCCCCAAATTATAAAAATGAAAAAATATTGCACTTCTAAAATTTTAAGTTAGGAAAATGAATTTTAATTTAAAAAAAAAACTCTAAATATAATAGGGTTACTTTAATGATAAAGTTCACTCATGGTCATGATGTAACGACATAGCAAATATAAAATTTGATTTATCCGGATTATTTCGGACAAAATAATACTAAGAACAGTTTACGTGTTTAAATGCAGAATTATTAAATTAAACCATAAGCAAACAGATATTTTTAAGATATTGAATTTGCGAATTAAATGTAAGTATTTTAAATGTAATAATCGAATTTATTAAGAAACATAACAAAATATCATGATAACAGAAGATTGTAAAGAATTCGATCCTCTTTATTTAGTCAAAAAACATAGAAAAAAACCTATAAAATGTATGTAAACATTAGATACCCAGACAACCACAATCGTCCTTCGGACGATCTATAATGATCTTGAAAATCCTGTAGTTGTCATATCCTATAAAACTATCCAGTGAATATCCGGAAGATAGTTGACAACGGACCGTCTGAATATATTGTCCACAAAACAGCCGGCGAATGTCATAGAACGCACATCCGCAAATTGACTTTCTTCCTTGGCCTCCTTCCTCTGCACGCTACGCTAAGGAATCAACCAACCTACCTACCAGACAAGTTTATTTTCCTTGTTGGTGAATGACACGGAGGAAGATGGATGGAGGGGAAAGTAACGTTGAAATTTTACAATACAGTTTTTCTCCTTATAGATGGCGCCACGGTAAACTGAAGGCTGTCCTAACCTGCTTCTGCAATGCTTTTCAATGCGAAAAGCATTCATTTTTTAAATGTTTTTGATTGAAAATTTGAATTTTAAAAAAGTCAAACAAGTAGAAATTTCATTAAATAAAGTTTTCTTCTCAACATGCATATATTTTAATAGATATTTGGCGTTTCGATTGCTTTTTATAACTCTTTAAATAAGAGTTCATCCTGACAAAAACATCTGAATAGTCATTTAAAAATAAATATCACGGATATTGTACTGCGAAGAAATACGGAATGGACGTATAAGGAAAGGGCAACTGACATCACTGTTGGTTAAATTACTGTTGGTTTCGGAGAAAAACCTGTTCGTTCGTTACGACTCCTACAGTACAAATGAGATGGAGCGATTTGATTGGTCTACGTTAAACTGGTCTGTGATATGATTGGCCTACGTCGCCATGACGATTCCTGCAATGATAGCTGCGACAAAAATGCAGTGGTAGATTGGTTGATGGAACTGTTTGTTTGTAAACATGCCCTTTCCTTATAATTTTTACAGATTAAAAGTATTATTCAAATTTTCTGAAATAAGTTTTAATCTTGCTTATATATCGATAACCTTTGAATAATTTAATAACTCATAACTTTTTATATCTATGCAATTAATATTATGTACATTTAAAAACAAATTTTTATCTTAATTATTTGGGAAATAAAACTTGAATAAATAATAGGGTCTATTAACTAATTTTTGCAAGAATCGTAAAATGTGACTTTAATATAATGTTAGTTATGAATGGTCCAAAAACTGTTTTTTTTTTCTTTTTTAATCATACATAAATGCTTCCTCTTTCATACACACTTACACACTGCTACAGATAGAAAAGGTAACATACTTACCTTACAATTTGAAAATTATACAGTTATTAAAAACAATATATACTTAAATCTTTTTTTCTTTGTGAATATTAAATTTGTTATTTAAATTAGTTCTTTTTCCTAATTTACAATCAATAAAATTTTTTGATTTAATTGAACAGCCAAGTAATGAAATTAAATTTTTAAATTACACTTATGAGAGAGACAAATATATATATATATTTAAATGAGTTCTTGCATTTGCACTTCTGAATGAAGCCCCAAAATACTTTTTAGTATAATATATTAAAGTATAATATAAAGTACTCACCTTTGGAGCTCTAAACATACTTAATTTTTTTTTACCTTCGATTTTTCTTTTTTTTATCTCATCATCATAGCCCGATTTACATTCCGGAATAAAACATTTATACCCCATCTTAAATTTATGACATATAATTGCTATAATTAAAAATAATCGAGTAAAATACTTTCAGAATTTAACATGTAATCTAATGAGATTCTGTTTAAAGACAGCCGCCAAAATTTTACAGTGCCCTCTTTCGTTAAAAAAATCTGGCTTGCATTTTCGATATCCTCGCCTATTCTAGTTTCCCCTCCGGGTTCTTTCTCCGTGGTGAATGAAGAAACGTGATCGGCTTTTCGGAATCTGATTAATAAATAGTAATCTGATGTCAATAAAGGTAAGAATTATCTTTTTCATTTGTAATTCTATTCTTTATAACTTCCGTTTATATACTTATATTTTCTTGTGTAAAAGCGAAGTGTATATCAGACCTAATTATTCATGTAGGCTTAATGGTAAATGCTAATAGAGATGGTAGTGTAAACGCAACAGTAGTGGGTTGTATTTTAACAGTTTGATAAATTATTAAAGAAAATACAACCACTTTGAGTATTTTCTGAGAATTTTCAAGTTTAGATTACATTTTCTGTGTGAAAATGAAGATTTACTTACAGCTCCAGTTTGAACTTTTTTTTTTTTTTTTTTTTTAACTTCAAACACTTAAAAAACCAAAAATATGTTTTTCCCTCATTCTTTTTAACTTAAAACACTTTAAAAGCAATTAAAAAATGCCCCCCCCCCTCTTTTTTCTTTTACAATTAATTCCCATTACTTTAGAAATACTTATTTCTTTACATAGATTTTAATGCATATTGATATATATTAATTAAAGCAAATGTATATATTCAAATATATATATAATATATATGTATGTATTTGCTAAACATTTTAATAATATTTATTAAATCTTAACAAATTAATACATTTTTAACCACTTTAAAATTATTGTCACTTAAAAAGAAAAACATACTTCTAAACGTAACAGTTAATGTTTTAATTTAGATGACAATGTCAGATTTTCTCACAGTTTTAGAAAAGCGTAGAGTGCTGGTAGTTGGAAAAGGGCACATTTTTGACTCTGAAGGGCATTTTTTAGATCCATATGAGCACTTTTTATATTTTTTAAATTCATTCTTTCAATTTTAAATGCACTTTTGATATTTAAATGTTACAACACTCCTATCGAATTGCAACAATGTGTCAATTTTTACTATGCAAGTAATTTTTGTTTACAAAACTGTAAAGGCTTAATTTTCTTGGTTGAAGGGCAAGAAGAGCACTAATTTTTTGATGAGGGGCAAGAAGGGGGATGTTTTTTAAACCAAAGGGCAGGCAGGGTGCAGCACCTTCCTGAAACTGCCTACAGGAAACTCTGCAATTTGAATATAAAATAGCTTGTGATCAAAAGTAGTGAAATTACTGTAGCTGCTAATTATTTTCTTAGTTTTGTGTAACACGTTACTTTTTGAATAAAAGTGAATGGGGCGAATAGCACAATACAAAATTTAGTTGTTTGTTTGTAGCAAGCATCAACATTTCTTTGAACACAATTTCCAGAAACAAATGAAAGTCTTCTTTAACAATTGTGTGGTCACCCATGGTACTATTATTTAGGAAATTGGTAACAAATTGGCAGTGGGAACTGCCATATATCTGTAAACAAATACCAGTTTTAGAGTTTAACAAAGCACTATATAACCATTGTATGTCAGAAATGTTCTTGTTTATGGGGTTATAATTTTGGAATGCAACTTTTGTGAAAAATGAACAAACATATTTTTAAATAAGCAATTTTTACTTTGAGATAGTGCTAAAACAGAAGATGCTCTGATGATCACACTAAAAACATTATTATCCTTTAACTGTTTTTTATTTTCATAATTTTCAGGGTTAAAGTTTACTTGTATTTTACACAGAAATCGCAGAAAATTTTTGAACCATCACTCAGATTTTACAACAGTGAGTCAAAAAGGGACTCGCAGATATATTATATATCCCACTTCTCTCTTTTTTTTAAAACTTCAAACACTTGAAAAACAGTTAGAAGATCACCCCCCCCCCCTTCTTTCTTTCGCTTTCAAAACAATTTCTGAAAGTGAAAGTATCTTAATAAAAAAAACTTGTAATCAAAATCGAAAAAGTATAAAGGAGTGTGCATAGAGATTGACCTCAGCTATCCAATGCGAAAAAAATCATTTATAAATATTGAAATGCGAACGAGATATCATAAATTATTTCTCCCATAGAATTAACATTAGTGAGTGGGTGTTTTGGCCTAAGTGAAGTAGCCTCTTAAAGCTAAATAAAGAAATTGATATTAAAATTTACTAATTTTTTTTCCTACATTCACTATGAGTTTCTCTTATGCATGTGTGACTTTAATACTGATGTTTTCAATATTGATAAATAATGCTATTAAATTCTAGTGCAATAAAATGCCTAATATATATATTAGTTACAGGGGTCGATGCAGGTTTTTTTTCTTGGTGCCCATTTTGTGAAAAGTAAAGGTTATTTTTGTGTAATTTATTATATTTTTGTGAAACATAACATTTTGTAACGAAAGTTGAAATCCAGTTAGTCAAATTTGAACCAAGCATTTATAAACAAAAACTTTTTTTTAATCCTTTTGCTGAATTTTTCCTCTCTGATGAACTTCTTTGTTCAAATTACACATTTTAAAACAACACAAAATAAAAAATAAATAATAAAAAGTAAGTTTTTATGGAATAGAATTTTGTGAAGTGTATGTTTTATCAAATTGATTTTTCTGAAGAGGCCCATTTTATTAAATAGATTTTTGTGAAGGTGCCCTAAATAACCCAAATTTTCCCTGTATCGACCCCCGAGTTAGGCTATAAAAAATTTTATCTAAAGAATTATAGCTTATAAGTAAAATGCTTTAAAAAGTAAAAGCTAATGGCAGTTAAAACTAAAATTAGTAAAAGCCACTTTTTAAACATTTCAAGCTGACTTTTTTGTAATCCTGCTTTATATAATACACAACTAATTTGAAATTGATACTTTTAGCCTGAGCTGGTTTTTGAATTCGTACAATCAGAGTTTCCCCCAGACAGTTTCAGAAGGGTGCTGCACCCTGCCTGCCCTTTGGTTTACAAAATAGCACCCTTCTTGCCCCTCATAAAAAGAATTAGCACCCTTCTTGCCCCCTCCAGTAAAATAATTAGCACCCTTCTTGCCGCTCAGTAAAAAAAGTGCCCTTTCTCCTTTTTGCATTAAAAAATTTGCTTTCATAGTAAAAACTGACTCAATGTTGTCTTAAAAAGTGTGCATTAACTTTTAAATATCAAAAGTGGCTTTAAAAACAAAAAGAATACCTTTAATAATTAAAAGAAGTGCCAATAAGAATCTGAAAAGTGCCCTTTCCTCACCAGCAGCACCCTGCCCTTTTTTAAACCTGAGGGAAACTCTGCGTACATTATTATTAAATAATACTAGGGAATCGAACTCGGGCTTCCCGGGTTACAGAACATCGCTGAAAACTGTTTTTTTTTTAATTTAAAATTCTAACAGATTTTTTATATTTAATATATATATATATATACTAAAAAGAAATGGCGCATCTAGTATTTGTCGAGAATTAACAATTTTCTGACAAATACTTTACGAGCTATTAATTTTTTCAGTAACTTCAAATCTCTCATTTTCTGAAATTAATCTCTGGCAACGATAAGCTAAAAAACCAGTCATCAGCAACACGTAGCTTTTTATTAAAAAAGATTATGTATTAATTTATCCTTTTTTTTTTTTTCTAAATTCTGTTCTATAAAACTCAATCTATTTGAGATTACTTTCATAAAGAGAACTCTGTTACTTTCCTTAATTTCAGATATTTCAATTTCAAATCATAATTAAATCCTAGTGCTAATTAATAATTAAATAAAAATTGGAAACATTTCTATTGAAAACTTGGTTCTTAACCCGTCAGCACACGCGCCCCTTTCCATTACGTTACTACACGCGCAGGATAAATTTTACCCCAATGGGTTTTCTTGTGTCAATTTCCCCCCGGTTTGATTATAAGCAAAAATTTATATTTTGAAATAAACTGTAAATCAATAAAGAAAATAATTTAACTTAAAATAAGAGGTTTTTTCATATTTAAAGAAAAAAAAACATAAAATCTAGCATTAAGATTTTTTTCTGCATATCATTACATACAAAGTTTTTTCAATCCAAATTTAGCCATAAAAATACAAAACTGATATATAGAAACTGTATGTGCAAGAGTTGTTAATGTTTAAAAGAAAAATTATATTATTATTTGCACACTATATTTTTTACATAAACATTTGCATTAACATTTTCCTATCATTATGGGTTACGTTATAACACACGTGGGGTAAATTTCCTCCCACGTGATATTTTTATAACAAAAGAATGGAAAATCTCACAACCGGAGGTAAATTCTTTTTGGCCACATCTTTATCTCTTTCAGCTTGAAAGGTACTGTAAAGCTCAGAATGATCTCGAACGATTTACGCACATTTTTAAGTAATAGTTCTGAGCTGGGGTAGATTTTATCCCAGTGTGTATGCTGACGGGTTAAAATGTTAATTTGACACATTTATTTACACATGCTTCATTTCAAAGTTATTTCTTTATTTTAGAGACTATGCAAGTAATTTTTGAAAAATCCAGCTGTAAATTGAGCTAAATGCAGGAAAAGAAGTCTGCAATGGACTCTAAGCAGTGGTATGTTTAATTGATTTATTATTATTATTTCCTTTTCTTAAAAATAAAAGAATATGTGAGCATGTAGTTTTATAGCTTTTATTGAATTGTCATATTTTTGCATTTAAGCATATTTATGAATTGTTGTGCTTTGGAACATTTTTACTTATTTATTTATTGAAATGTTTATATTCCATGGCTTGTTTTTGAAAGTGATTTTTTTTTTCGGTAATTTCTAAAATATTCAGTTAACATTGATAGTTCTCCCAAATTAATTTTTGTATTGGTACCCATACAAAACAAAATTCAGCCTGGTCCGATACAAAAATTAAAAGTTCTACTAGCATACCTGTCAAAAGGCAATAAATATCTTTTTAGCAGTCATATAAGTATAGAAAATCTTCATTTTATCTTAAAGTACATTTAATTCAAACTATTTTTTTTCAGAAGAAATAAACCATAATTTTATGTTAAAGTTTTTGGTACTTTTCGGTTAGCCGGGTGCCAGTGACATATGTACATATATATAATATGTATGTATATAATATGTATTTGCAGATATATGGTATATATATATACATGTACATATATCAGTGGTAGAGGTCTGCACGGGCCGAAATTTCCAGGCCCGGCCTGATACAAAAATCTAAAGTTCGGCCCGAGCAAAAAAATATTGGCCTGACCCGGCCCGATTTAAAAGTAAGTTCGTCCCGGTATAAAAGCTAAAAGGCCGGCCTGAGTTAATTTCCACAAAACATTGATTTTTACGATGATTTGGTTAAAAATTTGCCTTGTAGGAGTAGATCTAACCAAAAATTCCTATCTAAGCTCTTTTTTTTTTTTTTTTTTTTTTTTTCATGTTTACAATCTTCATTTTTATAGAAGTGCCGCAGTCTGCGATATTTATTTTTTTAATAAATCTCTATTTGTTGTATGTATGTGTTTAAGTTATCATTAATACTGTTAATCCATATTCCATGTATTGAAGTGTTAAAAATCAGAAAAATGCTATACATTAAAATCTTCTAAGACGGAATTGCATAGGGGAAAAAAAAATGAGTTATAGACAATTTGCCTTCTTAGCAGGTGTAAATATATTATATATTATTTTCTTACGTATTAGTATATTCATTTTGCATGGATCAACACATTTTTCAGTTTAAGACAGGATTCCGTCATAAGCAGGCTCTTTTTCACACGTTTCACTATATTTTAATTTAGCCATATTGTACAAATCTACTTTTCTTTAAAAATAATATATTTTAATGTTTAATTGTAGAATAATGGCAATTTAAAAATATATGCATTTTTTTCAAAGATTTTTGTGCCAGGTCTTATTTTACTGACCTTCGAACGGACCAGGCCAAGCCGAGACAATGATTTTTATAGGGTCAAAACCAGGACTGAAAATTTTGGGGTGTGAAGACTAGGAAGGATGAAACCAGTCCCGGCTCTGTACGGAAAAAATAATTTAAGACACGGCCTGATCCTTCAGGAAAAAAGAAAGGCCCGAACCCGGGCCATAAAGAGTAATCACTAGGCCCGAGCTCAGCCCAAAACGAGTGGAGACCAGGCCTAGCCCGAGTGCAGTGAAGGAAAATAGGCCCGAGCCCGGCCTGTGCAGATCTCTAATTAGTGGTGCCTGGCTAACCGAAAAGTACCAAGATTTTAAGTATATTGACATTTATTTTAAATGTAAACATTCTGCAGCACTTTTTGATTATTAATATTCAGGGCTGAAACTAAAGGCAGCACAGAGGGGGCATGTGCCCCGGGCGCCAGAATGGAAGGCATGGGGGACGACAAATGAACATTTGGTTTGTTGCTTGATACAAAAAAAAGTATATGAAATTTGGGCAAAAATGTTTTGTAAGTTGGAAAATTCAAAAGAAAAACTGAGAATTCATGGGACACTAGAAAGTAAAAGGTAGAAAATTCACATAATAAAATACTTATTAAAAACTTTTTTTTTTGTTCCGAGTCACTATTATAATTTGCAATTTAGGTTCAGGAAAGTATCTAAACATATTAGTCTATAAATAGGAAGTGCAGTATAAATGACAGCTCCATGAAACTGTATGTAGATAACATACAAAGATGTTTTACAGTATTAGAATTCATTGTTATATTCCTACAGAGAATTCTGGTTTTTCAGTTCTTACGACATTATGACTTATAACACTAGGACTTTAAACATCTGTTCAATTGTAATGTAATATTATAACTACAGTAAAATCTTTCTGTAATAGAATCCTGTCTTAAATGAAAAAAATACACGGATCCAACAGTAACAATAGCATCAATTCTATTTGCTAAGACGAAAACTTGTATGAAACTGAATTTTGTCTTGTTCCTTTTGATTCTGTACTCACAGGTTTTATTGAATAAGTACACTGCTCAAAACAATTAAAGGATATTTGAAGTTTTATATAAAATAAAGATATAAACGAAATTTTTTTTGCCGAAAATAGAAGAAGAGAATCACAAATGCAAATTTTTCTGGTTTTCAAACTGTGGAGTATGCAAATTTTGAGTTCGACGTCAAAAACGTCGCTTCAGCGGCAGCGAATGAAATTTGACTTTCAACTGGATAAAAGAGAATGAAGACAAGGATGATCGGCATTCAGTGATTGCTTTGTTTCGATGAGTACGATGTCTCAGCGAAGTCATTTGACAGATTCAGAAGCTTGGAGAATTGTTGGTAGGTTAGAAGGGGGCCAAACTCAAGCCGAAGTAGCGCAAGCCATTGGAGTGTCACAAAGTGTCATTTCCAGGATCTGGAACCGTTTTTTGGAGAGTGGATGTGCAGGCCGAAGACCAGGGCAAGGTCGTAGACGGGCAACAACGCCCAATGAAGATCGGTATTTAGCGTTAACAGCTCGGAGACACCGAAACATGAACGCTACTCTTCTCCAACAACACCTTCGCTCGGCTACAGGCACCACGATTTCAACTCAGACTGTCCGAAACCGGCTCCATGCTGTAGGTCTGTATACTCGCCGACCGATGGTATGTGTTAGATTAACATCAAGGCATCGTCGCGACCGCAGGGAGTGGGCAACCGAGCATGTCAACTGGAGGAGACATGAATGGAGCAATATTCTGTTTTCTGACGAGTCCCGTTTTTCTGTGCATCCGGATAATAGGCGTATTTTCATCTGGAGGGACCGTGGCAGTAGGAATAATCCTGCGTTCGTGCACGAAAGTGTCAGATTTGGCGGTGGAGGAGTGTTGGTGTATGGTGGCATCTCCATTGACGGGCGCACTGACCTCTACATCATTCGAGATGGAGCTCTGACTGGTCGCCGATATAGGGATGAGATCCTCAGACCTATTGTAGTCCCTTACGCTGCAGCAATCGGAGATAACTTCATTTTAATGGACGATAACTGCAGGCCACATCGTGCAAACCTGGTGGAGGATTTCCTTTTCGAGGAAGGAATCGTTCGAATGGAATGGCCAGCGTGTTTTCCAGACATGAATCCAATCGAGCACGTTTGGGACGTCTAGGAAGACGAGTTTCTGGCCGCCAACTCTCCAAGAACTGGAAAGAGCTCTTCTGGAAGAGTGGGGCAGAATACCCCAACTCGTCATTAATAGCCTCATTGAGTTCATGCCTCAAAGGTGTTCAACGTTGCTGGCCGCCCGTGGAAACCATACCCCCTACTGAAAATGATTTTCTTTGAAGAAAACACCTTTTCTTATTCTTTTTTTCTCATATGCACAAATTGTGTTTTTTTCCTTTTGTACACAAATGCGCAATAAAATGCATTTTTTTCTGCCAAACATGTGTAATTTATTCTCATATAACCTACTATGTCTGTCGACAATGTATCATTCAGCTAAAAAGTTTCCCAGATACAAAATCCACCTAAAACTGCAATATCCTTTAATTGTTTTGAGCAGTGTATTTGACAAAGCACAGAGTTCACTATTATGTATTTTATGATTACATATTTTTCAGTTTAAAATAAGTTAGCTATTAAAAACTTAGTAAAAGTATCTTTGTAAATTTACTTTGCGAGAAAGGTAGGGTTAGTGGGGGTGCCAAAATCCCTGTTTGCCGCTGTGAAAAAAAAGCTAATTTCGGCCCAGAATATTTAAATTCTAGGTATCTCTAAACTGTGTTATATCAACACTATTGTCGTCACGCGTAATAGTTAGTGCCAAATGGGAAAAAAATTGAGCTTCAAGCAAACGGAAAAAATAATTAAAAGAAAAAGAATGAAAGGCAAAACCTGTTTTTACCTTACTATTAAAAAAAATAATTGATATCTCCATCGTCAATTGACGAAATTTGTTCAAGTTTTCAGCAAGTTCAATAATAGTAAATTAGGCTGTGTAACAAACTTTTATTAAAAAATAATCAATTATTAGAAAATGAGAGCATCCCCACAAAAAAGCAACTGCAAAGAAAAAAGAGAGAACTATCTGTGGTTTTTGTTTTGTTTATTAAACTATTTGCAGTCGGAAGTCGCCGAACGTTATCAGAATAAGATCATCAGCTTCTGATGGTATAGATTAAATACTGTATTTTTCTCTGTTTGATTATTGCTTCGGTGACGAAAAGGTGCTTTTAGCAGTAGTCAGGGGAGTTACCATAAAACTACATATTTTAAAAATGTTTTCATAATGGTTTATTACATAACATTTTTCAGTAATATTTTGCTTGTTTAAATTTTTTTGTCATTTGCATACCTTAAATCTAACATGTCTTTTGTCAAAAGGAATCTCCCTCCGCCCTTAAAAAAAAAAAAAAAAAAAAAAAAATTACAGGAACACTGCTCTAGTTATGCTACAGTAGTTTCGGCACAAAGTCTCTATATGATATCCTTATATATATATATATATATATATTTTTTTTTTTGTTTTCAGCACTTAAATTATTTATATATTACTAACTAATATTACAATAGTTCTTTATATTTAATTACTAGTTTAATTTTTTTTTGTGGCATTTAAGTGAAAATATTTATACGTAAATTTGAGTTCCTTGGGTGCGGCACTATACATTTTTAAAAAAGAGATTTTTACAGGTGCGCCGCTTACGTGGATATACTTTTTTTAAAACAGATTTTCATTGGTACGGCTGATATTCCCAATAATACAGTAGATATGTAAGTATATTAAGCCCTGACATCATTTTAATGGTTAAAAAAGCATTTTCTCACCATATTACATATGCCGTGTGTTCAAATACAGCACACATTGTTATTTTCTTTTTAAATTTTTTACTCCATACAAAAATAAGCCTTATTTTAGAGCATTATAACTTATAAGTTTGATAAATCATAGCTTTTATAAAAATAAATCTTATGTTCTCATAACAAACACCAATTCAGCATAAGTGCAACAAGCATTTTAAAATGAAACACCAGGGGTCGATCCAGGAAAAATTTGGGGCCTATTTAGGGCCCCTTCACAAAAATCTATTTAATGAAATCGGACCCTTCACAAAAATCAATTTGATAAAATGGTCCCCTTCACAAAAATCAATTTGATAAAATGGGCCCCTTCACAAAAATCAATTTGATAAAATTGGCTCCTTCACAAAATGCTATTCCATAAAAACTTACTATTTATTATTTTGTGATTTTTAAAATATGTAATTTGTAAACAAGCAAGTTCACCAGAGAGGAAAACTTCAGCAAAAGGATTTTAAACGGTTTTTGTTTTTAAATGCTTAGTCTGAATTTGATTAACTGGATATCAACTTTCGCCACAAAATGTTATTTTTCACCAAAATATAATAAATTTCACAAAAATAACCTTTACTTTTCACAAAATGGGCCCCAAGAAAAAAAAAACCTGCATCGACCCCTGAACACACAAGTTGTAGTTTGTTAATCTGTAAAGTATAGGATTGCTGTACTAAATCTGGTGCAGCGGAACGGCAAATACCGTTTAGTGTCAAACCAATATTGATGACTAAAATTGTGCTTCTACAGAAACTTCTCCATCAAGTGTTTCCTTCACTAACGCAACCCGGTATCCAGACCCGAACACAGCGAAGTATAGAAAGATGTACGATAGGCATAACTAGAAGCGATAGAAAGAGAATAACCTGGATGAGAAGTTAGACGAAAGTTTTTGACGTCATTGAAAGAATTAAACGTCTAAAATGGAAAATGGGCGGGGCACATTGCAAAAAGATAAGACAGTAGATGTAGCACAAACACCCTACAGTAGTATCCCAGTGATGTAAAACGACCAAGAAGATGACCTCAAGTAAGATGGAGTGAAAAAATCAGATAAGTTGTCAGTGTTAATTGGATGACTAAAACACTAGACAGGAAACAATGGAAAAATCTGGGTGAGAATCCAGCAGTGGATTGAAAACAGTTGATGATGATGATATCTAATCTTTATTTAGCATACTTACGCCATACACATTACTAAATACATACTTGATCTTTACTTTTTATATTTTAATCAAGTTTTACATTTTCTTAATATTTAGTACTTTATTGTTTTACTTAATAATTTACTTTATTATAGACATATTCATTGTAATTTCAAATGCATTGTTACATTCGTATTACTGCTTAAAAAATGTA
This sequence comes from Maratus michaelseni, assembly GCA_963931845.1. NCBI lineage: Eukaryota > Metazoa > Arthropoda > Arachnida > Araneae > Salticidae > Maratus > Maratus michaelseni. Next base: position 322,868,936 of record OZ007595.1, on the reverse strand, counting down.
AATAAACCAGAAATCTGCAAATAATTCAAAAATTTGCACAATTTTAGTGTCATGATGGACTCATGTGGATTTGGGGAGTCTACTGTAGTACATTTTGCTTGTAATTACCATCATTTTTAATTATTAAAAATATGACATTACCATCAGTTATAAATATTAAGATTTTTTTTTTATTCGACACAAAACAAGGCAGGTGCTTTCATTCTGTATGACGTTTTTCGACATAAAATAAGATGTGCTTTTACTTTTTCATAGTTGTTCAAATATCCCATAAGGCTTAAATAGTAAAGTTCCTAAAAATAACTTAATAAATTTTACTGTAAGATCTTTTGAAGAAACAAACGCTAAGAAATTATTGTATATCTTGTGTATATATGCTGATTTATTCATTTTGAATGAATGTGATGCACTTATAAAGTTAGGTAGAAATGTATATTTTTTCTTTTCTTCTTTACAGATGTGTGCCGAGCAGAAATTTCTGTGACAACAGCAAGGTGGAAGAAACCAGATTGTTGCAAAGAAAAAAAAAATTATGTTTTGTGATGTGGAAAGTTGTAAATAATTATTTGTTTTGTATTTTATTGTGGAAAGTTATAAATTAATATTTGTTTTGTATTTTATCGTGAAAGTTGTAAATAAGTATTTGTTTTGTTTTTAATGTGAATTTTTTTATTGTGCAATTTGTAACATTATAGAATTTTAAAAAAATAGTAAGATTATTCAACAGCGGGTATCATTTTCCCCATACTATCTTTCATGACATTGTGAAATATATTTTTTAATTTTTATTCCTTTACTGATTTCCAATTAGATTGGGAGTAAAATTTTAAAATTTTCAGGTATTCACTTCTGATGACTTTTGCATAAAGATTTAATTTTTGTATGTCATATAATTTAAGTTTATTATTTTATATTGAGCACTTAGTGTAATATGTACAATTATTTAAAATACAGAAGTTGTTTATTCATTAAAGTTAGAACAATGAAAGCAAACAATATCTTAATATTGCTCAAATTTATGTTAATACTTTGTGACATATATCAAATGCACTTTCTGGGCCATTAGCATTTACATAATCATGGTACTGTCTCATTTTGTTAAAGTAAGGTAATGTATTTAAGTACAAAGGTAAGTAAAACAAATTGAATCTGAAGCTGTATAGCCAAATTATCACAGCAGTAAATGTGTGCTTCGGTCACTAAATATGAAAGGGCATGCTTTTCTGTCCTTTATTTGTTTTGAATGCAAAAGTATTAACAGATGACTTATGCAGTAGCTTTATTCTAGAAAAACAATGTAAAACCATCATCAGAGGGACAAAACGATACTTTTAAATTTCATGTGGCACCTTATCAGAGGACGATCAAATGCATAACATTTGTTGCATATACCGGGTGTTCCTAAAGTGGATCAGGTATTTACATGCTTTTTGTAGTAAGTAAAACAAATAATTGCAAAGTTAAAAAAAAATTGTTATTTAAAAAAAAACTTAAGGGTGTATTCAAATCCAAACTGCTTATTTTGAAACACATTTTTAAATTCATTTTTGCTCGAAAATGCATCCAATTGGCAGGTTCTCTTATTCAGAAACTTTATAATGTCCGTGTTGTCTCAATTTTTTGATAAAGGCAGAATATATTTTTTTAAATGCTGTCAAAGTGGACATTTTGAACCGAATTTCCTGAAGCAATAGCGCTGGAAACAAAAAAAAAAAAAAAAGTACTTTGAAAATATTTGTTTGTAAATCAATTTCTAATTAATTGAACGAAAAATAAAAACGTAGGTCCCTTATAAATCTCTTCATAAATCACGCCGCCAAGTTTCATGTGTTTACTTTTAAAAATGAGTTTGAAAATGTGTCATAAAATTTTGAGTTGTTGAGCATGGAAAAATATTTTTTTTGAATACTGCCTTAAGTTTTTATATGACTTCTTACGACAAGAATGATAAGTTCCACTTCAGACATAGCACTTAAAAAAAGGTCATGAAAATTTTTTAAATTGCATCATTTTATATAATATTTGCTCAAATTAAGAATAAAATATGTAAAAAATAATTATACAAGTAAGGAATTTTACAAAATATCTTAAATTTTCTTGAATTTTATCGAGAATATAAGATGAAAGGGCTATATAATTATATATGATATATATCAATATATATAAGTAAGGAATTTTACAAAATTTCTTAAATTTTATCGATAATATAAGATATCTTCTGCCTTCAATTTGCATTTTTAAAATTCATATATACCTCAATATATTGTTACTGAAAACATTTTTTATTAAATAAATTATATAGTGTATGAGATCGAGATCTTTGTTAGATTGGATATTTTTTTTAAAAGAAAGATTATTCAAAACCCTTTCTTAAAAAATAAAAACTTTTATTCTCTCTAATAAATCTAATAAATGAAGATATTTTTAAACTATTAAATTTATAAAATAAATGTTTTCAGTAACAATAGATCTATGCATTGTCATATGTTTATGTACATATGAATTTCAAAAATGCAAATTGAAGGCAGTAATATCATAAAAACCATCCACAGGATGCTGACAGGTGTGACATTTTGACACCCAGAGGATGCCCTATAACCATCCATAAGGTGTTGTGTAATGACATCCATAGGATATTGACAGGTGTGACATTTCGACACCCAGGGGATATCCTATAACTGTCTACAGGATGATTTCATCCATCCACAGGATATCAGCTTATCCTAAATATGACATTATGTGGATGCTTTTAGGATATCAATAGGACCATCCAGAGGATGTAATGCAAGTGTCCTATAACCGTCCAAAATGTGTCATGAGATGACATCCATAGGACGTTGAAAGGTGTGACATTTCGAAACTTAGGGGATGTCCTGTAACTGTCGAGAGGACCATTTCATCGGTCCACAGGATATCAGCTTGTCCTAAATATGACATCTTTTGGATGTTTTTAGGATGTGTTTGTGTTGTCTGGGTATAGGCTTGAAGCAAATATAGAAAAATAAAAATATTTGGTGGACAAAAATTTGTGACGGCAGTTGAAACTAATCTGTTATATTTTTTTTCTTTTAATATCATGAGATAATCATTTATTGACATAATTTTCATTTTAAATAACGAAAGAAAAAACAAATTAGTAAAAGCTTAATAAAAGTACAAATAAAATAAATTAAAATTCACGTGATGACATACAAACATGTGCAATGTGTTTAATGTCAAGTGGAAATTACATTTAATCTTATAGTTTGGCGATAGTTTTTCGGTCGACAGGATAATCAAGTAGTACCAAATAAACTTTTGAAATTGCTACAACTTTTTTTTCTTTCTTTTTTTTTGGGGGGGGGGGAGAGTTATAAGAAAACACATGGATTGGATGAAATTAATATGTATAAGAGAGAGAAGGGTAGAATAATTTTAATTGATTATTTAATGTTGCAAATATAGGCAAATTAATCTTTTAGGTAATTTTTCTTACCATTTTCCCCATTGTCATTATACAGGCTACAGACTTGAATCTTGATTTGATCATAGGAAATGAGAATGAATTATCTTGCAAAATGTTTTGTTTCTATTGTTTTTAGTTTGTTAACTTCAAATTACTGTTGTTCTCATAGCATAGCAAAATTGATAGCTATTTCTCTCTCAGACTTTGCTACAAAATTAACTGAAGCATAAGGATTGATTGTTTAATAATTATGACAGTTTAAACCAAAGCCAGTAAGTTATTTACTAAAAAATACAAACTACTTAGATTACTGTTTTAATGATGCATTGAATACTCTAAGGTAAATAAAAAAATAAAATTACATATTATTAGAGTTGAAATTATTAAAAACTAAAATATATTAATCACATCGCTGTAAATAAAACATATCTATTTTTGCCACTGTGGCAAAAAGTGGCAAAAATGTATTTTTGCCAGGACGGTTTTTACCGGTTTTTTCCATGGTTTTTACCACCTTTGGCAAAAACGTGCCAACCCTAGTTTTTGTAAATTATATCTCAATATATTTAAAATATTTTAATGATGTGTGAAACATGTTTGTAATTTATTGTTCTGAGATGGCATTATATAAAGAAATAAATAAGCATGCACCATAACTAAAAGTATATCTAGTGTCGGATATCCGAAATCCGGTTCATCCCTAGAAAGAATAAATATTTTTAAATTAGCACCAGAAAGTTCGATCTATACTATACCCGTTAGACGTTAGCCCTTGAGGGGGATAAGATCGATCTGCAATATCGATTCGAAAACGGAAATAAAAATGGTCTTTCATGATACTAGGGTGTCAACAATTTTAATAAGATGATTTAAATCAACCAATTTTTTTTAAACACATTTAAATCATAAAATTTCTGAATGTTTAAAATGACATTAAAAAATAATAAAATCTAAGATGAACATAAGTTTATATGGATACTTTACCTTATGAATAAACAAAAAAAGCTTTGAATAATTGTTTCTAAGCTTAATTTCATAGACTTGTAAAAAATTAAGTAGTACAGTAAGTTTGAAAAAGTAAGTTTTTACTGCACATTAAAAGCATTTTATTTAAAAAGGGATATTTAAATCTAATATAATTTGTAACGTCTTAATTTCTTTTAAATAATCAAATTATTCCTTCTTTTACATAAAAAGTAACAATATCAACTATAATAAATTTCTACTATTAAAAGAAAAAATAACCAGTACCTTATTTTTACAATAATAAATTTATAGCAAATTAGAACTAAAGAAGAATGGAAGAATGACATCTGCTCAACTGGCATTGTAAAACAACGTGTAAGAGAAAAAGAACTAATTGGTTTTGAAATGTTAAGCACAGCAACAGCTTCTTCAGGTTGGATAATTTTCTTTTTTTCACTTTTGAACTCATATATAAACCAAATAAATAAATTAGTGAGAGATTTAAAAGGATTCAATCCTTCTTATTTTCTTTTTTAATTTGAAACGCTAAATGCTTATAATCCCCACTGAGTAGTAGCAGTACTGCTATTTAATATTTTGAGAATTTCAGATATAACTGGCTACTCTTATATCAATTCTGTATCTATATGTGTGCATTATTGAGTTTGTCTCTACTCTCTAATAGTCTTTAATTGTCATCTTTAGACTTATTTTCATATTTTTTTCATCACGCACATACCGGGTGTCCCAAAAATGACTGATGGATTTTAAAATTCTGTAACTAGCAAACGGTGACAGATATTTTAAAAAATCTTGCAGGAAGATTATATATGATGTCAAGAGTTTTTTTACTGTGATTCTTGATTTTAGTTCAAATTTCAAACAATAGATGGCACTGACAGCGATTGATGCTCAGTCGAAGCCGAAACTGACGCCACACAGCATTGATGCCCCGCCCGCTGAATACTAAGCCTGCCCGCTAATAAAAATGGTGGCTTTCGCAGGCAGATTTTTTTTTCATTGTTTGAACGGTCCCTCGAACTTCAACACCTATAATTTCTAAAAGTTTTCTTCACCTAGTTTTTCTGAGATCAAATAAGTCAAAGAAAACTTTTAGATATTATTGGTGTTGAAATTCGAGGGCCCGTACAAATGCTGAAAAAAAGTCCGCTTCCGACAGCCGCCATTTTTGTTAGTGCGTAGGCCTAGTATTCAGGGGGCGGAGCCTCAATGCTGAGGGGCGGCATTTTCAGCCTCGAATGAACGCCAGTCGCTGTCAGCAACATCTATTTTTTGAAATTCGAACTGAAATCAAGAATCACAGTAAGAAAACTCCTGACTTCATACATAACCAGAGGTGCCAACCTCTCATTAATATTCCGTAATATGCACGTTAATTTAACCCAAGTTTAACACGTTTCGCACCAGAATTTTTTTTAAGAAATGAAATTAAATAAATTCCACGTAGAAACCTGAAATTAAATAAATAAAGATTCATCCAATAATTTTTCTGCTTTGAAGATTTGTTAAACTGGGTCAGATTAACCCGCATATTACGGAATATTAATGAGAGGTTGGCACCTCTGCATAACCCTCCTGCAAGAATTGCTTTAACATCTCTCACTGTTTGCAAGTTACTGAATTTTAAAATCCATCAGTCATTTCTGGGACACCCAGTATATGTTTGTGAGTTTAGATTTAGGTGATTATCAGTACAAATGCAAAACAAATTACAAATAATTCTTTGTTTTGTTATTTGTGCTACTAACTTATAAAATGACTTATTTGCTATTTTTATTAATTCTGTAATTACTTACTGTTCCTTCTAAGCCATTTTTTAAGGGCACAATGTTTTTTTAGAAAATAGTGAAATTCATCTTTACTTGTACCCAGAGATTTCTTGCAAAAAACTTCTCCATACCACAATATTTCTAAATCCATGTGCCCAAGACTTTGCAAAAATATTGAACTCTATATATTTACAAAAAACATGAAGTTATTAAATCATGTTGTAATTTAATTATATTTTCAATTTTATGAATTTGTAATTCACAAAAATCTTTAACAATTAATTTCACTTTATTTATCCTATTCAAATATTATATACTTTTATTCCTTGTTTCATTACTAAACATATTACTAATATTTTCTCTTGAAATAATGCCTTTTTCTACTCAACTAGTGCCCTTTTTGGGAACTAGCACCGTGCCCTTTTTTCTTTATAGACTGAATACTAAATTATTAATTATCATTTTAATAATTAAAGCTAGAAATTAAAATCTAGTTGGCCATAGTATTGATGAAAAAGATCGACATCGATAACAAAAATGGATAGTACCGATAAAAAAGATCGTCATCATCCATCACCAACCTTGATCCAGGTAATCCCATTCAACGTTTCTCACTCTTCAAATGCCTAACATTAGAGCAATGTACCAACCAATTTGCGGTATAGAGCGGGATCCTGATTTTACAAAATAAAATTGTTGACAATGCAAAAAAATCATAAAATAATAGCTTAGCCTATGTAATTATAGAACGAAGAACGGCTGATTTATTTTGCCGAAAACCGCGGAAAAAGCGTAGTCGGGTTTAGCCATATGGTTTAACACAAAAGAATGCAAATGCAAACCCTTACCAAATTAGCAGATTTCTACTCTGCCCAGATAGCTGATTCGTCAGAGTCAGGCTTCAGTTTTGGTTCAAGGTTTGCATGATTGGTCAGAAAGGTTCTAGCGCCCCCTAGTGATTAACGTCACACATTATAAGCAAATGAGTATGCCTTGATAATATATAGGTATCAAAACCCAGTAATGTTTTTTTTTAATTACGTTCAGAATATTGCTTACAGGACCAAAAAACATAATATACAACAATATAAAAAATGTACTTGTAAAATTTTTTCACCCATTTACATACTTTTACTTTCTTCTATCTATAATAGAAGAAAGTATTGTAGTCGAATTTTTTTCGACTTCCGGTTTTGGATGAATGTACACGTTTTAAGGGTCAGAGATTCCGATAAACATGTTTTTACAAAATGCCTGTCTGTCTTCATTAGATTATCGAAAAGTGTATGAAGTTATGCCTCAAACTTAACCAAATTTTTTTCTATGTTTTTGGCTATAGCAAGCAGGTCCCACTTGAATTTGGGAATATTTCGACGAAAGGCGGCGCTGTGATCGATTTTTTTGTTCCACTTTCACTATTGTATCATCAAAAGTTATGCAGATAATTGAACTAAATTTTTTGTACAGTCGAACTTGTTAATACGCGCCCCGCTTAAAACGCAAAACCGCTTAAGATGCGAATTTTCTTCGGTCCCTTGAAAAACGCCTATCTTATGTGCGTAAAAATACCCCTCTTAATACGCGAAATTTAGATTGAAATTGACCTAAGCATTACGACAATTCTTTGAACTAGGAATGCATTTTCTATCCAAATTTAATGCAACGCGTAATTGCTCTACTAAAAATATTAATTTCAATCTCTCCCAGGAATAAAATTCATACAAGTGCGAAGTGAATCAACTACAGTCAACAATGAAGACGTCGATTGTTGGATAACAAATGTACTCCCGCAGCTTGTAAGGAACTACTCAAGCCGTGATATTTGCAACGTAGACTAATTTGGACTCTTTTACAAACTGACACACAACAAAACAATGTCAATGAGAGAAATAATATGTCATGCGGGTGAGCTAAGCAAAGAGCGTCGTACTGTTCTGGTTGGTGCAAACTCTTATGGATCAGACAAATTAAAGCTACTTGTCAAGGAAAATCACGCAACCCACGATGTTTTATAAACGTCAAAAATTTCCCTTCCTGTATAAAAGTCAGCGCAAGGCATGGATGATCGGACATCTTTTTTTCAACATGGGTTCGTAATTTTGAATCGCGAATGGGAAAAGGATCTCGCCATGTGTTATTGTTTGTGGTCTACTTCCCTGTACATTCGAAGGATATCGAAAGCTTTAAGAATATCCAAGTTCAATTTTTACCTCCGAATTCGACTAGTGTGACCCAGCCAATGGACAGAGGTGTCATTAACAGCGCCAAGGTAAATTACAAAACTCGCTTAGTTTAACGATACCATCACCAAATGGAACGCGGCAACAACACTTCTTGCTGAGAGTGTCATCCTATTACAGTTTTCGACTCGATGCACATGCTTACCGCAGCACGGTAGAGTGTCACAGCAAGGATGATTGGAAATTGTTTAATACTCGACTCGGAATATTCATTCATCATTGGTGAAGAGCCGACATCGCGCGCTCATCTTAAAGGATACTGACTGAGTGCACAAAAAAATTCTAGGGGAAGATTTTGTCGATTTAGACACGTTCATCAATATCGACAAAGTTCTAGTCACATCCGAGCTCAAAAATCTGGATGATATCATCGCCAATGTAACTTCAACTAGTAAAACGGTGAAGAGGGAAGCAGGGGATGAACTTGAGCCCCTGGCCCCACGCCGATTCTCCAGTGTTACACAGGCGTTCAGTCTTCTCAGTATACATCATCGCTGGATGAAGAGCCCTCGCCGAGCGAACTTTACCATCACCTGAATAGAACTGCAAACATCATGCTGAGGGCACAGCCGCATATCAAATAAGCTAAAATTGATAGCTACTTTGCCAAAAAGTAATTTTTATGTCATTATTGACTTAATTAACTTTTTTTTTAAATAATATTTTACTGTTTTCTATATTGAATTTTTACTATTATCGACACTATTCCTTACTCAATAGCTAACACGAATTTAAATTTTGATAACATTAGTTTTAGTTAACGTGGTTACCAGAAATTTTTGTGTTGGTTTTGTTTAATTTTATATGTTGTGCATAATAAATCTAATTTTGAAAAGACTTACTGGATTTTTACTTACGACAGTAATCCTTATTTGAATGTCAAACTTTCGAACGCTACTGTTAAATAAGTACTTAGTAATTAAAACAATGTGTTTTATACTTGTAGGGTGTTATTAGATGGACGATTGGACGAAAATTCGCGAATTTTGAATGGTCCCTTCATTCGCGTATTAACGGGACTCGACTGTATATGTTTTTGACAATAGCCTGCAGGCCCCAGTTGAATTTTGAGTATAATACATCGGCTGCTCGCATCCAGGTAACCCGACGATTAGAAAACAACTAACGTTCAACAGAATGACGAAAAATATTGATTTTTTGGCTGTGTGATAGCGAATTTTGAAGCATTAACATGTATGAGATAGAAGAAAGTTTTGGGATTGACATATCCAAGTAGTTTATTCTTTGTTTTCAGCTGTCTTTCATACTTGTCTGATACATTTCCTTTTAAAAACGAGGCTGGATAGTATCTGAAGGAAAAACATGTATGGTTTCCCATGCTGCTGGACTTATAAAACAGCTGTAATAATAACATAGACAATTTTAAGCTGTGCTTTGGAATTTCGTCTTTTCGACACACTGAGGGGCGCTGGACCGATCTGGGCTTCAGTCTAGAGAGTCCTTTGGTCCCTGCATTACTTATCCTCTCTTATTTTCAATTTTGCAATTGCACTTCTAACTTTTCATTTTACACTCATGTCCAAAATTAAGGTCATAAACATAAAATCTGTGAACACCGATGAACTATTCATTGTGTTGCCACGAAATTTGGCACAGAGGTATATTTCAATGGAAGAAAGAATATACAACATAACAATATAGAAAATATTTTAATTATGAATTAAGAAACAGGGTATAGCAAAAAGTGTTAAATCATGAATGAAAGATAAATCATATATGTCAGGAAAAGTCTGTCTAATATGGAGTGTGGTCTATGGAGTACTGCTATACAAGCCTCACAAAGAGCTCTCATACTGGTTATGAGGGTGTAAATGAATGCTTTTGGCAACAAAAAACATTCTTCCGAAAGCGCGGCTTTTAACACCTGGCGGGTCCTGGGGAAGGGGATTACGTGTCTGGCGACCTCGAGGGCCAATTCATACGGCGAATATCCTCTTCAAGAAAATCATCAACAATGTGAACTCTGTGTGGCCTCGTATTATCGTTCATAGAAGTGAAATCCGGGCCTACAGCACCCCAGAACAACCTCATATAGGCTTCAAGGACCTTATCCCTATAGCGATGTACGTTGACAGTACAATCATCGAAAACATGCAGTGGTATATGACTGTCCAACATTATGCCACCCCAGACACAAGGATTCCTTTGCCACCAAATCTGTCGATTTCTTTTAAGTATGAGGGATAATAGCGAGTTCCACGTTTTCTCTAGATGAAGATTCGACGAGAATCACTCTGCGTGGTGAATCTTGACTCATCACTGAAAAGAACTTGCCCCCATCCTTGTTGTGTCGAAGACTTGTCTTCGGCACCACAACAAAAGGCTCTCCTGTTTGTTGCATTGAAAGGGACATACACGACTGGACGCCGGGCGTAAAGGGCCCTCTCTGATAGACGCCTATATACCGTTTGCCTGGAAATTCATATTCCAGACGCCACAAGTAAGGCCACGAGCAAGCTGGGGAGCCGTGGTCAGCCTATGTCTACGTGCGCTTAATGCCAAGTAGCTATCCTGTGCAGGTGTCGTTACTCTGTGGCGGCTTTAGCCGGCTTTCCTGGTGACAGTACCACTTGTTTGGAATTGATTCCACAAACTGGATACCACTTTCGGTATTTTAACCATCGAGCACCTCCGCTTGAGACTGGCCAGCTTCAAACCTGTCAAAGGCTTTCCATCTCAAGGAATCATCTGAACGATTATGAGAATTCATTCTTACTGCAAACAGGCTAACTTGTTCGTTTTAATGCAATATTCACAAAACTGCAGGCAAAAATCCCAGATGCTTAAACGCTTTAGTTCCAGTTGTTTTGCAAATACAAATGATAAACAACTTCTTCTAAACCGAAAGTTGGTATTGTACTGCCCGTTTTTCAAAATATATACATTACAAATTCTATCAATTTTTCTGGTAGATATTTACAATTATTTTGAAAAACATGTTTGTGACCTTAATTTTGGACATGAGTGTATGATGTGAATTTTCATGAACACAAAATCACCCTTATTTTCAGGATTAGCACCTATGCTGTTATTTTATCTCCGAAGCTTGTATTAATATTTTTCAATGCACTTAGATCATAATAATGTTATTATGTAATTAAAAATATAAATTGATTTATTAGATTTTTTGTTTACATTTCAGGCGTAAAGTGCAGATCAGATTTATGAAGGTTTATACCTGATGTGTACGAAGATTTTTCTCGAAACTGCATACATAATAAGCTTTATTTCTGGAAACTGGCATTTTGCAAGAACAAAAATTTATTACTTCACTTTCACACTGGTTCAAAAAAATACTTGTTTTCCTTAACATGTATATTTGGAAAGTTACCTCAAATAAAAAGCATTTAAATCTTCGTAAACGTAAAGATAATTAAAAGTAGTTATATAAAAATATATTGTATTTTTTGGAAGTTTGTATGATTAAACACTCACTGAGATATCACGTACAAACTTAATCAATTACACTTATTGTGAAGAAAGTCTATTCATATATATATATATATATATATATATATATATATATATACTTTGTTTCTCTAGCATTTATACAGATTTTTTTTATTTGTGAAGCTTTCTGATAAGACTTTCAATGAAATACAACCTACAAAAACACTTACATTTATAAAGAAATTTTGTGGTTGTGAGGGTTTAATGGATTATTTTCTGTAACATTCATACAGAAATATTGCATTTGTGAAGCTTGTCTGATAAAACTTTCATTGAAATACCACCTACGAAACTAGTTACATTTTTTAAAGAAATTTTATAGTTATGAAACTTAACGGATTTTTTTCTATAATATTTTTACAGAAATTTTATATTTTGAAGCCTCATTTTGCATTTATGAAGATAAGATTTTCTCTGAGTTTTGATCTACAAAACATATATTGAAAATCTTTTCCTTTTTTTTTAAATTTTTTGTGTAACATTTTCTTAACATGGATGATCTGACGAAACCTTTTATTACTGCTGACAAAAAGACACACATTTGTAATGTATGCTCCAAAGAATTTTCTCAGCGTGGTAATCTAAACCAACATGTTCACATTCATACGGTACAAAAGCTGTTTAAGTGTGAGACGTGTTCTAAAAGGTTTACTCTGAAAGAACATTTAAAGAAACATGTTAACATTCATTTAAGGGATAAACCAAAACCATATATTTGTGAAATATGCTCAATAGGCTGTTACACGGATTATCATCTGAAGAAACATTGTCTTAGCGTTCACACAAATGAAAAACCATTTGTTTGTGAAATTTGCTCTAAACCATTTTCTTATAAGAGAAGCCTAATGGAACATATTCGCATACATACAAATGAAAAACCCTTCGTTTGTGACATATGCTTTAAACGATTTTCTAGAAATACTGGACTAGAGAGACACAGTCGCACTCATACTCATGCAAAGCCATTTGTTTGTGAGATATGCTCCAAAAGATTTTCTGAGAGTAGTAATCTAAGGAAACATCTTCTCATCCATACATGCGAAAAACCATACGTTTGTGAAGTATGCTTCAAAGGCTTCTCTAACAGTGGTAATCTAAGGAGACACCTTCGCATTCATACACGCGAAAAACCATACATTTGTGAAGTATGCTCCAGAGGCTTCTCTAACAGTGGAAACCTAAAAACTCATCTTCTTATCCATACAGGAAAAAAGTCTTTTGTTTGTAATGTATGTTCTAAAAGTTACTCTTCAAATTGTAACCTAAAGACCCATCTTCGTATCCATACAAGAAAAAAGGAATCTATACAAGAATCACCAAAACCATAAATTTGTGAAATATGCTCAAAACGGTTTTACAAAGATTATCATCTGAAGATACATCGTAGTAGTGTTCATGCAAATGAAAAACCATTTGTTTATGAAATTTTCTCTAAAGCATTTTCTTATAAGAGAAGCCTAAAGAAACATATTCACTTACATACAAATGAAAAAACCTTCGTTTGTGATATATTCTTCAAAGGATGTTTTAGAACAGCTGAACTGAGAGACACTGTCACACTCACGCAGGACCATTTGTTTGTGAGATATGCTCCAAAAATTTTTCTGAGAGTGGTAATCTAAGAAGACATCTTCGCATTCATATGTGCGAAAAAATATTTATTTGTGAAGTATGCTTCAAAGGCTTCACTAATAGTGGAGACCTAAAAACTAATCTTCTTATCCATACAGGAAAAAAGTCTTTTTATTGTAAAGTATGCTCGAAAAGCTTCTCTACAAGCGCTTACTTAAAGAACCATTTTCTTATCCATACAGGGGAAATGTCTTTTGATTGTGAAGCATGTTCCAAAACCTTCTGTACAAGCGGTAACCTAAACACTCATTTTCTTAAACATGCAAAGGATAAGTCTTTTGATTGTAAATAAAGTGTACTCCGAAACCTTCTCTGCAAGTGGTAACCTAAAGCAGGGTTGGACGGTATATATCGTCTGATGGTTTTTACGATGGTTTTCACCATCTTTGAAAAAACATGTTTTTACCACCTTTGAAAAAGCTTATTATATTGACTGTTTTTGTCACTTTTATGAACATTTATCTACCATTTTTTTATTTTCCCACGGGTGAAAGTTTTCTGTGTATTTAATATCACTATTTCCATATAACAATATTCACCTAATTTAGTTTCTGATGAGGTAAGTAAAAGATTGCTATATGAAAAAAGTGGTTTTTAAGTAATACTAAAGCTTGGAAAACTTTCATCTATGTTTTCCTCTTACAAGAATTAAAAAAATTAAAGATATTATTGTACATTTATCATTATTAAACCTAAAACTTATTATTACTACTATTATCCCAAGTAGCACAGTTTCGTTTTTAAATCATTGAAAACACGACAACGCATGCCGTTGAAAAAACGTTATTCGTTGACGGCATAAATTCGAAAATATGTCTCGTTGATTCGATTATTTTTCGACGGTAAATATAGCTGTATTTTCAACGCAATACCGACCGTCTTGAAAACGTTGTTCAAAGTCGCAATACTGACGTTTGCTTTACTATTTTTCCACGGCATTTTAGTGCCGTAAAAAACTTATAAAAATAGTAATATGTTCGCAATATGTCTTGTTAGTTTTACATTTTTTCAACGGCATAAAACAATACTTTCTAAATACCGCAAAAAGCGTTTAAAATCAGGAATATGTCCGCGATATTGTCCTGTTAGTGTTACCTTTTATCAACGGCATTTTAATGTCGTAAAAAACGCTTAAAAATAACGGGAAAACAGAAAATATAAAATTGACTTTTTCGGTGAATATTCTTTTCATTCTTTTTTAAAATAATTATATTAAATATTTAAATAATTAAATTTCATTTTTCTTAAAGACCTGTTTGTAAAAACGTATTTTACAATTTTCGCTTCCTGAAAGAAGATTAATTTAATTATTTTTATAATCAGTTTTCCCACACTATTTTTTTTTCTTTTTAGTAAACATAAAATAATAATGCTGTTTTTTAAACTTTTTATTTAGTAAAATCTAAAGAAAAAGCTTTTAAAAATATATAACTTTATTATAATTACTTTTTTAATATCCATTTTTCAGTAACTTTTTGTTTTTAAAACAACTTATAATTTTTTTTCTATTAATTTTATAATTTTCACTTTTAATTTTTATCATTATTTAATTATACATATAATATCATACTGTCTAAATATTTATTGTAATGTATAAATAATATAGTTCCATTATTTTATTTCTAACTTTTCTTCCATGCTTTTATTAATTGTATTTATTGACAGATTCTTTGATCCAGTTTGAATTTAAAATATGAATTTTTAATTAATACTCTCAAAGACCCCCTCCCCAAAAAAAAGCATTTAATCAGAAAAATGGCTTCTGCATTAATAGAAAGATCCAATTTCAAAATTAACATAATCCTTATTAAAATAGTTTTGGAATAATAATATTAGGGTATTATTATTCCAAAACACACAAATTTGATATAAACCCATGTCATGCTAAGTTAGAGTTCATGTTTTTTTTTTCTTAAACATGTCATTTTTAACTATCAATAATTAGCTTTTAATGTGACAGATTTTTTAAAAAGAGTAGCACATAAGTACTTTGATATTATATTTAAAGTGTTTTTTTTTTCTTTTTCTTCTCATACATTCTTGTTTCCATGTATTTATTCAAGGTATATTTTTACATGAAATCAGTCTTAGGGGCCACATTAGTCACTTTTTTACCTTTCCATTCCAATATTTCAAAAAACAAACTTTATTGTAAAATTAATTTCAAATGTTGTAAAATTCTACCACGAAGATCATTTTTTGGAAAGAGTGGTTAACCAGATAAGTGACATGTAACCAGCAGTCTTTATATACTCATGTATTTTTCCCTTTCACAAAGAGGGACAAAAAAGCAATAGAAAAATTTACTTACATGCTTCAAATTTTAAGCAATTTAATTACAAAACTGAGTATTTTAGTTAAATTAGTGCTTTTCTGTCAAATAATAAATGTCCTAGGATAAGGAAATAAAAGGCTACAATAAGGATGTGTGCACAATTTTAGTTAACAATCATGTAAAGCCCGCTTAGAATATGTATACAGTGGAACTTCCATTTAACGAAGTCTCATCGTTACACTTAAAAACTTCGTTATGAAGAAATTTCGTTAAACAGAAATTAACTTAAATTCATGAAATTTTTTCTTGAGAAATGACAAACAGGTATTGGATTCAGAAGCATTTAATTCAGTTTTAATTATGAAGCCGCCTTTTACAAAACAATTGTGTACGGTCGATGAAATCACGTTACATTCCCAAGCTTTGGCCCAAGCTTTCATCAGCTCTGATACACAGAATCTCAAACTAATGTTTTCACTACATCGGCTTTTTTCTGTCTTTTTCGATAATGCACTTCAAGATTTTTTATTATTCCTTAGACTAATGATTGAAGTTTAGCTGTATTGGCAGGAATAAAAATAACTTTGATGTTCTTCGATTTGTATTTTGAAGCACGTTCTTTTGGATGTACAAAGCAATTGGCTATCAGCAATGGAAGGTCAGAATGGTACCTGTCTGACTCTAATAGATATTTTTTGTTTCAATGTATCTGACGCCATTACGACACCTTATCCTCTTTATCATTGAAGGTAAAAAGAGGATTTTGACTTCCCCCATCTGTCACCGATGGAGTTTCGGAGTGGGAGAATAGTGATAACAAGTGTTTTTCTTAGTGTGAAAAAAATTGTTTTATTTAGCACCAAGCAGAATGGAAATTATTTAAATGTGTTCATTTTCATACAATCGAATCCGCTGAAATAAATTTGCATATCCTTCGAACAGCAATCGCTTAATTTGAATTCTGTACACGTACAAAAATTGAATAAACTTCGTTATATAGAATATATTTTTCATAATGTGGAGATTAATTTACATGCTAATGGTGTTCAAAGTCAAAGTTCTGCAGAAAATTTCGTTAAGTAGAAAACTTCGTTAAATAGGGACTTCGTTAAAGGGAAGTTCCACTGTATTTTTAAATGCAATATGTAATAAAAAAAATAAAAAATTCATTGATAATTTACGAAAAATTGATGCATTTAGCAACTTTGATAAAAAATTCCTTTTTTTGGTCATCAACTAAAATATTTCATTCTACTAAACATGTGCTTATTTTAATTGCTAAAAGGCATAAAACAAAAACTTTATAAACAGCAAAGTAAGTTTTATTAGATTGTTGACATGTTTCGGCTCCATCAGAGCCATTATCAAAACAAATAAGAATATTCTACAATTGGACAATCTATAAAGTTATTTGAAATGCCACCATTTAATTTTTCACATGCTCTTTCAAATTATGCATATTATTTTTAGGTAGATTTCGCAAGAAATACTACCTATTACATTCTCCCTCATGTTGGAATTTGCCTGTCGTTGCTCTTTCTCTTCTCACTATAATGCACTTGAAAGATGGAGAAGGAATCTGTTGATGATGACGTCACTAATTCTAAATGTATGGCCCTAAATACTGCACAAGTGTACAACACAACCATATCTTTTTTCCATTCTTTAAATGTAAGGGGCCAACTAGATATATTCCATTTATTTGGAATACTGCTGAATCTTGAACTCTTTTTTTTGCTGGTAATGTAATAGGTTATAACTAGAAGTCTGCACGGACTGAAATTTCCGGGACCGGTCCGATCCATAAAAAGGAAATTTCGGCTCAGCCCGACCAGAAAAAAAGCTAAATTCTCGACCTGAGCCCAGCCGACTAAATTTCTACAAAACATGGATTTTCATGTCGATATGGTTAAAAATTATCTTATACGAGAAGTTCTGAAAAAAAAATACTTATTTTAGCTTTTTTCTCATGTTTATAATTTTTATTTTAAAAAAAGCACCTTCAGCTGCGATATTTATTTTTTTTTAATCTCTATTTGTATGTAAAAGTTTCAGTTATCATTAATATTGTTAATCCATATTCCATATTTGAAGACTTAAAAATCTGAAAAATGCTATACAGTACAATCTTCTATGACGGAATCACATAAGACAAGTTCCCTTCTTAGCAGGTGCATAATCTGTTGTAGATATATTATACTCTTTTCTCACGTACTATTATATTCATTTTTGATGGATCAACACATTTTTTCTATTTAAGACAGGATTCCGTCATAGACCGGTACTTTTTTCTAGATTTTTCTGTATTTTAATTTTATTGCCTAGAATCTACTATTCTTTTAAAAATAGCCGAGAAATTATAATAATTAAGAAAGATAATTTTAAAATAATGGCATTTTAAATATAAATGATTTTTTTGCAAAAATTGCTGGGCCTGGCCAAATTTTACTGATTTTTGCACAGGCCATGCCACTCCGGCACAATGATTTTCATACGGGCTGAGTCGAGACTGGGCCTGAAAATTTTGGCCTGTGCAGACCTCTAGGAAGGATGAACTCCAGTCTCAGCTCTGTACGGAAAGAAGGAGTTAGACCCGGCCCGATCCTTCCGGAAAAAGTAATGCCTGACCCGTCCAGACCTGTAGCTCTGAATATGTCTTCTGGGCACTAAATCTAATACTTTCTTAACCGCATTTCTGAACTACTGCTTGAATAGTTTTCCTGGCTTTCCAGTAGTCTTCCCAGGATCAAGTAGTCTTCCCAGTCCAGGATCCAGTAGTCTTCTCGTATAGATGTCATAAAAAACCCCACTCCCGCATGTAATAGCTCTTGGTGTTTCCAGGAGATCAGTCGCTGGACTACAAGATGGTCCAAAAGCAAAAGAACTGGGTACTTAAAATTGATAATATCTTCTGGATAAACGTTTGCGTTTTACTCTTGCAATACCTTCATATAGGATTTGTTTTAAGCTACGAATCTTCTCATTATACAGCTCATCGAAGCTGTATCTCTGGATCAAAATCATCAATTTCTTTTTGGCTTCCGTTCAAAGCCCGTAAGTTCAGATACTTCTTTTGAATTCGTTTTTTTCAATTGTTTATGAATTTTAGAATTCAGACGATCAATTTTATTACAGTAGACCTCCTGAAATCCGTAACGCATAATATCAGCACATTATTAAAGATGTAAACAGTTCAATTTACAGTTAAAATAAATTCAAGGTTTTTTATTATCTTCTCATTCCATACGCATTTTTAATATGTAATTCTGGTTAATATCACTAAACTCAAACTTTCTCATGAAGGGAGTATAAATTTATTTCCAAAAAAAATCAAGACAGCGCTAATATCAGTGGCGATTGCATTCTTTCTATCAAATACATTTGTGTATTCATCAAGCTTTTTTGGTTATTAACCTTCTGACCGCCAAGCAAAAGGTCAAAATTGTAGTGTTGTTTTCACTGTAACATTTTTTAAATGCTGAAAAACATGATATTTTAAACATGATATAAAAAACTTAATTACGTATATGAATATAATCCTTGAGATTATTAATTGTTACTTAAAGTTTTAAAACTATTATCACTACATTATATTTAAAGATTTATATTAATTTAAATAATGCTAATATTGCAGTGAAACCTATAGCATAGTGAAGGGATATATCAGTTCACGGCAGTGAGAAGGTTATGTATGGCTAAACATGAAAAAACTTTGTTATTTTACAGTTTTGATGTAAATTGTTAAGAGACGAGGCGAGTTTCATTGAATAATTCAAGAAAAAATTATCTAATCATAATTATGCATGTTTAGTTATGCATTATTAATTATTTACCTGAAACTTGAACTTTACTTTTAATATTTTAATCATTTTTTTTATTCTCTTAATTTTTATTATTTTATTTAATTATTTTAATATTTGACTTTATTGTTAGCATTCATTATTACATCCAAATTACTTTTTAAAAAATGTAAACAAAACAGTTACCAGAAATCCACAAAATTTTAAAATCTGCACAACCTCTGGTCCCAAGCTATGTGGATTTGAAGTAGTCTACTGTATTTTCTTGTATGATGAAAACCGTCGATAGTACTAATCATTAGGTCACATTCGTCAAAAAATATGTCAAGAATTGCATCATTATTTTCATAGTTATCTAGATTCATCCAGCGCTGAAGTTTGATGTCAGAAAACAATTTTATTTCCTGCGCCCACTTAAAAAATTGGTTAGCTAAATTCTTTGGAATGAACTCATGCCACTTTAATTTCAATTTCCAGTATTCTTGTAGAATAAGTTTAGGGACGAAAGTCACATGTGAGGTAAATCCAATAGGATCAAAAACCTTATGAGCCAATAAAAGTACAGGTCGTTTTGTAGGAACAATTTGCTCTCCATCAAGAAAGCCGATTTTGCAAGATAGGGTATCGTTCTCCAGATATGGTTTAAAGCTTATCCTCCCAAAAGGGAAACCCTAATACTGGTGTCATAATAACTGTTGAAATTTTTAGAATTAATTTGACATCCATCCCCTTAGATAGAATTTTCGCAGAGCACAGTAACGTTCTTGACTCAATTATAAACTTGTTTAACTCTTTAACTGTGTTGAAACTGTGAACACAATTATTTACATACAAAGATTCATTCAAAGTTTTTGCTGAAGAAGAAAAGTTATCAGGCGAATTTTCTAGGTGGTGCTTAAGTGTAGCCACTAGTAAAAGGGGCTGCAATTGATCCCTAAAACCACACGTTTATGTCTATAGATTATGTTATACTTCTATAAAAATCGCAGGTAATCTCTATCCCTGTCTGTAATACTAATCTGTATAAATGCCTCCTCTATATCAAATACTGCACCCACAAGAATTTTCTGAAAATTATGCAATATTGAAGGAATTATGTCAATCAGATTTAGTCCCTTATCCAGACGGTTACTTAATCAAGGGAAACCTTTACCACGAGCCGAAGCATAAAACAGATTCTTATTTTAGTAGTTTCACTCGTTCCTTATATACAGGGCTGTAAATAAATAATGTATTTTTATTCTGTATTATCAACCACCCTTTCAATTATTCCTGCAATTAACCATGTATCAAATACTTCGATATAAACTTCAGTTTTATTTACATTTGATAACATTGGGTTTTTTTTGTTATAGCAAGTAGTTTTTTGGCCAATTCTCTATTACTACACTGTAAAAAGTGACCAATGATTCTTATTTTATGAAAATATGCTATAACCACGAACGAAAATATAATATAATCTTCTGAGTTATCCGAAATTCTGAATAGCGTGTTCCATTGTCTTTTGAATCCCCAGAAAGGAATACATTTTCAAAATTTAAAGAATAATTTATAAAAACAAATTATTTTTAGCTGCCCGAATTTATCAGAAACGTTTCCGAAGGAATTTTATAGTGCATTAATTAGTGTCTTCAGCCTGGAATACCTGTTTTTCGAATGCTATCCATTCTGAAGTAAACATTTTCATGCTAAAAAAAAATGTTTAACAGACAAACATGCAAAATTAACAGCGTTAACAATAACATTAAAACTAAGATTATTTCTTTACTCTTTCATGTATAAATTAACTTATGCGGCTGAAAACGTTTACTTTAGAATGGATAACATTCGAAAAACAGGTATTCCAGCCTGAGGACACTAATTAATACACTATAAAAACCCTTTGGAAACGTTTCTGAAAAATTCGGGCAGCGAAAAATAATTTGTTCTTATAAATTATTCTTTAAATTTTGAAAATGTAGAGTCACCCGGGGTAATTCCTGGTCAAAAATCATCAACATCCAATTATTATAAAAACTATTAAAGGTATTGTTTTCAATTTTTTTGTGTAATAAGCCCCCTCTGATGGCTATATAAGAAAATGCTTATTTAAATTTAAATGCACTTATAATTGAAATAATTATAATTTTTAAGTGACCAAGAATTACCCCGGAAACGGGGCAATTCTTGGTCACTTCTGGGGTAATTATCGGTCAGCATCATTTTTGATGTAAATAAAGTAGTAAAGTTAATTTCTTTAAGAATGAGTATTAAAATAAGTAGAATCAATCTTGTAAAAGATTTATTCATCTCATAATTGTGAAATAATAAAGCATAGACTTTGTTTTGGTTATAAATACAAATTTATTTGATGTGCTAAAGACTATTGTACATTTTACAAAACATTAATAACCCAAAGAATTTTTATGCAGTTTTCCAACATTTATAAGCAGTATTTATTACTTATTTATCCAATATGAATGGATTAATTAATACCTTGCAAATTTATTGGCCCATAAAATGTATAACTGAATGTTTATGTCTTTGATTTTATCTCACTTTGGTTTCAGTCTTTTTTTTTTCCAAGAAATTTTACACAAACTTCAATAAATATCTTTATTATAATACACAGCATAACAATTAGGTTCCTCTATTGCATTATGTATATTTTTATGCACCATTTTGACATTTTGCAATGAGATAATAATATTTTAGATACAGTAGTAATCGTTAATATAGTAGAAGAAAATTTTATAATTTTTTTTAAAGATTGTGATATGCCATAGTTGAAATAAAATAAAATAATTAAAACTTTAAAAATGACACAAATCTTTGTAAAATATGTAAAAATCAAGGTTAATCTTCTTTTGCAGAAATTTGAATTACAGTTTTGAATGTATTTTTTCAATATTAAATTTCAACCAAATGAATAATTTAGGCATGCAATTTAAAGCAAAGGGTTCAAAGTATCTTTAAGATTTTTTACAGTTTGATTAATTGTTATTTTGATAATGAAAGTGAAAATGATCGAGAGTTACCTCAGAAATTCAGTGACCAGGAATTACCCCGAGTGACTCTACTTTATTAAGAACTATAATTAACTAAAATGTGGTAAACAACGTGGTTACAGTTAACTTTACAGTTAATGCTTAAAGCATTTACGAACAATTAAAATCCCTAAACATGACAATAAAAAGGAATTAAATGATGAGAAAAACACTGACCAGGAATTACCCCAGTGACCAAGACTTACCCCAGTTACATGGGGCAATATTTGGTCAACTTCTGTAAATTATTTAAAATAGTATAAGAAATATAGAGACTATTTTTTAATAGCTAAAGTAGTTGATAATTGAACTAAACAGAAAGAAAAGAAAAATATTTAAAATTTGAGTTGTGACAAAGATCTTTGTAAAAATGTGCCACTGCTGAGACCAATGTTGTTTTACAGGAACTAAGCAAGCACTTTCAAAACAATTTTTTTTCTCAAACTAAATAAGTAGTAATAGTACAATTAAATCATAAATTCTAAAGAAGATAGTTTAGAGTATCTCTATAATTTTTTTAATTTTGGTGAGGACTTTTCAAACACTGAAAAGTACTGTGACCAAGAATTACCCCTGAAAGTCGTTGACCAGGAATTACCCCGGCTGACCCTATTCCTTTCTGGGGATTCAAAAGACAATGTAACATGCTATTTGAAATTTCGGATAACTCAGAAGATTATATTATATTTTCGTTCGTGGTTATAACATATTTTCATAAAATAAAAAACATTGGTCATTTTTTACAGTGTAGGTAAGCTGGCATTATCTAATACCAAAAGCAATACTACTTCATATCTGAATCTATTCCTGTGTGATTCTTAAAATGTTGCATAGTTTTAAAATGAATTCCAGTTTTAGTTTTTTATTCAACTGGATCTGTTATACTGAGAATATCCAGCTTCCATAAATAAGCAATGGAACTTTCGTTCCAAACTGCTGTTTTGTACCTATCATTTAACAACATTTTGAAATTCTTTATTGATTGATCTGTTTTTGAATGAATATTTACTGTTTGTGTGATTTTCCTTCTGCATTTTTTGAAAATGAATATATTTTTGAGTATAAGAACATAAATTTTATTTGAACACAGTTTCCTACAATAATTTTGATTTCTTATGTGAAATTAATTTACTCTTAAATGTTTTTTATTAATTTCCAAAAGTGATATATTAACACAATTTAATTTATTACAGATACAAAAAATCTTAAAGTAGTTTAAAGAAAAAAATACCACTTTGATATGCATCATATCAGCAAAGCAGACAACAAAGTGTGAAATAAAGAGTGAAATATGCAGGAAAATTTTCAAGAGATTTTTGGAAAAGACTCTTCTGACTCACACCGAGGAAAATTGTTTGTTTGTGAGGTATGTGGCAAAGAATTTTCTAGAAAGTGTCATTTATATAATCACTTTCGCGCTCATGTTGGTGAGAAAACCTTTGTTTGTGAAATATGCAACAAGATATTTTCTCACAAGAACAGTTTAAAAACTCATCGGTTAACTCATACTGGCGAGAAACCTTTTGTATGTGAATTGTGTAACAAAGGATTTACACAAAAGTTTGACTTAAAATGTCACATTAACTCTCATACTGGTGTGAAACCTTATGTTTGTGAATTATGCTTCAAAGGATATTCTAAAAAGTTTCTTTTAAATGCACACTTTCGCACTCATAGTGGCGAAACATTTGTGTGTGAAATATGCAAGAAGACATTTTGTAGCACCAAAAGTCTAAAAACGCATCTGTTAACTCATACTGGTGAGAAACCTTTCGTTTGTGATGTATGTAATAAAGGATTTGCTGCTAAAGGAACCTTAAATTATCACCTTCAAACTCATACTGGTGAGAAACCTTTTGTTTGTATGGTCTGCAACAAAAGATTTTATCTAAAGCATCAATTAGATATTCACCTTCGCTATCATACTGGTGAAAAACCTTTTGTCTGTGAGACTTGCAACAAGAGATTTTCTGATAAGAATGTCTTAAAAAGGCATTCTGTCATTCATACGCTTAAAAAAACTTTTGTTTGTGAATACTGTAACAAAATATATTTTGATAAGGCACGTTTAAAGATTCATCTCTTTTCCCATAGACATGAGAAACATGCGAAAAACACTTGTGAAATATGCAACAAGGGGTATTCTTCCAAGAGCACCTTGAAAAAGCACTTGTTAATTCATACTGGTAGCAAGCCTTTTGTGTGTGAGACATGCAACAAGGAATTTTCTGAAAAGAGTACTTTAAAAGAACATCTATTAATTCACATTGATGAAAAACCTTTTATTTGTGAATACTGCTGCAAAATATTTTCTAGAAAGGATAGTTTAAATACTCATATTTGCACTCATCAAGAGGGAAAGGTTGTCTGAGTGAATTTTGTTGACCAAAGTTGCCCAGGGAAACTCAATGCAGTATTGGCATAATAAGCCAAAAATCTTAAAGTAAGGTCTTAAGATAAGTTCAACTGCAGGCCTGAGCATGCTCTCACTCAGATGTGAAATTTGAATTTATATTATGTTTCATTCAATCATTATGATTGATTTAACAAAATAAAACTAATTACATATTTTGCATTTAATGTAGAATACTTTGACACAGGGTTTATCTGTTGAGCTGTGTAATATTGCAGATTGGTTGTTAATATCAAAAAGTTGTCACAGTTTGAATTGTGTCAGCCATAGTTGTCTAGGTTGGCTCAGTTCGAAAGTCAGATGTCCTGTGACAGATTACTTGCCTGGACACTTTTCTGCTCAATTGGAAAATGTCAACTCATTTGAGAAAAACTTGTTTGTGAGATAATGTTATGAAAATTCAGAGAATTGTACTTTAAAGACCATTCTGTCTTTGAGTCTTTGAACAAATCTTTTGTTTTTGATATATGTAACAAAATATTTCTTGATAGAGGTGTTATAAAAAATAGTATGTTATGGCGAACACAAAGCTTTTTCCTGTATCATTCTTCATTACAACCACATTGTTTAAAGAATCACTCATTTTTATGCATAACTTGGCTATGCACTCAACTATAGAATATTGGACCTATGCTTTTTGCAATGAACATTATAGCTGTAATCTTATTTATATCGATTGTAAATACATTGAATTTTATATTTCAAATTATTAACATTAAAGTATGTTGATGTATTTTGTTATTGATTTCAATATTCAACAATGAGTGCTGTTGTGCAAGGGGTTTTCTTATTCACTGATCATTGTAACTCTGTTAAATACGAATGCACTTTATTTCCACTGTTAATACACTGTACTTCCTATTCACAATTGTTTTTGCTTAACTGTGATATTTAAATTAATATATTACAGTAATGCGGAAGAAAATTCGATCATACTAAATTAATAGTTGGATACTTTTACCAAAAATATACACTAGCCAATTAATTCTTTCATGTTAAAATTTCACTTACATGCATTTCTATCATGTGACCAACATGTGTGAAAATCAGAAATTTGCATATGCAAAATGCTTGTTATTGCTTCTTGCACTTATCATAATTTTGGCATGATGATCCTTTCAATTTTGTGGATATCGTTTATGGTTATCGTTGATAGTGTCATCCATCCATAGCGATTGCCCATCAGTGTATATCCATAAATTTTTCAATTTCACATCTTTTAAAATAAAATAATATTTTTGAGTTACTTTCTTATTGTGTAATATATTTATTTCAGCTCCAAACTAGTTGAAATTTTTGCAGCTAACATTTTGCATATAATCTCTCTTAAAAGATGAAAGATAAATATTGAACTACCGATGTACCAAATATTCAGTATGCGGTTAGGCTGAATATCATATTTGGCCTGCTGAATATTTTGATATTTGGCAAAACCGAATTCCTTTAAAAATATTTTTTTAAACCTTGCACAATTTCTACTTTTAGTTATCAATTTATAAAGATATTCAAAATAATTAAGAAATAAAATCCTATTTAAATAACACAGAATGCTTTTACATTATCAATTTGCTGATTGAAAAATTTTTGCTGAGCATTTAGGAAATAAATAATAATAATTTAAAATAAAATAATATTTTTGAGTTACTTTCTTATTGTGTAGTATATTTATTTCAGTTCTAAACTAGTTGAAATTTTTGCAGCTAACATTTCGCATCTAATCTCTCTTAAAAGATGAAAGATAACTATTGAACTAGCGATGTACCAAATATTCAGTATGCGGTTAGGCTGAATATCAAAGTATTTGGCCTGCTGAATATTTTGATATTTGGCAAACCGAATTCCTTTAAAAATATTTTTTAAAACCTTGCACAATTTCTACTTTTAGTTGTCAATTAATAAAGATATTCAGAATAATTAAGAAATAAAATCCTATTTAAGTAACACAGAATGCATTTATATTATTAATTTGCTGATTGAAAAGTGACACTTAGAAAATTAACCATTAATGATGACCTTCATAGGGATTAATAATGTACAAGTATAAATGTAATAATAGAATAAGTTTAAACAAGTATTAATAATGGGCAAGTTTCTGAATATTGTCTGGTAAATAAGTTGTTTCTTGCTTTTAACTAAACAGTGTGCTTCTAAAAAAAAATCAGAACAAACTCTCAGGGAGATAATAGGCATCAACACAGGCAATTTTTGATTATAACTGGTTTCAAAAGACATAAAACTTTTATTTAAATGTATTTGAAGCTAAAACATCTACTATAATATAAGCATTTCAATTTCACGAAAGAAAATTAGAAACAAATTACTAAATTTGATGTGATTTTCAATAACTATTACGTCAAACTGACTTTAAACTAACAGTTGCTATGATTTAATTCGTATTTCGTTTGTATACTACAGCTAAATCTTTAGTTGTACCATTAAGTTTTAATGCAGTAGTAACAATTTCTACGATTTATATTAAATAGAAAATGTAACATAGCGTCAGTTTTAGAGTCAGTTTTTTCTCTTTCGAAACAGAGCTTCATGACTGACGTAAAATGTATAGAAATTGATGTCATTTTCAAGTAATCGTTGCCGATTTAGTTTTTATAAAAGAAAATATAAGTATCTATTTAAAAATAATCAGACAATACATCTCGATAACATAGCTGTTAAATTCCTCTTCTATCAAATCTATTATATCCTCTTCTATCTGTCGATTATGCAATTTAGACCCAACATAAAAGTAAGTATTAAGATACTCCTTAATTTCATTTTTAGTAACTACATTTTCCGTTATCTTATTTTATTTTTGCTTTTAAAATTATCTATGTAATCATTGTTGATTTGGTTTTTATAAATGAAAATATAAGTTTCTATTTAAAAATAATCAGACAATACATCTCGATAACATAGCTGTTAAATTCGTCTTTTATGTAGTGTTGTCGATTATGCAATTTAGACCCAACATAAGGTGCGTCTCAAAATTATATGGACAGGCGATTTTTCGAAATAACAGCTAAGAAAATAAAGCAATAATCACGAAAAAAATAACTAGCATATGGAATCATTACATAAGTTTATTACGATACAGAAATGTTATGTTTATATCACAGATTGTTTGTAAAAAAATAAAATTCAAAATAAGCTGTCTCAAAAATATATGGACAATGAAACGAATTGCTTTTATTACAACCGTATCAGAAAAATTTGCACTTTCCGCGTTCTGTACTTGTGACGTAACCACTTCAAAATATGAAATCACTGCTCTTTCTTCAACTGTCGAATAATTGGAAAATGCCTCGCAACGTTGAATTCTCTGCTGCTGATATTGCTAATATTTGGCGTTTAAAGGCTCAAAATGTTAAAGTTTCTGATATTGCAAAACAAATGAAGCGTAGCAGATCTGGAATTTATGCAATTTTATCAAAAAGTGACAACACGATTGCAAAAAAGCGTTCAGGTCGACCAAGAAAAACATCTCTAAGACAAGATAGATAATTTTTCGCGAGCAGTTTCAACCCAAAAGAAGACTGTTCGTGAAATTGCGAGGACTTTGGCGTTTCCTTTTTCCAGATCTACTGTTCACCGTCGCATACAGGTAAGCAAAAATCATAATAAATATCGCAGAATATGTCAGGCACTCATTCTGAAAGTGCATCATAGAAAGGCTCGAGTTCTTTGGGCCGAAAAACACATGCATTGGACGGATGAATGGTTAAATGTTTTCTTCAGTGACGAAAAAAAATTCCATTTGGATGGCCCTGATGGCTGGGCATACTATTGGCATGACTTACGAAAAGAACCTCGCGAGTTCTTTAGTCGGCAAAAAGGAGGGGGTTCACAAATGGTGTGGGGCGCAATTTGTTTCAACGGATATTGCTTTTCTTAATAGTCGACAGTGCTCTGAGGATCATTAAAATGTCCTTAAAAGCAATCTACTTCCAATCGGAAACATCTTAGGGGGGGGGGGGGAAACTGGAAATTCCAACAGGACAATGCGTCGATTCACACGTCCCACTCAACAGCAGCTTGGTTTAAACAGAATCAAGTGACTGTTATAGACTAGCCAGCCATCAGTCCAGACTTGAATCCAATTGAAAACCTTTGGGGATTACTTGCACGAGATGTATAAGCCCATGGTCGGCAGTTTTCTACTATTCAGGAATTACAGCAAAAAGTAGAGCAGAGTTGGTTCTCTTTACAGCCGTACATATTCCAAACACTAGTTGGAAGCATGCCTGATAGGGTTTTCAAGATAATTAAAACGAATAGATACAAAATTTGAATTTAAATGCAAAATATTCGAGAAGTCCATATATTTTTAGGACAGCCTATTTTTATTTTTTTACAAAAAATCTGTAAAACTTATACTTTATTTTTTTGCTGTAATAAATTTATATTATGATACTATATGCATATTATTTTTGTTGTGATTATTGCTTCATTTTTTGAACCGTTATTTCAAAAAATCGCCTGTCCATATACTTTTGAGACGCACTATAAAAGTAAGTATTAAGATACTCCTTAATTTCATTTTTAGTAACTACATTTTCCACTATCTTATTTTATTTTTCCTTTTAAAATTATCGACACGTTTTTTAATGAAATATGGCAACTTTCCAGTTTTGTAGGAGTTTTTCAAATAATAGAAAAAATAAAATGTTTTCGTTGATATTGATTTTGGTG
Organism: Maratus michaelseni; assembly: GCA_963931845.1. NCBI lineage: Eukaryota > Metazoa > Arthropoda > Arachnida > Araneae > Salticidae > Maratus > Maratus michaelseni. The sequence goes on along the minus strand of OZ007595.1, from coordinate 322,839,192 downwards.
TAATTAATAAATGACCAGAAGGACCCGTGCAAAGCTTTCGCACTGAAATGCTTGAGATTATTTCCTGGTACGTTTTAGAACTAATTTTTAATTAACTGATTTTTTTTTAAATCAAACAACGCGTTTTAACGAAATGTGGGTTATCTCAGAAACTTGTTCAAAAACTTTTCGAATGATACCTCATTCATCATTGTATGTTTTGTATGCGCATAGAAAAAAGGATGTTGACAACAGAAATAATATATATGATGATTGCTTGTGTATAAGAAAATGGAAACAGATTGCCAGAAATTTTTTTGCCAAATTTTCTTCTCTCGCCACGGTAATTTCTCTAGGTTGCCAATACCCCTATACTGAGAAAAAAAACGAATTAAAAAAATTTGAAACATTGAATCAGGCGTTTAGGGATTTCATATGAAAGCATTTCCTCAGATTTTGCAAAATTGTTCCAGAAATGTCTTAAATACATAATTCAATTAGGTATAAAAAGTACACTTTGTGTGGTTATTAATACTAAAAAGCTAAAAACAACGTTGAAGCACACAAATTACAAAACTTTAAAACACATCCCCTTCATCAGTGTAGGGGGGGGGGGAAAAACAAAAAGTTGAAAACAAAAAAATGGTAAAAGGGTTCAAAAGAACCGCGTTCGGCTATAGACCCGAGTACTGGCTGTAATCTGACCAAAATGGCAAAGCAAGTATAACCAGAAGAGCAGAACTGACGCAACTGACAGGAAATCACCGAAAACAGGCATCACCGCGCAGGCTCTTTCTAAACGGGAGAAAGAAAAGGGGTGCTGGACTGGACATGTCATTCACTAATAAATCTGTATATTTAAAAATATAATGTGCCTCGTAAAAGTCAAGATCAAATATTGAATTGCAATTTTGAATAATTTTGGCTCCGGAAAAGTTAAATCTATGGTCAAAATTCCAACAATGCTTCGCTATTGTTGATTTATATAGTTCCTGCTTTTTGAGATAACCTTCGTGTTCTTTTAATCTAAATTTAAGTGCTCGCCTCGTCTGTCCAATATAAGAAAGACCACATTCACACTATATTCTGTAAATACCACAACTGTTATGACTTGGAATCGGATCTTTAAGATTGGACAAAGTAACTTTATTTATTGGATAAAAAACAACTTTAAAATGAAATTTATTTAGAATCCGTGAAATTTGAGAACTGACTTTTGGAAAATATGGTAGTTCAATAACATTTTTTAAATCTTTGTTTCCAAATATAGGATTATTGATCTTAGGGGATTTAGATAAAATACGATCAATGGTATCCAATGGTAAACCACGATCGATAGCAATGGCTTTAATATAATTAATTTCACTATTGAATAATTCTGTATTTGAACACACGTTACGAGCACGGGAAATGAAAGTATTGAAAGAAGTAAACTTGTATGCAGGGGGATGATTGGATCTGAAATGGGGAAGAAACAAACAGCAAATGGTTTACGAAAAACAGTCGTAGAAAAATCATGTTCATTACGAATACTAGAACGTCAAGAAAAGCCAGACGTTGCTGACTTTCCATTTCATAAGTAAACTGGATATCAATTGAATTTAATAAATTAAGAACAGCATCAATATTATATTGAGACAAATCGATAATGCAAAAGCGTCATCCACATAACGAGTATAAAATGGAAGCTATATTAATTTAAATAACTTAACCACAAAATAGTGCATATAAATATCACTTAAGACGGGGCTCAAAGAATTACCCATAGCCAAATCATCAGACATTCTATAAAACTTATTTTGAAAAACCAATGGTTTTTGAGACAAACATTTGTTGGTTAAAAAAATAAGGTTATCAATCTCGTACTGAAAGAAATGAAATTCATTTAATCTATTTTTTAAACATGCCAAAGCGCCCTGTACCATAGTATATCCTGCTGGATTAAAGTTACGTATTTTATTGGCAAAATGAACTCAGTTTTTTTATGTATAAATATTGTTAACCATTAGGGTTGAAAACCTGGAAACTAAATACTTTGCTAACTTATAAGATGCAGTACCAATATTAGAAACAATCGGGCGAAAAGGAACATCGAGTTTATGTACTTTAGTTAAAGCATATAAACGAGCACAGTTGGCAATCGAAGGAATAAGAGACTGTTTAGTAGAATCACATATAATGGGAGAAGTTTTAACCGCAGATTTTATTTAATTCAGTTCGGAGCTGGGCGGATATTTTTTAAAATTAATGTAAGGACCCTCACTGATCAACTTCAAAACATTTTGAACGTAATCAGTTTTATTCAAAACAACAAGTTATCCTCCCTTATTTTGACTGCACATTAAAAAATATAATAGCGCAATGACGTCATTTTTCAGTAATGTGGAAGGATATTCCAGGTAAATATACAGATTGCTTTCAAATACAAGGTCAAATAAAACAATATTTCGTTCAAGGTTCATTTGTAGAAACCGACCAGCGCAGCGGGCGTAGCTTACTAGTAAATTAATACAGTTTCCATTTTTTAGGTAGCTTTCAATACAAAAAAGTATAAAGCTACCTATTGCAGCCGTTCGGAGGAAAGCAGTTCCGGAAAATTTCGATATATTTTCACCGATCATGACCCCCAGACCCCAAAACCTCCCTCCGTTCAAATGTTGATTTATATATATAAATATATATATATATATCTCCATATATATATATATATATCTGACCTATGTCATACGATAACATCCGTATTTATGAATCGATTTTGATGAAACTAATTGTGTGTATTAAGGTCACTAATGTCTCAACCGAGTTCGTTGGCCAGCTTGGTCCGCCATTTTGTTTCAAGATGGCGACCATTTAAAAATTTAAAACTAAAATAAATATACAAAAAAAAATAAAAATTCAAATTTATTTTTTAATTACGTGTTAGGCCTTGATACAAGGATTCCAGAGCATTCTTTGGTTTACCTCTATCTTAAAAAATGGCTGAGATAGAGCAGTTTGAAATTCTAGGGGGGCTGACATTTTGAAACAAAACAGCACATTAACGCGATTACTCGCAAATTATTTTATTTCATTGTTGTAATAATTTTCCCAATCATACGCATAAAACTATATATTCATATCCGTTAGCGCCAAATTCTCGCCAAAATTGGCGACATTTGGCGAAATATGCCAAATTTGGCGACCAAAATAAATCATCATAAATGAAGCCAATTCGGCTATTGCTCAATAATTTGGCGAATTTCTTATTCAAATTCAGTATTAACGAATCTTTTGTAAACGTTTCTTTGCATTTTAGCTTGCTGTTTTCGTGTAACATTCGCTAAAATTTTAAAACGAAGATATAGGAAAGCTACCTTTTCCTCCCGGTACAGGCCGGAAGGACTTTTTTATACTCATTATGTGGATGATTCTTTTGCATTAATCGATTTGTCTCAATATAATATTGATGCTGTTCTTAATTTATTAAATTCAATTGATATCCAGTTTACTTATGAAATGGAAAGTCAGCAACGTCTGGCTTTTCTTGACGTTCTAGTATTCGTAATGAACATGATTTTTCTACGACTGTTTTTCGTAAACCATTTGCTGTTTGTTTCTTCCCCATTTCAGATCCAATCATCCCCCTGCATACAAGTTTACTTCTTTCAATACTTTCATTTCCCGTGCTCGTAACGTGTGTTCAAATACAGAATTATTCAATAGTGAAATTAATTATATTAAAGCCATTGCTATCGATCGTGGTTTACCATTGGATACCATTGATCGTATTTTATCTAAATCCCCTAAGATCAATAATCCTATATTTGGAAACAAAGATTTAAAAAATGTTATTGAACTACCATATTTTCCAAAAGTCAGTTCTCAAATTTCACGGATTCTAAATAAATTTCATTTTAAAGTTGTTTTTTATCCAATAAATAAAGTTACTTTGTCCAATCTTAAAGATCCGATTCCAAGTCATAACAGTTGTGGTATTTACAGAATATAGTGTGAATGTAGTCTTTCTTATATTGGACAGACGAGGCGAGCACTTAAATTTAGATTAAAAGAACACGAAGGTTATCTCAAAAAGCAGGAACTATATAAATCAACAATAGCGAAGCATTATTGGAATTTTGACCATAGATTTAACTTTTCCGGAGCCAAAATTATTCAAAATTGCAATTCAATATTTGATCTTGACTTTTACGAGGCACATTATATTTTTAAATATACATATTCATTGGTGAATGACATGTCCAGAGCCCCTTTTCTTTCTCCCGTTTGGAGAGAGCTTGCGCGGTGATGCCTGTTTTCGTCGATTTCCTGTCAGTTGCGTCACTTCTGCTCTTCTGGTTACACTTGCTTTGCCATTTTGGTGAAATTACAGCCAGTATTCGAGGCTATAGCCGCGACCTCCACGGCCGGTGCATGACGTTTAAAACGTGACATGGAGTGGATCATTTTTACATGGCGATTGGTTCAAAGCGGCGCGCCCACCGTTTTGCACCAATCACCGTGTGAAAATGATCCATTCCATGCGACGTTTTATACGTCATGCATCGGCTGTGTATAACGTAGATCGCGCTATAGCCGAGCGTGGTTCTTTTGAACCCTTTTAGTATTTTTTTGTTTGTTTTTTCCACCTTACAAAGATACACTTTACACTGATGAAAGGAATCTTTATATCCTTGAAACGGCCGTATGTGTTTTAAAGTTTTGTAATTTGTGTGCTTCAACGTTGTTTTTAGCGTTTTCGTATTACATAATTCAATATTTGGTACACCACTTTTTTGCAAGCCTATGAGAGATGTTCAAGGATCTAACAGCCATTAGACCGGGAGGCGGCAGCACAGACAATCACCTCATCAAGTTCACGGCTGAAATTCCAGAATCAGTTAAAACTCGATTCGCTTCGCATATTAACACGCAATCGGTCTGCCAAGTCATATCTTGGTGGAAAACACGTGAAATCCGATTTTAGCGGTTGACTCGTAGGTTTACCATTGTGTTTTTTCTGCACCCAAAAGTATGAAAACATGGAGAACTGGGGAACGTGTTTTCCACCAAAATATGACTTGGCAGACCGATTGCGTTTTAATATGCAAATCGAGTTTTAACTAATTCTGGAATTTCAGCCGTGAACTCGATTAGGTGATTGTCTATGCTGCCGCCTCCCGGTCTACATTTATGTGACCTCAGTCTTTGCTGGCGTATTAACAGCTTAATGAAATATTAAAAAATAAATACTTACAATTTTTGTGAATCCTAATGAACAGTATATCTAAATAGAAGATAATCCTTAAATTACGAAATCTACTGGTACTCCGATACAGTACGCATATACACAGCCATGATTAAACAAAGAAAACAAATAAACGTGACGCACGTGTAACAATTAAATAGAAACCCGATTATAAGCTCGATATTTTTTCAAAAATTACGCACAAGAAATAAATTAATCGTATTTTAATTGCATTATAGCGTGACCTACGTTATACACGGCCGCATCATCACTCTTATGACGTCACAGGGACTGAATCATCTTTAAACGGCGAGATGAAGCACGAATAATGAAATACGTGGTTTTTGGATGGACACAAGTAAAAAAGTTTACAAATATACAACAGGTTTTATTTTAATCTCTTAAATTTACTAATGGCGATCTACAAGCAATCCCATGTGTTGGTTGCTAGATAGCAAATTACATAAATTATATATATTTGTTTAATTTTTTTTTATATCAATTTACAAGCATCTGTTAATACTTCAAAAGAAACTGCTATCTCATACGCACCGTTGTTGGAGCGATTTTTGTTTTGCGCCATTTTGGCGAGAAAAACCCCGCTTTCGGGTACCTGTTAGTTTTATTTTATTATGAAACAGTATATTATTTTATTATAAAACACACACATTTTTTTATTATAAAGGCACACAAATTATTTTACTATAAAACATACACAATGCTTAATTTATTGTAAAATACGTATTTAATTCTAATTATGCTCTAACGGGTTGTCATACAAACAAATCTCGCCAATGTTGCCGGGTTATATTTTTATATTGTATTTTTATATTATTATCATATATATTTTTTATTATCCATATTTTTTTACAAAATTTAGGTTGTTAAAGACCAACTCGTTTATTTAATCATATACAGTAGGATTTCCCAAAGAACGATATGCAATATACTAAAACTATCCTTAAAAAATTAGCAATGCAAGTTCCATCGAAGTTCATTCAGCAGAATCTTTTAATAAGGCTAATGTTTCATCGGGATCAATTGATTGTAGAAATTCACCCCTAATTCTATAACTAAGCAATATAAAACGATATGTTATACACTAAAACCTTCCCTCAAAATTTAGCTAACAGTGTAAGTCACATCTAAAATCCATTCAGCCGAATTCAAGTTATAAGCGGCCAGATCGAAATTCTCCTTTGCATTATATATATAGTATACAATAGATAGATAAATGTATCTTTCGTAATCAGCTTCCCCTGATGATAGAACTTTTACAAATTACCAAACTAACAGTGAAATCCTATAAAATATCTGTTCGGTAGAACTTGAGTTTTAACCGATCGGAATGAAATACGAATTTGCCCTTTATAAATATAGTAGATGATGATGACAAGATTTCTGGGTACTTTTTCGTTATACGGACACTATTGTCGCCAAGCATACATTTACATATATTATGCATTAGCATACATTTTGGCATGGTGTACGTTTAACGGAAAAGTACCGATTTCTGTAATCAGATTAGCTGTAAAGCTTTCGTTTCAGAAAAAGCAACGCAGTCGACAACTTTCCTACAAACAATTCCTTAATTTAATAGTAATATAATACAAATATTATAATAAGGAAAAGCTTTAGAAACTTACCTTGCATCACAGGAAGCAATACAATTTTTAAAGCTTTATTGTATCGATAAGACGTATTTCTAAATGTAAACACACATTTCATTACACATAAGCCTATTCAAAATTTGATCTGTATTCTCTCAGAGTTGATCCAAAAATCATGACGTCATTACCCTGACGTCAAACCGTGATCGGGCCGTGTATAACGTAGGTCACTGTTGTAGGAGCCTTACATTATAGGATGACATCATCTAATAATGCAGTATTTTATTTCTGTGGTAACACTCATTTGAGAAAACCTTTCCTTTCATTTATGAAAACAATGTCAATTTAACTTTTAATTAACGGCAATTTTTAATTAAAAAACATGTTTTAAAGAAACGTAAGTGTACTATGTCAGCCAGGGGTGCAAAAATCTAGGCACCAATGGGTCGATTCTCACCACTAAATTTTTAGTATTCTTTGCCTAATAAGAATACTGATAAAATTTAGGCAAAGTATGCTAATAAAATTTGACGAAGAATGCTAATACAATTTAGTGGTGGAAATCAGCCCATTGGTGCCTAGATTTTTGCACCCCTAATGTCAGCAATCTGTTCAAAATCCTTTCATGTGGCATCTCATTCATCGTTCTGCGTTTCGTATTTTCTTAGACAAAAGGATGTTGACAACAGAAATAATATATAGGATATTAACAGTGGCGCAGCCAGAATTCGGTTCTAGGGGGGGTTTTGAGTTTATAATAAAGATGGTCGCCGGTTATATGAATCATCGGTTAATGGAATCAGTCTTTTAAATGAATGAAATCATAATGCTTTTCTCCGCATTTACGTTGGTTATGATTCATTTAAACAGCGTTTACAATATTAGAAGCGCGATAGAATTAAAAATAGCTAAAAGAGGAACCACAACTAATTTATAAAATTTTAATGATAAATATACGAATCTCCATCATAAGCAAGAGGTCGCTGCAACATTACCAACAAATGAAATATAGTCTTTAAATTTGTGTACAGACCCCCTCAGGGCTCGGAAGTAGCGCGCTACAAGTAGCGAAACTACAGTAGCCGCTACTTTTTCCAGTAGTTTGTAGTGTAGCGCGCTACATTAAAAAAAGTGTAGTGTAGCGAGTAGCGCGATACAAAATATCAGTAGTTTGTAGCGTGCATCGACGCTACTTTCGGAGGGAGGAAAAAAAGGTCCCAATCTTCAAATCACATGATTATAACTCGTTTCTTTCGTGCGAAATATGTTCTCTGCAACAATTTGCGAACGTCAGCGACAAATCTCATTTGCAGTGTCATATATTTCTCCATAGACGACGGGCACGGTCACAAATTAGCTGTCATTTTCACAGTTTGGGAGTCAGAAACTTCGTGTATAAAAATCTTCTCAATATAATGTATTTTTATACGACTACGATTTTTTTTCACCAAAATATAGTCGTCTGGCTATGTTAAATCTTTATCTGACTAATTTCTTCTACCTTTTGCCTCCCACCCCCAGCAAGCAAAGAAATGTAAAATCCTTATTAAAAAAAGAAAAAGAACGGATTTATCTAAACATAAATCCTCTAAATTATCCCTAATCTCTCAAATTCACGCTTCCCCATAGTAGCATACAAAGGAGTTTAAAATATTTTTAAATCTTTATTTTTATACAAAAACTAGGGGGCCTACCCCCTGCGAGCTACGCTCACCAACCCCCGCTCAGACTTCGAGGCCTCTAAAGACATGGCAGCGTGCTTTGTTTTAAAAATATTGGTAAATCTGTAATTGGATTGCCATGCTTTTAACGTTTTAATGGGGCATTTTTTTTAAATTATCATGGCCTCATACACAGCTGTTGCGACAACTGACGACTGTTTTCGGGATTGATAACTAAAATCAATTACACCTTGAAAACCAGCTTGTATAAAATGGTTAGGTTTAAATTGTGGCTACCTCTCGGACTTTTATAACAACGATCTATATTCAATTCTTCCTTTGCGTTTAAGGATGAGAAAAATTCCATCTGCTTGTGAATGCTTAAGAACCACGGTATTGAAAAGTACTATGTTATAGACATTTTCAGTAACAGGTTTAAATTTTCTCTCTTATTTTAGTGCACCATCGTGCATATTTTCATGTTATTTTAAATATGTAAATTATTTATTTTAATTAATATGTATATACGAATTTTCTAATAATGATTTATCATACAAAATTAATGAAATATTTTGTGCACGCATGCCTGCATTTATTCGGCATCAATTGATGAGATATTTAAACAAATTTGCTATTCGCGATAATTTTACACCATGTTATGTCACTTGAATATTGTCCATAAGAAAATCGGGTACTTTTCCAGTATAGGATCCGTTGCTTTTAGGTTTGGTGTAATTCGAGCTTCAACAAGGGAACATTTCTTGTAACCGCATGTAACCGCATTCGTTAATATACATACATATGTTTGTTGCCAAAAGTTATGAAAACAAAATCATTGAACTTTTGGTGCTTTTCTATTATAGGGGTCTTGAAGCTTTTTTAAAAAGCTTGGCGTAATTATAAATTCGTTTAATTAAATTTTACAAAAAAATAATGATATCAATAAATAATAATTACTATTAATTCCTTCCCTCCCCCTTTTCTTTTGTGTTTACATAAATGACGTCATTTGGACGAATGTATTCAAAATATTTTCAGTTTATAAATTAAATTAAATGCTGACAGACAATTGAATCCTGACGATAGAAATGTTTTTTTTTTTTCAAATTTTCATGAAAAACATAATTTAATCACAATCTTGTTTTCATTATCGATTGAAATAAAAGATAAATTCAATTTCAATTTGAAAATGACGAATAAAAAGAAATCAATAATCCCTATCGGGATCCTTTTCGATTTTTTTCCCTTTTTTGTCACAAAAAAACTGAGTAATTAGTTGCCATCATTATAGAAATGTCATTAAAATTAGAAAAAAATTAATATCTCGAAAACTAATTCCAATTTCAAAATTCTATTACCAGTTTTGACATCCGCGGATTTTTATGGGCAATTGGTATTAATTTCACCATCAAGCGTTTAATATTTTATTAAAAATAGCCCTGAAACATAATCAGTCGTTTAATCAGTCGTTTCATAAAATCGTTTCATAAAATCGTTTCACAAATTCGTTTCATTAGGATTTTATATATATAGGGTAGATAAAATCTTTCACTCATTTGTCTAATGACAACAAATAAAAATTATTTCCTTGTCCCCAAAATTTACGCTTCCCTTTTTGCCCCTCCTCCAGCATACAGCTTCAAATATTTAAAACTCTTTATTTTAAAAAAATGTCCACATTTGTTTCTACCTAATAATAATATATAAGTAACTATCTAAATTGTCCCCTAACTTCCCATAATTTACTCTTCCCCCCCCCCCCCCCCCCAAAAAAAAAAAAAAAAAAAAATTAAGTTGTTTTTATTTCTATATAAAAGAAATCTTCTGCACATGTTACGTGTGTCTAGATTTAGAGGTGGCCGCTATTCAGAGATATAAGCGTTTTCAAATATATAAATTTTAGGAATTAAAAAGTGGCGCTAAATAGAGGTGGCCGCCTTTCGGAAGAAAAACCAGAATGGAGGTCTTATTGTACATAGATTTTTAACCTGAAAAAATATTTTGGACATTCTTTTGAAATTCGGGTCAACCCGACCCCTACCCGCTAGAGTCAAAACCCAACCCGAAACCGATCGAACTCGAAATAATGAAATTCAACCGGATCCACAGTAAAAAAGTGGAAGTCAACCCGATCTGAATCCGACCCACAACAAAAAAAAAAATCTAGAGCCGGGTCGGGTCGGGTGCGGGTAAACCGACCCGATGCAGGACTCTAAATGGTATAAAACTAAAAATCTAATCTTTAAATGTTTTTTTTAAATTAGTTGCGGTTTCAAAACTTCCATTTATAACAAAATACTATAAGAAGCAAAACGCTAAATAATCGTTTCCTGTCTTCCTCACAGTTTTTTGCCATAACAAAATTAGAAGTATCAAGAATTAGAATTGTAACTATTCAGCAGAAATGTTTCAGCTGTGCAGGAGCATTCGTTATAACCATTATCGTACCAGTAGTTGAAAAAGTATGTTTATATTAACTTCCTGATACGAATTCTAAGATTAACAAAACAGACAGGCACGCATTTTGCTTTTGTGAAACTGTGATCTGCGGTTTATATAGACTTTTAATGTGAAAAAATATTTTGGACATTCTTTTAAAAAACCGGGTCAACCCGAACCCGACCCGCAAGATTCAAAAAGCCAACCCGAACCCGACCCGCAACAAAAAATTTGAAGTCAATCCGACCCGAACCCGAACCGCAACGGGAAAATATAGCCGACCCGAACGGCGGGTCGGGTCGGGTTTGGGTAAAAGCGGGTAACCCGTCCCGATGCAGGATTCTAAGTGCTACTGTGCTACATCACTCTCATAAATGTGTAAGATTATTACAATTTTTGTTTTCAAATTTCCTCTTTTAAAAAAAATTCCAACATAATTAAAAAGGTTCTATGAATTTGCTTTGCTTGTCTGTCCGTGCTCTAACTCTCATAAATATACTCCGACTGCCATGAAAGTTTTATATGTTATTGAAGTTTACCATAGAATGTTCAGTATTGAAAATGAAATGTGTAGCATTTATATCTGGCTTACAGGGACGTTCAAAAGAATTCTGTTACATTATGGTCTATCGGGAAAAATCGTTTGCGGTGTATTTAATTAGCGATGATTACTAAAGTAGCGAAGTAGTGACTACTTTTGGAAAGTAGTTTGCAGTCGCTACTTTTAAAAATAAGTAGTTGTAGTTGTAGTTAACTACATTTTTTATAAAGTAGTTGTAGTTCGTTACAAACAAAAAGTAGTTTTTCCGAACCCTGGACCCCCTACGAAACAAATGATTCGAAAGAAACACCGATTGCAAAAATCTGCTCATAATCGAAAAATAGCTTTTTATAACTTTAAGTACTTTTTTAAATTCTTACTTTTGCAAAGATTTTTTTCCTGGGTACGCACATAGCTTGGTCTTAGATATAACTGAGAGCAAAAACCGCAAAAAAAGCCGCTTGAAACTGAGATAGACTTACAATGTGTATGTTTTTTTTTCTCTGGAATTCGATGATCTGTTATTGTTTCGAACGTGGAACAAAGACAGAAATGCAATAAAGAAACAGACCACTGTATACTATATAACTCAAAGCGTCTCTGTGAGAGTATATGACCCATCTTTTACTATAAGACGTCTCGACAAAGTGACGCAGTCCAAAAATCAAGTTTTGACATAACCTAGCGTGTAATATGCGCTTTCACAGTTTTAAGTAGAATTTTCGCCGTTTAATTGAATCACATTGTTGAATAGAATTTGATTTAAGAAAGCGGTGGATTCTGCCAAGGCGGAAAGGCCAAAAAACTTAATTTTAACTTTAGTTGTTTTGATTCATATAAGCGGCAATTATAGTAATTTTTTTAGCTCTGGGGGGGGGGGGTTTAACCCCCAAACCCCCCCCTTGGCTGCGCCACTGGATATTAAAACTATGAAATAAATACATTTTGAACACTCCTTTTAACATTATGCGAACCTCCCGTATTATTTTCTTTAAATTTTAATTTAATTTGGCAATTTAGTTATGGAATATTACAAGGAAACCAACAAATGCTGAATATTGTTTTAAGAGCAAACGAGTTAATCTTTTGTTGCACGCACATTAAAAAATATCCATGCTTGAAAATTACTTTAAAATCCATAAAACATCAGTAAATTGAGATACGCTTTTCAAACAAATAGCACTGAAATATGTTTTCTTGTTTTTATCCGACCGCATAAAAATTGAATGCGCGATGCGATGTTTAGAAGAAGAAAACATTGCAGTAAAAATGAAATTTATGGGTTAGGGCGTTGCCACTGGCAATATGAGACAGATGATTAACAACAAATTTTTGTACTTTTGTAGATTGGCGAATGTGGATTTCTTGATCAGAAAGTGGCGCAGCTTTAGTATAAACCCACCAATAAAATAACTTTAACTTTATAAAGTGTGATTGAAATGATATGATAGATTCACCTTTGTTTACTTAAAATATGAAAACATTCATAAAAATGATTCATTAAAATTTTACTAAAATAGGTGTTTGATGAAATTATATATACAAAAGGTTTTAAAAACCTAGATGTTAACAGTATAATACTCTCTGCAAGTGCTTTCAGCTACTAAGGAAAGGGCGTGTTTATAAACAAACAGTTCCATCATCCAATCTACCACTGCATTTTTGTCGCAGCTATCATTGCAGGAATCGTCATGGCGACGTAGGCCAATCATATCACAGACCAGTTTAACGTAGACCAATCAAATCGCTCCATCTCATGTGTACTGTAGGAATCGTAAAGGACGAACAGGTTTTTCTCCCAAACCAACAGTGACGTCAGTTGTCCTTTCCTTATAATCCAAGTCATTATCAAGGAGGAAAAAATCAGCGAAAATAAAGTTTGATGTTGATGAAGATTAAATGCTAGACGACAGGAAACTCCTTACAGACATGCGTAGGTGGACGAAACCATTATTAGTGGAAGGGAGAAAACTCAAGTCGATGACTCCTTCTTGAGAACATACCATCCTGAAAACTGAAGTAGTTTGAACCAAATATTTGGTATGACAAAACATCTGTAAAGAGTTTCCTGTCTTCTAGCGTCTAGTCTTGAGCAACATCAAACTTTATTTACCACTGATTTTTTCCTCCTTGATAATGGCTTGGATTGTAGCCAAAAGCGCTTAGAGAGAATTTTGTAATGTTAACATGCTAGGGTTTTAAAGTTTTTTTAAACCTTGTGTATATTTTTTTTCGTCAAACACTTATTTTAGTAAAATTTTAATGAATCATTATTGTGAATGTTTCATATTTTAATATAAACCCACCATTGGAGACTTTTGTCATTCACCAAAAATGTAATTTTGTTCAAAGGTGTGACTTCTCTGTGAATTTCATTTTAGTCTTATTAAAGAAGCCATCTATTAATTTTGTCACTCTAATGTCGCTATTTTTTTATCCTTCTCTTCTCTTATGCCGTAGGTTGTCACATTCATCTGATATCTCCCCCCTTACCTTGTTGCAATGTCACAATTCTTGATACCGTCACTTAGAACTAATTTCGATTAAAATAACATTGTAATAATTATTATTTATTTCCCCCTAACACTCTCCCTGAACAATAGCTGTTACTTTGACCTTGATGTATGAATAATACCTGCTCCTGCTCTCTCCCTTTTCTTACTCTTTCAGTCTGGTCTAGCTCTTGTATTAATTAATGGCTACTATAACGTTAGTATTAGTATAATATACTTAATTAGCTAACCTGCCCAGCATTGCCCAGGCCCGTGTAATAACCTTAAAGCCCTGTTCACATCGGACATTTACAGGGCCGTAACTATAAACTTGGAGGCCCCGGGGCAAAACTTCATAGTGAGGCCCCTCAATATTTCTTTCTTTTTATATGCATGGGGGTTTATTCCAATTCGACAAAAATTTGTTTTTATCTATTGGTCCATGCAATGGTAACAAAACCAGCTACAAAAGGTTCACTAAGCCAAATGTTCAAGTATTTATCTAGCTGATACAATTAACAAATTATTAAATAGATTATTTTTATGATACAAGTTTTGGAAATTAAATATTCAGTGCGTATGGTTGTAAAAAGAATAAGGTGAATAATACAAAAGCAAAATATTTACAAAAGTACAATTTCTAAAAAGAGTATATGTTTATTAAAAATTTATAAAATCACACATTAAAAATACATGGTAAAATATTCGCTACACTGTTGTTAACATAAAAAAACTTAAAACAGTAACTTTTAATAAGTTTAATTTTTGAGTACAAATACAGAAATACTATAGTCATTTTTTACTGAAAAAGCCTATAACAAGAATGAAAACAATTTAATGGTATGAGGATGCTATAATACAGAAAACGCCTAACATAAACGTACATAATTTTCATTCAAATGAATGGGAATAATAATAAAAAAAATACTTACATTTTAGTTAGTCATTATTTAGAACTAGATTAAATTAGCGAAAAACTTTTAATTGATAATTTAAAATATGACTTTTCTAAATAAAGTTTAAGGAAGATTAAAGATATTGTTACAATAGATGTAAATTCAGTTTGTTAAAATGCATACTTTGCTTAAAAGACCAGGAATCAGTAACTGATAAATGGAAAGTAGTGTCGATTGAAAAGATTAAAGATTAGCTACATTTGATTATTTCTTAAACATTTGTTTCTCAACTTTCAAAGAAGCGAATTCATCAATTAATTTGTCAAAGTTGTTGTTGTTGGTGTGGCCCGTGGGCCCGGTGAGCAGCTTTTTATTACTATACAGTTGTCTTACTCCGCAAGTATCCAGCTCCTACCAGAGGTGAAACAATCCGAAAAGAACAGCAACCAACGACCGCCAAACAAAACTCGATATACCCCTATCCAGCACCATCAATCCAACTCGGACACTGTTCATAAATCGCATCCAACAACTGAGATAACAAAACTATATGTTCACCACCTTTACGCCCACTCACTCCAAAAAGATCCTCGTATTGCTCAAAACCTGCAGCTTACGAAACACTATTTCGCGCAACCCCGAAAACCTCTTACATCGCAACACCAAATGCTCCTCAGTTTGATCTTCCAATCCACAAAGGTTACACGTCAATACCCCTCTACCAAGAAACCTCTTACGCCGGGCCTGTGTTAGAATAGTCTTCGTTAAAAACCGAGAAAATATAACACCACTTTTCCTCTGTAATGATTGATGCGGATGCCCTATGATACCATAATCCCAACAACGACCGGTACAGTTATTCAGATATTGATCCCACTCCCATTCAGATTCTTTCTGTTTATTATTCCTTACCTGCATCATCCAATTGTCAAAGTTGATTTGATAAGCTCGATCATTTTTAATTGAAAGCAAAGCTAAGCTGCTGAGTCTTTCTTGAGCCATTGTACTTCTCAAGTAATTTTTGATCAATTCAAGCTTAGAAAAGGACCGTTCGGCCTTAGATACTGTCAAGGAACAGTCAAATACATGATGCATGCTACGCAAACATCTGTATAGCTTGATGAAAGCGAACTGTGGTCTATTATTATATAATTAGCAAATTCCTTAACACTTTTCATTTTTTCCATTTTGTTTTGAAACGATTTTTTCACTGAACATAATTGTGAAGGAAAGGCTGGACTCACATCATTTGGAAACTTATTAACGAAATCAACTGCTTTTTTGTGAATATCACTTTCACTTGCAATGGCTAAAAATCCGGTTGTATTACTTGATAAGTGTCAAGAACAGCTTTCATCCCTTCAAAACGGTGATCAAGTTGAGTACGAAGTGTGTCTACCATTGGATAGAACACAGTGACTCGGAAACAAGATTTTGGGTCTATTAATCTCTCGTCTTCACTCAACTCATCAAAGTGTTTTTTCACTTTCCTTAGTCTGTTCTGGCGAAATGCTTTGTTTATTCCCCATCGACTACAAATATCTGATGCTGCAGAAACAAGTTCTTCAAACTTTCTACGTATTTCGGTTATCCTTAACAATAAATTACCCAATAATTCATATGCGTACAACAGGTCCATGGTTTCAGATTGTAAGGATTTTGATACGAGGTTAAGAAACTCTAAAACTTCACACTGGACAACCAAAAGCAATACAAAATCAAAACTTTCAAGTTTTTTCTCTAGCTGCCGTGTTTCATTTTTTTCCTTGCTTTTCCTGGAAGTCAAAGTTATGCTTTTCAACACGTCACAAAACCTGTGATTCAGTGCATACACTGCCTCATGCCTACCAGCCCAGCGAGTTGGATTAAGATTTTTCAGAGTTACTTTCGAATGCAGTGAATCAGTCTGAGCCTCGATGTCGTACACTGGCTTCAAGTCTTGCCAACGCAAAATAATATGACCAAAAAAGCAATACACACTTTGAATGGTTTAAAAAAACTGGCAGACCACTCGGTTTCCTTCCACAGCATTCTTTAATACTAAATTAAGGTTATGTGCAGCACAGTGTACAAAGTATGCGTGTAGAGCTTTTTCTTTAATACGCTGCTGCACTCCACTGTATGCCCCACTCATGACTGCAGCCCGTAGTAGCCTTGTCCACGGCATTTGGTCAAATCAAAGTTTTTCTTTTCCAATGAAGTAAGTATTTATTCTGCAAGACCTTGGGCAGACTGATCTTTTACCTCTCTAAAGGATATAAAAGTTTCACATATTTTGATATCAATAGGTGTCCCTTCTTCACCATTAACTATTTTGACATACCTGTAAACTTTTTTCCAACTACTACCTTACTTAAATATTTATTGACGCATAAGTTGTATGTTCCAATTAAAAATATATATATAATATAGAGGAAAAATGCATATCATACATAAAATATTTATTTCAAATTTTTCTGAAAATATAGACTAGACAAAAGTATATTCAGAGCCGTAGCGAAAAAAAAATTTGGGGGGGGGGGTCAAAAGGCAAGATTGGCCGGTTCAAAAATGTTTCAAATCCGACCAATGTAAAATCTGTCGCATTATTTCTTAATTAATCGTTTTTACAATTAATTTTAACTGATTAATTATAATTGATAGTTAAAAATAAAATATATGATTTTGTATTCCTAAGATGTTTCTTAGATATAACTCAGTAATTATTTAAAAGATTTACCAAGAACTTTACTGGAGAAAGAAAAAGAAAATATGTATTGATAAGAAAAAATCCTACAGTTATATTTATGAAAAACACATTTGTTTAGAATGATAGAATGAAGTGAGAGTTTAGTAAATAGAATGTAGTGATTTTCAAAATAAAAGCTAAATAAAAATGTGATCTCTTAGTTCTAAAAAATGATAATGTAATGAATGGGAAGTACTTTCAATATTTTATTAGCATGCGATAGAAAATAATTTGAACTTTATTTTCCAATTAGAGAGAATATCGTGTGGAATTAACAACATACACTTTCAGTAATTCTAATTGTAAAACTAAAAAATGCACACTATGGTGGTACTGAAAATATTAGGTTGAGCAAAAAGTTCTAGGAAATTTTAAATCTAATAGTTACCAGAATTTGTTTCGTATATAGGAGTACTAGTGTTATATCTATAGGAGTTCAAGAATTTCGACTCCAAAATGCCTATTGAACAGAATGATTTGCGTGTGTTGATGCGGCATTATTGGAGATAAGGTCTAACGATTCTGAAAGCCGTCGATGAGATTAATGAGGGTGAATGTGCTGGTACGGCGCAAGATCGACTGTGGGCAAATGGTTTAAACGATTCGAAGAAGGCAATTTTAATCTCAAAGACATGCCTCGTTCTGGCCGGCCACCCGCTTTGGATGAAAGTAACTTAGTAGCCGCTGTGGATACTCAGCCTTCATCGACCACTCGTGATTTATTTGGCTGCAGAGCTTGGTGTTTCGCAACGGACCGTTGTCAACAAGTTGCATCAATTTGACTTTGTCCTCAAGAAGCCTCGTCAGGATCCGCATGAGCTTACCGAAGCACAAGCCGAGTCAAGATTTATAGGCAATTGCTCAACAATCCATTGAATGACTGATTCTGGCAGATAATTGTGACATCGGATGAAAAGTGGGTTTTCTTGGTCAATCACGATCGAAGGAAGCGTTGGGTTCACCAAGGTCAGGATACGCCAGTAGTTCCAAAGCACAATCGATTCCCCAAGAAAGTCATGATCTGCATGTGGTGTAACTTTGAAGCGGTTTTGCATTTTGAGTTGGTTACAAATGGTCGTGCCATCAATGCAGAGCTTTATTGCCAGCAGTTGGATCGCGTCTACGACAAATTGGTGCAGAAATATCCACGATTGGTCCGCCAAAAGTGCGCTTTGTTTCAGCAGGATAATGCTAAACCACACGTGGCCCAGACAACCAAGGACAAGTTTGCACAGTTGGACGGAGTCAAAATTTTTCCAAACCCCGCCTACAGTCCAGACGTGGCTCCCTCCGATTATGGCCTCTTTCGATCAATGCGACACTTTTTCAAGGGCCGTCGATTTGAATCCTTTAATGAAGTTGAAGAAGTATGTCAAGAGTTTTTCGATTCCAAGGAGCCGACTGGTACTTCCAGTAAATCCAGAATCTGACAGAACGATGAAGAAAGTCGTGGACTATGATGGTCTCTATTTTGAAGAATAGTCCTTGTTGCTTTTGTTGTTAATTTGCGTATAACAACACAACTTTCACAAATTTCCCAGAACTTTTTGCTCAACCTAGTATTTGGAGTGGGCCTCAAAATTTAATTGCGCCTGGGGCCTCTTGAGTGCTTAATCCACCACTGATTGTGTTTTATAGGAATGTCAAGGTACCGACAGAAACATTGGAATTATCCACGATTTCGAATTATTCAAGTTTGACTGTACTATTTTTACATGAATTACACGTCACACTGAATAAAGCGAGGCTAACGAAAAAGAAAGGCTACCGCGGTGCTTTTCGCGTATCTTTTTTTACAGACCGCGGGAGTCACGTGATGTTCGAATCCACCAATGCAGGTGTACGAAAACAGCATCATGTCACTAGCGGTCTGTAAAAAAAGATAAGTGGGATGCACCGCGGTAGCCTGTCTTTTTCGTTAGCCTCGGAATAAAACAAACCATACATACCTTTCTTATCACCATTCCCTGTTGAGTGGTTTCCACTTTCCAGCCATGTTGATAACTTCTTCGAACTTTTTGCAACCTCCAAGTTTCTTCTTTTTAGAGTCTGTCTTTTTTTATTTCCACCTGGCTGGTGCCGAATTCGTTTCATAATATAAACTATTATCTCAACACAAGCAAAGTAAGATTAAGTAATAAACTACACGCGTACTATCACTACTTTGCGACTCTCAACTGCACTGGCAGTCTTATATTGATGAGCAGTTAGCAAACGAATGAACCATCATGAATAGCACTAGCTCACAGCACGTCCCAGCCTGCATTTGACTCATCACTCGGCAGGCACCTAGCGCGACATGACACATTCGACTGAACATTCTGCTGTCTGCTCTTTAGCTGCTTTTGCATGCGAAGCGTATGTAGTATATGAACGGACACGCAGAAACATTTACTCTAGCATTTTGATGGATTTTTTTTTTATTATTAACTTTTAGCTGGGTGCTGGGTATTTTATAGAAAGTTAGATTAGATATTAAAATACAATAATTTTTTAACCATCAGTTTGGGGCCCATCGGGCTTGGGGCCCCCGGGGCAGTGCCCCGGCGGTAGTTACGGGCCTGGACATTTAAGATATCTTAAACCGCCATTTTTGAGGTGGTACCCTCCCGGAATTGAAAACCTGTCCACACCACTTAATTCATCTAAGATAACTTACTGAACATCACCGTGTCCGAGATCTGAACAAACATAGAATGTGCACATGCGCATATATTAAAGACAACCCCAACAGCCAATCGACCTCCAGAGCCAATCAGAGTGAGTGGAACTGTATCTAGCAATAGAAAGTTCGAACTCACTAAGTGAGTTTCTGGAACTCCCTCAGTGAGTTCGACGGTCTGAGATATCTTAACTATCCGATCTGAACGTAGTATAAATCTCTTAAAAAACGAAACTCTGTTCCAGATTCCCAGTGCCTTTGCACCATATAACGTGCCTGCTGCGTGGAAAATTTCTTAATCCCATCTTCCACCACCAGGGGGGGGGGTGCATTCTGTTCTAGACAAACCTCTTTTTGAACGAACTCAGGCATGGATCCCCGTTGTCGACAGCACCGTATAGAGGGAATAAGGGATGAAGATTATTAACTTTTTATGCTTTTAAATGATCTCAGAACAGGAAAATAAAACTGGAAAGCTCTAGGTCAAATTGTAGAAAAATTGAATTTTATTCATAAATGGCGGTGATACACTTATCTATAGGGAAGTTGCAGTAAGCTGATCGTCCATCGTACTTCAACTGGAGGTCAGGGTAGTTCCACCAATCAGAACTGCTTATTTGTAGTGTGTGACCTCCCGAGGCAAACGAAAAAGAAAGACTACCGCGGTGCTTTACGCATATCTTTTTTTACAGACCGCCGGAGTCACGTGATGCTCGAATGCAGGTGTACGAAAAGAGCATCACGTCACTCTAGCAGTCTGTAAAAAAAAGATATGTGGAATGCACCGCGGTAACCTGTCTTTTTCGTTAGCCTCGGTGACCTCCAGCATGACGTCATTTGCCACTGCCCCGAGGCTAACGAAAAAGACAGGCTACCGCGGTGCATTCCACTTATCTTTTTTTACAGACCGCTAGAGTGACGTGATGCTCTTTTCGTATACCTGCATTGGTGGATTCGAGCATCACGTGACTCTCGCGGTCTGTAAAAAAAGATACGCGTAAAGCACCGCGGTAGCCTTTCTTTTTCGTTAGCCTCGCCACTGCCCTATAGGTGACCAAAGGTGCTGGAATGGAATGGAATTATGATGGAGTTATGTACCAATTCTTAGGAAAATGCCAGAATTATTACTGTGAACAAACCATTAATCTGAAATTAAAAGCTCCCCCTAGTGGTGAAAGTGTACTAGCAAAATTAAAAGATGATTTGTGAAAAAGCTTTTTAAAAGTCCCTATGCAACAAAAAAAAATAATAATAATACAGAAATCGCAAAAGTCTCGAACAGTCTCAAAAATGCTTTATTATTCGGAAATAGCAGTTTAGAGTTATTAAGTGATAAACATAAATTAAATTTTAGACTTTTCAAGAACCTAGAATGCAAAAATAAAACCAGGAAGCTGTAGGACCAACTGTAAGAAAATTTAATTTTATTCAGAAATGCTGATGATACAGTGTATCTGCAGGCAGCCAAAAGTTCAGGAATATAATTGAAATATTGAGGGAGTTATATACCAATTCTTAGAAAAATCTGATAATTATTACTGCGAAATAAAAAAGAATGCCGAAAAAGAAGATTATTATTCAAAAAAGGTGGTAGCTGAGGGCTTAGTAATTTTTTTGCACTGCATAATAAAACCATGAAACTGAGTGCAGAACTGACTGCAGTACTAGGTGCAGAGACCCCTAGTACATACAGGGCTTAATTTGAACTGGAGCCCACCGGGGCTCAGCTCCGGTACTTCTCTGTTTTTTGTAAATATTTCAATATTGTTCAGAATTCACCGGAGCTCATAAACACTGCGTTCTGGAAAATGAATCCTAAATTACCCTTTCCTTTCCCTCCCATTTCCAATCTTTGCCTTCTTTTGTATCAAAACGCGTATAAGTGACGTAAGGTGTCGCTCACGTAAGAGATGGAGATGAAACAGGCTTAATTTTTATATTTAACTGCTATAATTTTTTCGGATTTGGACAGGCTCGAGCTCAATCTATCTTAAATTCAAATTTTATTTATTTAAATTTCAAATCATTTTAATGTTTCAATCAATTTAATTTTGATAAGAATAAAGAGTAAACAGAATTAATTTGTTTTCTATTCTGCATAGCAGCAAACTAATCATTTTTTTGTGTTAACACTATTTCCGAATTATAATCCTGAGCTTATTTAACTGCAGAATTCTGCGATTAATGAACATTAAGATTAGGCAAAGGTTTCTATTCGGAAGTAGTAATAACTAAAAAGTGGAATAGTTGATAACTAAGCATATGCAGTATATTTATTTATTCTTTTTTTGCTAAATAAAAAAACAATGCTTTAAATTTTGAAAATAATGTAAGAAATATTAAAGTGACGGTGCAGAAGGGGGAGGGGTTACGCTACGGGTGTTAGAACTGCAGAATATTAGGGCTCCGATACTTTTTTTTCCTTAGAAATTATGCCCTGAGTACACACACGCACATATATATAGAGGGTGTCCAAAAAGTCTGGAAACGGTCAAATTACTCGAGAAATATACATCGGATTGAAAAACGCAAAATGCATGTTTAATATTTTTGAAAAATCTAATTAGGGATATGAAAGTTGCCCCACCCCCTGGGGGGGGAAGAGGGGCAACTTTGAAATCTTAAATGATGACCCCCATTTTTTATTGCAGATTCGGATTCAACAGGAAAAAATACGTAACTTTTGTATTGAACATTTTCTTCGAAACATTGTAGACGGGGCTGTAATCGAGTGCAATGCTGTGAGAATCGTTACCATTGCAAAATCTGGAAACACTCGAATAACTCGAGAAATATAGATCAGACTGAAAAACGGAAAAATACGTGTTTAATATTTTAGAAAAATGGCAACTTTGATATCCCTAAATAGATTTTTCAAAACTACTGAACATGCATTTTGCCGTTTTTCAATCCGATGTATATTTCTCGAGTTATTTGACCGTTTCCAGACTTTTCGGACACCCTGTGTATATATATATATATGCGTGTTACGATATAACAATCTTGTCGAACCTTTTATTTGTGTTATGATGCAAATAGCATACTGAAGTACCTTTTAAATTGATCATGTATTTTAAGTAGTTGCAGCTCATTCTCAAAAAATTCACTAGAATATTACATAATTGTGCAGTCATCAGTATCAGTCCACCTGGCCTTTGATCAAAATCACATTGGAAGTTTTCTCATAAAAATAATAGACAAAGATTTGAAAGAACAAAAGTTTCTTTTACTCTCCATACGATGACAGATAAGCAAATATTCACCATAAATTTCTCTTATCGTGGAATACTTTCACCATTAAAAGCTTTAGCCATCTTGCTATACTTTAAACATAATACGTCAATGCTAATTTGTAATCACATTTCGAAAAATATATTTCTCACTCCAGGCGACATTTTATCTTAGCAGCCGATATCTCAGAAATTCTAGCTCCAGAACTCAAGCTTCTTGTTTTATATCTCAAGGCAAAGGTTTTTCTACACCAATGCAGTGGTAGGAATTAACCAATCACAGCGCTTGGCTATGTTCGAACTCTTTACTTACGGCCGCAGAAAATTGATGCCCTTCGTTCCTTGAGAGAAAAGGCACAATTTTGAGCTTTTGGAATAAAAATAAGAAAAAGAAAATGGTAAAAAATGATAATTCTAAATAGAATTGAATTCGGCTTTTTAAAAATGGGAAAGAAATAAAAAAGGTTTTTGAAGAAAAATAATTACGAGAAGTGCTGTTTAGCCTATTTTGCAGGGAATAAAATATTAAATTGCGCATTTTAAATGGAAAGAGATTCAGATAAATAAAATAAGTTAATATTATTTAAGATGAAAATAATTTAATAAACTTGTGTTGAAGGATGAATTTAGAAGGGAAAATTTTTATGGAATAAATTTAATAAAGTGCAGAATTTTTAATTTTGTAATATATATATATATATACATATATATAATTAAAGATGACATTTTTATTTTGAACATGGGGAATGAAGAAAAATATAGTTTTATCTCCATCAAACTTGTAAATTTACTTACAATGTAGAAGCTTTTACTTGTAATGCAAATGTTATCATCAATTAAAAATATTTGAAATGATCAAATTAATATTACAATTTAATTCTTAATTGTATTATGTAAAAATTATATTGATTTATATATATATATATATATATTTTTAATTCAGCCATTTTTCCCAGTTTTGCTGGTTAAATGACCAATCCTAGCATGTATTGGTTTCATTGTAAAAATCAACCATATTAAAGAAATTTATAACATTGATACATTGTAATAATTAACCATATTAAAGAAATTTATAGCATTGATACATTGGTTAGAACAGCTATATGCAGGTCATGACATAAAAGAAGGTGGTATTATCTGGAATGACAGAGGAAAAGGACACATGGATAGATTCTTACTCTGAAACTTTTCGCTGTGTAGCAAAACCACACACTTACTTTATTTACATGAATATTATTGCAGATGTAAATGGCCTTGCATGCGTGGGATTTCAATATTTGCACTGCTTGCTTTATCATTTGATGATATACAATTATTTTATGGAAACAATACAGCTTGAATAGTCAGTGTCAACAAGGTTGGATATTAAAAATATGGAAAATTCCATATATTAAACGCCACTCAATATATTTCCTTCACTCCCTCCATTTCATAGTTTATTGGTTTTACCCGTTTGCTATCTGTCCATTGTACTTCTTCAGAACTGTTATTTTAGACTCATTTTATCCTCTGACGATGACTAATGTTTAGCTGAAAGCGCTAAGGAATTTTCAATTTTCACATCTGATTTTGCATCATAAATAGTTTTAATGTTTTAAAACTGTGTTTTTGTACTTGCACCTATTACAGTAACAATTAAATCATATCAACATATTTCCGTTGTATTATTTCAATGTTGGATATTAGTGAAATTAATCAGCATTTTTTTAAATGAGAATATCCATATTTGTTGTGAATACAGTAAAATTAATTACAGTGTAATGTACTTTCAAATGTATATATACAAGTAACGCTTATTGCAATTTTAAATTGTTTCATCCACCTATGTTTAAACAAAGCCCATTTACAAACAATGCTGTCAGTTTAACAGATTTCTTTTATTCAGATTGGTACCAGAATTTCTGAATAGTAATAATTACCAAACTTAAACTCTCATTAAATAAGTTGAATATTACTATTCAGAAATTCTGGTAGATATAGAAATAAAGGCAATACTACAGCTTATCAGTGATTCTCTAATATCGTACATTTTAAATAATACTTGGTAAGATTCCTTAACTGTACAGTTTTACTACTAGAATTTCACTAAATAAATAAAACATTCACATTTGTTAAAAGATTATATGTATAAAAAAACTTTCTGGTTATTCTCGAAATTCTTTATTCCTTGCTCGACAATAGAAATATATTTCTAATACAGTTACAGGCCCATACAGAGCGGGGGGTAGAGACAGTACAAATTACCAGGGCCCTGGACTCCTAGGGGGCCAGGCTTTTGGTACTGGTTTTTAAAACATACCAGAAAAAGTAGACTGGTATTTTTTACATACATTTTTTTAAATTAAAATAACTAACAAATAATAAAATTCAAAAGTCAGAAGTTGCTTGAACATCTTTACAGACTGGCTAAGAGGGGGGACGGGGATGCTCAGAAGGCATTTTACGTTCGAAACAAAATCCAGCTTTTATTAAAAATCAGCAGAACGCACATAGTCATTTATTTATTTATGTTCTATAGAACAAATACTTTCTAAATTGTAAAACCCAATAACAAAAGTTGCAATAACGTCAGACAACCGGCGACTTAACTGATGAATTGAATTAAAATTTAATTAAATTTTTATTTAAAGTTCTTGTATGAAAAGGTGTTACCAATGCATCATAAACTGTAATACTACTATAAAAGAAAAATAAGAAAATTGTAAGAAAATACTATATAGATTTTCTAAAAAAGTACTATCCAACATATTTATTTTCTAACACAGTAAAGGCTGTTTATAATGGAATTCTTCTGTAAACGGAGAAAAAATCATGGTCTAGACAAAAAAATTCCATGCATTTATAGCTTTTAAGATGAAAAAAATCTATTTAAAACGGAATTTCCTGTACATTTTCTTTCGTCTAAACAGGTTTTATTTTATCATGCTTATGGTGGGGGGGGGGGGGGGGCTGCATTGGAAGTATTACCGGGGCCCGCGGTCTTTCTGTACGGCCCTGCACAGTTATGAAAGCTCTTTTATTATTATATTTTGAAATTTTTCTGCATTTTCACTATCATCGAAATGCTAAAGTGTTAACCCTTTGAGCATTAGGCAATATATTTGTATATTTCTATGTTGATTGATATTTGAATATATTGTATACCTATTTATCTAATACAATAGTAAATATCCACATAAGCATATAAAGTTTGCTCTAAAGTATTTTAATTTGTCCAATGCAAAACAGGAAAAGACAGGCCTCAACACTTTTTGAGTTTAACTTATTTTCAGCCAAAGGTGCGTAAACGCACCATTTCAATAAATATTCTTTTATTAACACTGTGATGTATATTTTTCGCTAATTTGATTTTTCTGCTATTTCTAAGGGTTTTGGAGACATCTATAAGATATTAGTAATTCAATTGAAGTAATCACTTTCTGTTGAGAAATTTTCAAAATACGCTGGTTCTTTACTTGAAACGGTTATTGACAAATTCGACTTTTTGAAAATGTATAATTATTCCACTTGAGATTAATCATATGTTTTTATAATGGAGTAAAGTTGCAAGTTCTGTAAATAAAATAAAAATAAAACAAATGCCATAAGAAAACTTATTATTTTTTTATTTAAATTTAATAAAAAATTATTAATGGTAAATTAATAATGGTAACGTCAAATTAAATAAAATATTATTTTTCATGCACGAAACTTTTTTGATGTCTTAATGAATGCAATTTAAGCAAATTTCAATGCAAATAATACCACATTTTATAAAATTTCTATGCTTGGCCTAAAATGGGTTAACATAATTATCAGACAAAAAAAAAATCTTACCAATGATAAACATCTTCAGTTATCATCGATTGCTAATACCCATTTTTGAGATTGTGATGTCCTGATGTTTAAAACACTAATTACAATAAGATTTCGTGAAAAGAAATTAATCTTTATCTTTAAAAATGAAATTTTTTAAATTCTTAGAAATTTAAGGCTGTTCTGAAATTTAAACAAGCTATTTTCAGACATAATAAGAATAGTTCATTTTTGTACAGAGACGCATGAAATTCGCAGGTGCTCTTATTCAGAAATGTTTTCCATTTTTTGATAAAGGTAAAAGACTTTTCAAAAATACTGTCAAAGTCTACAGTTTGAACCGAATTCCCACTGCGATGCTGCGAGTAAGGCGAAAAAACGTGTTTTCACATTGCATGAATCACTTATAATTTGATAAGTAATTTATCAAAAAATAGAAAATTTATTTCCAATCTAAATCGCTTCAATTGTCAGGCCTGCCAATTTTATGTCTTTGCATTTAACCCTTTCAAGGGCAAAGTACTCCTTTTACTAAAATGTTGAAATATTTGAATGACACCAGATTTTACGAACAAATCTATTTGACAATGATTAAAAGCTTTTCATTGTGAATATTATAAAAGCAAAATTTATTAAAAATTTCTGGGTGCCAATCGGCAGTTTGGAATTAAAATTAAGCGTTCGCGCCTTGCAAACAGTGCCCTTGAAAGGGTTAAAAATGTGTCAGAAAGTTTCCTGTTGTTGAGCAGGTCATTTGAGTAATTTCATTAGTTAATAGCACAAATAACAAAACAAAAAAAATATTATTTGCAACTTGTTTTGCATTTGTACTGTTAATCGCCTAAATCTAAACTCACACACATGTATGTGTATGATAAAAAAATTATGAAAACGAGTTACTCATTGATGCACACATACAGATAGAAGATATTACATTGGCTGTAAAACAATCATGATTTTTTTTAAAAAAATCAGATTTTTAAAAATTTAAATTGGAATTTTTATGTTAAATCTAAACCTACACACATGTATGTGTATGATGAAAAAATTATGAAAATGAGTTATTCATTCATGTACACATACAAATACTGAGTAAATATA
Source organism: Maratus michaelseni (assembly GCA_963931845.1). Taxonomy (NCBI): domain Eukaryota; kingdom Metazoa; phylum Arthropoda; class Arachnida; order Araneae; family Salticidae; genus Maratus; species Maratus michaelseni. The sequence continues at coordinate 322,810,834 of OZ007595.1, read as the reverse complement.
AGAATAGCCAGTTTTATCTGAAATTCTCAAAATATTAAATAGCAGCATTGTTACTACTCAGTGGGGATTATTAGCATTCAGCATTTTAAATGAAAAAAGAATAAAACAGGAATTGCTCCCTTTTAAATCCCTAACTAATTTCTTTATTTGGTATGTATACGAGTTTAAAAGTGAAAAAAATATAATTATTCAACTACTACTGAAGATATTGCTGTGCTTAACATTTTTATACCAATTATATATTTTTCTCTCATACATTGTTTTACAATGGCTGTTGAGTAGATGTCATTCTTTCATTTTTCTTTAGTTCTAATTTGCTATAAATTTATTATTTTTAAAATAAGGTACTGGCTATTTATCCTTTTACTAGTAGAAATTTATTATACTTGATATTCTTATTTTATGTAAAAGAAAGTATAATTTGATTATTATCCTTGATTTGATAGCAATTGCTATCAATAGCTTGATTGATAGCAATTATCACATTGCAAATTATATTAGATTTAAATATCTTTTTTTTAAATAAAATGCCTTTAATGCCCAATAAAAACTTGCTTTTAACAAACTTACTGTACTTAATTTTTTTTTCAAGACTAAGGAATTAAGCTTAGAAACAATTATTCAAAGATTATTTTTTATTTTTTAATATTCATAAGGTAAAATATCCATTGAAACTTTCCAACTGATGTTTATCTTAGATTTTATTATTACTTTATGTCATTTTAAACATTTAGAAAATTTATGATTTAAAAAATATCAGTTGATTTAAAAAAAATGAGTTCATTTAAATCATGATTTAATTCATCTGATTAAAATCGCTGACACCCTATTTAAGAACCACCTTAAATAAGACTATATAGTAATTTTATTCTTGTAGGGATGAGAAATGTTTCATGATTGCATCAGACTATTATGTTACATTATTGTTTGTCTATTTAGATGAGAAATAGATTGTAAGCAACAGAATATGCTGATTTAAATAAGGTAGATTTATAATCTTGATTGAAATTATTTATTTTTTTTAAAATACTGATTTAAATCAATATTGAAATTTCATTCTTTGGAATATGTAGTTTTGCTTTAATTTAGAATATAAAATTTAAACAATCTGCATGTTATTTAGATCAAATAAGCCAAAAAAGAAAAGAAAAAACAAGTGCCCAAGAATGATTCTTTTTACACTCCTATTTGTAGCTGTCACTATCTTTTACCTTCTTCTTTTCTTGGGAGCATTAACTGAAGAGTACAGTATTCATAGCAGGAGAGATTTCCATGAAGACATTTCCAGAAAGAAAAGTGACCCAAAATTAATTATGGCTTTGTTACCAAGATCACTATTAGCATTTTATGCATCACATAAATGCTATTTGAGATGACATTGTTATAATTTGCTTCATAAATCAATATTTTTAATTTATTTAAAGATATTTTTCAACTGTTTTATTCATGGTTGTGTAACTTTTTTTGAAAAAAAAAAATGTCATTTGTAGGGGTGCAGGGAGAAAACCATACCCAAGTTGCTATGACTAATAAAACCACAGCCGCCCCTGCCTTTATCCTCCCAAATTATTTTCTTGTCCTTTGGCCATTTCCAGATAAATGAAAAATGCTGCCATACCATTTGTTACAATTACTTTTTTTACATACAGATCCGGCTTTAAAGGGCGCGAGGTTGGCTATTGCTAACAACACTAAAAACTAAGCAGAAGAAACATATGCAAGATAAAATAGTAACCTCTCCTCCCCTTTTCTCTTTTTTAAGAATTTAGATCCAGATGTAAATTTCCGGGGCAAATACATCGTGTGCCCCTGTAATAGTCAAGCTCAATTTCTTTTTGCTTTTAGTCTTATCCTACTCTGAAAATGCAAAATATTGATTATAATCAGTAACAAAGTCAAATGCATTCTAAATATCAACTTTATGTAAACAGCATACCAAGTGTGGGGGACCCCTAAATCAGGGGCCCCAGTGTCACGATCCAGATTTAGATTTATCAGATCTGATTAATTAGACTCTGAATCTGTGTAATTAAATCATCAGAAAACTCTCTAAGAGTAACGTTCCTTTCAGCTCGGAACCAAGTTTGAGTCTCACCCCAACCCTCCTCAACCGTTCACAGTTCTGATAGTTGCTAATAGAAAAGAAGACAAGGAAAAACATAACTAAAACATTTCTGAGAATAGCAAATGGTATAAAAAATATTCTATTTAAATTACATGAAAATTATGTAGTAATACTAATTTTTAAAAAAGTGCTAAGAAAATCCTTTGATCAAAAAATAATTTTTCTCGTTGAACTCAAAAGAGGATTTTGGGGGCCCTTAGGATACGAGGCCCCTCGCGATTGAGACCATCGTGACCCCTTAAATCAGATTCCATTTTCAAGGTTTTAATGAATCAGTATTTGACAAAGCTGATTACTTAGTTCAGTATTACAGATTATTTAAATTTTAGAAACTTAGAAAAAATTCGCTTTGGAAATTTTCTTTTCGGAGGAGGTGGGGGGGAGGCACCAAAATCCATGTTTGCCCCGGGTGCCAAAAAGGCTAGTTTCGGCACTGTTCAGAAGTCCGTACCATTCCCATACACTTTTTTCACATATTCTCTGCTTATTGCATCACCATTTTTTCAACCGCTCCGCTTAAGACTTCACTTTTAAGATTTACGAATTTTTTTGTCAAGGTTATCTACAAAAAGACTGTTTTTGTTGCACATGACTGTAAGTTTAACATTTCAAATGACAGCCTTTTTATTGCCGAAACGTCACTTGAGACTCGAAAAGTTTTTGGTTTCTGTCTGTCTGTTCCGCGATAACTGCTGCAAAAATGATCCGATTAGTTTGATTTTTGGTAGGTATGTTGGTGAGGTACCTGGAATTAGTTGTATAGTTTTTAGTTACATTTTGTCATTCGTTCAGATAATATAGAACATTTCTTTTTAGGTCATAATGCTTTCCTATGGGAAATCAGACGATTTTGAAATTTTTCATTCGTTGAAAATAAAATGGCACATTTGATTAATATGTATTTAATGGGTAAGTTATGAAGGCTAAACTTTATCAAGTCAGGTCTTAAATTATTCAAATTAATTTGAAATTTTGTTAATACATTCGTCAGATTTTTAAAATTAGGTGTATAATTTTTGGTCCAATTTTATACATCTGTTCTAATAATATAATACATTTTATTTTATCATTTTTTGCAAATTTTGAAATACATTTATTTTTTTTCATCTTTAATTTAACCGTAACCTAGCAACTATATTTCAAAGAATATCAAAATAATAAAGTTCAAATAACTCACACTCTTTTGCTACAAAATTTCATCCGCAAAATAAAATATTTTTGGGTGATTTTAATATCTTATTGAAATAAATGAGAATTTATTTTGATACAAATTACCTTTTAACAACTATAGAATGATAACCGAAACATTTTTACATGAGATATTATTCATTTTCTGGAAGAGATGTGGATTTTTCGTGGTTGAAAATTAGTATTATTTTAAAAATAGGATATAATATCTCGTACAACGAGATAGTTAATCTAAAGAAATTAGCGAATTAAAATGCATCCATACAGCCTGAAATAGCACAATTACTGGAAACTGAGATCATAAAAAGTTATCACAAAAAATACTTTATAGCACCAAATCACGTTTGCTATTTAGTGAATTGGCAGTGGCCACGATTATGAATAATTACCCAATAGCAGGGGTGATTGTGGGTTCATGAAAAAATACCTGAAATTTTAGCAAGAAAATGTGTCTGTATGGAGAGAGGGTGGAACAAATAATTTATTACAGGAAGGTCAAATTAGGAAAAATATGACTTTTAATTATGTTTAGCAATCACATGAAATTGCTATTTGTCTTATTTTATGAATTTAATTATCAGAAAAAAAACAGAATTTCTGTATTGAAAATGAAAAAAATACTGGAATTCAGGTATATAACCTGAACACAATCACCCCTGCCAATAGGTTTAAAAGTTTCCAAATAAGCCTATTTTGGGGAGATTTTAGTATGCTATTGCCATCGAGTTCGATCAGGATGTACTAAGGTAAAATAAATATTATAGAATGACCATCAAAACTGTTTTTCCGAAACAAAAATTTTAATAACACTAGATTTCTGAAATAGATGTAAGTGAAATATAGTAGATTCAGTTTACATTTCCATAAGTTGCTGTTGTACATGAGATATTATTCAACTTATCTATCAGATGCGAGTGTTTTGTGGTTGGCAGGTAAGTAAATATTGCTATTTAGGTATTAGGATAACATGAAATTATTTTCAAAATTTTTGCTTATCCTAATAAAACCACTGTGTAGAACGAAATCCAAGATGTACTAGAATCATTCACACAAACAATAGGAAACCACGAATATAAATTTAATAAGATTACGGGGGGTTCAGGGGGCAGAGCCCCCCCTGAAGAAATGTATTTTTTTATCTAAAAAATAGAATAAGAAGTTCATAAGAATGTCAGAATATTATTGTATAAACCATGTTTAATTTAACATTTCTAATTTCTGAAACCTTCGAATGATTTTATATGCATATAAATATATATGTAATAATTTTAAAAATTTAATTTCCGGATTATAAGATGTTAAATATTACGAAAAGTGAGATTAAAAAACATTGACTTTCAGAGCTGACGTTGAGGCTCCTGATCTGTAGATTTACTAGTTATAAAGATTGTCTGAGATATTAACAAATTCTTTGCATGATAACTGATATTGTAGCTGATGTTTTGAAAGAAAAGAATGGGTTAGCAGTAGAATCTGACAGCTATCATGAAGAACCTCCCACACCGATTGTTGCAAAGAAAAAAGCCTTCATTGATGAACTAAAGAGCTGTATTTGGTGTTTGAATAACATTACAAATAGCAAATACAATATGCCATACTCCTCGGAGAACAAAATTTTGATTTCAGAAAACTGACATCAAACAAAAATAGATGGTTTTTTTTTGGAAGGCGTATTTGGTACGTATTGAATTGCCGAATTAAATACTATGTTACAGATACATACTTACTATACTTTCCTTAATTTGTCAGCCATTTTATGAATTCTGATTCTTCTTCTAACAATTTATATAATTTATAATGTAATTTAGGAAAAGGTATACTTATTATTATTATATAAACATTTGGAATTTCATCTTACATTTAATATAAACTCTGCTTAGTAAGTCATTTTTAAGTGGAGAGAGAATGAAGTACTAATGAGGTTTGTCTCTCTCTCTATATATATACAGGGTGATTTTTTTTTAAGTTGTGAATGTAAAACACCATAACAAAAGAACCACTGATCCAAATGACCTGAAATTTCACCAGTATGCTCCAAAAGCAATGGGAATTTTTTAGGCATTGTTAAAAAAAAAACTTAAAATCGCACCGACAGATGGTGCTGTAAGCTAGCAGAAACAAAGAATATCGTCTGTGGGAGGAAAACAATGGAGGGTACTTTGAGAAACCATCTTCCGTAGGCTCTCTGTCGTCATTGGACCTTTTCTTAAATTAAGTATCCTAAATCACCTAACAGCAGTTGCTCCGCTGTCTTTATTCTGATAATACAGTTTCACTATAAACGCGTGGTCCTTCAATGGCGCAGTCATTGCAAGGATTTCCGTAGAATAATGAACACGAGGTGTGCGTACCTCACGTTTTTATCGCCAATGTGCGTGTGCCGGGCGCAAGTTCGGCTCCCGACTTTACTGCATGCACAGCGCCATCTGTCGGTGCAATTTTAAGGTTTTTTTTAACCACGCCTAAAAAATTCCCATTGCTTTGTGAAATTACTGGTGAAATTTTAGGTCATTTGGATCAGTGGTTATAGGGTTTTACTTTCACAACTTTAAAAAAAAATCACCCTGTATATACAGTAGACTCTCTCAAATCTGCCACCCTAAAATTCGCACATTATTTCTGATGTAAACAATGAAACTTATAGCTAATATGTAGGTGTAAAAGTTTTTTTTATATCATTCTGCACACATTTTAATATGTTATTCTGGTTAATATGATTCAACTCATGTTTTCTCATGAAAGTAGTATAAATTTATTTCAGAAAAAATTCAAGATTGTGCTGATATCAGTGACGATAACGATATTTTTACTAAATAACTTGTGATAATCAAGCGTTTTTGGTTATTAAGTGTGACTAAACATGAAATAAAACTTTGTTATTTTAAGATTTTGATGTGAATTATTATTAGTGTACATAAGGCAAATTTCCCTGAATAATTCAAGAAAAAATTATTTCATCATCATTATACATTATTAATTATTTAATTGACTATACTAAATAGTTTAAATGTTTTTTTTTAAATTTTCTTAATTTTTATTATTTTACTTTATTGTAAGCATTGTATATTTAACAAATGCTGTGTGAGAAAATAGCTATAAAACATAGATTGATTGATTTCTACATCTGTCTGTATCCAAATTGCTAATACCATATCATTTATCTTTTAAAATTAGCAATTTTTCTATTACCACACACTTTAAGGTAATTATAGCAATGTATCACCAATATCAATATGAACTAATTGATATATAAAATTTCTGATATCGTCCAGTTCTAGTTATGAGTTTTTCGAATTCTTTAATTAGATATAATGTATCACCTTATTAAACAGAGATGTTTTGTTATGGTATTCTGACTATGTTGGAAACATATTTAATTTTCATACTCTATGATTGACGCATATTTCTTTCTTGTTAATATTCTAGCATATTTATGTTTTCTTTTAATGTTATCTCAAAAATCCATTTAAAAACTTAAGACTAGGATTAGTAGACGGTAATAGCATAGAAAGAGAATATACAAAATGAAACAGAAATAGCATTTTTAAAAATATTTAAAAATAGTTATATTGCTAAAATATTTTTTTAAAAGGGCATTTTTAAATATTATTTACTTGTTTTAAAGCTAAAGTTAATTAAACTTTTATCAATATTAATTTAACATAAAAGCAACATTAAATTTTCGTCATAGATGTATTTTGAAAAATTCAAATCAGCTAAAACTCATAATTCTCTCAAAGAAAAAAAAAAGAGGATCATCTACACTTGCAGTTTTGTTCCATGTCTAGAGTTATACATATATATATATACAGCTAAAGTTTATTAATATGAGAAATAAAGGAATTATAAAGTCCTAGTATTAATCGTTACTCATAATGCCCATTAACCATCTGACTGACAATCCCGTGTTAATACGTTCACTAAGCTCCAGGTTTCACTGCAATACAAGCAATTTTTAAATTAATATAACTCTACAAATATAATGCAGTTTTAATAAAGTGAGTAATGACTGTTACCCTTAAGGTTTACATTCATATATATAATTTAAGTTTTTTATATAATTTTGGAGTAACCAATTTTATTAGCATTTAAAATAAAATACAGAGAAAACAACATTGCATTTTAGCCCTTTTGTCAGAGGGTTAAAATAAAAAAAATCTTAAAAACAGATAAAATAAATTACTACTACTAATTTCTCTAATTATCTCAATGCTAAATTTCACTTAATATCACAAAGATTCCTAGAAAAATTCTTCTAACATTGCAACAGTCACTGTAATTTTTTAGCTAATGATTTTACATTTTAACAGAGAAATAAGCGGCAGGAAAGTGGCCCAGGGTTCAGATTTAAAGAAAGAATATAAGGTTTCCTACTATGCTCCTTTCTTTCCTTGCCTCAGTTTTAAATCTTACAAAAAGGAGATATTTGAAAAGTGACTTCTTTGTTTAAAACTTACAGGCCGTGGGGTGATCCCGGAAAAGAAGCTTAGAAACACACTTCCGTTGCAACTTTCGGGGGACAACTTAATTTTAAACTTTTATGTTATAAAAATTTCTTAAACATTGAAATTGTCAAAGTTCTGGATGCAAAAGTTGCACATTAATTAGAAATCGCAAAAAATATATCGCACTATTTTCTCATGACATCTAACAACCGATTGGCTCAATCTCCCCCTTCTCTCACGGTTCAGCCAATCGGAAGCATACATTTATGAATTCGTCGTGGATAGCGTAAAAAACTAGCGAAATTTTCCTTTTTCTGTTTAAAAACAAACTTACTATTCTCCAAAATGAATTATTTCGTTACAATTATTTTGTGATCATATGCTATAGCATATTTGCAACTGTAAAAGTATACCAAGGATAATTTTATTAACATTTAACTCTAGATTTCCATCTCACTTTTATTTATTGTGACTTTTTTAATTACTAATATTAATGAAAACAGCCAGATTTCTAGTTTTGCTAACCGAAAATCTGGTCTATTACGTATTAAACTTCATAATAGTGTAGAAAAAATATATTCTTATATAAAAACATATTTTTTTTTTTACAAATCTTCAATATTTGTTGAATAATTTTACTCAACCAAATTGCCATAAAGAACTAGTTTTAAATACAGGTGCAGATTAACAAAATCTGAAATAAGGAACCATTGACTCCTAATTCTCAAAAATCTAGTGACCACAATAAAAAAAAAGGCCATAAAGAATGCTGTGAAATAATGCATGCATAAAAACAATCTTGTAACTATATTCTAATTTTTTTGTTTCCAGATATTTGTCAGTTAAACGTTTAAAAATCATTGTATACTTAAGTGATATATACATGCAGCTACATCTTAACTTGTATTGTAATTATTTATTCAAAAATATTTGTGTGTGTTTTAGTTTAGGAAAAATCATTTTAAAAGTAGAAATATTCTTCAAAGAAAATACATAGGTAAAAAAAAAAAAAAGCATTTGGCACACTTATGAAAAATGTAAATTTTATTTTACTTGACATACATTTTTAAAAACTTTCAACACACTTTTTTATTATTGACCAATATTTTATAAGTTGTTCAAAATCATAAATTTTTTAACTTAAACAGATTACAGTAAATTACTTAATCTGCAAATTAAATATCTCCTGTCAATTTGCTAAACAGGTATTAATTTTAAAAAAAATCTTATATGCAGTGTACAACAAAAGCATAATTAAATAGATGTTATATGAAATGAAAGGATATTTCTATCAATTGCAAAATATTTATTAGAAATTGAATTCTAGCTTAAATATAATTTTAAAAGACTACTGTCAAGCAATTATTTTATCAAGTTTTTGTACAGACATACATTGTTTTATTTTTTTAATATATATACTGAAAATGTGTATTCTATTAATGTTTAGTAGCAGATAATCCCAAAAACAGTTTTTGTTGTTGTTGTATTTTAATATGTATAAATAGCTACGGATCAGGACACAAGTTTTATCATCGAAATAAGGATGTTCATGATAGAAAATTATATCTGTAATTCGCTGAATATTTCAAACCTCTTTAAATATTTTGCTTTTGAAAAAAGAAATTTTATTTTATTTTAAACTAGCTTTATCGTTGTTATTGTTTACGTTTCCTATCGGCAGATGGCGGCAAAACAATTCCAAAGTTTTAGCTTGATGGAAAGAAATTGAAAACACATTTATTTTGCCTTTATTAGGGTGGTTACTTACTTGATATTTTCTGGACAATATGACCATTACATCATACAAGCATGCAGCTGGTATAATGAGGATTACAGTGGTGGACATAATTATAATACACCTACCTAATTTATCATACAGAGAAAAAAAAGATTTAGAGCTTAAAAATGTTTTATCGAATACGACAAAAACATAAATTTATTCTATTATCACACATAATTGTTTTACAGAAATGATATTTTTATAGAGTTTAATAAAAAAAATTAAAAATACCATGGACAAAATTATAAGACACCCTAACATTTTAATTAAAACACCTGCTATTTTTCGAAATATGCAAATTTTCTACACACTGTTATGACGTCAGCAGTTAACTAAATCAGACGATAACTGACTTCATGCATTAACAAACATGCCACGAGGTACAGAATGCCCCAGCACATTTTATAGCATTCTTTAGGTCTTTGACACATGTAAACTGCCTCCCATGTCGGTAAACCTCACGAACTAAGATCCCTCACAAGTTTTCGATGGGATTTAAGTCTGGGGAGTGAGAAGGTCACGGAAGAACATTGATACTTTGCTCTGAAAGCCACTTTTTCTTAGTTATCGTGCTGGAAAGTGTAGTTTTCGCAACAAAGAAGTTCACTGTATATGACTAGTTGATCTTTAAGAAGATTCCTATACTTTTCGGAATTCATTCTTGAATGCACAAAAACGATATCGGTTTTCCCTTGAGCCGAAAAACCAGCCCAAACCATTACTGAGCCTCCACCCATTTCGCAGCTCATTTGTACATCAGGAGACTTCCGTAAATTGTGCCAATAATAATGAAACCCGTCAGGACCATCCAGGCTAAACTTTTTATCATCAGAAAATAACCCAGAGTACCATTTGGAGGTCCAGGCCATAGTTTGTTTAGCGAAGTTTAAACGGTCCATTTTGTACCACCTTAGAAGCGGTGGTTTTTTCTTCAATTTTTTAAATTTCGCATAGGAAGCATTATGCAACACCCTGCAAATGGTTCTCCTTGAACAATTCAGTTTCAAAGCAGTTTTAATGCCTGTAGCAGTCATCTTATTCTCTGTAGCGAGCGAAAGCACATGGCGTCTGTCTCTCGAGAACAAGCAAGGAGTACGTCCAGATCTTTTAATCACCGATCCATTACTTCCTCTTATCAAAACATTTGAAATTGCACATCTAGAGTGTTTAATAACTTAAAAATATTATTAACTGACGCACCAGTTCCATTTAATCTCCAAATTTCGCCAATTTCACTTTCTTTTAATTCTGTACCTCGTGGCATGTTTCTAAATGCGTGAAGTCTGTTATTGTCTCCTTTAGTTAACTTCTGACGTCATAACAGTGTGCAAAAAATTTGCATATTTCGAAAAAAAAGCAGGTGTTTTAATTAAAATGTTAGGGTGTCTTATAATTTTGCCCATAGTATTTTTAATTTTTTTTACTAAACTCTATAAAAATATCATTTCTGTAAAACAATTACGTGTGATAATAGAATAAATTTATGTTTTTGTCGTATTTGATAAAGCATTTTGAATATCTGAATCTTCTCTTTCACTGTATGTCAAATTAGGTAGGTGTCTTATAATTATGTCCACCACTGTAATAAATCTTTTATCTTTCTTATAGTTTGTTTACATTCTGCCACCGACCAAACGTTTGAAAGACCAGTTTTTATTGGCTCTTGAGTGGAAAAATGCGCTAATCTGAGATAGTTTTATAAAACCTATTAAAAAAGAGTTCCACTTTTTTATTATAATTATTAATTAATGTGCAACTTTCGAATCCAGAACTTTGATGATTTCTAAACTATTAAAGATCATTATACTAATCCTGCAAGAATTGAGTTGCCCCTCAAATGTTGCAACGGAGTTGAACGATAATGCCAGTGGCCCCACGGCCTATTAGGACACTCCTTTACATTTTTTGGATGGGGGGGGGGGGGGTCACCTTGAGGTTTGAATTCTATCTGGTAAATAACTACATTTTGACAGAAAGGTGTAATTTAGAAATATTATTGCTGCAAGAGAACTGTGTTAGATAAGATGATGTCTTTCTTAATTCTGCACTAGTTTTTGTTGAAAATCACATAGAAATTAATAGATTTTTTCTTCATATTAGCTATGACCCTGTTTCTGTAGCTCATATAAAGCATGAAAATCATAATATAGTTTAAAAGCTGAAACATTCTTAGTGTACAAATTGTTTGTTTTAACTATGCCCTCGTTTTAGCTGCGCTTGTGTTATACGAGTTTGACTGGGAATGTATGTATGTATATAAATATATAATATTAATTTTTTGATAATGAATAAGTGTTTAAAAGCACTAAAAAAAAAGATAATGGAAAAGAGAAAACTATTTCAATTTACAAAGACTAAAAATTGAGAAAAATAAATTTAATTACAAAAGCAAAGTTAAATTATCAGTGGTATACAAAATGCAGCACTTTTACACGTCTATTTCTCTGCACAATGTGCTATATCATTGAACCACTGCCACCTAAAGTAGGTTGCAATGGATCTATACTACAGTTTTTAATACTGTCACCCTCTGATCATTTTTTTCTCTTAAACTCGCAAATAACCTCATTTAGCACACAGCGGAATTTAAATTTGTTGTAAAAATTACCAAGCTGTAATGTACCCTTTGCCAATGCCTGTTTAAATTCTATCACTTCATCCTTCGATGGCAAACACTCTTTGATAAAGTATTTGAGTAAACTCAACTGTTTTTTGTCATTCATCAAGTTCTTGCAAATTAGTCCCATATCAGCATAAATAAGATACTTCTTCTCTTGAACAGTTACATCTTCAAAAATCAATCTGATATTATCTTCATCTCTCATCTCAAAAAGAACTGATACTATATGAAGTAAAATTTCCCAATGCGTACTTAAAACATGTCTTTCATTATCATCAAGACTTTGCTTCCAAAATTCTCCGAAAAGCTTTTGATAATTGAAATCTTTACAGCCATGTTTTATCTTATCAATGATACAGAGCAATATTTTACCATAATCGTGCTTGTTAAGAAAATACCTCATACGGGTGTAAGTTTCTGTAAAAAATATTTGCATTGGCCAATCTAAAAAGCATGTCAAAAATTGCTGAGGATAGCTTTTAAATAGTTCTATTTGTTGCTCTTCATTTAATTTAGAGAATAGAAAACATAAAGTATGAGAATAGGTTTTTTCCAGAAATCGGGAAACATTTATAAAATGTGAACGCCTAAATGCTAAAACAGACATTGCACACTTTACCAAGGATTCTTCTCTTTCTGCAGCAGTTAATTTTTGGAAAAAATATTCACTAGCTACCCTATTATTATCACCTACTGCAACTTCAAAGGCATATTGATAATGAGAAAGTCTGCGAAGAACCATACTTTTTTTCAATCATTCTGTTCATCTTTTTCATTTTACCCTTTATAAGGTATGTCCAAAATACCACCAATTCTTTCTGATTGACAAGTTTCGGGTCTTCTTGACTATAGAAAGATTTTCTGCAGTCTTCAGGTATTTTGGCCCATAACTTTAGAATGTCATCCTCTAAGCAGTAAATACATGCTAGCTTATAACGTGTGGCAATACCTATGTTTTGATTTTTAATCATCCCTTCTGCTGTTTTCTTCCTATCTATAGTTCCTTGTGGTGACCAACAAAATTCATTTGGTAGATTTACTCTAAGATTACAGTGTTTCTCAAGGGCAAACTTCCATTTTGAAATTTCTATTCCTACAGGTCTTATAAAACATGATATTTTCTCTTTTATCTGTTTTGGTAATGGAAGCTTCTCTACATTTTTTACTACTAAAGATTCTATCTTCATCCAGTTTTCGTTCAATTTTCTATAATTGGATGGAGAATGGAATCCTGCCAATAAAGTCTTAACATCATGTTGATTCCATAATGTAGCAGCTACCTTAACTAGAGCAATATGCTCAAGTGATGGCTTTGGAATATAATCCATTATTATCACCAATGAAATAGTTAATGTATCAAAAAATTTTGTTAATGTAATGAAATAATAAAAGATTTAGAACCAGAAAATCTTTTAATTAGTTTTATTCTCATAGTTATGCATCTTTAAAAAAATTCCTGTTGTTTTCAACAATTAAATTTGTTAATACGAGACAATAAAAAAATAGATAGAAGTTATTCTTTCACTTTCAAAATAGTGATGTTATAGCAACAGTTTCAAAGGCCAATTTTATAAATGGTGATAGTTCTGTTGAAAAAGAAAATATATACTAAAAGTATGTATTGCTTCAAGAATATTTGCTTTTCAGATGGAAGTTAAATGACATGAGAAAAAGATCAACAGCAACATCAAGATGGTACAGCAATTAGCAAAGCAATTATTTTCTTTATACTTGCAGTAATAAATGACGTTCTGAGTTATTGAGGATGGAGAATAACCACGATGACAGCATATTATCCAAAGATTAGAAGCACTAGTGGAACAGTCCCTACAAGAAAACAAACAAAAAAAATATTCATATCTAAAAAATGGTGTTATTTTTCATGAGTAAACTATACAGTGCACAAAAAGTTCACACCCATACAAATTATTTTGTACATAAATATGGAAAACAGGTGATGAAATTGTTTTATTTACTATTATATTTGTATAATAAACATGCATCCTTTTCCTGTAAAAGATAATCAAGGGACAAAGCAGGATTTGTTTTTTCTTAGGGCCCAACTTGGAGCCCAAGCCAAAGTGAAATCCAGTTACTCAAATTCGAACCACGCATTTAAGTACTTCTGCTAAATTTTTCTTTACTGGTGAACTTGTTTTGTTTGCAAATTACACATTTTAAACTTATAACAAGATAAAAATGATTAATGAGGAGTATTTTTTTTATGGAATGAAATTTTGTAAAGGATACTATTTTATTAAGAGGAATTTGGTGAAAGGGCCTGTAAGGAATTTTGTGAAGGCGCCAGTTTCATTAAGTGGATTTCTGTTAAGGGCCCTACAGAGGCTCCAAATTTTGTCTGGGCCAATTCCAGTAAATACAGTAGAAAATCTTCATGCCACATATATGTAATCCATCGCTGATTATAAACCAAAATATTCAGATGTCTACCAGTGGTGGTCTATGGTGAAAAATAGACAATAAAGAGCAACAACACCAGTAGGAAAACATCTTAAGGAGACTCTTCAGTCATGCAATGATGGTCGCAAGCTAATGTTAAACCTATGCGCAGGTTCTTTTCAAATACAGTAAAACCTCCCTAAAGGACACTCCCGAATAGCGGACACCTCTATTTAGCGGATACTTTTTCAATCCCCAACCCAAATATTGTTTGCATAGTTTTAACCTCTGAATAGCGGACACTTCCAAATAACGGACAAAATTAGCGTTTCCTCACTGTCCGTTATTCGGAGGTTTTACTGTATCTCGTTTGAATTTGAATATTTTTAGAAGACAGCTGAGTTCGATCTGTAATATGGTCATTTCTTACTTTTTCACTTTTGGTCGCAGAATTTTTTAAATGGAGGTACTTTCACTTTCACAACCGATTGTGAAAGTGGAAATGCCTTTATTAAAAAAAATCTGCAACCAAAATTGAAGAAGTAAGAAATGGCCATATTAGAGATCAGGGTTGGTCATTTTGCCGGCAAAAAGGTATTTTTGCCAGGACAGTGGCAAAAACTGGTAAAAACCGGCAAAAATCCAATTTTGCATAACTAAATGCAGTGATGCAGTTTATATGAAAAGGAATCATAACAACAAATGAAACCAAATGTTTTCTTGGTAAAAATAAACAAAAGTATAAACCAAAAATATATTCTTATTCTGTTTTCTTGCACTATTCTTGTCTCTACCCCCCCCCCCCCCCTGACCTGAAAAAAGATTTACATGCACTTGCCTTTTCATTCATCATTCACAAACCTGTTTCCCACCTGCTCTCCATATGAGCTAAGCAAGTGTGGATCCTCCCTCCCTACACAGGTGGCCAATTACCAATCAGGAATCAGCACAACAGCAGGTACACAAAATTCTTGTTTTCAGTTATCACCTTATCAGTTTTACAGTTAATCTGAGAAGTAACTTTAGCCATTTTGTTTTTGATAGCTTAGATTCTAAGCTTGGCTGCAGAAAATAAAGAAATAACAATTGCAAGAAATAATGAATAAAAGAGGAAGAAGACAAGATCCAATTTGGGAGTCCTTTTACAAGTTATCTGTAGATGGAAAAACTGTTGCTCAGTGTAAAAAATGTGGAAACATTCAGAGCAATAAAGCAGCCATAATGAGGGCACATGTTTCAAACTGTGTAAAAATTGTTACAAATGAATGTGTGGAAGCATCCTCTTCACCTGAAAGACAAGCCGATTTAAACCAAAATAACAGTGATACAGTTATTGATGAAGAGGTGGACAAGTCGCAGCCTCTTTTAAAAAAGGCAAGATATTTAGAAGGTAGTATAAACAAATTTGTGTCAAAAACTTCATATCAAGATAAAAGGAAGATTGATCCGATTGTTGCAAAATTCTTTTATGCTTGCAACATATCATTTAATGTTGTGGAAAGTGATGCATTTAAAAACTTAATCTACATCTTGAGACCAAGCTACAAACCGCCTTCACGCAAAGAATTGGCAGGTAATCTTTTAGATTCGGTTCATTGTCAAATGGAAGAATCAGTACATGAAAGTTTGAAAGGCAGAGAAGGTACACTTGTTATCGACGGGTGGAGTAACATCCACAATGAACTCATAACTGCTTCATATGTTCAAATTGATGGAAAATCATATATTGTAGAATGTAGAGGATACAGGTGCCACCAAAAAGACTAGAATTCTTGTAAAAAAAATGCAGTGATATTATTCAGACTGTTGGGGGAAAAGTATGATTGCCAAATAAAAAGCAAAGTAACTGACAATGCTAAAAATATGGAAAAAAGGAGATGGGAGCTGGAACTAAAGTATGAAAATGAAAATTCATGTCTGATATCATATTGTTGTGCAGCTCATTGGTTAAACCTCCTTGGGGAAGACATTACACCTTCTACTATCATTAAGCATGTAGTGGAGGTTTATAAATATTTTCGAAACCACCATGCAGCATAAAAATCAGACTAACAATGGCTTTTTTTCAATTAAAGAATTTTTTTTATGATAAATTAATAATTTCTCAGGTAATTAAGATAAGTATATTAAGTTATCATCATAATGCATTGTACTACTATTCTGTGATTGTTAATTTAAGATAAGTAAAAGAAATGAAACGTGCATTTATATGTAAAAAATCAGTTTTTGCCATTTTTGCTGGCAAAAACCTATTTTTGCCAGGACGGTTTTTACCGTGGTTTTTCCACCTGCGGCAAAAACTTGCCAACCCTCTTAGAGATTGACCCCAGCTATCCTATGCAAAAAATCATTTAAAAATATTCAAATTTAAACAAGAAATTAAAAAAGAACCTGTTGACAGGTTTAACATTAGGTAGCAAGTATCTTCATGTGACTGAAAAGCAGGGTTATGATTTGATACCCATAAAACCCGGGTGGATTTTTTCTGAAAAAACCCACTTGAAAAAAAACCCAGGAAAAAACCTAACTGGTTTTTTTTTTCAAAATTCCAATTTTAAATTACATAGGTAATATATTTCTTAATGTCAGTAAAGTTTATCACCTCCCACCCCAAAGGAAAAAAGTCTTAATTCTCCCAATGACAATTTTTAAAACAAATAATTGTAACTTAATTTTGAGAGTATGTGTAACTATCACAAACACAAAAACTAATTTTTTTCCCATTAAAAAATATACTTTGATATATAATCTTACAGTTGAAACTCGTAACAAAATACCACATATGCTGAGAATCCTAATTTAATGATGTAGACATGTAGAATTATTTGGTTTATTCTATTAATTAGTTATAATAAAAAATACCTACTTTACGGCAAATATTTTTTTCCCCCAGTTCTGCAAATTTTGTTATATCCAGTTTCAATTACAAAAAATTTTGCTTAATTAAATATAAACTACCACCCAACTTAATTCAATAACAACATAAACTAAGGGAAAACCGACATTTCCTATTTACCTCGGGCTAAGGGAATGTTACTTACTGTGCCTAAGAAAGAATATAGCAACACATTTTGGAATGCAAACAACTCAAAGAAAAAAAAAATCTTGCAATCAATCATTAATCAATATGTTTCAGAATGAATTTTTTCTAGAGAAAATATTTGTTATATATAGGCAATCACTTCAACTAAAATGAATAAAGATATTTTATCCTTAACAAAATATTAGTTTAAAAGTTCTGATTTAGTACTAGTATTAGTATAGTACTTTAATGATAATTTCATTGTTAAAACTATTACTAATAATTAATTTATCTAAAAGCAAAGCATAATTTTGATTATTGTCATTGATTTATATTTTTTGTAATCAATTAGTCTTTAAATTGTATTTAGTAGTAAGTACATTTTTTTTCAAACATTCTGAAATACCAACTTAAAAAAACTCTGATAAAACCCTAATAAAACACAAATAACCCTGATAAAACACAAAAAGCCCTGATAAAACCCAGTGGGTTGGGTTTTTTCTGAAAAAACCCGGGCATTTAACAACCCTGCTGAAAAGTCCCCTTAAGAGTTAAAAGGTACCTGCCCCGAAGCCGAATATTTTGCAATGTTCTGCAATGAACCTTCAGCTGATAAAAAAATTTTCTGCAGGAGTAAAAATGAAAAACACAGTTCTTGTGTATGCAGCAGGAGTGCAATTTCATTTTTTATAGAAATGCATTTCGTAAAGCACTGACACACATATACAAAAGAAACATTATTTTACATTATTATCCGATAAGGTTTATTTAAAAACCATAGTATTAACAAAGAATTTACAGGTCTGTCAATGAATTTAGAAGCGACATATTTTGAAATAGTATCACTTTTATGGGGAACCGTGTGACCAACTGACGAATTTGCAATATTTTCCAGCAACCGATCGACAAATTTTGCGACATTTTTCCCCAACTGACGAATTTTGCAATCTTTTATTGAGAACAATTAACAAATTTCGTAGTATTTTTGAGATTTTTCACTTTGATCGACTAGCGACTTTTGCTATTTTTTCTTGGGACTGATTGATGAATTTTACATTTTTGTATTTTACAATGTAAACTAACTTAAAACACAGCCTTTCACAGCAGTAACAGGAAAGAATATAATCATATTAAGTCGTTTCTTGGAAGTTCATAAAATGATAGAGGGTGCTTGTTTAAAAATATTAACATTTTATTGGTTTAAAAAGTCACGTGATTATTTTATCATACTCTGTTATAAGTTCAATAGTCAGTTAGTTCTTACAACATTGATTCAGAAAGGGTTACATATCAGAAGTTCGTATAATTGTAAGTAAAAAATTCTCGTATTCAATGTTTTTATAAATACTTTACTGGTCGAATCACTTGTGTATCAGAAGTTCATATGTTTGTAAGTTAAAAATTCTTATTAATCTCGTATTTAGCACTTTTATAAATAATATTTTACTGATCGAATCACTTATGTGTTATAAATCTAACTAGAAAAGGTGAATATTTCAAATAAGTCATGTTAGAAAAAACTAGATTCGATTATCTTTTTTTAAATGTTGGTTGTATAAAGTCAATCGATTATCATTTTTTAACATTTGTTATTATTTTTAAACAGTTTTTATTATTTTTGAACAGTGTTATTATTATTTGAACAGTTTTTATTGCTTTTGATCATTTGTTTAGTTGTTATATTTTTGAACAGTTGTTCTTATTAATTTTTTAATACTTTTATTTATTTTTTTTCTGTGCTTTTTTTCCAAACAGACGAAAATTTCAAAATTGTAGTTTACAATTCTAAAATACACTTTTAATGAAAGCAGTCTGTTACAAGATAATCACAAAAAGTTAACATTATCTTTCAAAAATAAACCCTCATTTCACAATATAATTGAAACTGAACTGGCAAAATTAAAAATCACGTTATTCCGAATACAAATATCCGTAATCTAAGCACTATGATATCATAACTTGAACAGATAAAGCTATCCTAAATTATCAAAGCATTAGTTCAGTTTGTCACGGCACGTCCAAGAAAATTTCGATAAGATAAAAATTTGACTGTAAGCTTTGAAGGAAAACCTAACCTACCGCAAATTATCAAGTCAAGAAACTATTTTGGATCTGGGCTCAATCCCCAGTGAAATCTTTTCAAGAAAACCTATTTTAAACTTCAATCATTTCAGTTCCTGCAGGTAAAACTTGCTGCGTGACTTGGATTCTGATAAATCGCCTTCATTACAGCATGAAATTTTATTATGTGATATGTTAATATTCAATCGCATCATATCGAAAAAGATAAATTTCCGGTTTCATTTAAATTCAGTATAAAATCAACCTTAAACTTTTCACTTCCGGTAAATACATAAATGAGCGAAAACACAATGCAGACCGTTATATACAGACACACGACACTAATCACTTCCTCTCTCGAAGTCATTTTAGCAAATTATACGTCACTTTCGCGATAGCTCTCTTTAAACACCTAAAATCTCGACATACAGATATAGCTTCTTGGCTTGATCAGTTAAACCTACCACAAATTATCAAGTCAAGAAGCTATTTTGCAGGTTCAAACCCCCCAGTGAAATCTTTTCAAGAAAACCTACTTTAAATATCCGTTATTGCATTCCCTTCCGAAAGAGGATGCCACCCAAAAAAAAAAAAATTGAACTCCATTTCGCCTTCAAACTGACAGTCAATTATAAAAAAAAAAAAAAAAAAAAAAAAAAAAAAATTAACCTCCCCCTCAAAAATAAGCCTCCTTAAAAATGTTAGCCGCTTCTTCAAAAATAAGCCCCACCATTTTATACCCCCCTTTTATAGCAGACTTCAATCTAACATTTAAATATGATCCTAAAAAAAATTACGCCCCTCACTTTTAGACCCTCCTCCTATAGTACACCAGTGACAGGAGCGACTCTCACAGGAGCGGCTCTGGGCTCCTGCTGAGGGTGAACTCTCATTCTCCCTCTACTCAAGTTGAATAAACCAAATTTCTTAATAATCCGACCCATAGAACTAGAGATAACAATGCACCCCCTGGCAGTAGGAGGTGGTACTAAAATCTGTAAGACAATCGAAATCCAAGTTGAATGAGCTAAACCATGCTGTAATCGGTCACATAGAACCCGAGATAAGAATGTATCACAAAATGGTGGAAGATGGAACTAAAATCTGTAAAACAATCATAAACTAAATTGAATGAACCACTTTCCATTGAAATCGGTCCCATAGAACCCGAGAAAAGAATGTGCCCCCAGACAGTGGAAGATGCCACCCCCTGTAAATTAACAGATTTCCTTTCATGTCAATGCTATATTTAATTTATGAATGACCCCTCCCTCTCTAAAGTTAACCACTTATCTTTAACAGTAATGCAATTTTTAATTTACGGCTGCAGCGAGTCAATGTAAGCGGATGCTCAAAAAAGATTAATAATAAAAAAAGGTAGAAGCTGGGGTTTAAGAAATTTTTTAGCAGTTTATAATGTAGCTGGAGGACCTAGAACTATGTTAAAGAAAATTGCAAGAGAATTGGATCCCCAAAGCAGAATATTTTGCAATGTTCTGCAACAAACCTTCAGCTGATCAAAAATGTTCTGCGGGAATAAAAAAGTAAAACACAGTGATATTTTCTTGTATATGTAGGAGTGCAATTTCATCTTGTATAGAAATTCTAAAGACATTTCGTAAAACGCTAACACACACACACACAAACCAAAGAAATGGCGAATTTAGCGATTTTACTTGGATCGAATGGTGAATTTTGCGGTTTTTTTCCTCATAATCGATTGACGATTTTTGTAATATTTTTGAGATTTTTCTCTCAGGTAACTTTTTCCCTATGATCGACTGACAAATTGCGTGAGATTTTCTCGTGACCAATTGATGAATTTCCTAATATTTTTCAATGAACGATTAAAGAAGATAAATTTAACACTTTTTCCAATGAATGAATGAATGGTGAATTTTGTTGAAAATGAGAATTTTAAATGTTCTGCAGAGAAATTCATTGTTCTGCGACGTACGTCGCACTTTTAAGCATATTCTGCTTTGGGGATTGGATCATTTTTAAAGAAGCTGCACCAAGAGCCACAAGAAGGAAATTAATATTCAAAATTGGCTAGTAGATGCAGTCCGAGAAATTTTTTTGTCATTCATGTAATAGCTGGAGGACGTAAGAAGTTGTTAGAATAAAGAAGCTAGTGAATCATACGATTTTCAAGGGAGCTATAGTAGGGAGCCTAACTGATAGTTTTGAGCAGGATCCTAAGAAGAAAACATCTTGAAAAGTCCTAGTACTTAGCACTTTAGATCTCCAATTAGGGGCTGTCCATAAATGATGTCACACTTTTATTCAATATTTTTGACCCCCCCCCCCCTTTGTCACAAAGTGTCACACTTCACCATACCCCCTCCCCCCCCCCTCTTGTCACATGTCACACTATATTACATAAACATATACTTGCAGTTCAGAAACAAAGCACTACGTTATAGATCATATTTCAAATTTTATTTTTTAATTTTAACTATGTGTTTTAATGACATTTGTGAGCATAACAATAAAAAGGATTTGTGCACTTAGTTTGTATGAAATAAGATTAAGGTTTACAACAAAAAATATAATTAATATACAATAGTAATAAAATATTAATATGAAGAAGCAATTGATTTTTTTGAAAAGAAAGGAATATAAGTAAAAACAAATCACATGAAAGTAGGGGAAGGTGGTGTACCTTGGAGGCACATTGATTGTGCAGCCATTTTGAGTGATAAATTTAAACTAAAATATTAGTTGCATGTATTTGTTACTAGACACTCATGGGAAGTTGTTCTACTATTGATCAACACACTTGTTGCTGCTGTAAAAAACAAAGTTTGTATTCAGTACCAAAAAGTTACTTTTTAAGGACACATTCTTTTTCTTCCATAACTGTAAGTATCATATTTTGTTTTAAACTGATTATCACAAGTTGAAAAGCATGTTTTCAGCTACATTTATGTATGCTTGAAAATGGCTAACTCTTAACATATGAAGATATGCAAGCCATTTTGTAAAACACTTGCTTGTAGTGTACCTTGGAGGTAGCTAATGTTGTGTACCTTGGAGGTACCTCCAAGGTACACACACCTGATAAATTTATTAATAATTAAGAGTAAAAGTTGTTACAAAGTATTTCATTACTTTAATAATCCAAGTGCTGGGCTAGGAAAATAGGCCTAAGTCTAAATGTTAGGCTATTAATTTGCTGAAGTTTTAAACCTAAGTAAAAATTTAAAATCAAACTTATCTGAGCCTAGTATTAAACAATGAATAAATATTTTAATAAATATATAAGTAAATAATTATATATTATTAATATATTAAGATAAGGGGGTTACAATGGTAACATTTCATCCTCACACAAGCCACAAAAAGCAGCCCTTAGATAGAGGCGTATTTGGTCCATTTAAGACTTACTACAACACTAAAATGAATGACTGGATGTTGAAACCAGAAAATGTTGGGAAACCAGCAACAATCTATGATGTGTCAGAAGTTGTTGGGAAAGCTTTTCCCTTAGCTTTTACTCCCAGTAACATCACACACAGTTTTCAAGTGAGTGGTATTCATCCACTGAATGAAGACATTTTCCAAGACTATGAGTTCCTGCCATCCATTGTAACAGATCGACTTATGTGTACGCCAACACGTGAAGACTAACCTGAAAACCAAACTATGCCGATGGAAGACAATTCAAACAGGCCTGGACCCTCAATTGATACTGGGGTGACAAATCGCAGTCCTCCTTCTTTTGCAAACCGGATGAACATTAACATTGTGTCTCCTGAAGATATTCGTCCGTATCTGAAAGCTGAACCACGAAAACCAACTAGAAAAGGTCGCCCCAAGAAAAAATCATGCATTCTAACTTCCACACCCACGAAACTTTAAATCGAGAAAGAAAAAGCTGAGACGAAAAATAAGAATCCTAAGAAAGAAAAGAAAACTTATAAGAAAGTGCCCATAGTAAAGAAGAAACTTAACATTGACTTGGAGTCAGAATCAGAAGAAAATATAGATCAACCCTCTTACGAAGAGTCTAGTCAGAAGAAGAATTTGATAATTTGGAAGATCCAGATTTTGAAAACATTAAAGCTGGAGTTTTTATTTTGGTACAGCTTAGGGATAAAACTACTGTGAAACACTTTGTAGCAGAGGTATTAGAAGTCAGTGACCTATTTTAAAAAATTCAGTATTTAAAAAAGGACACAAACTCACAAAAATTCACGAGGGAAGATAAAAATGTTTATGAGTTGGATAAATCAGATGTTGTCTTTAAGATGCCACATCCCATTGCAACAGAAGGTTCCACAAGACAGCTTGAAAAATTATCATTTGGTATAAACCTAGATCACCTGAATGTGGAATAGAACTAAAAGTGTTAGATATAAAGAGGGGGTGTTAAACAGTGTTATTTGTATTTCACTAAACTTTATTTTATGGCTAAACTGTACAAAGGTTATTATTTCAGTTATATGAACAATTTTGTGTTTTTAAAATTGTAAATTTAACCTAATTAGACTTATATTAGTCTAAAGTAGTCCTATATTAAATCATATTACTGTAAACAAATAATAAATCGAACTTTCTTTCATGCTGTGTAGTACTTAATCTGTTAAAAACAAATACCTCCAAGGTACACCATACCTACCTCCAAGGTACACCACTGGTGTACCTTGGCTGTATTGTAAGCTATTTTTTAAAAAATTAAAAAGGAGTAAAGAATGATATTTAGACATTTCATAAAAAAATATGTAACAGCTAATATCCTTAAATTTTTTAAAAAAAATGTTTTGCAGATATTTTCCAAACACATTTTTTGTAAAAAATTAAAGTTTGAAATTACCTCCGAGGTACACCACCTTCCCCTAGTTTTAGCCCCGATTAAAAAATACCCTCAAATTCTGGTAATTTCAACATAACTTCAAAATTTAATCTGCTGATTTTAAATGATTTTATTTAAATCAAAATGTGTGATGTCACACTTCTTCTTACCCCCTCCCACCCCCTTGTCACAATTTCATGACCCCCCCCCCCCACCCTCCAAGCGTGACATCATTTATGGACGGCCCCTTAGTTGAAATTAAGCATAGGGTATGAATTAATTATTAGAATAAAATTTTAAACAAACACTTTAAAAAGGCCCCTAAGATCCGAATAAAAATATGACAGTGGTGGCCTGGGGATAGGAGGCCAAGACTCAACTTTAAAGTTATGCATTAAGAGGATGACACAATTAGCGGGGGGTGAAAAGTGCATGGCACACAAAAGAATTCAATGGGCCACATACCAGGCCCATGGTCATAAATGGAAAATAGAAATGGGGCTAAAGCTAAATGGTGAAAAGGCCCCAAAAACGAAGACAATCAGATAAAAATGCGGCAAGTTATTAACAATTTAGGGCAAAAACTTATAGGGGGCCAGGGCCTTAAAAAATTAAAAATTTGCACCTCAGATGAATCAGGACCTACCTTGGGCTATCCGCACCCAAATTTTCAGATTACTAAGTGCAGTAGATGCTATATTGTTAAATTTATTTTTAAATGATTATTTTGTTTTATTAGTATACTTTCATCACGTTCTGAATTTAAATATAATAATAAAAAAACAATATATTACTTATTGGAGGATGTCCAATACTGGAATGGAGGGTACCCATTACAGATTTTTTTTTTTCTGCTATGTATTTAAAACGAAAAGCGCATTCTGTCAAATTATAAACATGAATATTGTCCCTTTGTGCATGCACCAACATTTTTTGAAGGCTTCTCCTCTGAGAAAGGGGAAACATGATGAATTAGCCCTCCCCTGTTTAGTCTAGAGGGACTGAAATAGGTTGATTGAAAATGGATGGAATCACCATTGCATTGAAAGCATGGACCTTCTAATATATTTTTGCTCTGAGATTGAAAGCTAAAGCTTTTTTTTTAAGAACTCATGTTTACACTACTAAATATGTATACTTTTTTGCGAAATTTTAAAGAGAGCTTGGATACAGTTATATATTTATAACGGATTGAAATGTCAGAGAGTTCGAAAGATGGGAACTATTTGTTTATTGCTATGTTAAAATAGCAGATGCGAAATCAAACAAAAAAGTGAGAAGAAAACTTTTCTTTTATGACTAGATAACAATATTTTTTCACGGGCTGTAAAACCATTTTATTTATCACCAATAAAGATTTCAAAGAGTTTGGACAAAAAGAACTTTTTATTTTGAAACTATGAAACAACCCTATGTAAACAAGAAAATGAACGCTTTTATCACTAAATATCAATATTTTTTCGAGAATTTTTCATTTTAAAATATAATTTCATACAAAATTTTAAAGAGAGCTTGGGTACAGTCATATTTATAACTGATTGAAATGTCAGAGAGTTTGGAAGATGAGAACAACTTTTTCATTGCTATGTAAAAGGATCCAACGTGAAAGCAAACAAACAAATAAAAAAGCAAGAATTTCCTTTACAACTTGATTACAACATTTCCTTTACAACTAGATAACAATATTTTTTCACAGGCTTAGCCATTTTATTTATCACCAATAAAGATTTCAAAGAGTTCGGACAAAAAGAACTTTTTATTTTAAAACTATGAAAACGAAAAAAAGAAAAAAAACAAGAAAATGAGCAATTTCATCACTAAATATCAATATTTTTTTCTCAAATTTTTCTTTTTTAAATATAATTTCAGACAAAATCTGGTTAAAGATATAAAATAATAAAAACTTGATGTTTCTTTTTAAATTTATTATCACGGGCCTGGGCAACGCCGGGCGGGGTCAGCTAGTTTACAATTAAATTTTCATTCACATTGGGGAATGTGACTGAGATTGGTTTAATATTGTTGATAGATCAATATATATATAAAAAAAAGGAATATAACCAGAGTTTCCCCCAGACAGTTTCAGGAGGGTGCTGCACCCTGCCTGCCCTTTGGTTTACAAAATAGTACCCTTCTTGCCCCTCAAAAAAATAATTAGCACCCTTCTTGTCCATCAGTAAAAAAAGTGCCCTTTCTCCTTTTTGCATAAAAAAATTTGCTTTCATAGTAAAAATTGACTCAATGTTGTCTTGAAAATAGTGCCCTGACTTTTAAATATCAAAAGTGGCTTTAAAAACCAAAATAATACCTTTTAACAATTAAAAAAAAAGTGCCCTTAAGAATCCGAAAAGTGCCCTCAAGAATCCAAAAAGTGCCCTTAAGAATAAAAAAGTACCCTTTTCTCACCAGCAGCACCCTGCCCTTT
This sequence comes from Maratus michaelseni, assembly GCA_963931845.1. NCBI lineage: Eukaryota > Metazoa > Arthropoda > Arachnida > Araneae > Salticidae > Maratus > Maratus michaelseni. The sequence continues at coordinate 322,783,970 of OZ007595.1, read as the reverse complement.
TTTAAACCTGGGGGAAACTCTGATATAACAATAATTATTATTAATTTTAAAAAATGTCCTTAAAGCTGCCCATTACTGGAACATGTACTACCCTACTTATATTTAACAGTACTTACTATAACATTTTAATAATATTGTGCTAATAATGGTATGAGAAGGATGATCTGTGCTTTCCACGACTTCTTTGCACCTGATTTGGCATAGTTTTGACTCAGGGCTATAAATGCACCACATCTGACAACCCCCATTCTTAGTCTAAGCTAACTTTGATTATAAAAGACGAGAACCTCTTTTTTTCATGCATGCACAGTTATTTTCTTTGTCTTCCACTTGAATTTAACCCTTGGAGTAGCATATATTTGTTTTTAAAGTCACTGTTGCTCTTTACATATTATATATATATATGCATATATTGCTTTAAAAACACTCTTTTATTTATTTATTTTTAATTAAAAAGTTTGTTTTGTATTTAAAAGTAGGTGTGTGGACATTTCTTCTGTCTTTTGACTGTAGAGGAAGATGTTTTGAATGCAATTTAGTTATATTGAGGAGGTGTTTTGAAAGTAATTTAGTTACTTTTAACAAGGATAAAAAGATTTTTTTGCTGTCAAAGCTTAATATAATCATTTAAAAAAATGTTTTTAATAATAAAAAAAAAAACTTGTCTTGTATTTAAAAGTAGGCGTGCGTACATCTCTTGTCTTTTGACCATAGAGATGTTTTGAATGTTATTTGGAAAATATCAATATTTTGAACAAAATGATTGCAAAAAAAGGGTTTTTTTTTCCTCTAAAAAGTTCAAATTCAAATAAGTGCAATATATATAACAATTATGAAATTGAAATTGTTTTGTCAGAATAGTTGATAGTTAGCGATAAATTTCTTGTTAAAATCAGACACCTTTGTTAGACCCCCAAACTCCCTAGAAAAAGCATCATTATTTAAGTGAGATCATTATTTGTTTGCTTTCTTTATATTTCGTAAAATGTACGATTTTCCAAATGTAATTTTGAAATGTGTATTTTTATTGTCGTGATCTTAATTTTTGCGATCTTAATTTTTGCGTCCTTCCAAAGAAAACGCAAAAATGCGCCAATTTGGCGATTTCTTGAACCGCGCCAAGGGATGAAAGGCATAGTCGCACCTAAATCACAGATACAAACAAAGTAAACAATATCTTAATTTTAAGAATTTAATTTTTCTATTAAGATAGTTATATTTCAAGAAAATTAATTATTACAATTTATATTTTATGTTAAAAAAAAATCATAAAACTGAATAACAGGATAACCTTCCAATGAAAGTAGAGTTGAACTCAACTTTATCATATTATGAGTGTGATTTAAATCATCAAGCAATTAAAAAAATAATAATTATAATTAAATAATAGATATGAATTTTTAACAACATCCGGATTTGAAATCTTATGATCGTGTACTAATAGACAGGAAATGCACGTTCATGTAGAAAAAATCAAATTGAAAAACAGAATTATTAGAAACAGTTTATATTCGATCTGGAGAAAAGGAAAGATTAAAACACGATTACATTTTGAAAAGAAACAAAAAGGATCACAATAATAATTTTTCTACCTCTGATATGAATCTATGAGCAATTAATCATTTACTTGTATGGCCAATTCACAACAATTAAAATATTGCAGATTCAGCAATCTATATGAGAAAATACTGTTACGGTAACTAAACAGAAAAGTATTAAAAACAAAACATACTTCAGTATTCTTCTGCCCACATGGCGAGCCCAACAGACAAGAAAGATATATTCAAATTGACTACTGGCTACTGACTGTTGCCATTTACACCCACATGTGATCCGAAATTCCGTCCATTCGCCGATTTTCATGGAGTAAAGAGAACTGGAGATGATATGTTTACGCTTGGCGTGACTCCAAAAATGCATCGAATACGCCATCTGGTAGAGAAAAGATATAACTTTTAGCTTCAGGAAAATCCCTTGCCAGCCCATTGCATTACATGCAATTTTAATTTGTTCATAATGATTATTTTTTTGCACAATTTCAGATTTTATGTGATATTTGTGTTCTGTATTTATATGACAAGGTGAAAATTATCCAAATTTGAATATCTAACACTTTCAAACGTGTTTACATTAAATGATGGTTTCAATGGCACTTTAGCATTAGTTAAAGGGACAATTTTCCTGTACCAACGGCTGCGATCAGAGCCTCTATAGGCCGTTTTAAGTCCCAATTATATTTCTAGGCACTGTTCCTAAAGTCGGCCCAAACAACTGACGGCTTTCTTTGAAATCCTCTCCCCGTCCAATGAATTCAGTCCTTGTTTCACGTGCAGCCTCTCTCCGTACAATAAAGTGTTTTCTTTGGGCCTAACGATTTGAACGATAACCGGCTTTTTTACGGTTCACAACCTCTCTATTCTTTCTCTTTACTCTGTGGCCGATTTCAAGCGTAGTGTTTTGAAGCAAGCTTTTAGAATCACCTAGTCAGTAGCAGAACAACAAACTGCTCTACAGAAGAACGCTATGCTATAATTTTTCAAAAATTTAAATCACGTTTTATAACTTCATAAATGAAGTGTTGCGTGCCTTTTTACAATAAAGTCGATTATTTTGATCAAAATAATAATAAAATTTCTATGCATGAACTTTCTAAAGATGAAAAAATTAAGGAGGAATGCATTCAAGTATAGGCAGACAAATTATATTTGTTTTCACTTGCTATTTTAATTGGGTTGATTTAATGTTAATTATGCATCCAATCTATTCAGATTGTTCGCAATTTTACTGTCAAAGGAGCAGATACATGTGAAAAAATAATATTTGTTATAAACATTAAAACAAAAAGTGCCTTTTTAATCACAAGCATGCAGTAATTTACATTCGTAAAATCACAAATCTTTAAGACAAAGTAAATTTAATTAGCTATTTTTTTGTTAGTAAAACAAGTAAATATTATTCTTTCCAAGTGCCTTTAGCATAATTAATTACTAATAAATGAGAAACTAAAATTTTCCGTAAAGGGAACCCACTAGAAACCTCCCAAGAAGATAAACTTTAATTCTGTCTTTTTTAAACTTTCATGTATTTGAAATTTCTTTAAACCGGGGTGGGGGTGGGTTCAGGATGGCAGAGCTCATGACGTCATAAATCAACCATTGGTGGTTAAATAACCGTTGGAGGGCAGTTGTGATGGTAGCTCAACACTACCTTCAGATGGCGTTGGGTAGCTGAGAGATTGTGGGCACGGCTGGAGGTCAACCAGGCAGTTGTGATTGGAGTGTAGAGAGATCATCAGCTGATTGCAACTTCCCTATTGGTAGAAACTTATTTTTAAATATTTAATATATCTTAATCGTTGCATTTTTGTATATTTCTGTTTATGTCGATATGCTTAAAAACTGTCTTAAACGGGTTTATTCTGACAAAAAATTCTTAGTTTAGCTTGTTTTATTAATTTAATTTGTTTCATGCGTATTCTAGGTTGTATTAGGCCACAGGCACGTCCGTTCAAAAATCTTGCTCCTCCTTAGATTTATTTTTGCCGGCTCCAATGTTTCTTGATAGTTCCCCTAGTCATAAATAATTCCCAATTTATTTTTTATTTTCAGCTGTATATTTTAAATTATTTTAATTCTGTTATAAATTACTGAACATCAGTAAAATTTTTTACTGATACTTACATGTACATTTTATATGCACTGAAAAGTCAGAAACATGTTTATTAAAATAGCACATCGCAAAGCATTCTAATCAATTCCTCAATTTCAGTGCCATTAATTTTCGAGAGACTGTGCGTAATCTCATATCAGTTTAAAAATGACTTAAAAAATATCAATATCAAAAACACCGAATTTTTAATGAAGGGTGGGGGGATAGGTAAAAATAATGTAACCGATTTGAATCCGGATATTTTTGATAAAATAAAACAGCAATACCGATAGTTAAAATATGTAAAAGCGGAGCAATAATGATAATAATAATAATAGGATACTTTGCAATAGTGTCCTGCACTGGTCAGTTTGATCACGACCCGCACCAATAATTTCATTTGTAGTTTTCCTGAACCCAACAAAAAAAAATTTATCAATCCGAAACCCAACTCGAACACAACAAAACACTCTTTTTAGACCCGGAATCCAACATATTTCATATCGAAATTAGAGGAAATTAATCTACCTTTTTATGCAATTATGAAAAGTAATCTTAATTTATAATTCTAATACCAATTTTATCTTTTATATAGAAAAATGGGCATTCTTTAATATTCAAATACAGTAAAACCTCTGAATAGCGGGTACCTCGAGATCGTTAAACAGCATTCTGCATTTAACATTTGTTTTTAGCGTGTCTTTACACATGCCACGTCATCTGCGGGTATATAGAAGAAAAACACCAATAGACGTGCAGAACATTTTAACCCAGTTTCCCTTTCGTCCAATAAGAAGTTTTTTTTTGGAGGGCATATACCTACAGAGGCGTGGCTGTTGCCACCCATGAGTAAAGTCCATACTACGTTAAACAACTTTCAAGCATGAAATAAAAGTACCCAGTGAAAAAAAAATTTTGTTTCATTTAGGCTGTCAGTCAGTAAGCTCCCCAATTCTCCTCACTAATGTTAAACCTACGGGCGTAGGATGCATTCGTTTATTTAAAATATCTCCTCATGAAAATAATATTTTTAACATTTTTTTTCTGTCTACACTTCTTAAAGGATATGTCCCTTTTTTTCTTAGTTGTCCAAATATTTCTAAATTTTATATATATATATATATATATATATATATATATATATGTGCAGTAAATTCTGTCTAAGGCGGACTCTGTGTAAGCCGGAATTCGCCTCTGTCTAACGCGGAAAAAATTTCAAGTCCTGGTAAACACATAGGAAATAACATTAATTCATGTTCCATAAGCTGGAATTTGCCTAACACGGAAACGGAAAGGTTTTTAAAGTCCATCAAAATCAAAATTTTGCATAAGACGGAAAAAAAATAAAAATGAAAGGTATTTGGTTTATGAAACTTCAAAACTGATATACATACATCAAATGCTCAACATTTTAATTAAATTTCGTAATAGATTAATAAAGTTGAATCATCAGAACGGAAAATGTTTAAATATTTAAGGAATAATTTTTTATTCCATTATTTCTCATATATAAGCAAAATGTTTTTCCTCAAAAAAAAAAGAAAGAAAACAACATCATACCAAGTACATTTTTTAACATTTATCACAATTAATTATTCAAAAAAAGAAATTGATTAAAAAATCTCTATACATTAACATTTCTCTCTTTTTCATTGTATTAGCGAAAGAATATCACTTTTTTTGCTTGCTTCGGATTTTGAGTTCTGATCATTGTTTATGGCAATCAGTCATTTGGTCGCCATAACTCTTTGTCTAACGTGAGATGGAGAGGGTGTTGGGGGGAAGCTAGAATCATTTACATTCTGTATGAGGCCCTGGTTGTGGTTTCAGAGGGGGAATGGGATGGAAGATGAATTCGAAGTGACGTATGTTTTTTTTTCAATAAATCACATGGTCAGAAAACGAGGTCGTTGCAAGTGTTATTTTTTCTTCCTCATTTTATATTGTCTACTGATACTACTAAGTGATAGTAAAAAATGGCTTCAAAATCTAAACTCAATACGCTATCTCTGCGGGATAAAATAGAAGTTATTAAATTTGAAGAAAAAAATTATTCTGTAAAAGATCTTTGTATTAAATTTAAATGCGGTAAAACACAACTTTATGATGCTATAAAAAGAAGAGTTGGAAAAGGAATTGGAAAGCAATCATCCAACAGAAAGCGGAAAAGGTGCTGTGAAAAATGAAGACATTGATGCATTAACACTTGAATCGTTTTCTAACGCTAGAGCTAAAAATTTGCCCATACCTGGGACACTGTTGCATGAAAAGGCGAAAGAGATAGCCGAAAAATTCGGTAAAACAGATTTGAAGGCTTCTACTGGATGGTTAATGAGTTTTCTTTATCGACACAATATTGCCATGAAGCAAGTTTGCGGAGAGTTGAAAGACGTCCCATCCCAGACCAAGAAATTCAGGAATGGAAAATAAATTTCCCTCTGCTGATTGAAGGATATCAAGCTAAGGACATATACAATTGCGACGAAACGGGACTATTTTATCGTATGTTGCCCACTAAGTCCCTTGCAAAAAGAGGAAGTGAATGCCACGGTGTTAAAAACTCCAAAGAGCGTGTCACTGTTTTGCTTTGCGCGAATATGGAGGGCAGTTTAGAAAATCCCTTAGTGATAGGAAAATCGCAAAAGCCTCGATGTTTTAAGAATGTGAACATTGATAAACTGCCTGTGATTTGGAGATCTAAAAAAAAATCGTGGATTTCGACTGCCATAATGGAGAGATGCCTGACTGAATCAACGCCCCCTAGAGATAATGCCTAAGAGCTCAATTTTGACGTCACGGCAGATCGGCTAATGATTCAACTGATAACATCCTACCATTCCTGCAACCCCAATAAAACAAAATTCTAAATGACTTTTTTTTTCTTAATTTCCATAATAAAATTGAAGATCAACTAATTCAAAACACACTATTTGCTTTTCACACCCGCGCAAAAAAAAAAAAAAAAAAAAAAAAAAAAAAAAATGTAGGATTTAGTATCAAGAAAATTTTGTTTTATGTAACAAAATTTGAAATATAAAATAGTTATTTTTATTGAAAAATAAAAGCTATCTTATGAGGTTTCATTAACACTTTTTTTTGTTAATGTGCAAATGAAAGTTCATATTTGAGTTTTAGCATATTTTCATGAAAATTAATAATATTTCGATTAAAGATTGGATTGCTTTCAATTAAAGTAAGTACTTATTTACAGTATATATGTGCATTTTTATCAACATTAACAATGCTAATCATTATCTATTAAAATATGTTTACTTTGTCACTGCTGAATACTTGATTGAATATTTGCATTTGATAATTACAAATTTCATTTATTTGCCATATATGCAGTGTTTTTTTTTTATTATAATCACTAGTAGTAGTTTACTATTATTAGAAAATATTAAATATATATTTTAGTTATGTGCAATTGAAAAGATACAATTTTGTTTTGGTTTATATTTAGATATTTTGTTTTTGTTATGCAAAACATGATAAGATAAAAACTAACTTTTAATTAGTTTTTAAAATATTTTTAACACAAAAGTAATTACAAAATTTAAATGATAGCTCTAAAAAATTTGCTAGATATTTGCATTTTATACACAACACACACACATATGAATGTAATATTTAATGATTCTTTTTTTCAAAATATAACCAAAGATGTTTTTATTATGTAATATAATAATTCTAATTATAGAATAATTATTATAAATACCTAAAAATACATATAATGTGAATGTAATTATGTATTCATCGTGGTCATCTAAATAATGTGATTATTATATTTAGATGAACTAAAATAATACCAGAAAAATAATAAATATAAAATATATAAAAATAAAATAAATTGTAATCGGAATTATGATGTTTAGACCTTATATGAATGTGATTATATTTAGATAAACTAAATATAATCCCAAAAATATAATAAATTATATAATAATAAATATAAAAATAAAATAAATTGTAATCGGAATTATGATGTTTTAGACCTTATATGAATAATGTGATTATATTTAGATAAACTAAATATAATCCCAAAAATATAATAAATTATATAATAATAAATATAAAATATATAAAAATAAAATAAATTGTAATCGGAAGTATGATGTTTTAGACCTTATTTGAATAATGTGATTATAATTAGATAAACTAAATGATAATGATGTCATAATGATCTCTAGGGGGGCGTTGACTGAATTCAATAACCGTATGATCAAAGAAAATCAAAAAATTTTGTTATTTCTCGACAATGCACCTTGTCATGCCAATTTCGAACTATCGAATATAAAATTACAATTTCTTCCCGCAAATACTACTGCAGTAACACAACCTATGGATCAAGGAGTTATAAAAATGATGAAAACCCGTTACAAAAAATATCTCTTCCCAGATAGCAAGCAGGGTTCCGAAAATGGTCCTTTTTTATTTTCTTTCGATTTTTATGCAAAGGTATATTATCTTTATCGTATATCACGGTCACAGTAATGTTTTCAATATTAGATGTTTGGAATAACCGTCAGAAAACCTACGTTCTAAAATCATAGTGCACATTCATTTTCCGCGCATGCGCAACTTATTTCGAGCTACAAATTGCCCTTGTGCTTGCGTTCACTCACTCATGACTCATTGAAGGTGATATTGACGTGCTAGCAGGTCACATATAGCGTCGCTCTGCGAGTGCCGGCTTTGCATTTGCAATCATGTTCCATCTAAAGTATGTTAAACCATTTTGTATTAATTTAATTTCATAAAGCTATACCTTATTGTAAGAACTACATACATACGCATATTTCTGTTGTATTTCTTGAAATTTCCATTTATAATATGTTTTTTATTCTTAACGAATTAATGCGAGTTCTTTAAACATATTTTCATTGCAAAATACAATAGATAGAGAATAGCATTTGTTTATCTTTTACAATATATTATTATCGTTTATGTTATCTATTGATGCTCCCCAATTTTAAAATATTAATCTTATAGTTCATGTGCTTAAAAATTACCGTCAAAAGTTTGAAATATTCCGTAATAATAATAATAATAGATTTTGTACTGGTATTTAAATTGTAATTTAGTCAAAGTTAATTATTTTTACGCATACGTTTTATCATATATTCTAATACGAGCAAATCTTGTGTGTGGTTATATATATATATATATATATATATATATATATGCAAATTTTATCTTAAAAACGGCTCTAACGATTTTGACGAAATTTTGTATCCTAATATTTTGGGGCACCAGAAAACCATTGGGCTAGGTCACATGTTCGAGAAAATTCGATTAGTGGGTCATTTTGGGTCATTTTGGGTCATGGTCTAGCTAATTGTATTTAAAAAATGGTTCAAACGATTTTGACGAAATTTTGTATCCGACCCTTTTCGGGCACGAGAAGACTATTGGGCTGGGTCACATGTTCGAGAACTTTCGATTAGTGGGTCATTTTTGGGTCAACGCGGGTCAAATTAATTTTATCTAAAAAACGGCTCTAACGATTTTGATTAAATTTTATGTCCTACCAGTTTCGAGCACGATGAAATCATTGGGCTAGGTCACATGTACGAGAAAATTCGATTAGAGTCATTTCTGGGTCATTGTGGGTCAAGATCTAAAAAGCGGCTCAATTTACACTAAATTTTGCATCCAATGGTTTTCGGGCACGAGAAGACTGTTGGGCTAGGTCACATGTTCGAGAAAATTCCATTAGTGGGTCATTTTGAGTCATTTTGGGTCATGGTCAAGCTAATTGTATCTAAAAAACGGTTCAAATGATTTTGACGAAATTTTGTATCCGACCATTTTCGGGCACGAGAAGACTATTAGGCTGGGTCACATTTCGAGAACTTTCGATTAGTGGGTCATTTTTGGGTCAACGTGGGTCAAATTAATTTTATCTAAAAAACGGCTCTAACGATTTTGATTAAATTTTGTATTCTACGAGTTTCGGGCACGCGAAAATCATTGGGCTAGGTCACATGTTCGAGAAAATTCGATTAGTGTGTCATTTCTGGGTCATTGTGGGTCAAGATCAAAAAAGAGGCTCAATTTACACTAAATTTTGCATCCAATGGTTTTCGAGCACGAGAAGACTGTTGGGCTAGGTCACATGTTCGAGAAAATTCAATTAGTGGGTCATTTTGGTCATGGGTCATTATGGGTCAAGCTATTTTATCTTAAAAACGGTTCAGAGGATTTGAAATAAATTTAGCACCCTACAGGTTTAGGGAACAAGAAGACTATTAGGCTAAGTCACATGTTTGAGAAATTTCGATTAGTGGGTCATTTTGGTCATGGGTCATTATGGGTCAAGCGATTTTATCTTAAAAACGGCTCAGACTATTTACACTAAATTTTGCATCCCATGGTTTTCGGGCACGAGAAGACTGTTGGGCTAAGTCACATGTTCGAGAAAATTCAATTAGTTGGTCATTTTGGTCATGGGTCATGATATGTGAACTCAAATTTAATTTTGACCGAGCATAGCTCGGTCTTCCCTGCTCGTTTTCTTATATTTAGTAATTTATGTTGTATAAAATTTCATTTTAAAATATCATTCAATGACAATTGTTTTTATATTAATTATGTACGTTTAAGATACAAAATTTTTATTGTATGCGTTGCTACAATATTTTAAAGTATTGTTATTTTTATTACTTTGTTTAATACATTTTATTTTCATGAAGTTTAAAAAATGAGTTTTAATGAAATCAAACTATTTAAATTTTTGACGTTTCAATATACATACTGTAGCGGGTTAACTGTAACCCTGAACTGTTTATCTATAAACTTTAACTCCATTTTTAACATGAACTATGTTAACTGCAATTTTAATTTAACTTCATTGTATTACATTTTTCATACAACTCAACTCAATGTGCATGAGTTTACTTTTAACTGTAACCACAACGGAGCAGGCAGTCTGTTATTGCCGCTAGCTGAGTGTTGTTGACGATCTTGTCGCGTCAGTTCGATTTCATCTCTTACTTGTGTTTTTCTCGAATAATAATATGTATGTTTGTTAAAGGTAACTCGTGTGTTTCTAATTTATTCTTCAACCTTCACACACATCGTCTGTGTCTTTTCATCAGATGACATGATGACTCTGCAAATAAGGAAAGGGCATCTGACGTCACTGTTGGTTAAATTACTGTTGGTTTGGGAGAAAAACCTGTTCGTTCTTTACGACTCCTACAGTACACATGAGATGGAGTGATTTGATTGGTCTACGTTAAACTGGTCTATGATATAATTGGCCTACGTCGCTATGACGATTCCTGTAATGATAGCTGCGACAAAAATGCAGTGGTAGATTGGTTGATGGAACTGTTTGTTTGTAAACATGCCCTTTCCTTATATGAGCGGCTAACATATCAAGCCGCCATAGTGGTGACCCTAATTTAGCAGTTGAACACGCCAACACCAAGATCCGATGCCATCTGGACGAGGATGCTTTGATTATTCAAGATTGTTGCTTCAATCATCTTAAAATATGCTTTTATATCTATTTGTAGCAATATTTCCTAAAAATAAAAAAACACGCGGTGTGCGGGGCCGTGTGCGCGATTATATGTGTTTGAGCGTTCTGGTGGTCGGTAAGTCCATTTTTTCCTAATATTTTGTCCCCATATTTTATATCAGTAAATTTTTTACGCCAATCAAGTTTATTCACATGTTAAATTTTCTCGCTCTGTCACGGGTGCTATAATTCGGCTCATTTTCACCAATCCTAGAGTAATGCAAGAGAATTTTTTTTTGTTATAATATATTGTATATAATTTTGTGTATTTATTTTGTACTGTTAATTGTATTTATGCATATAATTTCCTAATCATGCCGGACGATACCCCAAACGAAAGTGCTGGCGCTAGTCAGGTTTCTCATGTAGGCGTGAAACCCCCACCGTTATGGAAGACAAATCCGTCATTATGGTTTTTCCGCCTGGAAGCCCAATTTGCTTTGGCCCAAATAAAATGTGAGATGACCAAATTTAATCACGTGGTCGCGGCAGTTGACGCCGATATTCTCATCTTGGTCAGTGACATTATTACGAATCCTCCGGGCGATAAACCATATGAGGCTCTGAAAAAACGACTAATTGATTCACATTCTGAAAGTGAAGAATCGCGAATTCACACGTTTTGCAGGGTGTGGAGATCGGTGACTTACGCCCATCTCACATCTCAGTTACTTGCTCAAATGAGAACCCTGGCTGGTACTACGGTAGGAGAGGCATTATTGAAATCTCTTTGGCTTTCACGTCTGCCCACAACTACGCGCAGCATTGTTGGCGCATTGAGCAATGAATTGCCAAAACTTGCTTCTGTTGCCGATAAAATCCACGACTTGGGAGTATTTCCTCAAATAAATGCAACAGCTAATGTACCACCCACCCCAACCGCCCATGCTTCATCCCTTGAATTTCAAATTGCACAGTTAACTCAACAAGTTAGTGAGTTAACCACGAAAATTAATCAGCGGAGTCGCTCAAGAGAGCATCGTCCTCGCGAGGGTAATTTCCGGCGCAGTCGTTCTAGGGGGCGCTATAAAGAGCCTGCAAATAATCTTTGCTTCTACCATACAAATTTTGGCTCCAAGGCTAGAAAGTGCACATCCCCATGTTCTTTTCGCACGGAAAACTAGACCGGCGATCGCACCATGGCCATAATCGCGACCGCCAGGTTAATCGTATTCTTTTGTCCGACCCTACGTCAAAATTCAATTTTTTAATCGATACCGGGGCCGATATTTCTGTTTTGCCAGCAAGTTGCTTTAAAAAAAAACACTGTGGATGAGGGTTTAGTCCTTTATGCAGCAAATGGCACAAAAATACAATCATTTGGCACAAAACGTTTGACCCTCAATTTAAATTTACGAAGAAATTTCACCTGGTCTTTTGTTATTGCGAAAGTAAACCAACCTATTATTGGCGTCGATTTTCTAAAAAAATTCAACTTGCTTGTTGACGCGAAAAACAACTGCATAATCGACGCAGAAACCTTATTGTCGTCCCAGGGAAAAGTTGCTCGAGTTCTACCTGGGAGCAGTACCCTAAGTGTACTTGTCGGTCCTACCAAATTTGACAAAATTTTAACGGAATATCCCGATTTAACTAACCCTTCGTGCGTTTGCAAGGAAAATAAAACTCAACCCATCTATCACTATATAGAAACCAAAGGCCCTCTGATTTTCTAGACCGCGTCGTCTATCGCCAGAGCTCTTAAAAGCAGCCCGTCAAGAATTTGAATTCCTCATGGCACAGGGCATCGTTAGGCCTTCAAAAAGCCCATGGGCGAGTCCGCTCCATATGGTTCGCAAGGCCAATGGCAGCTGGCGGCCATGTGGAGATTACCGTCGTTTAAACGCTTCCACTATACCTGATAGATACCCATTACCCCACATCCAGGATTGTACGCAGCTGTTTCATGGGAAACAATTCTTTACTACCCTAGATTTGGCTCGTGCCTACCACCAAATTCCAGTAAATCCGGGGGATATCCCAAAAACCGCAGTAACTACCCCTTTTGGACTTTTCGAATTTGTATACACTCCTTTCGGCTTAAGAAATGCAGGACAGACTTTCCAACGTTATACTCATGAAGTCTAAAAAGGATTGGATTTTTGCATCCCATATTTGGATGATATCCTCATTGCATCAGAAAATGAAGAAGAACATGAATGCCATCTTCGGCAAGTCCTTGATCGCCTGCAGCAGCATGGGTTAAAATTAAATCCCGCAAAATGCATTTTGGTAAAAACTTCTGTCTCTTTAATGGGTTGTCTTATAACACCTTCTGGTGTACACCCGCTCCCACAGAAAACTCAAGCTATCGCCGATTTCCCCAAACCCCAAACAATTATTGACTTGAGACGATTTTTAGCAATGGTAAATTTTTACCGACGTTTCATTCCTCATGCTGCCCATACTCAAGCCCCTTTACATGAGCTACTCAAAGATTAAAAAAAGAATGACAAACGCCCGGTACCGTGGGACACTGTTTTGACACAGGCTTTCGAGGCCTGTAAACAAGACCTTATAAATTGTGCAACTGTCGCGTATCATGCTCAGCACCCAACAGCTATCCTTAAGTGCTGATGCTTCGGATACTGCTATCGGAGCTGTATTAAATGTTGTAAATGACAACAAGTTACAACCTCTTGCCTTTTTTCACGTTAACTAAGCCCAACCGAGCAAAATTACAGCACCTATGACAGAGAGCTCCTTGCAATTTATTCGACTGTTAAACATTTTAGAAATACATTGCAAGGAAGGGATTTTATAATATATACCGACCATCGTCCATTAACTTATGCTTTTTCAAAAATGTCAGATTCCAGTTCCCCACGTCAGCTCAGACACCTAGATTTTATTTCACATTTCAGTACAGACATTCGGCATGTTCCTGGTCCTGAAAACATCGTGGCTGACACCTTATCTCGCATAAACGAGATAGTTTTGTCAATGTTGATTTGTCATCCATGGCTGAAGAACAGGCAAATGACAAGGAATTGACTGACTTATTGTCAAATCCTGACACATCTCTTCGTTTCCAAAAACTGCATATTTCTCCAGAAACAATGCTCTATTGTGATATTAGCACTGGCAAGATACGACCATACGTACCAGAAAAGTACCGCCGCATTGCCTTTAACAGCCTACACAATTTATCCCATCCTGGCATCCGAGCTTCTCAGAGACTGATCCAACAGAAATTTGTGTGGCATGGGATGGCAAAAGACATTTCCAATTGGACACGATCATGCATGAGTTGCCAGAAATCCAAAATCCAACGGCATACTCATAGCCCTCTACAAAAATTTCCTGTCTCATCAGAAAGATTCGAGCATGTCCATATTGACATCGTGGGACAGTTACCTCCTTCAGAAGGATATACTTATCTGGTCACATTTGTAGACCGTTTTCCTCGTTGGCCAGAGGCGATTCCAGTGCAGGACATTACTGCCGACACCATTGCCAGAACTTTTGTAAACCATTGGATTGCAAGGTTTGGTGTCCCCAAATTTGTGACTACAGACCAAGGGCGACAATTCGAGTCCCTTCTGTTTTCTTCTTTAAGGAAAATCTTAGGCATCCACCGCATCAGGACTTCTCCGTACCACCCAGCCAGTAACGGCCTTCCCAGATAACAATTTTTGATTTTTAAAACATTTTTCTAACCTCTACATGTATATGACTAGATGCTTTTTAAAGGCTTTGTCTGAAAGGTTTGCAAACATTGTAAAAAGGATTATAAAAGGTTGCTAGTTGACACAATCTGAGGTACTTTGTAAGTGTTTTAGGACAAGCATACCAAAATGTAAAAATGTAAGGCTAGTTACAGGATTTCATATTGACCATTGTAACAGGAATTACAATCAAATGTAGATAATAATGCTTTTATTATAAGCATTTATAAAGGAAATGAAAAAGGTTTTGATTAATCTGTTAGTTTTAAATCTTAATTGACAGAGGTATGAGATTTTCATCAAAATAACTTGACTTAGAATTTTTCTTTTGTTTCTGTAGGAAACTAAATTTTAGCATAATATTTATATATTGAAAGAAAAAAAATGGAAAATAATGATTTTTATTTGCACACATTATATTTAAGAAGTCATATTACATTTAGCAAGTTACATATTTTAATTAATATATTGCTTTTTTCCCTTTAAAGTAATTGCTAAAATTTGAATATATTTATTTTTTATATTTTAATTAATATATTGCATTTTATCCTTTAAAGTATGCTACAAATATTAATTGTTGATAACATTAAAAAAAAATTAAATCTAATATACATTTTGTTAGAATGAACGGTAAGAATTATTTTACAGAAGTTTCCTAACTTTTGTTTGAATTTGACAAAACTAATTAAAATAGATAACTTTTATCTTTGTATTTTTTACAATTAATCAGTTTTAAAATAAAGTCTAAAATAAAGCGGGGATATTTTCCTTTTACAGTGAATTCAGGCAACAAGAAAATTTGTATACTATATTTTTGCTTAAGCCCTACTATCTTGAAAGTTTCACAATATTTTAAATTTCTGAGTTGGGAATTGCTTATGTCTTGGTTTTTATGTTGTCTTTACCTTTGTGTTTTCATATTTGAAAACTGATAATGGTCAACCCAGTATCAATTATTCTTATTTATTAGTTGATTGACAAACTGAAGAAAGTTAAACATAACTGCATAATTTAATTTGATAAAGATTTATCTCCATTTAAGAACTATATAAAACCAAATTTTGGTATTTATATAATTACTGAGAAAAATAACATGCAATTTCCATTTATAATATTTTTATATCATATGCATATTACCTATTTGTTTATTTTTAATCTTTACTTTAAGCATGTTTTCATTCTACTTAACACAGAAGGACAATAATTTTTCAGAATGATTTATCTCTGAATTAAATCTATTGATGCTCCGTAATTAAAAATAAATAATAATAATCAGTTAACATTATTTAGACCTTTTTTCCTTTAAAATGTAAATCTTCATTTTAAAAATCGCTCATAATTATTAGCATGTATATTGAAACGTCAAAAATTTAAATAGTCTGACTTCATCAAAATTCATATTTTAAAATTCATGAAAATAAAATGTATTAAAGAAAGTAATAAAAATAACAATAATTTAAAATATTCTAGCAACGCATGCAATAAAAATTTTATATCTTAAACGTACGTAATTGAATGATATAATTTTATGCAATATAAATGACTAAATTATAAGAAAATAAAACATATGCCTAAAAATAATTAACTTTGACTAAATTGCAGTTTAAATACAAGTACATAATCTATTATTATTATTACGCAATATTTCAAACTTTTGAAGGTAATTTTTAATCACATGAACTATAAGATGGATATTTTAAAATTGGGGAACATCAATAGATAATGACATAAACGATAATAATATAATTTAAAATATAAACATAAACAAATGCCACTCTGTATCTATTGTATTTTGCAATGAAAGTATGGTTAAAGAACTCGCATTAATTCGTTAAGAATAAAAAACATATTATAAATGGAAATTTCAAGAACTATAACAGAAATATGCGTATGTATGTAGTTCTTGCAATAAGATAAATCTATATCAAATTAAATCAATACAAAATAGTTTAACATACTTCTGATTGACTATGATTTTGATTGCACATGTAAATGAAAAGCCAGCCCAGCACAGGCAAAGCGATGCTACGTGACCTACTCGCACGCCAATATCACCTTCAATGGGTGAATGAATAAGCACAATTTGCAGTTGCAGCTAACAAAGTGATAAAATAAGTTGCGCATGCGCGGAAAATGAAAGTGTAAAGGATGATTTTAGAAGGTAGGTTTCCTGACGGTTATTCCAAAAGCCTAATATTCAAAACATTACTGTGACCGTGATATACGCTAAAGATAATATAACTTCGCAGAAAAGTCGAAAGAAAATGAAAAGAGACCGTTTTCGGAACCTTGCTTGCTATCTGGGTTGTAGAACGATTTCACCGTACGCTGAAGCAAGCCCTAAAGTGCCACAACCATGCAAGATGGACAGAGTCCTTACCCATTGTTCTTCTAGCCATTCGCACCTCTTACAAAGAAGACCTTAAGGGTACTTGTGCTGAGATGTTGTATGGCACAACACTCTCCTTATCTGCTGACTTTTTGCAGCCTTCCAACCTCTCAGAACTGTCTCGTGTTGATCCTGCAACTTTCCTCCAGCATTTGTGTGACACCATGCATCAGTTAACTCCAGTGCCAACATCAGCACATGCCAAGAGAACATTTGTGCATCCTTCACTGGAGACATGCACCCATGTTTTGGTGCGTAATGACACTGTCAAAGCACCACTAACACAACCATACAATGGACCCTTTCGAGTGACAAAACGCACAGCTAAACATTTTACTGTTGTCATAAAGGGAAAAGACGCAGTGATTGGTATCGACCGTCTCAAACCTGCATTCCTTATTCAAGAGGATTTAACTCCTGCATCTCCAGTGGTAATTAGATATAACAACCCGCCAGCTCAGACTGTTAGTCAAGATGAACCTGTGCCGGTGGCACCAGCTCAGCCTCCTAAAACAACTACCCGTTCTGGTAGAACTGTGCGGTTTAACCCTCGCTACTTGTGAAGTTGTCAGTACCTTGAGTACTTTGGGGGGAATACTGTAGCGGGTTAACTGTAACCCTGAACTGTTTATCTATAAACTTTAACTCCATTTTGTACATGAACTATGTTAACTGCAATTTTAACTTTTACTTTATTGTATTACATTTTTCATACAACTCAACTCAATGTGCATGAGTTTACTTTTAACTGTAACCGCAACGGAACAGGCAGTCTGTTATTGCCGCTAGCTGAGTGTTGTTGACGATCTTGTCGCGTCAGTTCGATTTCATCTCTTACTTGTGTTTTTCTCGAATAATAATATGTATGTTTGTTAAAGGTAACTCGTGTGTTTCTAATTTATTCTTCAACCTTCACACACATCGTCTGTGTCTTTTCATCAGATGACATGATGACTCTGCAAATATGAGCGGCTAACATATCAAGCCGCCATAATACTAATAATTAAGAAAGATTTTGAAAATGAATTTTTATATTTTAAAGGGAAAATAAAAAAAAAGTTTAATTAATCTTAACAGATTATTATTATTTATTTTTAAGTACGGAGCATCAATAGATTTAATTCAGAGATAAATCATTCTGAAAAACTATTGTTCTTCTGTATTAAGTAAAATGAAAACATGCTTAAAGTAGACTAAAAATAAACAAATATGTAATATGCATATGATATAAAAATTTATAAATGGAAATTGCATATTTGTTTCTATTTTTTTTTCTCAGTAATTATATAAACACCAAAATTTGGTTTTATATAGTTCTTAAATGAATTTCTTAAATCTTTATGAAATTAAATTGTGCAGTGATGTTTAACTTACTTCAGTTTGTCAATCAACTAATAAATGAGAGTAATTGCATGATAGTGGGCTGACCATTATCACTTTCCAAATATAAAAACACAAAAGTTAAGACAACATAAAAACTAAGACATAAACAATTCAAAAACTCAGACATTTAAACTATTGTGAAACTTCCCGGATAATGTAATAGGGCTTAAGCAACAATATAATATACAAAAAAATTTTCTTGTTGCCCGAATTCACTTTAAAAGGAAAATATTATTCCCGGTATATTTTAGACTATTTTTAAAACTGATTAATGGTAACAGATACAAAAATAATTAAGTTATCTATTTTAGTTAGTTCTGTCAAACTCAAACAAAAGTTAGAAAACTTCTGTAAAATTAATCCTCACAGTTCATTCTAACAAAATGCATATTAGATTTAAAAATTTTTAATGTTATCAACAATTATTTTTTTTTTTTAGAAGCAATATATTAATTAAAATATAAAAAATAAAATATATTTAAATTTTAGCAATTACATAGGAAAGGAATTTTAGAAAATAAAAAAGAAGTATATTAATTAAAATATGTAACTTACTATGATTTCTTAAATATAATGTGGGCTAATAAAAATCCTTATTTTCCAGTTTATTTTCTTCAGTATATAAAAATTAAGCTAAAATTTAGTTTCCAACAGAAACAAAGAAAATTTCTAAGTCAGGTTATTTTGATGAAAACCTAATGCCTCTGTCAATTAAGATTTAAAACTAACAGATTAATCAAAACCTTTCTCATTTCCTTTATAGATGCTTATAATAAAAGCATTATTATCTACCTTTGATTGTAATTCTTGTTACAATGGTTAATAAGAAATACGGTAATTAGCCTTACATTTCTACCTTTTGGTATGCTTGTCCTAAAACACTTACAAAGTACCTCAGATTGTGTCAACTAGCAACCTTTTATGATCCTTTTTACAATGTTTGCAAACCTTTCAGACAAAGCCTTTAAAAAGCATCCAGTCATTTACATGTTAAGGTCAGAAAAATGTTTTAAAAATCAAAAATTGTTATCTGGGTTGCGGTCCATTATTGCGTCTTTAGATAAATGTTCTTCTGCCACCAAAATGGCGAAAAATATAAGTGTTTTAGATGCTGTCAAATGGATTGCCAAATCCTGCTCAGAAATGTCGCCTGAAAAAATTGTTCATTGTTTTAGAAAAGCTGGTTTTGTTTCAGAAAATGGCCATGAATCATTTGACCAGTTGGAGGAAAATGAGTTACAAAATCTAATAGTTGACTTAAAATGTGTTCACAGCAATGAAAAAATTAATGAAGAAGAATACGTATCAGCTGACAATATAGTGTGTACTACTGAAGCTAACAATTCTGTGGACATTTTGATTCAGCGATATCAAGATTTGGAAAGTGCTAGTGAAAATGAAGATGAGCACGATTATGAAAACCATCAAGACAATGGAGGAATTCAAACGTATCAAGACGCCCTGAGAAGCATTAGGTATCTCAAAAAAATTGTTGCTCAAAAAATGAAGAATTGATACCCATAATAACGGACTTGCAATGTGGAACTGAAAAATACTTGGTAAAAAAAAAGACAAAACAAGCATCGATAAAAGATTTTTTTTTTGACTGTTTAAAAACTACTGCGCCACTATGTGAAATATGAAGTAGTTGTTAAGGTAAATGATTTTCATTAACTTATACAATGGAAGAAATTTATCATTAGTACTACTATTTATTTTATTATTCATATAATGTTTTTGAAATTAATAATAAATTTAATAAGACGTATAATTTCATTTAAAAAACTGTACTAAAGATTACGAACGTAAAAATATGACTTGCGCATACGTATTTTATTTATTTATTTTGGCTGTTTTGCATAAGGTGGAATATTGTCTACGGTGGAAAATTTTCTCGGTCCCGATTGATTCCGCCTTAGACAGAGTTACAAGCGTCTAGGGGAAGAGTTACTATAATTCAGCAAAGGCCAGATTTCCAGCAGAAAGCAGGTCGCTGCTGCCGCCGTCTATCGGCATGAAATGAAACCAGGAATAATGAATATAATTTATAGGGTTTAAAAAAAGTTGTTTATGTAAAATTTAATAATTATTATTAATTTTAAATGTATTTAAAAATTATATATATTATAGCTTTTTTAATGCAAGTTACTTCATTTGGTTGACTATTTGTCTGAATTAATTTAAATAAATGTAGCCTTTTTTAGTTTTTTTACATTGAAAAAATATTTTCTGTATTAAAAACTTATGAATGACAATGTAAATTGTTTTAAATAAATTGTACAATTTTTATAAGAATCATTTACACACCCAACTTAAATTTAGCTAAAATTGAAGGTAAAAGATAGCTTAAAGCCCTCCCTGTGACAAGTTTCTGCATCCTCAAGGATGCCTGGAGGA
Organism: Maratus michaelseni; assembly: GCA_963931845.1. NCBI lineage: Eukaryota > Metazoa > Arthropoda > Arachnida > Araneae > Salticidae > Maratus > Maratus michaelseni. The sequence continues at coordinate 322,762,957 of OZ007595.1, read as the reverse complement.
TGAATGTGACTCTTCCTGGGGATATCCTGGGGAAGCAAATGTGCTATATGGGTCCTTAAAACTCATCATAAAAATATTGTGGAAGCTATTAATCAAATCAGATAATTTTCTATAGGAATTCTTTTATCATTTTCTTGGGGTATGTACTAGAGATGAGAAGGGCTCAGCATGTGCTGAAAGTCCAAGCCCGAGCCTGATACGAGCACGACTTTTATACCAGTCTTCAGACTTTTTAAAACTGACAATGTTATTTATTCTCTTATAGAAAAACTAAAAATAACTTGTTTTTTTTTAACTTAAAAATTATTTATTGCGTGAAAGTCATTTTAATGCTATTTTGATCAGAATGAAGGGAAACAGATATATTGTTTTTCTTTTTTAGCATTAGAATTTTATTTTAAAAAAAAATTCATATTAGCAGATTTATGTCTGGCATTGACGCCGACTGTTGATATGGTACCAATAGGAAAGGCGCAAATAATTTGTTGTTCGACTTTCGTTTCTGACAATAAGAAATAAATGTTTTAATTGTAATGAATGTTTATTTTTTGTTTTTAGAGATCTGTTGTGAAATGAATATTTTCTTTTGTTTTTAGTAAACCACCATTGTAAATTTTTAGTCTTCTATAGTGTGTGAGTCATAATCACTTTTCATATGAAAATAATGTTAGTGATTCTTATATCTATGTTTCATCATGAACTCTTCCCATGCTGTGGCTCTGTTCTGACCATAGTCAAAGTCACTTTCATTCGAAAGTTGATATAATTATTAGCATGTATTGTTATTCGCTAGCGAAACTGAGTAAGACTGTAACATTCGCATAAAATTATGTATATATCTATACCTATGCTAATAAAATAAAGTTACGCTCAGTGAGTCTGTGTGGCGATTTTACAAAACATCACGCGTAGAGCGATTGGAGGCGGTGTCGAATAGTGATTGGCTGAAAGATGGTTACGTTGTTATTGAGGGGAGGAGTTAAAGCGTATTAAATGAACAAGTATGTTAAAAGTTAATAAATTTTTGTGTCCGATCTAGTATAGTGGTTAAAGCATCAGGCTCGTAATTTTGATGCATCAAGTTGTGTCCTTGCTGATTTTTTTTTGCATTTTTAGAGTTTTGCTTTGATCTTTATTGAATTAGTTAATAAAGAATATTTATTAACAATGCTTCTTAAGCATTGATATAAAGATCAGTTAATCTTTATCAATTGCTCTGCAATATTTTATTCTCAATTTGATAATTAAATTTTAATTAGAATTAAGTTAAACAATATTAAATTATAAATTATAATTAAGGTAAATAAAAATTAAATTTTTATCACATACAATAAAATTTAATATCAGATAAATTTCAAGAATTAAATTAAATTTTAATTCATATACGCTATTTTTTAATAACTATACGAACATTTATTAAAATGCAAAAACTCCTAAACTTTCATTAAAAATATTTTTTGTATTAGAACTTTAGTAACAGATGATTATCAAATTAGCAGAATTAATTAATTAAAGTTTTCATCTTTTAAAATTAAGCATTATTCTTAAAAATCTCTATTAATTTACTAAAATTCTTTTTGCCAATTACTGGTTGATCTGCAGTGATAAAGTTGTGGAAGATTACCATATTTAATTTTTTTGTCTATTATTTTATTATTTAATTTTTAATTATTATTTATATTTAAATAAATATAATTAATATAAATTAATATTTTTATTTAAATACATACAATTAATATTAATAAGTATTATTATTTAAACATATAATTAATATAAATAAATATTATTTAAATATAGTAAAAATGAAGGAGATAAATCTATCTAACACTAGTAATAATAAATATAGTTATCATTATTTTAATTTTGTGGGGGAAAAAAATGTTGAATGATTAATTGCTTATTTTAAAATTACAGCATGTCCTTTTTTAGGTTATAATTAATTCCTGTTTAGTTCAATAAGTGTGCTGGTCTAAAATTTCAAGATTATTATTCATTATGCATTAATTCAGTAATTTGGGTCTTCAGCAACCCCAGGGTTTAAAACTATATTGGGAGGGGGGGGGGAGGTTTTACTTGAACATAACTGCATAAAATCTATGAAGTTCATTATTATAGCTCTCATTTTTAATAAAAAGTATTTTAATGCAATTTAATTTCAGAATTCATATTTATTCTTAATGCTGTATTTGTTTGGTAGATCTATCATATCTTAAAGGTTGTTATTTAAAAAAAAAGGGGTTAGGTATCATTTTATTAAGATGTTCAAATCTCTTTAAAAATTGGTTTTAACCAAATATTAATGATTTTAAGAGCTATGCTTAGAAAACCTTTACTTATTCTGGATTTTTAAAAAATCGCTCCGAAACTAAAATCTCATATCTTAGATTTACTTTATATTTTTGTTTTAATACTTCATTTTACGAACAGATGGCGCCACTACACAACGGCTTAGACGTTGCATGGATTTTAGGCGTTCGAGTGTAATTTGCATAGCTTTTTAAATTATTTAATTACTGAATGAGATTTTTTTTTTCAGTTAACTTTTGCCAAATTTTGCAAACATGCAATGTTTGCAAGTTTTTAATTGTAAAAAGAAAAAATTAATAAAGTATATTTCCAAAATTAAATGAATTTGTGTGGCAAATTTTGTATTTTACGCTGTCTTGACTTAAAGATATGAAAGAAATTGTTTAATAAACCTTTAAGTTCAGTAAAAAATTTAAAACTATATATATAAATTTGAAATCTGCATTTCTTAAGTTTATATTGATTTTATGAAATAACAAACTATATAAAAATCTGAAAAATGCATTGCTTAAGTATATGTTGATTTTATGAAATAACACAGTTCAAAAAGTTTTTAACGACCTAGTAATTTTATTTTCGTTTATTAATTCAATTATGATGATTAAAAAAATAATAATAAACATTCAGAAAAGCTAACATTTATTTGCTGTGCTTTCAGTTTATTCTTGTGAAATAATGTTTAATATGTTGTTCTTTGTTTAATTCTATCTACTTGTAGTGAGTATTTACTATAAATAAAATTTAAAATAAAAACTATAAAAAATGTAAACATGTAATCTTTATTTGAAAATTGGAAGTTATGGATTATAGATATTAAATAATATAATAATTTATAAATGAAATATGTTTTACTTTATGTAAGGTTTGTTATGTATCAATAAATTAAGCTGGACGTATAGTTTTTTCACTTAAAAAATGTACACAAGCTACTACAAATTTAAATTAGTTTTCAATAACCTTTACAATTAAAATATCAGTTTTATTTTTCTTAAAAAAAAAAAAAAAAAAAAAAAAAAAAAAAAAAACAGGAGTTGAATTAGGTAATGAGCTCTGAAAATACAAATACAAGAGCTAGAAGTATTTGATTTGCTGTTTCAAATTATACTTGTACACATGGATTGTTTTCTTTTAATTGGATTAAGTTAATATTATTTTGTTAGACAAGTTTAATATGTCCTAAGCATCATTAAAAATAAAGCAAACATGAATATACAAGCTCAGACGATCTTATGAATCTTCAACGAAATGAAAAATATCCTCTTCAAGCGCATTAAGCTCCTCCTACATCGTCTCAGGCAGTCGACCAATCACTATTCAACATCGCCTCCAATCGTTCTACGCATGATGGTTTGTAAAATCGCGTCTGTGTGTGTGTGCGATGGCTAGGAATATCTAGTGCACCTACACAGGGCTGTAGCTAGAAGTAAAGAATAAGGTGGGGGGGGGGGGGAGGACTCAAGAAAATGTAGGGGTGGCCCATATTTTCTCTCTCTCTCTGACACATGCACGCACAAACAAACACACACACACAGATATATATGATCAAAGTATTATATAGAAAGATAAATTAACACACATTCATGTTGTAGGCACTATGTTTCTTATTAAACTGTTGATAATAACTTCCTTTTATACTAAGAAAAGAAAAGGCTGGAGAATAAAAATTTCCAGTGTATAACTAGTGTATAATTATACTGGTGAAATAATAAGTGATGATCTCAGCAAGTAAATAAAAAGCTTACAGTTCACCTGTTTCATAAAGAGTTGCAACCTTTAATTTTTTTCTGAAAATTCCCTGCCCTTAAGGATTTTAAAGTTGTATTTTTATATGATAAAAAATTAGCAAAATCAAGGATGTATTTTGCATTTTAAAATTATTATTGTTTTTAAAACACTTATTTAAACAAATTTAAAACACTTATTTGCAGATTTTATACTTTATTACAATTTAGTATTTGTGCCAAACTGTAAAAGGGTACCAAAACTAAGTTCGATTTTTGAACAAAGTTTCATTTGATGACCTTGAAATCTTTACCAGGAGGCTCACAATTTTAGGGGAGGGGGGGCTGAGGCCCCCCTTGCACCCCTCTAGCTACGACCCTGCACCTAGAAATCTGTAAATTTGGGTGAGGAGGGTCCTGATGTACCTAAGACTCAGATTTTTATATTTTCATAATTAGCTGAGACATTAAATAAAAACTCATTTAACATAGTAAAAATACGATCTGTTTATCTGAAAAGGGCGCAAGAGAAATATCAAAACCAGAAAACGATTTGATAATCGCAGATGGGTGAAATTTTCTCATTTTCACTTATCCTCGAAGAAATCACTTATCTTCGTAAGAAAACTATTAGAGATAGATATAGGTTTGAAAATCCCAATATGTACGTAAAGTATTTTTATAATTTCAAAAATCCAAATTTTGTGAAAATTTTCAAAAATACGGACCCGACGAATAAAAATGACGCAGACAGAAACTTTGGGGCCCATTCCTCCATTTACTTTCCTAAACGAAAGGTCATAAATTACACTGCATAACAAATTTGAACTGCCCTTTAGATTAAAGTATGTCATTCTCTATACCGTTTTTGTAGGAGACCCACTTCTGATATTTATACAAATTGGTTACAAAGAAATGTAACAGAGGCTTGATTATAGAAAACACAAACACTAAAATGATTGTTTTGTTCGTTTCCTCTTGCAGGCATCTGCCCTCATAACAGACCAGCAATATTCAGCTAGCATACTTCCATTCCATCGTCCACTGAATCGCTTTTCAAACATAGAGATGTCCTGGTGAAACCTTTCCCCATGCTCATCACTAATTGCGCCAAGGTTTTGAGGAAAAAGGTCCAGATGTGAGTACTAAAAGTGCAGTTTTAATGACATATTGCAACCTATAACATGAAAGCATTGCACTATGTCAGCAACAAGATTTTTTATAATTTTACGCTTTCTCATTTGCAAGGAAACGTGAGCACACAGTTGAATGCCAGCCAGGCTGCTTTTCCTGCTTGTAACAGTTTATTTTCAAACTCTTCATCATGAAAGATTGATTTAATTTGCGGACCAATAAAAATCCCTTCTTTTACCTTTGCCTCACTTAATTTTTGGATTTTTTTCCTGAGATGCAAGTCCAGAAGTTTTACAAATATTTTCATCAAACCGAGATTAATGTGAAATGGTGGAAGAAAGACACATTGCGGATTCACAAGTGGTTCATGTGATGTATTTTTGGTGCCAGGAATGAAGTTTTTTCTTCGAGACCACTGTTTACAGTGATTTTTTTTGTCACGGCTGTCCCATTCGCAGATAAAGCAGTGACTTTCAAATCTCCACAAATGTGCCATTTGAATGTAGTGTACTCAATTAACTTCAGTATAACACTCATAACTTCGTAAGTTTTCTTTGTATTTGCAGAATATGCTACAGGAAAAGACGGGTAAACATTGCCTATATGGAGGAGCACTGCTTTGAGATTACGTTTTGACGAGTCAATAAACAGGCGCCAGTCTGCTGGATTATGTTCATGTCCCAAAGCCTGAAATAGGTCATCCACATCACAGCAATATACGATGTCTTCTTTCACCGCGAAATAGTCTACAAAAGGGCTTTGTCATCTTCTAAATGAACTTATTTTTACACCTTTCTCTAATTGATTCCAACCTTGAAGCCTCGAACCCAGTAATTCTGAGTCTGTTTCAGAGAGTTTTATGTCCAGTAGAAGATCGTTAAACTCTGCCTGTGAGATTTCATGATGTGAACATGTTATACATGTAGATGGTTGAAAGTCAGGAATTTGATGGTTTGGATGAGGAACTGGTCGCATAGCGGAGTGTAAGTTTGGATACTGAATACAATGCTTGGATTTTGAAGAGAACACCTTAACATTTGTCAAACAAAGGTAACAATCCGTTACATGATTAATCAGTTCACGCCAAATCATAGGCACATGAAATTTCAACCTACTACGTTTTCCTTGTAACCAGTCTCCCAGATTCCTGGAAAATGAATTGCAGCATATATGTAGAGCCCAGGACTTATTTTGGTCCCCAACTCTACATCCAAAGTACAGTTCGTAAGACTTTCTAACTAATGGTAACAAGCATTGTTGAGTCGTCAATGTAAGTTCGCCACACACATAACAAAATAAGTTCGGCTTATTTTTACACCGACGAGACATTATAATGCACTGAACGTAATATAATCTTGTCCTTGCAACATTTGTACACTTCACACTTAACGTCACTAGAATTTTCCAGCCAGCAACATAAGACAGTGGGAGGAAACATCTGAAAATAAACAAAAACTGTGTGATCTCTCAGAACTGCTCTTAGTCAGCATGTCCTTTATATAGGTTTGGCGAAGGGAGAAAATGTCCTTGACAGAAAAGTCGCCAAGCTTCTAGTAAATTCTTGGATATTTCGCTACCAAATGCAACTAGAGCCTCGAAACTTTGGGACGATAGATAAGGTTTTTGTCACCAAAGTCGCCAAGTTGGCGACAGTCTCACTGTCAATGAGAGCGCCTTTCATTTGCTTTTCCGACACAGAGCGTACTTATGCGCGTAAAAAAAGGGGGGGGGGTTGCCCTGGGTGCCCGGGCACCGCCCTCCCCCCCCCCCCCCCCCCGCTCACGCAGATACACGCAGGATTTTAAAATCGAATTTAAATAATCAAAATTCATTAAAAATATCAAAGCAAGGTTACAAAAAATAGATATTTTTATTTTTCATATATTATCGCTCCTGTAGAACACAATCATTTCTCAAGTATCATGATACAATAACTGATAATTAATATTTTTCGCATTACATTTGTGCTCATTCAGCAATATTTTATAAAGTAAAATATTTTAGGATGCGAAATACTCCGTACGCAGACACCAGACACTACTGGCGCGTCCTTTTGGTAACGTTTGCAAGGCGTCAGTCGCATTAGATGTTCACACTGACTGTAGACTTTTTTTTTTCACTGAGAGTATTTGCGGAAAACAGAAGCATATGGAAGCTATGCTTAATTAGTTTTTTATCTTTTAAGTAAAAGAAAAGAAAAAAAAAGCCGCAACAAAGTGGTAAATTATAAAGCCAATCATTTGAGGGTTTTCGAGAAGAGAAAATTCTGTTCAGTTTTTGTTTTTCATTTTCTTGTGCTTGTATCATTCCGAAATAGGCTAAATGAAAATTATATTTAATTTGTAAATATACTTCACACTTTATCAAGTGTATTTAAAAAACATGGGACGGCTTGAAAAGAGAAAACAAACGTTAGAAAAATCTGCAAAAAAGTGCAAGAAAATTGAGGACGTTTTAAAACAGAAAATAATTGTCCAACATTGATTCAAATCTTCAGAAGCCACAGTCACCAAAGAAAGTAAGAATAGTTTATAGTCTCTTAAAGCTATTGTCAAGTTCCCTGCTCAACAAATGCGCAACTTTCTGACACATTTTATGACTTATTTTTAAACGTAAAGGCACAAAATTGGCAGGCCTGCCTATTGAAGCGATTTGGAATCGAATTACGTTTACCATTTTTTGATAAATAAAATACTTATCGAGTTATAAGTGACTTTAGACATGTGATGGCGGGTTTTTCTCCTTTCTCTCGCTGTCACGTCCGAAAATTTGGTTCAAAACTCCAACTTTGACAGTATTGTCTGAAAATTGCGTTTACCAATCAATGGAAAACGTGTTTCGATTACAACATTTCTGAATAACAACACCTGTCAGTTTCATGCATTTTCGAACAAAAAAGAATTTAAAAATGTGTCAATGCATTTTCCAATAAAAAATAATTAAAAAATATGTCAGAAACTGTCCCTTTGGATTTGATTTGGATTTACGAACAAATAGCCTATAAATTCTGGCAAAATTTAAATATTTTTAATTCAATAATTTTTTGTTAAGGTGGTCTGGGATAAATTTGTATGTATGTATATGTTATTTATAAGTATGTTTCATTATTATTTTTTTTAATCTACATATTCAGAGCCTTTCCGAATGTAAATTAAAAAAATTAAAATTTAATTTTTAAAAACGAATTTTAGCCGTATTTAAAATTGATGTAGGGTAGATGTGCCAGTAATAAACGCCCTTCCAGTAATGGACACCTCCGAATGTTTTTGGATTATAAAAAAATAATCAATAAAATTTTTGCTTTTATTTATTTTTTCATAACTCCCCCTTCCATGTTTTATAATCTGGGTTATTGTTGACACTCTTAATCAAACCAATCAGGAAGCAGAAAATAATGTTTCACAGTTCCACTGTTTTTCTGTGAAAATCTTAATGAACATGCTAAGAGTTCATTTCACTTAATTAATTTATATCTTCCTCATTTTCTTGCAAAAATTGCATGTTTTTGTTTGGATAGTAATATAAAACTTTGACTTTCATACATCAATGGCCATTTACAATATTTCATTTATTGTTAAGATTTTATGGCCGGTCTCCATTACTGGAATGCTTAATTAGTCTCTTTCCAATAATAGACACCCCATGTGGCCAATACTAAAAGTGTAATTTCAGTAGTGCATAAAATCTTTTTATTTAATTGAAAAGCTAATAAATCAAATATAAATTTTAAATTTTACTTAGTAGAATGTAATAAGCACCTTTTTTTTTAATAAATAGTGTCATTCCATGCCAAATCAAACAAACAATTTTAATATTCAACCTGATCATTTCAGATTTTAATGATACTGTCAGGAATCAGTCTCCCTGATGATATAAATGAGAATATATCTTTAATTTGCTTATATCATTAGATTTACAAAACAATTTTTTTAATTTCGAAAAATCGTCATTTTTTGGCTTGCATAAACGTTTTCAATTTTGATTTTCTCAGATTCTATCATTCGTAAGGAGTTGTTTGACCACTCATTTTAAAGAGAATTTCACAAGGTTTCATTTGATATGCAAGTTGCTTGATTTTTAAAATTAAAAAATTTTTAGATTGTGTTTTTATTTTTTTTAAATGTATCTTTTTTGTAATATTATATGCTCAAAATCTTGAAATCTTTAGAGTGGTATTTCAATGGGATCAAGAGTTATGAAATAAAAGCTGGAGATTATCATACAAATAATAAATAAATAACAAAGTAAGTAAATAACAAGTAAATAACAAAGATATTATTCATAATTTTTTTTTTTTCATCAATGAAAAATAAATAAATTTAAACTTTTCATGAGGCATTAAAATTATTGAAAGTTACAAAATGTTTAACATCTACATGAGAAATAATTAATGAATTATTATTTACTAGAAACATATTGTTTTATCCACATGATAATTGTGAAATTTTACAAATTTGAAAATTATCAAAAGATTTCCTGAGTAATTACCACAAATTACTATTGAATAATTTAAATAAAAATAATTATTGTAAATAATGAAATTACATCTGTATTAGAGGATGCAAAATTCTTGTACATCCAAAAAGATTAATAACATTTTTATAATATTCAGAGAAGCATATTTTGAAACTTGTTTAGCTGAATTATTTTAATCAGCAGATATGTGGAATTTTATAATTAATCAAGTAATTATTGATTTACATTATTATATTATAGTACAGAGTACTACAAAATTAACCTTTTCACCCCAAAGACTCTGCTGGAAGGGAGGGGGGGAATTAATATATTCTTTAATAAGTTTTCTTAATAATACTATAGAAATTAATACGTAACTTTTGATTTAAAAAAAATAAATTAAGCATGCAAATATTGTAACGTGTAAGAGTTAACATTTTATGACAATCTTTTCTTAATCATAATTAACAAATGATTTTCATCAGAAGTAAAATGCTTGCATTCAGTAATATGAGTTTATTTTTTTTAAATAATTAAGTTTGAACCAGTAAAATTCATCGATTGAAATAGTGAAACATATATGATGTAAAACAAGGAATATTGAATAAAAGGGGTTGAATATAATTTCTGTTTAAAATAGCTGAGAAAAATTAAAAAAAAACATCGAATAAACACTAATAGAATTCTTTGTCTTATACTATTATATAATATTATTACTCATCATAAATCATGTATTGCATGAGTTTTCATTAAAAAAGTGTGTAATGAGAAATTCTTGAATTATGTATTAACATGGTTTTATCTCTACAGTAAATTCTAATATCACACATGCATTTTAAAAAAGTGATTACCAATTATAAATTTTACAATGCAAATACAATTCCAATAATTTAGGTACCCAGAATACAAATGATACAAGTCCAAAAAACTTATTTTGAGAAATTTAAACAAAGATTTAGTTTAAAATGGTAATGTCTTGGAATGAATTAGGATAATAAAGCAACTTAGACTGTTTATACTTAGAAAGAATACACACTCTTTCACCAAATTTTTAACTCTGTATCAAATTTGCTGAAAGTGTGTTTTCAAAAAGTATTCATTAAAAGTGTATTCTGGATGCCTCACTTCTCAGATATAGACATATCCTAAGAAAGTTGTCACACAATACAATAACAAAGTTGTATTTCTATGTCATTAAAGGATGGAAGATTTTATTAAATGCAAGATGATTTAGGAACAAAGAAGAACTTTTTGACATTTACTTGGGCTTGCTTAAGTTAATTGGGACCCTGCAGTATGAATTATTTACTAACAAAGTATTTTACTTATGCAATGTCTTTTTAGGTAGATTTCGTAAGAAATACTACCTATTACATTCTCCCCTGTTGGAATTCCTGAAACATTTTTGCAGATCTACGCCGATCATGACTCACAGAACCCAAAAACATCCCTAGTTCAAAACTTTATCTATCTATATACCAATGTCACTTTTTTATGGACACAATAACTGCAATAATTCTGCACAAATCGTTTCCAAACTGATACATAAAATCAAGGGGCATAAAATCTCGATCAAGTTCGTTCATGGGCAAAATCGAACCAGAGGGAGGGGATGATGTGGGGGCTTTTTGTGAAAACAAAAAAAACCCTATAATTTCTTAATTATGATACGTATCGAATCCGTTTAAAATTATTAGTACTTCTAGGAGAAGGGCCGAAAATGTATGTAGGACAGATTTTTGATATAATTATAAATGCCCCCAAGGGGGGGGGAAGGGGTGTTTTAGAAGAAAAAAATTCATAACTTTGTCAATTTACAAGATATCAAATCCGCTTAAATTTATTATAAATCCTCTTAATATTATCTAAAACTTTTATATTGACAAGTTTTATATAGGACGAACCCTTATAGCAAAAAAAAAAAAAAAATTAAAACAAAAAAAAAATCCCTGCCGGCTCCCCTGCAAACAAGTTATTTTTCGAAGTAGGCGGTTCCAACTTCCGCCTTTCTTCGAAACTAATACATAAAATCAAGGGGCATAAAATCTCGGTCCAGTTCGTTAATGGGCAAAATCGAACCAAGGGGGGGAGGGGGGGGGCTTTTTGTGAAAACAGAAAAAAACCATAATTTCTTAATTATGATACTTATCGAATCATTTTGAAGTTATTATTACTTCTAGGAGAACGGCCGAAAATTTATGTATGACAGATTTTTGATATAATTAAAAATGGCCCCAAAGGGGGGGGGGGAAGAGGGGTTTTAGAAATAAAAAATTCATAACTTCGTCAATTCACAAGATTTCAAATCCGCTTAAATGTATTATAAATCCTCTTAATATTATCTAAAACTTTTATATTGACAAGTTTTTTATAGAACAAAAAAAAAAAATCCCTGCTGGCTCCGCCTGCAAACAAGTTAGGTTTTGAAGTAGGTGGTTCCAACTGCCGCATCATGGCAAAAAGGTCATTTCTTCCGCAATTCCCAACAAATAGGCGCCCCACGGTCTGCGTCTTCGAAATCTACCTGTGCCTGTAGGCCGAGCCGTCAGGGATTTTTTTAAAGTGTATTGATTACAAATTTAGTATGTAAACACAAGTAGAATAATTTATATACCCAGAATAAAGTCATACAAGTCCATCAAAACTAATTTTTTGACATTTAGAGTAGGGTAGTACAGTCATTCAAACTGTTAAATATACTTAGGAAAATAGATTATTGAGAAAGAAGAAGAGTACTGTTTTCAGATTACTTGTATTCAATGTGTTTTCTCATATTATAGATAATTCTTAGGAAAGTTCTTAAAACATGAATTTCCAATTCATTACTAGAATGCATTTCAGTTTTATTAGAGGATGCAAGAAGTTGCAGGATTCAAAGAAGGGAATTTTTGATATTACTATGACTATCTTGAATTGAAAAATAACAGCAATATGAAATTGAGTTATTTTGCAATACCTTTGAATAACCAGTCACACCTTGGGTAATTAATTTGATTTACAAGTAAGTGAGGTCCTTAAAAGTAATTTTTTTAAATTAGAGAAAAATACAGCAACAAAAAAGTCAGGGTAAATTTACATATCAGCAGGCCAATTGTCATCACTATTTCCGACTAGTAATTTTAATTTTATTTAGGATATAAATTTGTTATTAAATAAGATTAAGATTGGTAATCAGAAGTAGTGATAACAATTTGAGACCCGTAGACTGTAGATGTTACAATGTGACGTCGCATAGGTGTTGCACTGCGATATTGCTGAAAAAGGACATTCGCACATTTCCAGAACATTTCTGAGACCATCTGTGCGATGTACTGTAGATGATAAAATGCAATATCGCACAGATATCGCAATGCGATGGCTTATAGATGTTGCAATGCGACGTCGCTGAAAAAGGACATTTGCACATTGCCAGAACATTTCTGAGACCATCTGTGCGATGTACTGTAGATGATAAAATGCAATATCGCACAGATATCGCAATGCGATGGCTCATAGATGTTGCAATGCGACGTCGCTGAAAAAGGACATTTGCGCATTGCCAGAACATCTCTGAGATGTTCCGCGGGACATCACAACGTCGCAGTGCGATGTATATGCGACGTTCTAGAGATGAAAGTGTGCTGTATGGGTTTGTATGATTGTATTCAGCTTTCATTTGTCATAAATGCAAACATAGCTTCAATGAGGAAAATATATTTGATATAAATAATTTTGTATGAGTTACTAAATTATTCAGTTCATTTACTATCATTACATGTCATAACGTTGATTCCATTCGCAACAAAATGGTAATACTTTATCAGTCTCATAATCTGAACAGAGATGCAAAGACTATTTGTCATCCGGTGTAAAATTTTTATAGATATTTTTTACTTACTGCTGATGTTTAAATAGTTGTAGCTTAGACCATCAATGGTACACCTATCCGACGTGGTATCTGGTTAAGAAAAACTAGCAGCAATACCTTTATTATGGCACTGATTCTGAGTTTATAGTGAGGTTTTACCATAAAACCTGACTATAATACTTTAACTTTTTTTATTTATTGTGACATTTATTATCGCATTATTATTATTGTGTTCATAATTATAATACTGCTGGTTTGTGCATTCATGTATAGACAGACGCACGCACACATATTTATGTATGTGTCTGTTTTCAGTTCCAAATAAAAATCTGGGCAACCCCCCCCCCCCCCCACCCCACGTAATAAGCTGGTTACGCCTATGTTATCGCTTCAATATGGATTTCCATTGCTAAATGTGTATAGCTTCAGTGGAAAAGTTCAATAGAATAAGCAAGTTATAAATAAATTTAATTAAATTAAGAAAGCGTGCAAATTTATCGAAAAAATACGTAAAAAACTAAAATGTGGATTTTTGGGAAAATGGTGCTTGGTAAACAAAAAGTAATTACAGATTCGTTATTTTCAGCCAAAAATATACAAGAAACGAGTATTTTCATCTAAATGACATTTTTCATATTGTACAGTGATATACACGATATAAGAGAAACAATGAATAGTAACTGATAAAGAAACTTTATTTTATAGATTATTTGGTATATTTGGGGGGATTAAACGGTTTTTTATTAAACATCGCGTTCATGTTAATAACTTGTTCCCTTTATTCTATTTTTGGGCCCGATTTCCTAGTTTTTTTTATAACAACTTATTACGTACTACAGATACTATATGCAGTACAAACAATTTACTTAGGTCCCAGCTATCGCCTTTTTCGAACAATAATCTTCTTTTTTTCACAGCTTCTCCCCATAATATTTCAATTACATTCCTGCACTTTTGATCGCCTGCAGATACATTGTATCACCAGCATTTCTGAATAAATTAAATTGTCTTACAGTTGGTACTACAGCTTATTGGTTTTCTTTTCGTTTTCTGGGGTCTTTGAAAAGTCTAAAAATTTATTTACGTTCATCACTTAGTAACTCTAAACCGCTCGTTCCAAATTATGTAGTTTTGAGGCTCTTTTGTGATTTCCTTTTATTGGGGATTAAAAAGGCCTAAAGAGGGCACTTATCGCGTTTGAAAGTATTAAATATTTAAATTCGTATATTTTTTACCTTGAAATATAAACACAGAACATCAATATCACATGAAATCTGAAATAGTGCCAAAAATAAGGATTATGAACAAATTAAAGATATATGTAATGCAATGGGCTTGCACGGGATTTTCCAGAAGCGAGAAGTTATATCTTTTCTCTACCAAATGACTAATTCGTCTGCCTTTGTTTTTCAGCAGTCAACTGTTGATTTTAGTACTACTCTTTCACCACTAGAGGGAGCTTTTAATTTCAGTTTCGTGGGTTTTTTTCACAGTAATAATTCTCGAATTTTCCAAAAAACTGGTACATCATAATAGTTTTATTCTATTCCGTTGTATCGCACCACCATTTATGGACAAAATCCAATTTTTTGCAAATTTTAGACTGTTTTCACGTTTTATACTATTTTTTGACGGGACCGGGAAGATCAGCTTATAAAATATAATAAAGATAAAAGTTTGTATGTTCTGAAGAGATCATTGCACGCAGATCTACAAAATTTTTGGAATTAGGTTTATCTACATCTGAACCCAGGTAGCACAGAGATATCGGCCAATATCCACGGCAATATTGGCCAATATTTTGAATGTCGCTGAATGTCGTACGTCAAATTTACAACATCTGCCGATATTCACAGACATAACTTAAAATTAGTTTTAAAAAGAAAGCATTCAAAAGAGCTTTTTGCATTACTTATGACATCATAATACAGAAATAGTATTCTAAAAAATAAAATTTAATAATTTTGCCAATTTTAAAAAACTTGACTTTTTAATGCCTTACTTTTAATATTTTGTGACATTGGCCAATGTTGTAAAAATGATATTACTATTATGACATTCAGGGATATCTATCGACATTCGTAAAAAACAACATCATTTTTCGGACATTTCAAGATATCTGTCGACATTTAGCATATCTGACGAAGTTTGTAATCTTGACCGAAGTGATCGGAAAGTTCTAAAGCACCACCCATTTGTGTGGTGTAGTTTTCGT
This sequence comes from Maratus michaelseni, assembly GCA_963931845.1. Taxonomy (NCBI): domain Eukaryota; kingdom Metazoa; phylum Arthropoda; class Arachnida; order Araneae; family Salticidae; genus Maratus; species Maratus michaelseni. The sequence continues at coordinate 322,747,278 of OZ007595.1, read as the reverse complement.
CAATGTGCATTTGATGGAGGCGTTGGGCGTGAAATTTGCGCAGAAAGAAAAAGCCTATATAAAAATTTCTGTAGGAATCTATAGTTATTTTTATATATAAAAAAAGCATGTGAAAATTTATGTTTTATAAAAAAACTAAAGATGATTTTATACTATCTTTATACTATGTATTTTATACTAATTTAAAAAATGTTTTTACAAGAAAAAAAATTAATTTATATAATTTTTAAATGGATGCGTGTTTATCTTTTTAAAATTCTTTCGGATTTCCGACTTTTATAAGAATTTTATTTTTTATTATTGAAACAATACAAGTTTAGTTTCAAAATTAGGTCACTGAACTTTTAATTAGGCACTATTAATAATATATATTTTATACAGTTCATCTAAGCAATTATTATTCTTATATAATAGTAAGCTTTTGGGCGTGTTAACTTTTGTGTAGTGCATCAATTTTTGAAAAAATTTACACATATTTCTGACTTAAAATTAATAAAAAATATATATATATTTAATTTCTCACAAAGCAAAATTCAAAGTATTGGGGTTGTTAAAACTTTTTTTATAGTTTGGTGCAAGGGGGGGGGGGGGGGGGGGGCACATGATTTTTAACACAGAAAGCTTTAAAGAATTTCTTACCTATTTAAAAATATTTTGTTACAAAATTTCCAACAAATTCAGCACTAAAAAGTGATATTTCAATAAATCTTTGCTAAAAGAACGTAAAAAAAAAAATGTCGATCGTGATTGAAAAATACGAGATAATTAAATGATAGTTTTATTATTTGTCAGGCATTTTTTATTCCAGTAACAAAAAAATCTACTCCCACCAGCTTTTGTTAACAGCTCTTTATAACAAGTTTTTCCTTGCGATTCTATTCATCATATTTATTAGTACTTGGGTTTGCCTTTGTCTTGTTACGTAATAACGAGACTAGACTTTCCTAAAGCAGAGATCACTCGTTTTACAATGAGGGATTTCTGCCCACCACATCTGGGGTGCGAAAAAGATATTGTTATTCAGTAATAAAAGAAAAATAAGTCATTTAATATCCAAAAATGTTATTCAGGAATGTTAGAAAAATATATCGCTCAATATCAAATCATGATATTCAGCAATGACAGAAAAAAATATTACTTAATATCAAAAAATGATATTCAGAGACGTTAGAAAATATTGGCCAATATTCACAGATGTCTAAAACTAATATTCACAAATATTATTTTAGGGGAGGTCATTTAACGTTGGCCAATATCAAATTTTGATATTGGCCGATATTACATTTTGATATTGGCCAATATCTTTGTGGTACCTGGGAAGTAATGCATCTTGAAATTTTTGAATAGATTTTTTTACTTAATATTTTATGCAATTTTTAGCGTTTTGTTGCGATTTTTCTACATTAATAAAAATAATACGGCTTCATTTAAAAAAAAATCTAAATATAGTAAATTTTGTCCTGTATCCATTATTTCAAATTTCGTAATGATCGGTCCAATAATTATCCGATATATTAATAAAACCATTAAAAAAACTTCCAAAATTGCGATGTTTTTATCTCAAAATGGCGAAAAAATAAAACACATGCTTGCGATATGAAATCGCAGACAATGGAATTTGCCAATTTTCACTACTTTGCGAATATTAAAAGTATTTGAGGTATCAGGTTAAAACTCACCACACTAATGAAAAAAAAAATTCTGCAACCCAAAATTCAATTTTGTGAAAATCGGCCGGTAATTTTTCGAAAAAACAGAATCAAGCGAGAGGTCGGCTTCGTCTTTCATTAAATTCTGTTTCCGTGCTCCATCGCTCATCTAGCTACTTTCTGAAATGGATAGAAAATAAAGTGCGAAGTCAAACCAAAAAAACTCTCCATTTTGTTTCTGTTTCAAAAGTTACCGATATTTCTGATGTAAAAACATTTTAAGGATGAAATTTTTTTTTTATATTATTGGAATAAAAATAAATATCAGAGTGATAAGTATACATTTATTAATAAAATATGCAAGATAAAATGCTAGAGAACGTTCAAAACATATAGAAATATTTATTCAAGAAGACATATTTGTATATATTTTTGGTTAATGCTGTTAAGAATCTATGAATCATTTCCTATATTATCTACACATATAATGAGTAATATTAGAAATGTTTATTCATATGTATCTTGAGAATTGCAGATTGTCAAAATGTCCTGTTGCACACATTACATGAATAAGGCTTTTCTCCTGTATGTATAAGCCTGTGACCCTTTAGATGATGTGGTAGAGCAAAACTTCTATTGCATACTTTGCATTTGTGAGGACATTTTCCAGAATGAACCATCGAATTTCTTTTCAGGTGGTGTTTAACTTTTGTGGAAAAGGTACAATGATTACATCTAAAACATCTATGTTGACATTCACTGTGATGATTTGCTTTGTATGTTTTTAAAGCTTCAGCAGATGTCATAACTATTTAAATTTTACTCTACTTTCTTAATATAGAATTACATTTTCCTCAATTAAAAAAATGTGTATGGTATTTAAAAATGATATTACAAATATAAAAATATTTAAAAGAACGAGTTTTCTTATAAAATTTAAATAAAAAGAAAGATCCAAGTGTTAAGCATACATTTATTAAAACAATATGCAAAGTAAAACACTAAAAAACTTTCAAAATATTACGAAATATTGGTTACAGAAGACATATCTGAATGTTTATGCTGTCACTATTGCTAAGAATCAGTGGATAATTTCATACAAAATATGCACACATACGGAGTACAAGTGTGTTTTCATGTGTTGTTTTAGGCTGTGTGGATGTCTAAAAGTCATGTTGCACACATTACACTCATAGGGCTTTTCTCCTGTATGCAAGAGCTTGTGACGTATTAGATGATGTGGTAGAGAAAAACTCTGACTGCATACTTCACACTTGTGCGGACGTTCACCAGAATGCACAAAATAATGCTTTTTTAGATCCCATTTCAAATTGGCGGATACAGACGAAGATTACATCTGAAGTGCCTATTTTGATCTTCACTGCAACAAGATATTTTGTGCATTGCTAAAGATTTAGCAGATGCCATAATGCTTTGAAACTTATGACGTTGAAATCCAGAAAAAAAAGCTTAAAATTTTTTCAAACCATAAACAGGAAAAATGAAAACAGATAATTAATTCTATGACTTATATAAATATGTGGTCTAAAAATTACAGCACTATAATTAACAAGAACTTTTTCAAAAAAGAAATACAAGAAAATTAGCAAGCACAAATAAACATAAGTTAATTTAGAAATTAATGTCTGATTATGAAATATGTGAATAAATAGAAATAAAAATCGGATCAAAGCTCTCAATGGCTTATTAAAAGATTATTTATAAAATATTTGAGCTTAAAAAGGGAAAAAAATATATTACATAAATATTTTTTGAAGAATTTTTCTTTAAAATTCTTGTATTTTCAATAATAAAAAAAATGTGGTTGACAGATAAATAAATAAAGATGAGCATTTCCCTGAAACAGAAATGCATATGTAATATTTCATCTATCTGATAGGAAAAGGTGTGTTTATGATTAGAAACTCACTATATCGTTAAAAAAAAAACACACCGAGGGAGGAATACTTTTTTTCCTTTTTGGAACATGTCAGTGAACTGTTATCAGAATGTTCATTTTTTGGTGGTGGTTCATCAATACCCAGACAGAAATTCTTCGAAAGAATTTCATTGCTCCTACATTTGGAGAGGTTATTTTCACAAAATAAGAGTCAATCTGGATTTCATTTCCAGATTTGTATGAGAAATTTGCAACAAACAATTGCTTCTAACGTCGTTAAATAGTTATCTAAATACTAATAGTTTAAAAGTAAAGAGTTGTAGCCACAGGTATTAAAAGAGTTCCTAAGAAAATACAAAAACGAAAATAAATGAATAAAACTACAAAATTTCCACTTTCTTAATATACAAGGTGATTATAATTAAAGTCCCACTTTCAAAATGTTGTAAAAAAGGAACCACTGGTTAGAATGATTTCAAATTATTTCAACTGAATATACTGAAAGGAGGGGGAAACGGTATGGCATAAAAAAGAAAAGTTCCAAAGTATCAATAGATGGCGCTGTAAGCGGCATAACGAAAGTGGATTCGGCTACAAGTGACATTTTTAATCGACATACGATGGCTTTGGCATGTGTTTCACAGTAAACCAGCCATACTGTTCAATGTGCATGAATGTTTCGGATGTTTGACGGGAAAAAAAATTACTTCCAAATCAGACAACAGTTGTGGTACTGTTAGTAGAAAGCCCATCCACCATCGCAAGGTCGCACCACACTGGATGGGAAAAATCGGTTTTTAATTGTCATTGGGTCAAAAACCGTATAAAAAGCACATGATTCGGTTTTTGATTGTGCATGAGTGTCATAACTATGCTGCTTACTGTGTTGTTATGTCTTACGTTAATGTAGCGAACCGTAGAAGGCTTCAATGAAGACACAGTAAGTTAACTTGCATTTATATATTTCACACATAACTATTTAGGTTACACAAAACACGACATCACAAACACAACATAAAACCGGCTAGCGTTCCATTAATCTAAGTTACAGTTAATGTTCTTGTACCGTGACGGTTTACAGTTAATGTCCTAATACCACATCTCCCTTCCTTCAAAGATCCATTCTCTGCGGAGGATGAACAACTCGTCCAGATCTGGTGGTGTACTGATCCTGATGCTTACGTGGAGACTTAACAGAATTATGTTTACCATCGTTACAGGATGAATGAAGATTCTGATGGTTTGGTTTTGGTGGACTAGAAACTCTCTGTGGAGTTGGAGACTCCTTACTAGAAACCTCTGGTTGAAGGTCATCCACATCATCAGTCTCCGGCTGGAAATTAGCTGATGGGATAAGATGCATTCTATTTCGTCGATATACCCTTTTCCCCGATTTGATTATATAAGAACGTGGATAATCCAATCTCTGTTGAACTGTACCAGTAGCTTGATTGTTTGTGATCCATACCCCCTCTCCAACCTCAAGATTAGTGAGGTCTCTCACTCCGTGACTTTTGTTATAGTTATCTTTCTGCCGTTCTATTCTCTTATCTTCCTTATTTTGAAGCTCAGCCCTATCCTCAATCCTCGGCTCCAGTTGTGATCTTGCAATTGGTAGGGTTGTCCTAATACGCCGATTCATAAGGAGTTCAGCTGGACTGAGGCCATTCTCTAATGGTGTTGCTCTATATACCATTAAAGAAAGATAAGGATCTTCAGCTTTTTTCAGTCGCAACTTGATGGTTTTCACTGCAGATTCAATAAATCCATTACTTTGAGGGTACCTAGGGCTTGATGTGTGATGAGAAAATCCATAAAGCTTTGAGAATTTTGAAAATTCAGACGATTTAATTGGCTCAAATTGGGGACCATTGTCAGATCTGACCACGTTAGGAATCCCATGTCTGGCAAAGATTGATTTGCAGTGAAGAATTACTTCCTCAGAGGTTAATCTTTCCAGTCTTGCGATTTCTGGATATCGTGAAAAGTAATCGGTCACGAGTAAGTACCAAAATCCATGAAGCTTAAAAAGATCCATGCCAACAGTTTCCCATGGTCTTTCAGGAAATTCGGTAGGGATGAGAGGTTGATGACGATTAGTGGTCTCCTTGATACATGATGTGCAATTTTTTATCGTTTCTTCGATTTCTTTATTTATTCCAGGCCAAAAGACGGACGATCTTGCTCTCGCACGACACTTTGTAATTCCCAAATGTCCCTCATGAATTTGTTGCAGAACCTTTTTTCGCTGACTGGCAGGAATGATGATTCGACAGCCCTTCATTATGAGTCCATCTTGGATTGATATTTCATATCGATGATTCCAATAAGGTAGACAACTTGGTTCTAAATTTTTTCTTGATGGCCAACCGTTAAGAATTAAGTTTTCTAGATCTTTGCATGTTGCATCAGACTTTTGGGATTGTCGTAACTCTTCTAACCTGTTACATGAAGCTGGTAATGAGGAAACTATCATACGAATATAAGCATCAATTTCTTCCTCCAATTCTTCAACATTTTCTTTAGTTTCTTGAGGTTTTCTTGGCAAGGCGTCTGCTGCATAAAGTTTCTTTCCTGGTATGTGGAATATAGAATAAGAATATCTCATCATCCTCATCTTCAACCTTTGCAACCGTGGAGATAAGTCTTCAAGGTTCTTCTTTGAGAAGATTGGAATTAGAGGTTTATGGTCTGTTTCTAACCTAAAGTGAGTTCCAGTTAGATAATCTCGAAATTTTTCACAACTCCAAGCTAGAGCAAGTGCCTCTTTTTCTATTTGAGCATACCTCTTTTCAGTAGGTGTAAGTGTTCTGGATGCATATGCAACAACAGAAATTTCTCCGTTCTCTTGCTCTTGTCTCAAGGTGGCTCCTATTCCATAAGAAGAAGCATCTGTTGTGACAATTGAAGTTTTTTGTGGATTATATACCTTTAAAACTAGTTGAGATGTTAAAACATTCTGCCAAGTCTGAAATGCTTGTTTTTGAGGTTTGTCCCAGACGAAATCATTCATTTGACTCAACATAGATGTTAACGGTAAAAACATTTCTGCATAATTTGGAACAAATCTGGCGAGAAAATTTGCCGTACCTAACATCTGCTTCAACTCAGTTTTGTTCTTTGGTGGAGGATATTCTTTCACCGCTCTAATTTTATCTTCATCAGGGTGGATGCCTTTGTCATCAATAATATGTCCCAAGAATTTGATTCTCTTGACTGAAAATTTACATTTCTTGTCATTTAGAGTAATACCTGCTTCTTTAAGTTTTTTCAGAATGATTCTCAATCTTTGATCATGCTCAGTCTGATTTCTTCCCCACACTAAGATGTCGTCCATGTGACAAATAGCACCTGGGATATTTTCTAGCAGCTGTGACATTCTACGTTGGAAGTGTTCTGGAGCAGATGAGATTCCAAAAGGTAATCTTAAAAATCTATATCTTCCAAAAGGAGTGATGAAAGTCGTGAGATATGACGAAGATTCATCAAGTGGAATTTGCCAAAACCCCGAATTAGCATCTAACTTTGAAAAGAACTTAGCCCCTGTCAGAAGATTCAATGAATATTCCACTGAAGGTAATGGATGAAATTCCCTTTCTACAGACTTGTTCAACTGGACTAGGTCAACACATAAGCGAACAGTTCCATCACTTTTAGGAACGATAACCACCGGTGAACACCATTCTGTGGGCTTGGTTACAGGAATAATAACTTTTTGGGCAATCATCTTTTTGATTTCCAGTTCAGTTTTCTTCAGGAGTGGAATGGGTATTCTTCGTGGAGCTGAAATAGCAAAAGGGACAGAGTTCGGTTTAAGCTTAATTGGGCCATTAAATGGGCCCAGGCCATTAAACAATTCAGGGAAATCTTGCTTAGGATTCACTGCGCTAATTTCTGAAATGTTTGGTCCTAATCCAAAAGCTAGTATAGCAGGTTTCCCCAATAAGTAGCTTTGCAGTCCTTCAATTACATGGATATCTTCAGTAATTTTCTTTTCCCCGTATTGGATTTCTTCGACAAGTTTTCCTGCGAGTTTTAGAATTTTCCCATCCGGGCCACAAAGCTGCTTGTCTGGTTTTAAGACTTTTGAATCCTTCAAGATTGGCGATGTAGCAGGTATAACAGTGTGATCTGCTCCACTATCTATTTTGAAGCGAATGGTTTTACCTCTTATTTGAATAGGTACTGACCATAACATATCATTATTATTATTATTCGAGTGTGTATGCCTAATTGTTCCTAAGAAAGAAATTTCAGATTTACTTTCATTTTTCCTACAAACTCGAGCAAAGTGTCCTATTTTTGAACATTTTAAACATTTAGCATCTTTTGCTGGACATAATTTTCTATTATGTGCAGATTTTCCACACCATTTGCAAAGCTGAAAGGGTTTTTGGTTATCTTTTTTCCCATTGTTCCTTTTATCAGTTTCTTTAAACTGCGGATTTTGACTGGATACCTCTTTTTTAAAATTCACTTTTGATTTGTTTACACTGGAAACTATCTGGACAGAAGCATTATTATTAGAAGTTAGAATTTCTTGTTGCTTTTTAATTGATTCCGATAAACGAACCTTTTCTATAGCTTTGCTTAAAGAAAGTTCTGGATCTAATTGTAACTTCTCACTTAAGAATTTATCTCTAATACCGACAACTATTCTATCGCGTATTAGTTCATCATGAAGAACTCCATAATCACAATGTTCAGCTAGGGAATAAAGTGAAGTTATAAAATCATTAACAGATTCCCCTTCATTTTGAATGCGTTGGTTAAATTGTGCACGCTCGAAAATTGTGTTTTTCTTTACAATGAAATGATCATCAAAATGTTTGAGAACAATTTCATATTTCTTCTGATCGTCTTCCGACAAGTTAAAAGACGTAAAAATGTCTTCTGCTTTATCTCCCATGAGATAAATAAGAGAATTTACCTGCTCTACTTCTGTTTGGTTTTTTAAACCGGAAGCGAATCGATACCGTTCGAAACGTTGCTTCCATTTCACCCAAAATGCCGGTGATGAAAAGGTAAATTTTTCTGGTGGTGTAACCTGAGATCTATATTCTATATTTTTAGACATTATACTTCTTAACAAAATAAATATATATTTGTGTGCCGTATAATTATGCAAGAAAAGGAATATTCTTACTTGAAGTTTTGGTTTCGTTTCAATATTCTACTGTAGTCAACATTCTTTTTTAACCGCTTGCCACCATGTGTTGTTATGTCTTACGTTAATGTAGCGAACCGTAGAAGGCTTCAATGAAGACACGGTAAGTTAACTTGCATTTATATATTTCACACATAACTATTTAGGTTACACAAAACACGACATCACAAACACAACATAAAACCGGCTAGCATTCCATTAATCTAAGTTACAGTTAATGTTCTTGTACCGTGACGGTTTACAGTTAATGTCCTAATACCACACTTACAGCGCCATCTATTGATACACTATGGAACTTGTTTTCTTATGCCATACCGTTTCCCCCTTCTTCCAGTATATTTAGTTCAAATAATTTGAAGTCATTCTAACCAGTGGTTCCTTTTTCACAGCATTTTGAAAGTGGGACTTTTAATTATAATCACCCTGTAAAATTTAAAAAAAAATGGAGCAAGGTGTTTAGGAATGATCTTATAGATATAAAAATATTTAAAACAGTTGCAGGGTAACGTTTTGGATGTCGCACAAAAAAAATCTGAAAGCGCATTAGCAGTAGTCTTGGATTGATAATACAAGTATTCTTCGATTAGTATGTCTAATTGTTCCCACAATATTACTGAACAAATTGATACAGCCATGTGAAAAACTGCACTAAATTCAAAGACAACTTTCTTAAAAAACCTATTGCGGATAATATGCAATATAATAATGTACTGTAATATATTTTTTGATGATTTATTGTTAGAAAGAACATATTGCAATTTAATTTTTAAATTACTTTGATTTATTCAATTTACATTAAAGACCATTAACATAAAGTTGCGAGTTATTTAATAAGCGACAAATCAAGAAATATAAGAAAAATCAAACTTAAACTTATATCTGAATTATTGCAAATTTTAAGTGAATTATTTAAATTTTTTTTACTATTAGGTTATACTTTTAAACTTACAAAATTTTATTTTAAACTAATTGTAACATGATTTGATTGCTGCAAACGTACATGCTTCTATAATTTATTTAATCCAAAGTTTATCAATTTTCAATTGCACAGCCTTTTTTTTTTTTAACTTTTTAGAATATATTTTTCATTAATGATAAATTTGATTTCCAGCTTGATTTTTGCTTTCAAGTTTATATTGAATTTTGTAAGTTTTTTTTTTTTCATTTTTAGACAAATTTGACCCTGCTTGCATTAAAAAAAAAACACATCAGTCATTCTATTTTTAGTGCACTAACCAAAACTTTTCCTGGCATTAGTTGAGGGTGTGTCTAGAAAAGTTTCACTGCAATTACTGAAACCAGTGTTGAATTCAGACACTTTTCTCTGAGAGGGACTTATGTTGCTCTGGGGGGAACGGGAATTGCACTTTTTAACCGTTAAAAGCATAAAATCTCAAATATTCCGGGAGGACATTTCAATGTTCCGGGGGGGGGGAGGAATGTCCCCTCCCCCCCCTGAATTCAACACTGACAGAAACTATTGGGACTTAAAACAGCCTATAGAGCCGCTGATCGCAGCCGTTGGTACAGGAAAATTGTCCCTTTAATTAATGTTAAAGTGCCATTGAAATCATTATTTATTGTAAACGCGTTTAAAAGTGTTAGATATTCAAATTTGTATAATTTTTACTTTGTCAAATAAACACAGAACACAAATATCACATGAAATCTGAAATAGTGCAAAAAAATTATCATTATGAACAAATTAAAAATGCATGTAATGCAATGGGCTTGGAAGGGATTTTCCTGAAGCGAGAAGTTACACCTTTTCTCCACTAGATGGCGTATTCGAGCTCTTGAATTCCCAATGGAAACCCTGCAACTTTTTCGACATTTTAAGCTTATAAAAGTTGTATTTGTCCTGTAAACTTTTGCAAATAGTCATCTGTGGCAGCTGTGTTTCATCATTTGGAAAGTACAATTAAATATAAAAGATAGTATACTTTCATGGTCCTGGCAATTTTTGCTGGAACCATTAAAATTTCTTATTTCAGGCATGTTTACCACTATATATATACCATAAAATTCCAATTGTAAGCTCCCCCCCCCAAACACACACCACCCACTTTTAAGCAATTGTGAGTTTCTTTTCCAGCCCCAAAAAGGAGAAAAAAGTTGATTTAAGAATCCAAGGGAGATAATTTTCTCTCTTTTGACTGATTTCCACTCATATTTTTATATAATCTCAACTCTCTGACGGCTTATCACACAATTTCCATGGGCAACACATTTGTAGAAGAATTTATATAATGTACAATTTTTAAAGCAATTTTGATTAACCAGTTCCATCGTCAGAGGGGAAAAATGGAAATGATAAATTTGCTAAATGTTTCAAATACATGATGATTTGAAATATGTAATAATATTGAAGATACAGGTCGAGAAGATTTTGAAAAGAAAATTGAGCGGTCAGTGGGTTAATGAAAGCCCCCCTTCCCTACATGAAATGTTCACTTCCATCCGCTGCCCACTCTCCCAGGACAAAAGTTTAAAATCTTCAATTCTTCTGTCCTATATATTGCTTGCTATTAACAATAAGTAAAAAACCAATAAGTAACTACAACCTCCCCTCTATCCAAAATTTATGCTTCGTCCTTCCACCTCTGCATACAAAGTTTAGTCTTTAAACTCTTTATAAAAATATATGTTTGATGCTCTCTAGTAACAATAAATCAGCCATTTAAATTATCCCTATATCCCCAAATTATCTGCTTCTCCCTTTAGCAAAAAAACCATTAAATTTTTCAAACTCTACTTTAAAATATCCTTGTGTTCTATTTGTTGACCACTAGTAACAATAAGTAAATAATCAATCATCTAAATTACTCCCCCTCCATCCAAAATTTACACTTCTTCCTTTCCACGCCCCTCAATAATACAAAGTTTAAAATCTTTAAAACTCTTTTTGAAATATATATATGCTCTATTTGTTGCACTCTAGTAACAATAAATAAATAATCAGCCATTTAAATTATCCCTATATCCCCAAATTGTCTGCTGTCTTTTGCAAAAAAACTTTAAAACTCAATTTTGGTCTAGTATATATTATTGTTCTATCTCTAGTAACAATAAATAAATAATCAACTATTTCAATTATCTCTCTCTACCCCCAAAATGTCTGTTTCGCCCCTTTGCAACCCCCTAGCAAAAAAAAAGAAAATCTTAAACTCTATAAAAAAATCTTCTGTCTTATTTGTTGCTCCCTATTAACAATAAGTATGTAACAAATAATATAAATTACAAACACGAAATTCACGTTTCCTCCTCACTGAATGCAAAGTTTAAAACTCTTATTTGAAGAAATCTTCTCTTCTATTTGTTGCTTTCTAGTAAAAAGAAATCTATAATCTGCCACCTAAATTATCTCACAAACAAAATTTAAAATTTCTATTTTAAAAGAAATCTGCTGTATTTGTTGTTCTCTTATGACAATGGATGAATAAGCAGTCTTCGAAATTACCATCCTTTCTCCAAAAGTTGCACTACCCCCTCTTCCCCCCACCAAGCAAATAGTTTAACATTTTTAATATATATATTTTTTAATTTTGCCCTATTTTTTATTTTGTAAGGTGACTTATCTAATATATCATCTCATATAAGTATCACTCACCTAAAATCCTTATCACTTTGAAATTTCTGGTCTGTCCTTACCTCACCAAAGGGGTGGGCGTTTCTAAACATGTGGGAAGAAAGCAAAAAATTCCTCTTTATTGCAGTTTGGCTCTTCTCACCCCTGAATCACATTTATATTTTTAAATAAATAGGTTCTCTAAAACAACTTTTCTAGACCCTCCATCAAATTAACAAAATATCAAGGGTCAGAACAGCCAAATTACATAAAAGAGGAAAATCTTCTCTCTCTCCCTCTCCCTTTTATTCTTGAACACCATCCCTTTTTCTGGGGAGGGAAAATAGAAATTTAAGTACAGAGTTAGATTATTATTTATTTATTGTTGCTGCAAAGTAACAATGCAGCATAAAAATATTTAAAAGGGAAAATAGATTTTTCGAGACTTCAAAATTTTTTTGTGGGGCAGGAGAAATAATTTAGATAATTATTTATTATTACAAAAAAGTTATAAATAGAGCAAAAAAAAAAAAAAGATTTTAGATGGTTATTTAAATAATGTTACAGTAAAATCACAAATAGAGCAGAAAAATCTAAAGAATTTTAAAGATTTTAAACTGCGTGTAATGCGGGATAAGGGGTATGGGATCTTGATAAAATGAGGGGAGAGAAGCAGATATTTTGAGAGGAGGTGATAATTTAGGTGGTAGATGATTAATTTATTACTAGTATAAAATATTAAATTTGTCAGAAAAAAATATTAAAGAGTTATAAAGGTTAAACTATACATGTTTGTGCCAGAGGAGACAAAGAAGGAAGCAGTAATTTTGGGAGGAGGGGGGTGGTTAGATGACTATTATTGATTTTTACAGTAAAATAACAAATAAAGAAGAAAAGTTAAAATTTTGTTAGGGGGCTTTTATGGAGGGGAGATAACTCTTTTTTTAAGTAGAAATCTTCCGAAATATGGAGGATTCTCCCCACATATTTACCTTTTTTACTTCTAAATTAATGACAAAAACTGTGTTTTGCGACTTTAAAAAAAATCTCGATTATAAGCCCCACACAGAAATGTAACGTTTTTACTTTTGAAAAAGAGGGGCTTATAATCAGGATTTCAGAGTATATAGATTGTGTTTTAACAAGTTTTTTTCACATTAGTACACATTTCATGAGATATAGTTCTTATTTATTGAAACATGTTCTAATAGGCTTTCTGAGCCATTAACCATTACGCTATAAAGCCGCTCAAGACGCCCAGCCAAGGAAACTACTGTGGTAATTTTACCACATTCAGGTTCCGTATAGCGCAGTTTATTTTTTGTTTTCCCTTCTCTCTCCTTTTATTTATTTATTTTTTTATTTGCCTGGCAGACTTTAATCATAGTTTTCCTTTTTGTTTAAGAATTATTATTTGATTAAGTTATCCTATTTAGCCCATCGGCTTCAAAACGTTTATTTAGTATTCTTTATTTTCAATTTCGTCTTTGTGACGTCAGGTTGATTTCATTTCATTTTTAACAAATCAGATTCATATTTTTTTCCGTTTATTTTAAATTTTAATTATACCCTCCCTTTGGCATATATTTAGCCCCATGTTGGCATTCCGTTATTTTTATGTTTTTCATCTTGTCAATGAAGTTTCGATGCCTGTAGTGGCAGTTGTCACTGTTTGGCGAGTTTTTCCATGTTACGGCAACCTTATCCTTTCGCCAGTGACAGGTTCGCTTTTTTTTTTTAAATTTTTTTCGGAGTTCTTCTTCCGTTGTTGTTGGAGATGGAGTGTATTATAAAATACGTAATTTTGTGTGTCATAGATGCATCATATACATATTAGATTATCTTATGTCAGCTTGTATATTATAATAAGTATGATGTGGTCCTCTACCTGGTTAATTTTTGTTTTTTTTCGTCGAATTTTCAAGGAAAACAATTCTTAAATTCGTCGACCTCCCACTTATCATCTTATGAAAATAAATGATTGATAATTCAAGATATAGTGGTCCAGTTGAAGTGGATATAGCCAAACTAATATTGGCATATCATGTTAAAATTATCACAATTTGTAATAGTCAAATAGAAGCAAGATTATTGATAAGTATAATTTTTTTTGTTCTCATTTGATGTTACATAGAATTGATATATATTTTTTACGAGTTAAATTTGTTTCCGAATAAAGCAAATTGGTGTATTATATATAAAAAATATATTTTACTTAACCTTTTATTGTTATTCTGTGAACATATTTTTGAGGATAAAATATATCTATTTTCGTCAAAAGAAAAATAAACTGTTCCTATAGTTAATTAAGTCTCCTTTTTTTTAAATGTAATTTTGTTGTTATTTTGTGGATAAAAATTAAAAAATATATTAATCATCTAAGTTATTTTTTGAGCATAGAATCCTCTGAAGAAACAAAAATAGAAAATATATTCTGTATGCTCAAATAATTAAAGATATCTGTTCTTAAAAAAAATAAAGAACAGATACCTGGGTATACTAGAACATTATAAATTATAATGCAGCTTACCCTTTATTCTTTGAACCAAAAAAAAAAGAATTTAATTAAATCACAACACTTGGTGCCTTGGCCACTTTCTTTAGAGGATTTATTATTATTATTATTTGTGTGCAAATACTGAAGAATTTTTTTTTTTTTTTAAATGAAAACGAAAGTTGTTCTCATTGATGATGGAACATGGATTATTTTCCATTTCAAGATCATTTTACATTTTTTTTTGTGTGCATGACTTCTTTTTAAGAAAAATGTTCTTCCAATATTTTTTTTTTAGAGAAAATTTGTTTATTTAGGCTGTGCTCTTGAATATAGTTGTGTTCTTAATAAATATACATATGAAGTAGAACCGGTATTAATCTAAGTTTAAAAAAAAAAAAATTCTGAGTGTTTTATCTATATTTCTGTTTTAATTCACAAACTTTTTGTAACATGTCGAAATCCAAGAACACTATTAGTCTGAATATTCAACCATTTGATGGTAATCCATCTACTGTCGAATTTTTTTTCGACCAGCTTGAAGACATTCAACAGCTAAACAATTATAGCGAAAAAGAAATGCTAGCACTGTTTAAAACGAAACTCCTTGGCCCTGCTCTTCATTTTTATTTAGATTCACAATTTAATACTCAAACTAAAAAATTAGCAGACATAAAAACTGAATTTATCCAGTTTTTCGCTTCAAAGGAGAACAAAAATTTGGCCTTTCGTTCATTAGATAAGATGAAATTGGAACATAATGAATCAGTTAGAAATTTCTCATACCGATTAAACAAGAATCTAAAGTTAGCTCATCCAACAGTTGATGATGCTTCGCTCCAAATTTTGAAATTCACATATTTTATGAATGCTTTACCCAAAAATATTCACGTAAAATTATTAGAGGAAGGTATTTCTGACTTTACTAATGCTCTTTCAAGAGCTGAACAATTACAAAATATTTACAACTTCACTGAATCACCAACCACCCCTGCTCCTGTCACTTTACCTGTATATAATATGGAACATTCAAATAATTCGTTCCCTAATCCCGGTGCATCTGATTATAAACATTCTGAAACTAAAAATAAACGAAAGTCATTTTGTGATAGAAATTTCTCTTCCTATGGCAAACATCATCCAAAACAAAATGTTAACCAAATTACGTTTAAAAAACCATTCTATAAAAGAAATCTTCGTAATTCATTTCGTCATAGGACTGTAAATCAATGTGCTTTTTGTGGACGCCAGGGGCACTTAATGAAAACATGCTTTGAATTTAAAAATTTTGTTCAAAATATGAACCAAGCTAACTCTCATAATGGTGTTAACATGCTACAAAATACTGCTAATGAATACCAAGCTAATCAACAAAATACTCATGAATATAATGATGGATTTTCTAAAGATAAGAGTTTAAACTAATGCTGGAGGCAGATCTATCTGGCACTCTGTCCTCCAATACTTCACATTTGCCAGAAAATACCTCAAAAACTCAATTATATAGAGTTACTTCTCAAGGAATTTTATCTTCTGAGAGTATACTTAAAAATGACCAATGTTTACCAAAAAATGGTATGCTCAAAGATGCAGAATCACAGACTATTTTTCAAAATGAAAATACTTATGATTATATTACGAATTCTGGCAATTGTTCTCAAGTCGATAACGCAAATACTTTAGTTGCTGAATCCCAAAATGGTAGTAATGCCATTGAAAACTATGTAATTTATAGCATATTTAATTACAATGACTCTCTTCCTTGTATTACCTTAAATGTACAACATCATAATGTTATTTCTTTGTTAGACACTGGGTCTATTATTTCTTTAATTGATCAACAACATTTCAATATGTTAAAACCCACTATAAAATATAAATTTCTCTCTCGAAAAGTATCTATTTCGACCATAAACTCCCAAGTTGAATTTTTTGGATGTATTCGTTTGTCTTTCAAAATAGACAAATTGTTTTTCAATCATGTATTTTATATTACTAACATACGTAATAGAAATTTTGATATCGTTTTGGGTTATGATTTTATTTGTAAATATGGTATTTCCATAACACCATCCTTTAATTCCATTCTACTGAAAGAAATTCTTGTTCCGTTAGTAAACAAACACCAGATATCCAATGATTCTCATATGGATCAGGCACAAGTATTTATGTGTCAAAAAATGACGTTCCTAATACCTCTACTTGTACTATGGACCCTCAAAGTATAAATATGTCTGCACCAGTAAATGATTTTAGTGAACATCAGCAAACAAAAATTGACAGCTCTGGGATTGTTCATGAAAGTTCAAATTCCCCCCAAAATGAGTTAAAAATTTCAAACTTTCATAAAGTAACTATTCCAGCCAACACATGCATGTACATGCAAGCTCAATATTCTTCACAACCTGAGGAACATTTCATGTTTATTCCAACACTAAATAACCGTAATATTGTATTTATGGAATCTCTCCATTCCTTATCAGCCATAAAAAAAAATTCTTTTCTGATTGTAGTACAAAATATTTCAAACAAACCATTTCACCTCAACAAGGGAACTGTCTTGGGTGTATATGAAAATATTGATGAAAAAGATATTCAGCCTTACGATTTTAATGATGAAGCTGATGAAATGTGCAATTTAATCCAACCATCAGAAGACATTATAAAAATGAGAATAAATGATTTAAGTCCTACAGACTTTAAATTAGAACATCTTGATAGCAAACAAAAAGAGACTCTATTGTCCTTGCTATGTGGAAAAGCCCAAGCATTTTCGAAGTCTCTGTGTACTCTTGGTCATACTGACCTAGTCATTCCACAAATAAGTCTACTTAATTCGCATCCTATAAAATCTCTTCCATTTCCGGTGCCACAAGCATTAGAGGAAGAAGCCTTAAAACAGATTAATGACATGTTAGAAGCTGATATCATTGAGCGTTCCAATTCATCTTGGGCATGTCCCATGTTATTGGTTAAAAAAAAGTCAGATCCATCAAAGCCTCAAAAATATAGACTCGCCTTAGACCTCCGTCTACTAAATGCTGTAATTATTCCATCTACCTATCCTTTACCTAAAATTCCAAATTTACTAGTTCAATTGTCTAAAAAGAATTTTTTTACAACGCTGGATCTCCCTTCTGCATATTGGCAAATAGCTATGCCCAAAGAGCTACAAGATAAAATGTCGTTCACAACTCCATTTGGCGTTTTTACCTATAAGCGATTAATGTTTGGTTTACGCACAGCAGCGTCTACATTCCAGCAACTTATTGACACGATAATTCAATTATCTGGTGTAGATGCTTATGCTTATCAAGACGATATTATTGTTGGAGCCAACTCATTTGAAGAAATGATCCATAATTTAAAATTACTTCTTGATACATTCATCAAATACAACATAACATTATCACCTGAGAAATGCTCATTTTTTCATACCAGCATAGACTTTTTAGGTTTCCACATTCAAGAGCATAAAATTTTTCCTATTTCCAGCAACATAATAAAAATTACATCTTTTCCTCATCCCAAAACCAAGCGACAAGTTAAAGCTTTTATTGGTGTACGTTCATTTTATCGATCACTTATTCCATACTTTGCAGATCTAATTAGCCCTCTACTCGAGTTAACAAAGCCAAAAACTAAGTTCAGTTGGCAATCTGTACATGAAAATGCCTTTGAAACACTACAATCATTATTTTTTAAGAAGCCCGTGTTAAATCTACCTAATTGGGATAAAGAATTTATTGTTAATACCGATGCTTCACAAACTGCGATTTCAGCTGTCCTCATGCAGGAACAAGATAATTTAAGGGTACCTATTTCATATTTTTCAAAGGCTTTGTCTGATGCTGAAAAAAAATTCCCTGCCATAAAGTTGGAATTGTATGCATTATACAAGGGTATCACCTCATTCAAGTATTACCTTTTTGGAAGACATTTTCTCGTTCTATCTGATGCTAAACCACTTGACAACTACAAAAGTTCTTCTCCTGCAGATGTCACGACCAGATGGCTCATGGAGCTCTCTCAATTTTCTTTTTCGTTTGCTCATATACCAGGCAAAGAAAATGTATTAGCGGACTTTCTTAGCAGAACTGCTCAACCACCTACACAGGACTTGACATCTAATTCTGAAATTATAAATTCTGAAGAAGTTCTACCAGTAACGATGAATATAAATGATCTACACGATGAAATAGATGGTCAACTTCAATCAATCAAATCACTAGTAGAATCACATCCCACAAAGCTGTATAAAGTACCACAGCAACATGAAGATAAGTGCCAAATTAATTGCTTGTCACAGACAAACTCATCTACTCAAGATCCATTATTAGAAATTTCAGATGCAACAATAGCAAGTGAACAAACCAAAGATTCAAATTTAAATAAAATAATACTTGATTTACAACAAAATATTAATCTCCAGAAACACAAGGGTTATTATCTCAATCCAAATAACAATATTCTTTGCTACAATAATTTTTTTCCTGCTGAATAAATTGATCTGCATCGTGCTGTCTTACCCACTTCATTGATTCCCAAAGCACTTACCATTGCTCATATTACTCATACAGGAATAAACAAAACCTTACAGAACCTCCGAAAACGTTTCACATGGAAAACAATCATTGCTGATACTCAGAATTATATTAATTCATGTGAACTATGTCTTATTCACAAAAATCGCAAGAAGAAAATTGCTCCATTTATGGCTGCTCCTGTTCCAACTGCTCCAAATCAAAAAATATCATTAGATATTGTTGGTCCTCTCAATAATCACTCAAATGTCCTAACAATAATTGACCACTGTTCTCGTCATCTAGAATTGGCTACTCTTAATAATATCTCTGCTCCAACTGTGACCAATGTTCTTTTAAACTACATTGCTACCCATGGTAGACCTGATATAGTATTGACAGACAAAGGATCCCAGTTTACTAGTGACATATTCTCGTTTTTTAATAAAACATTAGGTATCAAGCTGAATCACATCACAGTGGCCCACCCAGCCGCAAATGGCCTTTCAGAGAGGGTGAATTCTCAAATCAAATCATCACTGAATACTATGACTTCACAAGGTTTTGACACCAAAATTGCTGCCAAGATACATCAATCAATATACAATGCTACAGTACATCCTGCCACCAAATTCACTCCTAATCTTATTCATTTTGGACGTGAAATTAATGATGTTTACATGAATTATAAAGGCCACCCCTCTTGGAAAATTCTTGACACCGCCCATGACATCTACAAATTAACAGATCTCTTGGATAAAATTTATTATCAATCCTATCTCAATAATGAAACAAATCGTCAGAAAGTCTATGAAAAGTCTAGACAACAGCACAAATTTTCAGATATAAAAGTCAATGACACAGTATTCATTACACTCCCTAATGTATTCAAGAAAAAGCCTCAAGGTCCATTCATAGTGCAAAAGATAATTTCACCTGTTTTACTGCAAATTGTGTCACAAAAAGACAGCCGTTCCTCACCTATCCTTATACATACCAACCGAGTAATAAAATTACATCCTAGAGCTCCTAAACTACAAGATACCACACAAGCAATTCCACAAATTGTCAGTAACAATAATAATCAAGCTGCAACTACATCTCAAAATTTCTCTTCTACCAATCAACAGTCCAGCTCCTCTTATGCTCTACGACCTAAGCGACCAAAATTTGTGCCACACAGTGATGAATTCCAGTATTATTAACCTTTTTTTTTCTCTTTCAGCTGTTGTCCAGTCATGCCTGCTGATAGTGTTTGATCGCGCGCCTTAAACACTATCGTACTGATAAGAAATATATTTTTTTCTGCTGGTCAGAAAGCCTTTTTACTCCTCTTATCATAGACATGTGGACTACCTGCTGTATAAGTATTTCTTTTTTTTCCTTTTAATAATTATCCATCAATAGCCCACTTGACTGTATATTATCAAGCTCTGCATTTTGCACTTTATGAATAATACATTTGTAACTTTTCTTCTTTTTGAAATATATAATTCATATTTAAAATATGTTTAAGCTAAAATTGTAATAACAATACAATAGCATTTTGATTTATTGCATTTCTTTACATAATGTTGCTTGCTATAGGTCACCATCAAAATATATAATACATGTTACTATTTAACTCTTGCAATATTCTCATAGTTATTCTGTTTAAAAAAAAAAAAAGTATGGGTGAATTATTTTGTTAAAAAATATTTAACAATATCAGTTTGTCACCTATTGTAATTTACATGGTTTTCTCAAGTGGATCATGTTACTAGTGGAATTGTGAAAGCACAACTTAATGGTACATTATGTATGGTATGTACATAATTTTATTGCTTTCTTTTGTATATATATGTATATTATATTATGACCTGAATGACATTTAATTAAAAAGTCCTAGGCAAATGTTGTATTATGAATAAGGTCTGTTTAGTACCTTGCCAATTCTGTTAGATTGGTTTTTCTCTAGAGTGGCCACTCATTCAAAAACTTTTTGAAAATGATTAACCATACTATTTTATAAATAGTTATAACTTTTGTATTGTTTGAATGCGCATTTTACTTTTGTTTATATTTTTGCATTGATAATGTGTGTTGTGAAATTAGGTTATTACATCTCACTTTGGATTTTTGTGTAATAACTATTAACTACATCTTCATAAAAATGTGTTGGTAAAAGTTAAGTTTTTGTTATTGTATTATGTATTGTGTATTATACTAGATTTCTTTTTAGTAAAAGTTTATAGTTATGAGTTTTATATAGTGTTTGCATAGACAGAAATGAACGAGCATAAGTTGGTTTTACTTGACATAGTTATGTAATTGTAAAAGCAAATATTGTTTCTGTCAACATGTTACATAATTTATGACTTATAAAATTGGGTACAATTACTTTATTCTTTTTCTCATTATGATATTTATATGTTATGATACAGGATATATACAAATATGTTGTGGTATGTTATTTTCTTGATATTTTATGCTGTATTTGGACTCCATCATTCATTCTGCCCCTATCCATCTCTGGCTCAATTAAAAAAAAAAAAAAAAAAAAAAAAAAAATGGCTTGTGCAAGTGCTTTTAGTGCCTCGCACTTCCCCTTCTCCATTTTTTTTTTTGTGGAGGTGTGGGTGAGTGTGGTAATTTTACCACATTCAGGTTCCGTATAGCGCAGTTTATTTTTTGTTTTCCCTTCTCTCTCCTTTTATTTATTTATTTTTTTATTTGCCTGGCAGACTTTAATCATAGTTTTCCTTTTTGTTTAAAAATTATTATTTGATTAAGTTATCCTATTTAGCCCATCGGCTTCAAAACGTTTATTTAGTATTCTTTATTTTCAATTTCGTCTTTGTGACGTCAGGTTGATTTCATTTCATTTTTAACAAATCAGATTCATATTTTTTTCTGTTTGTTTTAAATTTTAATTATACCCTCCCTTTGGCATATATTTAGCCCCATGTTGGCATTCCGTTATTTTTATGTTTTTCATCTTGTCAATGAAGTTTCGATGCCTGTAGTGGCAGTTGTCACTGTTTGGCGAGTTTTTCCATGTTACGGCAACCTTATCCTTTCGCCAGTGACAGGTTCGCTTTTTTTTTAAAAATTTTTTCGGAGTTCTTCTTCGGTTGTTGTTGGAGATGGAGTGTATTATAAAATACGTAATTTTGTGTGTCATAGATGCATCATATACATATTAGATTATCTTATGTCAGCTTGTATATTATAATAAGTATGATGTGGTCCTCTACCTGGTTAATTTTTGTTTTTTTTCGTCGAATTTTCAAGGAAAACAATTCTTAAATTCGTCGACCTCCCACTTATCATCTTATGAAAATAAATGATTGATAATTCAAGATATAGTGGTCCAGTTGAAGTGGATATAGCCAAACTAATATTGGCATATCATGTTAAAATTATCACAATTTGTAATAGTCAAATAGAAGCAAGATTATTGATAAGTATAATTTTTTTTGTTCTCATTTGATGTTACATAGAATTGATATATATTTTTTACGAGTTAAATTTGTTTCCGAATAAAGCAAATTGGTGTATTATATATAAAAATATATATTTTACTTAACCTTTTATTGTTATTCTGTGAACATATTTTTGAGGATAAAATATATCTATTTTCGTCAAAAGAAAAATAAACTGTTCTTA
Organism: Maratus michaelseni; assembly: GCA_963931845.1. NCBI lineage: Eukaryota > Metazoa > Arthropoda > Arachnida > Araneae > Salticidae > Maratus > Maratus michaelseni. Next base: position 322,724,329 of record OZ007595.1, on the reverse strand, counting down.
TAGTTAATTAAGTCTCCTTTTTTTTAAATGTAATTTTGTTGTTATTTTGTGGATAAAAATTAAAAAATATATTAATCATCTAAGTTATTTTTTGAGCATAGAATCCTCTGAAGAAACAAAAATAGAAAATATATTCTGTATGCTCAAATAATTAAAGATATATGTTCTTAAAAAAAAATAAAGAACAGATACCTGGGTATACTAGAACATTATAAAAAATAATGCAGCTCACCCTTTATTCTTTGAACCAAAAAAAAAAAGAATTTAATTAAATCACAACAACTACGTCCGAGCATCTGAGAAACAGGTATTCCATTTCCTCCCCCAGAAAATATTAAACTATTGTCACAGAGTAAGTGGTTGATGAGGGAATTATTGCAATCGCTATATGCTCAACATCCTAGTTTACGAAGACAAGTGGCCTCGCTTAGGTATTCAATCAACAGGTGGGGTACTTTAGTACAACACTCTTGTGCAGTATTAGCCTTTTGTACTAGTGATCTTAGGAGGGATACAGTAAAATCTCATTATAACGAATTTCTAGAGACCACCGATTAAATTCGTTATACTGAAAAATATGTTAATGTGAAATTCTACGATGGCGTTTTTAACACTAGAACTACCATGAACAGTCATTTTGACGGTTACCAAATGAATATATTTTGATTCGAACGAGAAATTTCTTTTTAAAATAAATTAAATATAATACTCACAGAAATATGTTAAATGAATAAGATAAGTAGTTTTAAATAAAATTTCTGGTGTGAAATAGTTTTAAAAAACTTGAGTAAAATTTCCGGTAGTTCTAGTGTTAAAAAAAGGAAATTTGAATGCACATTGAATAGAAATATATACTATTATTACTACACTTATGTTGAATTTCAGTTAATATGAAAACATGTCAGCAAATAAGAAATGTGGCCCAAGTAGCACAGTTTTGTTTTTAAATCGTTGAAAAAACGACAACGGGTGTCGTTGAAACAACGTTATTCGTTGACGTTATAAATTCGAAAATATGTCTCGTTGATTCGATTATTATTCAACGGTAAATATAGCTGTATTTTCAACGCAATAACGACCGTCTTAAAAACGTTGTTCAAGGTCGCAATACTGACGTTTGTTATACTATTTTTCCACGCATTTTAGTGCCGTAAAAAACATATAAAATGGTAATATGTCCGCAATATGTCTATTACTGATGTAAACTTACTAGTTTGAAATTAGATAATTATTAAGTTCATAAAGTTTCAAGATTTTAATCATAAGTATTATAAAGGAATTATAATTCATCTTAGATACCTGACAGATTAAAACAAGTTGGAAATGGTACGTCAAACGCGACAAACGAGGTGCGTTCGTACTATAGCTACTTATATAAATATTCAGATCTTGAAGATTTTTAATTCTGTGAAATGAATTATATCGTCTGCAGATTAATTTCTGTCATAAAATAAGTACCTCGGTCGCTTGACGATTCAACCTCGGAAACTCCTATAACAAGAAAGCCCCAATTTTTTTTTATTATTTAATTCAAATTTCTTAATAAATATTTTTATTAATATCGTCTGAAGTTTTGATTCGATTTTCATAAAATTTGAAATGTCTAAACAAAATTCTGCAAAGATAATACATCTTAAATTTCAAACCATTTGATTGGGTAGTTTTTGTGCTGCTGTGGGCGGATGGACGGACGGGTCAGACGATGACTATAGGTGCTACGTATTTATATAATTACGAACGCATCTAAAAAACCTCATTGATATCTTCCATTAATGTAAGTTTGTTTCTTTTTACAATTTTTTTTTTCTATTGCACTGAAGTTGTCAATGTATTTTTCAAAACAAATTGTATAACATGTTTTGTAACATTATTTTGTTGTGATTATATCTTTAAAAAGTTTCAATCTTCTACAGAACCACTTTTGATTGTATAACACAATCTTCGGTGCTTGATGGACAATCATCGTCAGCTTCATTTTCACTGTCTTCTGCGTCTCCTTCATTGAGTTTCCGGTGAAAGCTTTCTTTCAGATTCTAGTTTTTCAATTAAGATTTTTTTCTTGTCAACTCAACATTCGTAAAACTAAAAAAGCTATTATTTTTAAATTTTCAATAAATTTGTTAATTTGAAAAATTTGTTAATATGAAATTTGTTAAAGTGAATATTTTTATAATGTGAAAGCATGAGATTTTTTTTAACAATACAAAAAATATTTGTTAAACTGAAAAAAAAGACATTCATTGTAATGAGATTCTACTGTATTAGAGGAAAACAAGTTCCACTTTCGAGGATAGCTGCCTTCTTATTGTGCTGTTCACAAGTAGACAGGCAAAAGAAAGGGAGAGAAAAAAATCTCACAACAATATTTCAGCATTCAGCTGTTTGCTATATTTTGAATGCTACTGCATTTTTAAATTTCAGTATTCAAAGGGTTAAACCCTATCTATCCATAAGATTCAAAAAATTATGTTTTGATGTGTTGGGATTTCATTCAAGCAAGAATGATTAAAAATACTTTGTACCCTTTGAACTATTTTTTTTCTTCAGTATTTCATAATTTGACATATTAAACAATTTGATGAAGAAAATTCATTTTACCAAGAAAAAATGAATTCTTGTAGTAAAAAATAAAAAAAAAATTACAAAAATTAAAAACCACACTTTTCTTACAATTTTTAACTTTTGTAATTTTATCTTAGCATACTTATTTTACAAGTGTGTTCAAATAACTGTAAGGACAAGATATCCAAAAAGCTAATTAGTTTCATACAAAAAATGAGTAAAAATGATTACTTACTTAACATTTTTGTTTAAAAATAAAATAAACTATTTATATTACTGAAAATCCAATCCTTAATTTTATAAGAAATGTACCTTAGGATTGTCATTAAAAAATAACGAGTTGTTCAAAATGTATTGTGCTGTCCTCTAAAAAACCCAGTGTGAAATGTTTCCTAAAAAAAACCCCACCCTAGTATTTTATCAAATATTTCACTGAAGTCAATTTTTGGTTTTGCCCTGTTTCTATACACCATTTGAAACAGTTAAAACATTTGATAATGCCTAAGGAGTGTTTATTTAGTTGTAAAAGAATTTAATCTAATAATGCAGAATTTTGGCAAAACATGAGCTTCATTTTCACATATTTGCTTTTTATAATATGTTATGTTAGAATAATGTACATCAATTTTGAAATGTTTTTATGTTAAACCATTAAAATGTGAATAAAATGTTACATTTTCAACTGATTATGTCAAGTAGGGCTCGGCTGGCGACCTTTGAAAATGGAGCTAAAAAAAAAACCCATGGTGGAATAAAAAAAACCCCAAAAATTCTTTGAATAAATAAATGACAAAATATAATTTTTTTTAAAAAAAAGACATTTATTTTTAAGGAACATAATTAAATTATGCAATTTTAATGTATATTGAAGGCACTTCTAAGGATTTTTTTTTTTAGTATGTCATAAAAAAATGCATGTTTGTAAAATTAAAACCCATCAATCTTTTTTACACACAGATACCCTTCACTTGTATTTTACACATTATTTTGATGTTTTCAAACTTTTATTTATTTTATTTTATTCACTCTTTTAACTTTTTAATGCAAAATATTTTACTTAAGGTAGGAATAACTAATATAGATGCATAGCTGCTAATTTGTACTATTTATCTTCTAAGCATACAGATGAACTTGTGCAGTTTTGTGAAAAACACAGCAAGTGAATTGCAAAATATAATTTTGTCTTTCGCATAAAAGGTAAAACTTGAAATCTGATGCAGTCCCCCTTTCCTATGTAATTTAAAATATACCACACAAGAAAATCGTAATATAATTCAGGAAGGAAGTGGCAGCAAATTTTCTTTCAAGAACAAGAATGCACCCTTTCTGTGTCATCGATGAACTTCATTATCTTTGCTTTATCATCTGAGAAGGTAAAGCCAGGGTTGTAATTTTGATCAGTCAAAACTCATTTTAACCAGGATTGTGGTCAAAACTGGTTTTAACGATTTAAAAGTGGTCAAATTTGCTTCAACCACTCAAAAGTAATTGAAACTCTATTAAAAAGACATTTAACATTTTTGGATTTCATAATGCACCTGGTGAATTGTTGTGCAAACTCTTCAGCAATAAAGATAATTTTCAAAGTTAGCTTTAATACAGAAAAAGTCGTTACATGATAAGTAACACATGTTGTATTAAATTTATTTTAATAAAATGAATTTTAATCTCTTTTTCCAAATCAAAATGAGCCCTAATTACTGATGATCAAAACATATTTTTACCAGGAAAGTTTAAACTGTTATTTTCCATGTTTAAACCAATACAACCCTGGGACTAATAATATTAGGTAAAAGGCAAAATTGGGAAATTTCATTAGTGGCCAGTGGTAGCAGTTTTATAAGTGACCACTAACCTTATACTAGTAGCCACTTTTTTATTTAAAAGTGTTAAACAGTAAACTTTTGTTAAAATTTTTATTAGTATTAATCTAAAATTAAATAGCCCAAATAAATATGTTAATATAAACATATTGCAACCAGCAAAAGTAGAATCCTTTATAAAATGCAAGAAAATTATACTCTCTACTTGTGGGAAAAGTGCCATAAGGTGGCCGCTGACAGATGTATTTAGTAAAGGGAATGGAAATTTATTTGGGGCAAATATGGGCTAAAGGTTCAGGTATGATAGTATGACTTGATACTTGCTTCCCCTAGGGTTACTGCATCAATGGTAGGAAAAAGTAAAAGCATTAAAAATCTGCATATGCAAAAATGTTGAAGAAATGTGATTAGTAAAATAAGATTTTGTGTGGCAATGTTGGCAGATGTTCTGGAAACAGCATTAATCCATTCCTTTTACCTAAGTACTCAATATTTTTTAATATCAATTAGATACATTTTTTTTCTAGATTGACACTGACCAATTTAATAAAACACAAACTACAGCTCGTACAAGATGTAAGGAAAGAATAAAGATGAGTGTTTCAGTTATTACACAAAAAGAAATAGATGAAGTGTTAGAATCACACTAATTTCCAAGTACTTAAAAGTATTGTAATCACACTTCGCTGCATTCAAAAACAAGTATTGAGAATGAAAGTACTACTACTAGTGAAGATGGCAGTGAGGAAAGTAATAAATCTTTATGGAGCTCAGATTTATCAGATACAGATATGCATAAAACAGAAGAAGCCGCAATTTTGAACACAGTGATATTACCGATAATGAAGGCAATGATTTATTATGTTCTGTACAAGAAGCTGAGAAGTTACAATTTGGCCAGTAGGTGATTATTAAATAAGATGATTTAAAGTTTCATGTTATTATTACTGAAGAAATAAATGATGATCGTCGAATAAATTGCTTAATGCCGACAAAAATTAAGAGTACTCAAGTTTGAATCTAATCACTATATTATTCAGAACAAAGGAAACCAAAATGTGGCTATTACTAATGCTTCTCCATTAATAAACTCTCGGAGATTTTACAAATGCTATTTAATAATATTCTTCTCAAATTTACTGGAGATGTATTCAAAGAAAAGTGAAAAGTCTGCAGCGAATTTACAAATAATTATATTTTGCATTTTGCATTTGAAATTCCTTCACTTTACAAAATAATGAAATATTTAATATTTTTTTGCAGAATTGTGGTTCAAAAATAAATAATAATGAAAAAAAAATGTATTTTGCTGTCAAATAATTTTATTTCCAAGTATTCTTACATGTGGGTTTTTTTTAGGTTACATGGGTTTTTTTTGGGAAAAAGTGGGTTTTTTTTCAATTTCTTGCTTAATTGGCTGTCATTTTGTAAGCATTAAAATCTTAGTCAGAACAAGCCGTGAAAATATAGCTATGTTGAATTCTTTTGTATTCCTTATTAGACTTTATATAAAGATAAATTCAAAAAGTGGGTTTTTTTTAGAGGACAGCACAATATGTTTTGAAATTTTAGCATTTTGGACATCCTGATATATTGAAAAAACATTGACTGAGAAAAATGAATTTAAGGATTTCAACTAACTCTAAATCATTTAAAAGGAAGTTGATGAAGTAATTTTTTTTTTGCATATATTTTGAATTATCTGATGAAACAAGAAAATAAGAATACTGTTCAAAAATACTGTATAATTACACTTTTTTATTTAACTCAACTTGGTTTTTGTATATAAAGATGGAATGGTGTAATCGATTTTTTTCTTATTTCCTGATATGCTGGAATTACAAAAAATATGTACAAAAGTATGTTTCTGATGACAATGCAACATTTTAATATTTTTAGAATTTAAGTATATGTTAATAACTTAATTTTAAGACTTAATAACTTAATTTTTTTTTTCATTAGCCCACCACACCACAGGTGACAAATATCCAAATATTTTTTGGGGTTACAGTTGCACATGAGTTGCAACAACAATGGATTCAATGATGTACCAAAACATGCTCACCAAAAATTGTCAACCAGCTGTGAAGCTACAACAATAAAATACATGGCGTTTCTCCGATTAAAAAAAATATATATATAACTATTTAATCCATTTTGATCAAATAATGTATATAGGTAGAAAGAGAGGCAATCTCGAGTTTCACGCAGTGGCTAACAACTAGCACTAACGCTCTTCTAATCATGACTAAGTTAAACATCACCGGCCTCTAAAATCTCTGGACTTCTCAGTGTTAAAGTTCTTCTTGTGGAAGTTTATAAAAGACTACAATTATACAGGGTGATTCCAAATTCACAGTACAAGGGTTGGTACAGGACAGTGTAACAAACAATTTTTGTACAAGAAAGCAGGATCGAAAATCCATTTATATAGTAAAAAAATAGATAGCATCTCACTTCAATCCGAAGTCATGTTTTCTGTCATAACTTTAATAGTAGTGAAGATACTTTAACAAAATCCTTACAATATGCTTGCAGTTCATACAAAGATGAGTCTGTTGCAGATTTTGTTAAAATATCTTCACTACTGTTAAATTTATGAACGAAAACACAACTTCAGATTGGAGTGAGACACTCTGTATTTTCGACTATATAAATGGATTTCCAACCCTGCTTTCCTATACAAAAATTGTTAGTTACAGTGTCTTGTACCAACCCTTAAAAGTTTGTACCGTGAATTTGGAATATTCCTGTATACCTCCCTTTCCATGTACATTAGCCGAACTGAAGTATATTAGCATACCAGTAGCGGTGGTAGCAGTGGATGCAGACATGCTCACAAAAGTTTGGGATGAATTTGACTATTGTACAGACATATGCTGGGCATACAAATGTGGATATATTGAGCACCTTTAATTTGGTTTGTAAAAAAAATATATATATACAGTAGACTCTCTCAAATGCACAACCCTAAAATCTGCAATTTTCTAAAATCCACACATTGTTTCAGATGTAAACAATGAAACTTACAGTTAAGATATAGGGGGGAAATTCAAGATTTTTTAAAATTTTTATATCAATCCATACGCATTTTATTATGTAATTTTGCTTAATATCATTGAACTCTTGCTTTCTCATGAAGGAAGCATAAATTTATTTCCGAAAATTTTCAAAATAACACTGATATTATGATAAAATGATTGATCTTTTTATCAAATACATTTATGTATTAATCAAGCTTGTTTATTAAATCTGGCCAAACATCCAATAAAATTTTGTAGTTTTATGGATAAATTACTAGTGTACCTTTATGAGGCAAGTTTCATTGAATAATTCAAGAAAAAATTATCTCTTCGTTATTAGGCATATTTAGTCATGTGTTATTAATTATTTATGTAACCTTTAGTATTTCCCATAATCATTTTAATATTTTACTTTATTGTAAGCATTCATGATAATTTTGAGTGTATTATTACTTTCAAATTACTGTTTAAAAAATATAAACAAAACAGAGACCAGAAATCTGCAAAATTCGAAAATCCGCACAACCTCTGGTCTCAAGCTGTGCAGATTTGAGAGAGTCTGTTGTATATATGATTAACCATGTAACATACAATTGATCTTAAGTGTCTAAGTTCAAAATTTTTCATAATACTCCCTTATAGTCTAATATATACTTCATAATACTCCCAATAGACTCCCTTAAATCTGCATAGCTTAAAACAGAAGGTTGTACAGATTTTAGAAATTTGCAGATTTCTCGTCAATGTTTTGTTTACATTTTTAAACAGTAATTTGAATTTAATAATGCACTCAAAATTATAATGAATGATTACAATAAAGTAAAATAATATAATAAAATAATAGAATTAAGAAAATTATTGTTATTTTTAAATATTAAAAGTAAATAATTAATACTCCATAACTAAATATGCATAATGATGAGATTTTTTCCCCTCGAAATATTCAGTGAAACTCGCCTTGTAAATGTACACTAATAATTCACATCAAAATCTTAAAATAACAAAGTTTTATTTCATGTTTAGCCATACTTAATAACTATGAAAAAGCTTGATTAATACATAAATGTAGTTGGTAAAAAGATTGCGATTGTCAATGATATCAGCGGTATCTTGAAATTTTTCAGAAGTAAATTTATATTTCTTCAGGAGAAAACATGAGTTCAAGCATATTAACCAGAATTCCATATTAAAATGTGTACATAATGATAAAAAAAAAAAAAAAAAAAAAAAAAACTTGAATTTTTTACCTACATATTAAGTATTTCATTATTTATTTATTTTTTTCATTGTTTACATCTGAAATGATGTGCGGAGTTTAGGCATTTGCAGGACCCTCTGTGTCTGAGTGGTTAAAACACCATTTCACTAATTGCTGTAGAGTGTAGGAGAGACGACAGGTTCAACTCTGTTGCATACTCTTTGTGGAGTTCCAGGCTGCAATTCTTTAGTGTTGATATTTCCTTGTGTCTATCCTGTCCTCTTCAAGAAGAAGATTTATGTAATTTGTCAAAGTCCTGTATGTGTGTTTCTGGAAATAAAAATACCGGGTGAACTAAAAGTTCGTTAAAACTTTAAAAACTCATAGATAAGTAATAAAATATGATAAAGAAGTGCGGTTTGCAAGGAAGGGCTCACAAGGTAGTCAGATTTTTTTCAGCAGCAAAAACATTTTTAATTAAAAAGTCCTTCCGGCCTGTACCGGGAGGAAAAGGTAGCTTTCCTATATCTTCGTTTTTAAGTTTTAGCTAATGTTACTGGAAAACAGCAAGCAAAAAGGCAAAGAAACCGTTTACAAAAGATTCGTTAATACTGAATTTGAATAAGAAATTCGCCAAATTATTGAGCTATATCCAAATTGGCTTCATTTATGAAAACCTATTTCGGTCGCCAAATTTGGCGATATTTCGCCAAATGTCACCAAGTTTGGCGATAATTTGGCGCTAACGGATATGAATATATAGTTTTATGCGTATGATTGGGAAAATGATTACAACAATGAAATATAATAATTTGCGAGAAGTCGCATTCACTAAAACTTATAAATTAATCGTTGGAATTTTGTAATGTGCTATCTTGTTTCAAAATGTCTGCCACCCTAGAATTTCAAACTGCTGTATCTCAGCCATTTTTTAAGATAGAGGTAAAACAAAAAATGCTCCAGAATCCTTGTATCAAGGCCTAACACATAAGTATAAAATAAATTGGAATTTTTAACTTTTTTGTACATTTGTTTTAGTTTTAAATTTTTAAATAGCCGCCATCTTGAAACAAGATGGCAGACAAAGCTGGCCAACGAACTCGGTCGAGACATTAGTGACCTTAATACACATAATTAGTTTCATCAAAATCGATTTATAAATACGACAGTTATCGTATGACATAGGTCATATATATATATAAATCAACATTTGAACGGAGGGTGGTTTTGGGGTCTGGGTGTCATGATCGGTGAAAATATACCAAAATTTTCTGGAATTGCTTTCCTCTGAATAGCTGCAATAGGTAGCTTTATACTTTTTTGTATTGAAAGCTACCTAAAATGCCACTGGTAGAGGGTGCTGACGACCCGAAACAAAATGAACAGGACAACAGTATCCTCCATTCATTTATTCTTGCAATAACAATTGTTCAACATAACCTCCAGACCATATTCTTCATCTTCAGTCCTTTTTCAATGTAACAGTTGCTGATTCTCTGTTTAAATAGAACAACTTCATCAACAACACTTGATCGGGTAATGATAACATTCTGAAAGTGAATGAGAAATCCTTGTGTATCCTGGTCTTTTATTGCAGGATTAATTTGCATAATTCTGCTGAATATCTCGCATGTTAGCGCCATTTACAGGTGACTTTTTTAACTAATTTTTTTTTACTGCTAAAAAAATCTAATTACCTTGTGAACCCTTTCTTGCAAACTGCACTTCTTTATCATAATTTCTTCCTTTTTTATGAATTTTTAAAGTTTTAATGAACTTTTGGTTCTTCTAGTATATGGATCATTCGCGACAACAGCCTTGTAGCTTATAGGTCTCAAAACAACCCTCCTTCAAATCAAATTAGGCATTTGCAGATTTCAGGGTCGCAGATTTGAGGGAGTCTACTGTATACGCATTTAGAATCAGTGATTCTTTTTTAAACTTCCTCTATTTTAAAAAATAAAAAGTAAATAATAGAAATAAAAAACAAAGTAATATACATTTTCTTAAATATGCTTTAATCAATTAACAGTTTCATATTAAACAAACTATGATCGTACATCGAGAAATCAATCTTAAAATGATAGTTTAAATAATATTCTTTTTTTCCTGTTTCCGTATCTTAAAATAAAAATTAAGCACAAATTATAGTTTCTTTTAATAAATTCACTAGCTTGTGTTTTCTAGCAAGCACAAAAAGCTGTGAAGTTTTCATAATCAGGCTCTCGATCCCATGCCAAATTAGTGTACTATAACATAAAAAGTTTGGAAAATCATGAATTGTAGTAATGAAATTACTCATGATTTTCAAGATAAACAATGAATGCTTTAAAAAATATATTTTTTTACTTTTATGCTTATTAGTTTTGATACTTTTGTTAATTTTTATATCCTACATTCAATATACTAAAAAAAGATCATTAAGTTCAATCCTAAATTCGGAGGATGAGGGGAGGTCTGCAAAACAGTAGAAATAGGAAAATGGGGGTCCATGGTGATGAAGAGATTAAGAACCACTGTTATACACAATCAGGGAACCAAGACCACCACTAGAATTATTAGCTAACAAATTAGCCTTGACTGTTGAAATTTTAACTATTTTTATGATTTATATTATATACTATAATCAAAGTTATACTATAATATGTTCTAAAATTATATACAGTAGTATAAACCACACAAATTCTTACTAGTTACAAACTGTACACATATGTAAAGCCTTTTTTATCTATGAAAAACACCTTTAACTAACTGAAAGAAAAAACCATTCCAGTGACATCCAATTTCATTAAACACCAGTTATGTTTGCAAGATCAGCTTATAAAAGCTGCATTAAAACTGATATCTCAGATACTATGGCTTTCACTATAGATAAGAATCAAACCATTGAGATTTTTTTATTGTCCGCCTGTTTCTAATCAGAAGTCATAGATTTCTGTTTATGCAGTGGTTTAAGAAATTAAACTATTAATTATTTCATATCAAGGTCAATCACCTATGCAAAAATTCTGAAATATCTTGGTCATGAAAAATTTATATCTCATGCACTGAAAATATAAATCCCAAAATGTTTTGTGAAAAGCAAATATTTTTTCACAAATTTTATGATTTATCTAGATATGGTGCATTAGCAAATGGCTAGTGTAAGTCCATGGCAATAATTAAAAAGTTTGCATTATAAACAAATATTTTGTTTAAAAAATAGATTGTAATATACAAAAAAATAACAAAAACAATTATCACGTACCGAAAAAAAGAGAAAAAAATATTATTAAAAAGAAAAAAGAGAAAATGGTAAAGATGTTTGTAAATCCATTAAAATAATTATATAAGTACAGAAGCTTAAAAAGCTACTAAAACCTGTAATTTTTATGCACAGTGCATAAAATTTGACCCAAAGTCTAATACTAGTAAAAACTTGTTAAGATTTAATTTAGAAATTTTCTTTTTTTTTAAGTAAATACCATTTTGATATTGTAAAAACAAGGTCATTTTTTAAAAAGTTACCTGAAAGCCCGAACCTTAATCTACTTTTCAATATAATTTCTGCCTATATAAAGGCACTTATTGCATCATACAAACAACTTTTATATCCTGTCCTCCACCTGCTGTGCTAACCACTGCAGTTTTGACGTCATCATCATCGTTGTAGCGCTGACGCTAAGGTGCTTTTTGAAGTTCAGGAACAAGTGGACAATAGGTCAGTCTTTACAGAGGGTGATGAAATTGTTCCCAACCATATAATGTGAGGAGATCCTGGGTTCACCAAGCCATGTATGGATGAGGATTTTCATGAAGCAAAAGGATCCCTCTACTTAGCATGCCACGCCTTTTGTTTTTGATTGCACAACGCAGTTTACAATGATGAGAATGTCAAAAAGGTGGTGATGCAGTGGTTCGTACAGTAGGCGGCAGATTTCTATGAGGATGAGATACAAAAGTTTGTTGTACGGTATAAGTGTTTAATATAGGCAGAAATTGTATTGTAAAGTAGATTAAGGATTTCATATAAAAATAAAATTCTTAAAAAAATTGACCTTGTGTTTTTTTTAAGTATCAAAACGGCACTTACTTAAAAAACACTCCTCGTATATCCAAGAGATAAGTGAATATTTATTTATATATTTGTTCAATTATCTACATATTTATTAATACAATGTGCAATTTAAAATACTACTAATGGAATTTCAAATAACAAAATTCAGAAATTTTAAAAGACATCCATGAAATTTTGTGTTTGACAATTTATCACAATAACTACATATACATGGTATGGTTATAGACATTTACACGGAGGGCTTAATTTCTAACAAAAAAAGTACCAGATCTATAATATTCTGCAGTAATAACAACCCTAAGTGTATCCCCTCCCTGAGCCTCTCCACCTGCATATTTATATTTCATACATTAAATGCAAAATTTAAAGCAATTTCGCCTTCAGCAAAATAATTTTTTTAATATATTTTGTACAGTACAGTCTCTAAAATCCGGAATCGTTCTGGACATGGCTTTTCTGGATTTTTGATAATTCCGGATTTTCGAGATCCTGAAATAACAACCTAAAATTATAAGCAAAAATTATAAATAATAATCATAAAAAATCATAATACTTATTAAATAACATATTAAATGATTCAAAAACAAAATCAAACTTAATTTAAATCTTATAAAATTAAATATACACAGAACATTTTTACGATTACGATTTTATTTCAATATGTCTGTCAGTTTTTGTTGTCTTAGTTTAGGCTTATTGGCCATTACTTTCTCTCTAATTGTATATAAGGACACTAATTCATTCTCAGTTATAAAATTCCTCTGCTCTAATCCTGATATTGTTGTGTCTAAAATATTTATTAGTTCTTCTGTAGTTATTTTTTTTCCTTTAATTACTGAATCATTGGAGTCATTTTCCGAATCATCAGCAGCTTTTCCTTTGTTTATCATACTATCCCCTGTTTAGCAACGAAATTTTATCCACTATTTTAATTTTATCCACAGAGAAATATGTTTTCTTTTTTTACTAATTGCAGACATAATTGAATGCACTAGGATGAACTAAACGAAATTTAATACATATTAATAAATCTTAATGTAACTGAACGATCGCTGATTATATAAAAAATCATGAATAAAATAAACCTCTCTCTAAAATGAATTAGAGAAAATGACTGGTACGGCCATCTATCGGCAAAATGCCGAATATGAACTACAATAGAAAAAATTTAACAAAATTGTTTGGTGCTGTCATCTATGAACAAAGTAAGAAAACAAAATTATGGAGTCCGGATTTTGGAGGTTTCCGGATTTAAGATGTTCGGATTTTTGAGACTGGATTGTATATCTATATGCATTTATATATAATAAAATCTAATAAAGGAATAAAGCAAAAATATTAAAATCAAGATTGGTGAATGTTAAGAAATTATTACTTGCCAGGGATTTTTTGTATCAGCTAGCAAAGCACAACACACTGTTCAGATGGTCCTCAGAGCACAGTATTTATGAGCTCTGGTGAAGTCTGACAAATATTTAAATATTCACTCAAAGTAAAGAAGTGCTGGAGCTAAGCTCTGGTGCAAATTAAGCAATGTTTACGCATGTGTATTTTTAGGCTGCTTTCATCACTTGCAGAATCTGAATTTAAATTTCTGTTTAAAATGTTCAAAGGGAATAAATATTTAAAACATGAAAAATTTGTACACTTTCCTATTTATTGTACAATATATATATATATGAAATAATAGCTTGGTGAAAATAAAAAATAAAACTAATACTAAGTTAAAGAAAAATTATTAATTCAATTTGCAATTTACAAAATTACTATTATTTTAAAGTATGCAACGTATTTGGTTCCAGAAAACATTCATGAATACCCAGCAGTTGAGAATTAAAATATTTTGCTGCAAAGTGTATCTATATACATATGAGGAGTAATATTACAAGTGTTCAACCATGTGTAATTTCAGTCTGTTTGCATGTCTAAAAGACATGTTACACACATTACATGAATATGGCTTTTCTCCTGTATGTATAAGGCTGTGACGCTTTAGATGATGGGGTCGAGCAAAACTCCTATTGCATATGTCGCACTTGTAAAGACGTTCTCCTGAATGAACCAACAAATGACTTTTCAGTGCATGCATAAAACTTGTGGAATATGAGCAAATATTACAACTGAAAGACTTATTTTGATTTTCACTGTGATGAGTTACTTCGTATGTTGTTGAAGTTTCAGCAGATGCCACAACGTTTTGAATTTGACTGTACTCATATGCTGAAAAAGATAATTTAATATTATTTCAAATCATAATAAATATATAGTGTTTTGAATTGAAGAAATATTCATATCATCCTAATGAGAAATTACAACCTTGTCATTAACAAAATTTTTTCTTCTCAAAATAAGTAGAAATAAAAATCAGCCTGCACAAGTGAAAACAAGCAGATTAAAAAATCAGTATTTTTTAATTATATATTAAGAAATAATAACAATCGATCAAAGTTGATAATGATTTAAGAAAACTGGCTAGTAATTTTTTAACTTAAATAGAAATGTAATATAAAATTATCTTAACTGTATTTTGTATTGAAATTCTTATCAATAAATATCGAGGCTGCTGGATTTTAGCCAGGTTGGTTAGAACCGGCCAGCTTATATTAAAAAAAAAAAACAGCCTTTACTAAAACATATTTTTCTTTTACAAAAACCGTTCTTAAAACAAAATATATTACTAATTAGTAACTTTTTAATTACTGTTGTCATAAAAATGTACATCAAATTAAAGTAGAACTGTCTAATAAATAAATTGACAATTAAAATATAAGTGAATTGATAGTAGAAATGTTCTTGTGATCAACAGATAGTAGAAATGTTTATTAGAAAATTTGTGCAATAAAAACTTTTTAAAATAGTTCCAATGACTTTTACCAAATAAGATATTTATTTAAAATGTAATACACTGCTGGTCTATGAAATAAGTTACCAATCATTTGGTCAGTGTTTAAATAACGTTACACTTACACTACTTTTTCAGCACGTAAACTGTTTCTGATCTTGTTCTAAACAAAAACATATGTAGAAAAAATTGTCTCAATAGATGCAGAACTTGGAGTACAGCTGTGTAATTTAGTTTTAAAAAATCACAGAAACCATTAGATAATGAACCATCCTTTTTTTATGTCTTTACTTTAGCAAGATTCTACCTTTTTTTTTTTTTTTTTCTAGAAATTGCTCTATAACTTTTTCGGAGAAAAGTAATGGTGGGTATATTTCAGATCTTTGATCTTAAATTTTAGTACAACAGGTAAAAATTCAGCATAATTTTTAAGCCACATTTCTGCTGTATTTTCTTGTTCATATGTCAAATTTTCACCAAAGTATTTGAGGCCTGTCATGTATGTTAAGAAATGGAAGGGTTCAATGTGTTGATGAAATCTTTTTCTTTTTAATTTTTCTAAGTGAATTTCTAAAGATGAGTCTTCCAACATATCTAACCATGTTATTACTGCTTTTGACAACGTAGCTGTATCATTCTGACGATCCTTAATTGCTTTGACTATAACTTTCAGTTGTTTACTAAGATAAACATTTGACTTTTTATTAACCTACGTCTGACCTGTGTGCTTGGCGTCAAGCGCCTGCTTATAAGTCATCGTCAATATATTGAGGGACGAGATAGCACACACAAGGAAATTCACAACACACAGAAATACAGCTGGGAGCTTCACAAAGAGTGTGCAATGGAGCCAGCGGGATTCGAACCCGCTCCCACCTACACTTGCAAGCGATTAGCAGTGCCTTGACCACTCAGTCACGGTGGGCCCTAAGATAAACAACTTGAGGTTAAACACCAACGTTACTCAATCTGATTCCATCTGCAGATCAAACTCATCCAAATATTCTAGCTTGATTTCATTATATTTGTGAAAATTTATAAGCATTTTTTTTTTTTTTTTTTTTTTTAAGTTCTACCTAGTGTTATTAGGAACTTGAGGCATTAAACCACCTTTTTCTCTTAGCCAACCATGGGCATTGTGCTTGTTCCTGTCCTGGAATATTTTTGGATCTCTACAATACTTAATTAGGCTGCTTGGCATGATTTCCTTAGCACAAAGATTCAAAATATGTGCCAAGCATACGAGTGCAGTACTTTATACAACATTTCTTTTTGAAAAGCTGTTATTATGATTATAACAAAATCTTCATTTTTTAACAAAGAATAATTATCCTCTATTCCCTGCTCTTAAAAATATGTCACACAGTTAACTGACTTTTTTCCATTTCTTTTACCCATAATTTTACACTTACTGCATCATTTTGATGTCTAAGAACTGAACTATTGATATTAAAATCTCTTAATATTTTGAATATCTTTTTTTCAATCAGCATTTTTTGTCCGTTATTAATCTTAATATGATTTCTAATATCATCTAGGATTCTATTGTCACTGACACTTTTTTTTAGCTTACCTAAAAATAAAAATTATAGATATAGAAAATATCCATAGTATAAAATACAAAGATAATCTACAAGATACAAGAGAAAATAGAAAATAATCTTAAACCATGAACTAATT
This sequence comes from Maratus michaelseni, assembly GCA_963931845.1. Classification (NCBI taxonomy): domain Eukaryota; kingdom Metazoa; phylum Arthropoda; class Arachnida; order Araneae; family Salticidae; genus Maratus; species Maratus michaelseni. The sequence goes on along the minus strand of OZ007595.1, from coordinate 322,707,144 downwards.
ATATATATATGTAATATGTTATTTATTTTTGAAAAAATGTTACCATGAATTTTACGACTGCAATATATAATTTGAAGCAACAGCAAAAGTTTTAGTTATAACAACAATGAAAAAGCATACATATACTAATTTACATAAACAGTTGCAATCATTTGTTGTATATTACAGATAAGATTAAGGCTCAATTTTTATATAAATTTTTGGGTTTGGGTTAAAAAATTTTATTTTATTTTTTCACAAATAAAAAAAAGAGAAAAACTTGCTGTTTGAGAATTTTATCAACATTTAACCCCTTCGGGACCGGCGGCTTTTACACAAATTTTATTCGGTAGGCACCACTTTTTTTTAGAAAGCTACCTTTACTTAAACTATCACAAAAATGCTCTAATTAAAGAAAGTAAATATATTACTTTTATTTTTTACTGGTGTCTAAAACAAATTCTGTATGCTCTTTTTGAGGATGCATATATGCACCCATGGTCCCGAATGGGTTAAACCATGTAAATGCAGGTTCAATGAAACAGGTTATGTTTACTTTGTCATCATTAGAAATACAATCAGGATTTAAAATTTCAAAAGTTAGCATTTTACAATTATATAATTTTGATATTCTGTAAAAATACCATAATTTAGTTTTCGTTTTTACTTAAAATTTTGGCTTTGAAAAATTTGAAAGAAAATGGAAATAAATTATATTTATTTATTTTTTGTTACTATTTTTAATATAAAAGTAATAAAAAAATTAGCATAAAATATAAATAACATATTGTAGTGTAAATACCTTTATAGTACATTTTGCATAAAAATAATTATTATTGGACATGTTCATAATGTGTATAGTGTACAAGTTTGGGAATGGCATTTTTAAAATTCGAAGTAACATCACCCACATGTTATTAGAAAGAAAACTTTATTTATTTTTTCTTAATAATAGTCAAATATCTCTCATAATTGTTATCTGATGATTATAGGAAATTTTTCATATATAGAAATATGCATTTAATAAATGAAATGTTTAAATGATGCTATATTATTAGTTTCTTACCTTGCTTATTTTCATTAAGTGGTATTATTAATATAATTTTGCATTTTAAGTTTGATATTTAGAACAGAAATATCATTTAATTCTCTGACAGATTATATTTTTGTTAATGTTTTCATATTAATAAACTTACAATTTAATATATCTAGATTAGAAAAATTGTGACACTGACAATTAAATAAAGTACAAAGGGTACTTCTCTATTATCCCGTCGACCACTTTTCATAACAAAAAACTATCGCCAAACTGTAAGATTAAGCGCCAAAAATGCAGTCCCATTTATTTGATGTGAGAAGCATTATACGTGTATGTTATGTCATCAAGTGATTTTTAATTCAACATTTGCATGTATTTTTCATTATGTTTTACTGATTTATTACTTATTTCATTAATTAAAATAACAATTGTGCCCTTAAATTCTTATATTTTATTTATTTATTTATTTTGATATTCCAATGGCAACGTTCTCCCGTTTATTTGGCGTTACAGTTTGGCGATAGTTTTTTGTTATGAAAAGTGGTCGACGGGATAATAGAGAAGTACTGTATAAAGAAAGATATATCATTAAATTCTAAATGTATTATTTTATATAATTTTTTTAATAGAAAATAAATTTTTTCACTAAAGAAAAAAAAATATTCAAAAAAATTTCTTTTTACCAATCATTCCTCTTGAAATTATATAAAATCATGTTATTAATAAGAGGATAGAAATAATTAAAATACTGTACCAGCAATAGCTTCTTTTTCATTTTGAGGTAATTTTAAACGTTCCACATTCATTTCATGATTTTCGTGTTTTGAGGAAAAATGTACAACAACTTTTTCATTGGTAATTTTCACTGTCATTTTGGCAGGACAAATTGTTCCAATTTTCACAGATCTTTGAGATTTTAATCTCTTCTGCCCTTTCCCATTTGATCTATAAACACCACTTCTGTTGCAGTAATAATGAAAGATTTTATCTCCATTTTTTCTTGTTTCAGTTCCTCTTTGTTTAACATACATAGAACTGGTATCTCTTTCTTCTTGTTCTTTCCAAATCAAAAATTCTGCAGGAATGAAAATAAATATAATATATTTGTAATAAATAGTCAACAAGGGTTAAAAAGCAAATATAGTAAAATACATAAATTTTCTTGACAATCATTAAGATAATCAATATTCATAGTTAAAAATTAACTTGCAATTACTCACCTGTGAAATCGATAAATTCTTTGAAAATATCTCCTTCTTTTAAAGTGGAATCTTTTGGAGCATGTACAGTTTTCAAATGTCTTTTCAGATGAAAAAGTCGTGAGAAGGATTTTTCACAATAGCATTTAAATTTACTTTTAATTGCGTTTTCTTCCATTTCGCTAATAATTTAAGTAAAGCACGACAAAAGGCACAGCTATTTTTAAAAACTGAGAAAAATGTAAAATATAAAATCAACAACGCAGCAAATTGTACAGAATTCTTCATATGATAAATTATCGGAAGAATGCAAGATACAAACAAGATTACGTTGCAGAATACGATCTTAATTCTTTGGCTCATCATCGTCACTCATCTTGAAAAACGAAAAAATAATGAATAGAATTTCCACATTTTCAAATCGAAGCACATTAAAAAAATGACTAAAACTTCAGGAACAGTAATAAAACGTAAGAGACAAGTCAAAGCCAAGCAGGATATTGACTTTGGCGGAATATACTCCGTGATACAAACGATATAAACAAAACAAGAATAAGTAAAGTTTAGCGACAGGAAAGGGTCCTTCCGACGTAATCCAATCACGACACCCTACTGATATGCGCGCGCACGGCATGTCCAGCTCATGAGGAGTGTAGAATTTGGGACTTTAAAAGCGGCCTATAGAGGCGCTGATCGTAGCCACCGGAACAGGAAAATAATCCTTTTAAATAATGCTAAAGTGCCATAGAAACCATTATTTATGGTAAACGCGTTTGAAAGTGTTAGATATTCAAATTTGGATAATTTTTACCTTGTCATATAAACACAGAACACAAATACCACATCAAATTGGGGCTTAAAACGGCCTATAGAGGCGCTGTTCGCAGCCGTCGTTACAGGAAAATTGTCCCTTTAACTAATGCTAAAGTGCCATTGAAATCATTATTTATTGTAAACGCGTTTAAAAGTGTTAGATATTCAAATTTGGATAATTTTTACGTTGTTATATAAACACAGAACACAAATATCACATGAAATCTGAAATTGTGCAAAACAATATTCATTATGAACAAATTAAAAATGCATGCAATGCAATAAACTTGCAAGGGATTTTCCTGAAGCGAGAAGTTATATCTTTTCCCCGTTAGAGGTAAACAGTACAAATAGGCAGTTCTGATTGGTGGAATTACCCTTAGCTCCAAGTGAATACAATGGTTGATCAGCTGATTGCAAGGAAAGGGCACCTGACGTCACTGTTGGTTAAACTACTGCATAGATAAACATTGGATTTAAGAAAACAATTGCATAACCCTGATAAATAGGTGATTTTTGTGGTTTTCTTGTTTTTTATTCCCCGTTTTTTTCGTACTCAAGTGCAGTCTTTGCTAATTGTTATCTTCAAATTTGAATTTCAATATTGTAACGCATGCAAATTTCTTGTGCTTATAATATTATATATGCACACCAAATATTTAGGAAAATTTTAGTTTCAAATATCAATTACATAAATATTTCATTTTATATTTCATTTTGCACCAGATATAATTATGATCACTAAAAACTAATTGTGTGCTACATAAATTAATATTTGGGTATTTTATATTGCAAAAGACTGTGATGGAAGTAAAAGTTAACAAATAAGACTTTCAGAAAAGTCTTTTTATATTGCATAACATATAAGAAATAATAAAATTACTGATGGGGGAAAAATCATTTTTACAATTTTTGAGAATTATATGAATCTATTTTATAAAAAGAAAACAAAAAAAGAGAGAGAAACTGATATTATACTTTAAAATACAAGTTGTGTCACTACATCAAATTTTGGTTAACAATAATGAAAATATTTCCTTTATATTAATTTTGCTTGTATGAAATGTGATGACATCATTGGATGTGGTGGAATTAATGTCTGTGATGCAATACATGTACACCAATATGAATAAATATAATTGAAAAGAAATGCAAATAAGAAAAAGAGGAACTGATGATGATATATATATATATAATTTTATTTGGCATGAATACATTTTTATTATTTATTCAATTCAAAGTTACATATCATATTGACTAATCAACTTAATATGTTTATAAACTGTAAAGAAACATGTTATCACTACATTAAAGCATTTATTTTATACACCATTAATACCACAAAGGAAATTTACAAAATATAAATCATCAAAAGCAGAAAACAGTGCTGAGTTAATGAGACATTCATCAGTGGATCATCAAAAAAATTCTTCAATTAGTCACGGATTTTTTTTTTAATTTGTTGATCGGTCATGAAAAAATATCACGAAATTTGTCAGTTAAATTAAATATAATTGAATGAGTAGCAGTTTAACATCCTTTAATTGCAGAAGCAGGTTCGTTCTATTGATAAAAGTGCTGTCATGCTAAAAAAAAAATTTTTAAATGGGTTGATTTTCTTTCATCAAAATAAATTATCTTACTATGATTTTGGAGAACATATGATGTCATATTGACAAGTAAATTATTTGATTCTTGTTTTGCTAAAAACTTACTTTTGTAAGATATTTTATTTTCATGAATTTTTGAGCTGTATTAAACTAGCAATACTCAGTAAACATCTAAACCAGGGTTCATAAATATGATGATATTTTCAAAAATATTCAATTGAAAACAGATATAATTTGCTTTTTACACTCGCAAAAAACTATGGGATTTAATAATGTCAAGTTTGGTGCCAAGCTCTAGTCTGCAGAAAATAGAAATAAAATTTTGTGATGTCACAATATTTTGCATCCTTAAACTTTGAATTGTGCATAAACAGTAAATAAATCATACATAAATTTGGGAAATATTTTTAATTTTTTGGTATTTAAAAAAATTAGATGTGCAAATACTAAAACTTTCTTCTGCCTTATTTAGGTTTCAAATACACCAAAAAAAGAATCAGCACCAATTTCGCAAATCGTTTGTAGGGAAAAAGAGCCGACATTCATCAGTGGATCGTCAAACAAATTCTTCAATTAGTCACGGAATTTTTTTTTTTTTATGTGTCGATCGATCATGAAAAATATTGCGAAATTTGCCAGTTAATTGATGAAAAAATCTCAAAAATCGTCGACTAAATGCGAGGAAAAATTATTTTACATTTGTCTGTAGAGCATAAAGGAAGTTATGAAATTCTTCAATCAGTTGCGGGGAAAAATGCAAAAATCATTGATCGGTCATGAGAAAAAAATTTCAAAATTTATCAGTTGATTGTGAGAAAAAAAAATCTTGAAATTTTTTGGCCGGTTGCAGAAAAAATGCAGAATTGGTCGATCAGTCGCAGACCCCCCCCCCCCCCCCCCCAATGACTTTTGCTAATAGGTCACGAGAAAAATGTCTCGAAATTTGCCAATTGGTCGCATGTGAAATAGGGCAGTGGATCTTCAGAAATATTCCTGAAATTCTTCAATCAGTCGAAGGAAAAAAATTATGAAATACGCCGATTGGTCATGGGGAAAAATCATAAAATTCACCAGTCGGGTGAAAAATCTCAAAATTGTTGTGCAATTAATATGTAGATCGGGAGAGAAATAGTGAAATTCTTCAATCATTCGCGGAAAAAAATGTGTCAAAAAACATGAAATGAGTCTATAGGTCCCAAGAAAAAAAGAAGCTAAAGTCGTTAGTCGACAAAAATATTACTAAAATATTACAAATAGAAACCATAATAGTAAAATCAAATTGACTAACAAAAACAGCTTTTATTTCATTATTAATTCACCAAACAAAGAGTAATTCCATATACCTTAAAAGTTTTAAAAGTAAAAAGTATTTATAAATAATGTTAATGTACAAACAAAGATGAAAACTTTTTTTTGTTGTTGTTTTTTTTTTCATCACCGTAATCTAAACGTGTATTTACCAAAATTCTCCCTCGGTTTTTCATTTTTACTTTTACAAATTCCTTCATTTTTACAAATTTAATTTACATTTGTTTTGACTGAAAATATACAAAATTTCATACACAATATTTTGAAAATAAATATCAAATATATGAAAATATCAAACAGCCATTTAACTGAAATTATGTCTTTTTAAAATCCATGTTAAAGAAAACAAGCTTGGGTACAATTGAAGTATGAAGTTGACCCCTACCTCTAAAATTTTCAATATAAACACTCAATTTTGACACATTTAAAAAATTAAAAGAACAGATTAGAATTAAAGAAATATTAACAATACCGATATATTAACAGGATAATACCTTCAAAAATATTAAATCTTTCACTTCTTTTTATTTTTAGAATAGAATTCCAACTTTAGTTCATGGTTCCTTTTCTTTATATGTGAATAGATTTGAATTTTAGAAAATAATATAAATATTATCTTTTGTGCAATCTCTTTATGTGCATCGTGCAATTGTAACCTACTAAAATTTATCATTCTCCTAAATAACAATATCATATTTTTTAACACACCCTTGCTCCAGAAAATTTGAGACAAATCAATGTTATACATTTCTTTTACTAGATTAAATAAAGTTATTTTAGGCCTCTTAAGTTTAGCACCTGGATATTCTTTGAAGTTTGTCAACAAAGAATGACCTTCATTAGCATGATCATCATCAGACTGTGTTAGTAGACTATTTGCACACTCTTCACAATTTTTTAATTTTTCAACAGTTTTTCTACCTATATAACCAGCAATATAATATTGAACATTGGACACTACAGGGTCATTAGGAATTTCAGGGACAGTAAATGTTGAAGTATCAACATCATGTGTTGTGGAAGTAACACAACCATCCCCCTGAAAAATTTCATCAATATTGGTGGATTTTGATGAAACTCTGTCTTTTAAAGAAATTAGAATCTTATCAAAATCTGCTTCACAATTTGATGCCTTAGTTGAGTTAAAAATGTTATTTACCATAACTGCTCTCAAACAGCTGGTCAATTGAGAGCAATCAGGATTACTGTCATTTCCCCTCTTTGAACGAACTATAGAAAATGTGTTTTCCAGCGCATCCTGATTGAAACGTCTCATGAAAACATTGTCATGTTTTTCTAATATTATCTTGCATACATTAATAGCAGATTTCACAGTCACTAACCAACCTTTCTTGCAATGTGTGTGAACCTCTTTACCATTAACGTTTATGAATTTCCAACTTTGAATAAACTTCAGCATATCATGCCAAAAGTTTACGTGGTCTGAATCTTTCTTTACAGAACAAAGCAGTTTCTTCTTATCATATATTTGTTTGCTGTTGAAACTGTCAAACAGCTTATCAATTGTGGAAATAAAAAAAGCTGTATGAGCTGCAGCCTCATCAAATTTCCCAACTGATCCCAACAACGATATTCCTGCAGCTACAGATGTACTTAGAGCTTGGGATGCCAATTTTACCTTCATTTTACTTCGTCCAACAGGATTAATGTGATTTTTGGTCAATTTAGGAGCCACCCGAGGCTCAATACCATTATCTATTTCATAAAAATCATTTATATATTTCCATTCAGCAGTGACAATGCCAAAATTTTCACGTTCATATTCCAGCTTGTGATTCATTAAATTATTTCTCAATGCCTTTAATAAATGAGGTGGATCAAACATAAAATGGACATCACGATTTTGAACCTTGAAATATGTCTTTTCAGGGCTCAGTCCAAGTTCATTAAAAAGACTAATATTATTTGAGCCTTGATCACATACTGTAGCTAAGACATCAAGGTTTATAGCTTGAAGTTTTTCAATACATGATACTACAATTGTTTTTAGCGATTGGCCAGGCATACTTTTGTGGACAAGAAAATATCCCAAAACTTGTTTCCAATTTTCATGTATTCCTTTTGCCATAAAAACTAGAGTATCTGTAGCTACTTTTATATTATGATTATCACGGACTGAAATTTCATCTTGATAACCATTAATTGTATCAGTTTTCGCATTGTATTGAAGAGAGGATCTAATTGACATTTCGTCAAATGTAAGGACGCACTGCTTTTCATCATCATTCATTTGATTCACCTTTTCTTTTAATATGTCAAATACTTCAGGACAAAATCCAGTTGTCTGACAAACTCCTTGGACAGAGCGCCTTAGAGTTCGCCGTGTAGGCAAAACCAAAAACCGTTTTAAACTTTTATATGCTGCAGGGCTGCGGATATAAATACTGAAAGCAAAGGCTTTATCAGAAGCTGACCATCGTCTTCCTTTTGCTGGACCAGAGTTTCTTAACTGGGCTTCAAGAATGTTATAGAGGGAAGGGCGTACATGTTTTTTCATGGCTTTTAACAGCTCAAATTTTGATGGATTAGATGCTGGATATTTTCCACTGAATAATCGTTTTTTCAATCTACAGATGGCAGTTTTATATCGATTGATTTTTCGGCTCTTTGGTGTTTGCTTAAATGAATTTTCCTCTTCATTAGATATTAAATCTGAGACATTTGGGGTAGATGAAAAGAAACTTTTTGAAGTAGTGGCACTTTCACTTATTTGGGAATTTTCCAGACTGTCAGTGTCCTGCACAGGGGGAATCACTTGAATATTCACAGGTAACCTAAAAGAAAGAAAAAAAATCAAAAAGTGCTGACATATAAAACATACTTAACCTATAAGTCATATTGTCAAACTTTTATTCATTATTAGGGCTGGATTGCAGGATTTGCACCGAAAATTTTGAAATCCCGCCCAAAAAAATATCGTGGGCAGGAGCCTCCCGCCCAAAATATTTCACCATTTTCCGGAGAAATTTGCGTTATTTAATTTACCTGCAACCGAACGATAAATTTAGTGATTCTTTTCCCGTAACCGATCGACGAAGTTTTCATTTTTTCCATGACAAATCGTTGAACTTTGCTTTTTTTCCGCGACTGATCGACGAACTTTGCTTTTTATTCCGCGACTGATCGACAAACTTTGCGTTTTTTCCACGACAAATCGACGAACTTTGCTTTTTTTCGCGACTGGTCGACGACCTTTGCTTTTTTATCGCGACTGATCGACGATCTTTGTGTTTTTTTCCGCGACAAATCAACGAACTTTGCTTTTTTTTCACGACTGATCAACGAACTTTGCATTTTTTAAACGACTAATCGACGAACTTTGCATTTTTTAAACGACTAATCGACGAACTTTGCATTTTTTAAGCGACTGATCGACGAACTTTGAGTTTTTTCCGCGATCGATTGACAAACTTTGCATTTTTTTCGCGACTGATCGATGAACTTTGCGTTTTTAAATGACTAATCGACGAACTTTGCGTTTTTTTCGCAACAGATAGACGAACTTTGCGTTTTTCTGCAATCGATCGGCGAAATTCGCATTTTTTCCGCAATCGATTCGCGTAATTTTTTGCTTTTTTTCTTAATAAAATATTTTTTCCCCCTCCCAAACATTACAACTCCTGTCCATTTAACAATGTTGGGAGGGAGACTCCACTCCTTGGAAAAATTGAATTTCAAGCCCTGATTATGAAGTAAGTATGTGGTGTACTGAATAGTGCTTTGGCCGAGCAGATCGATCTGTGTAAGAAACTAAGAAAGAATTGCTGATGTGAACATGAAGTGTGCTTAGTGGTAACACTTCTAAGTGTGTGTTTATCATGCATCTTGAGCATGTAATCTAATCATTTTTTTAAATTAACTTTAAATTTTGAAATTTCATTTATTGTGTAAAATTTAAAGATGATTTTTTTAACAATTCCTTGAATAATAAAAACTGTTCATATTTAACCCTATCACTATGCCCTGTTGTTGCCCAGGACAAATATGCTATTTATTTATCAATTAATAAAAAAAAGTACCACTTATATTTGTACAGTTTAATTTTTACCGTGTGTTACAAACATTATGATACGAGAGAACACTGGCTGAAACTACTCAGTGAGTAATGGATTTTTTTGACAACTTGTTGAAAGTGCTTGGGGTCCGCGTAGACCCCAGGACATAGTGATAGGGTTAAAAAAAATCCGTATTTCATTTTGATGAAAAAAAAATTGGTACTTTTATGTTATAGCAGCCCTTTGAGGATGAATCGCCAAGCAACCAAGATTTATTACCAAATTATAAAGCATATATGACATTATAATAATATATGATGTGCTGGCCCTAGGTGCAGTTAACATATAGATTTATCAAAATAAGGTACTTTTATGTTAGCCAGGCACCAGTGATATACATACATATATATATATATATGTGCGTGTGTATATCTATACATATCACTGGTGCCCAGCTAACATAAAAGTACCCAAAATAATAATAATAAAATAATTTGAGAAACCCACTTTTAACTACTCTGTATTCGGGTTCGCATACAAGAAACCAAAAAAATATGTCAGTGTGTCTTGCTAACTTGTACAGCAATTATTAACCAACCAGTATACATTTAAAAAATGCAAAATTTGTAATACAATTATAAAATTAATCTGTGTAAAAAGTTATGAAGACAATAAAGAATTTAAAGGCTAGTAAAAGGGTCCTAAAAAAGCCTTAGATGTTCCCTAGATCTACTTTTGGATACCTTAAAAATATCAGGCAAAAATTATATAAAAATAAATTTTAATGCATTAACAAAATCAATCTATTTTACAGTTTACTTACTTTTCAACAGTAGCAGAATTGGTAATTTCATATCTGCCAGCTTTTTGGAAAATAGGCACAGCATCAGGCAATAATCGACGTCTCAACGTGTTTGTAAAACACGACATAGGGAAATGGTCAGCACATAAAAATTTATATTTGTTAGAACTTGGCTTCAATTTAATACTAGTCATCCACTTTTCCAACCTACAAAAATAAATAAAATGCCATAAGTAGTCTAGTAAACATTTTTTTTTTTTTTTTTTTTTTTTTTTTTTTTTTTTTTTTTATAAAAGCATAGAAAATTTTATTCAAATGCTTATACGTAAAATAAACATCACTTACCGTTTTGTGTTCTCAGGAAAAGCAAAAAAGGACAGATCTCTAGAATTTCTATTTGTATGCAGACAAGATTCTGCCTGACATACTTTCACATTTTTAGACATGATGAAAAAGTTCTGAAAAGAACTGTTGTTTCAATATTAATAAAAGACAGAATAAAAATACACTTCTTAAACTACGCGCCAAAGATCAATTGTAAAGAATATTTGTATCTGTCGTCCCGGCCTCGCGGAAGAAAAATAGACATACAAAACATAGAGCATTAACGAATTTCAACGACATAAGTAAATTACAGAGGCTGGTTAGTTCTTCCCCCTTGTCACTGGTGGCGCTAGCACTGTTGCCATTACAGTTTTTACCGTAACTGTCCTATCTTGTTATTATTTATCTATGAACTACTGTTGGTTTGGGAGATAAACATGTTCGTTCTTTACGGCTCCTACAGTACACATGAGATGGAGTGATTTGATTGGTCTATGTTAAACCGGTCTATGATATGATTGGCCTACGTCGCTATGACGTTTCCTGTAATGATACGAGGCTAATGAAAGAGAAAGGCTGCGGTGCTTTACGTGTATCTTTTTTTACAGACCGCCGGAGTCACGTGATGCTCGAATGCACCAATGCAGGTGTACGAAAAGAGCAACACGTCACTCTGGCGGTCTGTAAAAAAAGATAAGTGGAATGCACCGCGGTAGCCTGTCTTTTTCGTTAGCCTCGTAATGATAGCTGCGATAAAAATGCAGTGGTAGATTGGTTGATGGAACTGTTTGTTTGTAAACATGCCCTTTCCTTGGGATTTTTCTGAAGCGAGCAGTTGTATTTTTTCTCCACCAGATGGCGTATTCGAGCAAAACGAGAAGAAACCAACAAAACTTGTAGACCTTGGCGAGACAAAATGTAATACGAATCGATAAATCGCAGCCGTCCAAAACTCCAAAAGTTCAGTTTTCTCAAACACTGTTCCGCGCATGCGCATGGAGTTGGGATTTATTTATGGTTTGTTTCAATTGTGTTTTGTTAATGTTAGGCGGGGCCTCCGTGGCCGAGTGGTTAAGGCACCACCCCGCTAATCGCTTGCGAGTGTAGGAGGCTGTGGGTTCAATTCCCACCGGTTCCATTGCACACACACTTTGTGTGGAACCCCCAGGTTGTGTCTCTTGTGTTGTCATGTTTCTTTGTACTATCTCGTCAAGATGTATGTAATTGTAGAATTCTTGTATATGTTTCTGTGAATAATAAATAAATGTATATGGATCATTCGAGACGACAGCCTTGTAGCTATAGGTCTCAAAGCCCACCTCCCTTCAAAGTTATCAACTTCAAAGTTAATGTTAGGTCGTTGTGGACGTACGAAACGTGAAATTAAATTTCAGGCGAGTTCCACGAAATAAAAATGTAGAAAAACAATGTTAGTTTTATTCAACGAATCCAGAAAAAAGTAAAATAAAACAAAACAAAATTTGCAAAAATTATGTACAAAGGAAAAAGAATTGATCTACAAGAAGAAATTTTAAATGATTCTACTGAATTTGAATCTGTTGATCACTTTTATTCTTTAAAAATACCTGTTTTGATGCAGGAAAAAGAGAATGTACCAAATAAATGAATTTGTGTTTGTACAAAATTTAAGTCATTATTTAAAGGCTTACTTAAGGAGGGTTATTCCAGATATAAAAATTTTGGCCTTTTTACAAGTCCTTATAAATTAAAATTAGCTAATTTCTGGCTCTTCCCCCTCCCCCCTTATGATTATGTAATATTTTTTATCTTAAATTGCATATAAAACCGTAACATTTAAAAATAATTTATTTCTATTTATATGGGTTTATATCTAATGTGCTCACAGTTCAGAAATCACTTGACTTTTTTTAGGTAAAAGATAATGACTCCCACCCACCCAACATGATTGTATAGCACTAGAATGATACTCAGGAGAAATTTATAAGTATAAAATTTAACCTCATTATTAAGATTAAATTTTATACTTATAAATTTCTTTTTTACATATTAATAAGAAATAACTATAAGGAGCCTTTTACTAAAAATCAGAATTTTGTTAAAAGCAGTAAAAATTTTGCAGTCAATATTTGAGCTAGCACTGCCACAGAAGAAAACTTGATTTACGGTTTTTAAAACTCCTCCCAGACCAATTGAAAGCATATAAGATGAGTACAAGGACCGTTATGGTGAATAAATAATGTGTAAAAAGTAACTGAAACACAAAATAGCTAAAAAATTAGCATTAAATTGTTTCAAAACTTCATAAAAAGAAGCAATTTAAGAGCAAAATGGGAGAGGAAAAGAAAGATAGAGAGAAATAATTAGAAATAGCAGCAGCACATGCATTTTGACGCCACTACTCTTCGTTTCGTTTTAAAAGGGGCTATTTTATGAAGCCTTGAAATAGCTTCCAACTCATATCTAGATGACTATGTGGTTTGCTTTACTTCGGTTATAACACATTTTTTAAAGGAAATAAAAAAGTCATACACATATAAAACAATGAAATTGTTCATAAGGGTTGATGGAAGATTTTTTTCTTTTCTTTTTTGCCTGGGGGGGGAGGGGGATTTTGTTAAATTTATTATATTTTTGTGAATATTAACATTAAGTAAAGAAAGATGAAATCCAATTACTCAAATTCGAAACAAGTATTTATTAATAACTTTGTTAAGTACTTCTGCTAAAATTTACCTTTCTGATGAACTCATATTATTTGCAAATTACATATTTATAAAACCTAACAAAATAAAAATAATTAATGAAGAGTATGTTTTTTATGAACTGGAATTTTGTGAAGGGGTCTATTTTATGAAGAAAAATTTCACAAAGAAGTCTGCTTTAAATAAAAGGAATTTTATAAATAAGTCGTTTTATTGAGAGAAATTTTGAGAAGAGCTCTATTGTATTAAATGGAATTTTGTGACGTGGCCCTAAATATGCCCCAAGTTTTGCCTGGATCGACACCTGGTTCAATAACAATGATTCAAAACCGCTCCCAAACGGAAATCTTGGCTGCACCACTGAAGACACTACAACATTCAAATATTTTCTTAAAGTAAAATCTCAATTTCAATACAATAGCAGTATTTTTACAAGAAAAAAAAATCTACATGTATTTTTGAAAAAAAAAAGGCCCAAAAAGATTGTACTAATTAAAGATAAAATCTACATAATTACAGTTTAACTGTTTAACAAGATTTTGGTTTTAAAATATCTCATTATAAATATTTTATTAATAATTATAAATATTACCAATAAAAGCTGGAAAATATAATTTATATTTATATATAATGATAAATACAGCTTATATCTAAAGTCAATATACGGATAAATTGGGGCCTGTTTACAAAATTCTATTTACTAAAAAGGGCCTTTCACAAAATTTAATTTAATCAAAAGGGACCCTTGAAAAAAAAAATCTATTATTAATAAATTCTTAATTTAAATTGCCTTTAATTGCAAAATTTTATTTTTCACAATTTTTTTTTTATATCTACCCTACATATAGAGTATTCCCCCCCCCCCCTTCCCTTTTTGTTTCAAAGCAGTTTAAATTAAAATTGCTGATAACTGTAGAAAAATATCAGCTTAAACATGACGAATGCTCGTTAGATGGCGCCACCACATCTATTTTACACTATGTTTGAGAAAACTGAACTTTTGGAGTTTTGGACGGCTGCGATTTATCGATTCGTAATGTAATCAGTCAAGAGCGCTCAAAACCTTTTTCCTGTATACATTACAGATAAATAGTGTTTTAAAGATTGAATGCTCCTTAATGATTTGTTAAAAAATTCCAAGAAAATGTTTTGCGATTTTCATTTAAATAAAATTTATATATATAAAAAAAAAATGTTCCTTTATTAAAAGCAAATGCAAATTAAAAAAATTTCTCTGTATTTATGTTAACAATGGCGGATTTTGAAAGTTATTTTTAAAAAGAAATAATAACACTTTAGAGAGCATCCAAAAGTAATATTAAACATTTTTTTCTAAATGTTATTATTATTCTTAATGCCATTTATCCTCTATGCACTACGATGCACATGATAAGGATATTTAGATTATTGTTGAACGTTTCATTAGTTAATTTTTTTTATTCATAGTTAAAAGACAATTTCCTTAGTTTTCTTTAAAGTGACAGTTTGTATGTGAAGCGAATTTAAAAAGAGTATACGTGATCGACAATTGTGAACATTTCACTTGAAGATTTCATTTTAAATAAAATGAGTTCTGTTTAAAAAAAAAAAAAAAAAAGTAAATTTATAAAACAAACTTTTAAAAAAACATGATCACAGCAGTGCTTTAGTAACACTTTCTTTAAATGTTAAACATGCTATTTCATGACAGAAGAATGAATGGTTTTTAAATGCAGTGATATTAAATATCTTCATCACAGAAAAAAGAAGTTTTTTTTTTTTAATTCTTATATCTTTTCAAGAAAAAAATATTGAATTTGTGAAAAAAAAATTTGAATCCTGGTTTTCGGAGGATTTATACATTTTAGAAGGACCGGAAAACGATTTGACTGCTTTAACAAAATATCTGTCTGTATGAGACAAAAATTTTGTGGGCACTCTATCTCAAAACTGATGCACAGAATTGTATAAAACTTTATATTCAATTAGACCTTGATATAAATTGGTGCTGATTTGTTTTTGGTGTAAATTGCCCAAACAGGTGCCACTGCTATGCTGCATTTTTCATGATTTATGCAATATCTCTATCTCAAGGAGTAATGTACAGATTCAGATTCAGTTAGACATTGACATAAGTTATTGCTCATTAGGTTTTGGTGTAAATCACCCAAAAGATGACAGTGCTATGTTGCAGTTTACAGGATTTAAAGAATTTTAATGATAGTCATATCTCAAGAACTAATGCATGGAATTTCACCAAACTTCATATTCTGTTAGACCTAGAATTAAGTTGGAGCTGATTAGGTTTTCGTGTTAATCATATAACAGGTGGCACTGCTAGGCTGCATTCTTCACGATTTTATCAATAGTTATATCTCAAAAACTAATTCACAGAATTCATTCAAACTTCATATTTTGTTACACTTTCACATAAATAGATGCATATTATGCTTTGGTGTATATTGCCCAACAGGTGTCGCTTTTATGCCGTTTGGGTTGGGAACTTTGGTTGCAGACATCTAAGGGGGTGCATGCCAAAATTCAATTATTTGTTTGAAAAATATTATGCTTATGTCTCCTTTTTAAACAATTCAAAAACCCATTCCTTCAGAATCCTGATGATGGGCATAGATTGTCATTTAATTTTGGCACTGTAATAACTTATCTCAGCATCTAACAGAATATAAAGTTTGATGAAATTCTTTGCATTAGATATGACTGTCACTAAAATCTTGTAAATCCTCAAAAATACAGCATAGCAGTGCCACCTGTTGGGAGATTTACATCAAAACCTAATCAGCAGCTAATTTTGAAGCACTAACATGCATGAGATAGAATAAAGTTTTGGGATTGGTACATCCAACTAGTTTTCTTCTGTTTCTTAAGTCATCTAAATTACAAATATCATTTATAAAGTAATGTTAAAAAAAATGTAACAAGTACCCTTTTTCCCCTCGTGATTCCAAGAATTATGTTTTCTAGTTACAGAAGTTATACTGTCTTTATTCTAGAAGATTACCTTAAATATTTATTTTAATTTAGAAGTCATTATTAGCTTATAACATATTAATCATTACTGTTTAAATTAATTCACTATAAAATTTATTTACTGACCGAAAGCACTCATTCATGAGTCTGGATATAAATAAAAAAAATTGCTAATCTACAAGGGTTAGCAAACTGAAATATGAATGTAATCACACAAAATACTGAATTTTGCTATGTTCTTTAATTTAGATTAAATATTTCTTTATAATAAACTTTTAACAAAAAATTGCTATACATACAAAAATGATCTAGCTGATCTTATACAGATTCAAAATTATCTTTTTTTACCTGTTATAAATCTGATACATTTTTTATTATAGTTGGTCGTTGGCTGTGGATTATATTTTTGTGAAGGCAGGGGGGTGCCCCCCCCCCCTCTGACTTTCATGAGTCTGGATATAATTACAAAATTTGCTAATCTACAAGTGATAGCAATCTGAAATATGAATATAATCACACAAATACTGAATTTGGCTTTGTTCTTTAATATAGATCAACATTTCTTTTATAATAAATTTTAACAAAAAAATTTTATGCATAGAACATTATCTAGCTGATCTTATACAGATCCAAAATTGTCTTTTTTTACCTGTTATAAATTTGATACAATTTTTATTATAGTTGGTCGTTGGCTGTTGATTATATTTTTGTGAAGCCAGGGAGGTGCCTCGCTCTGACCATACATACATAATTTATAAGCTTTATGTAAGAAATTTTTAGAGCACAATTAAAAAATTTACACTTTAATATTAAGTACTAACTAAGTTTATGAGGCTTACAACATCTTTCCGGAAGCAATTTGATGTTTAACTTTTAATTAGTGAGCCCTTTTACTGATTGGCCATTTTTTAGTATTTGCTAAACCATCAAAACCCATTTTAGAACATCTTTATAAAATACAGGTTTTACATTTCGGTTTGAGAATTTTTACGATTTTAGAAAAGTGAAGAAACAAAATAGATGTCGACAAAACAACATAATGTATCATGTTTTAGGACAAGCAGAGTCTTATTTTATTTTGTAAATCACACAGACGTTTCTACAGGGTTGGCAAGTTTCTTCCAAAGTGGAAAAAATTGGCTGGAAGAAAAGGTTTCTTCCAAGTGGAAGAAACTATTATTATTTAGGAATTTTCCATATAAGTTGCAACCCTGTGAGATACAATAAATGCATTTTTTATAGATAACCTTAAGAAAATTTAATTATACCTATAAAAATGTAATTAATTACATATGCTAAATTAATAATTACATAAGTTTTTTAGTCAAGATCACACACCTGCCTAAAGCTTTTCAATCATTGGGCACCTGAAGAAAAGGCATTTTGTCCAAAATTAATTAAAAGTTATCCATTTCAATTTAACCAGCATATTTTTTATTTAAGGTTGTTCTCAAATCATTTTTTATAGATAACCTTAAGAAAATTTAATTATACCTATAAAAATGTAATTAATTACATATGCTAAATTAATAATTACATCAGTTTTTTAGTCAAGATCACACACCTGCCTAAAGCTTTTCAATCATTGGGCACCTGAAGAAAAGGCATTTTGTTCAAAATTAATTAAAAGTTATCCATTTCAATTTAACCAGCATATTTTTTATTTAAGGTTGTTCTCAAATCATTTTTTATAGATAACCTTAAGAAAATTTAATTATACCTATAAAAATGTAATTAATTACATATGCTAAATTAATAATTACATAAGTTTTTTAGTCAAGATCACACACCTGCCTAAAGCTTTTCAATCATTGGGCACCTGAAGAAAAGTCATTTTGTCCAAAATTAATTAAAAGTTATCCATTTCAATTTAACCAGCATATTTTTTATTTAAGGTTGTTCTCAAATCATTTTTTATAGATAACCTTAAGAAAATTTAATTATACCTATAAAAATGTAATTAATTACATATGCTAAATTAATAATTACATCAGTTTTTTAGTCAAGATCACACACCTGCCTAAAGCTTTTCAATCATTGGGCACCTGAAGAAAAGGCATTTTGTCCAAAATTAATTAAAAGTTATCCATTTCAATTTAACCAGCATATTTTTTATTTAAGGTTGTTCTCAAATCATTTTTTATAGATAACCTTAAGAAAATTTAATTATACCTATAAAAATGTAATTAATTACATATGCTAAATTAATAATTACATAAGTTTTTTAGTCAAGATCACACACCTGCCTAAAGCTTTTCAATCATTGGGCACCTGAAGAAAAGGTATTTTGTCCAAAATTAATTAAAAGTTATCCATTTCAATTTAACCAGCATATTTTTTATTTAAGGTTGTTCTCAAATCATTTTTTATAGATAACCTTAAGAAAATTTAATTATACCTATAAAAATGTAATTAATTACATATGCTAAATTAATAATTACATCAGTTTTTTAGTCAAGATCACACACCTGCCTAAAGCTTTTCAATCATTGGGCACCTGAAGAAAAGGCATTTTGTCCAAAATTAATTAAAAGTTATCCATTTCAATTTAACCAGCATATTTTTTATTTAAGGTTGTTCTCAAATCATTTTTTATAGATAACCTTAAGAAAATTTAATTATACCTATAAAAATGTAATTAATTACATATGCTAAATTAATAATTACATAAGTTTTTTAGTCAAGATCACACACCTGCCTAAAGCTTTTCAATCATTGGGCACCTGAAGAAAAGGCATTTTGTCCAAAATTAATTAAAAGTTATCCATTTCAATTTAACCAGCATATTTTTTATTTAAGGTTGTTCTCAAATCATTTTTTATAGATAACCTTAAGAAAATTTAATTATACCTATAAAAATGTAATTAATTACATATGCTAAATTAATAATTACATAAGTTTTTTAGTCAAGATCACACACCTGCCTAAAGCTTTTCAATCATTGGGCACCTGAAGAAAAGGCATTTTGTCCAAAATTAATTAAAAGTTATCCATTTCAATTTAACCAGCATATTTTTTATCCAAAAGGAGCTACTTTCTGATACATTTCTGATTTCATTTTTGTTCGGAACTCATGGAATTGATAGGTGTTCCTATTCAGAAACTATGTAATCAAATGGCGTTTTCCATTTTTTGTTAAAGGAATATTTTCTTTCAGAAAATACTGTCAAAGTTGGCATTTTAAGTCAAATTTTTAGACGCGACACAGCAGAAAAGGAGAAAAACCAGTCGTTACATGACAAAAGCCACTTATAATTTGAAAAAAAAATTATTTACCAAAAACAAGGAGAACGCTATTCGATACCAAATCGCTTCAACAGTCAAACTTGCCAATTTTATTCTTTTACATTTAAAAATTAATCAGAAAATGTATCAAAGTTTCATGTTGTTGAGAGCAGGGAAATTTCAGAACTGTCTTAAACCTCTGTAACTATTAGTAAATAATATGTATCATTTACATACTGTAGAATGAAACTCATTAAACACCAGGGGCAAATATTGTGTTCCTGTAACGTCGAATTCACACCAGTATTTACGAAAGAATTTAGTTCAAAATAAGGAAAAGCAATTTTTCAACTTTTCCTGTCAAAGTTAAAAAAGTAAAATTTAATTAAAAGTTTCAGGTTCGAATCGGATTAAAATTAGGTGGGATATGATATATCCCACCGCGCCTCTAAGGGTTAAATAAACAAGTGCTTTTAATTGACATTCATTTTATTAAGAGAACTAATATACAATAATTACTGTACTAAAAAGATGTCTTTAAAATCCTCATTTTCTTTACCACACTGCAACATGATATAACAAAAAAAAAGTTTCTAGCAATAGGATTCTGCAATCAGTTTCTCAACTTAGAGTGGATGAATGCAGAGGATGAAAAAGTCCTTCCAAGTCCTGCAGAAATTGAAGGAGAGTTTAAAAGCCTTTTGAACTACCCATAGAGTTTACTTTTAGAATTTTAGACTTTTGAAATTAGTATTGGGCCATGCATGCTAGTATAAATAATTATAAATTTGTTTATTTAATGATTTGCACAATAGAGTCTTTAAATGAATGCATTTTTTATATGGAAAAAAAAAAGAATTGGTATTTTTTTTTTTTTTTAAACAGAAATGGCATAAACAATGAGAAAATATCCCCTATCTCTAAAGTTGTAAAAACCACCACCTGTATTCTTCTAAATAAATACCTGCTGAACCTAAAGTTTGTTATTAAAAATAACTTTTTTTTTTTCTAAAAATAATAGTTTTAATATTAATTAGAGAAAATATCCCTCTGCCTCTAAAGTTGTAAAAACCACCACTTGTAAATAAATACCTGTTGAACTTAAAAAGTTTGTTACCAAAAACTAACTTTTTTTCCCAAAAACAACAGTTTTAATATTAAGTTTTACATTTTAAATTTCATATAATTATGCTTTAAGTTTATTTCTTTTAAACAGTTAATATACTTTAATTTTCAGTTTCTGTTTTGTTTTCTGTTGGTTTCTTCCACTGTCCTGAAAGAAACCAGTTTCTTCCGGAAGAAACCCAATCCTGCATTTCTATCTCCAAAGCCTTTCGCAATACATAACACAGCACCGAGTCACAAGATATAAAGAACTACACTAAGTTTCTCCATTTCTCCCTAAGAATTGGTTACTCTCCACCAATGAAAGTGCCAAGAGCTGCAAGCATAAACCCACCAAATCCTTCCAAGTTTTGTTGGTCTGTAATGTAGCTGACGGGCCGGTTTCAGAAAGCAGTTCACATCACGTGACTTTTACTGTAAAATGTTGAAAAAGCTGTAGGACACACAAGTAGAAAAAACATTGATTGATAAAGGTACCGATATCTGTCCCACAGATTCTGTCCTACCGCAGCAACAAAAACCTGTTCGTGACGTCACCTTGCTCAACTTACACATGAACTATTGGGACTTAAAACGGCCTATGGAGGTACTGATCACACTATTTGTACAGGATAACTGTGCTTTTAACTAATGCTAAAGTCAGGGCTGTAGCTAGAAGTAAACAATAGGGGGTGCTTATACAATTTCTCTCTCTCTCTCTGACACACGCACAAACACAGATATATGGGATCAAAGTATTATATAGAAAGGTAAATTAGTGCATATTCATATTGTAGGCACTATATTTCTTACTAAACTGTTTATAATAACTTTATTTGAAGAAAAGTAAAGGTTGCAGGCAGGGATGTAATGGAGGATATACGGTGGATACGCTGTATACCTTCTGAATTATTTGAAGGAATACCATATACCCTCTTCTCAAAAACTATAGCATATACTTTTTAGGTATACCCTATGCCTAAAGCCCTCTGGTTTTTTTACTACTACATCACTGGCTGCAGAAGGAAAATTTTCAGTGCATAATTATACTAGTGATAGTGAAATAATAAGTGATGATGTCAATAAGTAAATAAAAAGCTGACAGTTCACCTGTTTCAAAAGAGTTGCAATCTTTAATTTTTTTCTGTCTATTCCCTGCTCTTAAGGATTCTAAAGTTATGTTTTTATATGATAAAAAACATTAGAAAAATCAAGGGTGTATTTTGCATTTTAAAATTATTTTTGTGTCTAGTCAAAATCTAAAACCACTTGTATTTAAAATGGCTATAACTCATTAGAATAACTTTGTTTTATGCTAATAATTGAAAATGCTGCAAAATGAAAAAATTCTGTACATAACTAATACGAAAGTCAATGTTTGCATCAGCAAAAGGTTGCTAATTCTGAGTATGTGCAGATAGGATGCGCACCTATTGAAGTACTTATTTGCATTTTTTAAACAAATACTACAATTTAGTATTTATGCAAAACTGTAAAAAGCCCCCAAATCCAAGTTCAATTTTTGAACAGGGTTTCATTTGGATTTTAGAATTTCATTTGGTGGCTTTAGCAACTTTCCCAGGGGGGGGGGGGGGGGCTCAAAAATGTTCAGGGGGTGCTGAGCCTCCCTCTGGCACCCTCCTAGCTACGGCCCTGGCTAAAGTGCCATTGAAATCATTATTTATAGTAAACACGTTTGAAAGTGTTAGATATTCAAATTCGATAATTTTTACCTTGTCATATAAACACAGAACATCAATATCACACAAAATCTGAAATTGTGCAAAAAAAAAAAAAAAAAAATCATTATGAAGAAATTAAAAATACATGTATTGCAATGGGCTTGCAAGAGATTTTCCTGAAGCGAGAAGTTATATCTTTTCTCCACCAGATGGCATATTCGAGCACTTGAATTCTCAATACCATGAAATTGGCTTGTAATATGAATCCAGTTATCACTCAAATCTTTCAGCCCAAACAAGAGAATTCATTGGACAAGGAGAGGTTGCACGTGGAACAAGGGCTGAATTCATTGAACAGGGAGCACTTTTCAAAGCAAGCCGCCAGCGTTTTGGGCTGACTCACAAAGTTTAGAGAATAAATAAGGAAAGGGCATGTTTACAAACAAACAGTTCCATCAACCAATCTACCACTGCATTTTTGTCGCAGCTATCATTGCAGGAATCATCATGGCGACGTAGGCCAATCATATCACAGAGCAGTTTAACGTAGACCAATCAAATCGCTCCATCTCATGTGTACGGTAGGAGTCGTAAAGAACGAACAGGTTTTTCTCCCAAACCAACAGTAATTTAACCAACAGTGACGTCAGTTGCCCTTTCCTTATAGAGATGATATGTTTACATTTGGCGCGATGCTGAAAATGCAACCCTACAGTCGGCCAAAAAACAACTGGCAGATTGCTTTGAAAACCTGCTGTAAAATCAAATGTTCATTAAATTTTTTGGAACAGGTCTCGTACTCACTCCGCTCGGGGCTCGGGTTTTCATTGTTTTCTTTCCTGCAATACACTCCTCTTTTCCAAGATGTGCTTGGCACTCCCTACTTGGCGAATGCGATATGCGTAAACAAACTTATTTTAACCCCACACCTTAACCAGAGAGCGGTAGGGAGATTTGTTTGGGGGTTGTACTTAATAAATAAACAACACGTAGTGATGGAATTTGAAATGTATTGTGAGCGTTTAAAAATAATACAGCGGTAGGGAGATTTGTTTGGCGGTCGCATTTATGAATTGGTAATAGTAAAATAAATAAACAACACGTGGTGATGGAATTTGAAATGTATTGCCAGCGTTTAAAAATGATACTTTGCAGAATTTTGTCGAGACATTTCAAATTTTATGAAAATCGAATTAAAACTTTAGAAGATATTAATAAAAATATTTATTAAGAAATTTGAATTAAAAAAAAAATCGGCGCTTCTTTTTATAGGAGCTTTCGAGGTTGAATCGTCAAGCGACCAATATACTTATTTAATTGCAGAATTTAATCTGCAGACGGTATAATGCATTTCACAGAATTAAAAATTATCAAGATCTGAATATTTATATAACTTGCTATAGTACGAACGCATCTCATTTGTCACGTTTGAAGTACAATTTCCAACTTGTTTATATAAATTTTAACGTAGAATATCATTGTTTTATTGTGTATTTCAATTATAATAAATAAAAAATATATTGAACAGATCTAGCATTTTAAAAGCGTTTAGATGTTGAATGTTTCATGCTGAATATTTAATGTTGAATGTTTAATTAAAAATACTTTCGCTATTATAATATTAAACAAGAGTGAAAACAGCAAAATAAAAAAATAAATAAAAATAAAGTGAAAGTTTTCTAGCTATTTTACTTTTCTTTTATATTATTAAAACAGTTCAGTTAGAATTCTTATAAAATAATAAATAATAAGTAAATAAAAATATAAATAGAGTAAAACAATAATTTGTATCATCAAATCATTAAGTTTTATGTATTAATTTATGTATTTCTGAGAAGTTTGCGTGTTGTTTTACTTTTATTAAACATTTTTTGAAACATTGTTTTCGATGACTGTAAACATTTATGAAATTAAAGTATGCTTTTTAATGAACTTTTTTCATCATCTGATAATGAGAGGGACTGAGGGTAGAGGTAAAAGCACTAACGAAAAAAATATAATGTATTATTTTTCTATTTTTAGCCATCAGTACTAGATTTTAGTGGGGAAAAAATATATAAATGTTTTATTTTTTTAAGAGTAGGGGTGTTTTCGAGGCAGGGAAGAGATTATTACAAAGTCCGTTAAAAATATATACATATTCCATCTATACAACTACGATTTCTTAAAATTTCACAGAGGTAGAAAAGCAGATAGGCATGTCATTAAACATAAAAACCTTTTAAATCCATGTTTGAATAATTTTCAACTTGTCAAATGTTTTTCTTTATTTTTTTCCCATTATATGTTTTTTTTTTTTTTTTTTTTAATTCTGCAAAGAATAATCTCAATTTTGGGGAAGGGAAAGGGGGACTATGTTTTTTCGCAAGATTACTTTATGAGATTTGCTATAATAGATAAATATTGATGTTGCAAAACATAACATTTATATTTAACCTAGCAATTTTGCCCTTCCCTACCACTTATTTTTGAAGAGAAAATCAGCAGTATATATGTATATGTTACGGTTTTCCATAAAGAATATAAGATTAATTATTTTTATAAATATTTCATATTTAACTGACATGTGTCATATAGATTTCATGATAAAATATAAATAATATTATAAATGAAATAAACATAATAAATAATATTTCATCAGATTTTATAATAATCAAAGTCTACTTTAAAAAAGAACAATAATAAGGTAGCTTGAATTGAATTCGGTCAGAATGAATCCATGTTAGCACAAAGATAAATATGTATTAAGAAAATATATTAACAGCGTATGGCCATTTTGCAGTCTCGAATCATGGAAATATGCTTCAATAAGAGGTGTTAAACTATTTTCATGTTTAAAAGAGCAATAATAATAATAATAATAATAATAATAATAATAATAATAATAATAATAATAATTGTTATTTTCAAATTATGTTCGAAATGCATGTAACACTCAATATCAATAATATTAATGACCATTTAGAGAATTACGTACATAAACACCAATTAAAAAAATTGACTTAGACAATTACATACAATAGAAATTCAGTAAAACAACAAAAATCCGTTATAGATAGCTTTGATTCTTAGCAGGTACATCATGTGTTGTATATGTATTATGCACTTTTCGCACGAATTATTGTATTCATTTTGTACGGATCAAGCCATTTTTTCCGTTTAAGGCAGGTTCTAATTCATAGATGTTACCGTACTTTAATTTTCTTCCCCAGAAATGTATACACTATTATTAAAAGATAATTTTAATTTTCGAATAAACACCATTTAAAAATCTGGGCATTTTTTGTAGAAATTGATGCGACGGGTCTCTTTTTATTGATTTTGGCAAGGGCCATACCAGGTCAATGATTTTTATACGGACTGGGTCGGAACGGGCTTAGAAAATTTCGGCCCGTGCAGACCACTAAGAAGAAAGTCCAGGTCAGGTCTAAAGTGCAGACCCATCCCGGCCCGAGTCTGAAAAAATAAGTTAAACCCAGGTCGGAAAAAGTGATGACTAAGCCCGGTCCGAGCTGCAGAAAAAAGTAAGTACTAGGTCTGCACGAGTCTCTTCAATGAAAATTGGTCCGAACGCAGGCCGCTCTAGGGCCAGGTTCAGACCTCTAACACAATATATAAATTACCATAGATACCCATAACAATCCCCAATAAGTTAATTCCAAAGAGAGGTCGAATAGCTGGGTTTGTAATTAATCTCGTTAGGTTTAAAACAGAGCCGTTCTCTCACCGGATTGCCCTTATGAACTGCACCGTTATATAGGGGTGTGGCTGGACCGATGCGGGCATACAATAATCCCAGCACAGCAGTAACTCTATTTGGAACCTTGTGAAAATACATTGTTAAATTTTCTATGAGTGATCGGAGCGCGGCGCATCAGTAATGATAAGTGATGGAGCCGATGAAGTCGATTAGCACCGACTGTACCATCATTGCTACGGCTCTGAAGAACCATAACGGACAAAAGCCCCTTTTTGATAAAATTCGTTTATAGAAAGATTTTTAAAACATTTTAACAGCTTAATGCAATATCTTTCAAACTTATTTATTACTGGACCTAAATTTTTTTTTTTTAAATCCCCCGTCGAACAAATTGAAACTTTCTGACACATTTACGCCCATTATTTTATAAGCTAAAGCATGGATGAGTCAATCGGAATAGAATAACGTTTCCCATTTTTCGATCTACATATTACATCTTGAGTTATGGGCGAATTCTCTCGTATGACGTCGATTCTCAGGCTTTCGCGTCCGTAGCGTTTGTTAAAAGCTCCAATTTCGACAGTAGTTTCTGAAAGATTTTTTGTTGTCATTGAAAAATAGAAACTGCTTTTCGATTTCATAGTTTAATAAAAATGTCTGTCAATTTTATTCGAGCAGTAGGGAAACGAGAGTTCGAGGACAGCCGGTGAGTTCACGGACGCACCGTGCACTGCCCCTGAATGCGAAGGTGAGGGGTGAAAATAAGAACTCTAAGATGCGGTTAAATGGACGAGATTACCATACTATAAGATGAATATTAAATTTATATACTAATTTTGAATGACGAACATCTTATGGAGTATTACTAATTAAGTGAAACAACGAAAAATATCAATGTTTAACGAAAAAAGCTGATTCGAAAACCACGGCAAAAGAACTAGTTGTTTTATCCCTCCCTAGAACACGACGTTCAGACGCCGTGAGTAGATAATAAATAAGAGTTCTACATCAGCGCAGTTCGCGCAGTCGACCTTCTGTGCTCTGTGAAGGTCACGGGAAGGGACAGGTGTGGAAACCGGAAGTGGCAGGTGGTGATAACAGGCATGTTGAGACAGGAAGTGAACAGGAAGTGTAGATAGGAAGTTTAACCAGAAACGCGGCAGGAAGTGAGTGCGATAAGGGAGAGAGGGGGAGGGCTTATTTTTGTGGGGGGGCTTAATTTTTTTTGTTGGTTTTAATCCTTCTAGTCGAGTGGAG
This sequence comes from Maratus michaelseni, assembly GCA_963931845.1. NCBI lineage: Eukaryota > Metazoa > Arthropoda > Arachnida > Araneae > Salticidae > Maratus > Maratus michaelseni. The sequence goes on along the minus strand of OZ007595.1, from coordinate 322,679,435 downwards.
CTGAGTTGTAGGAATCCTGCTATCAGAATGAATTTAGTTTGAAAGTAATATTAGCAAAATGTTCGATTTTTTTTTTTCTCACCTGAAATAAAAATTTTATTTGCTAACTAACATCTAATATAAAAATGGAAATTTTTCTGACTTTGTTTTACTTTATAAAAGTTAGCATGAAATTTATTTTAAGATTGGAAACGCAATAGGAAGTAAGACCGGAAACGGGATTAGACATGTTTATTTATTTATTTATTTTCAAAAAAGGTTTTCAAGAAGCAGGATGTTTGGGAGCGTGTTGCAACAGGAAAGGTAGTTTAAAAGACCGGAAGTGATTAAGCGATAAGAAAAGTACAGGAATATACACGTAGATTTTGTTCTTCGTAGAGGGTGCAATTTTATTTTATTTTTTATTTAAAGAGTTTTCTTTTTTTTTCTTTTTTTATTTAATGCGTTTCAAATTATTTTTTATATTATTATTATTATTTTTTTTTGTAGTGGTTTACGTATTATTTTAATTTTTAGTGATGTTAGAACCTGCAATGTTCTGTATCACACATGTCTTATCTAATAGGTTACTAAGGGTGTGTGTATTGTTATCTCTTTAAATGCGAGAGATGGGGACTTCAGACCTGCGTTTAATTATCTTTATCATAGTTTTAATGAACTGCAGGAAATTGTCTTTAGCTATTGAGTAATTCGCGAGTTTTGGTTTAATATAACTGCTTTTACATCTGTTTGTTTAATTTACAAACACATTTCTCTTACAACATTCTGTCAACACATCATTTCCATATTCGAAATAATAATTTAGAAGGAAAATTTTTATATGAAAATACTATGAAATGTTATTTATAGAGATTGACGGAAACAGTATGCCTGATTCTTTCTTGTATTAACATTATATTCGAAATAGGTTTCTAGTTTTGTTATGAAAAATAACGTGTTTTCATATTTTAAAAATGAAAGCAAAGTGATTTTTACCAACGTAACTATAAGCTATACACCCACGCATTTATGTTATTGAATTGAATTTCAATGCTTAATATTGTATTCACCGTAATATTTTCCTACAAAAGCTGTTTCACAAACTTGTACACTGAAATTAATGTACCATTTTTAGGGGGGGAAAATAATTCAAGTTTTTGAGACTAATCTTTTATAGGAAAAAAAGATTAGCATGCTTGATTCTTTCTTGTATTAACCTTATAATCATTTATTTTAGAAATATAGGTTTATAGTTTTGTTACGAAAAATAACGTGTTTATACATTTTAAAAACGAAAGCAAAGTGATTTTTACCAATGTAACTGTAAGCTATACACCCACGCATTTATGTTATTGAATTAAATTACAATGCTTAATATTGTATTCACCGTACTATTTTCCTGCAAAAGCCGTTTCACAAACTTGTATACTGAAATTAATGTAACATTTTTAGGGAAAAAATTAATTCAAGTCTTTGAGACTAATCTTTCATAAAAAAAAAAAAGATTTGTCATACTTTCTGTTACATTATATCTTCCGTTTTTTAAGTTTACAATATATTTTTTTTATTATTATATATTTGTTTTAATTGACTTGTAATAGCTAACATTTTTCTTAAAAGGCTACTAGAGAATAACTTATGTCACAATTACTACACCCTTCTTTAGTTAAATATGTTTCACTTAAGACATGACAGTCTTAGAAACATTTCATTTGGGAATTAAGTGATTAAACAGACTAGTGGCTGAGAGGCTCTACTTTCAAAGCTGGTATACGGAAGGTTCAAACACCTCTCGCGCTCGTTGACCTAACCGTTTGGAGTTTTTATCGAATCTTGTGTCAATACGGGTTAGAACACCTTAGAAAGATCTCCCACAGAGACTTATATACCATACGTAGATAATCGATTGTAACAAATCACCAACCAACCACAACGTATAAGACATTTTAGATCATTCCATTTAGTCAAGAAATGATTTAACATGCAAAATTTGATTTATAAAAACATACAATATGATATAAACAATACCATACGATATAAACGAACAACATTACATACAATTTGAACGATTTTTTCCCTTTCATATGAAATATTTTTAGCGACTATTTAACTTATTAAAGAGAGCGAGTATTTTGTTTAGAGTTATACGATTAAAATAAATTTTTATTATATTTGACTTTATACAAGCAACATTTAAGAAAAAAGAGAATGGAATCTAGTTTTATAAATTAACATATTTCAATTTTACAAATACTTCACACCCCTCTTTCCCCCCCTCCCCCTCTTTTGGTAGACTTTATACACATAAGACATGAAAAGCATTTTAGAATACATCATTTAGAAATTAAATGATTTGATAAGTAAAATATTATTTAAAAAAGCAATAGATACGAAAGTAATAAAGATTTTTACTTACAAATGTACGAACTTCTGATAGGTAAGACTTTCTCAGTCATTGTGCAAGAATTAAGTGGTTATTGAACTTATAACATTATAGGATGAAATATTCACGAGGCGTATTTTTAAACCAATAAAATGTCAGTATTTTTAAACCAATAAAAAGTTAATATTTTTACAAGAGCGCCCTCTATCATTATATAAATTTCAATGAAACGAGTTGATATTATTATACTGTGCCCTGAAATTGCTGTAATAGGTTGTATTTTTCGTTAAGTTAGTTTTCATTTAAGTTATTATGGAACGAGTTAATCTTGAATTCTTATGTTGGTGATGTAACCAACTTGGAGTGTCAACACTCATCACCAAAGTTAAATAATCAAGAGATGGATTCTACACTTTTACCCAAAGAAGCACCCGTTTCGAATTATGAAGTGAAACCCAACTCATCAGGACTAAAGTTACCCTTTGTGTGCACTACTTGCAACAAAGCTTTTTCCCGAAAGTTTGTCTTAATTAGACACATGAAATTTCACCTGGAGAAAAAACCTTTTGTGTGTGACATTTGCGAAAAACAATTTGTTCAAAAGAGTGATTTATTAAATCATGTGAAGATTCATTCAAAGAGCCCAGTGATTTATAATTGTGATCTATGTGCTGAAGTTTTTTCAAAAAAGAGTGACTTACTTCAACACAGCAAAATTCACAAATCTGTCAAACAACATAAGTGTATTGAATGCAATGAACTGTTTTCGAGAAAGTACGACTTATTGAAACATAAGAGGATGAATAAGCCCCGAAAGCAGTATGAATGCATCCAGTGTAGTGGAATATTTAATCGAAAATATGATTTATCACGTCATATAGACACTGCACACAAAGTACTACCCAAAGTTGTCAAATCGTCATCTTTAAAAGATTCGTTATATGAAAAAGTGAAGCATTTTAAAAGACAAAATACTTTAAATGTATTTACTAAAACTGTAATAAATTCTAATGAGGAGAATGATCAAGACTTTCACACATTTTTTAACAGTATTCGGTCGGACGTTTTGAATGAATTAAATTATCAGATAGAAGTAAAAAGGTCAATGAAATGGTATGCAACTGCAAAAGTTGTTGTAAGTCGCCAAACACCGGACGGTGATATAGATACTATCACCCCATATTTTCATTCAAGAACTGTACTGGAATTGACGAATCAAAACATACCTGTACATGTTGAGGATGCCTTTACGAAAATTATTAACTCTTTTGAGAAATTCACTCAACAAGGATCTAATTGGACATTGCAACAAATATTAAATCTAGAACTGTCTACAGCTAAATATAGAATGGTTTAAAATGTGTGGACTGTTTTTGAAACATGTATATTCATGTTTTTGCTATTGTAGTTATTTAAAATGATAAATAAATAGCCTATGACTAAAAAATCTTAAAGAGTTTTTTATTATTTTCATGGTAACTATTTTATATAAATCACTTATAACAGTTTACAATGCTACATAAACTACTGTTTAACATTTTGAATGTCTTAGACAAAATGAGAATGAATTTGTTGAAATTATGAAAAACATGATGAAATAAATGCGATGTATTTATTATATGTTACTTAAATTACAAGAGAAATTATTGGAAATGTGTTATTTTAAATCTATGGTACTTTTAATAACTAACAAGGTAAGACGTGACGTTATGAATCATCGATGGGTTTTCCTTTGAATATGTATTAATCTTACTTATTGATAAGAAAGTTAGAAAAATAGACTTAATACATTGTTAGAGCTTTTGGAAAAATATATACTTGGTTAAAAATTTTAGAAAATTTAACATAAAGTAACAAATTTTAGAAAATAAACATTTCGATAAATGAAAAAAATTAAATTTTGGTAAACTTTACACTTAGACAATATTTCAAACTAGGAAAAAATAATAACTTTACACTGAGACATTATTTAAAACTAAGGAAAAATTAGACTTAACGCATTGTTGCAGTTTCTTTGAAAAATATCTAGTTGGTTATAAATTTTAGAAAATTCGACCTAACGAAATTAACACACTTAAAAATATCTAGGTTATACATTTTATAAAATAAGCAACAAATAAACATTTCGATACATTGACAAAAGAAAATAATTAAGTTTAAGTAAACTTTACACTTAGACAATATTTCAAACTAAAAAAAATATTAAATTTACACTTATACAATATTTTAAACTAAGAAAAATAATAACTTTACACTTATACAATATTTTAAACTAAGGAAAATTAATAACTTTAAACATCAGACTTAACACATTGTTAAAGTTTTTTGAAAATAACAAGACATTTTGAAAGCAGTGGAAATAGTATACCTGCAAAAAATTCAACTTAGTGGAATTTAATATTGAAATTTTTTAACCTCACTCATTTAAAAAATAAAACTTCATAAAATTTTCACTTTTTTTAAATAAGCAACTGTTAAACATTTTGAATGTCTTAGACAAAGTGTGAATAAATTTGTTGAAATTATATAAAACATGAAAAATTTCATAACTTTTAAAGGAAATTTTATTTTTGGTGAAATAAACTCGAGGTATTTATTATATGTAACTTAAACTACTAGAGAATTGATTGAAAATGTGCTACTTTTAAGCACTCACAAGATAAGACACGATGTTAGGAATTATAGATGTGTTTTCCCCCCACAATTGACGTCACTTGTAGCATATTTACTGACCAAGTCATGAAATCATAGTTCAGGGTATGTTTATGAGCACGGCGTTTAGTTGAGATTTAAGATATTTGAGAAATATAAACTACAACTTTGACTACTTTTTGAAATTTCCCCCTACATAAGAAAAAGGACATAGGAAAATAAAATGAAAAGTTGTCTTTGAATGGAATCGAACCATTATCCTTTCACTTAACAGCTGAATGCGTTGGCAATTACATCACAAAGGCACTGATAACAACTGGTTGAATATATTGGGTTTCTTTTTTAAGGTTAAATTCATTTAATATTCAAGTTATTTCTTAATGATACACTTAAAAACAATAAATTTAATTAGCATTCAAAAAACAAACGCTCACATTATTGTGTAAAACAATCAAATGTTTTGAAAGTCACGAGTTAAAATTTTGGAGGGTGCGATAACTTGGAAGTGCACTGCAGAAGGGGCGTTAAATTTTTGAAGAAGTTTAATCTTAGAAGACGAGAGTAAAATTTGAAATGACTTAGAGTTTAATTAGAATTTAGATGTGAACCTTTTAAAATGAAATAATAGTTTTTTTTGTATCGCCCTCTATCGGTGGGTAATGGAATTAAGAGATAATTAAAAGTTTTAACTTGGATTCGAACCCACAACAAAAATTATTTTATGGTTTGATAATTTAGGGTAGGTTTAACTGAGCAAACCATGATATTATAGTATTTAGAGATGTTTTAAGATATTCGATAAAGGAAATCATCTAAATTTTCAATTTAATTGAATGGTTTACTGCTTAAAGTACTACAAAATGAATAGAACACGATACATAGTTTTTTTTAATTAATTATATTTTTCGAAAGGTTAAATTGACTTATTGATAAACTTAGGATTTATGTTTAAAGTGAATAAATTTGATATGTTAGGTTTACTTAATAACAGAGGGTTGAATAAGTTATTTTTTTTAATTAAAATTTCATAAAAATAAAGTTTACTAAAAGTTTTTAAAGTTAAAAAAATTGTAAGTTACGTTAAAAAAGTTAACAAAAATATAGTTTAAAAAAATTAAAAGTTTACAAAAAGTTTAAAAATCTTTAAATTAATTAAAATTAACTTTTTTATTTTAACTATTGAGAGACTATAATTTAATTGTTAATCCTTGTAACCAACTGGTGCATATCAACTATCTGCACATGTGCAGAAAAAACATACACTTTTACACTAACTTGAGTTCGATTTTAAATTATTTGCTAATTTTTATACAACTCGATTACCTTTCAGAAACAAAATAGAATTAAATACTTACCGAAAAACACGTCCACTTCTTGTGCTTTCTTTCACTAGACTAACCTTTCTCCCTTATCTTTGTTAGGGGGCGCTGCAATCGACGTAAAGGCGCTACCAGTCTTCCAGTTTGTGACGTCATTTCCGGTTTGAGATAAGAATAAACTTTAAATACAAACTACACTCGCTCGGTCATTCTTCCTCCACTCTTACTTGACAGCAGTTGTTAGTTTCTTATTTTGACGTGTTGAATGACGTCATCACGTGTTTGTCTAAACTTGTCCAGTCTTGTTTCTGTGCTGCATGTCTGTTTTGCTAACTCATCTCTTACTCGTTTAGACTTGTTTCGTCTGCTTTGATGATTCATCTTTTGCTTTAACTGTTTGGCCTTGCTGGTGTCAACCACCTCATGTCTTTTGTCCTAGCTTGAATATACTTTACACCAATCACTTAAACATAAAAGTCTTGTCACAACTTACTTAAACTTTGATAAAAATATTAATTATTCATAAATTTTATCAAATCCTTATACATTTACTAAGTCACTTTCATTCAAAAATATGGAAAAGTCCGATTTTAAATCGAAGTCTAAGATAAATTCCCCAAATTTGTAACATTTTAACACTAATAATAAGTATCGTAAACACCCTGTACATACAAGTTTTGTAAAAATAATATTACTTATAGCTAACTCGTTCAGTCTCATGATAAATAATATAAGAAAAAGTTAGAATAGTTCACATATTTTTGTAATTAAAAAAATGTATGCACAAACACACACACAATAGCTTACAAGGTTACAATACTCAACACACAGTTCACCATACTTAAATAAACGATTCACGATAAATTTATAAATTTAAATTTAAATATTTGAAAAATACTGAAGTATTTTTATTTATAATTGTTCATTTATAAATAAAATATTTAAATTTAAATTTATAAATTTATCGTGAATCGTTTTTTTAAGTATGGTGAACTGTGTGTTGAGTATTGTAACCTTGTAAGCTATTGTGTGTGTGTTTGTGCATACATTTTTTTTTAATTACAAAAATATGTGAACTATTCTAACTTTTTCTTATATTATTTATCATGAGACTGAACGAGTTAGCTATAAGTAATATTATTTTTACAAAACTTGTATGTACGGGTGTTTACGATACTTATTATTAGTGTTAAAATGTGACAAATTTGGGGAATTTATCTTAGACTTCGATTTAAAATCGGACTTTACCATATTTTTGAATGAAAGTGACTTAGTAAATGTATAAGAATTTGATAAAATTTATGAATAATTAATATTTTTATCAAAGTTTAAGTAAGTTGTGACAAGACTTTTATGTTTAAGTGATTGGTGTAAAGTATATTCAAGCTAGGACAAAAGACATGAGGTGGTTGACACCAGCAAGGCCAAACAGTTAAAGCAAAACATGAATCATCAAAGCAGACGAAACAAGTCTAAACGAGTAAGAGATGAGTTAGCAAAACAGACGTGCAACACAGAAACAAGACTGGACAAGTTTAGACAAACACGTGATGACGTCATTCAACACGTCAAAATAAGAAACTAACAACTGCTGTCAAGTAAGAGTGGAGGAAGAATGACCGAGCGAGTGTAGTTTGTATTTAAAGTTTATTCTTATCTCAAACCGGAAATGACGTCACAAACTGGAAGACTGGTAGCGCCTTTACGTCGATTGCAGCGCCCCCTAACAAAGATAAGGGAGAAAGGTTAGTCTAGTGAAAGAAAGCACAAGAAGTGGACGTGTTTTTCGGTAAGTATTTAATTCTATTTTGTTTCTGAAAGGTAATCGAGTTGTATAAAAATTAGCAAATAATTTAAAATCGAACTCAAGTTAGTGTAAAAGTGTATGTTTTTTCTGCACATGTGCAGATAGTTGATATGCACCAGTTGGTTACAAGGATTAACAATTAAATTATAGTCTCTCAATAGTTAAAATAAAAAAGTTAATTTTAATTAATTTAAAGATTTTTAAACTTTTTGTAAACTTTTAATTTTTTTAAACTATATTTTTGTTAACTTTTTTAACGTAACTTACAATTTTTTTAACTTTAAAAACTTTTAGTAAACTTTATTTTTATGAAATTTTAATTAAAAAAAATAACTTATTCAACCCTCTGTTATTAAGTAAACCTAACATATCAAATTTATTCACTTTAAACATAAATCCTAAGTTTATCAATAAGTCAATTTAACCTTTCGAAAAATATAATTAATTAAAAAAAACTATGTATCGTGTTCTATTCATTTTGTAGTACTTTAAGCAGTAAACCATTCAATTAAATTGAAAATTTAGATGATTTCCTTTATCGAATATCTTAAAACATCTCTAAATACTATAATATCATGGTTTGCTCAGTTAAACCTACCCTAAATTATCAAACCGTAAAATAATTTTTGTTGTGGGTTCGAATCCAAGTTAAAACTTTTAATTATCTCTTAATTCCATTACCCACCGATAGAGGGCGATACAAAAAAAACTATTATTTCATTTTAAAAGGTTCACATCTAAATTCTAATTAAACTCTAAGTCATTTCAAATTTTACTCTCGTCTTCTAAGATTAAACTTCTTCAAAAATTTAACGCCCCTTCTGCAGTGCACTTCCAAGTTATCGCACCCTCCAAAATTTTAACTCGTGACTTTCAAAACATTTGATTGTTTTACACAATAATGTGAGCGTTTGTTTTTTGAATGCTAATTAAATTTATTGTTTTTAAGTGTATCATTAAGAAATAACTTGAATATTAAATGAATTTAACCTTAAAAAAGAAACCCAATATATTCAACCAGTTGTTATCAGTGCCTTTGTGATGTAATTGCCAACGCATTCAGCTGTTAAGTGAAAGGATAATGGTTCGATTCCATTCAAAGACAACTTTTCATTTTATTTTCCTATGTCCTTTTTCTTATGTAGGGGGAAATTTCAAAAAGTAGTCAAAGTTGTAGTTTATATTTCTCAAATATCTTAAATCTCAACTAAACGCCGTGCTCATAAACATACCCTGAACTATGATTTCATGACTTGGTCAGTAAATATGCTACAAGTGACGTCAATTGTGGGGGGAAAACACATCTATAATTCCTAACATCGTGTCTTATCTTGTGAGTGCTTAAAAGTAACACATTTTCAATCAATTCTCTAGTAGTTTAAGTTACATATAATAAATACCTCGAGTTTATTTCACCAAAAATAAAATTTCCTTTAAAAGTTATGAAATTTTTCATGTTTTATATAATTTCAACAAATTTATTCACACTTTGTCTAAGACATTCAAAATGTTTAACAGTTGCTTATTTAAAAAAAGTGAAAATTTTATGAAGTTTTATTTTTTAAATGAGTGAGATTAAAAAATTTCAATATTAAATTCCACTAAGTTGAATTTTTTGCAGGTATACTATTTCCACTGCTTTCAAAATGTCTTGTTATTTTCAAAAAACTTTAACAATGTGTTAAGTCTGATGTTTAAAGTTATTAATTTTCCTTAGTTTAAAATATTGTATAAGTGTAAAGTTATTATTTTTCTTAGTTTAAAATATTGTATAAGTGTAAATTTAATATTTTTTTTAGTTTGAAATATTGTCTAAGTGTAAAGTTTACTTAAACTTAATTATTTTCTTTTGTCAATGTATCGAAATGTTTATTTGTTGCTTATTTTATAAAATGTATAACCTAGATATTTTTAAGTGTGTTAATTTCGTTAGGTCGAATATTCTAAAATTTATAACCAACTAGATATTTTTCAAAGAAACTGCAACAATGCGTTAAGTCTAATTTTTCCTTAGTTTTAAATAATGTCTCAGTGTAAAGTTATTATTTTTTCCTAGTTTGAAATATTGTCTAAGTGTAAAGTTTACCAAAATTTAATTTTTTTCATTTATCGAAATGTTTATTTTCTAAAATTTGTTACTTTATGTTAAATTTTCTAAAATTTTTAACCAAGTATATATTTTTCCAAAAGCTCTAACAATGTATTAAGTCTATTTTTCTAACTTTCTTATCAATAAGTAAGATTAATACATATTCAAAGGAAAACCCATCGATGATTCATAACGTCACGTCTTACCTTGTTAGTTATTAAAAGTACCATAGATTTAAAATAACACATTTCCAATAATTTCTCTTGTAATTTAAGTAACATATAATAAATACATCGCATTTATTTCATCATGTTTTTCATAATTTCAACAAATTCATTCTCATTTTGTCTAAGACATTCAAAATGTTAAACAGTAGTTTATGTAGCATTGTAAACTGTTATAAGTGATTTATATAAAATAGTTACCATGAAAATAATAAAAAACTCTTTAAGATTTTTTAGTCATAGGCTATTTATTTATCATTTTAAATAACTACAATAGCAAAAACATGAATATACATGTTTCAAAAACAGTCCACACATTTTAAACCATTCTATATTTAGCTGTAGACAGTTCTAGATTTAATATTTGTTGCAATGTCCAATTAGATCCTTGTTGAGTGAATTTCTCAAAAGAGTTAATAATTTTCGTAAAGGCATCCTCAACATGTACAGGTATGTTTTGATTCGTCAATTCCAGTACAGTTCTTGAATGAAAATATGGGGTGATAGTATCTATATCACCGTCCGGTGTTTGGCGACTTACAACAACTTTTGCAGTTGCATACCATTTCATTGACCTTTTTACTTCTATCTGATAATTTAATTCATTCAAAACGTCCGACCGAATACTGTTAAAAAATGTGTGAAAGTCTTGATCATTCTCCTCATTAGAATTTATTACAGTTTTAGTAAATACATTTAAAGTATTTTGTCTTTTAAAATGCTTCACTTTTTCATATAACGAATCTTTTAAAGATGACGATTTGACAACTTTGGGTAGTACTTTGTGTGCAGTGTCTATATGACGTGATAAATCATATTTTCGATTAAATATTCCACTACACTGGATGCATTCATACTGCTTTCGGGGCTTATTCATCCTCTTATGTTTCAATAAGTCGTACTTTCTCGAAAACAGTTCATTGCATTCAATACACTTATGTTGTTTGACAGATTTGTGAATTTTGCTGTGTTGAAGTAAGTCACTCTTTTTTGAAAAAACTTCAGCACATAGATCACAATTATAAATCACTGGGCTCTTTGAATGAATCTTCACATGATTTAATAAATCACTCTTTTGAACAAATTGTTTTTCGCAAATGTCACACACAAAAGGTTTTTTCTCCAGGTGAAATTTCATGTGTCTAATTAAGACAAACTTTCGGGAAAAAGCTTTGTTGCAAGTAGTGCACACAAAGGGTAACTTTAGTCCTGATGAGTTGGGTTTCACTTCATAATTCGAAACGGGTGCTTCTTTGGGTAAAAGTGTAGAATCCATCTCTTGATTATTTAACTTTGGTGATGAGTGTTGACACTCCAAGTTGGTTACATCACCAACATAAGAATTCAAGATTAACTCGTTCCATAATAACTTAAATGAAAACTAACTTAACGAAAAATACAACCTATTACAGCAATTTCAGGGCACAGTATAATAATATCAACTCGTTTCATTGAAATTTATATAATGATAGAGGGCGCTCTTGTAAAAATATTAACTTTTTATTGGTTTAAAAATACTGACATTTTATTGGTTTAAAAATACGCCTCGTGAATATTTCATCCTATAATGTTATAAGTTCAATAACCACTTAATTCTTGCACAATGACTGAGAAAGTCTTACCTATCAGAAGTTCGTACATTTGTAAGTAAAAATCTTTATTACTTTCGTATCTATTGCTTTTTTAAATAATATTTTACTTATCAAATCACTTAATTTCTAAATGATGTATTCTAAAATGCTTTTCATGTCTTATGTGTATAAAGTCTACCAAAAGAGGGGGGGGGGGAAAGAGGGGTGTGAAGTATTTGTAAAATTGAAATATGTTAATTTATAAAACTAGATTCCATTCTCTTTTTTTTTAAATGTTGCTTGTATAAAGTCAAATATAATAAAAATTTATTTTAATCGTATAACTCTAAACAAAATACTCGCTCTCTTTAATAAGTTAAATAGTCGCTAAAAATATTTCATATGAAAGGGAAAAAATCGTTCAAATTGTATGTAATGTTGTTCGTTTATATCGTATGGTATTGTTTATATCATATTGTATGTTTTTATAAATCAAATTTTGCATGTTAAATCATTTCTTGACTAAATGGAATGATCTAAAATGTCTTATACGTTGTGGTTGGTTGGTGATTTGTTACAATAGATTATCTACGTATGGTATATAAGTCTCTGTGGGAGGTCTTTCTAAGGTGTTCTAACCCGTATTGACACAAGATTCGATAAAAACTCCAAACGGTTAGGTCAACGAGCGCGAGAGGTGTTTAAACCTTCCGTATACCAGCTTTGAAAGTAGAGCCTCTCAGCCACTAGTCTGTTTAATCACTTAATTCCAAAATGAAATGTTTCTAAGACTGTCATGTCTTAAGTGAAACATATTTAACTAAAGAAGGGTGTAGTAATTGTGACATAAGTTATTCTCTAGTAGCCTTTTAAGAAAAATGTTAGCTATTACAAGTCAATTAAAACAAATATATAATAATAAAAAAAATATATTGTAAACTTAAAAAACGGAAGATATAATGTAACAGAAAGTATGACAAATCTTTTTTTTTTTTATGAAAGATTAGTCTCAAAGACTTGAATTAATTTTTTCCCTAAAAATGTTACATTACTTTCAGTATACAAGTTTGTGAAACGGCTTTTGCAGGAAAATAGTACGGTGAATACAATATTAAGCATTGTAATTTAATTCAATAACATAAATGCGTGGGTGTATAGCTTACAGTTACATTGGTAAAAATCACTTTGCTTTCGTTTTTAAAATGTATAAACACGTTATTTTTCGTAACAAAACTATAAACCTATATTTCTAAAATAAATGATTATAAGGTTAATACAAGAAAGAATCAAGCATGCTAATCTTTTTTTCCTATAAAAGATTAGTCTCAAAAACTTGAATTATTTTTCCCCCCTAAAAATGGTACATTAATTTCAGTGTACAAGTTTGTGAAACAGCTTTTGTAGGAAAATATTACGGTGAATACAATATTAAGCATTGAAATTCAATTCAATAACATAAATGCGTGGGTGTATAGCTTATAGTTACGTTGGTAAAAATCACTTTGCTTTCATTTTTAAAATATGAAAACACGTTATTTTTCATAACAAAACTAGAAACCTATTTCGAATATAATGTTAATACAAGAAAGAATCAGGCATACTGTTTCCGTCAATCTCTATAAATAACATTTCATAGTATTTTCATATAAAAATTTTCCTTCTAAATTATTATTTCGAATATGGAAATGATGTGTTGACAGAATGTTGTAAGAGAAATGTGTTTGTAAATTAAACAAACAGATGTAAAAGCAGTTATATTAAACCAAAACTCGCGAATTACTCAATAGCTAAAGACAATTTCCTGCAGTTCATTAAAACTATGATAAAGATAATTAAACGCAGGTCTGAAGTTCCCATCTCTCGCATTTAAAGAGATAACAATACACACACCCTTAGTAACCTATTAGATAAGACATGTGTGATACAGAACATTGCAGGTTCTAACATCACTAAAAATTAAAATAATACGTAAACCACTACAAAAAAAGAAAAAATAATAATATAAAAAATAATTTGAAACGCATTAAATAAAAAAAGAAAAAAAAAGAAAACTCTTTAAATAAAAAATAAAATAAAATTTCACCCTCTACGAAGAACAAAATCTACGTGTATATTCCTGTACTTTTCTTATCGCTTAATCACTTCCGGTCTTTTAAACTACCTTTCCTGTTGCAACACGCTCCCAAACATCCTGCTTCTTGAAAACCTTTTTTGAAAATAAATAAATAAATAAATAAACATGTCTAATCCCGTTTCCGGTCTTACTTCCTATTGCGTTTCCAATCTTAAAATAAATTTCCTGCTAACTTTTATAAAGTAAAACAAAGTCAGAAAGATTTCCATTTTTATATTAGATGTTAGTTAGCAAATAAAATTTTTATTTCAGGTGAGAAAAAAAAAAAAACGAACATTTTGCTAATATTACTTTCAAACTAAATTCATTCTGATAGCAGGATTCCTACAACTCAGCTCCACTCGACTAGAAGGATTAAAACCAACAAAAAAAATTAAGCCCCCCCACAAAAATAAGCCCTCCCCCTCTCTCCCTTATCGCACTCACTTCCTGCCGCGTTTCTGGTTAAACTTCCTATCTACACTTCCTGTTCACTTCCTGTCTCAACATGCCTGTTATCACCACCTGCCACTTCCGGTTTCCACACCTGTCCCTTCCCGTGACCTTCACAGAGCACAGAAGGTCAACTGCGCTGATGTAGAACTCTCTTTTATCATCTACTATTATGAATGATATTTGTTGATTATTGTTTTTTAAAATAAGTAGCCTGATTTAGCTACTTTAACAATATAAAGAGAATTAAAATAACCAGATATGTTTTTCTCCTTTTTTCTTTCTTTTTGACTGATTTCATTCCTGATTAAAGCTATAACAGACAATAAAAGTATTTTTAAGTAAGCCATTAGTAATTCAATTGTAATTATCTAAAACAGCAAGTATAACAATTTTACCGATATATTACTTGTAATTTTATTCAGCCTAAAACATTTAACAACTAAACGCTTTTAAAATTTTCGAACTGTTCCGTATAGTTTTTCTTTATTAAAATTGAAATACACAATAAAACAGTGATATTCAACATAGTATTTGTAATAAGAATTTACCGTGTGTCATACCGTAATTTATCAGTCATGATTGTAAAAATAATAATAATAATACAGGTTAAATGATTTCAACCATAGAAGACCTGCAAAAAAACTTTCACTTTGTGAAGCACCCCGAATCCATGAAATATAAGAGAAAACATGGAGGGGAAAATGTTAGTCGCCAACTAGTTTCATTTGGTAGGTTTATCGCCCCTCCTGGCTTGAAAAGAAGAAATACGATTTCTGTCAGAAAAATGATAGGGAGAAAGATTTCAAATGCATTTCACGGAGTGAGTACCAGACCTGTTCCAATTTTTTTAATAAGTATACTAGTGTAGTATAACAATCAGTGTTTTATTATTAAGTGTGTATATCTTCTAAAAATGTCTTAACTGACTAAATTTTTGAAAACCATTTCTAATATTAATTTTGATAATTTAGCTACTTTCCATGAATTAAACTAAATGCATTCAGTTTAATAACAAGCTAGTATTGATTGCAGCATTACTTTTTTAGCTTCATTTAATAAAAAAATATTTTTTCTCGTACTGTTTAATTATTCAATCACTTGAATAAATTTTACTTTTTTTTTTTTCAAAATCATCAGAAGAAGGATTTTAGTTCTATAAATTTTAAAATTAGGGGAACGAGATATTTCCAACTTTTAAATAAGTTATCTAAGTTTAGACTATAAAATTTAATAAAGTTGCCTATTTTCAGCTTTGTGTATTTTAAGAGGTATGTTTTTTTAATATAATTTTTTTAGTTTTTTATAGGGGAAGATCGGGTAGTCCCAGACACTTGGATGAAGTTTCTGTCTTTATTTTATACTTAAAAAATTTTACGAACTTCTTTAATGATTTTAATTAAACATTGCTAATAATATCGAATTATTTAACGAAATATACTGAAAATAGTTTGGCCTTATTTTTTTGGCATCACAAGAAACGGCGGGTAGTCCCGGATATATTAATCAATGGTGTCCCAACCGTTTTTTGGCCTTACAAACATCACAATTATAATAAAAATCTGATGCATCTATATAAACACAATCTTCATGGGCTCAGCCTTTGCATTTCTGGCACTGAATCCAGTCTTCTTCAAATGTTTCTTTGCATATGATGCATTCTGTCTCGTTTTGACAAAAATTTATTGATGAAAACAAAACACTCACTCATGACTAACTTACTCAGCACCCGAGTTGCAATTAAACTGTATTTGTTTTTGTTTTGACTCTCATTTACAATAACTCTTTATTTACACAACACTTTGAATTTCTTAGAAATTGAAATGTCTGCAGTTACTCGCCGTCCCCTGCTACCTAATTTTCCCCTATACAGTTTCTTCAAAAAAAAATTTTTTTACACGATACAATCAATTTTTAGTTGATATTACGGAGGGGGATGGGGGATAAATGTATGTGTTTATTTTATAAGTAGCTGCATAACGTAAGAAAGTTAAAAAAATATATTGAATTTAAACTGATTCTTAAAGAAAGTTCTTTTGTATGAGTTATTTAAAAAAATTAGACTGAAGTTCTTTATTGTCATAAAAATAAACATATAAATTACCAGAATACAAACTGAAAATATCGAGTTAAATAATAGTTAGAAAAGCAACCAATTATTGTTATTTAATTATTATTTTATTGGAATTATTTTCAGTAATGCCGTATTTTTTGGCATATAATCTGCAGCTCAAAAAATTCATTTTAGGCCCAGAAATTGTTTTTTTATAAAATGCTACTTTCTTGAAGTGAGAACACACTTGATGTCAATAAAATTTCTGGGTCTAAACTGAATTCTTTGGGCTGCAGATTATACGTCCAAAAATACGGTAAGCGAAAATAAAAAAATGTTGTGGCAAACAGTGAGCAGAGAAGATATTGCATAAAACACCCCTTATCTTCTTTCTGTTTTTTTTAAATTCAATGAAGAGGAGGAAATTCTAGTACAGTGTACTGGTTTTTCAATCTATTTCCTCTGTAACCGCGATTGGCATTTAACCCTCTGACCGCTTATCCCGCGATTTCCACAAGCAAGACATTAATAGAAAATTTATATATTACAGAATTTTTGAAGCAATTTATTTTAAATATTCAACAGGCAAAGGCTGAAAATGCAAATTATAAATTTACTACATATTTCAAATACATGATAACTTGGAATATGTAATAATAGAGGAAATAATGGTCAATTACATATTGATCAGAAAGGTTTTGAAAAAAAAAAAATTAAGCGGTCAGAGGGTTAAGGATTGTGCAATCACCACACTTTCATAGTAAAGAAAAAGGGTAGTTTCATGTAAGAGAACCATAGGGCATAGTAGAAACAGCTTATAGGGGAGTTACTATACCCAAAGCGTAGTAGTTGGCAGCCCTGAAAAAGATGTATTAATGATTAGAAATTCACTATAAACAGTAGACTCCCTCAAATCAGCACATTGTTTCAAATGTAAAGAGTGAAACTTACAGTTAAATAAAATGTAGGGGGGGGGGGGGAATTCAAGATTTTCTTTATTTTCATATCATTCCATATGCATTTTAATATGTAATTCATGTTAATGTCATTTAACTCATGCTTTCTCCTGAAGGAAGTATAAATTTATTTTAAAAAGAAATCAAGATAGCACTGATATCAGTGGTGATCATGATCATTTACCAAATACATTTATGTATTCATCAAGCTTTTTTGTTATCAAGTATGGCTAAACATGAAATATTTTTTTTTTATTAGTGTACCTTTATGAAGCAAGTTTCATTGAATAAAAAATTCACCTCATCATTATTATGCATATTTACTCATCCATTATTAATTATTTATTTGACCTTAACTTTTAATATTTTAATTTTTTTTCTTTACTTTATTATTTTCCGTAACTATTTTAATATTTACTTTATTGTAGGCATTCATTATAATTTCGAGTGCATTACTATATTCAAATAACTGTTTTTAAAATATAAAGAAAACAGTGACCAGAAAAAAATGTGCAAAATTCTAAAATCTGCACAACCCCTGGTCCCAAGCTGTGCGATTTCAGGTAGCCTACTGTAATTTAAAAAAATAAATAAAATGCTGAGGGAGTCTATCTCCTTCATTTCTGGAACTTGTCAATGATCAGATTTTGGTGGTGATTCATAAGTTTCTGGGAGGAATTTTTTCGATAAGATTTCAGAGCTTTTCAACACTATAAGTTGGTCCTACATTTGAAGAGAATATTTTCACAAACTAAAGAAGCAATCCGGATTTCATTTGCAGGCAATGTACAACTAAACTAAGTGGCTTCTAAACTCATTAAAATAGTTGCCCAAATAGTAGATTAACAGTAAAAAATTTGTGCCCCGTGTATTAAATCGGTAATCTGAAAAATATATAACTAGCATAAATAAATCTACAAAATCTCCACTTTCTTATCATAAAATTTAATTTCTTGACAAAAAGAAAGTTTTGATTATGCTTTACACCTAACCAGTTTTCATATATTTTTCAAAATTTTAAAGTCATTGAGGCAGTATAAGGAACCTGAATTTGATATAAATGTTACATAATTTTTCTATAAATATATAATTATACCAATTTAAGAATCAGCTTTTTAAATTTAATTAATATTAATAATATTTGAGTAGTATATATATATTTGACGAAAAAAAAAGGAAAATGCACAATTTTTACAATTTTACTAAATATTTAATGACCTTGGGACAGTACTAAATAATAAATATTTTTCAAAGATTTCATTACATTATGATTATTTCATTACAGCACTTGTTTTAGTATAAGGAAATTCATATGCTTCACTAAGGTGGACTAAAATATGCTTTTTCAGAAGTATAGAATAAGTGGCATTAATCTCCCTTAAGCACCATATTAAATTTAGCAAAGACCAGATATATTAAATTTCGTCAAAAATTGTTTATGTCATTATTTTTAATTATATGTGAATAATTTAATTACATGGTTAAAGAAATGAAATAAAGGTCTACTTATATTATACAAACAGAAAAAAGGCTCAAAGCTATCATATCATCTATTTAGGAGCAGTGTGTTTGGGAATAATCTTGCAGATATGAAAATGTTTAAAACAGCTGAAGGGTAAAATTTTGCTGTACAGAAAGTGTCACTTGCAAGAGAAATTTTGCACAAAATTAAATAAATAAAGAATCTAAAAGATCATTTTGCAGTTTGAAACTAGTTAATTTTTAAACTTTAAAAAGTTGTCTTTGTTCTATAAACTTTTGAAAATCTGTCCTGTAAACCTGATACCCGAGTTTCTTCACTTCGCAGGTGTTACAAAACAATATTCGCCATGGCAAATCTCCCTTAATTCAGAATAACAGAGAGTATTTTTTACCAGGACCATGATAATTTCCTATTCTAAGCATGTTTTCACTATATACAGCAATGTGTAACAAGTTGTTACTGCATTACTTCACATATCATAAGATATAGGTTTTGTCTGGCACTGTATGTTTCAGTAGGGAGCCAATACACGTCTTCCATCCATAAAATAAAGAGTCATTTACGTTTTAATGCATTTCATTAAAACAAGAATAATTAACATTTTTTTTAAAGGGTACCCTCTTTTGAACTTCTTTTTAAAAATGTTTCATAATATTCTTTTGACATATTAAATAATTTTATGAATGAAAAAAAAAAAAGAATTTTTGTAAAAAGATTTAAATAAAAAAAATTAAACCCACACTTCTCTTAAAATTTTGAACACTTTTTTTTCCTTGAATACTTTGTGTAGATGTAGAAGTGTATTTGAATATTTGTAAGGATCAGATTCCTAAAAATTTAATTAGTTAAGGAAATCATGACTATGTACTTATATATATATATATATATATATATAAAACTATTTATATTACTGAAAATCCAATCCTAAACTGCACCTTAAAGAATGTCCATAAAGAAAAATTGTTTGCACATGTATTAAAAGAGTACTCTAAAAAATGCAAAAACTAAAATAAATGAATAAAACTACAAAATCTCTACTTTCTTAATATAGAATTTAATTTCCTGAAAAAAAAAAAAAATATTTTCATCATTAGGCAAGTATTTAAATACGAAAGATAGTATTTTCATGCATGAAAATTTCTTATTTCAGACATGTTTACCAATATAAGTATTCTGTTTTAACAAGTTTTCATCATATTAGCACATATTTCATATGATATAGTCTTTCTTTA
Source organism: Maratus michaelseni (assembly GCA_963931845.1). Classification (NCBI taxonomy): domain Eukaryota; kingdom Metazoa; phylum Arthropoda; class Arachnida; order Araneae; family Salticidae; genus Maratus; species Maratus michaelseni. The sequence continues at coordinate 322,659,121 of OZ007595.1, read as the reverse complement.
GTGAAGCATGTTCCAGTCAGGTCTTTGAGCTATTAAACCCCATTTATCCATAAGGTAAAAAAAAAATTGTTTTAATATGCTGGAATTTCATTCAAGTAAGAATGATTAAAAATACTTTAAGGAAACTTTTTACTCTTTCAACTATTTTTTTTTTTTCAGTATTTCATAATATCCTTTTGATATATTAAACAATTTGATGAAGGAAAATGATTTTATCAAGAAAAAAGAAATTCCTGTGATAAAATTCAGTTTTATTATATATTTATTATTATTATTTAGGGAAATTTTAAAGCCACATTTTCTACAATTTTTAACTTTAGCAATTTTTTTAGCATATTTTTTACAAGTGTGTTTGAATAACTGAAAGGATCAGATTTCCAAAAACCGAATTAGTTTAAGAGAAAAATAAAGTGAAAGTGATTATTTACTTAACATTTTTATTTATAAATAATAAAAAATAAACTGTACTTATATTACTGAAAAAATCCAATCTGTAATTTTATATGAAATGCACTTGAAGGAAAGTCCATAAAAAATAAGTCATTTGAAAATGTATGTGTTAAAATGTTAACATTTACATTAAAATAAGCATTCTACAAACATAAAACACAGTGGTCCATAAGCACCTCAAAAGTATATGAATAATATATCATAAGAAAGTCCATAAACAATACTAGAAAAATAGAACAAATAATCATCTTTCTCTGAATTTAGTTATGAAATATCAATGTCAAATAATGCGCCCATACTTTTCAGCTACCCTGTAGTTTGATGAAAATAAAAAATAAAAATAATACGAAACTAAAAAGAAAATTTATTAATTCAATTTACAAAATTAGTATTATTTCAAAGTATGCAATACATTTAGTTCCAGAAATCATTTATGAAAATACAGCAGTTGATAATTAAAATGAATAATTTCAACAAAATATATACACATATGGAGCAATATTACAAGTGTTCAACCATGTGTAATTTCAGTCTATTTACATGTCTAAAAGACAAGTTACACACTTTACATGAATAGGGCTTTTCTCCTGTATGTATAAGCCAGTGACGCTTTAGAGAATGTGGATGAGAAAATCTTTTATTGCATATTTCGCACTTGTGTGGACGTTCTCCAGAATGAACCAAAGAATGATTTCTCAGGTCACGCTTAACTCTTGTGGAATAGATACAAAGATTACACTTAAAACGCTTATATTGATCTTCACTGTGATGAGTTGCTTTGTATGTTGTTAAAGCTTCAGCAGATGACACAACTGTTTGAGTTTGATTGCACTGATATCCTGAAAATACAATTTAAGATAATTTTAAATCATTTTCAAACATATTTTTGTAATTGAGGAAATATTCATACAATTCTAATGAGAAAGTACAACATTGTGATTAACAAAATTTTCTCTTGTCAAAATCAGTAGAAAAATCAGACTGTGCAAGTAAAATCAAGCACATTAAGAAATCAGTATATTCTAATTAGAAAACTGGCTAATAATATAATTATTTAACTTAAACAAGAAAGAAATGTCACACAAAATTCTCTTAATTGTATTTTACTTTAAAATTCTAAATTTTTTAATTAAAAAAAGTTACATTGTTTTATACAACAAAATAAATAAGGACAAATATTTCTCTGGAAAAGAAATGCACATGTGTTGCACAACTACTATTTCATATATTTAAGAGAAAAAGCTGTGTTTATAGTAAGAAACTCACTATATAGGGTGGGTGCACCAGTAAGGCTGTGTAAAATAAAAATTAATACACAAATATGTTAATATCAGTGAATATACTGTAACTAAAATTAACACGTATAAAGTTTTGTTTTTCACTGGTAAATTAAGATATAACTTGGTAAAATATAACTTGAAATACTAAGAGAATATACTAGCTAGATACAATTGCCATCCTTTCCTACAAAAAATCTTCATACGCCAATTTTCATTTTATTTGCCAAATGCACTCTGCTATCCCCCACCCCCTCTCAGTTGTTCATTCCAAAGATTTAAAAATGCAACATAAAATGTGTTAATAAAGAAAAACCACTAATTTAGACAAGATATTACTATTTAAATAAAAAGTAAAAATAACTAATCTGTACATCATTAAAAAATAGACTTATGTGCTTTGTTACATATATAAGTTAGAAACTAACAGTAAAGGAAAGATGTCTTTGAATCAATGAATTGCCTTTTAAATCTACTTTGCAAGCCTGAATAGCTACTAAATATATATTGGTAACATTTATATTTGAGTGTTCTGAGTAATTCTGAATGTCTATATGCACGACAATTTCACTAGTTTCATAACAGTATTTTTGAAATTCTAAAAACTGTGCTTCAGAATATTTAATTTAAGCTCAAAGTCTACTAATCATAGTATACGATATCATGAGTAGAATCTTAAAATAAAGAAAAATACTTTAAATACCTAACTTTTGAAAATATTAAATTAATAACAAATCTTAGTTCCTGAAGACTAAGATAGATTAACTTAACCATTTTTTTTCTATGCATACTAAACATTTTAAAAAAGATTGAATTCTACAACAAGTCTTCAGAATCCTAATAATATTATAAATCTGATTGTGTGCAAATGTTAGGCTGAAGCCAGCGTCAAAATGAAGCATTTAATTATCCTGTTTCTTTGCATATATATTGATTATAACCTTCATATGAACATAGGCTGATTTTTGTCTATTTTATTCAAATATTTTCTTTAATAATTAAAAAATTCATTATTTTCATAGAGAATAAATGGACATTTTTCCATACAATTTAACCATTTAAATTTATCGTTGCTAGGGCTTTGATCGTTGCCAATAAATAAAAACACGGTAAAATATGTTTTCCTCAACAATTAATTTTCAATTGAACGATTTTCACGTGAAAACTGAAAATTAAAAATAATTCAAAAGAAGATGAATTTCCGTGATACTTGAAACAAAAATATGGGGTATTTGTTATTATACATGAAGTATGAATATCGGTTACATTAAAAAGATCTTTTTCTGTGACAAAAACTGCGTTATAATTAAAAGGAAAATGAACAATAATTATATTATTAAAAATAGATTTCACTTGGACCATGGAACTATGAAAAGGATCCTTCTCGGCTTGGACAAATATGACGTCATAAATAAAACAGGTATTTTCAAATATTCGTAATAATACAAGGAGCATAAATATCAATGTATAATGAAAGTAGATAGATAATGAACGTAATATTTAAGATGAAAAACTAAAATATTTTTTATCGATACTGATTAATAATTAGCTTGAATACCAGTTACATACAAATGTGAGTTTTCTGCTAAAATTTACGTCCTGATTTCCAGAAAAAAAAATTAACAAGAATTATGCTGTTAAAAAGAGATTTCTCTGAGGAAAAAGTGACGTCATATCCTAATAATATTATAAATCTGATTGTGTGCAAATGTTAGGCTGAAGCCAGCGTCAAAATGAAGCATTTAATTATCCTGTTTCTTTGCATATATGTTGATTATAACCTTCATATGAACATAAGCTGATTTTTGTCTATTTTATTCAAATATTTTCTTTAATAATTAAAAAATTCATTATTTTCATAGAGAATAAATGGACATTTTTCCATACAATTTAACCATTTAAATTTATCGTTGCTAGGGCTTTGATCATTGCCAATAAATAAACACAGTAAAATATGTTTTCCTCAACAATTAATTTTCAATTGAACGATTTTCACGTGAAAACTGAAAATTAAAAATAATTCAAAAGAAGATGAATTTCCGTGATATTTGAAACAAAAATATGGGGTATTTGTTATTATACATGAAGTATGAATATCGGTTACATTAAAAAGATCTTTTTCTGTCAAAAACTGTGTTATAATTAAAAGGAAAATGAACAATAATTATATTATTAAAAATAGATTTCGCTTGGACCATGGAACTATGAAAAGGATCCTCCTCGGCTTGGACAAATATGATGTCATAAATAAAACAGGTATTTTCAAATATTCATAATAATACAAGGAGCATAAATATCAATGTATAATGAAAGTAGATAGATAATGGACGTAATATTTAAGATGAAAAACTAAAATATTTTTTATCGATACTGATGCTTGAATACCAGTTACATACAAATGCGAGTTTTCTGCTAAAATTTACGTCCTGATTTCCAGAAAAAAAAATTAACAAGAATTATGCTGTTAAAAAGAGATTTCTCTGAGGAAAAAGTGACGTCATATTTGAAATAAAACGGGAATTTTCAAATGTGTTTACAAGGAGCGGAATCAATTCCTTACATTAATAATACAAGGATCGGTAAGTTTAGAAAGTAGATGAGTTTCACGCCATAATTAAAACACAAAATTATTATTATTATTATTATTTTATCTATACCGATTATTAAGCAAATAAAAACGTATTTTCACACATTCAAACTTCATGAATCAGTTTATTGTAAAGAACAAAAATCGTCTGTCAACATATTTTCATTTAGAAATAAAGATTTTTTTTCAGTTATACATTAAATCAAGGAGGCAAATTTAAGCTTCTTGCATTTAGGTCTAGAATAATTGGTCCCTATTCACAAGAATTGAATTTAATGAAAAAGAATATACTATTTCCATTATCTTTGAAGGATGGCTATTAAAACGTTTCACAAGGCGCTAAAAGTAAAATGGTTTACCAGGTAAACTTGACATATGTTTTTACACAATTCGCCGATTTCCACGATTTTATTTGGCTCGCCTTTTTTCATTGGTTGCAGTTTCCTTTTCGTGATTATTTGTCACAAAATTTCACTCTTTTAAAACAGTTATGTGAAGGTCTCTATAACATAGAAATACTGTATTGTCTCCTATGGAATGTGATAAAGAGTTAGTTAATTATTTACGTTTCTAATTATCGGGAATGAAATATTTTGCTTAATTAATGCATTTATTCTTCTTTTAATGATACGTGAATGAAGTCACGGGTAACAGCTAGTATGATATATAGTTGAGAATCCAAAAATTTCATTGTTATATGACCATGTGTCAAAACTTACTTGCTTTAAACAATCATTATATTCTAAAAAAAAAAAAAAAACTAACTACTCTGATATTTAACTTTATTTGTTTTTGACAAATACTAATTTATCAATTTTGCGTTTAATATTGGGTTGTTAGGAAAGTTGGTTCATACTGGAAAATTCTATCATTTAATTATTAGACATTAATTCTGATATCAAATGTCTAATAATTGATGGGCAGAATTTTCTGGTACAAATTGGTATTCTCAATCAGAAGGAACTTTACGAACAACCCAAGAATTTGCCATTTATTCTAAATACAAAACAAAACTCTCAAAACATCAGATGCTGCCCTATGCCGAAGCTCATATCTAAATCTAGCCCAGTGTATGTCCATGTCTGCAACAATATTTTGAACAAAAATAAAAAAGATAGCAAAATATTTATTAATACAATATGCAATATGAATATTACTACTAGATGAAATACAATAGTAGAAAATTTTCAAAATATATAGAAATATTTGTTCCAGAAGTTATGTTTGAATGTTTATACTGTTGCTGCTGATAAGAATCAGCGATTAATTTACCACAAAATCTAGACACATAAATAATAATATTACAAGTGTTTATTCATATGTTTCTTCAACTGGACTGACTGTCTAAAAGACATGTTGCACACAATACATGAATAAGGTTTTTCTCCAGTATGTATAAGCTTGTGAACCTTTAGATGATGTAGTAGAGTAAAACTTCTATTGCATATTTCGCACTTGTGTGGACGTTCTCCAGAATGAACCAAAGAATGATTTCTTAGATCACGTTTAACTGTTGTAGAATAGATACAAAGATTACACTTGAAACGCTTATGTTGATCTTCACTGTGATGATCTGGTTTGTATATTGTTAAAGCTTCAGCAGATGACATAACTGTTTCAATTTTACACAACTGATATCCTGAAAAAGACAATTTATGATTATTTTAAACCATAATAAATGTATATATTTCTGATTAAAGTAAATATTTTAATCTTTTTAATTAGAAATTACAAAATCATGATTAACAATCTGACATGATCTGCTTTGTATATTGTTAAAGCTTCAGAAGATGACATAACAGTTTCAATTTTACTGCATTGATAATCTGAAAGAGACAATTTAAGATTATTTAAAACTATAATATATATTTTTCTGATTCAATCAAATATTTTAAACTTTATTAAAAATTAAAACATTGTGATTAAAATAAATTTCCGTTAAAAAAAAAAAAAAAATGTAAACATGCACAAGTAAAATCAAAGAGATTAAGAGATTGACACCTTTTAATTATACAGGAATATATAATAATAATATAATACTATAATAATCAGATCAAAGTTTTAATGGAATTTTAAAAACTTGGAATTAAAATTTTTTTTTTAGCTTAAATTGAAAGAAATATAACATAAAACTGTTTCAATTGTTTTTTGCTTTAAAATTCTTATATTTTGAATAAAGAAAATTGCATTGAGGTTGACAACAAAAGAAATAAAGATGAACCAGTGGACCAGCGTGAAGATTTTGCACGGCAGTCTAATAATTTTTTTTTGGCAATATATAACATTTTTTAGATGCAGATTTAAACTTCTAAAAAAAAAAAATTCAGGATAAAAACTATTCCAGATCAGCAACAAATCAACAAATTTTCTTGACTTTTCCATTTCACAACTGATTCTGAAGCACAAATTACTGATTTGTTACATTTTTTTTTTGGAAAATTTACGAATTGTTGAACATTTTACATGCTAAACATTTTCCAGATACATTACCCAATACACACTTTTAGCATCAGATTCTATCCATTTTGTCTAATTAGGATGAAATTCTTTATCACATTACTCACAGTTAAATATTGATTGCTTTGACATATTTTAAGACAAATAATAAATATGTAATAAATTAAACTAACAAATGTTCAGTTCCCCAATCCTACAACATTCAGTAGAAAGTTTCGGTGAAGCTGGAACTGAAAATGTCTCAGTTACACAGGACTGAAGGGGGGGTAGACAAAATTATTTGTACAAGAGGGGAAATACTCTTTAGAGTACTTATGAAGAGCAAAGTTTCATTATAATGGCAATGCAATTTCAAATCCTTAGTTTTATAACAAACATTTTCCTATTTTCTTATAATACGAAGTTACAGAAAATTTATTAATTCAATTTGCAATTTACAAAATTAGTATTATTTCAAAGTATGCAATATATACACAGTGGTCCATATGCACCTTAAAAGTATATGAATAATATATCAAAAGAAAGTCCATAAAGAATACTAGAAAAATAGAACAAATAACACTTTTTTTCTGAATTTAGTTATGAAATATCAATGTCAAACAATGGGCCCATACTTTTCAGCCACCCTGTAGTTTGATGAAAACAAAAATAAAAATAAGTTAAAGAAAAAATATTAATTCAATTTGCAATTTACAAAATTAGTATTATTTCAAAGTATGCAATATATTTAGTTCCAGAAATCATTCATGAAAATACAGCAGTTAATAATTAAAATAAATAATTTGCAACAAAATATATACATATAAGGAGCAATATTAAAAGTGTTCAACCATGCGTAATTTCAATCTGTTTGCATGTCATGTTACACACATTGCATGAATATGGCTTTTCTCTTGTATGTATAAGCCAGTGACACTTTAGATTTTGCATTTGAGTAAAATTCTTATTGCATATTTCGCACTTGTGTGGACGTTTTCCAGAATGAACCAAGGAATGATTTCTCATGTCACGTTTGACTCTTGTGGAATAGGTACAAAGATTACACCTTGCTTTGTATGTTGTTAATTAATATTCCATCATCTAAATTATTCCTTTTCTTTCTGAATGAATTTTATGTTTCCCCTTCTTCTTCCCTTCATGAAAAGTTTTAAATTTTTAAATCTCTTACTTAAAAATTTTTTTTGTTCAATTTGGTGTTCTCGAGTAACAATAACTAGATAATTTGACAGCTAAATTATTTCTATATCCACAAAATGTGACGTTCCCCCTCCAATAAAAATATTAAAATCTCTAAAATCCTACACTAATGTATTTCTTAGTATCTCGTAACAGTAAATGAATAATCAGTCATCTAAATTATTGTCCTTTCCCCCAAACATTCCACTACTCCCTTTATCCCTCCACACAGCAAGTAGTTTACAATCTTTCACATTATTATTATTTTTTTTTTATCTTCCCTATTTCTTATTTTGTAGTAGGGTTAAGTGTCATCCATCTAAAATATTCCTCTCTGCCATCCTAAAAAAATTTCCATCCTTTCCCCTAAGGGTGAATTTCTAATCAAGTGTGGGGAAAAAAGCAAAAAAAAAAATCCCTTTTTTTCCAGTTTGGCTGTTATCACCACTGAATTACATGTATACTTTATATTCTAAAATAAATATAGTCTCAAACATAACTTTTCCAACTCCATTAACAAACACTCAGGGTGAGAACAAGCAAACTACAAAGAAGAAATAAAATTTTCCCTGCCCTCCATGTCTAGATATTCCCTTCTTTTCCCGTAGATAGGAGGATTGGAAATTTAAGGAGATAATTGAATGAGGGGCAAAAAGGGAAACTTTAATTTTAGTGGTGGTAGGTGGAATTTAGATGATTGATTATTTATTAATACAATAGTGTAACAAATAAAGATTGAAAAAAATTAAGATTTTTACAGATTTGAAATTTTTTGTGCTGTAGGGGGCAAAATTTTAGGGAAGATTTAGATATATATATATTTTTTTAAAGCGGAAATCCACCAAAATACAAAATATTCTCACACATGTAATTACCCTTTTTACTTCAAAATTAATCATAAAATATATTTTTAAAAATTTGTTTACAAACACCATTGCCAGATTTAACAATTTTGTACTTGAAAAAGGGAGGGCTTACAATTAGGATTTTAAGGTATTACTACTAGATAATATACCACACTAGAAAACATTCAAAAAATATAAAAATATTAGTTCCAGAAGACATGTTTGAATGTCTATGCTGTTGCTGCTGATAAGAATCTGTGATTAAGTTCTCACACACACACACAATATATATATATATATATATATAAATGATGTAACAAAATATATATTAATACAATATGCAATATGAATATTACTACTAGATAAAATACAATAGTAGAAAACTTTCAAAATATATAGACAGAAGGTATGTGTGAATGTTTATTCTGTTGCTGCTGCTAAGAATCTGCAATTAATTTACCAATAAATCAGACATAAAAATAATAATATTACAAGTGTTTATTCATATGTATCTTCAACTGGACTGACTGTCTAAAAGACGTGTTGCACACAATACATGAATAAGGTTTTTCTCCAGTATGTATAAGCTTGTGAACCTTTAGATGATGGGGTCGAGCAAAACTTCTATTGCATATTTCGCACTTGTGTGGACGTTCTCCAGAATGAACCAAAGAATGATTTCTCAGGTCACGTTTAACTCTTGTGGAATAGGTACAGAGATTACACTTAAAATGCTTATGTTGATCTTCATTGTGATGAGTTGCTTTGTATGTTGTTAAAGCTTCAGCAGATGACACAACTGTTTGAGTTTGATTGTATTGATATCCTGAAAATACAATTTAATATAATTTCAAATAATTTTCAAACATATTTTTGGAATTGAGGAAATATTCACACAATTTTAATGAGAAATTAGAACATTATGATAAAAAAAAATTCTCTTGTCAAAATCAGTAGAAAAAGAAAAAAAAATCAGCCTGAGCAGGTAAAATCAAGCAGATTAAGAAATCAGTATATTCTAATTATATATTAAGAATTAATAATAACAATATAATGAAAGTTCATAATGATTTAAGAAAACTGCTTGATAATATAATTCTTTAACTTAAACGAGAAAGAAATGTAACACAAAATTCTTTTAATTGTATTTTACTGCAAAATTCTTAAATTTATTAATTTTAAAAAATGACGTTGTTGACAACAAAATTGATAAGGATGAATATTTCTCTGAAAAAGAAATGCACATGTGTTGCACAACTACTATTTCATATATTTAAAAGAAAAAGCTGTGTTTGTAATAAGAAACTCATTATATAGGGTGGGTGAACCAGTAATTAACCAGTTAGGTTGTGTAAAATAAAAATTAATACACAAATATGTTAATACCAGTGAATATACTGTAACTAAATTTAACACATATTTATTTTATACAGTTTTGTTTTTCACTGGTCAATTACTGGTGTATATATCAGAGTTAAAAAAATAAATGCAGTATGTGTGGAATTGTTTATCCAGAAACATATTTCTAATCGAACGACTAGAATCTTTTCAGAAAAAAGTACAATATACAGCCAGTATGATATGAGCATTGCTTAACCCCCTGACCAGTGAGCAAAAGGGCAAATTTGTAATGTTGTTTTCTCTGTAATTTTTTTTAAATGCTTAAAAATTCTGAATTTTCAAACTTGAGATAAAAAACTTAATTACGTATATAAGTATAATCCTTGAGAGTATCAACCATTACTTGATGTTTTAAAAATGCATTATATTTGTAGAATTATATTAATTTAAACAAACCTTGTATTGCTGTGAAACCTACAGCATAGTGAACGGATATATCAGGTCGCGGCAGTGAGAAGGTTAATATATTACCACATGTATGGCACTATTTGATGCCCATATGATTTAAAATGAAAGCATTTAGATACAAGCAGTAGCAGTTCATCCATAAGTGCTGCAGCGCCCTCTATCATTTTTAAAAACCCTCTATAATATTATCTTTGAACATCATTTAAACCCTTAACATAAGAAAGAAAATAGATCACTTCTTGCTTGTCCTGAAAGCATGTGGGTAGAAAAGGCCCTTTTCTTTCCCATTTTGAGCCGCAAGGAGACACAGCTCTTATCATTCCCATAGATGGTTCATTGTGCATGCCTCAATATGGAAGATAGGTGGAAGATGGCAAGCACTGTTAAATTAGCGTCTGTGCTGCAAGCCATGCAGATTGCCATTACAAAATAGAAAATTTATTTCATCATGTGTCTTTCAGCCGCATTTCCAGGGCTGTACGAGGACAGGGGTGAAGGGGGCGGTTGCCCCGGGCACGGAAATTGTGTGGTGCAGAATTTATACCAGCAACCACCTTTTTTTTAATTATTTTATTCATTTTTTGGTCGTCGATCATTTTCCAGGGAATTTCTTTCATCCCTCTCAGTATTATTATTTTTTCCTTGCCACAAAACATCATGATGTCTCTAACAAATAAGTGCAATTTTCTCTTATGTTATTGAGTTGTTTGAAATTTCTGAATTAAAATTAAACTTTTAAAATAAATGCAAACTTATTTATTCAATAGAATTTATTTATGTTTCTGCACTTTAATAATTTTGTGACACCTTCCACAAAGAGAAGGAGTGTGTGCGTGTGTGTGTGGGGAGGGCAAACAAACTTTGCACCAGATGCAGTTTTCTCTTCACACAGGCCTCTGCATTTCGAAATTTAGAAGTCAACCATGCAATGAGTGTGCTGCATTTACAAAAAATAGTATTTTCACAGTTGTTATTAGTAGAGAAAAAATATATTAAAAATATAGGGTGTCCTATGCCAGACTTAAAAATTATCCAAGGATCAACAAACATAAAAAAAATTTATGGCAGCAAAAATTTAATTGATGAATTTATTCTAAGCATGATAGTTTATTGGAACAAACACCAAAATTGGATATTTTTCTGCCTGAGGTAAGAGTTATTTTATAACCTCTTTACTCTTTTATTCTAACCAAACACAATACATACAGAACAGATGTTAACTGTCATCTCTCAACATATGTTGCCCTAAGGCAGCAATAGACTTAGACTGGCCCACTGGTTGAAGAACCAGTGCGCCCTCATATTTTTCAAGACTTTTATGTACTTCACCAGGCTATTTTATGCCCTCTGAAAATCCAAGGTTAGTGTCTTTTTAAAATGTCTAGTCTAACCATTGACAGCAACCTGTGTGCAGAATGTGTGGCAGTGTCTCTGATTAGAACCTTGCAGCACTGCTCCATTCCTAATTCACAACCTGCTACTGGATGTAGGTTTTAATTTTTCTGTAGAATTATTGTTTTCAAGGGATTTCTATAAATTGCTCTCTTTGAAATAATGATTAATCTTAGAGCTCGATTGAATCTGATTCTTAATCTAATCTAATAAAATTAATTTGGAATCAGAAATAATGCTACAATCAGATATATTCTACAAATATAAACATGTGGATGTTAATGCTCAACCAGTTATCCAGAACACATCTGGTCCTGACCATTCTGGATAAATGGTTCTTTAGTCAGGGACACCGTTTGAGGGTTGGTGGAGGGGGGGGGGAAACTTGTGGGATAGCACCTCCCCTACCAAGGAATTTGGAATCTCAGAATGGCCATCAAATATATCAGCCATCAGAAAAAAAAAATTCTGAAATTGCTGCACAGAAATCACATAAAAGCTACTATAACCTATCAATTTTCATTAAAAGAGAAACATTATAATTAAATAACAATTTCAAGCACATAAATTAATAAACAAATACTTATCAATAACATTTGCAAAAGTCTTCCTATTGCAACATTCACAAAATGAGATACATTTATCATCAATGAGTAGCTTGGCTAATTTAAAAATATATATGCAAGAATAAAATGACATCAAATGCTTCTCAGATGTGCATAACAAAAAAAAAAAAAAATTGTTCTGCTCAAAAGAAAACTCACCCTGCCCCACAAAAAAAAAAAAAAAAAAAAAAAAAAAAAAAAAAAAAAAGAAAAGAAAAAGTTCTGAAATGACACTTTTGTTTGTACTGTAATACACCGAAGGAGCTCATCTTGTTTCTTCCTGGAATATGATGATGTAATATAGGATGGACTCTTGGCTATTTCTGATGATGTTTCAACAATTTCTAGAAAGTAATTTTTTCAAATGATTTCAGTGTTTTCTGATAATGCAATTTGTTTTCACATTTGAACAGGTTATTTGCACAAAATAACAATTAATCTTTTTTTTTTTCTTCAAGTTAATAGAGGAAATGTTTAAACCCTTTGCGACAAGTCTTTTTTACACTTATTTTAATTTTTAAACACCAGCTTTTATGAATCAAAATTGTTATCTTAATGAATCTCTAAAGATTTTTGATTAGTTAAAGCAAAACTCTCTGTTAAAATTTACCAGTGTTCCAATTTAAGGATTTTGTGTATCATACACAGCATATGTGCCACTGTTTGCAAAGGGATTAACTAACACACTTGCTTTTGTGTAACATAAAATCAGAAAAATAATTGGCTGGACAGTAGCTTAAACCTAAAAAATTGTTGCTGCAGGCATACAAATAATAACTTAAATGAAATATATAAAATAAAATAAAATCTTTACTTTCTTAATATAGAATTTAACTTCCTGCCAAATTGAAAATTTTGGAGCAAGGTACATTTTTGAATGATATTGCAGATACAAAAATCTGTAATATGAGGTTTGCTTGGTGGAGCATTTACCAGTAGCCATTAAAACCCTTTCATGCATCCATCCCAAATCCTTAACTTTAAAAAAGTCATAATACTACTTTGTACAGGTTTCTTATAAAAAATACACTGCTCATAAAAATTTTCGCACTTTTGTAAGTATCCGAACATTTCATCTGTAACATTTTCTTGAAACTGGAATCCCCTTCTTATTGTATCAAAGGCTTTTAACATTTCTTCTTTTGAAGGTCTTTCAACTTCTTCTTTATCATCTTCATCGCTCGCTGTAGTTTCTTCACTACATTTTATTACACTTTGCAATATGTCATCGTCAGTAGGATATTCAGTTGTCACAATGTCTTCATCAACGTTGAGAAAGTTAGAGAGTTCTTCACCTTTTTCAAGACCTCCCATGTTTTCTAGTTGCTGCCATTTTTCCTTCAGATCTGACAAACAGGTATCAGATTCAAAAACCTCTAATTCAGTATCAGTTTTGAAGCCGGCTTTCACAAAACAATTGTGTATGGTCGATGAAGTCACACCACATTCCCAAGCTTTCATTAGCTCTGATATACAGATTCTCAAACTAATGTTTTCATTAGAATAGCCTTTTTCTAGGGCCAGAATAACTTTTTGCAAGATTATTTTTCGATAATGTACTTTAAGATTTTTTATTATCCCCTGGTCTAAGGGCTGCAGTTTAGATGTTGTATTGGCAGGAAGAAAAATAACTTTGATGTTCTTCAATTTGCATTTTGAAGCACAGTCCTGTGGATGTGCAGGGCAGTTGTCTATCAGCAACGCAATTTTGCGACGTTGTTCTTTCAGTTGATTGTCCCATTTTAATAACCACTTTACAAAAATGTCTGAAGTCATCCATGACTTCTTATTGAAATCATAGTCTACCTCTAAAGATTTTGTACCTTTGAAGCATCTGGGGTTTTTACTTTTCCCGATCACTAGTGGTTTCATTTTTTCATCACCAGTCATGTTCACACATAACAAAACAGTTATTCTTTCCTTGCTATGTTTCATCCCGAAGCACTTGTCATCTTTAAAAGTTAAAGTTTTATTAGGTAAACATTTAAAAAATAGTCCTGTTTCGTCTGGATTAAATATGTCTTTTGCAGGATAATCTTCCAAAAGTTTTGAAGCTTCTTTTTTCCATTTCTCACACACCTCTTCTGAAACATCTGCGCTTTCTCCTGATATGGTTTTATACATAATACCGTGTCTCTTTTTAAATTTATCCAACCACCCGACGATAGATTTAAAATTTGAGTGTCCTAATTCTTTAGCAAACTCTAATGCTTTTTGTTGGATCAATGGGCCGCAGACTGGTAGGTTTTTATTCCTAATCACCCTTACCCATTTTAAAACAACGTTATCGACGTCTTCATACATGCACTGCTTAATTCTTTTCCTATCTACATTCTTACTAATTGCCTGTTCCGCGATTGCACAACGATTTTTTAAAATGGTTGAAACACTGCTTGCTGCTATTCTGTACTTAATAGCCACATCTTTCTTTTTCATTCCCTTATCAATATCATCTAAAAGATTTAATTTATCTGAAAGGTACAAACACTTTCTTTTCGACATTTGGAACAAGTTAATAGAGGCAAGAAACACGTATAAATTAGGAATTCAATAAACTCACACATGTATAAACCCTTTGAGTAAATGACTTCTCCCAAAATTTAGAAATTTCCATTTGTTATCGTGTTGGGGGGAGGCCAGAATGGTAACTGTCTGACTCTAGTTGATATTTTTTCTTCAATACATTTGGCGCCATTTCGTTGCTGCATCTTTTTTATCATTGAATGTAAAAAGGAGATTTTGACTTTTGCCCGTCAGCGCCAGCGTGTCTGTGTGAGAAAGTGGCGATAGCAAGTGTTTTTCTTATTAGTGTGAAAAACATTGTTTTGTTTAGCACAAAGAAGAATGGAAATGATTAAATAAATAAATAATTTCATTTTCATACAATCCGCTGAAATAAATTCGGAACCGCAACTTCTCCGTTTGAATACAGTACATGCATGAAAGTGAAATAAACTTCGTTATATAGAATATATTTTTCGTAATATGGAGATTCTTTTACAAGCTAATGGTGTTCAAAGTCTAGGTTCAGCAGAAAATTTCGTTAAGTAGAAAACTTCATTAAATAGGAACTTCATTAAAGGGAAGTTCCACTGTATAACTGCGAATTAAAAAAATAAATCAACATTAAACTTATTTTTCCAAAAATTACTTCAAAATAATCTGTGATGCTTATGACAACATTTCATACAGAAATATGTTTACCAACTATGAGATTTTCTTTAAAAAAGAACTTGCAATGAATAAATTTAAAACAAATAAATCCAAAGAGAGAAAAAATTAAAACATTCATAAATGGATAAATAGAATTATGTATACATACAAGCTTAAAGAAAATAAAATCTCAGTAAAAAAATGTACATTTTACAAGTAGTACATAATAACTCTCTCATACACAATTCTGAGAGCACATTTACAATGACCTGATCAGGGATTTTACTTCAATGAGATAACAATTAAATTTCGAACATTCAAAAATTGCCCACAGTTTACCAAAAATATATCTGAAACCATGGGCTGAACTAGATTAATTTTAACACAATTATTCAAACTGGTAAAGAAATCATACGAGTTGTAATTTTCCAACTGGATGAAAAATGTTGGGGCCAGGATTCGAACCTGGGATCTCTTGGCTGAAGCTGCCACACTCTACCAACTGAGCTATCCCGGTCGAATCTGGAGGACATAATTCATCCAGTTAACCTTATTGATCATAGCATCTGGTCTGATATTTTAATCAGCTCAACAGAATAGATCGCAGGTAATGGAACGCCAGTAAATGCTGGATATGTGATTACACTAGATTAATTTTAACACAATTATTCAAACTGGTAAAGAAATCATACGAGTTGTAATTTTCCAACTGGACGAAAAATGTCCGGGCCAGTATTCGAACCTGGGATCTCTTGGCTGAAGCTGATTAAAATATCAGACCAGATGCTATGATCAATAAGGTTAACTGAATGAATTATGCCTTCCAGATTCGACCGGGATAGCTCAGTTGGTAGAGTGTGGCAGCTTCAGCCAAGAGATCCCAGGTTCGAATCCTGGACCCAAAATTTTTCGTCCAGTTGGAAAATTACAACTCGTATGGGCTGAACTGCCCACCCCCTTAAATATTTGAAAATAGTAAGATATAACATGAAATACCAAGAGAATGTACTAGCTAGATACAATTGCCATCCCTTCTTACAAAAATTCTTCATATGCCAACTTACATTTTATGGGCTAAATGCAGTCTGCTATCCCACCCCCATTCTCAGTTCTTCATTCCAAAGATTTAAAAATGCAATATAAAATGTGTTAATAAAGAAAAAAAACACTAATTAAGACAAGAAATTACTATTTAAATAAAAAGTGAAAATAACTCATCTGTACATCATTACAAAATAGTCTTATGTGCTTTGTTACATATACAAGTTAGAAACTAACAGTAAAGGAAAGATGTCTTTGAATCAATGCATTGCCTTTTAAATCTACTTTGCAACCCTGAATAGCTACTAAATATATATTGGTAACATTTATA
Source organism: Maratus michaelseni (assembly GCA_963931845.1). Lineage (NCBI taxonomy): Eukaryota > Metazoa > Arthropoda > Arachnida > Araneae > Salticidae > Maratus > Maratus michaelseni. The sequence goes on along the minus strand of OZ007595.1, from coordinate 322,641,998 downwards.
TTTGACTGTTTGCAGTAATTCTGAATGTCTATATGCACTACAATTTCATTAGTTTCATAACAGTATTTTTGAAATTCTAAAAACTGTGCTTCAGAATATTTAATTTAAGCTCAAAGTCTACTAATCATAATATAAAATATCGAGGGTAGAATCTTAAAATAAACAAAAATACTTTAAATACCTAACTTTTGGAAAAATTAAATTAATAACAATTCTTAGTTCCTGAAAACTAACATAGTTTAACTAAACCAAGTTTTTTGTTATGCATATTAAACATTTTAAAAATGATTGAATTCTGCTGTAAGTTTTCAGAATGTCATATATAGTTGGGAATCTATAAATTTCTTTGTTATATGAGCATGTGTCGTATTTTGCTTTAAACAATCATTATAGTCTAAAAAAATAAATAAATAAAAACTATTCTGATATTTAACTTTATTTGTTTTGATAAATACCAATTTAGGAATTTTGCATTTAATATTGGGTTGTTTGGAAAGTTGGTTCATACTGGAAAATTCTATCATTTAATTATTAGACATTAATTCTGATATCAAATGTCTAATAATTGACGGGCAGAATTTTCCGGTATGAATTGGTTTTCCCAAACAGAAGGAACTTTCTGAACAACCCAATAATTTGCCATATATTCAAAATACGAAACAAAACTCTCAAAATATCAAACACTGCCCTATGCCCGAGCCCATATCTAGCCAAGTGTATATGCCCCTGTCTGTGACAATATTTTGGACAAAAATAGAAATAAAAGAGAACAAAATATTTATTAATACAATATGCAATATGAATATTACTACTAAATAAAATACAATAGTAGAAAACTTTCAAAATATGTAGAAATATTGGTTCCAGAAGATATGTGTGAATGTTTAAACTGTTGCTGTTGATAAGAATCAATGATTAATTTACTACAAAATCTTATAAATAATAATATTACAAGTGTTTATTCATATGTTCCTTACTGACTGGTTTTCTAAAAAACTTGTTACACAGATTAAATGAATAAGGCTTTCCTCCTGTATGTATAAGCCTATAACATTTTAGAGGATTTGGTTGAGAAAAACTGAAATTGCATATTTTGCATTTGTGAGGACATTCTCCAGAATGAACCAAACAATGCCTTATCAGATTACATTTAACTCTTGTGGAATATGGACAAAAATTACATCTAAAACGCCTATGTTGATCTTTACAGTGATGATTTCCTTTGTATGTTGTTAAAGCTTCAGCAGATGACATAACTGTTCGAATTTTACTGTACTAATATTCTGAAAGAGACAATTTAAGATTATTTAAAACTATAATATATATTTTTCTGATTTAATCAAATATTTTTAACTTTATTAAAAATTACAACAATGTGACTAAAAAAAATTCTATTAAAAATAATAATAATAATAAAAAAGCAACATGCACAAGTAAAATCGAAGAGATTAAGAAATTGATACTTTTTAATTATACAGGAATAAATAATAATACTAAAATAATCAGATCAAAGTTTTTATTAAGGTTTTTTGAAAACTAATTATTTTTTTTTAGCTTAAATAGAAATAAATATAACATACAACTGTTTCAATTGTATTTTGCTTTACAGTTTTTAAATTTTGAATAAGGAAATAAAGATGGTACAGTGTCAGGATTTTACACTGCAAGTCTAATAATTTTTTAGATGCAGATTTAAACTTCTAAAAAAAATAAGGATAAACACAGGGTGTCCATTCCAGATCAGCAACAAATTTCCTTGACTTTTCCAGGTTTTCCATACGAATAAAAAAATTTCCAAGTATCGAGATTTTGTGATGTTACACACAAAAAATCTTTCAGTTGTGAATTTGAGAGTGGAATTTTCACAACTGATTCTGAAGTACAAATTACAAATTTGTTACATAAATTTTTGGAAAATTTATGAACTGTTGAACATTTTACATGCTAAACATTTTCCAGATACATAGTTTTAGCATCAGGTTCTATCCATTTTATCTAATTAGGATGAATTTCTTTATCACATCACTCTCAACTTCTGATTGCTTTGACATATTTTAATACAAATATTAAATATTTAATAAATTAAGCTAACAAATGTTCAGTTCCCCAATCCTACAGCATTCAGTAGAAAGTTTCATTGAAGCTGGAACTGAAAATCTGTGAGTTACAAAAAAGGGCTGAAAGAGAGTAGACAAAATGATTTGCACGAGTGGGGAAATACTATTTACAATACTTATGAAGAGCAAAGTTTGATTTTAATGGCACTGCAATTTAAAATCCTTAGTTTTATAACAAACATTTTCCTATTTTCTTATAATACGAAGTTACAGAAAATTTATTAATTCAATTTGCAATTTACAAAATTAGTATTATTTCAAAGTATGCAATATATACACAGTGGTCCATATGCACCTTAAAAGTATATGAATAATATATCAAAAGAAAGTCCATAAAGAATACTAGAAAAATAGAACAAATAACACTCTTTTTCTGAATTTAGTTATGAAATATCAATGTCAAACAATGGGCCCATACTTTTCAGCAACCCTGTAGTTTGATGAAAACAAAAATAAGTTAAAGAAAATTTATTAATTGAATTTTCAATTTACAAAATTAGTATTATTTCAAAGTATGCAATATATACACAGTGGTACATATGCACCTTAAAAGTATATGAATAATATATCACAAGAAAGTTCATAAAGAATACTAGAAAAATAGAACAAATAACACTTTTTTTTTCTGAATTTAGTTATGAAATATCAATGTCAAACAATGGGCCCATACTTTTCAGCCATCCTGTAGTTTGATGAAAACAAAAATAAAAATAAGTTAAAGAAAATTTATTAATTCAATTTGCAATTTACAAAATTAGTATTATTTCAAAGTATGCAATATATTTATTTCCAGAAATCATTCATGAAAATATAGCAGTTAATAATTAAAATAAATAATTTGCAACAAAATATATACATATAAGGAGCAATATTACAAGTGTTCAACCATGTGTAATTTCAGTCTGCTTGCATGTCTAAAAGACAAGTTACACACATTACATGAATATGGCTTTTCTCCTGTATGTATAAGCCAGTGACGCTTTAGGTTTTGCATTTGAGAAAAACTCTTATTGCATATTTCGCACTTGTGTGGACGTTCTCCAGAATGAACCAAGGAATGATTTCTCAGGTCACGTTTAACTCTTGTGGAATAGGTACAAAGATTACACTTAAAACGCTTATGTTGATCTTCATTGTGATGAGTTGCTTTGTATGTTGTTAAAACTTCAGCAGATGACACAACTGTTTGAGTTTGATTGTACTGATATCCTGAAAACAAAATTTAAGGTAATTTCAAACCATTTTCAAACATATTTTTGGAATTGAGGTAATATTCATATAATTCTAATGAGAAAGTACAACATTGTGATTAACAAAAATTTCTCTTGCTAAAATAAGTTGAAAAAGAAAGAAAAATCAGCCTGTGCAGATAAAATCAAAAGATTAAGAAATCAGTGTATTCTAATTATATATTAAGAAATAATAATAACAATATTATCAAAGTGCATAATGATTTAAGAAAGTTGGCTAATAATATAATTATTTAACTTAAACGAGAAATAAATGTCACACAAAATTCTCTTAATTGTATTTTACTTCAAAAAACTAAATTTTTTAATTAAAAAAAAATTACATTGTTGTTGACAACAAAATAAATCAGGAAGAATATTTCTCTGAGAAAGAAATGCACAACTACTATTTTATATATTTAATAGAAAAAGCTGTGTTTATAATAAGAATATCACTATATAGGATGGGTGCACAAGTAATTAATCAGTAAGGCTGTGAAAAATAAAAAATAATACACAAATATGTTAATATCAGTGAATATACTGTAACCAAAATTAACACATATTTGTTTCATACAGTTTTGTTTTTCACTGGTCAATTACTGGTGATCCTAGTTAAAAAATAAATGCAGCAGGGATTTGTTTATCCAGAAACATATTTCTAATCGAATGACTTTAGAATATTTTCAGAAAAAAGTACAATACACTGCCAGTATGATATGGGCATGGCTTAATATATTGAAGAATCTATCCAGATTTAATTTCTAGGTTTACCATGGGAAATGTGCAACAAAACAGTTGCTTCTATCATCGTTAAAATAGTTGCCCAAATAGTAGCCTAAAAGTGAAAAATTGTTGCCCCATGTATTAAATTAGTATTCTAAATATACAAAAACTAAAATAAATAAGTCTACAAAATCACTGCTTTATTAATATAAAATTTAATTTCCTTACAAAAGAAGAAAGAGTTTCAGGGTAAAATTTTGCTGTACCGAAAATGTCACTTGCAACAAAAATTTTGCACAAAAAAAAAAAAAAAATAATAAAAAATAAATAAATAAAAATAAATAAATAAATAAATAAAAATAAATAAAAATCTAGAAAAACTTGCAGTTGCGTATTGAAAATAGTTAATTTTTTAACATTTTAAACTTTAAAAACTTGTCTTTGTCCCATAAACAGTTAAAAATCTGTCTTCTAAACCTATGATACCCTAGCTTCTTCATTTGGCAGGTAATTCAATATGAAATATAGTGTTTTCAATCGAGACCATGATAATTTCTTATTCAAAGTATGTTTTCATTATATACAGCAATGTATTTTAACAAGTTGTTACTGCATTACCCCACATTTCATAAGACATAGGCTTTGTTTGGTGTAGTCTGTCCCATTAAGATCCTTGAGCCATTAAACTTCTTCCACCCATAAGATAAAAAGTAATTTACGTTTTAATGTGTTAGAATTTCATAAAAACAAGAATAATTAAAATTTTTTAAAGGAGACACAATACCTTTGAGCTTTAAAAAAAAAAAAAAAATCATAACATCCTTTTGACACCTTATTAAAATATTTTCTGAAAGAAAATGATTTTATCAGAAAAAATAATTTTTGTGAAAAGATTAAAAAACAATAAATAATAATAAAAAAATAATAATTAAAACCACACTTTTCTTAAATTTTTTTAATTTAAAAGTTTTTTTTCCATACTTTTTGTAGAAGTGTGTTTGAATAATTATAAGGACCAGATTCCTAAAAAAATAATTAGTTTAAGAAATCATGACTTTTTACTTTTTAAAAATAAACTATTTATATTACTGAAAATCCAATCCTGAACTTTATGAAATGCACCTTAAAGAATGCCCATTAAAAATAGCGAGTCATTTGACATGTCATTAGACATGTATAAAATGTATATGAAGTTTTAACATTATAATTTAAAGAGAAATGAAGTGGTAAAAAGACTTTTTCACATACTTTTAATTATCTTTATGACACTGCATGAGAAAATACTACAGATGTCTAAATTCATTTCAAGCAAAAAGTTGGAAAACGGATATCTTCACCAGTTTTTGCAAAATTAAGGGTAGCGAATCCTCCTTAAAATGTAAAGTGATATTAATTTATATAAATTAAACAGCATAAACTTAATTGATAAATCAATTTCAACAGTTATTCAACATAAAAGATATATAAAAAAATAACTTTGTTACATCCACAGCCTTTTCTAAAGGCAGAAGAGAGGGGTGGTAGGCCACCCCATTCAAAGTTGAAAACTACCTTTGAAAACAGAATCAGTAGCAGAAATCACTAGCAAAAAAAACTGAATCCAGATTTATACAGGTTTCTGTCTTACCAGGTAAAATTTTACAGTATTCCTTCTATTGAATCTGTGAAATTTTTCCTTTGCAGAAAGACACCGTTTTCACAGGTTTTATTGTAATACAATTTCTAGTTAAATAGACACAGTTGACGAAATGTCATTACTGCTCAGCCAAGCTTTAAAGATGGATCACGTGAGTAACAGGTCCGAATAAGACAGTCTATTCTTGATAATAGGGAATGAGGTAATGAAAGAGTGTCTCCCCTTGTTTTGCTTTTGGAGGGGAGGGGGGGGATGAGTTGATTTCTGATAGTTTCGTATTTACTTGTGTCCAAGATTATAAAAAGGATTTTTCTTCTTATGTAATAATAGTACATAAAAATTGTAGTTTTCTCTTCGATGATGGGGATATCTTCAATCTAAAGAAACATGTTATGATAATTTAGATTATTTAATTATCGGATATGAAACATTGGATATAAACGTGCTCAGTAAATAAATACAATTTTTTACTGTATTTTTACACATGACATTGCAATTTATTGTTTTCTTAAATAAATTACTATTTTAAATATCTGTTCCTTACCATAGAACTAGGAACAACCAGAATGGAAATCACGTGACCGATTCGGTATGAAGCGCAACGGGGCTGATGGGAAGACGACTAAATGAAATGATTGCAACCCCATTGATATTGGCGAAAACTTGGCTTTTATCTTGGCATAGACATTTCTACTAACCCTCGCCTTGCATGATGATTTTTCACTTATGTTATTGTCATATCGTGTCGTGACTGTCAAACTCGCTCTTCACCTTTTAATTTCATTTTTATAAAGTGGATTTTTCTGCACAGTGTTAAATTTCTTTTATATGAATGTTTTATTAAATATTTATACGATAAAGTATTTTAAACGGGACTCAGAGTATGCACTTCTATATCGCTTCTTTTTATGTGTTATGACTGACATTTTTGGTTTGTGGCTTGGCGGGATCATTTACAACGAATTGTTTTTGATGAGATTATTATTATTATTGCTGAGAAATTGTAAAAATGAATTTTTCGGTACAATGTTTGTTCATTTCTTTTATAGGAATCTTTTGTAAATATAGAAAAGGAACTAAAGTTGATTAGCTTAGTTCAAAAACTTATTTTCTGTATATTAAAATATTTGAAATCATCTCATCATTTGTTTTATTTGATTGTTGCTGTTAAATTGTAAAAGTGAAATTTTCTGCACAGTGTTGCATTTCTTTTATATGAATGTTTTATTAAATATTTATACAATAAAGTATTTTATAGTATTTAGTTTCCTTATTTGTAAATGTATAAAACACCAGTGGACCCGTGCAAATATTTTGCACTGCAGTCTAATATTTTTTTGATGCAGGTTTAAACTACTAAAAAAATTAAGGACTAAAAATATCTCCAAACAACATTAGTCATCTAATTTATTCCACCAAAGTTACAGTAAAAACTGGCTGAGGATAACAAAAGCAAAAATTAATTAATTGTATTTTAACTGCATTAGAGGGTGACATCATCTGTTTTGGAAAAAAACATGGGAGAAAGAAAAATAAATTGAGCATTTGAATTTGAATTTTGCTTTTAATCATAAATATAATATAAACCTGTGCAACAACTTTGTCTCACTTCATCTTTATTGGAACATGTATTTTTTATTTTAATAATCATTCATGCAGTATTTTTTTTTTGTGGCAACGCTGATTTGAGCATAACCTTTCATTTCATTTATGAAAACAATGCTGATTTAATTTTTAATTAACTGCAATTTTTAATCAAACATGTTTTAACGAAATGTGAATGTACTATATCAGAAACCTGTTTAAAATTTTTCCATATGGTATCTTATTTATCGTTTTGCGTTTTTTATTTGCTTAGAAAAAAGGGATGTTGCCAACAGAAATAATATATATGACACATTTTATTAGTATTTCCTAATTTCATAAAATGAAACAGCAACAATGTCTTTTATCAAATGCGAGTAATTTTTAACAAAAGTATGCAGCAGTAAAGTAACCTGCAAGAAAGAAAAAAAACTTCAATTTAAATCTGTATTAACATGGCATCTAGGAAAGCTACTTGACAAGGTAGTAATTAAAAATTTAGAATGTGTGAATTAAAATTAATAATGAAAAAAAAATAGTATTTTCCCCGCTCAACAATGAAAATTTTTTTGACTCAGCTGGTATTGATTGCAGCATTACTTTAAATCCTTTTGACTAAAAAAAAAAAAAAAAAAAAAAAAAATTATCCTACTGTTTAATTATTCAATCCTTTATAAGAAATATTTTTTTTTTCAAAACTATCAGAAGAATGTGTTTATTTTATAAGTAGCTGCATTATGTAAGAAAGTGTAATAAAGTTTTAAAATATATCAAATTTAAACTGATTCTTGAACAAAGTTCTTTTTTTATGAGTTATTTAAAGAAATTAGACTGGAGTTCTTTATTGTCATAAAAATAAAGATATCAAATACTGGAATACAAATTGAAAATATCGAGTTAAATATTAGTTATAAAAGCAACCAATTATTGTTTTTTAATTATTATTTTATTGGTATTGAGGTAAAACATACCCCCCACCCCCCAGGGTCGGACTGGGCCAGGGGAAAGGACGCAGACCTTGGATTTTCAGAGGGCGCGAAAATGTTAAATAACTCATGTCAATCTTACTTATTTTTTCTGTGTTTTACTTGACAAGAGATAACACATTCGCATAGCACTAAGTAAGAAAATTGTTTAATATAATTGGGTTGTCCGGAAAGTTCGTGCCGGTTGGGAAAATCCAACCCGTTAATTATTATACATTTGAATCGAATTTAATGTCTAATACTTAAATGGTAGAATTTTCCGGTACTATTTGATTTTCCCAACCGGCACGAACTTTCCGGACAACCCAATAATATTATTGAGTCTAGAAAGACGACTTCGCTATATTCCTCGTGTATGTTTGATGTTCTATCAAATCTTTACAATGCTACACAATTTTCCAAAACATGTTATGTAATGTTCAAAAACGCTAGAAAGTTGAAAATAGTAGTTGAACACATTGTAGTAGATTGACTATAGGTTACGGCTTTCCTACTTTAGCTTTTTTGTCAGTAGAAGATGCCTTACAAAGTCATGGGAAAAAAGTGATCACCCTTACAAATTATCCTGCAAATAAGATATAAAAAAACATAGGTACCAATTTATTGGGAATAATATCTACTATTAAATTCTATTCATAAATTTTGTTTCGGGGATTGTCTACATATTAAAAAAAATGCACGAACCATGATTTTTCAAATGGTAAAACCTACTTTTGACACTCTCTTTGAGTTCCCTGGATCAAGGTAACTTGGGAATATACTTCTCTTAAATCTCCATAGCCTTATAAAAGAAAATGTGTTAGGTGGTTTGTCTAAAAATTTCGAAAAATAAAATTAAAATCCTACAAGAAAAAGTAATGAAAACATTCATTTAGACACCAGTAAATTATACAGGAATTTTAAATTTATAATTAACTTTCTTTCTATAAAAGTAAATACAGCAAAATGTTTCAGGTAATATATTACGATTTATTTTTTGTGGATCTTTTGAAAACAGAAGGTTTTCTATATCTCGAAAACTAATTATTCAAATGAGATGTAAACTTACACACTAGTGATTTTTTTATACAAAAATTAATGCAATTCATGATTTATAATTTTTTAATGTGAATTTATTAATAACTTAAAAAAAAAATGTCTTTGAATACAATAAAAGCCTGGAATATGTTTAGGTCAATTAAGTGTATTTCATTAAAAAATTAATAAAAATTCAATCGGATGATTTTTATAAGTTTGTCAAATGTATTTAACATTAGCATCCTCAAACTTTAAACTCTTCTAATTCTATGAATATTTAAGATAAATACTATAAACTATACCTTTCCGCCAGCTGTCTCGATCCAAGGAACTCAAATGGGGTTAAAAAATGCGTGTTATGGTTTTAAATTCAAAGTTGGTATAATATGTAGACGACTCCTGAAACATTATTTATGCATAGCATTAATTAGTAGACATTATTTCCAATCGATTGATACCTATAATTTTTTTTACAAATATTTTTACAGGAATTAGTAGGAGGGGATCGCTTTTTTTTTTTGTCCAGGACTTTAAATTAACACTTTAGTCTAGCTTGATTTTTTTTTGTCCAGGAGTGTAAATTAACACATTAGTCCAACTTGGTATATCCATAGTCGTGTCCATTAACAACAACAAAAATAACATTGCTTTACTTTTTTAGCAATTTCAGATTTTATTACAAGCTTAACGATATATATATATATGTATATTACCGTCATCTTTCTGTGAGTTACGACTCTTCCCTTTTTTATATATATATATTTTACCCAAGCAAGACAGAATTATTGGGATATCATTAGTTCATTGTTTTCTAGCTTCGTTAGCCAACGATTGAGTTTGGCAGTCTTGCGATTGGCAGTTTGGCGATTGACATTGGCCAAAGATTTTTCTATTAGTTGGACCAACAGCTAACACTGCGTCTGAGTCAACGTTTGGCTGATCTTTGGTCTAAAGATATGAGTTGCCATTTGACCAACAGTCATGTTTACTGAAAAAAAACTGCGCTAATAATAACAATAAAATATGATAATAATTGACCTTATTTTAATTAGAAACTTCAACTAATTTGTCGATTTTTTTAGGCAAAAATTAATTATGCTTCTAGAATTACTGATTAAAATTGCTAAATATTTGTTTTTTCTTTAGCAAAGTAGTATATTTAAATGGGATCTCTGCAGGTGTCTACCTCATCACACACACACAGAAAAAGATTTAATATGCAAACTTCGTTCAAAAAATATTTATATCTAAAACAAAAATGTACTTTCCATATGGAAATGGAAATAGAAATTCTGAAGTTAAAACTCATGCTTGATTTTTATTTTATTTCATTCATTTATTTATTTATTTATATATTTTTGGAAAAAGTACCACACATTATAGCAGTATTTGAATGTTGAACTATATGATGAATGTATGATGTATTACTGTTTGTATGTAAATGCGGAAAGAACACTTACTTGTGAAAATAATATTAGACTTGAAGCATTTGCCCTAAGGAGAGACAGGAGGGGGAAGAGGTATTTTATCTGCTTTAAAAATTACTTTATGCATCCGTTAAATACTGAATTGATATCGCACTATAAAAAAGTTTCTACTGAAAAGATAGATCGGAAATAGCTATTAGTAGTCTTAAATCACTGAACTAATTGAGTAAATTTACTTTTTTCAGAACACTCTTACCATGATTTGCAAATTTTTTATCACAATTAGAGATCAAGGGAAATATTTAAGTTTCCATAATTGAAATAAATCCCCCGGGGATTGCAATCCTGTAAGCTACAGGATTTTGCAGTCAGCGTTTTTTTTTTTTTTTTAACCTACAATAGTTTCTGAATAGTAATCATCGCTTTATTAAATGATCGATTTTTCTGTGATGAAATAAAGTAATTTTTTATTGAAAATACATACCAGAATTTTCTATTAGTTATTTAATTACAGAAATGCTGTTATTAAATATATCTAAGATTACTATCCGAAAAATATAATAGGTTTTTTTAATTAAAAAAAAAAAAAAAACGCTGGCCGCGGGAATCTGCAGCTTGTAGAATTGCAATCCAGAAATGTGATCGAGGTTGTATTCCTCGAAAAGAAAGAGTATGTTTTCCAGTCAACAACAAAATCCACACAAAACGTTTTGGTTTTCTAATATTTATCTCTTTCTTTTATCAAACTGTTTTTCGAAAAGCATACTTTCGATTATAGGGACATTCAGGGCCGGCTTTAAAGGGGCGCAAGTTCGGTGACCAATGTTGAATTCAGGCGGTGGCCCGGGGGGGACATCATCCCTCTGAGCCTGGAAATGTCCCCCCCCCCCCCCCCGGAAGATTTGAGATTTTATGCTTTCAATGGGCAAAAAGTGGAATTCCCCCCCCCCCCCTGGAGCTACAGAAATCCCTCCCGGACAAAAGTGTCTGAATTCAACACTGTGGGTGACCGCCTAATAGCTAAGGGACGGAAAATTTCCAAAATATTTAGCCTAAATGTAAGACCTAAAACATATTATTTTAAGAACCAATGAAAAAATTTCTCGCAGGGCGCGGGAGTAATACCTGGGCGTAGTATCCACAGCGTGCCAGGGCTTTTAAAACTTTCCCTATGAACAAGATCTTAAATAGTACGCAAGAAGATTCCTCAATAGTATGCAAACACGTCTGCTTTGGTTTCCTATTCAGGAAATTCCTTCGATGTATCTTCAATTTCTTCATGATAATAAAAATCTCTCTCTTTTGACATTTGTCTTAGTTGATGATTATTCGTAAGAAAATTATCCAAATTTAGTACAATAATCAGAATGTATGCTTATAGCCAGGGGAAAACATTGCAGTGGCTTAGGGGCGCAAAATTTTCCCTGGCTGAGGGCGTACCGGCCCTCGGGCCGATGGGCCAGTCCGAGCCTGCCACCCCCCACCCCATAACAAAAAGAAAATATACGTAACTTTAAATAGATTGCATTATGTTTACAGTCCTTGGATAACATATCCTTTGCATCAACAGCCGTAGCAAAATCAAAACAATCCATCAAACGTTTAAATAAATAAGAAAATATTAAGGGAAAAAGGTGCCAAGAAAGCAATACGCCATACTATCTCTGGGCTTTGAATTTTTTTCTGAAGTTGGTGTAAACAAAAAAATACTATGGCAAACGGTGAGCTGAAAAGATACAGCGTAAAACACCCCTTATCTTTCTTCTGGATATTGTTCCTAGTTCCATGGTTCCTTACAGTTATAGGGCACACTTATGCTTCAAAAATTCAAAATTGTAGGAGAAGCATGGTTTTAAATTTTCTTTTATTATTATGATTATTAATACATATTTTTTCATTTTACCGCAAGAATTCCATTTTTTCGTGATTGCCCATGATCATTTTCCTACATGAAAACATTTAATAATATGTCAAAAATATATAACAAAATACTCAATTAATAATAAAATAAAATAGTTCAAAGAGTACAGAGTCACACTACAGGATGAAAAATATTTTTTACACTCAAATATTTTTAAAAAAGGTTCTCGAATTTAAATTAAGTTTTCTGATACCTGTACTAAGTCATTTTTACTCATAAATACACAAAAGTTTCAGACGTTCTTACTCAGATATCAGGAAACCAAACAGCGTTTTTCGTTTTATTATAAAAGTAACTAGTCTTACTGAAAATGTTGTCAAAAGTCGCGCTTTGAACATATTTTTCAGATAAGTTCATGTAAAAATGATAGTCATGCGAATCTATTTAATTGTAACTCACAATGTACCAAATTTATAGGAAAATTAAAGACGCTGTTTGATTTTTAAGTACTTGAATGTTAATTCTTGAAAAATTTCAGGCAAATAGGAATGAAAATGAAATTATTATCAAAATGAGATGAAAGAACTTAAAAAATATATGCTAAAGCTGGTAAAAATAAAATTATTTTAAAGGGAAGGTCTCAGAAAAAATAAAGCAATAAAAATGCTTGTATTTCATAATATCATCACGGACCTTCTTTCAAAAAATGTACAGGAAAGGGGGGTGAGTTATTCACTTTTGATCTCATCATCAAAATCATCATCATCATCGTTGAATAAAATAATTAATGGCTCACACATTTCTTCCATTATGCTGTCTTTTTTCCAATACAGTAAAAGCTCGACTAACCGGCACACTCGGGAAGTGCCGATTGCTGGATACTTGAAAAGTACGGATAATTCAGTGCAACAAAATCTGTCATGAAAGAAGGGGGAGGGGGGCGCATCGATTTAACATTGAAAAAGGAAAATGATTTTTTGTCCCATTTTCCTTTCATCGGAAAGTCAATCAAATAATTCTTTTATTATTATTAAATTTGCATTTGATAAAGTTAATTTTGACATATTAAAAGTAAAAGTAAACAATATATTGTCTTAGGATGTCATTTCTAAATTTACTTATTAATATTTTATAACGTTACATTATTTATAATTAAACATCTCATAAAGATTTTAACTTAAGACTAAGATGATTAAGAGATGCTGCTCTTACTTTATGTACTAATAAAGTAAACCTCAACATGGGAAATAACAAAACTAATGAAGTCAACTAATCAACTAGACGTTTTTCAAAGGGCACTGTTCTCTGCCTTTTTCTTCCTAAAGCATCAACTTTGCACCCTGTAAATTTTATAAAAAATTGTGCCCTTTTTTTCTTTCCAGAAAAAGCATGTGGACGCTTGGAAAATTAAGTTCTGTATGATTCTTCACTTGTGTTGCCTCAATAAAAGGTGCAGCAACCCACTGTAATAATGAATCCTTTCTGCATAGCTAAGAACATTATCAGATGCCAGCTGATAACATAAGATTTCACCTTTCTGATCTCCATAAAAACAAACTACAGTTGTCAGCATTTTATTTTTGGAGTGACTCAGATAGTAGGCTTTTTTGAGGGTTCTCTAATTTTCTGAAAACTTATAGTATTTAAATAAAAATTTGGTAAGCAGCCTAATTTATTATTATTTTAATTTGCTGAAAATTTTAAAAAGGTTAGATAGTTAAACACAGAGATATATATATATATTTTTTAAATAAAAAGTAAGGAAAAGAAAAGGGCACTGTTTCATTCTTTTTTTTAAATTATTATTATTTCTGTTTGCCCTTTATTCTGTTGAAAAAATATTTTTCCTCGGCAGAAGTCTAACAAGAGAACGTTTGAACTGATAAACATACAAGAATAAAACAAAAACATAAGAAACTAGCTTACTGGTATATAAACCAAACACTTTCAATTATAAACACTACTGTGCATCTGAAGCTAAAATAAGAAACCTTCGATATCTGAAATGACAGGTATGACCATATATCTCCATCCCAATTCTTAGAAAACATAATGTAATTTTTCTCCCACCTCCTGCTTTCTTACTTGGCTGTTCAGTTTTCGGAAAAGATCTAAAAAAGTTACCTTTTCTACCGTTTAATTGCTACCCTCGCCCCGATCCAGTTTTGCCAAGAGCAGAAGGATTAATTAGTCTTTCTTCTCTCCTTGCATCATCCTTTCCCTTCCCTTCTTTCTCTCTTTCATCGGGAAAAACAGCTGGCAGGCGATTGCTGACTATGACACAACATTAAGCTATTCTGTGTCATTGAGCTATATTTTTTTATTTACGCTACATTTTTATTTTATAACATTCACTGTCATGAACATACATACATAGATTTGTTTTACGCCAAATCAGTTGCTGTGATAATTTAAGAATGCTAACAGTAAAGTTCTTAAAATAGCAGTAAAAAGTTTTCAACTATTTATAGGAAGAAAAAAATAACGGAGATTTCTGAATTTTTCTGGTTAGTTGAATGCCGGATAATCGAGCTTTCCCTGTACTCATTTTCCAGATGTTCTATGTTCATGCAGTAGTTTTTCCATTTCTCAGCATTAACATTTTCTAGTGCAAGTTTGGTCAGAATTAAAAGTTAATCCATATTTAAATACACCGTGATATTTCTTTTATGAATGAATTTCTTCATATCCGTCCATACATATTCAATCGCATTTATGTCGCAATGGTATGGAGGCAATCTTAACGCATAATGCCCATGTTCAGCTAACATGGTGTCAAATTTGTAGACTTTTGTAGAGGGCGAATTCATCTTAACAAGGTCCATCAATTCAACCTTTTGCATGTTTGGTGAATATGGCACTTTGTTCACTGTCAACCAATCCATGATTTCACTTTTGTTTTTGGAGGCTTATTCAAGTGAATAGAGTGATATGGCACATTGTCTATCATAACAACAGAATTTTTTTTTGGTAAGTTTGGAATGAATTTTTCATTTGCCCATTTTTCAAAAATTTGTGAGTTTATCGTGATAATCACCGGTGGTCGTGTTGGCTCTATAAATCAACAATGAATTTGGAATAAAACCCATTTCGTCCCTGCACATAAACAATAATGCGTCTCGATGCCACCCCTGTCTTCACAACACCGATTACATCTTCCGATTGCCAGTATTTCCTGACAGTTAAATTGCTGTCAATCCATGTTTCGTCAACAAAAATGATAGGTCTTCTATATTTTCGTAGCGGGTGAATAGTACATAAATATTTTGTATGAGATAGAACAATATCACTTTATTCCAGGAGTAGTTTCCTCTTATTTTGACATTTTTTCCAGCAGAATCCAATTTTATGAAGAATTTTACGCAATGTTTCTTTTCCTTTTGAAAATTGTATGTTTTCTTTCAACTTGGCTACCAATTTCAGAACAGTAAGCACTCTTTTATCTTTAGTGTAGAGGTACGGGATATTTCTTCGAATTACATCCAAGTTAAAATTATTCAAGTTGACATTCTCTGTGGTTGTTTTCACCTTTTTCTTTTTAGGAGAAGCAAAATTATTTGCATTGTTATTAACTTCTTTCCGAATTCTTCTTATAGCACTATCCGAAAGACTGGCAATTGAGCTAGCTCTTTTTGTTGCATGTGCTAATGGAATAGTTAGGCAGCCTTTATCTGCTTCATTATCACAATATTTTACAACATGGTTTAAAATATTTTTCACTGCAGTGTGAAAATGTTTGTCTTGAGAGCATTTAGATTCTTTTAAGTCTATTTTATAGAAGTAGACACAAATACAAATCAATATAAAATGCACTTCTTTACAGAAAATATAAAACAAAATAGGGTGAGAGCAAAAGAACGCTAATAGTACAAGAACAGCCAGTGAAGAAATGACAAGCGGTCAGGCGAGTTAACTCCTTCGGGACTGGCGACTTTTACACAAATTTTATTCGGATGGCACCACTTTTTTTAAAAAAGCTACCTTTACTTAAACTATTACAAAAATGCTCTAATTAGTGAAAGCAAATATTACTTTTATTTTTTACTGGTGCCCTAAACAAATTCTGTATGCTCTTCTTGAGGGTGCATATATGCACCCATGATCCCGAATGGGTTAAGCGAAACCAGAATTTTGACTCCTCGTAATCCAATGCTTCCCCTCCCTTTAGAAGAGTTTATTGTTTTGGCAGCATGCCAAGGTCCATCTTTTAAGAATGGTCCAGCAGTAATTAACTCAGCATTTTTAAAACTTCCTCCATCCACAATAATAAGTCAGTGATAGCTCTGTTCACATTAAATTATTGTTATGTATTATAACAAAATTTCATATAAGATTATGTTCACCAACAAGTAAAAAATGTAAGTATCTTCTTAGAAACACACACATATACATATATATGATATTTTAAAAGGAAATTTTATTTAAAGCACAAATTTCAGTAAGTAAATATTGAAGAAATAATCAAAACAGAGATTTTCTTTGTACACAAGAAAAAATTGCACACATACAACAAAAAAAGAAAAAAGATGAAAACATCTGTAAATGCATACAAAGAATGACGCATGCATAAAATCATAAAGAAATAAGCAGTCAATAAAATATGTAAATTTTATGAGCGAGAATAAAAATTGGTACAACACAATTCTTAGAGAAAGTTTACTATGACTTGACTGGGAATTTTTTTTACTATGAGATACCCTTAAATTTTCAACATTCAAAACTTGTCAACTTTAGATTACTAAAATCATATTTGCTACAATATTTTGAATGAAAAGGAAGATCAAACAACTTGTAATATAAATATTACTACTTAGTAATATGTCATACTAGAAAACTTTCAAAACAAACAGAAATAATGTTTTCAGAAGGCATGTTTGAATGTTTATGCAGTCACTGCTGGAATTAATTTATCACAAAATCTAGTCAAATAATAAATAATATTACAAGTGTTCATACATATGTATCTTCAAGTTGAATGGTTGTCTAAAAGTCATGTTGCACACATTACACGAATAAGGCTTTTCTCCTGTATAAGCCTGTGACATTTTAGATGATGTGGAAGAGAATGCATTAGCCGGTTTTGAATGTATTAACTGGTTTAAGAACAACTGCCATGGGTGAAAAAATAACAGAGGGAGCCACAGGTTCCAAATCTACTTGGTTCAAAATTTAGAAGGAGAAAACAGCAGCTTGTATCACAGAGACACAAATGTGAGTAATGCAGGGTTAAAATGCATTGTAATATAATTAATATAAATTAAACAGCTTAAATTTAAATGATAAATCAATTTCAACAGTTAACCCTTTAGCGGGCGGTGTCCACAAAAAAGGACACCTAATTTTAATTCGAAAACTGACAAACGGCACCAAGAATATTTAATTAAAATATTCTTTTTATATAGCAGAGGAAAATAAGCAAGTTTTTATTCTCTTATGAAATTGTTTGTAAATTCTGGTGTCAGTCCATTATTTCATCATTTTACAAACAGACTTACTCCGTGCCAGAAAGGGTTTTCATAAAAGTTATATAAAAGTTATATATAAAGTTATATATCATCAACATAAAAGTTATATAAAAAAAAAACTTCTTTTACATCCACAGCCTCTGCTAAAAGGCAGGAGATAGGGGAGGGGGGGGGGGGGTCAGGTTCTCCTGCACAAAAGGTGAAATTGTCTTTAGACTTGGCAAAAACACAAGGAAATTTAGTGAATGTTTATAATTTAAAAAATATGGTAAAACCTATGAAAATAGAATCACTTGTGAAAAAAATATCCATCCAAATCGAGACAGGTTTCTGTCTCAGCAGGGATAATGTACGGTACTCCTTCCATTGGAACCCTGAACTTTTTCTTTACAAAAAGGTACCGTTTTCACGAAGTTTTATTGTAATACACTTTCTCATTAAATAGAAATAGCTGACAAATGCCTTAACATTTTTAAAGCGTCCACCATCCACCAAGCGCGGATCCAAGGGGGAGGTCATGGGGTCATGACCCCCAGTCTAAATGGAAAACATTTCTATAGATCAATACATTTTTTAATATAAATATGTATTAAATGTGTTTTCATTTTTTTTCTTCTTTTACGGCTTAAAAATTTTAATCTTTCTGATACATTCATAGAGTTATTTTTAAATAGAAATGCATGAAAATTGCAGGCATTGTTGTTTAAGCAGCAAAGAATCGAACATCGTTTTTAATTTTACTATAAATGTGGTATATTTTGAATTGTTTTCATGATTTTTCCTTCAAGAAGGTATTTCTATGATTGCCAAGCCTCGAAAATCAACTTAAAATGAGAAATTTAAGAAAACTTTCTGTAAGATTCTTTGCTTTTATAAATGAGAAACTCTGATATCTTGGTATCTGGATAAAACATGCATATTTTGTATATTTACGAATATACCTGCAAATTTCATTCACTTATGAAAGAAAATGAATTCGGGTATATGTCAGAAATTAGTCAATTTGGATATGATATAAAAACTGCTAATGAAGACATGCGACATCCCCCCCTCTAAAAAAAAAGTCATGACCCCCCTCTACATGGAGTGCTGGATCCGTTTCTGCCATCCACAATATAAGTCATAACAATAGCTCTGTTCACATTCAATTAATATGTGAAGTTTATGAGAAATTTTCATACAAGATGTTTACAAACCGTTCAAATATGTGAGTCCTTTTTCTAAACACACGCACAAACACACACACACACACACAGACAGAAAAAAGACATTTTAACAAATTTTATTTAAAGCAGAAATTTCAGTAAGTAAATTTTGAAGAAATTATCAAAACAGAGATTAATTTCCAAGAAAAAAAAAGAGAAAAGATAAAATTATTTGTAAATGCCTACAAAGAATTATCAATGCATGAAAGCTTTAAGAAAAAAGAAGTCAGTAAAATATGTGAATTTTATGAGCAGAGCATAACGATTGTTACATGTTACATTGCATTTCTTTGAGTAAATTTACTATAATATGATATAGATGAAACTTGTCAACTTTAGATCACCAGAAATATATTTGCAACAATATTTTGAACAAAAAGAAAGATCAAAGTAATAAGAACACTTATTAATACAACTAGTAATATAAATATTACTACTAGATAATATATAATACAGTACAAAGTCCAAAATCTGGAATACTCTGGTCCTTGGCGATTCCAAGTTTTGGATCATTTGCAGTTTATTTCTCAAAAAAAGAAAGAAAAACTAATCAACTCTCCTTCTTTTCCCTCACCCCACAAGTTACATACATCAGGAAAGCATTTTTGATGCTATAAAAAGATAATACTAAAGCAGATATTTTAACACAGGAATATTTTTTCTTAAAAATATATTTAAAAAAAAAAAAAAAAAAAAAACTTTTATCGCAATTACAATTTTTTTTTAGCAATTTTTAACATTTTTTCAAATTTTGTAGCAATTTTTCCATATTAGTAAATGGAATCTGGTTTCAATCTTTTAGCCTAGTATAGTAAATGTTGACATCTTTTCAATAAAGTTTATTTGGAAATTAAACAGATATTTTTAATATTTCATGAAATATTTTATGCAATTTTAAGAGTTTTTTCATGTTTTGTGGGAATTTTTGACTAAAAAGAATTCAGTTTCAATCTTTTAGTCTAATGTAGTAAATTTTGTCCTCCACAATTTTTGAATTTTTAACAATTTTTAACTTTTTTTGTGTTACATGGCGATTTTTTTGTCATTCATGACAGAATTCCTGTTACAATGTTTTAGTTATAATAGATATTTTGTCTTTTGAGATTTTTGATATTTTAGCATTCTTTAGATTCTTTCTTTTCTTTTTTTCTTTTTTTTTTTTTTTGTGGTAATTTTTTTCACATTTGCAAAAACAATCCAGTTTTAATCTTTTAGCCTGATACAATAAATGTTGTTCAAATTTTAATAAATGTTATTCGGAACTCGTACAGCAATTTTGTAACTCTTCAAGATTTTTTTTTAAAGGTTTTGCTGTGATTTTTCCAAAGTAGTAAAAGCATTCGTGTTTTAATATTTTAACCGCATGTTGTCCTCTTTACAATAAAGTTTATTCGGAATTCTTACAGTGATTTTAAATTATTTTGTAATTTTTGGAGGTTTGTTGAATTTTGTGGAATTTTTATGACATACGTAAATGAAATTTGGTTTCAAACTTTTAGGCCTAATATAGTAAATTCTGTCCTCTACAATTTTTGAAATTTTAGCAATTTTGTATAACATTTTAGGTTTTTTTTTTCCTCTGTTTTGCTGTGATTTTCATAAAGCCGGTTAACAAAACATCCAGATTTTCAAAAACTCAAAATTTCAGATTTTAGACTTTGTACTGTACTAGAAAACTTTGACGATATACAGAAATAATCCAGAAGACATGTTTGATTATGTATTCAGTCACCACAGTGATTAATTTACAACTAAGTCCTGACATATAAGTAATGATATTACGAGTGTTTATTCATATGCATCTTCAACTGGAATGACTGTCTAAAAGACATGTTGCACACATGGCATGAATAAGGTTTTTCTCCTGTATGTATAAGCATGTGACCCTTTAGATGGTGTGGTAGAGAAAAACTTTTATTGCATAATTTGCATTTGTGAGGACGCTCTCCAGAATGAACCAAACAATGCCTGTTAAAGTCACGTTTAAATTTTGTGGAATAGGAACAAAGGTTACACTTAAAACACTTATGTTGATCTTCACTGTGATTATCTGCTTTGAATATTGTTAAAGCTTCAGCAGATGACATAACTGTTTCAATTTTACACAATTGATAGCCTGAAAAAGACAATTTATGATTATTTTAAACCATAACAAATATATATATTTCTGATTAAAGGAAATATTTTAAACTTTTTAATTAGAAATTACAAAATCATGATTAACAATCTGACATGATCTGCTTTGTTTATTGTTAAAGCTTCAGCAGATGACATAACTGTTTAAATTTTACTGCATTGATATTCTAAAAGAGACAATTTATGATTATTACAAAATATAATATATATTTTTCTGATTCAATCATATATTTTACACATTATTAAAAATTACAACATTGTCATTAAAAAAAAATTCATTTTAAAAAATAAATAAAAATATAGCAATATGCACATGTAAAATCGAAGAGATTAAGAAATTGACACCTTTTAATTATACAGGAATAAATAATAATACTACACTAATGAGATGTAAGTTTTCAAGAATTTTTGAAAACTAATTAATTTTTTTTTTAGCTTAAATAGAAAGAAATATAACATAAAACTATTTTAATTGTATTTTGTTTTAAAATTCTTAAATTTTGAATAAATAAAATTGCATTGAGGTTGACAACAAAAGAAATAAAGATGAACCAGTGGACCAGCGTGAAGATTTTGCACGGCAGTCTAATAATTTTTTTTTGGCAATATATAACATTTTTTAGATACAGGTTTAAATTTCTAAAGAAAAATTAAGCATACAAATATCTTCAAACAACATTAGTCAAGCCTGAATATCATCTATTCCATCAGTGTTGCAGTAAAAACTGATTAAAGATAGTAAAAGGCATGTGCAAGAAATAAATTAACAATCATATTTTAACTACATTAGAAGATGACATCAACCGCTTCTAGAAAAACATGAAACAAAGAAAAATAAATTGAATGCATTTAAAATAATCTAATATAACAAAGCGTACCTTTTATTCTACATGTGAAATACCACTGTTTTGATCGAACAATGAAGTCTTTTTATTCTGAAAATTTTAATTTCAATTTTTCTTTTTAACCATAAATATAAAATAAACACATGGGGAGAAATCATACTTTATCTTTTTTGTACTATTTATTTTTTTATAATCATTCTTGAGCATCATATAATGCAGTATTTTATTTTTTATGGCAATACTAATTTGAGGTAACCTTTCATTTCATTTGTTGTTTGAAATAATGTTGATTTAATTTATAATGAATAATTTTTCATCAGAAAACATGTTTTAATGAAATGTGAGTACACTATGTCAGAAGCAGCTTCAAAAACCTTTCGAATAATATTTCATTTGTTATTGTGCATTTTGTAAATTCATAGAAAAAGGAATGTTGACAGCAGGGCTGCGGAGTCGATAGGAAAAATGACAGACTGCGACTCCCACTGTGACTCCTGAAATTTTAAAGGAACCGACTGTGATTCCGGGATGGCTAAAGTACTAGTATTGCCTGTTGATTCCTATTATTCAGATTGTTTCATTGTTGTCATTTGTTTTGAAATAGTAACAGTCGTTTTATTAAATTTGTCATTAAATAAAGGAAATATTACTATTAAAAAAAAGTGGCAGCAATCAAGCAAACTGAATTAAAAAAAATCCCTGAGGGTTCGGCCTACAGGTACAGGTAGATTTTGAAGATGCAGACCGTGGGGCACCTGTTTGTTGGGAATTGAGTAAGAAATGACCTTTTTGCCATGATGCCACAGTTGGGACCGCCCACTAAGAAATCTAACTTGTTTGCAGGCAGAGCCGGCAGAGATTTTTTTTTTTGCTATAAGGGTTGGTCCAATAAAAAACTTGTCAATATAAAAGTTTTAGATAATATTACGGGGATTTATAATAAATTTAAGCGGATTTGATATATTGTGAATGGACTAAGTTATGACTTTTTTTCTTCTAAACCCCCCTCCCTCCCCCCTTGGGGCCATTTTCAATGATATGAAAAATATGTCATACATAAATTTTCAGCCCTTTTCCTGGAAGTAATAACAACTTTAAACGGATTCGATACGTATCATAATTAAGAAGTTATGGTTTTTTTTTCTGTTTTTACAAAAAGCTCCCCCCCATCCCTCCTGGTTCGATTTTGCCCATTAACGAACTTGACTGAAATTTTATGCCCCTTGATTTTATGTATGAGTTTGGAAGAGATTTATGCAGAATTATTGAAGTTATCGTGTCCATAAAAAAGTGACACAGATAGATAGATAGATAAAGTTTTGAACTGGGGTGATTTTGGGCTCTAGGAGTCATAATCAGCATAGATCTGCAAAAATTTTTCAAAAATTCCAATTTAGGGGAGAATGTAATAGGTAGTATTTCTTACGAAATCTACCTAAAAAACTCAACTGGCAAAACACTGCAACCTGCTGTTACATTCCTGTTTGACCTTAAAGCATATGATGTGCATATCAACACAGGGGTCATTACAGGTTTTTTTTCTTAGTGCCTATTTTGTGAAAAGTAAAGGTTATTTTTGTGAAAAATGATATCTTGTAACGAACTATATACAAATTTTTAATATAAATTGGAGATTTCAATTAAAAACAGTTTTCATATATGCTGTACACTGGACAGTATATTGGGACTGTTTAACCTGGGTTTCCTTGTATATATAGTCCAAATATAAAAATAATAATTGAGTTTATAAATTTAAAATTACATAGAATTAGTTTAATTTCACTTCAAACTGTCTCTGGAGTCGGCCTGCTTTTTAGTGACTCCGACTCTGACTCCACAGCCATGGTTGACAGTTGCACATCTACGATTTCATGTATATGATACAAAAAGATCTGTTCATGATTAGAAATTCACTATACAGTTTTAAAAAATAAATAATATGCTGAGGGAGCCTATCTCCTTTATTTCTGAAACTTCCCAATGATCTGTTATCATACTGTACTTTTTTGGTGGCAATTCATCAATTTCTGGAAAGAAATTTGGTACTTTCATGTTATAGCAACCCCCAAACATGAATCACCAAATGACCAAGAATTATCGCAAAATATAAAGCATATATGACATTATAATAATATATGATGTATTTTAACATTTCATGATATATATATATATATATGAATGACATAATATGACATAAATAATATATATCATCATCATCATCATCATCAACCGTTTTCAATCCACTGCTGGATGTAGGTCTCCCCCAGATTTTTCCATTGTTGCCTGTCTAGTGCTTTAGTCATCCAATTAACACCGGCCACTTTTCTGATTTCGTCACTCCATCTTACTTGAGGTCGTCTTCTTGGTCGTTTTACATCTCTGGGATACCACTGTAGGGTGTTTGTGCTCCATCTATTGTCTTGTCTTCTTGCAATGTGCCCAGCCCATTTCCATTTTAGCCGTTTAATTCTCTCGATGATGTCAAAAACTTTCGTCTGACTTCTTATCCACGTTATTCTCTTTCGGTCTCTTCTGGTTATGCCTAGCATACATCTTTCCATACTTCGCTGTGTTGTTTGTAATCTTTGTACCATCCGTTTTGTTAGTGTCCAAGTTTCTGCTCCATAAGTTAGTGCAGGCAAAACACATTGGTTAAACACCTTTCTTTTCAAACAAAGAGGCATGTTACTCTTCAGAATAATATTGTTCTTCCCAAAAGCACTCCATCCATTTCTTATTCTTCTATTGATTTCATTCATGATACTGTTGTCTGATGATATTTCTTGTCCAAGGTACACATAACTTTCAACATCTTTAATCTCAGTGTTGTTGTAGACGATTTTCTTTTTTGATGCAAATGAATTGAACATCACCTTAGTCTTTTCCAAATTTATTTTTAATCCCACATTAATGCTAGCTTCTGCCAAATCTTTTAGCATATTTTGCAATTCTTCAGGGCTATTACTGAAAATTAAAATGTCATCAGCAAACCGGAGATGGCTTAAATATTCCCCATTTATTCTAATCCCTTTGTTTTCCCAATCCAGCTTCTTGAAAATACTTTCTAAGACAGCAGTAAAAAGCTTAGGCGAAATGGTGTCTCCCTGTCTTACTCCTCTTCCAAGCTTGATCTTCGCTTTTCCTTTGTCCAAACGGATGGTGGCTGTTGCTTTCTTGTAGATCTTCTTTATAATATTGATATAAGGTTTGTCTATACCAATGTCCTCCAGAGAAGTAATTACTGCAGATGTGTAGACCGAATCAAATGCTTTTTCATAATCAATAAAGGCAAGGCAGAGAGGTAAATTATATTCTTTATGTTTTTCTATAACTTCCCTTACTGTTTGAATATGATCCATTGTGCTAAATCCACTTCGAAATCCTGCTTGTTCTCTAGGTTGAGCTGAGTCCAGAGCTGATTCAAGTCTTGTCGTTAAAACTTTGGTGAAAATTTTATAAATCACTGACAGTAAGCTGATTGGACGGTAGTTTTTAATGTTTTCCTTTTCTCCTTTCTTATAAAGTAACACCATCACAGCATTATTCCAATCTTCTGGTACATCTGATTTCTCGAGACATTTGGAAAACAGTAAGGCTAGCATTTTTGCAAATTCTTCTCCTGCTTCTTTGATAAGGTCAATTGTAATTCCATCTTCGCCAGGGCATTTACCTTTTTTCATGCCTCTAATGGCTTGTACAACTTCATCTGTCATCACTGGGATTATCTCTTCAGTTTCTGTTATGTTTACTAGTGGATCACGTAGGTTGATTTCCCTTTGATCTTCACATTTATATAGATTGTTATAGAATTTTTCGACAATGTGTACTATTTCATTATTGATTTTGGTGATTGTTCCGTCTGCTCTCTTCAGTGCAAAAATACCTTTTCTTCCAACACACAGTTTGCGCTTAGCTGATTTTAAACTTTTGTTATCTTCTAGAACTTTTTTGACAAGATCACAGTTAAATTTTCTGATATCTTCTGTAACACATTTTCTTACCGTTTTACATAATTCTGCATATTCAACTCTTGATTTAGGATAGTTTTTCTTCATTTTAAATTCTCTGCGTTTCTTCATCAATCTTCTTGTTTCTTCTGTTATTTTCTTTGTTTGCTTTACTTGTACTTCACCAGCTATCGTCCTTGCAATTTCTTGTAGAGTATTTGTTATTTTCTTGTTCATTACTGTAACATCTTGTTCTTCTTCTAAGATTGATTGAAGTACTTGAAAACGATTTTTAAGTTCTAAATTAAATTCTTCTTTATGTTTCTGGAGATTTATAATATCGACTGATTTCTTTGAGCATTGCAAAAGCTTCATTCTTTCCACTTTAGTATTTAAAAGCAGTTTGCATCTAACTAACCTGTGATCGCTTCCTGTATTGAAGTTATTGAGAACGCTGCAATCCTGAATAAGATGCTTTTTGTTTGTCAAGATGTAGTCGATTTCACTTGTTGAGCCATTTGCACTACGCCATGTCCATTTTCTTTGTGGCTTTTTCTTGAAAAATGAATTCATGATATACATCTGTTCACATTCTGCAAATTCAATCAATCTGTTTCCTCTTTCATTACGCACCCCATATCCATGATTTCCTACTGAGAATTCACCTTTCTTTTTTTTCCCCAATTCTAGCATTCCAGTCTCCCATTATTAATTTTATGTAGCATTTTCCTTTTTGATGCATTGAAGCTACTTCTTCATAGAAATCCTCAATTTCTTCATCAGTATAGCTAATTGTTGGTGCATAAACTTGGGTAATTTGCAGCTTGTATCTTTTTGACACTTGTATAACTAACCTTGCAACTCTATCTGATGCACTATCATATTCTACGATTTGATTCTTCCACCTTTTATGAATCAGAAATCCTACACCACTTGTTTTTCCATCTTCTGTACCTCTGTAGTACAATACATGTCCACTGGCAAGATCAATCTTCTCTTCACCTTTTCTTCTTACTTCGCATAATCCTAGAATGTCCCAGTTGATTCTTTCTAATTCTTCTTCAAGTTCCTGTAAACGACTTTCAGAAGATAAGGATCGTCCATTATACGTAGCCAAGGTCATCAACTTATGGCAGCCAAGCCGAGCCCGGTGATTCTTAGCACCCTCTGTCTTCATGTTTTTCTGATCGCTGCCGTAATCAGGAACATGCAGACTGCCGGGAATTGAGGGCCGTGATTTGTTTTGTGAATTCATGGTAAAATAAGGGGGGAGGTGGCCAAATTCCTCCACGCTGGCCAAGCGGGTTGGAGGAAGCCCATCCGCGTTCGTTCCCCATGCACTAGGCAAGAGTACTAACAGGCTGCACCGATGGAAGGTGCGGATTGGACATTAAGTCTCTGCTCCCAGTCGATTCCTTTAAGTCCTCCTCTGAGGCATTTAAAGGGTCTTCTCCTAGTTAACAAGCAGAGGCTATTAAACAGCCCAAATAATATATATATATATATATATATATATGTATATATATAATGACATATATGGCACATATACGAGTGTTTGGAATATATATATGATATACATGATGCACACATAAGCTTTGCAATGATCTTGGAGAAATGAAATGACAGTTGCAACTTTGGCATAATCATAACTATGGGGGCCACTATAACATGAAAGTACCGAAATTCATCCAAATGATTTCACGGCTTTCCAATATCGCAATTAGCTCCAACATTTGAAGAATCCATCCAGATTTCATTTCTAGGTTTGTCACGGGAAGTGTAACAACAAAACAGTTGCTTTTATCATCATAAAAATAGTTGCCTAAAAGTGAAAAATTGTTGCCAATTGTAATAAATTTGTATTCTAATAAATACAAAAACTAAAATAAATAAAACTACAAAATCTCTGCTTTCTTAATATAAAATTTAATTTCCTTACAAAGGAAGAAAATTTTTAAAATAGTTTCATGGTAAAATTTTGCAGTACAGAAAATGTCACTTGAAAGAGAGAATTATTCTCAAGAATAATTCACAAGAATTATTTTTATTTATTATATATATATATATATATATATATATATATATATATATATATATATATATATATATATTATATTATATATATATATATATAATAAATAAAAATAATTAAAAAAATCTAAGAAAAAAAAACTTGTAGCTGCCCTGTTTGAAAATAGTTAATTTTTTAACATTTTAAACTTTAAAAAGCTACCTTTGTCCCATAAACTGTTAAAAATCTGTTCTGTAAACCTATGATACCTGAGTTTCTTTATTTGGCAGGTAATTCAAAATGTAATATAGTATGTTTTTAATTGGGATCATGATAATTTCCTATTCAAAGCATGTTTTCACTATTTTAACAAGTTGTTACTGGATTACCCCACATTTCAGAAGACATAGGCTTTGTTTGGCACAGTATGTTCCAGTAGGATCCTTGAGCCATTAAACTTCTTCCTCCCATAAGACAAAAACTAATTTATCTTTTAATGTTGGAATTTCATAAAAACAAGAATAATTAAAAATTATTAAAGGAGACACAGTACCTTTGAACTTAAAAAAAAAAAAAAAAAAAAAAAAATCATAATATCCATTTGACAAAGTATTAAAATATTTTTTGAAAAAAAAAAAAAAAAAAAGATTTTATCAGAAAAAAAAATATGAAAAGATTAAAAAGAAAATTTTAAACACGCTTCTCTTAAAATTTTTAAATTTAAAAATGCTTTTTTTTTCTTCTTTCATACTTTTTGTAGAAGTGTGTTTGAATATTTATAAGGACCATATTCTTATAGAAAATTAATTAGTTTAAAAAATCATGACTATTTACTTATTTTTATTTTTTAAAATAAACTATTTATATTACTGAAAATCCCAGTTTAAACTTCATCAAATACTCCTTAAAAATTTTTCATAAAAAATAGTGAGTCATTTCTCATGTAGATGTGTATAAAATGTATATGAAGTTTTAACATTATCATTTAAAGGGAAATGAAGTGGTAAAAAAGACTTTTCACATATTTTTAATTATCTTTATGACACTGCATGCGAATTATACTACAGATGTCTAAATTCATTTCAAGCAAAAAGTTCGAAAACTGATATCTTCACCAGTTTTTGAAAAATTAAGGGTAGTGAGTTCTCCTTAAAATGTGAAATAATATAACTTATATTAATTAAACACTATAAATGTAAATGATAAATTAATTTCAACAGTTATTCAACATAAAAGCTACATAAAAAAAAACTCTATTACATCCACAGCCTTTGTTAAAGGCAGGAGAGAGAGGGGAAGGCTCCCTCACTCAAAGTTGAAAACTATAGACTTGGCAAAAATGCAAGGTTACTCGATAAATGTTTTTCCTTAAAAAGGTAAAACCGATGAAAACGTAATCAGTAGCAGAAATCACTAGAAATAAAATGGAATCCAGATTGATACAGGTTTCTGTCTTACCAGGTAAAATTATAAAGTATTCCTTCTATTGAATCTGTGAAATTTTTCCTTTGGCACCGTTTTCACAGGTTTTATTATAATACAATTTCTAGTTAAATAGACACAGTTGACGAAATGTCACTACTGCTCAGCCAAGCTTTAAAGACTGGTCACGTGAGTAACATGTCCGAATAAGACCAGTCTATTCTTGATAATAGGGAATGAGGCAATGAAAGGGTGTCTCCCCTAGTTTTGCTTTTGTGGGGGAGGGGGGGATGAGTTGATTTCTGATAGTTTCGTATTGACAAAAAAACAAAGTTACTACTTGATAAATGTTTTCCCTTTAAAAGAAAAAAAAGGGTAAAAATACAAAAATGGAATTTCTAGCAGAAAAATATCTAGATTTAGGCAAGTTTCTGTTTTACCAGGTGTATATTGTACAGTAGTACTTCCAATGAGAGTGTGAAAATTTTCCTTTATTCATAATTTTTTTTTGTTTTAATAATATAATTTCTAGTTAAATAGAAACAGTTGACCAAATGCCAATAATTCACTTGGCATTTTTAAGGCCTCCTCCATCCACAAAAATAAGTCACCTATGGCTCTGTTCACATTAAATTAATATGTTATGCCTATAACAAAATTTTATAAAAAATTACGTTCGCTAACAAATAAAAAATGTAAGTATCTTCTAAAAAAATTAAAAATGCGATATTTTCAAAGGAAATTTTATTTAAAGCAAAGATTTCAGTAAGTAAAAAAGGAAGAAATAATCAAAACAGAGATTTCCTTTGCACACACATGAAAAAATTACACACATACAAAATTACACATACAAGAAAGAAAAAAAGATGAAAACACCTGTAAACACATACAAAGAATGACCAATGCATAAAATCATAAAGAAATAAGCAGTCAATAAAATATGTAAATTTTATAAGCAAATAATAAAAATTGGTACAATGCAATTCTTAGAACAAATTTACCATTATCTGATTGGAAATTTTTTCACTATGAGATACCTTAAATTTTAAACATTCAAAACTTGTCAACTTTAGATCACCAAAAACATATTTGCAACAATATTTTGACCAAAAAGAAAGATCAAAATGATAAGTGATTATTTAATACAACTTGTTATATAAGTATTACTACTTAATAATATATCATACTAGAAAACTTTCAAAACAAACAGAAATAATGCTTTCAGAAGGCATGTTTGAATGTTTATGCGGTCACTGCTGATTAATATCAGTAATTAATTTATCACAAAATCTAGTCAAATAAGGAATAATATTACAAGTGTTTATACATATGTATCTTCAAGTTGAATGGCTGTCTAAAAGTCATGTTGCACACATTACATGAATAAGGCTTTTCTCCTGTATGTATAAGCCTGTGACATTTTAGATGATATGAAAGAGATTGCATTAGCCGGTTTTGAATGCATTAACTGGTTTAAGAGCAACTCCCGTGGATGAAAAATTGATACTGGTGAAAAAATGACAGAGGAAGCCACAGGTTCCAAATCTACTTGGTTCAAAAGTTAGAAGGGGAAAATGGTAGCTTGTATCACAGAAACACAAATGCAATTAATGCAGGGTTAAAATGCATTGTATGTAATATAATTAATATAAATTAAACAGTATAAATTAAATAATAAATCAATTTCAACAGTTAATCAACATAAAAGTTATATACAAAAACCTCTTTTACATCCACAGCCTCAGCTAGGAAACAGGATATAATGGGGGGAGGATCTCCTGCTCAAAGTTGGAAAATGTCTTTAGACTAAACGAAGCACAAGATAACTTAGCAAATGTTTATAATTTAAACAATATGGTAAAACCTATGGAAATAGAATCACTTGTGAAAAAAATATCCATGCAGATCGAGACAGGTTTCTTTCTCAGCAGGGATAATGTATGGCACTCCTTTCATTGGGACCATGAAATTTTTGTTTACAAAAAGGTACCATTTTCACAGATTTTATTGTAATGCACTTTCTCGTTAAATAGACACACCTAACAAATGCCTTAGCATTTTTAAGGCATACACCATCCACAATATAAATCATAACAATAGTTCTGTTCACATTAAAGTAATATGTGAAGTTTATGACAAATTTTCATAAAAAATGTTTCAGAAGTGTGAGTATTTTTTCTAAACACACACACACAAAAAAAAAAATAAATAAATAAATAAATAAATAAAAAATACATTTTAACAAAAAATTTTATTTGAATCAGAAATTTCAGTAAGTAAATTTTGAAGAAATAATCAAAATACAGATTTTTTTCAAAGAGAAAAGATAAAAATATTTGTAAATGCCTACAAAGAATTATCAATGCAATGCATAAAAAAGCTTTAAGAAAAAAGAAGTCAGTAAACTATGTAAATTTTATGTGTAGAGCATAACGATTGCTACATTGCAATTAATATTGTAAATTTACTATGATGTGACTGGAAATTTTTTCCAAGTGTTAACCTTTAAAAACCAGGGTGTTAACCAAGTGTTAACCCTTCAAGTTTTGATCATTCAAAACTTGTCAACTTTAGAGCACCAAAAACATATTTGAAACAATATTTTAAACAAAAAAGAAGGTCAAAGTAATAAGTGAATACTGAAGAGATATTTTCCTTTTCAACTTTGACTTATATTCATATATAATTCGTAAGGCTTCCCTATGGATCTGTCAACCTCTTCCCTGTAATCTATTCACCACTGGTGCAGAGCAATCGGCAATTGATACCCCTTGCCCCACAATCTTTAGAAATGATATGAAAATTGTACAACTCTGTTAGCTAATCATGGAGCAGCAGAGGAGGCAATCAAATTTCTACACTTGGAAAACATTAAATTTGAAACTCAAACACAAATCCTTTGAAAGCTTTTATGAAAGCGTTAAGGATTATTATTTTCTTTCTTTTTTTTTCACTTTTTAGTACTACATAATATATCTTGTAATATAAATATTACTACTAGATAATACATAATACAGTACAAAGTCCAAAATCTGTAATCCTCTGGACCTCAGCAATTCTGAATTTTAGATTATCTGCATTTTATTTATCAAAAAAAGAAAGAAAAACTAATCAACAACTACCTCTTATCTCATCCCGCAAGTTATTTAAATCAGCAAAGCATTTTTAATGCTTAAAAAAAACAAAAAAATAATAATAATTTAACAAATTACAACAACCATTGAGAAAATGTTCCGAAAGCTGCATCAAAGTATTTAACAATGACGAACAACTATGTAAAAACATTTCGTCTGAACCATCACCGCAGTTATCATAACCATTGCATACTGCTACAAATAAACACATTTTCCATTAGTACAGTTGAAGAGATCCTGGCATTCTCTGCCCTCGCAAAAATATTCGTCTAAACCATCTACAGATAAAATATTTCCATTGCTACAGTTGAAGAGATCCTGGTATTCTCTGCACTCAAAAAAATATTCATCTGAACCATCTACACAATCAATCTCTCCATCACACCCCTGAATGCATTCATCATTCGATTGTAAGCAATGCGCCTTTTCATCATTGTATGTCAATGTCGCAGATGTTTCAACCAGCAAACGAAAAATGTTACGTGATACATAATAATTAGAGATCAACCAAAACAGGTTTTTAAGACTGAAACCGAATTTCAGTGATCTTCCCACTTTCGTCCGAAACCGAAACTGAAAGTGTCAAAAAAATTAAAAAACTGATTAATACATACATAAATGTATATAATTATTAATTAATTAATTAATAATAAATAATTACTTAATAATAACTAATTACATTACTAATTAATTTATTAATTATATGTGTATCGAACCACATTTCTAACAAACACATGTACATATATATGTGTGTGTATCAGTTTCAAACAAAAATGAAACATAAATAATAAAACTTTTATATTTTATTATTTTATAGGCATTTATGAATAATTAATTAACAATGTAGTTAAATAATGTCTCGAGTTTCAAATTAAAAATTTTCTATTACTGTTAAGTTTGCAGCTTTTAAAGATCACGTGATAAGAGTCTTTTAAGTTTAGTCATATATATACATTGCTTGCTTTATAATTTACACTCGCATCATGAATCAGTCATGACGGATAATGATAAATAGTGGAGTTCACAGCAATAAACGGTGTCTCATTTGAGCTGATACAACTCATATCAATGAGTAAAGTTGAAAATTTAAAAATGAAGGAACGAGATTTTGAAATACAGATAGTTTCGGTCGAGTTTCAGTGGTCGAGTTTCAGTCAGGTCGAAATTTTGGCAGCAGTTTCGCCGAAAACGAATATTTGGCGAAACTCCGATTTTGTGCCGAAACTGAAACCGAAATTTTGGCCAATCTCTACTAATAATATTTAACAACATACTGTCTGGAAGAATTGTTTAAACGAGTAAGTTGATCAGAGAAGCAACTGAACGCTATTGAGTAACATTAAGTCATGTAAATAAAGGGAAAGTGTAACCAATATACCTTAATATTTTGTCAGGTCCAACCTACAATAACTTTAACTCTTGTTTAGATTGATGTCTCAGCTAAAGGTATTTTGAGGATATTAAAGTTGAAGACCACATTTTTTGCTTTATAAGACAATTTCTCATCCGACCTCAATTTTTGAATTCAGCTTTTTTTACTTTCTTCTATCTATAATAGAAGAAAGTATTGTAATCGAAATTTTTTTTCGACGGATTTACACGTTTTAGGGGTCAGAGATTCCGAAAAACACGTTTTTACAAAATGTCTGTCTGTCCGTCTTCATTGTATCATCGAAAAATGTATGAAGTTATGCTTCAAATTGAACCTAATTTTTTTCCTATGTTTTTGGCTATGGCAAGCAGGTTCTATTAGAATTTGGGGATATTTCGACGAAAGGGGGTGCTGTGATCGATACTTTTGTTCCATTTTCACTATTGTACCATCTAAAAGTGTATGAAGTTATGCTTCAAATTGAATCTATTTTTTTTCTATGTTTTTGGCTATGACAAGCAGATTCTATCAGAATTTGGGGATATTTCGACGAAAGGGGGCGCTGTGATCGATATTTTTATTCCATTTTCACTATTGTATCATCGAAAACTGTATGAAGTTATGCAGATAATTGAACCAATTTTTTTTTCTATGTTTTAGACCATAGCCTGCAGGTCCAGGTTGAATTCGGGGATATTTCGACGAAAGGGGACGCTGCCATCGCGATTTTTGTTCGATTTTCACTATTGTATCATCGAAAAGTGTATGATGTTATGCAGATAATTAAACCAAAATTTTTTAATATGTTTTTGGCTGTAGCCAGCAGGTCCTACTAGAATGTGGGGATATTCCACCAGAAGGGGGTGCTGTGATAGCCATTTAAATATTTCAAATTCAAAAAGATGTATAAAAAATTTAGAAATCCTAAAACTTTTTTCCGTTAAATGTTCGCCCTTGATCCGGAGCAGTTTTTGTTTTGTCTCTATATTAAAAAATGGCGGAGATATAGCGGTTTGAAATTTTAGGGTGGTTGACATTTTCAAACAAGACAGCAGAATTCATCCATAAACGGGTTTAATTTATGAGTTTTAGTTAACAGGGTTTCAGCAAATTTTCTTTCATTGTTGTAACCATTGTTCCTATTCTTAAATGCTTAACACTATATATTTATATTCGCCAACGTCAAATTCTTGCCAAGCTTGGCAGCAATTGACGAAATATCGCCAAATTTGGTGACAAAAATCGGTTGCCACAAATGAAGCCAACTTTGCTATATAGAAGACTAATTTGGCGATATTCTCATTCAAATTCAATGTTGACGAGAACTGGGAATGAATCTTCTTTAATTGGGTTCCACGCACTTTAGCTTCGTGTTTTCCAGTAAAATTAGCTAAAATCGTAAAACCAAGGAATATGGAGGCTATCCGTTTCGGTCGGTAAAGGCCAAAAGAATTTTTCGTTGTTTAGTATACATCAGTTGATTGCATCCCGGTAACCCGATGATTCGCAAGCAGCTGACGTACAACAGAATGACGCCAAATATTGATTTTATTGGCGATGTGAGGACGAAATTAGAAGTATTAACATGATTGAGATAGAAGAAAGTTTTGGGATTGGCACATCCGACTAGTTTCATATCTGATAGTTTGCTTGTATCCTTTTTGTAACTTTAACATTTTTGTAACGATTTTATGCATTTCTATTGTCTATTCAAAGAACAATTCTTCTAAAGTTACAGAATTTCATAAAAATGCTTAAAAAATTCTTCTAAAGTTACAGAATTTCGTTAAAAACAGTTTTAAAAAAAAAGTGACGATGTCAAGAGGTCCATTCTCGACCGAAAACAACAACCATTTTCCCAATGGTTTAAAAAAAAATACTAAAGCAGATATTTTAAGAGAGGAAAATTTTCTTTTAAAAAGGTTAAAAAAAAAAAAAAAATCTTTTACCACAATTACAAATTTTTTTTTAAATTTAATTTTTAAGCAATTTTTCACTTTTTAAAAAATATTTTAGGGCAATTTTTCCCTATTAGTAAAAATAATCCAGTTTCCATCTATTAACCCAGTATACTAAATGCTGATCTCTATTTAAAAAAAAAAAATGTATTCAATTAAGAGTTTTTTTGCATTCCACAGCAATTTTTTAAATTTCATAAAAGGTATTCGGTTTCAAACTTTCGGCCTAATCTAGTAAATTTTGTCCTGTGCGATTTAAAATTTGTTAACATTTATTCATGCAACACAGCGATTTTTTGTCATTATGAAAGAATTCATATTACAGTGTTACACAATAGAAATTTTGTCTTCTGAGATGTTTGATATTTTATTTTATTTATTTATTTTTTTGTGGTATTTTTCTACATTTGTAAAAGGAAACCAGCTTTAATCTTTTTGCTCGATACAATAAATGTTGTTCTCATTTTAATAAGGGTTATCGGAATTCGTACAACAATTTTTTAATTTATTTTAATTTTTAAAGTATCATTGAGATTTTTTTCAAATTAGTAAAAGCAATCCCATTTTAACCTTTTAGCACAATATAGAACATGTTGTCCTTTTTTCAATAAAGTTTATTTGGAATTCATAAATTCATACACTGATTTCCTAATTTTTTGTGATTTTTAGAGATTTTTCACATTTTGCAGCAATTTTTTGAGATTCGCAAAAAAATTTTGGTTTCAAACTTTTAGCCTAAGATGGTGAAT
This sequence comes from Maratus michaelseni, assembly GCA_963931845.1. Lineage (NCBI taxonomy): Eukaryota > Metazoa > Arthropoda > Arachnida > Araneae > Salticidae > Maratus > Maratus michaelseni. The sequence continues at coordinate 322,605,171 of OZ007595.1, read as the reverse complement.
TCTGTCTTTAGCAATTTTAGAAATTTTAATGATGTTTTATAAAATTTTAGGTTTTTTTTTTCTTATTTTCTTGTGATTTTCAAAAATCCGGTTAACAAAACATCCAGATTTTGGAGAATTAAAAATTTCAGATTTTAGACTTTGTACTGTATTAGAAAACTATCAAAATATACAGAAATAATCCAGAAGACATGTTTGAATGTTTATACAGTCACTGCTGATAAAATTCAGTGATAAATTTATCACAAAATCTAGCCAAATAAGGAATAATATTATGAGTGTTTATGCATATGCATCTTCAAGTTGAATGGTTGTCTAAAAGTCTTGTTGCACACATTGCATGAATAAGGCTTTTCGTCTGTATGTATAAGCCTGTGACGTTTTAGATGATGTGGTAGAGCAAAACCAAGATTGCATATTTCACACTTGTGAGGACGTTCTCCAGAATGAACAAAAGAATGCCTTTTCAGGTCCCGTCTAACTTTTGTGGAATAGGTACAAAGATCACACTTAAAACACTTCGGTTGATCTTCACTGTGATGATCTGCTTTGTATATTGTTAAAGCTTCAGCAGATGACATAACTGTTTCAATTTTACACAACTGATATCCTGAAAAAGATAATTTAAGATTATTTAAAATTATAATATATATTTTTCTGATTCAATCAAATATTTTAAAATTTATTAAAAATTAAAACATTGTGAGAAAAAAAAAATTTCTATTTAAAAAAATAAATAAAAATATAGCAACATGCACAAGTAAAATCAAAGAGATTAAGAAATTGACACATTTTAATTATACAGGAATAAATAATAATAATAATAATTATAATAATACTATACTAATTGGATCAAAGTTTTTGAGGATTTTTGAAAACAAATTAATTTTTTGTTAACTTTAGTAGATGGCATAGCTGTTTCAATTTTACACAACTGATATTCTGTAAAACACAATTTAAGATTCTTTTAAACCATAACAAAAATTTATATTTCTTATTAAAGAAAACTAGCTGGCTTCGCCTGCCAGCGGGCCCCTAATTTATATCGGTGCCTCGAAACTTTTGTATTCTCCGGCTCGCATCCCCCTCGAACCGAACGAACCTCCGACCCGGGTCCCCGCTGCCTTCGGCACCGTACACCGGTCGTGCTACGCACGCACCGGATAATCCCATAATTTGCATAATCCCTTAATTTGCACATCGAATAGTATAAACCTCTAACTGAACTAATCTCCGACCCTGGTCCCCACTGCCTTCGGCACCGTATACCGGTCGTGCTACGCACGCACTGGATAATAACTTAAATTTCACATAGAATAGTATAAACCTGTCACTGAACGAACCTCCAGCTCGGGTCCCCGCTGCCTGCGGCACCGTATAGCAGTCGTTCCGACCCTGGTCCCCGCTGCCTTCGGCACTGTATACCGGTCGTGCTACGCACGCACCGGATAATCCCTTAAATTGCACATAGAATAGTATAAACCTGTCACTGAACGAACCTCCGGCTCGGGTCCCCGCTGCCTGCGGCACCGTATAGCAGTCGTTCCGACCCTGGTCCCCGCTGCCTTCGGCACCGTATACCGGCCGTGCTATGCACGCACCGGATAATCTCTTAAATTGCACATAGAATAGTATAAACCTCTAACTGAACGAACCTCCGGTTCGAATTATATTCATTGTTTCAAATCTAATAAACAGGCGCCTCCTGCGGTGGGGGTTGGAACGGATGGGTGCTATCGGTGTCGGGTAGCGTTTATTTTTCCCCTCGTGGACTTATTGTTCCTATACCTCACGGGTGGCTGTCCACAAGTGGGTGATTTCGGTCCCCGCTGCCTGCGCACCGTATAGCAGTCGTGCTGCGCACGCGCTGCAGTATACATTAGTTCCACCTTCTGCCACCAGGTGGCGCAAATAGAAAAAATAAACCTCGAATAAGATAAACCTCGAACTGAACGAACCTCTAGAACCCCACAGTTAAGATAAAAAAACTTGAAGGGGGGGGGGAGGGGGGGGGGGGGGGGGGGGGAGGACACTGCTTTTCCTTAAACAACTGAATTAGACTGCCGGAAAAAAAAAAAAAAATTTGATGTCAAACAACTTATTTAGACTACCGGACTTCTTGTTCAAAGACAGGGACCTGTAGGAAAACTTAAAACTGAAAAAAAAAAAAAAAATCGATAACGGGCGAAGCTCGCTTTTCCCTATCATAATATCAACCTCGAATAAGATAAACCTCGAACTGAACGAATCTCTAGAACCTCACAGTTAAGATAAAAAAACTTGAAGGGGGGGGGGGGGGGGAGGACACTGCTTTTCCTTAAACAACTGAATTAGACAGCCGGAAAAAAAAAAAATCTGATGTCAAACAACTTATTTAGACTACGGACTTCTTGTTCAAAGACAGGGACCTGTAGGAAAACTTAAAACTGAAAAAAAAAAAAAAAAAAAAAAATCGATAACGGGCGAAGCCCGCTTTTCCCTATCATAATATCTGGTTGCCACTCCACTCTAAAACAAAAACTTAAGATACTCGTTATGGCAGTTTTTAGACGCGGCCTACTTCTTAAAATCGTAATATCTAGCCGGCACTGTAATAGAAATCTTTCTTTTGCTTTAATTATACAAATAACGATGATTAATTACACAATAAAATAATATATCGGCTCCTAATGAAGATATGAGAATAATTTTTAGATATTCTGAAAGCAGAATCCATTTTGAGTCGCCCTGTCAAAGTTTGGAATTAATGCGCCCCTTAGATTCGGAAATGCCCCCCCCCCCCCCCTCTCTGAAAGAACGCAGTTGAAAGTCACGTGACTATTTTATCTTTTTCAGAAATGACTTATCCACAGACGATTCGTCTGCGTTGAATGTTGAAATAAAAAAGAAGATGTCTCTTTGGAATAGAAATAAATTCATTTGCCGTGTCATTAATGAATTTTAATTGATATCTTCAAAAATTACTGGTCGATTTTTACGAATTTTTTTTTGTTGAATTCGCGATTTTTTTATACACGTGTTAGCAAATTTTCGCGAATGTAGAGTCATTATTTCCACTTGTTTCAAAAAGGAGTGGGGCGATTTGATCTCGGATCTGTCGACCCTGCGTTCTTTACGGCAACCTTTTTTTACGTCTGGGGTCGATGTTGGATGTCTGGTCAGTTTTTGGCCGAAATAAAGAAAAGTTACGGTCCGAATTTCAAAAAATTTGACGTTTTGGAACGACAAAAATCGGCCGCGTGTGTACTCCGATTTTCGGATCGATACCTCCGGTACATTTTTTTAAATTCGATGATGCGTTAAAAAGCGACGATTTGGATGTCTGCGATTATCAAAACGGAAATTTTTTTCGATTCTTTTTCAAGTTCAGTTTCGGTCCGTAATTAAAACAGTTTCGTCGATTAATAACTCCCCGGGTCCGGGTCGGACTCCCAACCCGGCCCAAACTTGACATCCGCGCCTTTTTTCCCAATTTTTCGGTCCGCGTCCGCCTTCAGTGCATCGATTCGTCCCGGAGCCTTTGCGTGTACAGACCGGGAATGCACAGACACACACACACACACAGACGTTTACCGTTCTTAATATTAGGGATATTTTAAGCTTTTTAATTAGAAATTACATCATCATGATTAACAAAGTTATAAGAGTGCAATAGTCTGTAATTTACATTTAGACTAAACAACTTTCAAAAACAACTTTCTTCTTTTTTTCAGATACAGAAAGAAAAGACATATTTGAATATTTATTTTATCACTGCTGATAATAGTCAGTAGATAATTTACAATCAGCAAAATTCTATACATATAAAGGAGTATTATTACAAGTGTTTAATCAAGTGTAGTTTCAAGCTGAATGTTTATGCAAAAAACATATTGCACATGTTACACAAATAAGACTTCTCTCCTGTGTGTATTAGCTTGTGACTTTTAAATGATGCAGAAGAGTAAAATTTTAATTGTATATTTTACACTTCTGAGGACGTTCTGCAGAATTGATGAAAAATACCTTTTCAGGGCATATTTAAAGCTTGTGGAATATGAACAAAGATGACATCTGAAATGTTTGATCTGATCTTCACTGCAGTAAGTTGTTTTGTGTACAACTAAAGATTCAGCAAATGTCAAAACTCTTGGAAGCTTATTGCATTGAAATCATGAATAATGCAATTTAAAATTATTTTAAATCATTAGAATTTACAAAACAGTACTTAACAATAACTTTTTGATACACTGAAACAATAGCATGCACAAATAGACAAGCAAATTAACAAAACAGTGTTTGAGTTAATATGGGAATTAGAGTAATAATCAATGTCAGAACAGAATTTGCAATCACTTATGAATATTTATCAGTTTGAGCTTAAAAAGTACTATTCATGAAATACTACATAAAATATTTGTTTAAATATTTGTTAAGTTTTATTTATAATGCTGAAAGAATCATATTTTTTTAGCATTTAAAACAAAATGCACAGAAAACAACATTACAATTTTACCCTTTTTCAAAACGCTCAGAGGGTTAATAGTATTTTGCTTTAAAATTCTTACATGTTTAATGAAAAATAAATGAAGATGGGTTTATTTCTGAAAATAAATTTAAACAAGAAAGGAGAATCATACACCATATATAGATTATGAAAGGTTTTCCAAAATACTGAATTACCAGACTATTGTTATGAAACTTTACATTTTCATACAGTGAAAAAAAGACATCTAAATAAATAATCTAGAAAATGCATAACATTACTGTAAACCTTAATGTTCTTGAACACTAATACTGTTGTAAGCATGAATAAATTTTATTAAAGTTTAACCACATATCTAATGTTGTCTTTTTTTCTTTGCAATATCTCACACACTTACATTATTAATTTGATATACGCTCTAGAGATGTACAGAATAGCGATTTTGACTGAATACTTAATATTCAGAGCCCATGTAATAAACCCAGGTTTTATAACTCTAAGAATCAGCATACAAGAGAGCCCATTCCCATCGTTTTTGCCTGCAAAAAGCAGCATCAAGATAACCCACATGCCACAAGACATTTGCCGATGAAAGGTTAGCAGAAGCTGTCCTAGTTTAACACTTTATAGTGGCTCTTAATAAGGGTGCAATATTTTTATGTAATTCTGTACTAATTCTGTATGCATATTTTTTATTGAATGCTGACAAATTTAAATGTCTTTTTCTATACACATACAAAATCAATTAAAAAATTTATTTTCATAGATCAGAAAATATTAAAAATAATATATTCAACTAACAAAAAATGTATAGGTTCATTGAATTAAAAAAAAAAAAAAGAATGATAGGCAGTTTGCTGAAAATGTAAATCCAAATATATCTGATGAATTTATGTGAAGTACAGTTATTAATTTTTCAAAAATATTATTCTGGGTATTTTTTGACTGCTTAAGATTCCTCCCATCTCATTTCCAAGAAAAAAAAATTCGCCATGCTAAATATATGCACATCAAAATGATCTTTGGTTCAGGAATACATCACTGAAACTACCCAAAAGTGTATAAATGGGACAAAATCTACAATTTCAAAAAGAACCTTATGCAAACTTTCTTTCCCTTTTAAAGTCTAAAAGAACTTCACTATGGATCGACACTTTATTCAGATGTTCATAGCATAAGCTGACCTTCGAATTTACAGCTCTCCTGTACATCAATTCAAAAACTCCGAGGGTCTATGTAGACAAGATGTCTTAAATTTTACCCCCCCCCCATATGCTTCCAATATTTTCTTTGCATGGATCCCTATAATGTACAAAATTACTTTAAAAAAGGTGGAATTTCCCCTTTAGGAGGAACTCTTTCATGCTTGATAAAGAGAAGTTTTCAATCCATTACCTTAATTTTTATTTTAAATATGAAATAATTGCTAGGAAGAATAGCAATTTTAATAATTATCTTCACCCATTTGAAAACACCTGCTCACTAAGATGTGAAACCTATCAAATTTCTCATTTAAATTTGAAGATTTTTTTTTTGTACAGAATAGCTGAGGTTGATCTCTAAGATGGTTATTTTTTACTTTTTAGATTTAGGCTACAGATTTTTCTAATAAAGGTACTTTCACTTTCGAAAGATCTCAGATATCTTATGCAAAAAAAAAAAAAAATCATTTAAAAATATTCAAATTTAAACGAGAAATTCAAAAACAACCTGCCCATAGGTTTAACATTAGCGAGCAAGTGCCTTCAAGTGAGTGAAAAGTCGCCTTAAGGGTCTGAAACTACCCAAAAGTGTATAAATGGGAAAAATATAAAATTTCAAAAAGAACCTTATACAAACTTTTTTTTCCCTTTTAAAGTCTAGAAAAACTTCACTTTGGATCGACACTTTAAATAATTTCATCAACATGATTTTCAAATGTTCATAACATAAGTTGACTTTTGATTTGATAGCTCTTCTGTACATCGGTTCAGAAACTCCAAGGGTTTATGTACACAAGATATCAGATATTAAATTTACAACCCCTTCCCCCCCCCCCCACACACATATGCTTCCAATATTTTCTTTGCATTTTTGCATCAATCCAGATGTCAAAAATTACTTTTAAAAAGGTGGAATCCCACCTTTAGGAGGAACTCTTTAATGCTTGCAAATCACAACGATGAATGAAGTATCATATAGAATGTTTTGAACAAGTTTTTGACACAGAGTATTCCCATTTTGTTAAAAAACACAGTATTTAAAAAAAAAATTGCCCTTAATTAAAAATTAATGAAAAAACATATCAGCAAACAATCAAACAAGATGGACATTTTATTGATTCAAATATTGGTAAACTTATACAACATGAGAATTCTTACAAAATTAGTTCAAGGAAATTTCTGTAGCATTGGATATTTTGCAGTTAGATTCTACAAACTTTACAACAGGTGTTGAGATTTAGATTGACCTAACAGTGAATATGTGATTGCTGCCTTAGAAGAATTTAATTGTACAAATGATGGATACAGCAATGAAACACTTTTTTTGTATTGCAAATCTAATATATCCTTCGGCATTGCCAATAGATCATCACAAAAATAGGAAAATAAGAGTGAAATGTGGCTACAAAGTGTAAAACCAGAATATGTAAGATAAAAGATAACAAGCTGTTTCCTGAAAATATTTTGTACAAAAATCTGTTTGAATAAGTACAAATATACTCTTTCAAAGTGATGTTTTTGTATGGGAAATGAACAAGCAGAAGTTTGGAAAGTTCCCAATCAGTTTTTTTTTTTTTTTTGCCCAATCGGCATTTCAAGTACTTGAATATGACATTTGTAGAGAAAAGGTGTCAGTTGTCGCTTCAGGAAAATCTCTTGCAAGCTTATTGAATTTAATACATGTATTTTTAACTTTTACAAAATAATAATTTGTTTTGTATAATTTGTTTTTTTTTTCTTTTTTTTTTTTCTGTGATTTTTAGAGGTTTTTCACATTTTGTGGAATTTTTTTGACATACGTAAATGGAATTTGGTTTCAAACTTTTAGGCCTAATACAGTAAATTCTGTCCTCTACAATTTTTGAAATTTTAGCAATGTTTTATAAAATTTTATTCAATTTTTATTTTTTTCTGTTTTGATGAAATTTTCAAGAAACCAGTTAACAAAACGTCCAGATTTACAAAAATTCCAAATTTCAGATTTTAGACTTTGTACTGTATTAGAAAACTGTCAAAATATACAGAAATAATAGTTCCAGATGACGTGTTTGAATGTTTATGTTATCACTGCAGATAAGAATCAGTGATTAATTTTTCACAAAATCTAATCAAATAAGGAATAATATTACAGGTGTTTATTCATATGCATCTTCAACTGGACTGCCTGTCTAAAAGACATGTTGCACACAATACATGAATAAGGTTTTTCTCCTGTATGTATAAGCCTGTGACGTTTTAGATGGTGTGGTTGAGAAAAACTGAGATTGCATATTTCACACTTGTAAGGACATTCTCCAGAATGAACAAAAGAATGCCTTTTCAGGTTACATTTAAATCTTGTGGAATATGTACAAAGATTACATCTAAAACACTTATGTTGATTTTCACTGTCATGATTTTCTTTGTATGCTGTTAAAGCTTCAGCAGATGACATAACTGCTTGAATTTCACTCCACTGATATTCTAAAAGAAACAATTTAAGATTATTTAAAACTATAATATATTTTTTTCTGATTCAATCATACATTTTACACTTTATTAAGTGCATTGTGATTAAAAAAATTTCCATTTAAAAAATAAAATAAAAAAATAGCAACATGCACAAGTAAAATCAAAGAGATTAAGAAATTGACATATATTTATTATACAGGAATAAATAATAATTTGCCTGCCCCCTCTGCCGCAGTGGTGAGGTGATGACTGCTGACCACCTCTCTGACTGTTCAGCACTCACGAAGAACTGCATTTACTCCCGTTACTGGGAGGCCAGAAACTCTTTACACATTTTAACTTGATTTTATGTGGTTCTCATGTTAATTACCCTTTACTTTGTACCTGTGTTTGGTGTTATCTTTTTACATAGATTTCTGTTTTTTTTTCATGATCTCTGTTCGGCATAAGGATAATATCTGTTCGCCTGCTGCACTGGAAAAAAAAAATCTATACTATTAATGTTTGAAAACGTCTGTCCGTCTGTCTGTAAATGCAAAAACTCTGCATGCAGACAACGGTTCAAAGCGCTTTCAGTCTAAAAAATCTGGGCCTTCTGGAGTTACACTTTTTAAATAAGCCGGCTCTCAATTAAGAAAGTTATTAATTAACAAATTAGACTTATATTCATATGTAATTTATCATTCCTCCATCTCTAAAGCTTCCTTATGGATCTGTCGACACTTTTCCCTGTAATCTCTTCACCACTGGTGCAGAGCAATCGATTGAAGTAATTGATACTCCTTGCCCCACAACCTTTAGAAATGACATGAAGATTGTACAACTCTGTTGCAGCAGAGTAGCCAATCAAATTTCTACCCTCGGAAAACATCGAATTTGAAACTCAAAACACAAATCCTTTGCGAATTAAGCTTAAAATTTGATGAAGGCGTTAAGGACTATTTCTTTCTTTTTTTTTCTCACTTTTCAGTACTGCATAATATAACGTAATATAAATATTCCTACTAGATAATATATAATACAGTACAAAGTCCAAAATCTAGAATCCTCTGGACCTCGGCAATTCTGAATTTTGGATCATCTGCAATTTATTTATCAAAAAGAGAAAGAAAAACTAATCAACAATCACCCCTTATCTCACCCACAAGTTATTTAAGGAGTATCAGGAAAGCAATTTCAATCCTAAAAAACTAAAGCAGATATTTTAACAAAATAATATTTTCTTTTAAAAAGGCTAAAAAAAAAAACTTTTACCACAATTACAATATAATTTTTTAATGAAAAAACACCAACACTCCATATTTTCTTAGCATTTAAAATGAAATTTCGTCAGTAAAAATTGACCCTATACAAATTAGCAATGGCATTCCTCAAATCAAAAATATTTTACCAAGTGAAAAACCTGCAAAATAAATACACCTAAAAAGCAATATACAAGCAGAGATAATGTTACAAAGACAAATGAAATGTAGTATCAAATCTTAGGATCATATGCAACTTTTGAAAAAGCAATTCACAAAGTATTCTAAAAGTCTCCTCTTTCAAATCAGACCATAACAGAGCTGTTTTAATAGTGCTTCTCTAAATATATAGGTGTTCATAAACACTAATATTGTTGTAAGTATGAATAATTTTTTTAAAAGTTTAACCACATATGTAATATTGTCTTTGGTTCCTCTTTCTTGCAGTATCACACACACTTACATTACTAATTCGATATATGCTCTAGAGATGTACAGAATAGTGATTTTCCCGAACATTTGATATTCAGAGCCCAGGCAATAAACCCAGTTTTTATTGTAAAAATTTTTTTTCTATGCATATACAAAATGCACAATGATGAATGAAGTATCATATAGAAGGTTTTGAACAGGCATTTGACACAGTTTATTCCATTGTTAAAAAACACACTTAAATAAAAATTTGCACTTAATTAAAAATTAATGAAAAAACATATCAGCAAACAATCAAACAAGATGAACATTTTACTGATTCAAATATTGGAAAACTTATACAATATGAGAATTTTTATAAAGATAGTTCAAGGAAATTTCTGTAGCATTGGATATTTAAACAATCTTTACAACAGGTGTTGAAGTTTAGATTGACCTTACAGTGAATGTGTGATTGCGGCCTTATAAACATTTAATTGTACAGTCCAGTCTCTAAAATCCAGACATCTTAAATCCGGAAACCTCCAAAATCTGGACTCCATAATTTTGTTAGTTTTGCTTTCTTACTTTGTTCATAGATGGCAGCACAAAACAATTTTGTTAAAGTTTTTCCATTCTAGTTGATATTCAGCATTTTGCCGATAGATGGCCATACCTGTCATTTTCTCTAATTCATTTTAGAGAGAAGCAGAGAGGTTTATTTTATTCATGATTTTATATGATCAGCGATCGTTCAGTTACATTAAGATTTATTAATATATATTAAATTTTGTTTAGTTCATCCTAGTGCATTCAATTATGTCTGCAATTAGTAAAAAAAGAAAACATATTTCTCTGTCAATAGTGGATAAAATTTCGTTGCTAAACAGGGGATAGTATGATAAACAAAGGAAAAGCTGCCTATGATTCGGAAAATGACTCCGATGATTCGGTAATTAAAGGAAAAAAATAACTACAGAAGAACTAATAAATATTTTAGACACAACAATATCAGGATTAGAGCAGAGGATTTTTATAACTGAGAATGAATTAATGTCCTTATATAGGATTAGAGAGAAAGTAATGGTCAATAAGCCTAAATTAAGACAACAAAAACTGACAGGCATATTTAAATAAAATCGTAATCGTAAAAATGTTCTGTGTATATTTAATTTTATAAGATTAAATTAAGTTTGATTTTGTTTTTGAATCATTTAATATGTTATTTAGGATTTTTTATAAGTATTCTGATTTTATATGATTATTATTTATAATTTTTGCTTATAATTTTAGGTTGTTATTTCAGGATCTCTAAAATCTGGAATTATCGAAAATCCGGAAAAGCCATGTGCGTAACGATTCTGGATTTTAGAGACTGTACTGTGCAAATGATGGATACAACAATTAAACATTTTTTTTGTATTGCAAATCTGATATATCCTTCGGCATTGGCAATAGATTATCAGAAGAATAGGAAAATAAGAGTGAAATGTGGCTACAAAGTGTAAAACCAGAATATGTAAGATAAAAGACAAGAAGTTGTTTCCTGAAAATATTTTGTACAAAAATCTGTTTGAATAAGTACAAAGATACTCTTTCAAAGTGATGTTTTTGAATGGGAAAGAAACAAGTAGAAGTTTGGAAAGTTTCCTAGTCAGTTTTGTTCTTTTTTTTTTTGTCCAACTGACATTTCAAGCATTTGAATACAACATTTGTAGAGAAAAGATGCCAGTTGTCACTTCAGGAAAATCTCTTGCAAGCATATTGAATTAATACATGTATTTTTAACTTTTACAAAATGATTTTTTTTTTTTTTTTGTACAATTTCTTTTTTTTTTTTTTTTGGGGGGGGGGGGGGACATAAGTATTCTGTGTTAGTTAAGAAGGTACAAATTATCTGAATTTAAACATCCAAAACACTCAAATGAGATTATAACAAATAAAGATTTCAATAACACTTTAGTATTAGTTAAAGGGATAATTTTCCCATAATGACAGCTCTGATTAGTGCCCTCTATAGTCCCTTTTAATTGCCAATTACTTAGTTGACCACTAATTTCTGCATCAATAAACATGTCTGCTCTACATTTAGCAACATATAGATAAAATTGAGAAAATGAGTAAGAACTGAAAAGGCTTGAAAACTAGTAAAGATCCAGTTTTTTTAAAAGTAAAACACATTATAAATTGAATGGTGGTTTTAAAAAAGGTACATATGTACAATGCTCAATTATGTTATATCTGAAATAATTATTAAAAATAAATTACACTCCTTATTAAAACTGTCGCTTTTGTTTAAAAAAGAAAAATCTTTACAGCTTAAATTTTATAAGCATTTTGTTTAAGTTATTTTACTGAAAAAAATCTAAACAAAATTTAAAAAAACACCAAAGTGGGCAAAACTGCAATTTTTTTCAAATGGAAAAAAATCCAACAGGTCTGTTCCAGTTGGATCTAACACAGCCAACCATCGACCAACTGAACACGAACTGTTCTGCTAAATATTGAATACTTGACAGGTTGAATATTCTTATATTTCAGGATTTAAAAGATATTAAAAAGTTAAAATTAAAAAAATGTTTTACATCGTAGTTAAAAGTATACTGTATTCACTTGTGTATGCGGCACCCTCTTGCAACACATTAACCTGGTTTTTAATACTTTATTTGGAGAAAAAATATTTAATAAAAAATGTTAGGAAGAAACTCCAAGCAGATTTCTCTATTTAAAATCAACAATTATACTTAATATTGCAAAATATATATAAAAAAATGAATTTAATTATTTTGTATGTAGAGGTCTACATGGTCATGGGCCTGGCCCAAGACCCATAGCCAGCCTGCCAAAATTAAGGCCAACTTTCTAACGCACTGGGCCAGAAGAATAAAGACAATATTTTTAATGGGCAGGGGTGAGCCAATAATTTTTAAAAATGGGTAAAAAATAAATGGGCTAGTTGGTCTGATATAAAAATTTTAAAAAATCAAACTAAGTCTATAAAATGTGAATAACTTTCAATGAACGTCACTGCAATGAGATATGCATAAATGTGCTGTATGAGCAGAAGCTAATTTGACAACATCAATACAGAAATATAACATGTCAAGTGTAGATATTGACATTGAAAAGTTACATCATGTCTAAGACTGGTCTTAATTTTTCAGCAGTGTAAGACATAATGATAGCTCTGTTCACATCAAATTAATATGTGATGTTTATGACAAATTTTCATAAAAAATGTTTAACAACCATTCAAAAGTGTGAATACATTTTCTGAGCACAAAAAGACTTTTAATGAAAATTTTACTTAAAGCAGAAATTTTAGTAAATAAATTTTGAAAAAATATTCAAAACAGACATTTTTTTCAAAGAAAAGAAAAAGAGAAGTGCACATAAAGAATGATAAATGCATAAAAAATGAAAGAAAAAAAAAAGTCAGTAAAAGTCAGTTTACTACGATCAGACTGGATTTTTTTTTCGTCTATGTGTTAACACTTAAATTTTTAACTTTCAAAACTTGTCAAACTTTAGATCACCCAAAACATATTTGCAACAATATTTTGAACAAAAAGGAAGATCAAACTAATAAATGAACACTTATTAATATAACTTGTAATATAAATATTATTACTAGGTAATATACAAGATGTTCCAAAACTTGACCGACAAATTATATATTGACCATATATATTGATTATATTACATACTTGACCGACAAGGATGATAGAAGGCATCAAGAGGATGAAAACTTATCATAGAATATGGGGCTGCAAACCACATTTAGTGGGAAAAACCACAAAAATATTTATGAAGGATGTGACATCGAGTGGAACAAAAAAGGTCAATAATAAATAGAAAAAACATTTATTTGACATAAAGCATGATTACAATGCATTACAGTTCCATATCAGAAAGAAGACGATGAGACATTTTTATAGGAATATGTTTTAACACATCAAGCAATCCTGCATCCATCGGTGTCAGCTGTGCAATGACCTTTATGGCCACAATTTCGAACAATTTCTATAAAAATGTGTCATCGTCTCTCTTCTGACATTGAACTACAATGCATTGTAATCATGATTGAAGTCATACATAAATGTTTTTTCTACTATTATTGCTACATTTTGTTCCACTCAATGTCACACCCTTCATAACTATTCTTGCAATATTTTCCCACTAAACGTGGTTTGTGACCCCATGTTCTATAGTAAGCAATCATTTTGTTGATGTCATCTATCATCCCTCTTAATTTGTTGGTTGAATTTTGGAAATCCCTGTATAATACTGTACAAAGTCCAAAATCTGAAATATTCTGGACCTTGGCGATTCTGAATTTTGGATCTTTTGCAGTTTATTTATCAAAAAGAGAAATAAAAACTAATCAACTCTACCCCTCTTCCCTCATTTCACGAGTTACATACATCAGGAAAGTATTTGTGATGCTGAAAAAGATAATATTAAAGCAGATATTTTAACACAAGAATATTTTCATTAAAAAAAAAAAAAAAAAAAAAAAACTCTTAGCACAATTACAACAAATTTTTTAGCAATTTTTAAATTTTTTTAAAAATTTTGTAGCACTTTTTCTATATTAGTAAAAAGAATCTCGTTTCAATCTTTTAGCCCAGTACAGCAAATGTTAACGTCTTGTCAATAAAGTTTATTTGGAATTCAAACAATGATTTTTAATATTTCGCGAATTTTTATGCAATTTTAAGAGTTTTTTCATGTTTTTGACTTTCATAAAAAGAATTCAGTTTCAAACTTTTAGCCTAATCTAGTAAATTTTGTCTTGTGCAATTTTTGAATTTTTAACATTTTTTTTTTGTGTTACATGGCGATTTTTTTGTCATTCCTGTAAGAATTCCTGTTACAGTCCGTTTTAGTCCACAATAGATATTTTGTCTTCTGTGATTTTTGATATTTTAGCATTTAAAAAAAAACTAAATGGTAATTTTTTCATAATTGTAAAAACAATCCAGTTTTAATCATTTAGCCCGATATAATAAATGTTCTTCTCTTTTTAATAAAAGTTATTTGGAATTCGTACAGAAATTTTTTTAACTTTTCAAGAAATTTTTTTAAGGTTTTGCTGTGATTTTTCCAAATTAGTAAAAGCAATCCCATTTTAATATTATAGCCGCATGTTGTCCTCTTTGGAATAAAGTTTATTTGGAATTCTTACAGTGATTTTTAAAGGTTTTTTGCCTTTTAGGTAATTTTTTGACAGACATAAAGGAAATTAAACTTTTAGGCCTAATATAGTAAATTCTGTCCTCTACAATTTTTGAAATTTTAGCAATTTTTATAAAATTTTAGGTTTTTTTTTTTCTCTATTTTGCTGCGATTTTTAAAAAGAAAGTTAACAAAACATCAAGATTTTGGAGAATTAAAAATTTCGGATCTTAGACTTTGTACTGTACTAGAAAACTTTCAAAATATACAGAAATAATCCAGAAGACATGTTTGATTATGTATGCAGTCACCACAGTGATTAATTTACCAATAAGTACTGACATATAAGTAATGATATTATGAGTGTTTATTCATATGAATCTGCAACTGGAATGACCGTCTGAAAGACGTGTTGCACACAAAACATGACTAAGGTTTTCTCCAGTATGTATAAGCCTGTGTCACTTTAGATGATATGGTAGGGCAAAACTTCTATTGCATATTTTGCATTTGTGAGAGCTTTTTTTTATATTTATGAGTGAATGTCTATTTACTCATTAATTCGATCTGTAATTTACAATACTAGTATTATTTTAAATTATGAAAAAATTTTGGCTTCAGAAAACATTCATGAAAATTTATGCGAACCCAGTAGTTTACAATAAAAATGAAAAATTTCCTAAAAATACATACACATGTTACAAGTGTTTAATCATGTGAAGTTTCAGACTGTTTGCATGTCTAAAAGACATGTTACACACATTGCATGGATAAGGCTTTTCTCCTGTATGTATAAGCCTATGACGCTTTAGATGATGTGGTAGGGCAAAAGTCCTATTGCATATTTCGCAATTGTGAGGACGTTCTCCAGAATGAATCAAAGAATGAGTTTTCAGGTCACGTTTAACGTTCGTGGAATACGTACAAAGATCACACTTAAAGCACTTAGGTTGATCTTCACTGTGATGATCTGCTTTGTATATTGTTAAAGCTTCAGCAGATGACATAACTGTTTCAATTTTACACAATTGATATCCTGAAAAAGACAATTTAAGATTATTTAAAACTATAATATATATTTTTCAGATTCAATCAAATATTTTAAACTTTATTAAAATTACAACATTGTGAGTAAAAAAAAAATTCTGTTTTAAAAAATAAATAAAAATATAGCAATATGCACAAGTAAAATCAAAGAGATTAAGAAATTGACACCTTTTAATTATACAGGAATAAATAATAATAATAATAATAAAACTATACTAATTGGATCAAAGTTTCTAAGGATTTTTTAAAACTAATTACTTTTTTTAGCTTCAGTAGATGAAATAGCTGTTTCAATTTTACACAACTGATATCCTGTAAAACACAATTTAAGATTCTTTTCAACAATAACAAATATATATATTTCTGATGAAAGAAAATATTTTAAACTTTTAAATTAGAACATCATGATTAACAACGTTATAACAGAACAATAATGTATATTTTACATTTAGCCTAAAAACTTTCAAAAGATTCAGAAAAAAAAAGACATATTTGAATATTTATTCTATCACTGCTGTAATAGTCAGTAGATAATTTACTGCAAAACTTTATACATATAAAGAAGTATTATTACAAGTGTTTAATCAAGTGTAGCTTCAAGCTGAATCTACATGCAAAAAACATGTTACATGTGTTACACAAATAAGACTTCTCTCCTGTGTGTATTAGCTTGTGACTTTTAAATGATGCAGAAGAGTAAAACTTTAATTGTTTATTTTACACTTCTGAGGACGTTCTGCAGAATTGATGAAAAATACCTTTTCAGGGCATATTTAAATCTTGTGGAATATGAACAAAGATGACATCTGAAATGTTTGATCTGATCTTCACTGCAGTAAGTTGCTTTGTGTATTACTAAAGATTCAGCAAATGTCAAAACTCATAGAAGCTTATTGCATTGAAATCATGAATAATGCAATTTCAAATCATTAGAAATTACAAAACAGTACTTAACAATAACTTTTTGATAAACTGAAAAAATAGCATGCACAAATAGAGAAGCAAATTAACAAAACAGTGTTTGAGTTAATATGGGAATTAAAAGTAATAATAAATGTCAAAACAGAATTTGCAATCACTTATGAAACTTATTTATCAATTTGAGCTTAAAAAGTACTATTCATGAAATACTACATAAAATTGTTATTTAATAGTATTTTGCTTTAAAATTCTTACATTTTTAATGAAAAATAAATAAAAATGGGTTTAATTCTGAAAATAAATTTAAACAAGGAAGGAGAATCATACACCATACATAGATTATGAAAGGTTTTCCAAAATACTGAATTACCAGACTATTGTTATGAAACTTTACATTTTCATACAGTGAAAAAAAATCTAAATAAAAAATCTAGAAAATGCATAACACAATTGCAAACCTTGATGTTCTTGAACACTAATATTGTTGTAAGTATGAATAATTTTTTTTAAAGTTTAACCGCATATGTAATATTGTCTTTGGTTCCTCTTTATTGCAATATCTACGCATACAAGTGAGCCCATTCCCATCGTTTTTACCTGCAAAAAGTCGAAACAAGATAATCCACATGCCATGAGGCATTTGCTGATAAAAGTTTAGTAGCAGCTGTGCTAGTTTAACATCTTATCGCAGCTCTTATTAAGGGTGCAATATTTTTATGTAATGCTGTATTAATTGTGTATGCATATTTTTATTGAATGCTAACAAATTTAAATGTCTTTTTCTATACACATACAAAATCAAGCATAAAAGTGAGAAATAGAAAAAAATTTTGGAGAATTTTTTCTATATATATAACAGCAGTAAATCGTTGTAATTTAGACACATTTTAAGAAGTATTTACACAATAAACTGAAATATAATTGTACGTATGATTGTTATTTTATTTTCATAGTTTAGAAAATATTAAAAACTAGTATATAACCCCCGTCAAAAATGACGGAATGTTACGTTTCATTTTCATAAGATTTCATACAAACAAACAGCATTAAGATGTTATGAAATAATATTCAATCCTTTGATATAAACAACGACATTCCCGAAGGAAATAAACTGTTTTGATTGAACTTCAATAGTTTAAAGATTTCACTATAAAAAGATTCTGTAAAGATTAAGTACGATAAAATCTTCAAAACACTGTTTAGATCAACAAAGTTGTTTAAACACCCATTGCTGGGTTAACACATCCCGGGCCCGCATGCGGACCCCTAATTAAATCGGGGCAGAGCCTTGCATACAAACCTCGTAAAACACTGCTCTAACACTTCACCCGCACTTTCAGGCAGCGCTGCAAAGCATATTTTTAAGCGACATTAAACATTTCGAGTCATTTCGGCAATCTGCGTCATTTTGATCTTCTAAACTGCCCTGCTATAGCAGAGTAAACATTTCATTATTCAAATTCCGATTTCACAAGTGTAATAAATTTCGATAATTAAAATAATTTATTTTATTTCTTAATTAAATCGCATTTATTAATTGTATTAATATGACTGATCATTTTTTTCACTACAAAGTTACTATGTTAAAAATCAAAGTTTTATCTGCATTGATATAACTAATACTTTTTGTACCACAGTAATACATTATATTCCTTATATTTTAATTAAATTTGATATAAAATATTCATTTTATTTACAATGCAAGCAAAATTGATAAAATACAGGACAAAGTGCAATTTCAACAGAAAGTTTATTTGCCAAAATAATAATTAAATAACTTAAAATTTAAAAAGTTTATCTCAAATTAAATTCTGATTTTTTATAAACATGCCTAAAGAAACCTGTGATAAGTTTTGATCATTAAAGATCATCTTTTATTAAATAAGTATTTTTTTTTTAATTCTCATATTAAATTACAAATTTATTTTCACGACAAAGTTTCTACTATGCTAAAATACAAAATTTTATTTGCATTGATATAATTAATATATGTGGTATACGGCATTACAATTACATGTTCCTTATATTCTAATTACATTTTATAAGAAATACAGTGACCTTTCACTTATACGCGATGTTCAGTAATTACTTTTTGTACCACTATTTTAAAACAGTAAAATTCGATTTATAAATTCTACGATTAAATAAGGAGACAATTACTTTAAAAAGGAGCTGGTGCTGAAAAATAATTACAGCGTATCGCGTATTAGTGAGAGGTCACTGTATTCATTGAGAATTAAAACTACAATTTCAGAAGAAAATTTTGTTTATATGAATTTCCGATAGATGGCGATAAAGGCTCACAACGAATGAACGAAGTATTTTAGCGAGTATGACGGAGGAACGTAACTGCTTCCGTTTGCGATCGCTTTTCGAAGGGTGACTTTCATGGTTTAATATTTTAAACGTTCCCGACGAATGAATCATTTGTTTGTTTACTTTCATGGAGCAGTAAACCTGATTTCAACTGAAGTTACCTCAGAATATAAACATTATTTAATGTAAGTCATCTCACAAACATTAATTTATTTTGAAAGACATCATTTCAAGTAGGAGAAATTATCGTTTAGTTGTCATACGTTAGAATAGATTTTTCATTAAGCCTAACATGGCGTTTAACGATGGTCGATTCGCAAATCAGAGTGGTCGTGTCCGGTACCGTTACAGACACTTTCTTGCCTTCGGATTTTATTATAAGTAAGATAATATATTCCAACTAAAAAAAAATGTATAGGTTCATTGAATTTAAGAAAAAAAAGAATGTAGGCAGTTTGCTAAAAATGTAAATCCAAATATATCTGATGAATTTATGTGAAGTACAGTTATTAATTTTTCAAAAATATTATTCTGGGTAGTTTTTGACTGCTTAAGATTCCTCCCACCTCATTTCCAAGAAAGAAAAATCTCCATGCTAAATATATCCACATCAAAGTGATGTTTGGTTCAGGAATACATCATTGAAACTACCCAAAAGTGTATAAATGGGACAAAATATACAATTTCAAAAAGAACCTTATGCAAACTTTCTTTCCTTTTTAAAGTCTAAAAAAACTTCACTTTGGATCGACACTTTAAATGACTTCATTAACATGATTTTCAAATGTTCATAACCTAAGTTGACCTTTGATTTGATAGCTCTTCTGTACATCGGTTCAGAAACTCCAAAGGTTTATGCACACAAGATATCAGATATTAAATTTACCCCCCACCCCTCACCCCCATATGCTTCCAATATTTTCTTTGCATCAATCCAGATGTCAAAAATTAATTTAAACAAGAACGAAAAATCATGTGTCAAGTATAGATTATGTAACACTTTCCAACGTTTCCAAAATAATTAAAAAAATCATTACCGTTTAATAAGCTGAAAGATAACATCTAAGCAAACAATTTGGAAAACGCATAACATATTTAAAAACGCTCTTTCAGGAATTTCCAACATATACAATATTCGAAAAAATATCCGAATACTTTTATTCAACCCTGTATATGGTCTATAGGTTTGTATATATGCTACATAGGATGCTAAATTTTAGTTTAGTTAGGAAACATGTAGCACAGTTTAAAATTCTCCTTTTGGAGTTTCTTTCAGTAAACGGAAATGTGTTCGCGAGCTTTTGTGCTGCCCTGTATATGAAATACAGAATTTATACACACCAAGTAATAGACAAAAAGTGAGTTAAATTTAAAATCGCATTCAGCAACTTAAAATGCACATCCAGGAATTATTGTTAACAGACAGTAGAGAATTCTTTTGTGTCCCTGTAAATGAACTATGACTGCTATACACACAATATTCTGAAGTAAGCCTCTTGTAATGCACCTTAGCGATATATAAATTTCAATGCGTTTAAAATAGTGAAACATTATTTAATTAAACCGCAAATGATTTTTCTCCATCGATGTAATGTAACGGAATTCTTTTGACTGTTCCTGTAAAGTAACTATATGTGCTATGCACACCATATTCCATATTAAGCTTCTTGCAATGCACCTTAGTGATATATATCAATTACAATGTATTTGAAATTGTGTAACATCATTAAAATAAACTGCAAATGATTTTTCCCCATAGACCGTAATGTAACGGAATTCTTTTGAGTGTCCCTGTAAAAAAACTATAAGTGCAACACACTTCAGTTGAAATAGGGAACATGCTATAGATAACGATAATAACATATAAAAATTGCAGGGCAATCCGAGCATATTTACGGGAGTTAGAGCATGGACAGACGGCCATACGGCAGAAAAAACAAAGTCATAAACACTTTTCAACTAGGTAGGAAAGTGTTAAAAAGGTGGAATCCCGCCTTTAGGAGGAACTCTTTAATGCTTGCAAAATCACAACGATGAATGAAGTATCATATAGAATGTTTTGAATAAGCTTTTGACACAGAGTATTCCCATTTTGTTAAAAAACACATTATTTAAAAAAAAAAAATGCACTTAATTAAAAATTAATGAAAAAACATATCAGCAAACAATCAAACATGAACATTTTATTGATTCAAATATTGGTAAACTTATACAATATGAGAATTCTTACAAAATTAGTTCAAGGAAATTTCTGTAGCATTGGATATTTTGCAGTCAGATTCTACAAACTTTACAACAGCTGTTGAGGCTTAGATTGACCTTACAGTGGGTATGTGATTGCTGCCTTATAAGCATTTAATTGTACAAATGATGGATACAGCAATTAAACACTTTTTTTGTATTGCAAATCTAATATATCCTTCAGCATTGGCAATATTATGTCAGAAGAATAGGAAAATGAGATTGAAATGTGGCTACAAAGTGTAAAACCAGAATATGTAAGATAAAAGATAACAAATTGTTTCCTGAAAATATATTGTACAAAAATCTGTTTGAATAAGTACAAATATACTCTTTCAAAGTGATGTTTTTGTATGGAAAATGAACAAGCAGAAGTTTGGAAAGTTCCCAAGTCAGTTTTTTTTTTTTTTTTTTTTTTTTTTTTTGCCCAGTCGGCATTTCAAGCACTTGAATATGACATTTGTAGAGAAAAGCTACAAGTTGTCACTTCAGGAAAATCTCTTGCAGCCATATTGAATTAACCCATGAATTTGTAACTTTTACAAAATAACAATTTTTTTTTTGTACGATTTCTTTCTATTTTTTTGTGAGTTTTAGAGGTTTTTCGTATTTTGTGGAATTTTTTTGACATACGTAAATGGAATTTGGTTTCAAAATTTCAGGCCTAATATAGTAAATTCTGTCCTCTACAATTTTTGAAATTTTAGCAATTTTTTTATAAAATTTTAGGTTTTTTTTTTTCTTTTTTTTGATGAAATTTTAAAGAAGCCAGTTAACAAAACGTCCAGATTTTCAAAAATTCCAAATTTCAGATTTTAGAATTTGTACTGTATTAGAAAACTGCCAAAATATACAGAAATAATAGTTCCAGATGACGTGTTTGAATGTTTATGCTATCACTGCAGATAAGAAACAGTGATTGATTTCTCACAAAATCTAATCAAATAAGGAATAATATTACAGGTGTTTATTCATATGTATCTTCAACTGGACTGACTGTCTAAAAGACATGTTGCACACATTGCATGAATACGGCTTTTCTCCTGTATGTATAAGCCTGTGACCGTTTAGATGATGTAGTAGAGAAAAACTTCTATTGCATATTTCACACTTGTAAGGACGTTCTCCAGAATGAACTAAAGAATGCCTTTTCAGGTTACATTTAAAACTTGTGGAATATGTACAATGATTACATCTAAAACACTTATGTTGATTTTGACCGTCATGATTTTCTTTGTATGCTGTTAAAGCTTCAACAGATGACATAACTGCTTGAATTTTACTGCATTGATATTCTAAAAGAGACAATTTAAGATTATTTAAAACTATAATATATATTTTTCTGATTCAATCATACATTTTACACTTTATTAAAATTTACAACATTGTGATTAACCCTCTAAGCGTTTTGTCTGTATTTTTCCGTTTCCTAAAAACAACTTAAATCAGCTCTAGACAAAAATATTTTCAACAAAATTGCGTTTTATGATGTATTTAAAATAAACAGATGCAAAGTGTATTTTAGAAATATACAGCGAAAGAAAATTTAAATAAATTTATGTTTTACAAATATTTTTATGAAAATGCAGGAAAGCCCTCAGACGCTCAGAGGGTTACAAAAATTCCCATTTAAAAAATAAAATAAAAAACAACAACATGCACAAGTAAAATCAAAGATATTAAGAAATTCACACCTATTAATTATACAGGAATAAATAATAATCTGTCTGCCTCCTCTGCCGCAGTGGTGCAGCGATGACTGCTTACCACCTCTCTGACTGTTCAGCACTCACGAAGAACTCCATTTACTCCCGTTACTGGGAGGCCAGAGACTCTTTACACATTTTAACTTGTTGATTTTATGTGGTTCTCATGTTAATTACCCTTTACTTTGTTCCTGTGTTTGGTGTTATCTTTTTACATATATTTCTGTTTTTTTCATGATCTCTGTTCAGCGTAAGAATAATATCTGTTCACCTGCTGCATTGGAAAAAAAAAAAAATAACTATTTATGTCCGAAAACATCTGTCTGTCTGTAAATGCAAAAACTCTGCGTGCAGACAACGGTTCAAAGTGCTTTCGATCTCAAAAATTCCGGGCCTTCTGGAGTTACAGTTTTTGAAGAAGTCGGACCTCAATTAAGAAAGTTATTAATTGACAACTTTGACATATATTCATATGTAATTTATCATTCCTCCATCTTTAAAGCTTCCATATGGATCTGTCAACCCTTTTTCCTGTAATCTCTTCACCACTGGTGCAGAGCAATCGATTGAAGTAATCGATACCTCTTGCCCTGTAAAAACCCCCTTACTGTTGTTTTGATTGGCGGGTTTAGGCGTCGCCAATAATAATTATTGTAACCCTTTCATTTGTTGTTTTTCAGTTTTAATTCTGATTTAGATGTGATGTAACTAGAACCGAGTTCTCAGCGGTATATCCGAGTTTCTGAACCAGGCTTTTGCTTAGTTATAATAAATAATTTGTTAGTTTCATCTATCTGAACTTTTTATTGAAGTGTAAAATCAACGATAATTTATTATTAAAAAATAAGTGACAGTGAAATTTTAGTATGAAAAAGATCCTGATTCGAAGAACAAACAATTAATTTCGTTTTGCAATTTCTTCATTTCTGGCGTCCGCGACAGGATGTCTGATGTCTGCATTGGATTTATGATTTTGCTTTTGATAAATGGTTCTCTGAAGACTAGACGTAAGCTCAGTCTAATTTATATTTTTGTTGAACTGTAAAATAAAAGTGATATGTCTACTATAGATACTTTAAAAAAAAAGCGTTCTGGTTTACGAACGCAAACAACAAAGCTGTGTACTAAAATATGTACAATTCTTGAAGATGACTATGTCATTAGAAAACAAGTTTGATATGTTAAATATCTGTAAAGATCAGTTAAATGAAAAATCTGAAACATTAAAAAAATTAAATTCTGACATACAAGACGAAATCGCCGATGCAGATTTCGAAAAAGAAATTGAAAGCTCACAAAGCTATAGTGAAAAAATTATCGAATCACGTTACAAAATAACGAAATTTTTAAATGAACGCAACTCCCAAAACCAAAATAATGCTTTTCAAAATTTTATGAAAAATGATTCAGTTTCTCAAAACGGAAATATAGAGATATCTATGAACTTGCCGAAGCTAACAATAAACAAATTTTATGGTGATAGCAGTTCTTGGCTCGAATTTTGGGGGCAATTTTCTAATGCTATTGAGAAGAATTCTAATTTAACCCCAATTGATAAATTCGTATATTTAAAATCCCTGCTTGGAGGCAGTGCCTATAATGCTGTAGCAGGTTTTTCACTTTCCGAGGAAAATTTCAAAGCTGCTGTTGATTTGTTAAAAGATCGCTATGGTTGTAACGACCTAGTTATCAATGCTCATATGAGCAAATTGTTAAATTTAAAACAGGTAAAGAATGCTTCGAAAGTTAAAGAATTACGAGAATTGTATGATAATTGCGAAATTCAAATTCTCTTGGTGTTACGTCAGGAAGTTATGGTCATCTTCTCTGCCCGATTTTAATGAAATTAATACCTTCCGAAATAGAACTAGATTTTAATTGTAAAAGAGCCAATACTGATAAAATGGAGATCGAAGAGCTTCTTTCCTTCATTAAAAACGAAGTGCAATCTCGAGAAGCTACGATGACACTGCAGAACTTTGAAAATAGTTTTAGTGCTAAAAATATAAAGTATAATAACAATTATAAACAGTTGAATAATTATAAACGCGACATTCCTTCAGCCTCTGTATTGGCTACTAATGTAAAAAGTGTTTGTATATTTTGTGAAAATGATCACGATTCTAAATCAAGTAAAGATTGCTCTATTCATCAAAAACGTGATAAATTGCGCATCCACGGTCGCTGTTTTGTTTGTTTCCGAAAATTTCATGTGTCGGCCAAGTGTAAATTTAATTCCGAAAAATGTAAATTTTGTAATAGCAATTTTCACCATTTTTTGGTTTGTTTAAATAGGAATTCTAATCAAACTGTCCCGAAAGAAATCAAATCAGCAGACTCTGTAATTACTTCGATTTCTCATTGTAAAGTCAATTCAAATGAAAATACTTTTAAAGAGGTTATTTTACAAACAGCTTGCGTAAAAGTGGAATCTGGAATAAATTCTGAACTTTCCTTATGTTTATATGATTTAGGTAGTCAAAAATCTTTTGTGACACAAGATTTAGTTTCAAAATTAAATCCACGAATTATTCGTAGAGAAAAACTTCAGATTTTCCCCTTTGCAGCTACTAAGCCGAAAATAAAAACTTATGACGTCGTGCAATTAAAATTATCCCATGTTGAAAACAAATCGCGTTTCATTTTTATTGAGGCTTTGGTTACAGACGTAATTTCTAATGCAACGATTCATCCCCCACTTCTCAACAAACAGATAACAGACAAATTGGTGCCCTATAAGCTGGCGAATCTTGCTGCGCCATGCGATTCTCAAATAAATATATTAATTGGAGTGGATTATTTTTATCAAATCTGTCACGAGGGAGAGGTACAAAAAATAACAATCTCTATTTTTATGTGAAAGTTTATTCAGACACTCATTATGTGGATTCTATGAGGATGAAAAAAGGAATTTGAAATACGCATCTGTTTTAAATCTGTCCATTGTAAATCTAGAGAGGGAGGATTTGAAATTTTTATGGGAAATTGAATCTTTGGGTATTACGCAATCAAATGAAAATATTTCAGATATGGATAAGGAAATTGTGAATAAATTTGAGAATAATTTAAATCATTAAATAATTTAAATGAAAATAATTTTTTATCCTTTATGAAAGAATTCCTATTACAATGTTTTAGTCTACAATAGAAATTTTGTTTTATGTGATTTTTGTCTTCTGAGATTTTTGATATTTTATTTATTTTTTTCTTGTGATAATTTTTCCATAAAATTTTAAAAGCAATCCAGTTTTAATCTTTTTGCTCAATACAATAAATGTTGTTCCCATTTTAATAAAGGTTATTCAGAATTTGTACAACAATTTTTTAATTATTATTATTATTTTTTAAAATATTGTTGAGATTTTTCCAAATTAGTAAAAGCAATCCTGTTCTAATATTTTAGCCCAATATAGTACATGTTGTGCTTTTTTCAATAAAGTTTATTTGGAATTCATAAACTCATACAGTAATTTCTTAATTTTTGTGATTTTTAGAGATTTTTGACATTTTATGGCAATTTTTGACATTCGTAAATGGAATTTGGTTTCAAACTTTTAGCCTAATATAGTGAATTCTGTCTTTAGCATTCTTTTAAATAAAATTGTAGGGGTTTTTTTTTTCTTTATTTCCGTGCAATTTTCAAAAAACCGGTTAACAAAACGTCCAGATTTTGGAGAATTTCAAATTTCAGATTTGAAACTTTGTATTTTACTAGAAAACTTATACAGAAATAATCCAGAAGACATGTTGGAATGTTTATGCAGTCATTGCTGATAAAATTCAGTGATTAATTTATCAGAAAAACTAGTCAAATAAGGAATAATATTATGAGTGCTTATACATGTTCATCTTCAAGTTGAATGGTTGTCTAAAAATCTTGTTGCACACATCACATGAATAATGCTTTTCTCCTGTATTGTTGCTTTTGTTTAAAAAAGAAAATCTTTACAGCTTAAATTTTATAAGCATTTTGTTTAACTTATTTTATTGAAGAAAATGTACACGAAAATTTAAAAAACTCGAAAATGGGCAAACCTGTGATTTGTTTTCAAATGGGAAAAAATCCAATAAGTTTGTTCCAGTTGGACCCAACACAGCCAACCATGGACCAGCTGAATAAGAACAGTTCAGCTAAATCTATACTAATATTATAAAGGAGTAAAGATTGTGTTTTTGTTTGTTTGTGTGTTTGTAGGGGGTAATCTCTGGAACTACCGAACCGATTTCAAAAGTGATGGTGGCAAATTGATGGTGACAACCCCTGCTCCAACATAGGCTATATTTTATGTCGGTGCCACAACCCCTGGGGGGTGCAAGAGCGAAAAACGTTCTAAAATTGCGATATTTTCTATACTGAAGCAGCTAGAAATTTGAAATTTGGCGTTGTAGTTACTTATAAGATGTAAATGCTCTCTAAGCACAAAATAAAAAATAATTCGAAATTTAAAAGGGTGAAATGAGCGAAAAGCATTGCAAAAACATTCTAAATTACAATTTCTATGGAATCTCTGGAACTACCGAACCGATTTCAAAAGTGATGGTGGCAAATTGATGGTGACAACCCCTGCTCCAACATAGGCTATATTTTATGTCGGTGTCACTAATCCCAGGGGGGTGCAGGAGCGAAAAACATTCTAAAATTGCGATCTTTTTTATACTGAAGGAACTAGAAATTTGAAATTTGGCATTGTAATTACTTATAAGATGTAAAATGCTCTCTAAAAAAAAAAAAAAAAAAAAAAAAAAATTTAGAAATTTAAAAGGTGTGTGCGAAAAGCGATCTAAAAACATTCTAAATTACAGTTTCTATGGTATCTCTAGAACTACCAAAACGATTTCAAAAGTGATGGTGGCAAATTGATGGTGACAACCCCTGCTCCAACATAGGATATATTTTTTGTGGGTGCCACTATCCCCAGGGGGGGGGGGGGGTGCAAGAGCGAAAAACGTTCTAAAATTGCGATTTTGTTTATACTGAAGGAGCTAGAAATTTGAAATTTGGCATTGTAGTTACTTATAAGATGTAAATGCTCTCTAACAATAAAATTTTAAAAAAAATCGAAATTTAAAAGGGTGAAATGAGCGAAAAGCATTCTAAAAACATTCTAAATTACAATTTCATTGGAGTCTCTGGAACTACTGAACCGATTTCAAAAGTGATGGTGGCAAATTGATGGTGACAACCGCTGCTCCAACATAGGCTATATTTTATGTCGGTGTCACTAACTCCAGGGGGGTGCAGGAGCGAAAAACATTCTAAAATTGCGATTTTTTTTATACTGAAGGAGCTAGAAATTTGAAATTTGGCATTGTAGTTACTTATAAGATGTAAATGCTCTCTAAAAACAAAATAAAAAAAATTGAAATTTAAAAGGGTGAAATGAGCGAAAAGCGTTCTAAAAACATTCTAAATTACAATTTCTATGGAATCTCTAGAACTACCAAACCGATTTCAAAAGTGATAGTGTCAAATTGGTGGTGACAAATCCCTGCTGCAACAGCCTCTTTAATAAAAAACTATGCGTTTCTGATGACTGGGTTTTTCGCTAATTGTTGCCACAGATTAATCTCGGAAAATGAAACATTTGAAGTTACTGAAAAAAAATAGTAGCTAGAAAAGTATCTGTCAGAAAATTGTTAGGCAAACTGCGTTTGAAAGGTAAAAAATTTATATCTTTCTTGATATAAATTTCAAATCTAATGATTATGCCATTTTTCAAATATTGAATTTGAAAAATTACCAAATTTCAAAATGGAGTACCATAGCGAAACCTTCATGCGTAAAAAGATAATGATAAGGGTGACGTGTTCTGGCGTGTATATTGGCTATAGCACAAGTCACAAATTATAGTAGCCTTATTATTCTGTTAAAATATAAATGTGAATTATGAAATGTCAATATTTTGTTGGATTAAAAGTTCGTTATAAGAAATTGACCAGTGTAGCTTGCTAGTATTGAATATTTGACAGACTGAATACTCTTATATTTCAAGATTTAAAGGTACTAAAAAGTAAAAAAAAAAATGTTTTACAACATAGTTAACAGAATACTGTATTTACTTGTGTACGCCGCACCCTCATGCAACACATTAACCTGGTTTTTAATACTTTATTTGGAGAAAAAATATTTAACAAACAATGTAAGGAAGTGTCTCCAATCAGATTTTATTCTATTTAAATTCAACAATCATACTTAATATTGCAAAAAAAAAAAAAAAAAAAAAAAAAAATGAATTTAATTATTTTGTATGTAGAGGTATGCATGGACCCGGGCCAGGCACAAGAACCACACCAGACCCGTCAAAATTAAGGACAACTTTTAAACAGGCTGGGCCAGCAAAATAAAGACACAATTTTTAATGGGCACTGGTGAGCAAATATTTTTTTAAAAAATGAGCCAAATAAAAAAAAAAAAAAAAAACTGGTCAGTTGGCCTGATATAAATATTTTAAAAGATAAAACTAAGTCTAGAAAATATGAATAACTTTCAATGAACGTCGCTGCGATGAGGTAAGCATAAATGAGCTGCACGAGTGGAAGCTAATTTGACAACATCAATACAGAAATATAACATGTCAAGTGTAGATATTAACATTGAAAAGTTACATCATGTCTAAGACTGGTCTTAATTTTTCAGCAGAGTAAGACATAATGATAGCTCTGTTCACATCAAATTAATATGTGATGTTTAAGACAAATTTTCATAAAAGATGTTTAACAACCATTCAAAAGTGTAAATACATTTTCTGAGCACAAAAAGACATTTTTAATGAAAATTTTACTTAAAACAGAAATTTTAGTAAATAAAAATATTCAAAACAGACATTTTCTTCAAAGAAAAAAGAAAGAGAAGTTCACATAAAGAATGATAAATGCATAAAAGCTGAAAGAAAAAAAAAAGTCAGTAAAAGTCAGTTTACCAAGATCAGACTGGATTTTTTTTCTATGTGTTAACCCTTAAATTTTCAACATTCAAAACTTGTCAAACTTTAGATCACCCAAAACATATTTGCAACAATATTTTGAACAAAAAGGAAGATCAAACTAATAAATGAACACTTATTAATATAACTTGTAATATAAATATTATTACTAGATAATATACAAGATGTTCCCAAACTCGACTAACAAATTAAAAAGGATGATAGAAGGCATCAAGAAGATGAAAATTTATCATAGAATATGGAGTTGCAAACCACGTTTAGCGGGAGAAAACCACAAAAATATTTATGAAGGGTGTGACATCGAGTGGAACAAAAATGGCCGATAATAAATAGAAAAAACATTTATTTGACATAAAGCATGATTACAATGCATTACAGTTCAACTTCAGAAAGGATACGATGAGACATTTTTATAGGAATATGTTTTAACACATCCAACAATCCTGCATCCATCGGTGTCAGCTGTGCAATGACCTTTATGGCCACAATTTCGAACAATTTCTATAAAAATGTATCATTGTCTCTTTTCTGACGTTGAACTATAATGCATTGTAATCATGCTTGACGTCATATATAAATGTTTTTTCTACTATTATTGCCACATTTTGTTCCACTCAATGTCAGACCCTTAATAAATATTCTTGCAATATTTTCCCACTAAACGTGGTTTGTGAGCCCATGTTCTATAGTAAGCAATCATTTTGTTGATGCCATCTATCATCCCTCTTAATTTGTTGGTTGAATTTTGGAAATCCCTGTATAATACTGTACAAAGTCCAAAATCTGAAATATTCTGGACCTCGGCGAATCTGAATTTTGGATCTTTTGCAGTTTATTTATCAAAAAGAGAAATAAAACTAATCAACTCTACCCCTCTTCCCTCATTTCACGAGTTACATACATCAGGAAAGTATTTGTGATGCTGAAAAAGATAATATTAAAGCAGATATTTTAACACAAGAATATTTTCATTTAAAAAAAAAAAAAAAAACTCTTTTAGCACAATTACAACAAATTTTTTAGCAATTTTTAAATTTTTTTAAAAATTTTGTAGCACTTTTTCTATATTAGTAAAAAGAATCTCGTTTCAATCTTTTAGCCCAGTATAGCAAATGTTAACATCTTGTCAATAAACTTTATCTGGAATTCAAATAGTGATTTTTAATATTTCACAAATTTTTATGCAATTTTAAGAGTTTTTTTATGTTTTTGACTTTCATAAAAAGAATTCAGTTTCAAACTTTTAGCCTAATCTAGTAAATTTTGTCCTGTGCAATTTTTAAATAAAAATTTTTTTTTTTTCGTGTTACATGGCGCTTTTTTTGTCATTCTTGTAAGAATTCCTGTTAAAGTCCGTTTTAGTCCACAATAGATATTTTGTCTTCTGTGATTTTTGATATTTTAGCATTTTTTTAAAAATTTCATGGTAATTTTTTCATTTTTGGAAAAACAATCCAGTTTTAATCTTTTACCCAATACAATAACTGTTCTCCTCTTTTTATTAAATGTTTTTCGGAATTCATACAGCAATTTTTTAACTTTTTGAGATTTTTTTTTTAAGGTTTTGCTGTGATTTTTCCAAATTAGCACCTAAAAGCAATCCCATTTTAATATTTTAGCTGCATGTTGTCCTCTTTGGAATTCTTACAGTGATTTTTAAATTTTTTGTGATTTTTAGAGGTTTTTCGCCTTTTAGGTAATTTTTTGACATACATAAATGGAATTTGGTATAAAACTTTTATGCTTAATATAGTAAATTCCATCCTCTACAATTTTTGAAAGTTTAGCAATTTTTATAAAATTTTAGGTTTTTCTTTTCTTTTTCTGTTTTGCTGTGATTTTCAAAAAGCCAGTTAACAAAATGTCCAGATTTTGGAAAATTCCAAATTTCGAATTTTAGACTTTGTACTGTACTAGAAGACTTTCAAAATATACAGAAATAATCCAGAAGACATGTTTGATTGTGTATGAAATCACCACTCATAAAATTCAGTGATTAATTTACCACAAAATCCTGACATATAAATAATGATATTACTAGTGTTTATTCATATACATCTTCAACTGGACTGACAGTCTAAAAGACATGTTGCACACAATACATGAATAAGCCTGTGTCGCTTTAGATCATGTAGTAGGGCAAAACTTCTATTGCATATTTTGCATTTGTGAGAGCTTTTATGAGAGCTTTTTTCTGCATTTATGAGTGAATGTCTATTTATTCATTAATTAAATCAGTAATTTACAATACTAGTATTACTTTAAATTATGCAAAAATTTTAGCTTCGGTAAACATTAATGAAAATTAATGTGAACCCTATAGTTTAGAATTAAAATGAATAATTTCCTAAAAATACACACACGTTACAAGTGTTTATTCATGTGATATTTCAGACTGTCTGCATGTCTAAAAGTCTTGTTGCACACATTGCATGGATAAGGCTTTTCTCCTGTATGTATAAGACTATGACGTCTTAGATGATGTGGTAGGGCGAAACTCCGATTGCATATTTCGCAATTGTGAGGACGTTCTCCAGAATGAATCAAAGAATGCGTTTTCAGGGCACGTTTAAATCTTGTGGAATATGGACAAAGATTACACCTGAAACACTTATGTTGACCTTCATTGTGAGGAGTTGCTTTGTATGTTGTTAAAGCTTCAGCAGATGACATAACTGTTTCAATTTCACACGACTGATATCCTGAAAAAGATAATTTAAGGTTATTTTAAACCATAACAAATATACATACTTCTGATTAAAGAAAAAATTTTAAACTTTTTAATCAGAAATTACAATATCATGATTAACAAAGTAACAACAGTGTGATAGTGTATATTTTACATCTTAACAACATTCAAAAGATAAAATAAATAAATAAATAAAATAATACAGCAGACATATTTGAATATTTATTTTATCACTGCTGATAACAGTCAATAGATAATTTACTACAAAATTCTGCACATATAAAGGAATATTATTACAAGTGTTTAATTATGTGTAGCTTCAAGCTGAACGTATATGAAAAAGAGATGTTGCATGTGTTACACAAATAAGGCTCCTGTCCTGTATATAACTTGTGAAAATTTAGATGATTTGGAAAACTAAACCTTTAATTGTATATTTTGCAAAAATGCTTTTTCAGTGCATATTTGAAACTTGTGGAATATGATATTAGTTTATACTAATATTCTTTTTCAACTGCAAAACACATGGCATACTTGAAAACTCATCAATTCTTGCCTGCAGATGGTAATGTATTCCAATTCTTTTGTGTGGCCTCCTATATGATCTACAGAGTTTCCCAAAAAGATTGAAACAAGATTTATCTTTTTAACTGCCAGAGATAAACAGGCAAAGAAAATTGCTAAAGTATTGAAAACAAGGTAGAAAATGAGTTTATGTTAATGAAATACTATCCATATTAATTTTTAAAAGAATTTTATATGACCCTCTATGAAAAAGCTAGCCAATTATGATTTTTTTTTCTAGTGCAACAAGATCATTACAAATCATTTCATATCTGTATCTTTATTATTAACTGAATTATAGTAAAGGAAAAAAAGCCAACACTCCATATTTTCTTAGCATTTAAAATGCAATTTTATCAATAAAAATTGACACTATACAAATTAGCAATGGCATTCTACAAAAATATTTTACCATGTGAAAAACTTGCATAATAAACTCATCTAAATAAGCAATCCCATCAAAAACGTCACCTGTAAAAAATGCAGACAAGTCTCGTGACTCTTTTTCCGTAAAAAGTTCTGAGATCGTGTAAAGCCAAGTTTAGCTATCTTATTAACTCTGAAATTTTCATTCACAAATCACTCCTAGTCTCTACATCTTTAGTTAAATATTATTTTGTGACTTGGCAATTACGCAGCACAGGGAAGTTATTACACCTTACTATGTTATGGGATGGGATGAGATAAAATGATTAAGGCTAATTATATACGCACAGAGAAGTTATTACACCTTAATATGTTATGGGATGGCATGGTATTATTTGATTAAGACTAATTATATATATCACATTCTCGTGCTATGTAATTGCCAAGTCACAAAATAATATTTAACTAAAGATGTAGAGACTAGGAGTGATTTGTGAATGAAAATTTCAGAGTTAATAAGATAGCTAAACTTGGCTTTAGACGATCTCAGAACTTTTTACGGAAAAAGAGTCACGAGACTTGGCTGTATTTTTTACAAGTGACGTTTTTGATGGGATTTCACTTCTTTTTGAAAGTAATCCTCTTTTTCTTGATTTTGGGTTCTTTTTGGAGATCATCCACTAATTTTCGCTAAGCCCACACTCTGTCCCTATTATTCACAGGTATAAAAAAATTTGAAGCTATAGTTTCATTTGCAAAGTACTGTAGATAAAAAGAAATTTCAGGTTCCTAGGCAAGCACTAAGTTATGGGAGGGGAGAAGTCAAAAGTACTCTAAATTGTTTCCAGGAAAGGTGCTATCCATCTGAGATATTACTCGCAGCCCTAGATACTTGATATTTAGCATAAAAGTACTTATTAGTATAAAAAGAAAGACAAAATTAAAATTTCCGGAAATTTCCAATAAATCAAACAATATTCATTTTTTCGATTTTTTTTTTTCGTTTTTTTAGTCTTTTTTTCATTTGCGGATTTTTTATTTTTTCCTTACTTTGTATACTAAATCCTACCTTTCTTCCAAATGTCAAGCTTTTAGAACTTCAAAATCAAATTATTTTCAAACTTTCGACTTGTTATAAATTTATTGATTTTTCGATTTTAATTCAAAGTTACTTGATTGTCATGCCAATATAGTAATTCTTTGATCCGTCTTCTTAGGATCATTTAGGTTCAATTTAGAGATAAATCAAGTGAATCTTAGAGTCACCATGATTTTATTTAGAAAGGACTATCAAGCCATAACCAGCCAGTAATGTCGGGAGGGGAGGGGGAGCTGTGAAATTTTTTGTGGGGCTAACATCATTTAACAATCCATATTTCATACGTGAAGTAAATAGAGTACAACCTGTGAAAGAAAACAAACCTGTATATAAAGAAATCGCCTATATCGTAGCCAGTCTATAGCGGAACTTTTCTATAACGAAATTCGTAAACGAAAGAAAAGAAAACCATACTCCGGAGGAAATAAAAAAATTAGGGGCGGTGTACTAGCTAATAGGACAATTTTCTTAAAACTAACGTTTTTAGCACTAATTTTCGATTTTTTAAAGATATTTCAATTTTTCGATTTTATTTTTGAATTTAACAAATTTTTTAATTGTTCCTTTTATTGAATAGTAAATACTACCTTTACACCAAATTTTAAGTTTCTAAGACTAGAAGATCAAATTATTTTCAATTTTTGATTTTTCGAATTTTTTTTTCTATTTTTCTGGATTTTTTAATTTTTTCTTATTTTGTATCCTTTATTACAAATTTTGCAGTTTCTAGCGCTACAAAATCGCAATTTCCGATCTTTTTCGAGTTTTTTATTCTATTTTTGAATTTAATGTGTTTTAATTTTTCCTTTTTCTGTATCCTAAACAATAAGTTTACGCCGAATTTTAAGTTTTAAAGCTACAAAATCGAATTTTTTTTCAATTTATCGAATTTTCGAATTTTTTTACGAATTTTACAGATTTTTTTTTTTTTTTTTAAGTATCCTAAATACTACTTTTATTCCAAATTTCAAGTTTCTAGTTTCTAGCTCTACAAAATCGAATTATTTTCAAATTTTCATTTTGTTTCGATTTTTTGATTTTATTTTCGATTTTTGTTGTGGTTTTAATTTTTTCTTTTTCTGAATCCTAAACACTACCTTTACACCAAATTTTCAGTTTCTAAGACTACGAGATCATATTATTTTCCATTTCTCACTTTTTCTTTTTTCTTTTTTTTTTTTTTAAATTTAAATTTTTTAAATTTGAGATTTTTTTTTCGAATTATCCATATTTTTTAATTTTTTCTTATTTAGTATCTTAAATGTTACCTTTATTCCAAATTTCAAGATTCTAGCGCTATGAAATCGAATTATTTTCAAATTTTACTTATTTTTCGATTTTTAAAAAGTAAGTAACATAAACTAAATGCGACTGTTGCCAATCTGAAAAAGCAATATAACCAAACATAGTTTCGCTGTTTATTTACTTCCATGGAGACATGAAGATAATAAAAATATTGATAATAGAAGCATCTCATTAAATAAGTTAAATGTACAGATTTAAAAATAAAAAAGAAACTTATTTATTTTTTCAAAGAATTTTAAGTTGAATTTAATGTTAATATGAAAACTAATCACAAAAATTACAGATTGACTGATCCGTAGATAGTGCCAAAGTCCAATTTGTAGCTTAGTATTTTGTAAACCCATGGCGATACTCCATAAAATGTTATTATTGTTAGAAAATATTTTAGGACATTTTCAATTGAAATTTCTCATCTAAGTATTTTTTAATTATTTTAAATCATCAAGTTCTTTTAATTTTCCTATTACCAGTTTAATGATGTCAATTAGTATTATTATTTATCTAAATGCATTCTACTTTGAAAAATTCTGTAATCCAGCATTTTATATAATCCAAAATCTCTGTTAATCACAAAGTTATACTGTTTTTCTATTTTGTACAGTCATTATAGTACATGTTTTCTTCTTTCTTCAATTTATTCAAAATACATGTTTTGTGACATTCAGCAATTTACACCCCCCCCCCTTCATACCCATACATTTTACATACCCTTTTAATCCTGTGTAAGGGCACCCTCTGATCATTTTACGATTTTTTCAAGCATTTGGGGGGTGATTAAGCGGGATTTAATGGTAAGTAAATTTTGAAGAAACAATCGAAACAGATTTTTTTCCCAAAGAAAAAAAGAGAAAAGACGAAAATACGTGTAAATGCATACAAAGAATAATAGAAGCATAAAAGTTCAAAGAAAAAAAAAGTCAGTAAAAAATATGTAAATTTTATGAGCAGAGCATAACATTTGCTACATTGCAATTCTTGTTGATAAGAGTACATTTACTACAATATGACTGGGAATTTTGCTTTCCATGTGATAACCCTTAAATTTTTATCTTTGAAAAATTGTAAACTTTAGATGACCAAAAACATATTTTCAACAATATTTTGAACAAAAAGGAAGAACAAAATAATAAGTGAATACTTATTAATGTAAATTGTAATATAAATATTACTACTAGATAATATATAATACAGTACAAAATCCAAAATCTGGAATAAATCTGGTCCTTGGCAATTCCAAATTTTGATCATTTGCAGTTTATTTCTCAAAAAAAGAAAGAAACACAAATCAACTCTCCCTCATCCCATGAGTTACCTACATCGGGAGAGCATTTGTGATGCTAAAAAAAGATAATACTAAAGCAGATATTTTAACACAGGAATAGTTTCTCTTAAAAAGATTAAAAAAAAAAACTTTTATCACAATTAGAACAAATTTTTTAGCAATTTTTAACATTTTTTAAAATTTTATAGCAATTTTTCAATATTAGTAAAAGGAATCCGGTTACAATCTTTTAGCCCAGTATATTAAATGTTGATATCTTGTCAATAAAAGTTATTTTGGAATTCAAATACTGATTTTTAATATTTGGGAAATTTTTTATGCAATTTTAAGAGTTTTTTTTTATGTTATGCGACAATTTTTGGACATTAAAAAAAATAATTCAAACTTTTAGCCTAATCTAGTACATTTTGTTCTATGCAATTTTTGAATTTTTATAAAAATGTAACATTTCTTTCATGTTACATGGCATTTTTTTTGTCATTTGTGTAAGAATTCCAGCTACAATGTTTTAGTCCACAATAGAAATTTTGTCTTCAGTGATTTTTAATATTTTAGTATTTTTTTTTAATTTCATGGTAATTTTTTCATATTTGTAAAAACAATCTATTTTTAATCTTTTAGCCGGATACAATAACTGCTCTCCTCTTTTTAATAAATGTTATTCGGAATTTGTACAGCAATTTTTTAACTTTGAGAATTTTTTTTTTAAGGTTTTGGTGTGATTTTTCCAAAATAGTAAAAGCAATCCCATTTTAATATTTTAGTCACATGTTGTCCTTTTGCAATAAAGTTTATTCGGAATTCTTACAGTGATTTTTAGAGTTTTTTCACATTTAAGGTAATTTTTTGATATACGTAATAGAATTTGGTTTCAAACTTTCAGGCCAAATATAGTAAATTCCGTCCTTTAAAATTTTTAAAATTTTAGCAATTTTTTATAACATTTTAGGCTTTTTTTTTTGTCTGTTTTGCTGTGATTTTGATAAAGCCGGTTAACAAAACGTCCAGTTTTTGGAAAATTCCAAATTTCGGATTTTAGACTTTGTACTGTACTAGAAAACTTTCAAAATATACAGAAATAATCCAGAAGACATGTTTGATTATGTATTCAGTCACCACAGTGATTAATTTACCACTAAGTCCTGACATATAAGTAATGATATTACGAGTGTTTATTCATATGTATCTTCAAATGGACTGACTGTCTAAAAGACATGTTGCACACATTACAAAGATACGGCTTTTCTCCTGTATGTATAAGCCTATGACGTCTTAGATGATGTGGTAGGGCAAAACTCCGATTGCATATTTCGCAATTGTAAGGACGTTCTCGAGAATGAATCAACGAATGAGTTTTCAGGTGGTATTTAAATCTTGTGGAATATGGACAAAGATTACACCTGAAACACTTATGTTGACCTTCATTGTGATGAGTTGCTTTGTATGTTGTGAAGACTTCAGCAGATGACATAACAGTTTGAATTTTACAGAACTGATATCCTGTAAAACACAATTTAAGATTATTTTAAACCATAACAAATATAAATATTTCTGATTGAAGAATTAGAAATTACAATATCATGATTAACAAAGTAATAACAATGCGGTAGTGTATATTTTACATTTAAACTAGAAAACATTCAAAAGATACAAAAAAAAAAATCACGTAGACATATTTGAATATTTATTTTATCACTGCTGATAATAGTCAGTGGACAAATTTACTACAAAATTCTACACATATAAAGGAATATTATTACAAGTTTTCAATTATGTGCATCTTCAAGCTGAATGTACATGAAAAATAGATGTTGCATGTGTTACACAAATAAGGCTCCTGTCCTATATATATTAGCTTGTGATGTTTAGATGGTTGGGAAGAGTAAAATTTTAATTGTATATTTTATAAGAATGCTTTTCAGTGCATATTTAAAACTTATGGAATATGATCAAAGATTACAGAAGATTGTTTGCACTTTATTGAAACGATTTTCACAATTCATTTGTGAACATATATGCCATAATCTTTGCAATAAGTTTACTCCACTGTATAGCCCTGATTCTAGATTATAACAATGGATCGAAATTTCCATCATAGTACAATCATATCAATTTTTTCCCACACCTATTAGAAAACTTTTGAAAGTCTTCCAATGTGTTGTGGATAACACTTTCTAATGCATGCCACTTTAACAAACACATAGGTGGTGATAAATAAAAATTATAGTAACACTGGATGAAACATGGCTTAATTTAAATGAGTGTATCAAAAGAAGAGCAATTTTTATCCATTAATAGAAAAAAAGAATGAAATGGCTTTGTGATTGTAAAGAAAAATTTCCAAAAGAGTTCATGATTGCTGTATAGATTTTGATATGAAATTAAATAAAAGGTAAAAAACAC
Organism: Maratus michaelseni; assembly: GCA_963931845.1. Taxonomy (NCBI): domain Eukaryota; kingdom Metazoa; phylum Arthropoda; class Arachnida; order Araneae; family Salticidae; genus Maratus; species Maratus michaelseni. The sequence goes on along the minus strand of OZ007595.1, from coordinate 322,565,340 downwards.
AGTAAAGCTAATGTGATTTCCTTTTATTCTCAGTACACTATTTTAGAACTAATTTTTGAAGAAGAAATTCTAGCTTTATATTAAAAAGACATTAATTGAGCTTCATATGCACAAATTCTTCAAGTCCTTCTTCCATAACTCAACTGATGCATATTTAGCAAAGTAAGAATCCCAAATTGAAATAAATTGTGTATCAATTGAAAAAATGCATGTAAAATCACCTGACACACCCTCCTCCCCTTCCTTGTCAATAGTCTTTATTTGCATTTGGATTGTTTAAATGAATTCATGAACATTGAAAAGAATTTGGAATGTTTTTACAAGAAATATTGAAAAAACTGACATGACCGTAACAAGGACAGTTTATTATCAAAAAATTTTCGAGCCACAGCTAAAGCCAAAAGTTAAAATTTAGCCAACATAGTCAAATTGTTCCATAGAATATGTCATTTATGCATAGAAATTAACTTTGAATATCGTTTCCATAAAGTGCAAACGACTTTCTGTATATTTGAAATGTTTAATCTGATCTTCACAGCATTGAGTTGCTTTGTGTATTACTGAAGATTCAGCAGATGTCATAACTCTTGGAAGCTCTTTACATTGAAATCATGAATAACGCAATTTAAAATTATTTCAAATAATTAGAAATTACAAAACTGAATTTAACAATAACTTTTTGATATACGGAAAAAATAGTAAGCACAAATAGGCAAGCAAATTCAAAAAACAGTGTTTGACTATCATATGGGAATTAAGAGTAATAAATGTCAGAACAGAATTTGCAATCACTTATGAAACCTATTAGTTTGAGCTTAATATATATGCATGAAATGTTACATAAAATTGTTTTTTTAATAGTATTTTGCTGTAAAATCCTTACATATTTAATGAAAAATAATATTATGATTGACAGGAAAACATATAATCATGGAGTTTTTACTGAAAATAAATTTAAACAAGGAGAATGATATACCATGCATAGATGCCTGTCACAACTGAAAATGCATTTTTGGCAATTACTACCCATAGATAGCAATATATCAGAACTTTTTCAATGAATCTTTCATTGCATTTTTTTTTTCACATTATACATACTATTATATTATATACAGTCATATTATACCACTACAGTGTATACTAAAAATTTATTTTAACTGGAAAACACATGACATGCTTGAAAACTCATCAGTTCCTGCCTGCAGATGGTAATATATTCCAATTCTTTTGTGTGGCCTCTATATGGTCTACAGAGTGTCCCAAAAAGATTGAAACAAGATTTTTCTTTTTACCTTCCAGAGATAAACAGGAAAAGTAAATTGCTAAAGTGTTGCAAACAAGGTAGAAGAAAATGAGTTTATGTTAATGAAATACTTTCCATATTAATTTTGAAAAGAATTTTATATAACCCTCAATGAAAAAGCTCGCCAATTATGATTTTTTTTTTCTGGTGCAACAAGATTATTACAAATCATTTCATATCTGTATCTTTATTATTAACTGAATTATACTAAATGAAAAAAAGCCAACACTCTATATTTTCTTAGTATTTAAAATGCAATTTCATCAATAAAAATTTAAATCCTATACAAATTAGCAATGGCATTCCTCAAATCACAAATATTTTACCATGTGAAAAACTTGCATAGTAAACACATCTAAATAAGCAATATAACAAGCAGAGATAATGTATAAAGACAAATGAAATGTCTTTGAAGGATCATTCATTAATTTGTGGAGACAGTATTGGTACACCTGATTAAAGCCTGTGCGAATTGCTGCCCATAGATTAAATGAATTGCTGGTTTGCCTAAGAAATGATGATTATTTATTTATTGTTACTAGAGAGCAACAAGAGAACAGGTAGTAATTTTTAAGATTTTTATAGAATAAAATTTTTTTTCGTATGTTGGGAACAGGCAAAGAAGGAGAAATGTAAATTTTGGAGTAGGGAGGTGTAATTTAGAGGATTGTTATTAGAGACAATGAGCAACAAGAAGGGCAGATTTATTTTTTCTTTATTTTGAAAAATAAAAATTTAAATGATTTGAAACATAGCATGCTGGGAAAGCAGGGGCTATGCAAAGTACGGAGGCAGAAATTTTAAAGGGAGGAGGTAATTTAGATTATTATTTATTTGAAGTTATTAATGAGCAACAAATAGGGTAATTTTTTTTAAATAAAGTGTTTTAAAGATTTGAAACTCTATATGCTGAGGGCACAACTGATTATTTAGTAACTGGCAGTACAAAAATATAGGAGAAAGCTTTTTTTTTTTTCTAAATAAAAATTTAAAACTAGTTTAAAACTAAAAGGTTGGGGGGAGGGGGGGGGAGGAGGGAAATATAAATTTGGGAGGAAGGGATGGATGATAGGTTATTTATTTGTTGTTATTAAAGAATGATCAATAGGACAAAAATATTTTTCTTAAAATAGAGAGTTTTCAAAGATTTGAATTCATGTATACTGGAGTGGTTGGCAGGAGGAGAGAAGTTGAAATTTCACATGGAAGAGATAGTTTAATATCACTGGAAAACAACAAATAGGACAGGAGATTTTTTTTTTTTTAAGTATAAAAATAAAGATTTTAAATTTATTTTAATGCTAGGAGAAAGTAAAGAACAAACTATAAAGAAAAGTAAATTTTGAAGGGGGGGGGGGAGGTAATTTAGATGATTGTTGTTTATTTTTCGTTATTACAGACAGGCATCAACAAGTAGGGAGATATATTTATTTATTTTATTTATACATTTTTTGACAAATAAAGATAATTTAAATGATTTGAAACAAAGCTTGCTGAGAGGGATGGGGAATGGGGGGGGGGGGGGGAGGGAAAGTAGAATTTTGGAGGAAGAAGAAAATTTACATGATTATTTATTTTTATTCATAAACAATAAATAGGGAAGAATTCAAGAATTTGTTCTTTTCAACAAAGCATTTTAAAGATTTGAAGCACTTTATTCTGTGGGATCAAAGAATATAACAGATTATTTATTGTCACTAGAAAGCAACAATTAAGGCAGAAGACTTTTAAAAAAAATTAAAGATTTTAAACATGTTTGTACGCTAAGGGAGGCAGGTGATGTGGAGAAACAAATTTGAGAGGAAGACATGAGTGATTAATTATATTTATTGTTATTAGTGAACAACAAATAGGGCAGAATTATTTTTTTTAAATAAAGAATTTTGAAGGATATATGAAACTCTGCATGTTGGTGGAATTGGAGGAAAAGGAGTAGCAGAAATTTTAGAAGGAGGGGGTAATTTTTATATGCCTGATTACTTATTTATTGTCACTAGAGAGCTACAAATAAGATAGATTACTTTTAAATGTAAAAATGCAGATTTTTAAACATTTAATTTTTTTTTCTCCTGGGAGGGGATGAGAAGGGGGGGGGGAGTCAAAGAGAGAGAAGAGTAAAATTTGGAGTATGGGAGGGATTATTTAGATGATTGTTATTTATGTATTGCTATTAGAGACAGAGATCAACAAATAGGCCAGATTTTTTTTTTTTTTTTTTTTTTTTTTTAAATAAAGAATGGAAATTTTAAAGAAATAAAAGTTTGTATGAAGGGGAATCATAGGGGGAAGAAAGCAGAAACATCAGAGGAACGAGGGAGGAGTAATTTATATCACTATTTGTATATTTATTGGATCAATAAATAAGCAATAATTAAAGTGGCTGACTTTTTTCTATAAAGATTTTAGACCCATAAAATATAACAAGTCGTTTCAAACATACGTGTTGAAAATTTACATTTACTTTAAAATTAGCATTCTGACACATTGAATTAACACAAACTGAGAAAAATGAATTTAAAGATTCCAATTCTGAAACATTTAGGAAAAAAATGCAAAGAAAATGAAAACAGTAAAAAAGTTTTGCATATATTTTTAATTACTTGATATTTACAGCACCTCATGAAAAACTACTAAATTCATTTTAAGCAAAAAGTGGGATAACTGATAAAAGCAAAACGAAAGGTAGCGAGTCTCTCTTAACTCTGCATTAGTTGCATCACTGTGACACAAGCTGCCATTTTCCTCTTGAAAGTTTTGAATGCATTAGCCAGTTTGAGAGCAATTGCCACAGCTGAAAAATTGATACCGGTGAGAAGACAATACAGGAAGCCACAGGTTCAAAATTTACAAGAGGAAAACAGCAGCTTGTATTACAAATGTGACTAACGCAGACTTAAAATGCATTGTATGTAATATAATTAATACAAATAAAACAGCATAAATTCAAATGAAATATTAATTTCAACAGACAATCAACATAAAAGTTATAATAATAATAATAAAAAAAACCCTGTTTTACATCTACAGGAGATAGGGAGGGAAGACTCCCCTACTCAAAGCTAAAAAGTCTTTAGACTTGGCAAAAACAGAAGGTAACTTAGTCCATGTTTTCCTTAAAAAAAATATATATATGTATATAGTAAAACCTATGAAAATGGAATCTCCCAAGAAAAAATATCCAGATTCAGACAGGTTTCTGCCTTAAAAGGGATAATTATATGGTATTCCTTCCATTGGGATTGTGAAATTTTTCTGTTACAGAAAGGTTCCGATTTCACGTGTTTTATTGTAATTAGAGATGCACCGGATATCCTGCTTATTCGGCACTCAAACCGGATATCCGGTCCGGCCGAATAGCAAATCATTTTCTAAATCATTCTTTTAAGATTATCAGAAAAGGTTAGAGCAAAATTAATTTGTTTCTTACCAACATTATCCCGTTAAAAGCAATGTTAGTAGGAATAAATATTCAGATATATATTTTGATATTATAAGATTTATATATAAATGAAAATATAACAATTATTTATAAATAAAGACAAGTTATGGTGCTCAGCATTTTCAGGCTCTGTTACGTTTTTATCACAAATATTTTCCTCCTTCTGAGAAAAAGTGTTCACTCCCCTGGTTGTCACCTTTTCAACAATTCTAAAGTAAAAATGATTTTATTGAATCTTTTGTCACTATTTTGTCTATGGATGGAAGACCACCTGTGGTAAAATAATACTGATCATGAAAAGAATTGTTCCACTTTCTTGAATAGTTCACTATCCTCTTTGTACTACAAAACAAGATACTTTCAAATGAGGAGCTTCTCTATTTAAATTCTGCTAGAAAACATTTGTCATAGGAAAAGTAAGTAATAATATGTACTAGTATATAGGAACAGAAAAAGCCACTTGAATAAGATGTATAGTATTTATAAATAACAAAGGTTTATAAGTATGAAAAACAGAGAAATTAAAATTACTTAATGGTTTATCTTTCTATGTTCAATGACCCTGAATAAAGGGAAAAAAAAAACTACTAATATGTATATTAGAATAGGCAAAAGAAAAAACATGATTAAAATTCAATACTTAAGGTGGTATTAAAAAAAATATTTTTTTCCACACTCAACAACTCTTTTTTAAAAATAAAAACATGAAACTTGGCACCATGGTTTATGAAGAGATTTATAAGGAACCTATGTTTTTATTTTTCATTCGATTAATTAGAAATTGATTTACAAACAATTATATTCACAGTACCATAATTTTCTTTTGCTTCCAATGCTATCGCTTCGGGAAATTCGGTTCAAAATGTCCACTTTGACAGCATTTTTTGAAATATATTCTGCCTTTATCAAAAAATCAACCAACACGGACATTACAAAGTTTCTGAATAAGAGAACCCTCCAATTGGATGCATTTTAGAGCAAAAATGAATTTAAAAATAAGTCACAAAATAAGCAGTTTGGATTTGAGTACACCCTTAATTAGTAAAAAGCATTTGTTTTTAAACAACTTTAACTTAATAAATGAGTTTAAATCTATTATTAACATTTGAATGACATAAAATTATAATAATTTAAAGTTTTCTTTCTTTAAAGCAAGCATAAAATAGAAATATTACTATTGAAATTAGAAACAAAAAAGCATTCGGCCGGATACCGGATACTAGGTAAAATTTTTTAACAGATATTCGGTATCCGTCAAAAATTCACACATCTGGTGCATCTCTAATTGTAATAACTGTCTAGCAAAATGGAAACTCCTTGCAAATGCCTTGACATTTTTAAGGCATCCACCATTCACAATATAAGTCAAAGATAGCTCTGTTCAAATCCAATTATTATATGATGTTTATGATAACTTTCTAAACACTCTAAAAAAAAATATGACATTTGCAAAGAAAATTTTATTTAAAACAGAATTTTCAGTACCGTAAAAGCCCATTAATCCACCCCTCCTGATCAAATGCCCCCCACATATTGTAAAAAAAATTGAATATTTCGATAAATCCTGAGAAAGCACTCCCTCTCCCCAAAAAAATTCCAACTCTCATGTTAAGGTCAATACCAAGTATATTTTTATCTGAGCTTTGAGTATTTTTTTCACTGCATCAGAAAGGCAAAAAGATTCAGAACATGTTCTCCAGGAGGGATTTCTGTAGCTCCAGGGGGGACATAATACAGTTCCGGGGGGGGGGGGGGGGGGAGGAGGGAGAAATTCCACTTTTTGACCATTGAAAGCATAAAATCTCAAATTTTCCGGGAGGGGAGGGGGACATTTCCATGCTCCGGGGGGGGGGGGGGGATGTCCCCCGCGGGCCACTCCCTGCATTCAATACTGTGGTATTCCAACCAGAAGGGTTACTGGTTGACCTAGATTTAGAACCAGTCTTTCTACTCCGAGCAGTGTTGTCAGATATTCTTTTGCATTCACACAGTTTAACACAAAAGTAAGTAACATAAACCAAATGCGACTGTTGCCAATCTGAATAAGCACTATAACAAAACATAGTTTCACTGTTTATTTACTTTCATGGAGATATGAAGATAATAAAAATATCGATAATCGAAGCTTCTCATTAAATAAGTTAAATGTGCTGATTAAAAAAAAATCTTATTTATTTTTTCAAAGAATTTATAGTTGAATTTAATGTTAATATTAAAACTAATCACAAAAAAATTACCAATTGATTGATTCGTAGATGGTGCCAAAGTCGAATTTGTAGCTTAGTATTTTAGCAACATGGCGATACTACATAAAATGTTATTATTTTTAGAAATTATTTTAGGACATTTTCAATTGAAATTTCTCATCTCAGTGTTTTTAACTATTTTAAATTATCAAGTTCTTTTAATTTTCCTCTTTCCATTTTAATGATGGCTATTAGTATTATTATTTATCTAAATGCATTCTACTTTGAAAACTTCTGTAATCCATAATTTTCTATAATCCAAAATCTCTGTTAATCATGAAGTTATACTGTTTCTCTATTTTTTATAGTCATTATAGTACATAATGATTTCTTCTTTCTCCAATTTATTCAAAAATGCATATTTTTCAACGATCAGCAATTAGCATACCCGCCACATGCCCATACATTTTACATACCCTTTTAATCCTGTGTAAGTGTCCTTCTGATTATTTTAAGATTTTTTCTCGCGTCTGGGGGGGGGGGGGGGGGGGGGGCATTGAACGGGATTTTATGGTAAATAAATTTTTAAAAAATAATCAAAAAACTTAAAAAATAATAATAATAATAAAAAAAGAGAAAAGACGAAAGTATGTGTAAATGCACAAAGAATAATTGTACAAAGAATAATTGAAGCATAAGAGTTTAAAGAAAAAGAAGTCAGTAAAATATGTAAATTTTATGAGCAGAGCATTACAATTGCTACATTGCAATTCTTAGAGTACATTTACTATGATCTGACTGGGAATTTTTTTTTTTTCTATGTGATAACCCTTACATTTTTGAACTTTGAAAACTTATCAACTTTAGATCACCAGAAATATATTTTCAACAATATTTTGAACAAAAAGGAAGAACAAAGTAGTAAGTGAATACTTAGTAATATAACATGTAATATAAATATTACTACTATATAATACATAATACAGTACAAAGTCCAATACCTGGAATCTTCTGGACCTCAGTGATTCCAAATTTTGAATCATTTGCAGTTTTGTTTGTCAAAAAAAAGAAAGAAAAACTAATCAACTCCTCCCCTCCTTTCCCTCCACCTGCAAGTTGCTTACATCAGGAAAGCATCTGCCGATACTAAAAAAAGTCAATACTAAAGCAGATATTTTAACAGAGGAATATTTTCTTTTAAAAAGGTAGTAAAAAAAAACATTTATCACAATTACAATACATTTTTCTAATTTAATTTTTTTTTGCAATTTTTCTAATCAATTTCGGTAAAAAGAATCCGGTTTGAATCTTTTAGTCCAGTATAATAAATGTTGAACTCTTTTCAATAAAATTTATTGAGAATTCAAATAGCAACTTTTAATGTTTCACAAAATTTTTTATGCAAATTTTAGAGTTTTTTAATGTTTTGCTTAAATTTAATGCTGCAATTTTTTGACTTTCATAAAAGGAATTCAGTTTCAAACTTTTAGCCTAATATAGTAAATTTTGTCCTCTGTGATTTATGAATTTTTAATGTGATTTTTAGCATTTTTTTATGTTATGCAGCAATTTTTTGTCATTTGTGAAAGAATTCCTGTTACAATGGTTGTCCACTATACTAAATTTTGTCTACTGCAATTTTTGACATTTAATTTTTTCATTTTTTTTTTTTCATTTTGAGATAATTTTCCAACATTTGTAAAACGATTCCAGTTTTAATCTTTTAGCCTGATACAATAAATGTTATCTTCTTTTTAATAAAGGTATCCAGCAATTTTTTAATTTTTCCATTTTTTTTTTAAGGTTCTGCTGTGATTTTTCAAATTAGTAAAAGTAATCCCATTTTAATGTTTTAACCCAATATAGTATGTGTCCTCTTTTCAATAAAGTTTATTTGTAATTCTAACAGTGTTTTTTTTTTTTAATTTTAGCGATTTTTCGCATTTTATGGCCATTCTTTGACATTTGTAAACAAAATTTGGTTTCAAACTTTTAAGCTTTATATAGTAAATTCTGTCCTCTGTAATTTCGAAAATTTTGTTTTTTTTTTTTTCTCTGTTTTGCTTTGATTTTCAAAAAGCTGCTAACAAAGGGTCCGGATTTTGGAAAATTCTGAATTTCAGATTTGAAACTTTGTACTGTACAAGAAAACTTTCAAAATATACAGAAATAATACAGAAGACATGTTTGAATGTTTATGCCATCACTGTTGATAAAAATCAGTGATTAATAATCACAAATAGACATATACAGGGTCCGTCAAAAGGAATCATACAGGGGTTTTGGTCAATAACTTTACTTGTACTTGGTTTACATTCAAAATTTTAATGTCAAAATGAAGCTTGGAATATGCATAACATTATAAATATGGTTTGATATGTTCACCTCTCATGTCAACAACCATTTCAAATTTTCTCTTGAAACATCTAATAACCTCAAGAAAAGTGGATGGCAGAATGTTTTCTAGCACTTCTTTAATTGCTTGTTCTGATTCATCGAGATTTGAAGGTGCATTTTGATAGCATTTATCATTCAGATATCCTCAGATGAAATAATTACATGGACTGCCGTCAAGGGAATACAGTGGCAACTGAACACCACATCCATTTCAGCTTTTGAAACTCAGACCGATAACTCTGTCATGACAGTGCTCTTTAATGATGTTGTAGCTTTTGTTAGAACGGTGAGGAGCTGCTCTCAATCTGGCATAAACCATGGTTCACCCTTTTTGGGTCATGGAAGCAATTAATGGGTCTGTTCCATGCCATGTTCCTGAAGCATCGAACAGTACTTTTTTTAATTAACTGTGTTTCGGAAAAGGTTTGCTGTTAATGCTCCTTTTGAGCAGATGACTATCCAGGCAGTCATTTTTTGTGGATGTTGGATCTTTTCAAGAGACTCATGATGGTTTTCTCTATACCAGTACTGGTAATTTTGCTTATTAATGTACCCAGTCAGATAAAAGTGAGCTTAATCATTAAACCAAAGGTTTGAAACCGGAGTTCTGTTACCTCGTGATAGCTAAAGAACCTTTTTAGCAAAAACAAATATCTTTTCCTTGGCATTTGTAGTCAAATTGCGCACAATTTGATTTTGTATGGGTGAAAAACTCTGAGTCATTATTTAAGAAGTTGTCTTAAGAGTTTAATTGATAAAACTTTAAGCTTCCTTTGTAAATTAAAATAAAGGAATATATTTTTTATATTCTAAAACAAAGATTTTAAATTAAAATATAGATAAAATGCTTAAGTGATACAAATAGGAAACACAAAAGGCTTATAAAAACCTTTTAATGATCGATATATGTTTCAGCGCTCATTTTCAAGATATATAATGATAAACAAAAATATTCTCATAAATTTTTGAAAATAAACTTGAAAACATAGATCATGAGATCATATATATAAAAAAGCAGGTGCTTTATATAGTCAACTGTAAACGTGAAAAATAATATTTCCTTATTGCTTTTATAAAATTGAAAAGTACCTTGTGCCAAATTTTAGGTAATTCGTATGAGGCAGATTCATTACAAATGTTCACATTATGCATGTATATTTCTACTGAATCATGGATAACTGATAGGAAATAAAGCTTTGATGGATAAATTATTCTACTATTTTTAAAGTCTCAGTTCTATCAAGGCTATCCTTCAAGGCTTTATTTTCCATCTATTATTCGTGAATCAATAGAAATATATATGCCTAATGTGAACATTTGTAATGAATCTGCCTCATTTGAATTACCTAAAATTTGGCAAGAGGTACTTTTCAGATAAAAAAAAATAATAAGGTGATAACAGTTCACCTCTTCAGATGCGGTGCACACTTGCCTCAGAAATAGTGATCTCTTGAGCAAGTCTCGAACTTGACAGATATGGATCTTAATTAAGAAGTTCATCCATTTGCTGGATATTTTGAGCTGTGTTTGCAGATTGTGGTCTGCGGGTTAAATTTGCTTTATGATTGGCAACACTTTCTGTCTGCTTAAATTTGTTGATTAAATTGTTTATTGTTTTCCTTGTTGGTGCACTGTGTCTTCAATAAGTTTTTTCATAAAGAGTACACAATGACGAAGATGATCCACCAAAAAAAATCGTATTTCATGATGATAAAAATTTGTTAATTGAGTGTCAAAGCTTGGTTATTCATTTTTGGTCAATTTCAATCCAATCGTCAGAAATTTTAAAACTGAATAACAATTTAACCCTAAAAACTATTACATTTTCTGATAGCCTAAAATGTCAGCTTTAATTTAACATCAAAATAAAAAAAATCAAACCTCTGGTACACAATGTAGGGTGGTACAATTGAAAAAACTCCTATTTTATGCCCAAAATTTTCCAAAAAACACAACTGAAATGCAACAAAATGTTTTGCTCAAGCTTTTGCTTTCTTTATGTATGCAGACTTTGAATTTTCATTTAAAATGAACACCGCCTCTCACACAATCTTGTGTGCTGCAGTGGGTACCTGCACATGTAAACATCGAGGGTAATGAGTGTGCGGATGCTTTAGCCAAAGAGGCACGAAATCTCGACCAACCTAGTTCCACCATCACTCTTGCAGCTGCAAACGCTGTGGCCAGATGTAGACTTTTTAATCAGCCCTCTAGGAAGCCTTTAATCACTGACTTTGATTGCCCTAGAAATGTAGCAACTACACTGGCTAGATTAAGAACAAATCACTATAAAGGAATGAAGATCCTTCCTGATGGGACAAGAACATATATTATCTGCAGGAATTGCCCAGAAACTCAGCTCACACCGAGACACATCTTCGAGTGCCCAGCCATTACAGCAGATATCTTAAAACTCGGCTGGTTACCGCATATGGATCCACTTTGGGAGATCCTTTTCAGTCCTGAAGCACCAGGGCTGGCGGCAGTGGTCCTCCGGACCTTTGACCATATCTAAGCCTTTATTTCTTGACTTTTTGCATATCCATGGACACGACAACAACAACAACCGCCTCTCACACTACTCTAGTTTCCGCGCATGCATGCAAAAACGGTGTATGATTCCTTTTGACAGGCTCTGTATATATAAGGAATAATATTACAAGTGTTTATTCATATGTATCTTCAAGCTAACTGAATGTCTAAAAGACATGTTGCACACATTACAAGAATAAGGCTTTTCTCTAGTATGTATAAGCTTGTGACATTTTAGATTTTGCGGTTGAGAAAAACTCTGATTGCATATTTCACACTTGTAAGGACGTTCTCCAGAATGAACCAAAGAATGCCTTTTCAGGTTACACTTAAATCTTGTGGAATAGGTACAAAGATTACACCTAAAACACCTATGTTGATCTTCACTGTGATAATTTGCTTTGTATGTTGTTAAAGTTTCAGCAGACGCCATAACTGTTTGAATTTCACTCCACTGATATCCTGAAAAGACAGTTTAAGATTATTTTAAACCATAACAATAAGAATTATATATATTTCTGATTTAAGAAAATATTTTACACATTTTAATTGGAAATTACAACAACATGATTAACAAAGTAATAGCAGTACAATAGTGTATATTTTACATTTACTACACTAGAAAACTTTTAAAATATACAAAAAACTGGTTCAAGAAGACTTTTTTGAATATATATTCCATCACTGCTGTCAGTGAATAATTTACTACAAAATTCTATCATTACAAGTGTCTAAATATGTGTAGCTTCAACCCGAATGCACATACAAAAGACATATTGCATTTGTCAATCAAATAAGGTATGAAAATAGGTACTTAAAATACGCAAAAATAAAATAAATAAACCTACAAAATCTCTTTCTTAATATAGGATTTATTTATTTATTTTTTTTTAATGAAGGACATTGTATTTAACAATGTTTTTACAGATAAAAAAGATTTAAAACATTTAAAAGCATGAAATTTTTTATAACAAAATCAAAGTGATAAGCATATATTTATTAATAATTATTATTGCACAGTATTCATACCATGTTATTTAATGATTTTGTACGCTAAAGTAGAAAATAGTCGCACATGATCATACAGATAGAAGTCAATGTCGATGAAACAATATGAAGTTTCTTATTTAAATTTGAATTTCAATGTTACCAACTATTATAAACATGCAAAAAAAAAAAATAATAATAATACAAGTACCTCTAACAATTTTTCAGAAACTTTTTCACACACATGGATGTCATTTTCCACTCAAGGTCATTAAAACTTCATTTTGAATGTAGTTGTGGACTTCAAATAGGCTTTGTGTATCCCATACACTCCCGATTTTTAAATAAATTAAAAACACTTCATGGCATACCAAAGTAAAAACGATACTTCCATTTTGATGAACAGGACCTTTTCACAAATAAACTTTAACACTACAAAAGAAAAAAAAAACTCTGAATATATTTTGGAAATATAGCCTTGATGGATAAATTATTTTACTATTTTTAAAATCAATTTTTAAAGTCTCGGTTCTATCAAGACTATTCATCAAGGCTTTATTGCTCATCTGTTATCCGTGAATCATATATACATAATGTGAACATTTGTAATGAATCTGCTTCATTTGAATTACTCAAAATTTGGCATAAGGTACTTTTCAGTTTAAAAAAAAACAATAAGGAAATATTAAGTTTCACGTTTACAGTTGAGTATTTAAAGCACCTGCTTTTTTACATATATGATCGCGTGATTTATGTTTTCAAGTTTATTTCAAAATTTGCGAGAATATTTTGTTTACTGTTATATATCTTGAAGATGGTGCCATATGAGCGCTGAAACATATGCCGATCATTAAAAGGTTTTTATAAGCCTTTAGTGTTTCTCTTTGTATCACTTGAGCATTTTATCTATATTTTAATTATAATTAGTGATGTTATTATGTGATTATGAAAGACTTTAAAATCGAAGAGAAATTATGTGTTTTATAAATCAATTATGTTTCTTATGAACCATTTCTCTCTTTCTATTTCCCTAAGCTAATTATAACTGATTGGAAGGAAAATTTTAGTCATATAGATTTCATGTGTCAGGAAGAGATTAAATTAAAATAAAAAGAATAAAAATATTCAAAACATTTAAAATTATGAAATTTTTTATAACAATATCAAAGTAATAAGTTTATATTTATTTATAAAACAAGTTCAGAATGCTTAAATTCAACTGTGTCAAATTAAAATAAAACACAAAAACATGCGATTCCATTACATAAAAGATGACTAAAACTTTAATTAGTTTTTAAAACATTAAAATAAATCGAGGACTTTTGGCTGTGAACCCAGCCTTCATCAGGATTTATAATAATTAAAACTCGCACATGATCCCATTTAGTCGCACATGATTCTACAGACAGAAGTCATTATTGATGAAACAATATATGATGTTTGTTATTTAAATTTGAATTTAAATGTTACCAACAATTATAAACATGCAAAAAAAATAAATAAATAAATAAATAAATAAAAATACAAATATTTCTAAAAATTCTTCAGAAACTTTTTAACACATATGGATGTCAGTTTTCACTCAAGGTGATTAAAACTTCATTTGGAATGTAGTCCTTGTGTGATATCCCATACACTCCTGATTTTTAAATAACTTTTAAAAACTTCATGGGATACCCGAGTAAAAACGATACTCCATTTTGACGAACAGGACCTTTTCACAAATAAACTTTAACACTACAAAAGAAAAAATCTTTAGAATATCTTTTATCCCACATAATTTTAATCGTTCATTCCAGATAATAAATATTTAATTCATTCCAGAATTTTTCTTAAAAAAATTTATTTTTATAACTTAGGAAATTTCTGGTGTGAATTCAACATTACAGAAGTACAATGACTTGCCTTTGAAAAGGTTAACACTACAAATGAAAAAAAAAAAAAAACTGAGTTATTTTTTCAGAAAAGGATGTCTTAAGAGTTTAATTGATAAAACTTTAAGCTTCTTTTGTAAATTAAAATAAAGGAATATATATATATATATATACATATTTTTATATTGTAAAACAAGGCCTTTAAAATCGAAGATAAATTATGTGTTTTATAAATCAATTATGTTTCTTATAAACCATTTCTCTCTTTCTATTTCCCTAAGCTAATTATAACTGATTGGAAGGAAAATTTTACAGTCATATAGATTTCATTTGTCAGGAAGAGATTAAACTAAAATAAAAATAATCTATTCAAATGGTGACAATTAAATAAGAATAGCTTTCCTGCAATTAGCAAGTAAGTTTTACAATGTACCAGCAAGCTACATCTGGAATGAGTGAATATTTTACGAGGTCAAATATAAAGTGTTTTGAAAAGAATGACGGAACAAACTTTTGAAGAAGATAATGCACAACATCAAGAGAAATTTTTTTTTCTTCAGGAAATCAGGGTTACAATCCACTTATCCAGTCAAAAATACAAGATGTCTTAGTTAAAGCTGAATTCCAATTTTCATTCACAAGTTTAACAATAATGAAAACATTTTAGCAAGATTTTCATCAGACTAATTTTGCTTTGTATAAATGGAATAACATTATTAGAAGTGCACTAAATTTTGGTCACTGACACGGTATGTACAGACAGCTGCTTTCCAAATGTTGGAGTATCTAGCTAAATATTCTGAAGATATGAGTGATGGCAATTTCCAGCACTTCTTATGATGTCACATTTTACACAAAGCAAAGTAAGTCTGCTGAAATTACAACATTACTTACATTACAATATCTTCAATGTTTAAGTTAAGAGCAAAAATCAGAGTTCGGCTGAGATTTTTTGACTTAATAAGTAGAATACTATTCTGGTACCTTATACAAAAACTGTTTGTCTAGATATAGATCAACATCCCTGAAAGATTGTTCTATTTGTTCAGAAACACATCGTACGTGAAAAAGCAAAAAACACATTGCTAAAAGAGGTACTTCTAAATTATCCCGTCGGCGACTTTCCATGAAAAAACTATCGCCAAACTACAGGATTTAACGCCAAAAAATGTACGATCATGGCATCACATTCACTTGACATCAGATGTGTTACTCGTATTTGTTATGTGATCAAGTGGTTTTTTTAATCAAAGTTTATATGTATTTTTAATTATGTTTGCTGATTTATTAGTTATTTCATTAATTAAAATAACAATTAAGTCATTAAATGGCAACATCATAATATTAAAAGAGAAAGACCATTAAAACAATATTGCGATACATAATTACATTCAATAGATCAGTTTTAATGGACATCACAAACATTTATCCAGTTGAGAGTGATAATTAAGAAAAATAATGTAAATAAATAAATATCCAGGATAATTTGTTTTCTGTTTGCATTCATATATTGTAAATTTTAATGCTTAAAGTTACTAACAGTTGATATTTTAGCGAGTGAGGCTTTTCTGAAAGTCTTCTTTCTTTTTAGATTGCAATAGAAACAATCTTCCATTTGTTTAATCACAATAAAGTTTGCCGATAGTTTTTTTAAAATCTAAAGTGGTAGACAGGATAATGGAAAAGAACATTAAAAGACAATATTCAGCAACTTATGTTTATTCATCATCACTTGCAGTTGTTGAATTGTTATAGGGAAAAAAAAGCCTTTTTATAGAATATCATTAATTCCTATGAATATCGGCATTAATAATTAATTTTCTCAAGTGTCACTTTTCAAACAAAATAAATAAAGTTAAAACAATCTCTTTTATTTAAATATGATTCAATTTCTTAATTAATCTGAAACAATATCTTAATTTATTGACAGTTAAAAATACCAGTTATGTAAAAATTTTCTAAAATTTTTTTGAAAAGGATTGTTAACTATTTAGCAGTTTGACCAAATATATACTGAATATTCAGTGCATCCCAAATATGCTTCCCATTCACAATGGTGAATTTTCAACTAAGCATAACACATTTGGTTTCAAAGACAGAGATATGTAATTTTTTGTAATAATCTTTCTGGAGTAAAATAAAAATGTAATTGACAATTTTTGTCTATTAGGGCCTCATAAAGAATATATATAAATTGCATTAACACATCGCTATTTCCTACCTTTTTTTGAATTCTTTCATACTTTTCATTGCCTATTTATCTCAAACAGTTAAAAAGTTAATGTGTATTTTAAAAAAATTGGAATAAAAATGTTGGATACACCCTGTGTATCAAACTGTGTGACCAACTTGTACACAGCACAAA
This sequence comes from Maratus michaelseni, assembly GCA_963931845.1. Taxonomy (NCBI): domain Eukaryota; kingdom Metazoa; phylum Arthropoda; class Arachnida; order Araneae; family Salticidae; genus Maratus; species Maratus michaelseni. Next base: position 322,548,257 of record OZ007595.1, on the reverse strand, counting down.
ATATACTAAAATTTAGTTAAGATTAAAAATGCATAACACATTTGAAAATAAGGTTGCAGCAATAATCAAAATAAAAGATCTATGTTTCAATCTTTTTGAATTTCATTCAAGAAAGAATACCCTAATTTTCAACATATAAGCTACACATCATATACACTTCTCAAAATAATTAAAGGATATTTGAAGTTTTATATAAAATAAAGATATAAACGAATTTTTTTTTGCCGAAAATAGAAGAAGAGAATCACAAATGCAAATTTTTCTGTTTTTCAAACTGTGGAGTATGCAAATTTTGAGTTCGACGTCAAAAACGTCACTTCAGCGGCAGCGAATGAAATTTGACTTTCAACTGGATAAAAGAGAATGAAGACAAGGATGATCGGCATTCAGTGATTGCTTTGTTTCGATGAGTACGATGTCTCAGCGAAGTCATTTGACAGATTCAGAAGCTTGGAGAATTGTTGGTAGGTTAGAAGGGGGCCAAACTCAAGCCGAAGTAGCGCAAGCCATTGGAGTGTCACAAAGTGTCATTTCCAGGATCTGGAACCGTTTTTTGGAGAGTGGATGTGCAGGCCGAAGACCATGGCAAGGTCGTAGATGCGCAACAACGCCCAATGAAGATCGGTATTTAGCGTTAACAGCTCGGAGACACCGAAACATGAACGCTACTCTTCTCCAACAACACCTTCGCTCGGCTACAGGCACCACGATTTCAACTCAGACTGTCCAAACCGGCTCCCTGCTGTAGGTCTGTATGCTTGCCGACCGATGGTATGTGTTAGATTAACATCAAGGCATCGTTGCGACCGCAGGGAGTGGGCAACCGAGCATGTCAACTAGAGGAGAAATGAATGGAGCAATATTCTGTTTTCTGACGAGTCCCATTTTACTGTGCATCCGGATAATAGGCGTATTTTCATCTGGAGGGACCGTGGCAGTAGGAATAATCCTGCGTTCGTGCACGAAAGTGTCAGATTTGCCGGTGGAGGAGTGTTGGTGTATAGTGGCATCTCCATTGACGGGCGCACTGACCTCTACATCATTCGAGATGGAGCTCTGACTGGTCGCCGATATAGGGATGAGATCCTCAGACCTATTGTAGTCCCTTATGCTGCAGCAATCGGAGATAACTTCATTTTAATGGACAATAAGTGCAGGCCACATCGTGCAAACCTGGTGGAGGATTTCCTTTTCGAGGAAGGAATCGTTCGAATGGAATGGCCAGCGTGTTCTCCAGACATGAATCCAATCGAGCACGTTTGGGACGCTCTAGGAAGACGAGTTTCTGGCCGCCAACAACCCCCACAAACTCTCCAAGAACTGGAAAGAGCTCTTCTGGAAGAGTGGGGCAGAATACCCCAACTCGTTCTTAATAGCCTCATTGAGTCCATGCCTCAAAGGTGTTCAACGTTGCTGGCCGCCCGTGGAAACCATACCCCCTACTGAAAATGATTTTCTTTGAAGAAAACACCTTTTCTTATTCTTTTCTTCTCATATGCACAAATTGTGTTTTTTTCTTTTTGTACACAAATGCGCAATAAAATGCATTTTTTTCTGCCAAACATGTGTAATTTATTCTCATATAACCTACTATGTCTGTCGACCATGTATCAATCAGCTAAAAAGTTTCCCAGATACAAAATCCACCTAAAACTGCAATATCCTTTAATTGTTTTGAGCAGTGTAAATCAGTTTTTAATGGGAAACTTTAAAAAAAGAAGTTGTATAGTCTACACCATGTATCAATAAGTTACATTTTACAAATCAAAATTTCAGGGTCTAAACTTGTTTGTACGGCAAAGATTTATACAGCAGAAATTAAGGTAATTAAAAATATATATAATACAAAATGTTAGAAAAGATATAAATTTTAAACACCATAAATTAAAAAGATAATATATTGCAAGAAAGAATTAATATTAAAAAAAACCTTATCAAATGAATCTCCGATGCTTATCATACAATTTCATAAAAAATATAAGCAACAAATGAAAGAAAAATTAAACAAATGTAAGTCATTAAAAATGTAAGCAACTTCTGAAAACACAAAAATTTAAAACAATATGGTATTTTCAAAGATTTTTTTTTTTAATGAAATTTCAGTACATAAATTTCAAAATAATAATCCAAATAGAGATTTTTATTAACAGGAAAAAAATAAAAAGATGAAAAAATTCACCAATGCACATGAAGAATAATCTATGCATACTAGCTTACAGCAAAAAAAAAAAAAAGTCAGTAAGATATGTATATTTTACGAAGAGTTCAAAAAATTCCAAAAATACAATTCTTAGAGTAAGTTTACTATGATCTGATTGGGAATTTTTCTTCAGTGACAAATACTAAATCGCAAATATTTAAAGCATGTTATACCAAAAAAATATATATATATATATATATATATGCAACAATATTTTGAACAAAAGAAAGATCAAAATCATGTGAATATTTTTACATAAAATATACAAATTAAAAAAAAACTAAAAAACTTTTAAAATGTACTGAAATATTGGTTCCATAACATATTTGTATACTTGTGCTGTCATTACTGATATAAGAGTCTCAGTAGATAATTTACCATAAAATCTATGCATGTTATGATTTATATTACAAGATTTTACACACATGTCATTGCAAGTAGTTCATTTTGTCTAAAAGACACTAGTATGATACAAAGATTTTCAACAGATTAATTTTGCTTTGTATAAATGGAATAACATTCCTGGAAGTGCACTGAATTTTGGTTACTGGCATAGTATGTACAGATAACTGCATTACAAATGTTGGAGCATCTAGCACAAGAGTGTTGACATGAGTGATTGAAATTTCCAGCTCTTCTAACTATATCATATTTTACACAAAGCAAAGTAAATCTGCTGAAAATACGATTACAACATATTCATGTTTATTTTGACTTAAGCAAGTAAATTATTGTACTGGTATCTTATACAAAAACTGTTTGTCTTGATAGAGATCATCATCCCTGAATATTTGTTTTATTAGTTCAGAAACACCTTGCATGTGAAAAGCAAAAAACCCACTGCTATCAGGTACTCTTAGCAAAGTGCACACATTGCTAAGAGACAAAATTTAGGAGTTTCATCATCACTTATTCATTCTCACTTTATTCATCATCACATGCATTTGTTGAATTGTTAATAGTAAAAAGAAGCCCCTTTTTTAAACATGATTAATTCCTATAAATATCGTCATTAATAATTGATTTTCTCAAGTGCCATTTTTCAGACAAAATAAATAATGTTAAAACATCTTGATATAACACTGAATTTCAAATATTTAAAGCTCATTATATTAAAAATATATCTGCAATAATATTTTTCGAACAACAACAAAACAAATCAAAATGGTAAGCAAATATTTATTAATAAAATATACAAATTAAAATACTAGAAAACTTTTAAAATGTACAGAAATATTGATTCATAACGCATTTGAATATTTGTGTTGTCACTGCTGATTAAAGTCAGTGGATAATTTATAACAAAATATACATATGTAAGGATTAAAATTGCAAGTTTTTGCACATGTGACATTGTAAGCATTTTGTCCAAAAGACACTAGTATTGAAATTCGAAATTTCAAAGTAAGACACATTTTCTAATTTATTTTGCATTACATATATCTGTATAAAAATTGGATGAAAAACAATAAAAATAGCAAGTTAATAAATATTTACTTATTAAATCAATTTGAAATAGTACTAGTATAATACAAAGGATGTGAATTATCACTTTACTAAACACTGTGCAACCAACAGAGTGAAAAAATGTCTTCCCGAATCCTTTAGTATAGCCCAACAAGTGCTTTACCAATTAAACCATCTGGATGATATCCGATGTAGCATTCTCTCTCTTATATGGCAGGCTACAACCTTGCAGCACAAGATGGAATGTCAATCATGAGCACAACTCCTAGTGGTATACATGAGACAAACCAAACCCAGTATCGGTTAATATTTATACACTAATTAATTTTTCAGCAAAGCTGAAATTACGGTGTAAATTACTGAAATACAAAGGATGTGAATTATATTATATACTAAATAATTTTTCAGCAAAGCTGAAATTATGCTGTAAATTATTGAAATACAAAGGATGTGAATTATCTTGTGCTGCAAAGTTGTAGTCTGCCATATAAGAGCAAGAGAATACTAGACTGGATGTCATCCAGATGGCTTAATTGGTAAAGCACTTGGTGCTCTATACCAAGAGATCCAGGATCGAACCCCAGTCTGGACATTTTTTCACTCTGTTGGTTGTACGCTGTTTAGTAAAGTGATAATTCACATCCTTTGTATTTCAGTAATTTACAGCATAATTTCAGCTTTGCTGAAAAATTAATTAGTAGTAGTATAATTTCAAATTATGCTAATAATTTTTGTTGTAGAAAACATACTTGAAAATTTATCTGAAATCTGCAGTTTATATATATAAAATATATGAATAATTTCCTACAAAATATACACACATAAGGAGTAACATTACAAATGTTTTAGCGTGTGTTGTTTGAGGTTGGATGTTTGTCTAAAAGTCATGTTACACACATTACATACATAAGGCTTTTCTCCAGTATGTAAGAGCATGTGATGCTTCAGAACATTTGGCTGTGTGAAACCCCGATTGCATATTTCACACCTGTAAGGACGTTCACCAGTATGCACAAAAGAATGCTTTTTTAGATCACATTTCCAATTGGTTGAATACAAACAAAGATTGCATTTGAACTGCCCTTTTCGGTCTTTATTGCGATAAGTTATTTTCTGCTCTGCTAAAGATTCAGCAGATGTCACAACCCTTTGAAACATATCACACTGAAATCCTGAAAAAAAAAAAAACCCATTAAACTATTTAAAATTATAAACAGGAAATGATAAAAACAAATTATTAAATCTATGATTTAGTTAAATACTCATAAATATACAATAAAAGTTTATAACACTGTAATTAACAAGAACTTCTTCTAAAAAATAATACAGAAAAGCATGTGTGAAAAGTACAAATGAAACAAATTAATTCAGAAATCAATATTTGATTATCAAGTATAAGAATAAATTGTAACAATAATCAGATAAAAGTTCACAATTACTTATTAAAGCCATTTATAAATTTTTTGAGCTTAAAAAGTATTAAAGAAATGCTAGCTGAAATTGTTTTTAATTCTATTTTGCTTAAGAATTCCTAAATATTTAATAGAAAATAACACTGTGATTCATAAAAAAAAATAATAAAGATAAGTTTATTTTTGAAATTAAAGATTAAAGAAAAATGGTGAGCCATGCATAGATTATGAAAGGCTTTCCAGGCTACTTACTTACTAGAACATTGCTATGAAACTTTTCAATTTTTATACAGGGAAAGCAACCATCTAACTGAATAATCTTGAAAATTCAAAACACAATTGAAAACCCACTTTCAGCAATTACTGTTCATATATTGTAGCTAATGAAATCAAATTATTTTGTGCAGCCTTGTATATAATCCATAAATTTTTGTAAACACCACATAGTAAAATACTCATTTCAGTTGAAAAATGGCTGTCACAACTAAAAATGCAAAGGAATAAATTTTCTTCATTTTTAGAGCATTCTAATAATTTATTAGCAGGCTATCCCTGTTTGGTGATGGTTAAAAAATTTACATAAGAAATCCTATAAAAATGATATCAGTGCTTTCTGATACTGCAATTTTCTCCCGTATTTGAATAGGTTATTTGTACAAAATAAGAGTTATTCTAGTTTTCATTTTCCTGTTTACCACAAGAAATGTACAACCAAAGTAATCTAAATCCATTAAAATATTTCTTTAAACATAAAAAAATGTTGCCATGAATATAAAAATAGTAACTTAAAATAAATAAACCAACAAAATCTCTACTTTCTTAATACAGAATTACATTTTCCTGAATAAAAAAAAAATGTATGGTATTTAAAAATGATATTACAGATATAAAAATATTTAAAAGGATGAATTTTGTTATATAAAATTGAAATAAACAGGAAGATCCCAGTGATAAACATACATTTATTAATACAATATGCAAATTAAAACACTAAAAACTTTTCAAAATATTTAAAAATATTAGTTACAGGACATATATCTGAATCTTTATGCTGTCACTGCTGCTAAGAAGCTGTGGATAATATCCTACAAAATATACACATATAAGGAAAAATATTACAAGTGTGTTCGCATGTGTCGTTTTAGACTATAAGTTTGTCTAAAAGTCATGTTGCACACATTACACTTATAAGGCTTTTCTCCTGTATGTAAGAGCATGTGACCTCTTAGATGATGTGACTGTGCAAAACTCTGATTGCAGACTTTACACTTATGGGGACGTTCACCAGAATGCACAGTAAAATGCTTTTTCAGATTCCATTTGAAATTGGTTGAATATAAACAAACATTACATCTGAATAGCTTATTTCGATCATCAGTGCCAGATATTTCCTGCGCTGGAAAAGATTCAGCAAATGTCACAACGTTTTGATACTGATCACATTGAAATCCTAAAAGAAAGAAAAAAAATAGAAATTCAAAATTATTTCAAATTATAAACAGGAAATGATAAAAACAGATAATTATAATTCCATGATTTATGAAAATTCTCTTAAATGTATGATCATATATTACAACACTGTAATTAACAAGAACTTCTGAAAAGGTAGCATATACAAATAGAACAAACAAATTCAGAAATTAGTGTTTGATTATCAAATATAAGAATCAATAGTAGTAATAAAAATTAGATCAAAGTTTCAAATGACTTATTAAAACTATTTTTAAATTTTTCAGCTTAAAAGTATTAAAGTAATGCTACAGATAAAATTGTTTTTATAGTATTTTGCTTTAGAATCAATATATATATATTTTTCTTACGTGGCACTGATATAAGGCTGAATTTCAAACTTACCGTTTGGCAACAACCATAGTTTCCAGACCGACGATTCTAAGTGGTTCATTTTATGGCCAAGTGTTTCATTCAGGAAATCAAAATTCAGAGCTGGATCATTTTTTAAACACATCATCTATCGGCTGATGTAGCAGTTTTCAGAGATTTATTACATTTCTTTTTATGGTCACACGATGCATTCAGCAGATCAGCTACACAGCATTGTACTGTGCTTTTTACACATATCACAAAATGTGTTTAGTCTGAGTGAGGCTGTATTTTTAACGTCAAACAAAATTGAAACAATGATTGTTTATTTATATAAACTATCTTCCTATCACATAGTGTTTTTTTAAATGAATTTAAGCTGTGCAGTAGAATATTATAGGTTGTCTTCCTATCACATAGTGTTTTTTTAAATGAATTTAAGCTGTGCAGTAGAATATTATAGGTGCAATGAGTTTGAAATTAATTGTGTTTCCAAGATCCTTTTTCATAGTATTTAAATGATTTATGCCATTGGTAGTACCAACTAAATGCATTTTTAATTGTGTTTTCAATAAAGTTTTCAATTACTTTTTTACATTAAAAAAGTTTGTCAATTTGATATGTTAAAATGATTTACTTATTCTGGCTAGAATTGCTGCAAAAACAAAAATGTGCAAGCGAACAAAACGAGCTGGGACTGTGGAGTGGTCTTAATGTGAATTGCTTCACAATTCATGGGGATTAGTGAGTAGGGGGGCTGAGCCCCCTACTATCATAGAAAATGAATTTTAAACAAACAATCAAAGACAACAATGCATATTTGAATATTTCTACTTGGCCCTGTAAAAGATCTACATTTCATGCCATATATATAAATATCGATGATCTGAAATTGTGTCACATTGACAACACATTTATGTTTAACCCCCACCCCCCAATCGCCAGTGCAACATGCTTTCTTTTGCAATGTAAACATCAATGCAGAAATTTAGCAATATAAAGTTTTTTTCAGAGTTCTTGTTCTTAAATATTTAATGAAAGATAACATTGTGATTGACAGAAAACAAAATATAGATAAGATAAGTTGATTTTTGAAAAGAAATTTAAACTAGAAAGAAAAATCATGAGACATACATAGATTGTGAGAGGCTTTGCAGATTATTTAATTACCAGAACATTGTTACAAACTTCTCTGTTTACATACAATGAAAGATATCTGATTGAAAAATTTGGAAAATGCATAACACATTTGAAAACACGCTTTCAACAATTACAGTTCATAGATGGCAACGTATTTAGATCCTTTTGTGCTATATATGATCGAAAGGTGTTTATAAATGCCACATAGTACAATAAAATTCATTTCAGTTGAAAAACACTAGTCACAACTGAAAATGTATTTTCACCATTAAATCTACTTCATAGTTTTGTTTGTAAATTAAAAAAAGTGATTAAAATTTTCTTATATTCTAAAAAAAATACCTCAAAATCGAAGAGAAATATTATTATTTTTTAAATCAATTATGATTCTTATAAACCATTTATCTCTCCCCAATTCTCTACACTAATTTGTGCATCAAGACAAACAATTTTTGTACATGTAACCAGAAAATCAATCCACTTATTCAGTCACAAATACAGGGTGTCTCACTGCCAGCTGAATCCAAATTTTTAATCACAGGTTTAAAAATTATCAAGATATATTAGTGCGATTTTTATGAAGTTAACATTGACTAATTGTGATGACACTCACTATCAGAAGTACACTGAAATTTGGTCACTGACATAGTATGCACAGTCAGCTCCATTACAAATTTTGGAGCATTTAACTCAATGTTGTTTAGATGTGAATGGTGGCCATTTTGTGTACTTCTCAACAGGGATGCCAGTTGAAAACTTTCTTGGAGGGAGGGGGGGGGGTCTTCTTTGAGAAGGACACAAAATTATTTAGATTTTGCTGTGATCACCTGAGAAGTAATTGATACAGTTTTATTCTCACATATGTTTTCAAAATTATCCAAAATACTCATTAATGATAAATGTATTTCATTTTGAGAAAGTTGGCAATAGTTGCTTTATCGAATATTATTGATAAAAGACTACTGATTTCTGTGCTTAATTTGTTTATTTATTCTAATTTATTTATTTATTCTAATTAAACTTGACAAGTTTTGTGCAATTTCAGAAATTCTTTTTTGAATCGACTTGGAATGACCAATAAACTCTGAAATATCAATTTCTTTGAGGGGGAAATTTTCTCCCCCCCCCCCCCCCCCCCCCCCCCCTCTAACCTCCTCCAAATGGCACTGTTGCTTCCCATAATATCATTTCACAAGAAACAGAGTAAATCTTTCAGAAATATCATCACATCTTAATTAATTATTAGACTGTAATCCTTTTTTCCAATGCAAAAATTGTATCAATCCATGAAAAGAAACTGCACTGACTATGTATCGTAATTTCGGATAGACACACCTATACGGCTTATACCTGTATAAAAGTTAAATTTTATGGCTTATATACCAGTGCAGTGCATACAAAGCATTCTTGATTTTAAACAGGAAAAAAATAAACCAGATCACTTAATATAGTCGAGTAAACAACCGAAAACAATATTAAAATTGCTTCACAGGTCTTTAATAATAATCACTCAAAATATGACAGAGATTTGGTGATGGACATGCTACTATTCCTGGATACAAAAAATGTACACAAACGCCATTTGTTCATAAGCGATGATGTTAAACTTACAAGTAATTGCCGTGAACAGTGACTAACAGGTGATTTGGCAATCACAGTTCTAAAACGTTGCTAAATCCCATATTTACAGAAAACCGGTATGAAGAAATGTTGTCTTGACATACTTTGCTGCAATATGTCATGTATAAAAAATGTATTTAGATTTATTTTAACTTGAAACTTTAATAAACAAACATGACATAACAGTACTAAATTTAAAATGCCAATTTTTAAGGTGTTTAAAATAAAAGTGTGAAAATATTTAATATAATATCTACAGTGATACTGTACCACTTTCAATAAGTGCAGCTCATGTGGAGGTGTGGCATATCTGATGGAATTTCATGTTTTATTAATAATTTTAGGATGTAGTGGCATATATGCCAAGGCGGTTTATCACCTCAAAATTATGGTAGTTCACATTTGTAAGGACAGAAGGATTCATAATAGTCAAGAGAATGCCTTTTTAGGTTATTTTTAAAGCCTGAGGAATATGGATGAAAATTATACTTGATTTGTCCAGAAGGTGTTTTTATTATTATTATTATTATTGGGATGTGTTGTTAAGGCTTTGGAGGATCTCAAAACTTTTCGAATTTCATTTCACTGCTATCCAGAAAAACAGAATTTAAGATTATCTACACAATTTCTTGCGACAGATGTTTCTTGAAAGTATCGTGAAAGTGAGACAATTTTTCAAAAGGTGTTGTGAATAGAATAAAGAATTAATCGCTAGGATGACATATGTCCCATAACAGAATAATCACTCAATAATTGAGTGATGTTTTTTTTAAATTAAATTTCAGTAAGTATATATATAAAAAAAATAATCCAAAACAAGATTTTTTTTTTTTTTTTTTTTTTTTTTTAAAGGAAAACAAAAAAGAAAAGATGAACACATTCATACATGCATAAAAAGGATCTATGCCTACTAGCTTAAAGAAAAAAAGTCTGAAAGACATGTAAATCTTAATAAAAACACTTAAAATCTGCCACAAATGCATTTGTTTGGGTAAGTTTACAATGAACTCATTAGGAATTTTTCTTCAGTGATATAACACTAAGATTCAAATATTTAAAGTTTGTTACACCAAAAAAATATCTGCAACAATATTTTAAACAAAAAGAAACACCAAAATGGTATGTGAATATTTATTAATGCAATATACAAAATAAAAAATAATAGAATTTTTTTTTAATATCCTGAAATATTGGTTTGTACTGTCATTGCTAAAATTCAGTCGATAATTTACAACAAAATCTAACCATGTACGGATTAATATTACAAGCAGGGCTTAATTTCTAACAAAAAAGTATTGGAGCCCTAATATTCTACAGTACTAATAACCGTAGCTTGCCTCTCCCCCATCACTCCAATCTGCATATTTATACTTCATACATTATATGTACTTAAAGCAATTTTTCTTTAGCAAAATAAAAATTTTAAATATATCTATCTGCATTTACTTAGCTGTCAATTATTCCACTTTTTAGTTATCACTCTGGCCAAATAGAAATATTTGCCTAATTTTAATGTTAATTAATCGCAGAATTCTGCAGTTAAATAAAGTAAGGATTGTGATTCGGAAATAGTGTTAACACAAGAAAAGAATAGTTTGCAACTATGCATTTTTATGAAAAAATGAATGAAATTTTCAAAATTTAATATTTATATGCTGAAGAATCGTACAAAGTTTTTCAATTTCCTGTAAAAGGTGCACATCTTAAACTATAATCGATTACTTCAATATAACAATCTTTCATGATGAGTCCTTGAAAATCAGATAAAATTAAACATTTGCCACCAGGATCGGAAAGATTCAATGCTTTTATAGAAAAAAGAGAACTGCTCAATTGCTTACTGTAAGAATAACATTAAGTGGCTATTAATTCTACGTATAAATGAAAGTGACTGTGTAAATGTGAAGAGCAGAGCCTTAGGATGGATAGTGTTCTGATGAAAAATAAATAGAAAATTTAGTAATGTTCTTTTGTATTCGTCTGCAATAGAAGATTAAATACTTAAAAAAAAAAAAAACCTCAAGCTGATGCTCGTCGACTAAAAACAGGAAAATATTCTTTTTGGTTAGATATCTAAATAATAAAAAAAATTATCTAATTAAAAAATATCCTAGTGTCACAAAAGAAAATCGAACTGAAAGCAAATTCATTTTTCACTCTCTTGAATGACGCCATATACAGGGTGATTTTTTTTATAAAGTTGTGAAAGTAAAACCCTATAACAAAAGAACTATTGATCCAAATGACCTGAAATTTCACTAGTATGCTCCCAAAACAATGGGAATTTTTTAGGCGTGGTTAAAAAAAAAAAACTTAAAATCGCACCGACAGTTGGCGCTGTGATTCTTGCACATGGGTTAATTTGTATGGATAGCAAGGCATATTTCTTTCAAGTCTTTATGTACCATACTGACCTTTATGTCCAAAGTTCTGGCAATGCCCCGTGCACTGTATCTTTCAGTACCACTGCTGGATTCTTCTTCTAATGCAGTAGCTTTGCTTTCTACAGCAGTCAGATCAGTCAGACTGGTTTCCTTCCTCGACTGGGTTTTAGGCTCAGTGAACCAGTCTTTTTAAATTTCAAAGCCATCTTCTGTAGGCCTTCTGTCGTCATTGGACCGTTTCTTAAATTCTTATGTGTCCTAAGTCTTTTAAGAGTAGTTGCTGCGCTGTCATTATTCTGATAATATAGTTTACAATCAACGCACTTTCTGTCAATGGCATGTCATTGCCAGGATATTCGTAGAATAATGAACACGCGGTATGCATACTTCACATTTTTATCGCCATTGTGCGTGTGTCATTTGCATGCTTGTCTCCCTACTTTACTGCATATACAGCACCATCTGTCTGTGCAAGTTTTTTTTAAACCACGCATAAAAAATTCCCATTGCTTTGGGAACATACTGGTGAAATTTCAGATCATTTGGATCAATGGTTTTTTTGTTATAGGGTTTTAGTTTCATAACTTTAAAAAAAATCACCCTGTATATGTCACCGCCATCAATGCCAGACATAAATCTGCAAATATCACTAGAATAAAAAAAAAAAACTTCATTTCTGTTTCCCCTTCATTCTGATCAAAATAGCATTAAAAAAGAAAAAGAGTTCTTTATTTTATTATACTAGGGGGTTCTGCCCCTTGCTCGCTATGCTCACCAATCCCCGTTCTGCTTTCAACTTTGTGATCATTTAATTATTATTTTAAACTTTCATTATTGTTTTTAATAGTCTCACGCAAATACATTTTTTAATTGAGATAAAACATAATTCTCTGCGCTGATTTAGAAATTGACAACAATATAAAAAAATTACTTTTTCAATAAAAGACTTTTTACTCAATTTTTAAGGATTTTTTGAGTTTTTATTGTCCGATGGTGATAATTTTTTGAATTTCTGAAAGCTTGTTACATTTTGCCACTAGTGGTATGATTTTTGAATCTGTAGGGTTGGCTAGAAAAAAAGTAATGGCTAAACAAAAAAGTCCCTAGTAAAAAAGCGATGAGAATAACACGGAATATCTACGCAGATTTTCATTGGTCCATTTCTAAATCGTTAGTTTTTTTTATATAAAGAGAAAGATGAATAAATGAAATTTTTAATTTACAGACAGATTCAGTTTGAGCAAGCACACGCCCGAAGAGTGATATAAAAATCGAGCCCATTTCATCTCCATTTCCTACGCGTGCATTATGTCACATATAATGTTTTGATAGAAAAGAATGCAAAAGCTTCGATATGGGAGGAAAAGGAAAGGGATTTAGGCTTCGGTTTTTCAGAAGCGCTTGCACTGGGCTCCAGTGAATTCTGACCAATATTTAAATATTTACTGAAAGCAGAGAAGTACCGGAGCCGGGCTCTAGTGGGCTCCAGCATAATTTAAGCCCTAATTAAAAGTTTTTGCACATGTAACATTGCAGGTTATTTGTTTTGTCCAAAAGACACAAGTATTGAAATTAGAACTTTCAAAGTTAGACACACACTCTAATTTATTTTGCATTACATATATCTGAAACAATATTTGGATGAAAAACAATAAAAATAGTAAGTTAATAAATATTTACTTATTAATTCAATTTTTAACACTAGTTATAACTTCAAATTATGCTAAAAATTTTGGTTTCAGAAAACATACTTGAAAATTTATCTGGACACAGGAGTTTATATTTATATAAATATATATAAAAAAAACAATTTCCTACAAAATATACACACTACACACATAAGGAGTAACATTACAAATGTTTCATCATGTGTCGTTTGAGGTTGGATGTTTGGCTAAAAGTCATGTTGCACACATTACACACATAAGGCTTTTCTCCAGTATGTATAAGTCTATGACGTTTTAGATTGTGTGGTTGAACAAAACTCTGATTGCATATTTCACACTTGTAAGGACGTTCACCAGTATGTACAAAATAATGCTTTTTTAGGTTACATTTGATATTGGTCGAATACAGGCAAAGATTACATCTGAAACGCTTATTTCCATCTTCAGTGAGACAAGATATTTTGTGCATTGACAAAGATTCAGCACAAGTCATAACTTTTTGAAACTTATCACATTGAATTCCTGAAAAAAATAAACAAAAATTCATAACTATTTAAAATCATAAACCAGAAATTATAAAAACAGATAAGTAATTCTATGGTTTACTTAAATATATGATAAAAATATACCACACTGGTAATCAACAAGAACTTTGAAAAAGAATACAGGAAAGGTAGCACTTACAAGTAAAGCAAATTCAGAAATCGGCATTTGATTCTCAAGTACTAGCTGAAGTTCCCGGCATTGTCCGGGATTAAGAATGTTTCTTTCAAAAAATCAATTTCAAAATTAAACATGTTGTATAAAAAAACATAATAAAAGAAAGCAATCAAAATATTATACAAATGAATCTAATGAAAACACAATCTAAAAATATATAAATTCATATCATAAACTCCTCAGAATTCAGTTATAAATCAGCTTGTTTCCATTCATCATTGGAGCAATAAAAACTACAAAGGAAAAAGGTCAAACTGTCTTTGATTTGTACATGATGGAACGAACAGATAAACAATTACTTCAAAGCGCATTTTGTTCAACAATGATATCAACTGATTTGTACAATAAAACTTCTCCAGGTAACTCTTCTTGAATCTTCAAGTAGATGTGGTTTACGCTATCATTTTTTAGTGCAAGAATTGTGCGTTCCAAAAGCATTTATGGTCTATAAAAAGGCAAATATTTGGCAATACTTTTGCCTTCAGTTCTTCAAGAGACACAACTGTGGATTTCAAAATGCTTCTCTGATTTTGAACAGACAAGTTACTGGATGAAGGGGTATTGATCCATTCCCCTTATTTAATAAATGGGCAGAAAATTGACAATTTAATATGTTTCCATCCATATGAACACTTAATATTTTGAGTTAGTCGCAAATTGCGAACATGCTTCCATAGATACGACTATTTAAGGAATTCGTTAATTTCTTCTACCATTGTTTCTTTTAGAGTAAGTAGCAATGTTTGTCAGAAATCTCCATACAATCCAACAGTGACTCCATCCATTAGTAAATCATTGTCTACTTATCTTTTTATATTACAAAACTATTTATATTTTTTTAGCGTAAAAACTATAAAATATATTGTTTTTAACAACATTTTGTTTCTGGATTCTTCTATATTTAATGAAAAAAATTTTTCATTAATAAAAAATAAAAACAAAAATAGATTTATTCCTCATCATAAAAATCATGAGCCATGCATAGATTATGAAAGGCTTTTCAGACTACTTAATTACTAGAACATTGTTATGAAACTTTTAAATTTTTATGCAGGTACAGAAAACATATAATTGAATAATCTTGAAAATGCATAACACAACTGAAAACCACTTTCGGCAATTAGTGTTCCCAGATGGTAAGGTTTTCAAATTATTTTTTGCAGCCTTGTATATGATCCATAGATTTCATAAAACACCACATAGTACAATATTCAATTCAGTTGAAAAATTGCTGCCATAACTGAAAATACAAAAAAATACACCATCTTCCATTTTTAGAACATACTAATAATTTATTAGCAGACTGTCTCTGTTTGACGATGGTTAAAAAATTTATACAAGACATTCTTTCAAATGATATCAGTGCTTTCTGATACTGCAATTTTCTCCTGTATTTCAATAGGTCATTTGCACAAAATAAGAGTTATTCTAGTTTTCATTTTCCTGTTTACCACAAGAAATGTACAACAACAAAAGTAGCTTTAGTAATCTAAAGCCATTCAAATATTTCTTTAAAAATAAAAAAAATGTTGCCATGAATATAAAAATAGTAATTTAAAATAAATAAACCAATAAAATATCTACTTTCTTATTACAGAATTACATTTTCCTGAATTAAAAAAATGTGCATGATATTTAAAAATAATATTACAGATATCAAAATATTTAAAAGGATGGATTTTTTTTTATAAAATTGAAATAAACAGGAAGATCCCAGTGATAAACATACATTTATTAATACAGTATGCAAATTAAAACACTAAAAACCTTGCAAAATATTTAAAAATTTTAGTTACAGAAGAAGACATATTTGAATCTATATGCTGTCGCTGCTGCTAAGAAGCTGTAGATAATATCCTACAAAATATACACATATAAGGAAAAATATTACAAGTGTTTTCGCATGTGTCGTTTTAGACTATAAGTTTGTCTAAAAGTCATGTTGCACACATTACACTTATAAGGCTTTTCTCCGGTATGTAATAGCATGTGACCTCTTAGATGATGTGACTGTGCAAAACTCTGATTGCAGACTTTACACTTATGGGGACGTTCACCAGAATGCACAGTAAAATGCTTTTTCAGATTCCATTTGAAATTGGTCGAATATAAACAAAGACTACATCTGAAATGCTTATATCGATCTTCAGTGCCAGATATTTCCTGCGCTGGAAAAGATTCAGCAAATGTCACAACGTTTTGATACTGATCACATTGAAATCCTGAAAGAAAGAAAAAAAAAACAGATATTCAAAATTATTTCAAATTATAAACAGGAAATGATAAAAACAGATAATTATAATTCCATGATTTATGAAAATTCTCTTAAATGTATGATCATGTATTACAACACTGTAATTAACAAGAACTTCTGAAAAGGTAGCATATACAAATAGAACAAACAAATTTAGAAATCAGTGTTTGATTATTAAATATAAGAATAAATAGTAGTAGTAAAAATTAGATCAAAGTTTAAAATGACTTATTAAAACTATTTTTAAATTTCTCAGCTTAAAAGTATTAAAGTAATGCTACAGATGAAATTGTTTTTATAGTATATAAATACTCAAACACTTGCTTCCAATGTAAAATTATTTAATAAATATGAGTTACTTTTAAACTACATATATATAAAACAAACCCGACGTTTCGGTTAATCTTTAAAACCATCATCAGGAGAAAAAACCTTCATAAATATCAACAGCAAAAATTAAAATGTGTTACATGATTGAGTCACAATATTCAATCTGCCAAGACGCCCAAATAACGGAAATTATAACAACATATTCAAAATACGCCTGGTGGCACCCTCTATGAATCAGCAATGTAACTGGAACTTTTGTTCAACGGAATTAAAGTTCATTTTAAAGAAAATTCATTTTAAATTTTTTGGCAGATTGAATATTGTGACTCAATCATGTAACACATTTTAATTTTTGATGTTGATATTTATGAAGGTTTTTTCTCCTGATGATGGTTATAAAGATTAACCGAAACGTCGAGGTTTGTTTTATATATATGTAGTTTAAAAGTAACTCATATTTATTAAATAATTTTTCGTTGGAAGCAAGTGTGTGATGAGTATTTATATGTTAATTGTGCAACGTAAAGTCCTTATTAATTACCGTAATTTCCGGCGTATAAGCCGCAGCTCAAAGAGTCGTTTTTCGACCCAGAAATTTTATTCAATAATTGTAGTTAAATATTTACAGCGATCTTTTAAGTTACATTTTATAAAATAATATTTCTGGGTCGAAAAACGACTCTTTGAGCTGCGGCTTATACGCCGGAAATTACGGTATGTTTTTATAGTATTTTGCTTTAGAATCTATATATATATATATATATATACATATATATTTTTCTTACGTGGCACTGATATAAGGCTGAATTTCAAACTTACCGTTTGGCAACAACCATAGTTTCCAGACCGACGATTCTAAGTGGTTCATTTTTTGGCCAAGTGTTTCATTCAGGAAATCAAAATTCAGAGCTGGATCATTTTTTAAACACATCATCTATCGGCTGATGTAGCAGTTTTCAGAGATTTATTACATTTCTTTTTATGGTCACACGATGCATTCAGCAGATCAGCTACACAGCATTGTACTGTGCTTTTTACACATAGCAGAAAATGTGTTTAGTCTGAAAGAGGCTGTATTTTTAACGTCAAACAAAATTGAAACAATGATTGTTGATTTATATAAACTATCTTCCTATCACATCGTATTTTTTAAAATGAATTTAAGCTGTGCAGTAGAATATTATAGGTGCAATGAGTTTGAAATTAATTGTGTTTCCAAGATCCTTTTTCATAGTATTTAAATGATTTATGCCATTGGTAGTACCAACTAAATGCATTTTTAATTGTGTTTTCAATAAAGTTTTCAATTACTTTTTTACATTAAAAAAGTTTGTCAATTTGATATGTTAAAATGATTTACTTATTCTGGCTAGAATTGCTGCAAAAACAAAAATGTGCAAGCGAACAAAACGAGCTGGGACTGTGGAGTGGTCTTAATGTGAATTGCTTCACAATTCATGGGGATTAGTGAGTAGGGGGGCTGAGCCCCCTACTATCATAGAAAATGAATTTTAAACAAACAATCAAAGACAACAATGCATATTTGAATATTTCTACTTGGCCCTGTAAAAGATCTACATTTCATGCCATATATATAAATATCGATGATCTGAAATTGTGTCACATTGACAACACATTTATGTTTAACCCCCACCCCCCCAATCGCCAGTGCAACATGCTTTCTTTTGCAATGTAAACATCAATGCAGAAATTTAGCAATATAAAGTTTTTTTCAGAGTTCTTGTTCTTAAATATTTAATGAAAGATAACATTGTGATTGACAGAAAACAAAATATAGATAAGATAAGTTGATTTTTGAAAAGAAATTTAAACTAGAAAGAAAAATCATGAGACATACATAGATTGTGAGAGGCTTTGCAGATTACTGAATTACCAGAACATTGTTACAAACTTCTCTGTTTACATACAATGAAAGATATCTGATTGAAAAATTAGGAAAATGCATAACATAGTTCAGAACATGCTCTCAACAATTCCAGTTCATAGATGGCAAAGTATTCAGATCCTTTTGTGCTGTATATGATCGAAAGATGTTTATAAATGCCACATGGTACAATAAAAATCATTTCTGTTGAAAAACACTAGTCACAACTGAAAATGTATTTTCAGCATTAAACCTTTAAACGTCATGGTATTGTTTGTAAATTAAAGACAGTGATTAAAATTTTCTTATATTCTAAAACAAATATTTCAAAATCAAAGAGAAATATATATATTTTTATATAAATAAATTAGGATTCTTATAAATCATTTCTCTTTGTAATTGTGACAGATTGGAAGAAATTAGAAAGAAAATTTTACAGTTGTGTAGTTTTTATTTGTTAGGAAGGTCCAAAATTGAAAGAAAAAAGAAATCTATTCAAATAGTGGCAATTTAAAAGGAATAACTTTGCTGCTCCTGTCGATTTAGCAAAGGTTTTAAGTGTACTAGCAGGAAGTGTCTTTGGGTGATTATTTTTCAAAGTCAAAAATAAATAGGCTGTTTTGAAAAGAATAATGGCACAAACTTTCTGTGAAGATAATGTGCATTGAAAAAAACAAATTTTGTACAGGTAACCAGAAAATCAATCCACTTTTTAATCACAGGTTTAAAAAATATCAAGATATATTAGTGCAATTTTTATCAGGTTAACACTGAATAATTGTGATGACACTCACTATTAGAAGTGCATTAAAATTTGGTCACTGACATAGTATGCAGAGTCAGGTGCATTACAAATTTTGTAGCATTTAACTCAATCAGGGGCGATTGTAGGTTCATGAAAAAATACCTGAAATTTTAGAGAGAGAACGTTTTCGTATGGATAGAGGAGGGAGGGAACATATAATTTAATACAGGGAGGTCAAATTATGAAAAATATTAATTTTAAATATGTTTAGCAATCATATGAAATTATTATTTTAGTCTTATTTTAGGAATTTAACTATCAGAAAAACCAAAATTTCAGTACTGAAAATGAAAAAAATACCTGAATTCAAGTACATAACTTGAACACAATCACCCCCGCTTAATGTTGTTTAGATGTGAATGGTGGCCATTTTGTGAACTTCTCATCAGGGATGCCATTTGAAAACTTTCTTGGAGCAGGGGGGGGGGGGGGGGATCTTCATCTGAGAAGTAATTGATACAGTTTTATTCTCACATGTTTTCAAAATTAGCGAAAATACTCATTAATGATAAATGTATTTCATTTTGAGAAAGTTGCAATAGTTGCTTTATCGAATATTATTGATAAAAAAATACCGATTTCTGTGCTTAATTTGTTTATTTATTCTCATTAAACCTGACAAGTTTTGTGCAATTTCAGAAATTCTTTTTTGAATCGACTTGGAAGGAGTAATAAACTCTGAAATATCAAGTCCCTTGAGGGGGAAATTCCCCCGCCCCTCTAACCTCCAAATGGCACTGTTGCTTCCCATAATATCATTTCACAAGTAAATCTTTCAGAAATATCATCACATCTTAATTAATTTATTAAAGTTGAGAGGAAAATTCAAGGTTTAGCTGGTAGTTTTTGACAGAACATGTTGATCCTGTTTTCCAATGCAAAAATTGGACCTAACACATATATCCATGAAAAAAAACTGCACTCACTATGTATCGTAATTCCAGGTAGAAACACCTATATGGCTTATGCATGTATAAAAGTTAAATTTTACCTTTTGCGGCTTATATACCAGTGTGGTGTATAAGGCAGTTGCAATTGACGTCATGCTGGAGGTCACACACTTCAAATAGGTAGTTCTGATTGGTGGAACTACCCTGACCTCCAATTGAAGTACAGTAGAACCTCGATTAACCGAGCTTCGATTAATCGAGGTTTCTGTTAACCGAGCAGATAAGAAAATCTGATTTTTTTTTTTTTTTTTTTGTGAATGAACCTTGAAAAATACCACACGTTTTAGTTCACTGTCCATGCTACAGGCTACATAATTATTCAAAAGAGAAGAGAGGATGAATCCCAGCAAAGGGTAAACCCATCGACAGATGGAGAACTATTTGAGATTACTAATCGCATTAAAAGGTGTGAAGAAAATTTGGAAGAGGACATTTCCGAATGACTAAACGTTGAAAACCAACATCCAAGTTTTCAAATCCTTAATGATGAAGAAATTATACAAGCCGTTAATTCCTATTGGACATTAATGATGCTGACAATGAGGTCCAGGACTTTGAGGATTCAAGGACTATAAGTCATACTGAAGGTGGTCAAGCACTAACAACTGCCCTAAAATATTTGGAGCAAAGAAGCGATGTTGCGCCGATAGATGTTCTGCTGCTCAAAAATTGGCGTGATCGGACAGCCACTGATAGAATATCTGGACTTAATTTAGAATAGTTAAAAACATTTCAATTTGCTTTTTAAAATTTACTATTTTTAGTTGATTTCCTTTTTAAATTTGTTGAGCTGTGAAACATAACTTTATATATGTTTATTTTTATTATTTAAAAAACATTTTACTGTATTTTATTCTAAGAGATGTTAAATTCGCGAGCACAGTTAGTTTTTATGCACAATTTCTATTAACCGAGATTTCCGATATCCGAGGTACTAGCGGTCCCAATTAGCTCGGATAATCGAGGTTGCACTGTACAATGGTTGATCAGCCGATTTCAACTTCCCTAAACGAAGCATTCTTGATTTTTTCCAGGAAAAAATATCATATAATTTAATATAGTCAAGTAAACAACTGAAAATAATATTAAAAATGCTTCACGGGTCGGAAATAATAATCACTCAAAATATGTCAGGGGTTTGGTGACAGACATGTTACAACAAAACTTACACAAACACCATTTATTCTTGAGCAATGCCGTGAACAGTGACTAACAGATGATTTGGCAATCACAGTTCTAGAACACTGCTAAATCAAGTATTTACCCAAAACCGGTATGAAGCAATGACATCTTGACTTACTTTTCTGCAATATAAAAATGCATTTAGATTTATTTCAACTTGAAAATTTAATAAACAAACAGTACTAAATTCAAAATGCTAATTTTTAAGGTGTTTAAAATAAATGCATGAAAATATTCAATATGACATCTACATTGGTACTATACCACTTTTAATAAGTGCAGCTCATATGGGGACGAGGCATATCTGATGGAATTTCAGGTTTTATTAATCATTTTGGGACGTAGTGACATATACGCCAAGGCAGTTTATCGACCCAAAATTATGGTAGTTCACATTTGTAAAGACAGAAGGATCCAGAATGATCAAGAGAATGCCTTTTCAGGTTATTTTTAAAAGCTAAGGAATATAGACAAAAAATATACTTGATTTGTCCAGAAGGTGGCGTTTTTTAATTATTATTATTGGGATGTATTGTTAAGGCTTTGGAGGATCTCATAGCTGTTTGAATTTTATTTCACTGCTATCCAGAAAAATAGAATTTAAGATTAATTTAAAAAATGACAAATATATACTTTTCAGATTTAAACGAATTATTTTTATTTTGTAATGAGAATTTACAACACTGAGATTAACAAATATAACTTTTAAAAAGAAATAATAATAATAATAAAAATCAGCAGGCACAAATAATAATACAGAATAAAGTCCAAAATTCACAACCCTAAAGACTTCAGCACTTCTGGATTTTTCCGAATTTTGGGTCATTCGCATAAATAACAAAGAGGGGGGAACTATCTTTTTTTTTGACAAACAAAGATAGTTCACCCCCTCCCCCTTCCCCATTAATTATTTATGAGGAACGCATTTCAACATTAAAAAAAGATTATACTGAAGCAAATATTTTAAAAAAGGAATTTTTTTTTTAAAAAGGTAAAAATGATAATAATAATAATAATCTACACTCCCCCCCCCTTTTTTTTTCTCCAAAGAATTATTTACATCAGTAACACATTTGCAGAGTACTAAAATAAGGTAATAATAAAACAAATATTTCAATAGAAAAACATTTTTTTAAAAAAAGGTAAAAAAAAAAAAATTACAATTTTAGAAACTTTACTTACAAAACGTAATTTTTTTGTTAGGTAATTGAATATATGACCATTATTTTACACTGCTTTATCAATTTCAAATCATTTGTAGTTAGTAAAAAAAAAACTAATCACCACCTTCCAAACCCACAAATTAATTACACACAGGAATGCATTTGCAATGCTGAATAAAGATAAACACTAATACAATATTTCAATTAAAGACAACATATTTTACTAACAAAACTTAATTTTTCTGTATGGTATTTACAGTGAACATGTCTGTTATTTTACACTGCTTTAGCAATTTCAATTTTTTGGCAATAACTTTTTCCTTTATTTTATAAACAGACATCAACTGTAAGTGCCGATGCGCCATGCCGTTTTTAGACATGAAAAATGCATCCTACTTTATTTCCATATTGTCTTTTTAGCATCGTCCATTTTTTTTTTTTTGTTCCTTTCAAAATATTTTTCCTTTCTTTTTTTGTGAAAATATAGAAGAAAGCAGGAGCTCTGTTTCTCTGTAGGACTCACCTGTCATAATTCCTAATCTCTCTTACCCATTAAAAAAATCTATGCACAGTTTCTTTCTGCATAATGAAACATAGTATCCCATTCAAAGCTGATGATCTGATTCTGATAACTTTCGACTTCCGAATTTATGGAGTAAAATAAAGAAAACAAACTGCAGATAATTCTATCCTTTCTTTTTCTTTGCAGCTGCTCTAGTGAACTGTTTTTGTGGGTGCTCTGATTTTTGATTAACTTATTATATTTTGATAAAAAATTTTTACACATTTGCCTAATTTGCTAAAAAGTTGAACAGAATTCGTGAAATAACAACGGAGATATCAATTTTCTTTTAGTAGTAAGGAAAAATGGGTTTTGCATATAAATTTGAATATTTCGGGTTTGGATTGAAGTGCATTGGGTTCAGGTTGACTTAAAGCAAAAATTTTGGATTGGGTCCATGCAGGACTAATTACCGATAACCATCAGAAGATCTTTTTCCTTTTGTCAGCTGAAAAAATTAAAGTCCAATGAAAAGAAAGAAACATATGCTCACTTACACTACAAAAGTATGTTTGATTTCTACTTTCAACCGCATTAAAAAAATATATATTCTAAACTTCGGATGTGGCACTTTCTACGATATATTGGCAAGTCACCAATAAAGATAATCTTTTGTGCATGGACATTTCGTGCACTTTTGTATTCACTCACTTTTTGTTGAATGAATTGATGAATATTTCGAAGATTGGTGAGAAGGGCAGGGAAGGGGTGGGGGGTGATGAGTAAGGAATGATCGAAATAAAAGCAAGAAGAGATCAAATTAAAACATATATAAAGACAAATATAACAGATAGCAAGAAAAACGACTCACTCCAAAACATGAATACAAAAAAAAAAAAAAAAAAAGAAAAGAAAAAAAATTAATTAAATAAATAAAATAAATAAATGCCAGCTTGCAAAACGTCTGGATTTTGAAGAATTCCAAATTTTGGACATCTGGATTTGAAACTTTGTACTGTAATAATAATAATGATAAAAGAAATCAACATCTAATTCAATATAAATAAATTCATCAGATCAAAGTTCATAATGATTTATGAAAACATAATACATTTTTAGCTTAAATAGAAATAAATGTTACATAAAACTGCTTTAATTATATTTTGGTTTAACATTCTTAAATTCTCATATTAACAAATTAATTTGTGGTTAACAGCAAAAGAAATAATATTAACCAGAAAAAAATATATTCTCAATTATTCTGTATCTACTAAATCATCTATCTGACAGAAAAAACTGTCTTTATAAATAGAAACTTACTATATAGTTAAATAATAATAATAAGATACCAAAGAAAGCAAAACACATAACTTCTTTGATCTTTAGAACATGGTAAGGATTTATTAGTAGACTGTCCCTTTTTGGTGGTGGCTAAAAAATTTGTAGAAAAAATTCTTTCAAATGATATCTATACTTTCTGATACTGCAATTTGTTCCTGCATTTGAATACGTTATTTACATAAATAAGAATCTGAATTTCGTATTCATGTTTACCACAAGAAATGTACAATAAAAATAGTTGCATACAGTTAAACAATGTTGCTGCTAGAATAAAAATAGTAACTTAAAAAAATATAGAAAAATAAAAAAATAAACCTAAAAAATCTCTAATTTCTAAACACAGAATTAAATTTCCCGAATTAAAAAAAATGTGCTTAGTATTTTAGAATGATATTACAAATATAAAAATATTTAAAAGCATGATTTTTTTTTTTTTTTTTTTAATTTTTTTTTTAACGTTGAAATAAAAAGGAAAATTGAAGTAAAAAGCAATATTTATTAATACAATATTCAAAGTAAAACTCTAGAAAATTTCCAAAATATTTAGAAATATTGGTTACAGAAGACATATCTGAATGTTTACACTGTCACTACTGTTAAGAATCAGTGGATAATGGACCTTATGCACGTGATGTCACACGCCAGAGCTTGCAGTATCGTGATCCAATATTCTAGCAACTGTACCAACAGAGTACCAGTATGCACAGCCACAAACAACGCCAGCAGAAGACTTTTAGCCTCGACCGAGGTTGCATGCATAAAATTTAAACGAAATTTTGCAAATTTAACATATATTCTGGATAAAGAACAACATTTTGAATTTACATTACAAAATATTAAACAATACAATACTACAAAAATATTACTACAAAATACTAAAAACTAAATACAAAATACTATAATACTACAAAATATTAAACAATACAATCTGCTACAATAATGAATTGTTTTGTGGAAATTTTATCAAAAGATCATTAATAATGCATACTCCATACAACGCTATGTTAATGTTCAAAAGTAAATACCAACAGCAGACGAATTTTAGCCTCAAACTCAGGTCGCGTGCATAAGGTCCATTTCCTAAAAAAATATGCATACATAATGGGTAATATTACAAGTGTATTTTCATGTGTCGTTTTAGGCTGTATGGATGGCTAAAAGTCATGTAGCACACATTACACTCATAGGGCTTTTCTCCTGTATGTAAGTTCATGTGAAATTTCAGAACATGTGGCTGTGTAAAACTCTGATTGCAGACATCGCATTTATGGGGACGCTCACCAGAATGCACAAGACAATGCTTTTTTATATTGCATTTCACATTTGTTGAATACAGACAAAGATTACATCTGAAACGCTTATTTTGATCTTCAGAGCACCGAGATATCTCCTGCACTGGTAAAGATTCAGCAACTGTCATAATGTTTTGAAACTTATCACATTGAAATACTGAAAGAAAAAAAAACAACAGAAATTCAAAATTATTTCAAATTATAAACGGGAAATAATAAAAATAGATAAATAATTCTATGATCATGCTATTAAATATAAGAAAAAAAATCAACACTGTAATTAACAACAATTTCTTCTGAAAAGGAATATAGAAAAGGTATATATATACACAATAGACTCCCTCAAATTTGCACATCCTAAAACCAGGGGTTGTGCGGATTTTAGAATTTTGCAGATTTCTGGTCATTTTTTTGTTTACATTTTTAAAATTGTAATTTGAATGTAGTAAAGCTTTGGAAATTATAATAAATGCTTACAATAATGTAAAATATTAAAATAATGAAGTAAAATATTAAAATAATTTAAATAAAATATTAAAATAATTATATAAAATGATAAAAATTTAAAAAATGATTAAAATATTAAAAGTAAAATCAGGTATAATAATTAAGATGCAATACTAACTATTCATAACGTTGAAATATCAAGTTTTGTTGTTTTATTCAATAAAAACTCATTATAAAGAAAATAATATCTTTTATTATTTTTTATAAGCTTCATTTATTTCTTTACATTATATTTTGTGAACATGGACAAAACTTTTGTCTGCTTAAATTTTTAGTTTTGTTTCTTAATGTCATACACCATTCTATGGCTTATTCCATTATGATTGTGCCAAAAACAAGTATATGAATTTGAATCTAGCCTTTTTTTTATGATCTCAACATTTTGAATTGTTGTCAAACTTATGTGTTTTCTTTTCCTATTTTTTTTTTTTATTAGAAATATTGGAATTGGCCATATTACTTACAAAAAAATTATAATTTAAATAATTACATATTAAAACTGAAAATTCAATATCAAAGAATCAAAAGCAAAAAACATAAACAATACGACTTCAACAGTTACAGTTGTAGGTATTGTGAAGAAGTTACTGTTGCACCATTTTATTACCTTAGATATGAAAATAATTTACATCAGAATTGTAAAATAATGAAGTTTTATACAGATTTAATAAACAACTAGTCGGATGTGCCAATCCCAAAACTTTCTTCTATCTCAGTCATGTTAATACTTCAAAATTCGCTATCACATCGCCAATAAAATCAATATTTTTCGTCATTCTGTTGTACGTCAGCTGCTTGCGAATCGTCGGGTTACAGGGATGCGAACAACCGATGTATACTAAACTACGAAAAGTCCTTCTGGCCTGAACCGACAGGAACAGATAGCCTCCCTATTCCTTGGCTTTATGATTTTAGCTAATTTTACTGGAAAACACGAAGCTCAAATGCGTGGAACCTAAATAAAGAAGATTCAATTCCAGTTCTCGTCAACATTGAATTTGAATGAGAATATCGCCAAATTAGTCCTCTACAGCCAAGTTGGCTTCATTTATGGTAACTTTTGTTGGTCGCCAAATTTGGTGGAATTCCGCCAACTGTCGCCAAGTTTGGCGAGAATTCGACGTTGGCGAATATAAATATAGAGTGATAAGCATGTAATAGGAAGAATGGTTACAACAATGAAAGAAAATTTGCTGAAATCATGTTAACTAAAACTCATAAATTAAATCCGTTTATGGATGAAATTCCGCTGTCTTGTTTGAAAATGTCAGCCACACTAAAATTTCAAACACCTATATCTCAGCTATTTTTCAAGATAGAGGCAAAACAAAAATTGCTCTGGATTCTCCGGATCAAGACCGAACATTTAACATAAAAAAGTTCTAGGATTTCTAATTTTTTTGAATTTGCACATTTTTTGAATTTGAAATCTTTAAATGGCTAACACAGCGCCCCCTTTCATCGAAATATCCCCAAATTCTAATAGAACCTGCTTGCCATAGCCAAAAACATAGAAAAAAAATGTGGTTCAATTTGAAGTATAACTTCATACACTTTTAGATGGTACAATAGTGAAAATGGAACAAAAATATCGATCACAGCGCCCCCTTTCGTCGAAATATCCCCAAATTCTGATAGAACCTGCTTGCCATAGCCAAAAATCTAGAAAAAAAATGTGGTTCAATTTGAAGCATAACTTCATACACTTTTAGATGGTACAATAGTGAAAATGGAACAAAAATATCGATCACAGCGCCCCCTTTCGTCGAAATATCCCTAAATTCTGATAGAACCTGCTTGCCATAGCCAAAAATCTAGAAAAAAAATGTGGTTCAATTTGAAGCATAACTTCATACACTTTTAGATGGTACAATAGTGAAAATGGAACAAAAATATCGATCACAGCGCCCCCTATTGTCGAAATAACCCCAAATTCTGATAGAACTTGCTTGCCATAGCCAAAAACCTAGAAAAGAAATGTGGTTCAATTTGAAGTATAACTTCATACACTTTTAGATGGTACAATAGTGAAAATGGAACAAAAATATCGATCACAGCGCCCCCTTTCGTCGAAATATCCCCAAATTCTGATAGAACCTGCTTGCCATAGCCAAAAACCTAGAAAAAAAATGTGGTTCAATTTGAAGCATAACTTCATACACTTTTAGATGGTACAATAGTGAAAATGGAACAAAAATATCGATCACAGCGCCCCCTTTCGTCGAAATATCCCCAAATTCTGATAGAACCTGCTTGCCATAGCCAAAAACCTAGAAAAAAAATGTGGTTCAATTTGAAGCATAACTTCATACACTTTCAGATGGTACAATGAAGACGGACAGATGGACGGACGGACAGACAGACATTTTGTAAAAACATGTTTTTCGGAATCTCTGATACCTAAAACGTGTAAATCCGTCAAAAACCGGAAGTCGAAAAAAATTTCGATTACAATACTTTCTTCTATTATAGATAGAAGAAAGTAAAAAAGCTTGATAAATTAAAAATTGCCTTTGAAAAAAGATCACGATCCCCTTTATGAAGTTAGCGCCATCTTGAATTTTTTCAGAAGATAATTCATATTTTCTTCATGAAAAAGCTTGAGTTGAGCCATATTAACCATAATTACGTACTAAAATCCATACATAATAAGGAAAAAATAAAAATAAATATTAAAAAACAGGGAAGTGAAAGCTTGAAAAATAAACAATATGGTTACAGTTTACATTTGTGAATATTGTGCAGGATATAATATGATGAAGAATGCTTTAGATCTGTTAATTTACATCAAAATCATGAGTAATGGAATTTTATTTAATAATTAACCAGCCATAATAGCTAAAAGAACTTGATTAACAAAAAATTTAGTAAAAAAATTTTGCAAACACCACCGACTTCAGCATCATTCTGAATTTTGTTCTTTCAACTTAACTGTAAGTTTCACTGTTTACATTGGCAACAATATGCAGATTTTAGGGTTTCAAATTTGAAGGAGTCTATGGCATACATAGTAGACTCCCTTAAATTCGCTTAGCTTAAAATCAGAAGTTATGCAGATTTTAGAATTTTGTGGATTTCTTTCAGGTCACTGTTTTGTTTGCATTTTTTAAACAATTTGAATTTAATAGTGCACTCAAAATTATAATGAATGCTTACAATAGAGTAAAATAATAAAAATTAAGAAAATTTAAAAAGAAATTTAAAATATTAAAAATAGAGGTCAATTAAATAATTAATATTGCATAACTAAATATGCATAATGATGATGAGATAATTTTTTCTTGAATTCTTTCAGTGAAACTTTCCTTATAAATGTACACTAATAATTCACATCAAAATCTTAAAATAACAAAGTTTTCTTTCATGTTTAGCCATACTTAATAACTAAAATAGTTTGATTAATACATAAATTAATTGGTAAAAATACTGCAATTGCCACTGGTATCAGCACTATCTAGAATTTTTTCAAAAATAAATTTATACTTCCTTTATGAGAAAACATGAGTTGAATCATATTTTCCAGAATTGCATATTAAATTGTGTATAGAATGATATTAAAAAAACTTGAATTTTACACCTACATCTGAACTATAAGTTTCATTGTTTACATCGCAAATGATGTGTGGATTTTAGGGTGGCGGATTTGAGGGAGTCTACTGTATATATATTCTTTTTTAAATAGTTAAAATCATGCATAAAGTCACTTAATAAAAAACACTGTTTCTCACTATTGAAACAGTTACTAGGAACTATACAAGTATTTTGTTTTAACAAGTTTTATTTTGGATTTTTTTTTTTTTAATTATTGTTCTCACTTTTTTCTACACCTACCTGCATGGATTAAAATCTCCTCAAATATTATCTCTTTCCTAATTTGTCCTTCAACATTGATCATTCTATGTTTTAATCTCTTATGGAATTACATAGAATAAGTTTTGGAATCGCTTAGTAGCAGAAAAACTTAAAAAATATATATCATTTTTATAAGTCATCAGAACTCACTAATTACTAACTAAATGTGGATATTCTCAAGTCACATAATTCCATTTATTAAAAGCTATATCAGTTAACCCTCTCGGCACCAATTTTTTTTTTTCCAATTTTGGGAAAAATTACTTTTACGCTAACAAAATTAAAAGTAGCTATCGAAATTACAGAAGTTACAGTTTACTGAAATTTAACGAATGTGTTCTTTACAGAAATCTAACGAATGTAGTTATGTTGCGTGTTTTTCCTATGAAAATAGTCTAAGGAAGAATTTTTTAAGACGTTTGGAAAATGTCGTATTACAACCAGATTAAACAAACATAAAAAATTTAGTAGTATTTTTTATCTTTTATCACAAATTATTAATTCGGAAAAGGAGTCCCTAATTTAAATTTAAAGAGTGAAACATATGTTTACATTAAAAGAAAAGCCAACGGTTTACTAATAATTAATAAAACTTTTATTAATATTATTATTATTAAATGCTGAAACATAAGTAACGCCATAATAGTATATGTATCGACATATGTTATCACTATTCGGTGCTAGAATTCACAAAAATAATTTTTTTCTTTCAAATATTGCAATTCGAAGTAGGAGCCTCATATGAGGCCCAGGGTGACAAGAGGGTTAATTTCATTTATCAATACACATAAATTACTTTGTTTTAAGGCGGTATTAAAAAAAAAATTCCGAGCTCAACAACTCAAAATTTTGAGACACATTTTCAGACTCATTTTTAAAAGTAAAAACATGAAACTTGGCAGCATGATTTATAAAGAGATTTATAAGGGACCCATGTTTTTATTTTTCGTTCAATTAATTAAAAATTGATTTACAAACAATTATTTTTACAGTACAATCATTTTTTTTGTTTCCAGCGCTTTCGCTTCAGGAAATTCAGTTCAAAATGTCCACTTTGACAGCATTTTTAGAAATATGTTCTGCCTTTATCAAAAAATTGAGATAATACGGACATTATAAAGTTTCTGAATAAGAGAACCTGCCAATTGGATACATTTTAGAGCAAAAAGGAATTTAAAAATGTGTCTCAAAATAAGCAGTTTGGATTTGAATGCACCCTTAATTAATTTTAAAAGTAAATAGAACTGTGAATTTGTCATTGTTTAACTAAATATAATCTTTAACCTTTTGTTTACAGGCTGAGACAGGGAACTATATTTATATTCACTAGTACCACAATTTCTTGCGACACATGTTTCTTGAAAGTAACCTGAAAGTGAAGTAATTTTTCAAAAGGTGTTGTGAATAGAATAAAGAAATAGTCGCTGGGATGACATATGTTCCAAAACAAAAATATCACTCAATAATTGAGTGGTGTTTTTTAAAATTAAATTTCAGTAAGTAAATTAAAAAAATAATCCAAAACGAGAATATTATTTTTTTAACAGGAAAACAAAAAAGGAAAGAAGAAAACATTCATACATGCATAAGAATGATCAATGCCTACTAGCTTAAAGAAAAAAAGTCTGGAAGACATTTAAATCTTATGAAAAACACTTAAAAACTGCCACAAATGCATTTGTTTGGGTAAGTTTACAATGATTTGATTGGAAATTTTTTTTCAGTGATATAACACAAAGATTCAAATATTTAAAGTTTGTTATACCAAAAAAATATCTGCAACAATACTTTAAACAAAAAGAACGATCAAAATGGTATGTGAATATTTATTAATGCAATATACAAAATAAAAAATACTAGAAATATTTTTAATGTGTCCTGAAATATTGTTCATAACACATCTGAATATTTGTACTGCCATTGCTAAAAGTCAGTCCATAATTTACAACAAAATCTAAACATGTAAGGATTAATATTACAAGTTTTTGCATGTGTAACATTGTAGGTTGTTTGTTTTGTACAAAAGACACTAGTATTGACATTAGAACTTTCAAAGTTAGACACATTCTCTAATTTATTTTGCATTACATATATCTGAAACAATATTTGGATGAAAAACAATAAAAATAGTAAGTTAATAAATATTTACTTATTAATTCAATTTTTAACTTTAGTATAATTTCAAATAATGCTAAAAATTTTGGTTTCAGAAAACATACTTCAAAATTTATCAAGACCCAGGGGTTTATATATATATATATATATATATAATTTCAAACAAAATATACACACTACACACATAAGGAGTAACATTACAAATGTTTTAGCATGTGTTGTTTGAGGTTGGATGTTTGTCTAAAAGTCATGTTGCACATATTACACACATAAGGCTTTTTCTCCAGTATGTATAAGTCTATGACGTTTTAGATGATGCGATTGAACATAACTCTGATTGCATATTTCACACTTGTAAGGACGTTCACCAGTATGTACACAATAATGCTTTTTTAGGTTACATTTGAAATTGGTTGAATACAGGCAAAGATTACATCTGAAACGCTTATTTTGATCTTCAGTGAGACAAGATATTTTCTGCACTGACAAAGATTCAACACAAGTCATAACTTTTTGAAACTTATCCCATTCAACTCCTGAAAAAAATAAACAAAAATTCATAACTATTTCAAATTATAAAAACAGATAAGTAATTCTATGGTTTACTTAAATATATGATAAAAATATACCACACTGGTAATCAAAAAGAACTTCTGAAAAGAATACAGGAAAGGTAGCACTTACAAGTAAAACAAATTCAGAAATCAGCATTTGATTATCAAGTACTAGCTGGTTTCCGGCATTGTTCGGGATTAACCCTTTCCAGCACAGACAAAGTCTGTTCGTAAAATTAGAAATTACTGATTGACACCGGAATTTACAAATGACTTTTTTAGAAAATATAAACTCCTTATTTTAAGCTTTCATTAAAGAAACAAAATTGAATTAAATATTCTTGGTGTCGAATGCAAGTTTGGAATTAAAATTATGTGTGCCCGGAGTGGGACCACTGTGCCGGAAAGGGTTAAGAATGTTTCTTTTGAAAAATCAATTTCAATATTAAACATGTTGTATAAAAAACATAATAAAAGAAAGCAGTCACAATATTATACAAATGAATCTAATGAAAACACAATCTAAAAATATATAAATTCATATCATAAACTCCTCAGAATTCAGTTATAAATCAGCTTGTTTCCATTCATCATTGGAGCAATAAAAACTACAAAGGAAAAAGGTCAAACTGTCTTTGATTTGTACATGATGGAACGAACAGATAAACAATTACTTCAAAGCGCATTTTGTTCAACAATGATATCAACTGATTTGTACAATGAAACTTCTCCAGGTAACTCTTCTTGAATCTTCAAGTAGATGTGGTTTATGCTATCATTTTTTAGTGCAAGAATTGTGCGTTCAAAAAGCATTTATGGTCTATAAAATGTCAAATATTTGGCAATACTTTTGCCTTCAGTTCTTCAAGAGACACAACTGTGGTTTTGAAAATGCTTCTCTGATTTTGAACAGACAAGTTACTGGATGAAGGGGTATTGATCCATTCCCCATCCTCTTTAATAAAAAGCTATGCGTTGCTGACGACTGGGTTTTTTGATAATAGTTGCCACAGATTAATCTCGGAAAATGAAACATTTGAAGTTACTGAAAAAATTAATAGCTCGAAAAGCATTTGTCACAAAATTGTTAGACAAACTGCATTAGAAAGGTAAAAAATTGTATTTATCTTGATATAAATTTCAAATCTAATGATTATGCCGTTTTTCAAATACTGAATTAAAAAAATTACCAAATTTCACAATGGAGTACCATAGCGAAATCTTCATGCATAAAAAGATAATGATAACGGCAATGTGTCCTGACTTATACTGGCTATAGCCCGAGTCACAAATTACAGTAGCCTTACTATTCTGTTAAAATATAAAAGTGAATTATGATGTCACGAATGCATGATTTTTATTTAATTATAATATAATCATCCTAGAAACAAGGTTTTGGAAATTTTTTTCAAATGGACTAATAAATTGGCCAATACTGTATGTTATTTTGAGTTTAAAAGAGGAAAGGTGCGGAAGCGCTCTATATTATTTAGGTTTTCTCTGGAACTTTGGTCAGAATTGAAA
This sequence comes from Maratus michaelseni, assembly GCA_963931845.1. NCBI lineage: Eukaryota > Metazoa > Arthropoda > Arachnida > Araneae > Salticidae > Maratus > Maratus michaelseni. The sequence continues at coordinate 322,513,570 of OZ007595.1, read as the reverse complement.
GTTTAATATATCAAAACATCAGAAATTAAATCGATATTAAATAGGCAATAACTATAACGACTGTCCTTCAGTTCATTTGGATAGATTTTAATTTAAAAATATAAAGTCATTCAACATTGATTTTAGGTATTTTTAAGGTTATTATCACGGGCCCGGGCAATGCCAGGCATATCAACTAGTATTTAATAAATGGGCAGAAAATTGACGATCCAATATGTTTCCATCCAGATGAACACTTAATATTTTTAGTTAGTCACAAACTGCGAACATGCTTCCATAGATATGACTATTTAAGGAATTTGTTAATTTCTTCTACCATTGTTTCTTTTAGAGTAAGTAGCAAAGTTTGTCAGAATTCTCCATACAATCCAACAGTGACTTGATCCATTAGTAAATCATTGCCTACTTATCTTTTTATATTACAAAACTATTTATATTTTTTTAGCTTAAAAAGTATAAAATATATTGTTTTTAACAACATTTTGTTTCAGGATTCTTAAATATTTAATGAAAAAAAAATTTCATTGATAAAAAATAAAAACAAAAATAGGTTTATTCCTGATCATAAAAATCATGAGCCATGCATAGATTATGAAAGGCTTTTCAGACTACTTAAGGCAGTATTCAAAAGAAATATTTTTTCACGCTCAACAACTCAAAATTTTGAGACACATTTTCAGACTCATTTTTTAAAATAAAAACAAGAAACTTTGCGGCATGATTTATGAAGACATTTATAAGGGCCCCATTTTTCGTTCCATTAATTAGAAATTGATATACAAACAATTACTTTCACAGTACGATATTTTTTTTTGTTTCCAGCGCTATCGCTTCGGGAAATTCAGTTCAAAATGTTCACTTTGACAGCCTTTTTAAAAATATATTTTGCCTTTATAAAAAAATCGAGACAATACGGACATTATAAAGTTTCTGAATAAAAGAACCTGCCATTTGGATGCATTTTAGAGCAAAAATGAATTTACAAATGTGTCTCAAAATAAGCAGTTTGAATACACCCTTAATTACTAAAACATTGTTATGAAATTTTTTTATTTTCATGCAGAGACAGAAAACATCTAATTTAATACTTTTGAAAATGCATAACACATTTCAAAACAACTTTCGGCAAATAGTATTACCAGATGGTAAGGTTTTCAAATTATTTTTTGCAGCCTTGTATATGATCCATAGATTTCTTACAACACCACATAGTACAATATTCAATACAGTTGAAAAATTGCTGCCATAACTGAAAATACAAAAAAATACATCATCTTCCATTTTTAGAACATACTAATAAATTATTAGCAGACTGTCCCTGTTTGGTGATGGTTAAAATATTTATACAAGAAATTCTTTCAAATGATATCAGAGCTTTCTGATACTGCAATTTTCTCCCATATTTGAATAGGTCATTTGCACAAAATAAGAGTTATTCTAGTTTTCATTTTCCTGTTTACCACAAGAAATGTACAACAACAAAAGTAGATTTAGTAATCTAAAACCATTAAAATATTTCTTTAAACATAAAAAAATGTTGCCATGAATATAAAAATAGTAACTTAAAATAAATAAACCAACCAAATCTCAACTTTCTTGATATAGAATTACATTTTCCTGAATTTAAAAAATGTGAATAGTATTTAAAAATGATATTACAGATATAAAAATATTTAATAGGATGAATTTCGTTATATAAAATTGAAATAAACAGGATGATCCAAGTAATAAACATACATTTATTAATACAGTATGCAAATTAAAACACTAAAAACCTTTAAAAATATTTAGAAACATTGGTTACAGAAGACATATCTGAATGGTTATGCTGTTGCCGCTGCTAAGAATCGGTGGATAATTTCCTACAAAATATGCACATATAAGGAATATTATTACAAATGTTTTTGCATGTGACGTTTTAGACTGTATGGATGGCTAAAAGTCATGTTGCACACATTACACTCATAAGGCTTTTCTCCTGTATGTAAGAGCATGTGACATTTTAGATTATTTGGCTGTGTAAAACCCTGATTGCAGACTTTACACTTATAGGGACGTTCACCAGAATGCACAAAAAAATGCTTTTTCAGATTCCATTTGAAATTGGTCGAATACAAACAAAGACTACATCTGAAATGCTTATTTCGATCTTCAGTGCAACGAGATAGTTTCTGCACTGGAAAAGATTCAGCAAATGTCACAACCTTTTGAAACTTATCACGCTGAAATCCTGAAAAAAAAAAAAAAAAAAAAAAATAGAAATTCAAAATTATTTCAAACTATAAACAAGAAATGATAAAAACAGATAATTCTATGATTTATGCAAATTCTCTTAAATATGTGACAATACATTACAATACTGTAATTAACAAGACACACTTCTTCTGAAAATAGATACAAAAAAAGGGTAGCATACAAAAATAAAACAAACAATTTGAGAAATCAATATTTGATTATCAAGTAGTATAAGAATAAATAGTAGTAATAAAAATCAGATAAAAGTTCATATTGACTTATGAAATCCATTTAAAAAATTTTCAGCTTAAAAGTATTATAGTAATACTAAAGATGAAATTGTTTTTAATAGTATTTTGCTTTAGAATTCTTAAATCAATATATACATTATAAATGTAAGTGTGGTTTGTCTGCGTGTGCTGCTATAGCTCCACAACCCACCCTTGCAGCCCAATGAGGGTTATTTGTTATAGTAGTCAGTGGTAGAATTGATAAAAAAAAGTCACTGGTTCCAAGGACTAGTAAGCATGAGAATTTACTGGTCCGCAGTCATCATCACTGGTCCGCTACATAAAATTCCATTAAGTCCCTTTAAACTTTTGTAACCCCCCCCCCCCTCCCTCCTTCTCCTAGAATATAAACCAAACTTCCTTTGGGGTTATTCAATTTTTCAGCATAATAAAATGTAAAATTATAATTTGCTAAAAATTAAATAAACAGTGTATAAAGAAAAACTATAAAATTATTAATTAGATATTTTATTTCAGATTATTTATTTCAACTAAGGTTTAATGCATTTTTCTTTTAATAAAATAGAATTGTGTGATTTGTGTTTGGTTGCAGTTTTCTCAGGGACGGGAAAGTTTACGTTTACTTGTCAGAGAGGGAATAAAAGTTACTGGTCCTGCGGGTCCGATTGAATTTTTGGCAGTCTCGGACCAACGGACCACCAAGGATTTCGAATGCTGGTAGTCCTTCATTCCCAATCTATGGGAAAAGTTTCAGTTTGGAATAGCAAGGGTTGGGTTCGGAGATATAGGTGTCAAAAGAGGGCATCGCACCAATGGACTTTTTATGGTAAGTCAGTGAAGCAGCTGGGAATTGAGTGCCAAAGTGGCTGAAACAGGCCAGAATGTTCTAGAAGGAACACTTTAGAATATTCTAGAATCTTCCAGAAGGTTAAGAATGTTTTAGAATGTTCCAGACGGTTCTGGTTCCTTGAAGGGCTTTCCTGCTTCAGAATGTTCTAGAAACCGGAAACAGAAGTCCTGAAACTTTTGGTTAGTTGGTTGATTTATGATGGCTCATTATCTACTTGAGGGATATAGGCCCTAGGGGGGGAGTGCCCTCCATGGGGGTCTTTCTAAGGGATCTTAACCCATATTTTTGGCAAGGTTCAAAGAAAACCACAGAAAACTCTGAACCTTGAAACTTTTGGAACATTCAGTGTGGTGGGGATACATTTCAGCTCAGGATGGTGTATATATAGGCGATGGCAAGATGCATGAGTCTGTATACTTTTGGAAATCAATTAGACTGGATCAAGGAAAAGTGAAAGTGATAAAAATGAAATAAATTTCAGTGAAAATTTTTAAATGTAATAACTGAAAGTGAATTGCTACAGGTAGTGAACAGTGTATTAAGCATAATTTTAGTGGGTTAAGTAATATTAACATTTTACAGGATGCCGAAACATAAAAGAAGAGATCTTGCCAGTGATGAATTTAAAAAGAAAGAAACAGAAAGAACAGCAAAGAAATGAAACAAATGAGGAGCAAGAAGCATGTTTAGCTTCACAACAGAAGATAATAAATAGATTGAGATAAAACAACGAGAAGAAATTAGATAAGCAGTAGATGTTTGTATGTCTGTCTTCGTTTGTCCTTCTGATGTTTACTGAAGAGACCACTTTGCAGAACTACAAGATTTGGTAGAAAGGTGACTGTATACCTAAACATTATGCACCTCAAAAACAGATTATGAATTTTTTTTTTTTTTAAACTTTTTTTATGCAATTTTTAGTGGGTTTTTCCCTTTCTCGTTAAATTATTCATTAAAAAATCCCATAAATTCTATTAGTCAAAGGAATCCAGTTGGAATCATTTCGTCCAATATATAAAATTTTGTCCTATTTTCTATAAAGCTTATTCAGAATTTGTACAGAGATATTAAAATTTTTGTGAATATTTTATGTGATTTTTAGTGTGCTTTGTGGCATTTTTCTGACATTCATAACAGTAATCCAGTTTCATTCTTTTATCCAAATACAGTAAATTTTGTCCTTTGCAATTTTTTTAATTTCACGAATTGTTTATGCAATTTTTGGCATTTTTTTGTATTTTGTGGCAATTTTTTTTTTACATTCGTAAAAGGAATCCGGTTTTGATTTTTTAACAAAATGCAGTAAATTTTGTTCTCTGCTATATTTGAATTTTTCTCAAACTTTTTATGCAATGCTTAGTATATATATATATATATATATATATATATATATATATATATTTTGCGTTCTGCAGCTATTTTCGCCAATTTTTTCTGAAATGAAAAAGACCATCTGGTAAATTTTGCTACTACTATGGTTAAATTCAAGGTGGAAGAATGCTAAATCGGTTTCTTTTAACAACGTGAATGATGATGATAAAATCTGAATTTAATCTGGGTCGATCACCACATGCATGAGATAAGACAATTACGCTTTTTTTAATGATGAAAAGATAATGATTTGCATAAACTGCCAAAGGCAGTGGGGCACCTAATCCTAAGTTTGTTTGTAAAATTTTTTGTAAAAAAAAAATAACAAAAATTCAAGGTTAATTTGATTTGAAACTGGAGCGGGCATTGTCTGCACAGATGAACACTGCCTAACACAGTGGTGCCCCCACACCAGTTTTGTTTTATTCGAGGTTTGTTTAGTAAATACTGGCCAGTGAAGCATGTGAATCTCTGCTAGTATTTAATGAAAAATAACATTGCGATTGACAGAAATCCAATAGAGATAGAGTTTATTTCTGAATATCCAATAGAGTTTATTTCTGAAAAGAAATTTAAACTATAAAGAAAAATCTTGAAACATGCATAGATTACGAGAGGCATTCCAGATTACATAATCATCAGAACATTGTTATAAAATTCTTTCTTTTCATACAGAAAAAGAAGATATAACTAAATAATTTCGAAAATGCATAACACAATTGAAAATATGCTTTCAACAATTACAGTCCATAGATGGTAATGTATTCAGGTTCTTATGATCTAAAGATGTTTATAAATGCTACATAATACAATAAAATTCATTTCAGTTGAAAAATACCAGACACAACTGAAAAGGCATTTTTAGCATTAAATACTTTGTGGCTTTTTTTGTAAATTAAAGGCAGTGAATAAAATTTTCTTATATTATTCTTATATTATAAATATTTTAAAAATTCAAGAGAATTTTTTTTTTCTAAATCAATTTTTTTCTTTTTAAATTAATTGTTATTTGTAAGAATAATTTCACTCTTCCCTATTTCTCTAAACTAATTATGACTGATTGGAAGCAATTAGAAGAAAAAATTTTACAGTCATACAGATTTTATTTGACAAAATCGAAAGAAAAAAAAATCTATTCAAATGGTGGTAATTCAGCAAGAGTAACTTTCTTGCTCCTGTTGAGTTAGGAAGTTTTTAAGTGCACCAGTAAGGATTCAGTGATTATTTTCTAAAATAAAAAATAAATACGATGTTTTGAAAATAATAACGGAACAAATGTTCTGTGACGATAATGTGCACTGAGGCAAACAATTTTTGTACAGGAAACTGCAACTGCATTCCACTTATTTAATCACAAATACAGGATGTCTCACTGCCAGCTGATTCCAAATTTTCAATCATAGGTTTGAAAATTATCAAGATATATTAGTGCGATTTTCATTGGGTTAACATTGCATAAATGTGATGACACTATTGGAAGCACACTAAAATTTGGTCACTAACACGATATGCACAATGAGCTGCATTCCAAATTTTAGAGCATTTAACGCAGTGTTGTTTAGCAGTGTTGTTAGTGTTGTGAATGGTGGCAGTTTTGAATATTTCTCATAAGGGGCACCAATTCAAAACTTTCTTAGGGGGGGGGGGGAGGGGAGGCACGGAAAGTTTTCTTTGAGGGAAACTAAGATTTATTTTGATTTTGTTGTGAACAGCTCAAAAGCATACACTATAGTTTTATTATCACATATATTTTTTAAATCTGCCTAAGTAATCATTAATGATAAATTTGTCTCAATTTGAGAATGTTACTATAATAAAACTTTCACCAAGAGAAGAGATTACTAATTTCTGTGCTTAAAGTGTTTATTTAATGTTAATGATTTACTGTAACGGAACCTGACAAATTATTTTAGCTTTTGTGCAAATTCTGAAATTCTTTCTGGGTCATGCTTGGGATGACTGATACACTATGAAATATAAAATTTCTTGAAGGTAAAATTGCCCCCCTTCTTGCTTTCTCCAAATGGTGCCCTTGCTTTTCATAATATCATTTCAAATACATTAAAGCAAGTCTGTTATAGAAATATTGCAATATCATAATCATTATTAAAGTTGAAATCAAAAATCAGAGTTCAACTGGGAGTTTTTCACTGAATAAGTAGATTGTGATTCTGTTTTAATATGCTAACATAGTTTGTCTTGGTACATATCATCATCCGTAAAAGTTTTGAAACAAATGTCCTGTGACGATAATGTGTGTTGAGACAAACATTTTTTGTACAAAATACTTTATAAAAAAACATGACTTTTTTTTTTTTTTTTGGAAAATGAAATTTATTTGGATTTATTAAAGAAAGGTTAAAGTGTTCTGAAAGGAACATGAAAACCTTTGTGTGATCTTTGATCACACTTACCCACTTGTTTTAAATATCCTTATTTCTTATGAATTTTATCAGTATTAATTAATTTTCTTAAGTGTCACTTAGAAAAAATATGTTAGAACAATCTATATTATTTAAATATGATTCTATTTTTTAATTATTCTGAAATAATATCTTTATTTATTGACAGCTAAAAATACCAGTTATGTAAGAATTTTCCCTTAAAACTTTTTTTAAAGGATTTTTAAGAATTTGATAATATGGCCAAATACATTCTAAATTTTCGGGGCATCTCTAATATGCTCTCCATTCACAATAGAAAATTTTCATTTATACGTAACTCATTTAATTTTAAAGACACACATATATATATAAAATTTTTTAATAATCTTGCTACAGCAAAAATTTTTTTTTCTAATTGACCATTTTTGTCTAGTGAAAATGCTGTATAAAAGTTAAAAGAGTGTAACCTTTTGAAATTTTAAGGCAAGATAATTGCATGAACACATTGTTATTTTCTACCTTATTTTGAACACATTTGAAATTTACATTGTCTATTTATCTAAAGATGTAAAAAGTTAAAATCCATTTCTAATATTTTGGGACATCCTGTGTATCCAACTGTGCAATCAACTTGTACACAGCACACAACATACTGAATTTTAGTTAAGCTTTAAAAACGCATAAGAGAACTGAAAATAAGCTTCCAATAATACAATATAAAAGATTTATGTTTTAAATCTTATGCAATATCATTCAAGAAAGAATATGGTAATTTTCAGTATATAAGCTACAGATCATAGAAATGCATTTTGAATCAAAAATTTTGTGTAAAAAAAGTTGTGCATTCCATACCGTGTAGAAATATATTGCATTTTATTAATAAGAATTTCTAGGTCTAAACATGTTGCTATAGGGAAACTAAAAAATTATATAAAAATTAGGGAAACTAAAAATATTTAGAATAGAGTATGTTAGAATAAACTTAAAACATAATTTAAACAACATAAATTTAAACGATAATCAATTGCAAGAGCTAAATAATATTAAAGTTATTTAAAAAAAAAATCTTTCACAATATTTTAAACAAAAAGAAAGATCAAATTTATTAATACAACATAAAATAAAATACTAGAAAACTTTTTAAGTGTACAGAAATATTGGTTCATAACACATTTCAATATTTGTGCTGTCATTGCTGATATAAGTCGGTATATAATTTACCACAAAATCTACAAATGTAAGGATTAATATTACAAGATTTTACAAACAGGACATTGTAAGTTGTTTGTTTTGTCCAAATGACACCATTATTGAAAAAATTATAACTAATACTGAAATATTTATGCATAAATTCTGGTTTCAGAAAACATACATGAAAATTTGTCTGAATGCAGCAGTTTACAATAACAATAAGTAATTTCCTTTAAAATATACACAAATAAGGAGTAACATTACAAGTGTTTTAGCATGTGAAATTTCAGACTGTCTGCACGTCTAAAAGTCATGTTGCATACATTACATACATAAGGCTTTTCTCCAGTATGTAATAGCATGTGACGCTTCAGAAAATGCGGCTGTGTAAAACCCCGATTGCATACTTTGCATTTGTGAGGATGCTCACCAGAATGCACAAAAGAATGCTTTTTTAGATCACATTTCAAATTGGTTGAGTACAGACAAAGGTTACATCTGAAACGCCCATTCTCGTGTTTACTGCAATATGTTGTTTTCTGCACTGCTACAGATTCAGCAAATGTCTTATCTCTTTCAAACTTATCACATTGAAATCCTGAAAAACAAAATCATAGGTATTTCAAATCATAAACAACAAATTATAACAACAAATAATTCTATGATTTGCTTAAATATATAGTAAAACACCACAACACTGGTAATCAACAAGAACTTTTGAAAGGTAATACTGAAAAGGCATACAAATAAATAAAACAAACAAATTGAGAAATCAGCATTTGATTATCAAGTATAAGAATAAATAGTAACAATAATCAAACACAATGTTCAAAATCAACACAGAGGTTCAACAATGACTTATGAAACTATTAGTAATTTTTTTAGCTTAAAAAGTATCAAACAAATGTTACTCTTGAAATTGAGTTAATAAAATAACTCTGTGACTGATAGAAAAAGAAATAAAAATAGATTTATTTCTGAAAAAAAATTTTAACAAAAAGAAAAATCATGAGCCATGCACAGATTATGAAAGGCTTTTTCAGAGTACTCAATTACAAGAACATTGTTATGAAATTTTTTAGTTTTCATACATAAAAGCAAATATCTAATTAAATAATTTTGAAAATGCATAAAACAATTGAATACCCATTATGTATTTGAATTTTTTTGTACAGCCTTATATATGATCCATAGATTTTTATAAACACCACATAATATAAAATTTATTTCAGTTTAAAAAATGGCTGCTACAACTAAAAATGCAAAGGAATACATCTTCATTTTTAGAGCATGCTAATGAATTATTAGCAGACTGTCACTACCTAGTTGTGGTTAAAAAATTTATACAAGAAATGCTTTAAAATGATATCAGTGTTGATATTGTGATTTTTTCCAATATTTGAATAGGTTATTTACACAAAATAAGAGGAGTGTAATCTGGATTTCATTTTCATGTTTACCACAAGAAATGTACAACAAAAACAATTGCTTTAGTAACCTAAAACCATTAAAATACCTGTTAAAACATAAAAAATAATCCCACGAACTTAAAAATGATAACTTAAAAAATACTTATATAAATAAATAAATTTACAAACTCTCTACTTTCTTAATATAGAATAAAAAAAATTCCTGAATTATCGTAAAATCCCGAAAGTAAGCCTTCCCTTGAAAGTACGCACCCCTCCCACTTTTAAGCAATTTTTATTTTAATTTCCATTTCCAAATATAACCCCCCCCCCCCCCCCACCAAAAAAAAAATTGCACAAAAAATGGATTTTCTTTTCCATTCTCAAATATAACCCCTCCCCCCTGCAATTTTTTTTTTTGCACAAAAAACTGATTTTAAAAATCTAAGGAAGAGAATTTTCAATCTTTTGAAAATTTTGGCAGATTTCCCCTTTTGTTTTTATATTTTGTGAATGAAATACCCCCCTCTCCCTCACATGAAATATCCTATTCCCTTCTCTGCCATTCCCAACACAAAAATTTCAAAATCTTGAGAATCTTAAATTCTTCTGGCCTTCTTGCTGTTCGCTAATAATATAACAATAAGTAAACAAATCAATCCTCCAAACTACAATCTCCCGCTCCATCCAAAATTTATGTTTCCCACTCTCCCCCTCGGCATACAAAGTTTAAAATCTTTAGAACTCTTTATTAAAAAATATATGTTCTATTTATTGTTGTCTAGTGACAATAAATAAATAATCATCCATTTTAAGTATCTCTCTACCCTCAAAATTTCTGCTTCCCCCTATAATTTTTTTTAAACTATTTATAAAAAAAATCTTCAGTCCTATTTGTTGCTCTCTATTAACAATAGGTAAATTAACGAATCATCTAAATTACAAACCTCTTCCTTCGAAATTCATATTACCCACTCATCACTGAGAATATAAAGTTTAAAATTTGTAAAACTCTTATTTGAAGAAATCTTTTGTTTTATTTGCTGTTGTAGTAAAAATAAAAAGTCCTTCCGGCCTGTACCGGGAGGAAAAGGTAGCTTTCCTTTATCTTCGTTTTAAAATTTTAGCCAATGTTACACGAAAACAACAAGCTAAAATGCAAAGAAAACATTTACAAAACATTCGTTAATACTGAATTTGAATAAGAAATTCGCCAAATTGGCTTCATTTATGAAGACTTATTTCGGTCGCCAAATTTGGCAATATTTCACCAAATGTCGGCAAGTTTGGCGAGAATTTGGTGCTAACGAATATGAATATATAAATTGCGTATGATTGGGAAAATGATTACAACAATGAAAATTTTTGTAATGTGCTGTCTTGTTTCAAAATGTCAGCCACCCTAGAATTTCAAACTGCTCTATCTCAGCCATTTTTTAAGATAGAGGTAAAACAAAAAATGCTCTGGAATCCTTGTATCAGGGCCTAACAATGAATTAAAAAATAAATTTGAATTTTTAACTTTTTTGTATACTTATTTTAGTTTTAAATTTTTAAATGGCCGCCATCTTGAAACAAAATGTCAGACCAAGCTGGCCAACAAACTCGGTCGAGACATGGGTGAGCCAGGCCCGTAGCTAGGTGGGGGCCAGGTCGGGCAAAGCCCGACCTGCAAAAGATTTTGCCCGGCCTAGCATGAAACTTTACATCCCGATTAAAACAACATTAAATTTCTATTATTTTTTTTTATAATTTTTTGTCTAATCTAGTGTGAGACTGGACATTCCGATCACTTTATCAGCCACTATTTCACTTTAAATTCCCAATTTTTTCCATCTTCTTGCCAGATCTAAGCAAAGAGGACCTCTCCCCCCCCCCCCCTTCCTCCTCCCAATTTCGTTTTTAAACTGGAAACAAAACCAGAAAAAATTTCATCTATAAACCTTCTTTTTTCTCTATTTCTTTAACATACAACAGACTGTCGAAGATTGTCCCTTAGGACATTCCCCGCTTTGTTGCTTTGTAAAAATTACACCGTACCGCAGGATATTCCTGCCCGTACCGACCCAGCAACAATTCTGTATTGACTGATATCCATAAAGCTTACTTTCTTTGTAGGATTGTCACCATGTGAAATTTTTCTTAAGAAAGCGGGGTTGAAACCAAAGGCTTCTGAATCTGAAGATAAAGTGAAACAGCCTACAATAATGTTTTTGAATTTGTCGTACATGACAAGTTTGCAGCTTCTTTCATGGAACTGGTTCCAATTCCATGAAACAGATTGTTATGTTTGCTTTGGGAAGAGGGGACTAATGTCTTTCATTCTTCTGATCTTTCCTTACATATTAGTGAATGATAAAAATTTGTGAAACCTATGTCACAATAAAAAAATTATGGGAGAAGTTTTTCCGCATAAAGAAGAAATGGAATTACAATGAAAATATCATCTTTAACATATAGAATATAAAATTTGTTTTAATTAAATGATATAAATTTAATTTATAAATAAGAAATTTACAGAATTATCTGTGAATTGTTTTGAATATACATGTGTCTTAAGTTATATATATATATATATATATATATATATTTTTTTTTTCCCACGGGTTTTACAAGTAGTGGTTAGTAGAGGAAATTATATTACCGCGTTACACGTTTGAATGTATTTCACTTTAAATAACTTTCATGTAACATAACATAAATAACTTTTCATCTTAAAGTACAAAATCTTCAAGGAACAAAATAATATCAATCAATAATAAATCAAGGAACAAAAAGAAAAATGTAACGATATGATATTGTTAAGTTGTTAAGTATACTTAGATTTTATAAAATGTTTTATTTCGCGTAAAATATATTCTTTGAAGGAATTTATTTGCAGATATCGAAATAATATGATAAAAGTAGCTTAAAAAAGTTCATACTTTTGCTTACGGCTTGAAAATATTTATAATAATGAACAAGATACAAATTAAATCAATCATAGGCGCCGACTACAAGGCCATAAAAATTCTCTGGAAATTTTCACAGGGGCATCGCCCCTCCTCTGGAAATAAAATTTAATAGAAGGTCTGTCCCTTTATCTGTTCAATCTACTCTTCCCCAACGCCCCCCCCCCTGAAATTTTTAAAAGTTGGCGCCTCTGAAATAAACCAATCATTTTTTCAAATTTAAAGAATAAAATATGCCGGGCTACTTACGATTTTACAAATCCAAATTAGTTATCTTCTGACACATTCACAAAGTCATTCACTATTCTTAAATTAAAAAAAATTTCAGGTCCTCTTTTTAAAAACAAAGAAATTAAACAGTATTTTCCATTTTTTTGTAAAAGCAAATCAGTTTTCAGAAAATGACCGTCAAAGTTTACGATATAAACCAATTTTCTGGACATGACAGTCTGATAAAGTTCATAAGGGAGAAATCGATTACAACTCAAAATCTATAGAAAAGTGAAAAACGTTATTCGATTCTAAATCACTTTATTAGTTAAAACTTGTAAATTTCATGCTTTTATGTATAAAAATGACAGTGCGAATATAGCAAAACTGTTCCGTGTTGTTCAGCCGGAAAAATTGTATATATATATATATATATATATATATATACAATTAATATACATATAATATTTTTTTTGGAACCTCATGGAGGATATCTGATATGGTATTTAATTACGGGTAAATGTGACCTTAATGTCACAACAGTCTTAAGCATAAACAATATGCATAGCTCTTTTCAAAAAATATACGGCGATTGAAGAAATAGCGATGCTTTATAGGAAATGGACAGTGAAATAAATAAATTAAAAAATATATTATATTTGCACAGACTCTTCGACACTAAACATTCTGCATAAATAGTGTTTATTATTATTTTTAATGTAGCAAGGAACAAACAAACAAGTTGGAAATGTACGTTAAACGTGACAAATGAGGTGCGACCGTACTATAACTAGTTTTACAATGTAAAAAAAAATATCTTTATTATTTCCGTGAAATGAATTATATCGTCTGTTACGAGCGAAATGAGCATGTCTTTTTTTTTTCTTATTAGTGATGCCACATTTACAGATGCGAATTTTTTTTCGACACCCGACTGCTGCAAAATTCAACATGAGATATTGCTTTATGAATGATTACCTCCATGGTTTAATATTTCTATGACTCATGATGAACGAATCTCTTGTGTTTATTTACTTTAATGGATTGAGATATTCGGCTATTAACCTAATTTCTACTGAAGTTATCTCAGAATCTATACATTTTTTAATGTAACTTCATCTCTCGAGCAAACACTTTTTTTGAATGATCTTTCTAAAAATGTAACTTTTATGCAATTTTATTCGAAGAAATAATGTTGAATAAAAATGACCGCTTGGCATATGAAAAAAGAAGTGGTTAGCAGGTTAGCCCGTATTCTTTTTCATCAGTCACATGACTTGCGCTTTTATTATACAGATTACGTATGATAGGATTTAATAAAATAAAGAAAACTTTTTTAATATCTTTTTAATTTGTGATTCGATTTTCACAAAATTTGAAATGACTCGACAAAATTTTATAACGATTCTATATATTAAATTTTAAACCATTCGGTTAGGTAGTTTTTGTTTCTTGCGGACGGACCAGGCGACGACTATATGTGCTACGCATTTATATAATTACGAACGCACCTAAACTGGGATTGTTTTGTCTGAAACAGAGACAGCACTGGGTTGTGCTAATTAGATCTTGAATAATCTATGTTTAATACTTTAAACATAAATGATTCCGTGTTATTGTAGCAAGTGTTGATGCAGTGTAATTTACCATACAGTGTTAACAATATTTACATTAATTCTGTATTAATCTTAATAATCTCTCATAAAAATCCATTAAAAAGAAATATGAAAATATACTGTTTTTATGCTATTTTTTTTTTCCATAATTTACGGCTTTTTCAGAACTCGACACAGAATAACACATAACAACAGAAGCGTGAGAATTTTAAGACTTTATCTGTTTGAAAAACCGGAGCGTCCGTTTGCAATTTTGAATTTTCTGCCTCTTACAAGTTCCTTTTATTATTATTATATCTTCATTTTGTTTCATTTGTAATGCTTATAGTTAGGATTGCACGAAAAGTTTTTAACTTGACTTCAAGACTACTATTAAATGTCACAAACAAGCGCCATCAAAGTAGCCGAATTGTTCAGCACCCTTTAGTACTTAAGTGATTTTGGACTTTGACTTTCTGACACATCACTGGACCACCTGTGGTGTGAAATTGTGTTACCCGTCCTCTGAAATATAAATAGAGAAGTAGTATGAACTATTTTCTGAAAGAAAGATTTTGACAATTTTACAATGGGACGATATAGGTGCAATTTGTCGCTCCTGTGATTGTGCCGACAGCGGACCTGTGTTTGTGCAAGACCACCCGGATGTTTTTGTGTCCCGTTCAACGATTTCGAGGAATAGATTTAGTGACTCTTGAAAATCCGCTTGTGAAAATAATGCATTCTGCCTTATTACAGTTTTGTTTAACCGTTGTGGTTTCCAGATGCTAACCAGTTTTTGGTGACAGTGAAAAAAAAAAGGTTCTCATTTTAAAAGCTGTATATATTATATTTGGATAAGTATGTATCTGTGAACGGAACGGATTACTTTATCTGTGAATACAAGTTACATTTGAAAATATGGATATCCGTTCATTTATGTATAAGAAGCGTCGACTAGAACAGAAAATAGAGAGTCCTGCTCCTGAATATTGTGCAAATAGTAATAATAAAAATTCATTAGCATTAACTGGACCTACTACAAGTAAACCAGATTATTCTCGATCTCGATTTGCCTAAAAGAGACGAGGCAGTTCAACAAATTATTTTGAAGGAATTCCCACGAAAAAATCAACGTTCTTTTCGAGCTGCATGGTATAAGCAATTTGAATGGCTGGAATATTCTGTGGCAAAGGACGTAGCATTCTGTTATGCTTGTAGACATTTTAACCGGTTCGGATCCAAAGAAGCCGCATACACCGAACATGGTTTTAAAACTTGTAAAAATGCTTTAGACGCAATGGCCGCGGTTTTCCAAAACACGAAAAATCAGAAGCTCACATCCAAGCCATGGCAAAATGGAAAGAAAAACAGATTCGAGTTAATTCCTCCACATCTGTATCGACTTTAATCAATGAAAATGTATTGGAAAAACATCGATGAAATGAAAATTTAAAAAAATATTTTTTCACTATCGGTAAAGACATCCTCGTTACTTGTTCTATTCATTTTATTCATTCTGTTTTTTCTTTCTCATATCTTTATTGCGTGATGTAAATATAACGAAACATCATTTAACCCTTTCCGGCGCGGAGTAATTCAAAATGATGAAATAATGGACTGACATCAGAATTTACAAAAGAATTTATTACAAAATAAAAACTTGCTAAATTTCCAATACTTTATAAAAGGAAAAAAATAATTAAATATTCTTGGTGCCGTTTGTCAGTTTTGGAATTAAAATTAGGTGTCCTTTTTTGTGACCATCGCCCGCTAAAGAGTTAATAAATTGTACTTGAATGCATCTATTAATATAAACGAACATAAAACCTACATAAATTTAAATTAATTAAAAGGAAAAAACTTATATTTACGTTATGTAAATGTAAATATTTTATTTATGTGTCTTTAATATATTTTTATTGTGTCTTGGAACAAACATTAAAAATTTCATTCTGGCTTTGGAGAGATCTTACGTTTTAAATGAGAAAAAAATTACATTAAAAGTACAGTACATATTTTTCAAGGTATAAGAGACGTGAAAAAAATTAAGAAATAATCTGCCCCCCCCTGAAAAAATATTTGCCCCACCTAGAAGTAAGGTCTAGCTACGGGCCTGGGGTGAGCTTAATACACACAATTAGTTTCATCGAAATTGATTTATAAATACGAGCGTTATCGTATGGCATAGGTCAGATATATATATATATATATTAATCAACATTTGAACAGAGGGTGGTTTTGGGGTCTGGGGGTCATGATCGGTGAAAATATATTGAAATTTTCCGGAACTGCTTTCCTCCGAACGGCTGCAATAGGTAGCTTTATACTTTTTTGTATTGAAAGCTACCTAATAGATAATTTGTCACCTCTCTACTCCAAAAATGTCCTCCTCCCACACACACACACACATAAAATATTTAAAATCTTTAAAACATTTTTTTTAAAATCTGCTGTATTTGTTTATCTTTAGTAACAATTAATGAATAATCAATCATCTAAATTACCCTCCTTTCACCCAAAAGTTCCATTTCCCCCCACTCAGCAAATACTTTAAAATCTTAAATATATATTTTTAAAATGCTGTTCTATTTCTTATTTTATAGTAAGGTAACTCATCTCATATAAGTATCACTCATCTAAAATAATCGTTCACTTTGCTCTGTCCTATTCTTCCAAGGAAATAAATATGTGAGAGGAAAGCAAAAATTTTCCTCTTTTTTGCAGTTTGGCTGTTCTTCCCCCCCTGAATCATGTATATATTTTGTTTTGAAATAAATATGTTCTGTAAAATAACTCCCCTTCCATTAACAAAATATCAGCTGTGAGAACAGTCAAATTAGAAAAAAAAAGACAAATTTTCTCTCTGCCTTCGCCCCCTCCATGTCTAGAAATTCACCCCTTTTTCTGGGGATGGGGAATGGAAATTTAAGGGGAGAGTTGCATGATCATTTATTACTTTCTTTATCTTTACCAGAAGAAAGTATTGAATTCATGAAAATTTTCGACTTCCAGTTTTCAAAGGATTTATACGTTTTAGAAGGTCCTGAACACGATTTGACTATTTTTAGAAAATGTCTGTCTGTGACTGTGTGTCTGTCTGTATGTGACAAAAATTTTGTGGGCGCTCTATCCCAAGAACTAATACTCGGAATTTAATAAAACTTTAGATTAAGTTAGTTCTTGATATAAATTGGTGCTGATTAGTTTTTGGTAAAAATTGCCCGGCAGGTGGCGTTGCTATGCAGCATTTTTCGCGATTTCCGCAATAGCTCTATCTCAAGAACTAATGCTCGGAATTTAATAAAACTTTAGATTAAGTTAGTTCTTGATATAAATTGGTGCTGATTAGTTTTTGGTAAAAATTGCCCGGCAGGTGGCGTTGCTATGCAGCATTTTTCGCGATTTCCGCAATAGCTCTATCTCAAGAACTAATGCTCGGAATTTAATAAAACTTTAGATTGAGTTAGTCCCTGCTATAAATTGGTGCTGATTAGTTTTTGGTAAAAATTGCCCAGCAGGTGGCGCTGCTATGCAGCATTTTGCAGGATTTACACAATTTTAGCGATAGTCATATCTCAAGAAATAATGCACAGCATTTAATAAAACTTGAGTTCCAGTTAGACCTTGATATAAATTGGTGCTGATTCTTTTTAGTGTAACCTGTGTGAGATAGAAGAAAGTTTTGGGATTGACACATCTGACTAGTTTATTGTTGCTTCAAAGTAACAATAGAGCATAAAAATCTTAAAAAAATAATTTTAAAGATTTTAAGGTTTGTGTGCTGGGGTGGGGGGGTGGGGGAACGGGAGAAGCAGAATTTTTTTGGGGTGGGGAGGAGCAAATTAGATAATTATTTAATTATTGTTGAAAATTATTATTAAATTACTGTAGGGGAAAAAATTAAAGACTTGAAAGTACATACTGGGGGGGAGGGGGCAAAAAAAATAAAGAGGACTTTTTTGGGAGGAGGAGGAGGAGAATAATTGAGATTGTTATTTAAATATTGTTACAAAAAATCACAAATAGAGCAGAAAAAATTAAGAATTTTAAGATTTAAAATTTAATGAGATGCAATTGCAGGAGGAGGGTTTTCATGAGATGAGGCTGGGGGGGGGGGGGGGTGAGAGAAAAGCAGGAGATTTTAGGAGGAGAGGTTGATTTGGGTGGTAGATTAGGTTAATTTATTGTTACTATAGAATATTAAATAAGTCTGAACAGAAATTAAAAATTAGAGTTATAAAAGGTTAAACTATAGGGATTTGGTACTAAAGGGGGGGGGGGGGAGGGAAGCAGTAATTTTGAGGGGGATTTAGATGATTGATTATTTATTGTTACAATAAATATTCTATAGTAACAAATAAAAAAAAATCTTTCAACTTTTTTGGGGGGGAGGGGGGGATTTAGATTTTATATATTTATTTATTTTTCAGCGAAAATTATTTATTTATTCCCCTTTTTTTACTTGTAATTTAATGATAAAAATGGGTTTTTAAATGATTTTTTAAAAATATCAATTATAAGCCCCTCCCACGGTTTGGAAAAAGGGAGGGCTTACAATCAGGATTTTACGGTAATAAAATGTGCATGGTATTTAATAGTGATATTACAGGTGGTGCTGCTGCTAAGAATCTGTGGATAACTTCCTACAAAATATGCACATATAAGGAGTAACATTATACATGTTTTTGCATGTGTTGTGTTTTTAGGCTGTATCTATGTCTAAAAGTCATGTTGCACATATTACACATATAGAGCCTTTCTCAAGTATGTAGAGCATGTGATGTTTCAGAGCATGTGACGGTGTAGAAGCCTGATTGAACAACTTTGCATTGGTGGGGGTGTTCAACAGAATGCACAAAGTAATGTAGATCACTTTTTAAATTGGTCGAATACAGACAAAGATGGCATCTGAAATGCCCTTTCCAGCCGAATGAAGCACCCATTCAGATCTTTACTGCAATAATGTTTGTTCTGTACTGTGAGTTTTCAGAAAATGTCATAACTTTTCAAAACTTATCACACTGAAATATTGAAAGAAAAAAAGTAAATAAATTTCAAATTATTTCAAATTATAAACTGAAAATGATAAAAACAGATAATTATTTGATTTACGTAAATACTCTTAAATATAGAATAAAACATTACAACACAAAAATGACACACTGTAATTAACAAGAACTTCTTCTGAAAAGGAATACAGAAAAGATAGCATTTGCAAGCAAAACAAACAAATTCAGAATTCAGCGGTTTATTATCAAGTATAAAAATAAATAGCAAAAATAATCAAATCTAAGTTCATAATGACTTATGAAAACTATTTATAAATTAAAAAAAATTTATATATACTTTTTTATTATTTATAGAATATTTTTAAAGTTAAAATGTATTAAAGAAATGTTACATGAAATTGTTTTCAATAGTGTTTTGCTTTAGAATTCTTACATAATCTAATGAAAAATAACATTGTGATTTTCAGAAAATGAAATAAAGATAAGTTTATTTCTGAAAAGAAATTTAAACATGAAAGAAAAATCACGAGTCATGCACAGATTATAAAAGACTTTCCAGGTAACTTAATTATGCGAACATTGTTATGAAACATTATGCAGGGAAAGGAGATATCTAATTACATAACTTAGGAAATGCATAACACAATTGAAAATCCACTGTCAGCAATTACAGTCCATAGATATTAATGTATTCAGATTCTTTTTGTGCATCCTACTATATGATATACAGATTTTTATAAGTAGTGTATAATAAAATTCACTTCAGTTAAAAAATACGAGCTACAGCTGAAAATGCATTTCTAGCAATTACCATACCTAAACAGCAATATATCAAAATGCATTCTGTCAAATTCCACATTCTTTTTTCCACACAAAAATCGTCTCATTGTGCATGCTTCAATGTTCTTTTGAAGGCTTTTCCGTCAGAAACGGGAAACCTGTTTAGCCTAGGGAGATTGAAAAGGGTTGATTGAATATGGATGGAGGCGTACCATTGCATTGAAAGCATAGACCTTCTATTTTCCTATTGTATCAAATATTGGTTCTGCTTCTTACCCACTTGCTAAATATTTGGTTAAACGGTTTTCTTTTCTTTCAGTTTCCAATTTATATACTATTCATAATTCAAGTGCTTTTGTAAACCGTATTAGGAACTTCCCCCCCTCCCCCTCATTACGCATGGTGTCCTTTGATGTTATTTCACTGTTTACCCATGTTCCTGTCCAAGGGGCACTCCAGTGTCTCACTTTAAGATTAAAAGAATTCCATTACCCAGATTATGAGATAAACCACATTATTGAGTTATTCAGTATTTGTTTAACGCAAAATGCATTCGAGTTTTTAAATCAATTTTATTCTATGTCAGATGGTTTAGCGATGGGTAATCCTTTAAGTCCTTTCCTAGCAGATTTGTATATGCATTATTTTGAGGATAAATTATTTAATTTTATAAATTTTCCATTTTATTGCAGATATGTTGATGATTCTTTTGCACTCTTGGACCTGTCTATTTCATCCATTGATAACGTCTTAACTATTCTAAACTCAATAGATCCTGTTATTCAGTTTACATATGAAGTTGAAGTTGAAAATAAATTGTCCTTTCTTGATGTGTTAGTCACACGTCAGCGTAATACATTTGATACCTGTGTATACCGGAAACCTTTTGCAGTCTCACTCCCTCCGCAATTTAATTCGTGTCACCCCCCTTCTCAGAAAGCCTCGGCTTTTCATTTCTTTATTAATAGAGCAATTTCCATTTGTTCTGATAATGTTTCCCTTGGTACAGAATTGAATTATATTAGATCTGTTGCTATTAATCGTGGTTTTAGTTTGACTTATATCAACCGTTTAATTTTTCGTTGTCTAAATAAAAATAGTAATCTTGTTCCTTCTGATGTCCCAGAATCTTTTTCTAACCTCATTATTTTACCATTTCACAATAGCATTAGCTATAAAATAGCTAATATTTTAAGGCAATATGATTTTAAGGTTGTTTTTAAGCCAGTTAATAAACTAAATTTTTCACAGTTAAAGGATAAAATTTCACATCAAAACTTTTGGGGCATTTACAATATCCAATGTCAATGTGGTTTGTCCTATATAGGACAGACTAAACGACAAATCCGTTTCAGACTCAATGAACACAGAAATTACATTAAGAAAAAAGAATTACAAAAGTCCTCTATTGCCTGTCACTGTTGGAGTGAGGGACATAATTTTAACTTCGACTCAGCCACTATTATTAAGAAATGTAACACTCCATTAGATTTAGACTTCTTTGAGGCAGTTTATATTCATAAATTTGGTAACTCCCTGGTTAATGATTTTTCAAGTGTACCGTACATCTCACCTTTCTGGGTTGAGTTACTTTGTCATAGTGAATCCTCTACAACCAACCAACCGACTTAATCAGATTGGAGGAGTTTCTCGGTGTGTTGTTGTTTTTCATTTGGGTTTTTAGATTCATTTTCATGTCTTTGGAGGGATACAATAGGGTTTAGGTTTATTTACACTGAGGAAGTGAGTCCATGATACTCATGAAACGTGCGTCTGTTTATTACACGATGTTATTGTGTGTCAAACGTTGGTATTTTTAGTACATAGACCTTCTAATATATTTTTGCTCTGAGATTGAAAGCTAAAGCTTTTTTTTAAGACATCATGTTTCCACTATTAAATAAGCAATATATTTTCACAAAATTTTAAAGAGAGCTTGGATACAGTGATATTTATAACTGATTGAAATTTCAGAGAGTTCGGAAGATGAGAACTATTTTTTTATTGCTATGTTAAAGGAGCCACCGAGAAAACAAACAGAAAAACAAAAAAGCAAGAAGAAAACATTTCTTTTACAACTAGATAATATTTTTTCATGAAATTTTTCTACGAGCTGTAAAACAGTTTTATTTATAACTAATTAAGAATTCAAAGAGTTTGGACAAAAAGAACTTTTTATTTTAAAATTATGAAACGACCCTATTTGAAAAAACAAGAAAATGAGCACTTTTATCAATATTTTTTCATAAATTTTTCATTTTTAAATATAATTTCATACAAAATCGGGTTAAAGATATAAAATAATAAAACTTGATGTTTGTTTTAAATTTATTATCACAGGCCTGGGCAGGTCAGCTAGTAGCATATAATAAAAGTTAATGGAACTGAAAAGCAAATAGCACACTTGAAAACTCAACAGTTTCTATCCACAGATGGTAATATATTCAAATTCTTTTGTGTAGACTTGTATATATTTTATAGGTTGTTCATAAACGTAAAAATGTGCTTTATCATTTTATTTGTTGAAGATAAACAGGCAATGCAAATTACAAAAAGATTGAAAATACAGTAGGAAACAAGTTTAAGTTTATGAAATAAATTCTGCATTAATTTTCAAAGAACTTTTTTATATGACCCCTTAAGACAAACTTGGCTAATGGACAGTATTCTTACATTTGGCTCGAGGCTATGAAAAACCAGCTGTATGGGAAAACATTGAAAAATAGCTCCATTTGAAAGCATTATGCTGTTGACGAATTCACTTATTTTTGTATTCTGCTATTGAAACGATAGAAATGTATGCAATTGATCTGAACAATATAAGGAATATCCATTCAATTTCAGATTAATTTTGTCTTAATTATCGAATTTTTTAGAAATATAACATTAAAATAAATTGGGTTATAGCCAATGTCTATAAAAATGAATGAAATTTCAAGTGTTTAAATTGAGGTTTGTTTATAAATTATGTAATTGAACTTATTTTACTTAAATATGCTTTTATTTCACGATTTTAATGTTAATTTTTAGTATTCAGAAAAAATTTCATTTAAATTTTGCAAATCATGCTTTTATCAAATTTTTCATTAATTAATAATTAAATAATGAAAGAATATGAGTTTTTTTTTTCATTAATTTGTTTTCTGAGCTCATAAATGGGATGACAAAATAACATGACTAAGAGAAATAGAGAAAAAATCTTTCATGAATGCAAAACATAAACAAACGATCACGCTGCCATTTTACCTACTGTGACGTCACAAGAATATTGTGCATTAGATTTTTTGTTGTTGTTGTTGTTGTTGTTGCTGCAAAAATATCATTACAAAACACAGCATACCTGCATCTTTAACATTAAATGAATTATGATTAAAAAAAAGCTTAGATACTCTATAATTTTGTATTAGTTAAAATGCTATTTCCTACGTGAAAAAAACCCCCAGGGGGAATGGAAATATATATAAATTAACAATCACATTCTTCAAATAAAAAGTATTTTAATGTGTGAAAAATTGCATAATAAATACATCTAAATAAGCATTATATAGGAAAAGATAATATAAACAGACAAATGTAGTATCAAACGTTAAGAGCATAAGCAATTTATTTTTTAAGTAATTCACAAAGCATTGTTCTTCAAATCATCACATAACTGAACTCTTCTAATAATAATTCTGTAAATATTTTGGTGTTCTTCATCACTAATATTGTTCCAAGCACCAATTAAATTTTGTTTAAGATTAACTGCATACGTAATCCAGTTGTTTCCCATTTATAGCAATATCTTACACATTTACATTACTAATTTGACATATACTCTAGGTATGCACCAAATAGGAACTATTTAGTCAAATACTAAATATTTTGCTGGCTATACACATCTATAGTTAAGGTTTAAAGATATCAAAAAATAAATTTCAAAATTGTTTTAGATTATATTTAACAGAAATACTGAATTTATTTGTGAATGCTTCACCCTCATGCAACCCCCCCCCCCCCCCCAACCTTTATTGCTTTATTTGAAGAAAAAGTATTTAACAGACATATAAGGAAGAGATTTCAAACACATTTCATTCTATTAAAATTTAGTAACTGTAAATTTATTTAATGATTCTGCATGCTTAATTAGAAAATAGTCATCCAACAGTCATATATGCAGAGGTCAATGCTGATGTACTAGGATGTGACGTTTTACAGATATATCTGAAGTTCAATGTTACCAACTATTATAAATGTTCAAAGGAAAAAAAATACAAATACTTCTAAAAATCTCTTCAAAAATTTTCAAACATGCATGGACAACACAGCCTTTACTCAGAGTCATTGAAACAATGCTTCAAATATAGCAGCAATCTTCAAATAGTAAATTGTTATATATCCCTGATTTTTAAATAAATTTTTGGTAAAAAAACTGCACAGCATGTAAGAGAAAAACGGCACTTCCATTTTCACAAATAAACTTTAACACTACAGAAGAAAGAAATCTTTGCTTACACCACTATTTAAGAAGAGGTTGGTCTTAAAACATTAATTAATAAAACGTTAAATTTCATTACTTCTTTGTAAATTAAAATAAATGAATAAAATTTTCTTCTATTCTAAATCAAATACTTTAAAATCGAAGATAAAATTTGTTTTTCTAAATCAATTAAGGTTCTTATGAACTATTTCACTGATTGGAAGCAATCAGAAAAACAAAATTACAGACATAGAGATTTTATTTGTCAGGAAGGGACTAAATTAAAAGAAAAAAATCTATTCAAATGGTGGCAAATCAACAACTTTCTTGCTCCTGTTGATTTAAGAAAGGCTTAAAGTGCACCAGCAAGCAGGATCTAGATTGAATGATTATTTTCAGAGGTAAAAAATAAATAGGGCGTTTTGAAAATAATAATGAAACAAACTTTCTGTGAAGAAAATGCACATCAAGACAAATAATTTTTGTACGAAAACCAGGGTTAAAATCCACTTATTCAATCAAAAATACAGGCTGTTTCACTACAAGCTGAATCCAAATTTTCAATCACAGGTTTAACCGTAATCAAGATATATCAGTGTGATTTTCATCAGGTTAACTCTGTATAAGTGTGATAATACTATTGGAAGTACACTTAATTTCAGTCATTGACATGGCGTGCACAACCAGATACATTACAAATTTTGTAACCTCTAGCTCAATGTTGTTTAGATGTGAATGGTGGCCATTTTGTGTACTTCTCATCAGGGATGCCATTTCAAAACGTGGCGGGTGGGGGGGGGGGGCAAATTTTCTTTGAGGGAGGCAAAAAATTATTTAGATTTTGCTGCAAACAGCTAAGAAGCAATTAATACATTTTTATTCACATACATTTTTTAAATTTGCCAAAATACTCATTAATGATAAATTATCTCATTTTGAGAATTTTATAATAGTTAGACATTCAAAAATATTATTGATTATAGTGCAGATTACTAAAAACGTTAATGCTTTTATTGTAATCAAATCTGACCAATTATGTTAGTTTTTGTGCAATTTCTGATTTTTTTTTTTTTAGTTGGACTTGGGATGATTGACACACTCTGAAAAATAAAATTCCTTGAGGTGGGATTGCCCCCCCCCCCCCAAACCTTCTCCAAATGGTGAGCCTGATTTTATAATATAATTTCTCATAAAACAAAGCAAATTTGAAAATATCATCATAATGTCTTAATTATTTATTAAAGTTAACAGCAAAAATCGAGTTTGGCTGGAAGTTTTTGACTGAATAAGTAGATTGTGATCCTCCTTTTCTATACAAAAATTGTTTGTCTTAATATATATCCTCACCCCTGAAAGTTTGCTCCATTAGTTCGAAAACGCCTTGTACATGAAAAAACAAAAACAGATTGTTTACAGACAATATTCAGGCATTATATTTATTCATCATCTCTCGCTTTTGTTGTAGATGAAAAAAGCACCCCCCCCTTTTTTATTTAAACATCCTTATTTCTAATGAATTTTATCATTATTAATTAATTTTCTTAAGTGTCACTTTCAAAAAAAAAAAAAGTTTGAACAATCTCTATCATTTAAATATGATTCCATTTTTTAATTATTCTGAAATAATACCTTTATTCATTAACAGTTAAAAATACCAGTTAAGTAAGAATTTTTCTTAAACATTTTTGAAAAAGTTTTTTTTTAAGTATTCGGTAGTATGTGTGTGTGACCAAATACATCCTGAATTTTTGGCACATCCCTAATATGTTCCCCATTTACAATGGTAAATTTCCATTTAAGCATGACTAATTAAATTTTAAAAAAAAATAAAAATAAATAAAAAAGCCATTTTTTATAATAATTTTTCTGTTGCAAAAGAAAAATTCAAAAATTCTCTAATTAATCATATTTGTCTAGTTTGACCGTAAAAAAAACAAAAAAAAACAAATGTAACCTTTTGAATTGTTATGGCAGAACTATTGCATTAACACATTCCTGTCTTATTTTGAACACTAGTATGGTGTTTACATGACCTACTTATATCGAATAGTTAAAAAGTTAAAGCACATTTCAAACATTTTGGTTGGTTGGTTGGTTGTATAGGGTTTAATGGCACAAGGTTCAAACATTTTGGAACACCCTGTATACAACTTGCACACAATATACTATAATTTAGTTAAGCTTGAAATTGCATAACACAACTGAAAATAAGCTTCCAGGAATAATCAATATAGAAGATTTGTATTTTAATCTTTTGGAATTTCATTCAAGATAGAATACAATATAGGACCCATTATCTGGAATTACGAAATCCAAAAAAAAAAATTTCCTTTGAAAATTTTCTGAATTTGTAAATTTTTACTAAAATTATGCAGACACATGGAATTTTTAAAATTTTGTATGAATTCCTAATTTTTAAGTTCATTGTTTCAATGTGACCACTAAAATAATGTTACTTCAGCAGTGAAGGCGGGAAACCACAGAGCCCCTCCCCCACCCCGAAATTAAAAATATCATTTTTCAGACAAATTTTAGTTTAAAATTAATTTATATAATGTTTTATTTTAAGAAAATCTTCAAAAATTATGCCACCTCTCCCCATTTCAAAACAGTTCCTGGTTACGCCACTGTGTTACCTGAATGCACGTATAATAGCAGTAGAGTTCTATTTATTTGCTTGTGCCCTCACTTCTCATACATTCCAGAACGATCTACCCATGGTTTCCTGGTTTTTACCGGAGGAATTCGCAAAAACAGGTAAAAGTTGTGAGGGATTGAAAAATTTTCGATTGATAAAAAAACTCTGACGGCTTTGCCTACAGGCACAGGTAGATTGCGAAGACGCAGACCGTGGGGCACCTGTTTACTGGTAATTGCAGAAGAAAGACCTATTTGCCATGATGTGGCAGTTGGGACCACCCACTTAGAAATATACCTCTGCCTGTAGGCCGAGCCAGCAGGAATTTTTTTTTTTTTAATTTTTTTTACCGTAACAGTTGGTCTATAAAAAACTTGTCAATATAAAAATTGTAGATAATATTAAGAAGATTTATAATAAATCTAAGCGGATTTGATATCTTGGGAATTGATGAAGTTATGATTTTTTTTTTTCTGAAACCCCTATTCCCCCCCCCCCCCATTCTTGGGGGCATTTTTAATGAAATCAAAAATTTGTCATACATAAATTTTTGGCCCTTTCCCTAGAAGTAATACTAATTTTAAACGGATTCGATATGTATAAAAATATTAAAAAGTTATGGGTTTTTTCTGCTTTTATGTCTGCTTGTAGGCGGAGCCAGCAGAGATTTTTTTGTTTTTTTTTTTTTTTTTGCCGTAAGAGTTGGTCATATAAAAAACTTGTCAATATAAAAGTTGTAGATAATTTTAAGGAGATTTAAAACAAATTAAAGTGGATTTGATATCTTGGGAATTGACGAAGTTATGAATTTTTTTCTTCTGAAACCCCTATTCACCTCCACCCCTCCTCCGTAGGAGCATTTTTAATGAAATCAAAAATCTGTCATACATAAATTTTTGGCCCTTTTCCTAGAAGTAATAATAACTTTAAATAGATTCGATATGTATAAAAATTAAGAAGTTATGGGTTTTTTCTGTTTTCACGTCTGCTTGTAGGCGGAGCCAGCAGAGATTTAAAAAAAAAATTTTTTTTTGCCGTAAGAGTTGGTCTTATAAAAAACTTGTCAATATAAAAGTTGTAGATCATTTTAAGGAGATTTACGACAAATTTAAGCGGATTTGATATCTTGGGAATTGACGAAGTCATGAATTTCTTTTCTTCTAAAACCATCCCTTTTCCCTCCCTTGGGGCCATTTTTAATGATATCAAAAATCTGTCATACATAAATTTTCGGCCCTTTTCCTAGAAGTAATAATAACTTTAAACGGACTCGATACGTATCATAACTAAGCAATTATGGGTTTTTTTTGTTTTCACAAAAAGCCCCCTTCCATTTGCCCCCCCCCCCTGGTTCGATTTTGCCCATCAACGAACTTGACCGAGATTTTATGCCCCTTGATTTTATGTATCAGTTTGGAAGAAACTTGTGCAGAATTGTTGCATTTATCCTGTCCATAAAAAAGTGACATAGATAGATAGATAGATAGATAGATAGATAGATAGATAGATAGATAGATAAAGTTTTGAACTGGGGGTGGGGTGGTTTTGGGTTCTGGGAGTCATGATCGACGTAGATCTGCAAAAATTTTTCAAATGTTCCAACTTAGGGGAGAATGTAATAGGTAGTATTTCTTACGAAATCTACCTAAAAGGGTGGGGGGGGGGGGGGGGGATTTAGTTAAACAGTCGTAGTAAAAAAGAATCTGAAATTTCGTCAAATGATCTTTGAAAAAAAAAAAAATCACTAAATTGGCAAATTTAATCAAACGGTCATGGAAAAGAAATTGTAAATTTTATGAAACAATTGTAGAAAATGATCGCAAATTAAAAAAATGATCACAGAAATATATTGTGAATTTTGTCAAGAGGTTGCATAAAAAAATCTGAAATTTCATCAACTGGTTGTGCAAAAAAATAATAATTTTTGTAAATCAGTCGCGGATAAAATCTTAAATTTGGTCATTCGGTTGCAAACAAAAAATCGAGAATTTTGATGGACAACTGCAAAATATAATCATGAATTTCGTTAAGCATCACAGAATAAACTCACAAATTTCAACAATAGGTAGAGGAAACAAATGCGATTCTCGTTCAAAAGTTGCAGGAAAAAAAATCGTAAATTTTGAAGAACGATAGAGGAAAAATTCTCAAATTTCATCAAGAGGTCATGTAAAAAAAAAATCCTGAAATTTGGGGAAGGGAATTCTGAAGACGGGTGAACCCGAAAACCAGAAAATTTTAAAATCAGGAAAACTTTCAGTTCCGAGGTTTCCGGATAATAGGTCCTGTACTGTATCCTAATTTTTGTCATGTAATCTATGGATCTTTAAATTCTGTTTTGAAACAAAAATTATGTTTAAAAAAAGTTAGATAGTGTATACCCTGTAGAAATAAGTTACATTTTCTTAACCAAAATTTCTAGGACTAAACATGGTTATATAGCCACAGATTACACGGTAGAAATTAAAATAATTAAAAACATTTATGATACAAAATATTAAAGCAGATATAAATTTTAAATATAATTTAAACAACATAAATTTAAAAGATAATCAATTGCAAGAGTGAAGTAACATTATTGAAACAAATAACATTATTGAAATTTCATTTTAAAAACAAATCACATCAAAGAATCTCTGATGCTTGTGATTAATTTCATAAAGGATTATATTTATCATCCATTAAAAATGTAAGCCACTTTTTAAAACACAAGAATTCTCAAAGATATTCGTTAAAAATGAAATTTCAATAAAATAAATTTAAAAGGAATAAACTAAAAAGAGATTTTTTTAATTCTTTTAAAGGGAAAAAAAAGAAAAGATGAAAACATTTATACATGCATATAAATAATGATCTAGGCATACTAAAAAAATAAGAGTCAATATGATATATGAATTATATGAAGAGTGCATAAAAACTACCACCTATGCAATTCTTAGCACAAGTTTACTATGATCTGATTGGGACTTCCTTTTTCCAGTGATATAACACTAAATTTCAAACATTCACAGATTAAATACAGATAAAAGTTCTTAAATGATAAAACAGAGAACATAAGATGGCTTATAAAAACCTTTTAATGTACTGATCAACATGTTTCAAACACACAAACTGCACCATTGTTAAGATCTACAAAATAAACTTTTCTCGCAAAATTAAAAAAAAATTTACTTGAAATACATAAACCACAAGAACATATTTGTAATAAAAGTAGATGCTTAAAAAATAGTCAACTATAAACATGAAAATTAATATTTCCTTATTGCTTTTTTTAAATTAAAAAATCAATTTTTAAAGGCTTGTTCCTATGTAGTCTTGCCAAAGCAGTAGTTTTTTTTGTTAAAATTGATTTTAAGAATAGTAAAATAATTTATTCATCAAGACTTTATTTTCTATCTATTAACCGTGAATCAATAGAAATCTATATGTGTAACGAGAACATATGCAATGAATCAATCATTTTGAATTATCTAAAATTTAGCACGAGGTATTTTTCAATTTAAAAAAAGCAATAAGGAAATATTAATTTTCATGTTTACAGTTGACTATTTTTAAGTACCTGCTTTTATTACAAATATGATCTTGTAGTTTATATTTTTCAAGTCAATTTTCAAAAATTTTTGTGAGAATAGTTTGTTTATCTTGTAGATCTTCATAATGGTGCTGTTTGTGCATTCGAAACATGTTGATCAGTATATTAAAAGGTTTTTACAAGCCTTCTTGTGCTCTGTTTTATCACTTAAGCACTTACGAAGGTGGGCTTATAAGTTCTTGGCCTGACACAGAGATAGAAGAAGTATGACCAAATGACAATGATGTTTGTAAAGTATGATCCTTTAGGTGAATGCTGCCAAGTTTTGCACGCATGAGTTTATTGGTTATTTCTGGGCGATAATGTAAAGTAAACAAGTTTTGACATTTTTTTAAAATGGAAAAAAATTGCAGTTTGATCTGTCATAAAATACTTTGTTAAAAATGTTTAACCCCCACAAACACACAAAAAGAGTTACATTCCACCTTAAAGGATTCTTGTCCTTCATATTCTATGATAAAAAAGTGTGCTGTTGAATTTAAACATGATAGAAACTCAATTCACAATGATGAATGTTCAGGATGTCCAAAAACCGCTATGACCGATGAAATTGTCTCAAACATTCACACTGCTGTATTGAATGATCACCGATACACATCCGCGAACTTGATGACATTGCAAACATCTTGATAGAACGTGTCCACTACATTTTACACGATGTTTTGGATATGAAAAAGCTTTCCTGCTTGATGCAAGCTGCGTTTGTTGAACATCAACCAAAAATGCCAAATAATGAACATTTCTCAAGAGTCTTCTGAAATGTATTGTGTTGCAAGTAGAAAAATAAAATATAATATTGTCAAAAATCTTGCATTTTCTTTGTCAGGCCAAGAACTTTTTGAACCCCCCTCGTACAAGGCTGCACTAAAGACTCTGCATACAAGAGTGTATCTTAAATGTATTAAGTTGCAAGGGGACAACACTGAAAAATAATACAAAATTTTGTCAAAAATCTTGTGGTTTCACTGTCAGGCCAAGAACTTATCAGCTCAACCTCGTATATCTGTATTTTAATGATTATAAGTGATTTTATTATATCATTCAAAGATTGTTAAACACTAGTTTGCCCAAGACATATCTGCAGCAATATTTTGAACAAAAACAAAGACCAAAATGGTAACCAAATACTTATTAATACAATATATGAAATAAAACACTAGAAATCATTTAAAATATTAAGAAGTATGGGTTCCATAACATGTTTTAATATTTTTGCTGTCATTACTGATAAGAGTAAGTGGCTAATTTAACACAAAATCTAGACATGTAAAGAATAATATTACAAGTTTTGACTAACGTGATATTTCAGGTTGTTTGTTTTATGTAAAAATTAAAACAATTACTTTTTCAAATTAAAACTTTTAAAGTTGATCACATTTTCCCATTTATTTTACATTATATATATCTGAAACAATATTTGGGAGAAAAAAAAAGGTAATGATTGAATGTTAATTTATTCATTAATTCAATCTGTAATTTACAATACTAGTATTATTTTAAATGATGCAAAAATTTTGGCTTCAGTAAACATTCATGAAAATTTATGTGAACCCAGCAGTTTAGAATAAAAATGAATATTTTCCTACCACAAGTAAAACCACAAGTAAAACCACAAGTTTAAACCACAAGTTTTCAGCCAAAAATGCTTTTGATATGAAAATAGCAAAATATACAGGGGGTGGACAAAATAATACGAACACTCATGAAAAATGCTGAAAAGAGCAATATCTAGAAAAATACATGAGGAATTAACCTGAAACTGCAGGTGTGTAAACAGTATAGTATAAGTTATATATTTCCGTGAAGATGTTTTCCCGAAAGCCCATAGGGGACTGTCAACAAATTGAAAAAGGACGAATATCTTTTGGATAACCCTGTAAAAACTAATGTAGCAAAAGCGTTCAAACTCTAGATTATTAATAAGTTGCTTATTTTAATATACTGTGTTCATTTTTATGAGGATAGCCTGTATACTCGTAGAGAAATTAAGGTTTTTATAAAAACAGTCCCAAATTTCGATTAGTTTTTTGCTTATAATTTGCAAAGTTTTTAATATAAAAAAAAGTTCTTTTCAAAAAATATGACAAACCACATTGTACTTAATACTCTGCAATCAGAATTAAAAAATAATAAAAATTGGATGAAAAATGAGCAGGTTTACTAAAAAATGTTTCACTGTATGCATGCGTGAATGCAATCAAAATATAATATGCATAATGTATTAGCTAAGTATATAGAGCAACTTTTGTGAAAGTCCCAAAATCATAGCTTAAAAATTCTGTAAATTATCGTCGATAGAATAAGCTCGAAATCCGTTGTTCCCAAAAAGAAACAAAAAGATGAGGGGCTGTATCAAATATCTGTTGATTAGTGCCAAGATAGCGTATACAATATTGCAAGTACTACTATATTTGGATACAACCCCTCATATTTTTGCTTCCTTTTGGGAACAACGGATTTCGAGCTTATTCTATCGACGATTCTAGTCCTTCCCCGCAATTCCTTCGAAGCCAGAACTGTAGTCGCTTGAATTTTCTTCATTGTGCTTTTAGTTTTTGTGGCAAGAGAGAGTTAATTTAAAGCATGTCATTGAGTAAGTTCCATGTCCCATATAAAACCTTATCTTTTGATGAGAAAATTGCTGTGATTCGTGAGGTAGAAAAAGGTGTAAAGAAGAAATGCATCATCGCAAAAGAGTACTATAGAATAGCACCTAACACTCTTTTGACCTTTTTGAAAAAAAAAAAGAATTTTTTGAAATGAAAACTTCATTAGGTGCGTTGGGCATTTTTTGAGATGGGAAAAATCCATTGAACTCGCGACACTCTGAATGTAACCGTCACTGTTACCGACACCTCTGTATATTTGAAGTGAAAACTTCTTTAGGTGCGTTGGGCATTTTTTGAGATGGAAAAAACCATTGAACTCGCGACACTGATACTGTAACCGTCACTGTTACCGACACCTCTGTATGTTTGAAGTGAAAACTTCTTTAGGCGTGTTGAGCATTTTTTGAGATGGGAAAAAACCATTGAACTCGTGACACTCTTAATGTAACCGACACTGTTACCGACACCTCTGTATATTTCAAGTGAAAACTTCTTTAGGCGCGTTGGGCATTTTTTGAGAGGGGAAAAAGCCATTGAACTTTTGACACTGTTACTGTAACCGACACCTCTGTATATAAGTATGTACACGTATTGTGTATAGTTCCGTATGAGGTAGGGCGGGGTATGAAATGTATGAGTAGCGTGAACCAGAATTTTTAAATAATAAACTAAGCAACATTTGAAATTCAGTTCCTAGCTGAACGAAATAAATCAATCTTTAAAAACATATAGGTATCAGTCTAATTAGTCATTTAAGGAAGGGCACTGGACCCCACGTATCCCCTCCGGCCCCCCTTTTACGGTGTTTTAACTAACTATGCCTCATATCTATATCTCAACAACGGACGGTCCAATTTCAACGCGACTTATTTCAAAAACTATAATTCACTGAGTAATGAATCTCCATAACACTAAAATAAATGTATGAGTAGTGTGAACCAGAATTTTTAAATAATAAACTAAGCGACATTTGAAATTCAGTTCCTAGCTGAACGAAATAAATCAATTTTTAAAAACGTATAGGGATCAGTATAATTAGTCATTTAACGAAGGACACTGGACCCCCGGCCCCCCTTTTACGGTGTTTTAACTAACTATGCCTCGTTTCCATATCTCAACAACGGACAGTTCAATTTCAACGCAACCGATTTCAAACATTATAATTCACTGAATAATGAATCTCCGTACCATTAAAATAAATGTATGAGTAGCGTGAACCAGAATTTTTAAATAATAAATTAAGCGACATTAAATCTAGTTCCTAGCTGAACGAAATTAATCAATCTTTACAGATGTATAGGGATCAGCCTAAAAAGTCATTTAACGAAGGACACTGGACCCCTCTCCGACCCCCCCCTTTTACAGTGTTTTAACTAACTATGCCTCGTTTCCATATCTCAACAACAGACAGTTCAATTTCATCGCGACTGATTTCAAACATTATAATTCACTAAGTAATGAATCTCCGTAACATTAAAATAAATGTATGAGTAGCATGAACCAGAATTTTTAAACAATAAACTAAGCGACGTTTGAAATTCAGTTCCTAGCTGAACGAAATAAATCAATCTTTAAAGATGTATATGGATCAGCCTAATTAGTCATTTAACGAAGGGCACGGAACCACACGCCTCCCCTCAGGCCCCCCCTTTTACAGTGTTTTAACTAACTATGCCTCATATCTATATCTCAACAACGGACAGTCCAATTGCAACGCAACTGATTTCAAACATTATATTTTCACTGAGTAATGAATCTCCGTAACATTAAAATAAATGTATATGAGTAGCGTGAACCAGAATTTTTAAATAATAAACTAAGCAACATTTAAAATTCAGTTCCTAGCTGAACGAAATAAATCAATCTTTACACATGTATAGGGATCAGCCTAATTAGTCATTTAACGAAGGACACTGGACCTCCCCTCCATGCCTCCCCCTCCGGCACTCCTTTTACGGTGTTTTATCTAACTATGCCCCGTTTCCATATCTCAACAACGGACAGAACAGCGCATTAAATGAAAATTGTAATATAATTTTTGTAGTAGTAGTTTATAATAATGAATAAAAAAACACTTTATTTAAAAGTATTTCCTGACGATTCAAAAAATACACACGTAATTGTTCATGTTTTCACTTCTGTCGGCACTCCCGGAGTGCCACATTCTTTTTTTTTTATTATTTAACCGAAATTGCAAACAAGCAAGAGAACTGGGTAATCCTGATGTGGACGAGTGTATCTTGAAGTGGTTTAAGCAAGCACGGGACAAACACATCTCTCTCAGAGGAATTCTTGTTCGTGCAAAAGCAGAAGAATTTGTTGTCAGCTTAGGAAACAAGAACTTCAAAGCAAGCTCCGGATGGTTAGACGGATTTAAGGAAAGAAATGAAATTTCCTTTAAGTCTGTGTGTGGTGAAAGTTCCAAGTGTGGACCAAGATGCAGCAAATGAATGGAAAGAAAAATTTGTTCAAATCATTGAGCATACACAGGACAGACATTTTTAATGTTGACGAAACTGGACTTTTTTTCAAATAAAGGTGAAAAATGGAGTAAAGGAAAACATAGTAAAAACCAAATAACCCTACTTGTGGGAACAAACATGGACGGCACTGAGAAGTTACCATTACTGATGATTGGAAAATCAAGAAATCCAAGGTGTTTTAATAATTTCAAAACAAAGCCTATAGAATACCCAAGGGTCGATCCAGGGAAAATTTGGGGCCTATTTAGGGCCCCTTCACAAAAATCTATTTAATAAAATGGTCCCCTTCACAAAAATAAATTTGGTAAAATGGGCCTCTTAACAAAAATAAATTTGATAAAATTGGCCCGTTCACAAAATTCTATTCCATAAAAACTTACTATTTATTATTTATTTATTATTTAGTGATGTTTTAAAATGTGTAATTTGTAAACAAACAAGTTCACCAGAGAGGAAAATTTCAGCAAAAGTGTTTAAAAAAGTTTTTGTTTATAAATGCTGATTCGAATTTGATTAACTGGATTTCAAACTTTCGTTACAAAATGTTTTTTTTTTTTTTCACAAAAATATAATAAATTTCACAAAAATAACCTTTACTCAGGGTTGGAAAAAAACCGGTTTTTTAGAAAAAAACAAAAAAAACGGGTTTTTTTGGTTTAAACCGGGTTTTTTTTAAATTATTGTATAAATAACATTTTTAAGAAAAAGAGTATAGATTTTAATAAGTCATGATTTTTTATAATTAATAGTTAATAAACGCTAAACATTCAGATTAGTACTTAATTTTTTTTAATAATTAATTAATAAATACAAAAATTTATAATTAAATTACCTCATAAGTATAGATTTCTGTAGGGAAAGTTTTATTGTTTGAAAAACTTAGCTATTATTTTATTACTATACTTATAGATATATAAACTTTTGGAAAATAATTAAAGAAATTATTATGTGTATTGATACAAAACATAATGAGGGCAAAGAAAAAAAAAACATATTTTACTAAACCAACGAAAAATTAGCTAAAATAGAAAGCATTTGCCTAAGCATAATTTCTGTTCATAACCAAAAAATTATTCACAATATCAATAATATCAACATCAACAAATGATAACAAGTCTCTTAATATATATATATATTTACTTTCAAATCAAAAAATCATTTTTGTCTAATTAAAAGAAAAATATATATGTATTGACTTAACTAATTTTTCTGTGAGTGTAACACTTACAGAAATTGAGACAGACTTAAAAAAATCATTTATAATTTTAAAAATACGAACTTTATATTTATTGGTTAAACATACTTAGGAAAACAATTTCTTTATAAAAGCAACTCCATGCATTTAATTTTAATTAAAAACTTTAAATAAAAAGACAAGTTTTGAAGCTTTTTCCAATCCTAACTTATTTCGTATTTTTGATTGAACTAATCCAAATGTTGAAAATATTCTTTCAACACTTGCTGAGGATGCTTTTGCTGTTATAAGTTGTTCAATTTCAGTAAAGACTTTGCTGTTAAATTTATTTACTTGAATTTGCTGACTCTCCCACCATTCATATGGGGTGACTTCTCTTACTATATTCTGCGTAAAAAAAATTTCTTCAAAAGCTGAAGATTTGGTATTCAATTTTACACTCAGTGCAAGCATAGAGTTAGATGGATATTTTTTGCAAAATTTAATGCATCTTTTTTTTCTTGCTCAGATAGTTCACTTTGATTGTACCGTGGATCAAGCATATATGCCAAAAAGTGTGTGGGTGTTAGAGACATTATATACCTGGATTCAAAAAGCTGCGAGACTTCTTTATTTACCTTTTTCTCTTTTAATATTTTTTGAAGATCTTTCCAAATATAAACTGCATCAGCAATGGAACAATTATTACTTTGGATATTATCCAAGGTAGTTACAATAGGCTTTAACAGTTCAAACATATCTTCAACATTTCTTTTTAGATTTAGATTAGACATGAGTTTTTGAATGTTTTTATCAATAACATTCCTATTTTCTTCACAAATTTTAAGTAAAGTGGGCCAATTTTTAAGGTAAACGTCTAAAGCATCTGAAAAAGAATTCCATCTCAGTATTAGAAGGAAGAACTAATTGGACAGCATTTGCATACAGAACAAAGAGTAACCAATGGAAAAAATGATTATGTCATCATTGATTCTTTGATGCATGATGCAATCCTTAGTAAATCTTAACTAATCAAGCAATCTAAATAGTAAAAGGTCATTTTTAGCTGAAATCTGTCATTTTGGCTGTTTTTAAAAATAAAAGCTTACAAAAAAGAAGAAAGAAAATTAACTTTTTTTTTTTTTTCTCCCCAGCTAATTTTAGAAAAATCATTTTGTCATGTAGATTACAGCTTATAAGAAAAGTTAGATTTAGGGGTGGGGGATTTTCAGAAAATCATACAAACCATGGATTTTTTCTAGCAACAAGCTAGTAAGATGCAACAATCACATTGTTCAGACAGCATTAATGACTAAATTATTTTTTTACAAAAATGCACTTTCATATTAATATTTCTGTAAAATTGTTACATACAATTAAAAAATATATGCAAGTGCAGAACAGAACTTAGAACCATGTTTACATTCTAGCAAACTGAGAAAAATGTGAAATATGGCCAATAGTTTGAAAATTAGGAATGTTTATGGCAAATTTTTATACAATGCAATTTTTTAATACACTGTTTCAAAACTTACTCGCCCAATTAGATAATTTACAAGCCACTGGCAGGTAATGCCATGTAGTTCCCCATCCCTAGTTGGATGATTAAAAATGTTTATCGCTTTAAAAATTTCACCATTTTTTTTAAAGATTTGCTTTGCTTGTAGCTTGTACATAACTTAGATTTTGCATTTTTCAATAATGTGTAAAATAAATGAAAACATTAGGGAAAATAAAAAAAACCAGGTTGAAAAAATACCAGCATGGTTTTTTTTTAAAAACCACTTGGTTTAAACCAAACAACCCTGCTTTACTTTTCACAAAATGGGCCCCAAGAAAAAAAAACCTGCATCGACCCCTGATACCATTCTAACATGAAAGCCTGGATGACGACGAATCTTTTTGAAGAATGGATGCTAGATCTCAATCACACATACCAGAGAAAAAAAAGAAAAATCATCCTGTTTTCGATAACTGCATTTCTCATAAATCGATACCCGCTATGGAAAATGTCACGGTTGAATTTTTCCACCAAACATGACCTCAGTGGTGCAACCAATGGATCAAGGCATCATTAAAAATCTAAAGCATTTTTACAGATGTCTAGTCGTTCAACACCTCCTTACTGAATCTTCCCAAAAGCTTGCCATTACTCTCCTCGATGCATCAAGAATGTGTTTAAATGCATGGTCCAAAGTGAGCCAAAAAACAATAGCAAATTGTTTCCGGAAGGCAGGATTCATCTGTCCTTAGCGAGCTTTTAGATGAAGAAAATTTACCTCCCCCAATTTCATGGGAAGACAGCATACCATTTGATGATTACGTCGACATTGATGAAAACATAGACATTTGTGAAGAGCTATCTGATACAGATATTCTATCCAAAGTTCTAAACAATAAGAACATGTGGAAATTTCGAATTTGAACTTCTCCAATTTTTACCCTTTCAAAAATGACAAAATCTAGTTTCAATGCAGTTATTTGAAAATGGCCAGGTTATTTTCAGCTATTGTGGAAAATTCTTTAGGGAAGAGAAGGGGGTGGGAGAATATTCTTATCTGTTCCTGTTTTCTAGATAGGAAACTGAGCAGGGAGGAGAGACGTAGACCACCCGTATCTGTCCTTGAATATGGGTGGTCCCGCCCCTTCCTTCGTTCCCCGCAATTCCTTTGAAGCCAGGACTGTAGTCGCTTAGTCGCTTGAGTTTTCTTCATTGTGCTTTTATATTAGATAATAGATAACTTCACAGGAAATTTTTGCATAGTATTTTGGGTTGTCATAAATATCTTTCAAAAACAAAAGTCAAGCATCAAGGAATAGATTATGAAATACTTTTCAACGCTGCCAGAATATTGTTAAAAATTTCATTTTTTTAAAATTTAAATAAACAATTGAGGCATTGACATGGATATGGTGGTACGTCAAGAAAAATCGATTTTGAGATTTTTAATAGAAGAAGTAAAAAGTTGTGCCAATGGCATGGAAAAGAGCAGTACAATGTACAGCTTAGAATCTCATATACTTATTTTGTTGCAAATGAAACTTTGTAATTTAGCAGTGTAAAACCGTTTTTTGCTTCCCCTGTAAAATTAGGTTTTCTTGACTTACTACCTTTCTATGTCAATGCCTCAATTAATAAACAAACTAAATAAACAATTTAATAAAACAATCTACATAAGCAATTCAAAAATACATAACACAATAGAGATCCATTTTCAGCAATAGCTGTCCATTTTTGGTAATGTATTCAAATTCTTTCATGCAGCCCTGTGTATGATCTACAACCTCATAACACACTAAAAACTAGTTAAGTTTAAAAATGCAAATCACAGTTGAAAACACACCCATCCAGCATTATCACTGCAAACTGCTAGAACAAGCTAGACACCTGATTTGGCAATTTTTTTTACATGTGCCAACCGAAAAATTGGCAACTTCCAAATTCTACCCAATCAGAATATGTGCTTTTTGTCAAAAAAGGCGCTGCTAATACACTTCCTACAGCAAACTCTTTCACAAAATAAACATTGATTTTATTTCATTTTGCAGTTATTTACGAAGTTTTAGCAAGTTTTTCTTCAGGATTTTTCAATTTTTACAAACTTTTAGCAATATTTTCCTTCAGATTTTTACATTTTTACAAACTTTTAACAAATTTTTCCTCTGGCTATTTCGATTTTTATAAACTTTCAGCAATATTTTCCTCTGGATTTTTCCATTTTTACAAACTTTCTGCAATTTTCCTCCAGATTTTTCCATTTTTCCAATTTTTTAACTATTTTTTTCCTCTGGGTTTTTTTATTTTTACAAATTTTTAGCTATTTTTTTCCTTTAGGTTTTTCCATTTTTACAAATTTTTAGCTATTTTTTCCTCCAGATTTTTCATTTTTACAAATTTTTTCCTCAAGATTTTTTTATTTTTACAAATTTTTAGCCATTTTTTCCTCTGGATTTTTCCTTTTTTACAAATTTTTAGCAATTTTAACAAGTAATTTTTTTTAACAATTAAAAAATTTCTAGGAAAAAATTGCTGAAACTTTGTAAATTGTCACAAAATGGAATAAAATCAATGTTTACTTCATGAAAAAAATTCTCGTAGGAACTTTGTAAGTAGTGAATTCTCTCTCACAAAGCACATAGGTTATGATTGGGGAGAATTTCGAGATTCCTGATTTTTTGAATGCACAAAATTTATTCAAGCAGCAGTCAGTAACTTATGTATGTGCACTTTCCGCACATTAACAAAAAAAAAAAAAAAAAAAAAAAAAAAAAATCATTGGATAAACAAAAATTGGCAGCAATCTCTAGAATGCCTAAAATACATCTTACCAAAATAAAATCAATAAAAATTCACTTACCTTTATTTCTCATATTTCTTTTATTATTTTTTTTTCATTAGGGTTTCGGTTTATTAAAATCATCTTCATAACTGTCCTCAACCAACACTGATGCACGCAAGGGATGCACCAGATATCCGTCTCCTGCCGGATATCCTGCATATTCGGCACTGAAACCGGATATTCGGTCCGGCCGAATACTTCAATATCTGGTTGCTGAATAGTGACTCATTTTTTAAATCATATTTTTTAACACTATCAGAAAAAGTTAGTGCGAAATTAATTTGCTTCTTACCAACATTATCCAGTTAAAACAACGTTGGTAGAAATAAATACCGTAAAATCCCGTTAATCCACCCTTCCTGATCAACTCCCCCCCCCCTTTCTATATTGTAAACAATTAGAAAACTTCGAAAAATCCCAAGAAAATGCTCTCACTCTCTCTCCAAAAAAATTCCACGCTGCATGTCAAAGTCAATATGAAATATCTTTTTTTCAGAGTTCAGAGTATTTTTTTTTGCTGCATCAGAAAGGCCGTTTCTAAACATGATATTTAAAAAACAGAAGGGTTGCCTGTTGACCTAGATTTAGAACCAGTCTTTTCACTCTGAACAGTGTTATCAGATATTTTTTCGCATTGTTCATTCACAAATGCCGTGTGAAACACAAAAATAAGTAACATAAACAAAATGCAAGTATTGCCAATCTGAAAAAGCAATATATAATCAAACATTAGTTTCGCAATTTATTTACCTCCATGGAGATATGAAGATAATAAAAATATTGAAAATGGAAGTTTCTCATTAAGTTAAATGTGCTGATTAAAAAAAATTCTCATTTATTTTTTTACTGAATTTATAGTTGTATTTAATGTTATTATGAAAACTAATCACAAAAAAAATTACCGATTGATTGATCCATAGATGGCACCAAAGTAAAATTCGTAGCTTAGTAATTTGTACTATTTATAAACGATGGCGACACTGCATAAAATGTTATTTATTATTTTTAGAAAATATTTTAGGTCATTTTCAATTGAAATTTTTCAATGTTTTTTAATTATTTTAAATTAGAAAGTTCCTTTTATTTTTCTATTACCATATTAAGGAAAGATATTAGTATTATTATTTAACTAAAAAATGCATTCTAGTTAACTTCTGTAATCCAGCATTTTCAATAATCCGAAATTGCCGTCAACCGCAAAGTTGTAAATTTTTTCTATTTTGTATATATAGTCATTATAGTACATAATACATATTGTAAAATCCCAAAAGTAACCCACCCTTGAAAATAAGTCCCCCTTCTACTTTTAAGCAATTTTGATTCCCAAATATAAGCCCCCCCCCCCCCCCCCCCCACCCACAAGCAAATTTTTTGCACAAAAGTGATTTTAAAAATCCAAGGAAGAAAATTTTTAATATTTTGAAAATTTTGGCAAATTTCTACTTTTGCTTTTATAAAATGTTAATGAAATCCCCCCCCCCTCACATGAAATGTCTGCTTCCCTTCTCTGCCCTCCCCAACACAAAATTTTTAAAATCTTGAGAATCTTAAATTCTTTTTGCTGCTTGCTAGTAATAAAACAATAAGTAAAAAAATCAGTCCTCTAAATTACAATCTCCCCCCTCCATCCAAAATTTATGTTTCCCCCTACACCCTCAGCATACTAAGTTTAAAATCTTTAAAACTCATTATAATAAAATGTGGTATACTTGTTGGTCTCTGTTAACAATAAATAAATAATCAGCCATTTAAATGATCTCTCTACCATCTCTTTCCCCCTTCTGCCCACCTAACAAAAAAAATCTTTAATTTCCATTTTTAAAAATTCTTCTGTCCTATTTGTTGATCTCTAGTAACAATAAGCAAATAATCAATCATCTAAATTACCCCCCCCCCTCTTCTCCCTGTCTGAAACATACACTTATCCTTCCCTCCCTCTCCTCTCAGGATACAAAGTTTAAAATCTTTAAAACTCTTTATTAAAAAATATATGCTTTATTTGTTGCTGTCTAGTAACAATAAATAAATAATCAACCATTTCAATTATCTCTCTACCCCCAAAATGTCTGCTTCCGCCCTCTTTGCCAACCCCTATATATTATTTGAACTACATATAAAAAAAATCTTCTGTCCTATTTGTTGCTCTCTATTAACAATAAATAAATAACAAATCATCTAAATTACAATCCCCTTCCTTTGAAATTCATATTACACCCTCATCCCCAAGAATACAAAGTTAAAAATTTGTAAAACTCTAATTTGAAGAAATCTTTCGGCCTGTTTGTTGCTCTCTAGTAAAAATAAATAGATTAATTTGTCACCTAAGTTTTCTCTCTACTCCAAAAATACCCCGCCCCCACAAACACACATACAATATTTAAAATCTTTAAAACTATTTTTTTTAATCTGCTGTATTTGTTTGTCTTTAGTAACAATTACTGAATAATCAATCATTTAAATTACTCTAATTTATCCTAAAAGTTCCATTTCCCCCCACTCAACAAATACTTTAAAATCTTTAATAAAGTAGAAGATCTTTATAATGCAAACCTAAAAACATGAGGTTGTGCGTTATATAGAATTTTGCGCTATATAGATCACATTTCACACATCATTAAATTTAGCTTGTAAAACATGGCCAAATATGTGTGAAACATACCAAAATACATTAGAGTATCTTTATATTGCATTCTTTATTACCAAGAGTTGTGCCGATTTTTTTTTTTTATAATATAGATCATTCCACACATTGTTATTTTTACTTTATAAAGATTGTCCAAACATAGCTGTATCAAATCATAGCAATTTTTTCAGTAATTATCTCTGAATTAAGGAGATAAAGTTAAATTAATGTATCAGATTTAGTCCTTTAGAGAATAGCAACTATTTATAATGTAAGAATTCGGGTGTT
This sequence comes from Maratus michaelseni, assembly GCA_963931845.1. NCBI lineage: Eukaryota > Metazoa > Arthropoda > Arachnida > Araneae > Salticidae > Maratus > Maratus michaelseni. The sequence goes on along the minus strand of OZ007595.1, from coordinate 322,469,125 downwards.
TCTTAACTGAAAATTCACTGTTTACATCTGAGAAGTTGTGCGTTATATGGAGAATTGCGTTATAAAGATCTTCTACTGTATACATTTGTTTAAAAGCGGAGTTCTATTTCTTATTTTATAGTAAAGTATCTCATCCCATCTACATCATCTCATATAAGTATCACTCATCTAAAATAATCATCCCCTTTGAAATTTTTGCTCTGTCCTTCTCTCCCGAGGGAGGAGGGAGGCTTTCTAAATGTGAGAGGAAAGCAAAAAATTTCATCTTTTTTTGCAGTTTGACTGTTCTTTCCTGAATCATGTGTATATTTTATGTTTTGAAATAAATAAGTTTTTTAAAATAATTCCCCTCCCATTAACAAAATATTAGTTGTGAGAACAGTCAAACTACAAAAAGACTAAAATTTTCTCTCCGTTTCCTCCTCCCTCCATGTCTAAAAATGTAACCCCTTTTTCTGGAGATGGGGAATGGAAATTTAAGGGGAGAGTTCCATGATCGCTTATTTATTGTTGCTACAAACTAACAATACAGCATAAAAATCTTAAATAAATAAATAATTTTAAAGAGTTTGTGTGCTGGGTGGGTGGGGGAAATGGAAAAGCAGAATTTTTTTTTCGTGAGGGGGGAGGAGAAAATTAGATGCAAAAAAGTTATAAATAGAGAGGAAAAAATTTAAGGTATGTACTGGGGGGGGGGGGGCAAAGAAAATGAAGTGGACTTTTTTTTGGTAGGGAGGCAAATAATTTAGATTGTTAGGTATTTAAATATTGTTACAAAAAAACACAAATATAACAGGAAAAAAAATAAGAATTTTAAAGATTTAAAATTTAATAAGATGCATTTGCAGGGGGAGGGTCTTCATGAGATGAGGAAGGAGGGGGGGGGGAGGGGAAGAAAATCAGACATTTTAGGAGGAGACGTTAATTTAGGTGGTATATTAGGTTTATTTATTGTTAATATAGAGTATTAAATAAGTCTGAAAAGAAATTTAAAATTAAAGAGTTATAAAGGTTAAATAAACTACGAGATTTTGGTACCAGTGGGGGGGGGGGGACAAAGGGAGAAGAAGTAATTTTGAGAGGGATTTAGATGATTGATTATTTATTGTTACAATTAAATAACAAATAAAGAATAAAAAAGATTTTTAAAGATTTAAATTTTTTGGGGGGAGGGAGGAGGGGGGCGAAATTTTAGGGGTGGATTTAGATTTTATTTATTTATTTTTTTTTTTTTTTAGTGAAAATCTGCCAAAATACAGAAGATTCCGCCCTTTTTTACTTCTAAATCAATGATAAAAACAGGTTTTTAAATGATTTTTTTTTAATCTCGATTATAAATCCTTGACTATATATCCCTTCCCACATTTAACCCTTTTTGTTTTGAAAAAGGGGGGGAGGCTTACAATCGGAATTTTATGGTAATGTTTTTTCCTTTCCTCAATTCAAAAATACATGTTTTGCGATGGTGGGAAATAGGCATACCCTTCTCCCCCCTCCCCATACATATTACATATCCTTTTAATCCTGTGTAAGTACCCCATCTAATTATCTTATGATTTTTCATCACGTCTAGGGGCCAGATTAACAGGATTTTACGATATTCATATTTTTACAAAAATGAAATTATAGGACTTATATATAAATGAAAATATAATATTTAAAATATGACAACTAATTATTTATAATTAAAGGCAAGTTATGGTGCTCAGCATTTTCAGGGTCTGTTACGTTTTTGACACAAATATTTTCCTTCTTTTGAGGATAAGCGTTCACTCCTCTGGTTGTCTCTTTTTCTTGTGTTTTCAACAATTCTAAAGTAAAAATGAATTTATTGAATCTTTTGTTACTATTTTGTCTATTGATGAAAGACCAGTTGTGGTAAAATAATACTGATCATGAAAACAAGTGTGCCACTTTTTTGAATAGTTCAAAATTCTCCTTTGTATTACAAAAGAAGATGCGTGCAATGAAGAGCTTCTCTATTTAAATTCTGTTAGAAAACATTTGTCATAGGAAAAGTAAGTAAAAATGTGTATGTAGGAAAAGAAAAAGCCAATTCAATAGAATGTTCAGTAATTATAAATAACAAAGATTTATAAGTATGAAAAACAGACAAATTACTTAATTGTTTATCTTTTAATGTTCAATGACCTTGAATAAAAGAAAAAAAAACTAATATGTTGTGATAGATCCAAGATGTTGTAAGTTTAAAAGGGGTAGCGTGAAACCTTTAGGGATGGACCAACTTCAAGAAATACTTAGAAAAGAATTTTATTATAAACTCAATTCTCAAATTTACTAAAAATTACAGTTCATCTAGAATTGGCTTGGAGTTTCACAAGAATTTTAGTAAGGTTCGTTCGGCTTTTAATTATTCACAATCAACGAAAAGTGTCCAGTATCATACAGCGTTTGTGCTGTCACAATTTAGCAAATGTTCATGTTCGCCTTTCATAAATAGTCACACAACAGTTTCACCGTTAACTTAGGAGAGAGTATCTCTCTATTAAAAATCTGTCATCAGGAACCTATGTCCCTAACCCCGTGGCAGAATGTACGCGACGCTTTTTAGGGCACCTGCAGACTAAAAACATACAGCGATGTCGTGGACGCGCTATAGTGCGTAAATTACGCGAAAAAATGGCGAACTTCGTCGAAGGATTGCAAATAAAACAGCGAATTTCGTCGAAGAATCGCGGAAAAACGCAAAATTCATTTAAAGTTCACGAAAAATGGCTAATTTCGTTGACAGATCGCGAAAAAAACGCAAATTTAGTCAGAAGGCCATGAAACAACGTAAATTTTGTCAAAAGGCTATAAAAAAAACATGAGTTTCTTTGAAGGATCGCGGAAAAATGCGAATTTTGCCAAAGGGCTACGGAGAAAGCGCAAAGTTCGTCGAAAGATAGTAGAAAAAACTGTTAATTTCGTCGAAGGATCACGAAAAATGGTCAATTTCGTCGAAGAAATGGCAAATTTCGTCATCAAATTGCAAAAAAACGGAGAATTTTGCTGACAGATTGCGAAAAAACGGCAAATTTCGTCGGAGGATCGCCACAAAAACGGTAAATTCCGTTGAAGGATCTTGAAAAAATGGAAAATTTCATCGAAGGAACTAAAAAAAAAAACGGTAAATTACGTCAAAGGATCTCGAAAAAACAGCAAATTTCGTCGAAGGAACTCGAAAAAACGACAAATTTCGTCGAACACGGGAAAAAAACGCGAATTTTGTCCAAAGGCCAAAGAAAAATCGTGAAATTCATCAAAGGATCTGGGAAAATGGCTAATTTTATCGACAGATTGCGATAAAAATGCAAATTTCGTCAAAAAGCCACGGAAAAACTTGATTTTCGTCAAAAGATTGTAAAAAAAAAAAAACATGAGTTTCGTTGAAGGATCGTGGAAAAAATGCGAATTTCATCAAAGGGCCACAGAAAAACGTAAATTTCGTCAAATGGCCGCAGAAAAAATGCTAATTTCATCAAAGGATCACGGAAAAAGTGCGAATTTCGTCGAAGGGCCACGGAAAAAAAAAAACGTGAATTTTGCCAAAGGATCGCAGGAGGGGGGGGGGGAGGGGGTAAAAAACGCTACTTTCATCAAAAGTTCATGAAAAAAACGTGAATTTTGTGAAATAGTCCCGGAAAAGATGCAGCATTTCTTTAGAAAACAGCAGACACACAAAGTTCTATGCTTATTAATATAGGCATAGTTTTTAATCTGAAACAATATACTGAACTAACTTTCAAAAAATCGGGTTAACCCGAACCCAATTTGCAAGAATCTACACTCAGGCTGAAATCGACTCGAATCAAAAGCAGAGTTAATCCGACCTGCAACAAGAAAAATTATTGCCGAGATGGGATTTTCTCCCCTTCCCCCTCTGCTGTAACCTTTCAGAATATTTGCTGTTAATTTCAGAATTTTTTTTTACTCAGAAAGGCTGATAAATGATGATGCCTTAATTAATTAGCACTATAACTACAACAGCAGCAAGAATAGATTTATATGATATATTGCGTATTGCAGACTATTTTTGAAAACATTATTAGCGTTGCAGACACTTGAAGATAGTTCTGCCACTGGGGTCCCTACCAGGTTGAGAGAATCTTCCCCGGAGTCAAAATGTTGCTCCAGAACACTCTGCTTCCAAAAACTGACTACCTCCATTCTCCCCTGCAGCCTCCGACCAACTCCTTTAACAATAGCATTTTCGTTCACCACTAAAAGAAGTTTTAGGTCACGTCATAAAGTAAAGTTTTCATGTGATTGGATAAAGGTTCTTTTAGGGAAGTCCTATTGATATACGAAACAACACAGAGAACAACACAGAGTTTCTCACGGTGTGGGCCTCACATGATGTCGGCTAGATGATAGGCCCAATTCTTTCACCTGGTCCATTCTCATCGCTGTCTACAAAGTTTCGAGTGGCAAGATTGATGTTGGACTTATCGATGCCTTTGTAGTTGGTGACATTTTTGGAACTTAGAAGGAATATACGATGAAAGTCTCAAATACATAGGAACTCCTATACCTGATTATCAGGCTTAATTAGCCAACTGTGTGAGATTTAATGAATCTCTCACAATGTATATTAGACTATGCAAAAGAACATGATTAAATTCCAATACCTAATAACAAAAAGCATTTGTTTTTAATCAACTTTAACTTAATAAATGAGTTTAAATCTATTATTAACATTTGAATGAGATAAAATTATAATAATTTAAAGTTTTTCTTCTTTAAGCAAGCATAAAATAGAAATATAACTATTGAAATTAAAAACGAAAAAGTATTTCGCCAAATACCAGATATTTGGTAAAATTTTGTACCGGATATTTGGTATTCGGCAAAAATTCACATCTGGTGCATCCCTAATGATCACACATTACATGTATCTTTTACACTCTCTCCTCACCCCCCCCCCCAAAGTATGTGCTAAATTTTAATAATCACCTCAACAATGAATAACTCATTTCATGAGTGCCATTTCTGAGCCGCTTCATCAATTCCACTAGGTGGGCGAAAATTTAAGTTTACAGTTAACATCCTTAATTACAATGTTCTCATAATCAAATTTCAAAAATGACATCCATTTACGAAAACAAAACTCAAACATTTTACAAATTTAAAATGAAACAACAAAACTTCAAATATTTCACTCAAATCAACACGAATTATTAACGATAACAAGGAAGTCAGAAAAATCCTGTATTTGGCCAGTTCTTTCCATATTTTTAATCGCCAGTTTTTCAATTTTAATCGCCGAGTGGCGATTGCTTATTTTCACCTTTACAGTACAGTACCCATAGCTCTGGAAAAGTGAAAAAAAGGGGAAAACCCAAACCCAAAAGAAGGCCCTTTTAAGGCACCAAACAAAATAATATAATAAATTTAGACTACAATCAGGCATGCAACTGTAATAATGCTTCCAAATAAGTGAGAAAAGTTATTAATTTGCCAAAAAAAGTGACTAAAGTATGTCAAAAAAGTGACTAAAACGTGTCAAAAAAAGCCTAAAGCACCAAAAAAAAGAGACGAATGGTACAAGACAAAGATTTTTTTTTCAATCAATTTGTAAGTTAAATTATATAAATAAAACACATTTTTGCTTTTTTAATGAAAATCCCCTACCAAAATCCCAGATAAGATCAAATCTCGGTTTTATTTACTCATATAAAACAAAGAGTACAATATTAGCATAATAAACCTTTAATTATAATAAGTCACAAAAAAATATGTCAGGGGTGCTGTCTATCACTTTTTAACTACATCTATTTCTAAAGAACAATCTTCATTTTATTTTTACAATATTTGCAATGGAAAATCTACTGACTGCAAATAAGGATATTTAAAAAGGTGATTGGCAATATTTTAAGCAACAAATTCAAATTATAACTGCAACTAATTATACAAAAAGAAACTAGACATTTAAGAAAAAATTATGCAAATAAAGAAAAGTTAGGAAAAACAGAAGTTACTCTTAGAAAAAGCACAAATAAAATGTACGAAATTGCTTACAGGTGCATACATATAAATATTAAAAATATTTTTAAATATATTAAAAATCCATTAAACTCCAGAACTATTTCAACCGATGCACTTGGCCATCATCAGTGGAAAATTAAATGCCATCATGTCTCTTTGCTCCTACTTGAGAATAGTCTTAGAGATAACCATTCTAGATTAAGGGTAGTACGGAAAATAAGGCAAGGGGGGGGGGGGAAACCTGACAATTCTCGAGTAGATGAAAAGAGACATGACAGCATTTAATTTTCTGGCTGGGTGCGTTGGCTGAACTGGAGTTTAATGGATTCTTAATCCATTTTAAATATTTTTATATGCAGCTGTAAGCCCTTTGATACATTTTGATTGTGCTTTTTCTAAGAATTTCAATGATAGAAATGATTTTTTTTTTTTACAAGCACTGAGATTTGATCCTGGATGGGATATGGCTTTACAAAATTTTATTTTAACTTTACAATGACAGTTTTAAAATTACATATTCTGTTTTTTATTACAAAATGATAATATCACTGAAGACTTCCTTTTCTCTATTTTAGATTTGCGTTTATCTCATTTTTAAAAAACCTGCACATAAATACTGTAATGGGAGACAAATAGTAAAATACTGATTACATAGCACAAAAAAAGTATGCCACATAACAATGATATAGTCAAAAAATATTTTAACATACTGGACATTCAAAATTCCTTTCAGTTCAAGACACTATTAAAAAAATATCAAACTATCCCATATTAATGAAATATTACAATATAAATTGTAATCCAAATTAAAAATTTGACAATTTACAGTAGAACTCTCTTAATATAAGAAGCAAGGGAATTATAAAAGTTCTTGTATTAACCGTTACTCATAATACCCTGAAAGATAATAAAAATCTTAAAAACACACACATAGTTAAATTAATAACTATTATTAATTACTCTGAATTATCAATTTATTATTATTATTAATTACTTTTTAAGATCTTTTAATAACTATTATTAATTACTCGGATCCTTTAAATGCTAAAATTAATTTAATATCAAAGGCACTGATTACTTTTTTGGGAACTTTGTTTTCATTCTATCAATAAAAAAATAAGATAGAATTGTGAAATGGAAATTCAATGAAGCATGTTCTGCGTTGTGTATGAGATTCCTTTATTAATCCTAGCCTACTTTTTCACTGAAACTCACACAATGTTTTGCTCGTATTAGCCATTATCCTACTTTTGTAGGTCATAATAAGCAAGAAAATCTTAATACAGTTTAAATGACGAATTTTTCTTAATGTGAAAATTGATTGTTTAACTGTGCCTTCATATTAGCTCGTATTAACAAAGTTGTACTATATTTACACACGGCCTTTTTGTGAGAGAATATCAACAATTATTGATGTTGGAGATATCGACAAGGCTGAAAGATAAAAATGTCAATTTTAGTTACATTTTTTAATGAAAAGTGAGCAAACCAGTTTCCACAGATGCCTTAGAGAAATGAATTCAGGGGGTAGCCCTGGAGAGACTCCTCCCCCTGGAAAATTTGTGCTTTCAATGGTCAAAAAATGCAATTTCCCACCCCGGAACTCTATAATGTCCCCCCCCCCCCGGAGACACAGAAATCCCTACTGGAGAAAAGCGTCTGAATTCAACACTGCTTTCAGAGACTTTTAACTTCTTTAGTTAAAAAAAGTGACTAAAAGTGATTTTTTTAAAATAGTGACTAAAAGTGACAAAATTTAAAAAAAAGTGACTAAAAGTGAGAAAAGTGACTAACTTGCATCCCTGTACAATATATAAAACAAAACAATAGAGAATTAAATTCAGAAGTACTAGCAAAAAAATTATATACAAAATGTACAAAAAGAAGGAAAATAGTGAGTAACTAGTAAGTTGTGCCCTGTTAATGCATGGGAAGGTATAAAGCTAACCTGGGTCGATGTTTTCCAGAAGATGAAGGTTGCTCTGGGTTTTTGCCTGTGGGCCCTTTCATCATAGTTAAGAGATGAGTTGAAGTGCAGGATTTGGAATAGTACCCTGTACCTTGTCGAAGAATTTAGTGGCCTGATTTTTTATGGTAGTTCTGATAGGCTCAATATGCAGACCGTGATGTATTGTCATGTTTTATCGGTACCATGGAGAGTGAACAATACTTCCCAAGGTCTTGTTTTGGACTACTTGGATTTTCTGTAGTTTGGTTTTAGCCACAGAGCCCCAGATCTGTGCACAGTAGACGGGTATGAGATGGAGCACTGTCTTAAACAGCAGTATTTTATTTCCCATACTCATTAGAATACAGGAGATGGGCAAGGTCTCGCTTTGCCTTGTAGAATTTTTGGACACTATAGTCGATTTGCTTTCGCCAAGTAAGAGTAGTACTGTCCAGAAAAACATCCACATTTACCTCCCGTCCAAAGCTGACAAAAGAGCCGTCCAGATAAAGTGGTGGTGGGGTAGAACAATTATGTGTGAAAATGACTGCCTGTGATTTGGTAGGATTAATTTTAATATACATTTAGTGAAAAATGATTCCAGCTCGCAAATGTGTTGTTGTAAATGTTCATGCATAATAAGACAGTCCTTGTTACGAGCCATCACAGTGGTGTCATCTGCATAAATAGCCAATAACATATGTGGAGGTGTAGGTATATAAAATATATAAGCTTTTTTACAGCCAGGGGCCCAAATTCGAGCCCTGTGGTATGCCTGTGTTCACCGGGCGAAGTGTTGAAAGGATATTGGCATAGCGAACGCAGAATGTTCTGCCACAAAGGTATTTAAAGACAAAGCGTATATGAGCAATAGGGAATTTGTGTTTAAGCAGTTTATAGATATGTACGGAAATTCAGACTGCATCAAAAGCCTTTGCAACATCAATGAAAAGTGAGCCAACATACTCCAAGCTATTTAGTCCATCATGGATGTATTTAACAACCCTTAGTAGCTGGTGTGCAGTGGTGTGTTTGGGCCTGAATTCAAATTGTTTGGTTATGTCAGGTAAAAAAATGTGAAGGCGGGTAAGGAAAATGTGTTCTGTCAGCTTGCTAAGAACAGGAAGTAAGCTAACAGGAATTGTAATTCCTTGCCAAAGAAGGGTCTTCTCCGGGTTGCTTGATACGGACAATGACTGCTTTTTTCCAGTCATTTAGGAAATGTTGCAGTTTGAAGATGGCATTTATGAGGTCGGATAGATAATTAGAGTATTGAATTGGGAGATTTTTGATGGCCGAATTAGTAATCCCACCATTCCCAGGGGCTTTTCTATAGGGAAGATTTTTTATCACTGCTATGACTTCATCAAGAGTAGTTGGTTCAATTGATCTGACAGCCTCGCAGGCTAAGAATTTACTGACAATATGAACAACCTGATCAATAGTATTTGCATTAAATACATCACTATGCAGTTGAAATTGTCTTTCATATTGATCTGCAAGAATTTCCACTTTTTCACTATTGAGGCATTTATTTCCAGTATCCGTATGAAGAGGAGGGATAGGGGTAAAAGATTTTGTGATTCTTTTTAGATAATTCCATACGAAGTTATCCGTAGGAGTCAGTGAGTGAATAAATTCTGTCCATTTTTCATCCTTAAATCGATGAATATCACGTTTAATAATGGCACAGAGTCGTTTCTAATCAGAACAGATACTGGGATCCCTAGTGAGTTGCCACAACCTTCTAAGTTGATTATATTGAACAATTTTAGCTCTAATTGTATTAGGTATAGGGAAAGGGGATATTGAAAAACCCAAATCAATAGCCATACTATTGCCCCGAAGGCTATAACGAGTGGGAGAAGTGAGAGCAGCAATTTCAATGCCAGAATTAATGCACTAATTATACAGGATTTCCCCTAAATTATCCTTAATACTGTTAGGGCACCACCTGGGACAGTGGGAGTTGAAGTCACCTGCACGAATTACGTTATTATCTAGCATGAAAAGATTAGGTCAGAGGGTAGAGCCAAATAATTTAGAAACCCAGAGATAAATGGAGGAAACTAAAAATGAATTCTGATGGTCTAAATAAATTTTAACATTAGTGTTTTCCAGCATATTAAGTGAAAGGGATGGGACGTGAGCATGTGTGACCCTTCTAATCATGAAAATAGCAGTCCCGCCATAAGGCAAAATAACATTATCCACAACACGTGGAGTGAAATAAGTTTTAAAATTTTGAATAGTCAGGTCCCTAACAATCGAGTTGTGAACCTCCTGTGTAAGAAAAGATCAACAGGCTTTTGGATTACAAAATTCCTGACTTCAGCCAGCTTGGGTCTAAGACTATTGACATTCCAACTCAAAAAATTTTGAAAACCCCCATTAACTAGTTTTTGATGAGGCCTTCTGGTCATCAGAACCAATAACTTTTAGCAACTTGCTCACCTTTTCATCACATAATATTTTTTGGAATTTTAAAAGTATATTATAAAGATTATTCAATTTGTTAATGATAACATCTATATTAGAAAAATTATTAAGAACAAAATTAAGAAGAACATTATTATCAGCATTATTTACAGTAGGGGAAACTGGTACACAGTGGACCACTTTTTCAGTTAAAATTTATTTTCTCTTTAATGGACAGACCGATCTGCATGAAAATACTTTGGAATATTCCTTAAACCTTCTTACATTCATCATAATTTTCTCAGAACATAGTTTTCAATACATTCCTCAAATATATATATATATATATATATATATATATATATATATATACACACCAATAAAGTGGACCAGTATGTCCTGGAAGTGGGGCACACTGGTACACTCACTAAAGGTGAAAATAAGGAATTTTGCTTAGTAGCCACTGGCCAGTAGGTTAATTTTTTTTTAGTATCCAGTTATTGCCTAGTGAGAATAATTTCTTTAGTAGCTAGTACATACAATTATGTCACTGAATATTAAATTTAAAATCTATATATATATATTTCTTTTACATAGCATGGAAATAAGGCTGAATTTCTAGCTTATCATTTGGCAACAACCATAGTTGCCAGAGCTCAGACCAATGAACAGACTAGATTGTGTGCTCTGCCTCCAATATGGCTGCCAGTGTGAGAGCAGTGAAACTTAAACTAGTAATTATTTTTTAAAAAAATAGCATATGTACGTAATTCAAAGCATTTGAGATGATTCCTCATTTTAATTATGAGTAATATCGTTAATTTCAAATGAATTCTGAACTCTTATTTAGAATCTATTTACGAATTTCACTAGCACAAAAAACAGAGAGAATGAAAATATCAACTGTCTAGATCGCATCTGCTGCCATCTGTTGCTGTCTTGATGAAGTAAAAAATAATTCGAACAAGATTTAAACAATGTAATTAATAATATATATAAACTATCTTCCTATCACGTAGTGTTTTTTAAAATGAATTTAAGGCGTGCTGTACAATATTATAGGTGTAATGAGTTTTAAACTACAGTGAAACCTCTCTGTAAGGGCCACCTGCCGTTCCATTGAAAATTGGCCCTTATGAGGGGTGGCCCTTGAATAGGGATGACAAAAAAAACTAAAATAAGGAAATCAAAACCCATATAGGTGAAAAAACTGTTTATTAACATTTTTAAACTTTATACATGATTGAAGAAAAATTTCTATTGAAGTTTGTTTACTTTTCATAATTTTTTTGCAGACAATTTTAGTTTCTTAGTTTCTAATGATTATTTTACTTTATGGAACAAATTAATAAAATTTGCATAATTTATTAATGCCTTAGAATGAGACATTAGTTTATTTATTTTTGTTAGCGTTTTCTGACAGTATATATTCACAGCTGCAGACTCATTAGACTCATTATCATTATCAGATTGAACTTCTGAAATATTTTTTTTTAAAGTTAAAAAAAAAATAACACTTTTTTAAAAGTTTAAAACAATAAATTTTTATGTTTACCTGTATCTATTTCATCTATAATTCTTTTCTCCTAATCTTCTGATAAATCATTGTAGCATTCAACCCCATTTTCATATTTATCTGAATCTGAATCATATTTAATTTCAGCAGTTTTTGAAAGTTAAACCTGTTTAGAATTTAAGGCACATGTGAAAAAAAAAAGGCCTTTATAAGGAGTAGGGGTGGCCCCTAATAGGAGTAAAATTAACATTATGTCTATGGGAAAAATTTTCGTTCCTAAAAATATTGGCCCTTAATAGAGGTGGCCCTTGAATAAGGGTGGCCTTTAAAAGAAGTTTCACTGTAATTGTGTTTCCAAGATCCTTTTTTCATAGTATTTAAATGATTTATGCCATGGTAACACCAACATAAATGCATTTTAATTTTTTCAACAGTCTTAATTTACTTTTTTTTACATTAAAAAAAAATTATCAGTGTGAGGATTGCGCATGCCTCTTCTTGCTCTAGTAGCGCCCCCTTCTGGAGAAACGAAAGCATGCGACAGTAGAACTCAGAATGTCAGCGAAAAAGAACGTCGCTTGTCATAGTAGAAACCAGAATAGTATGAAAATGGCCATGAGTAAATGTTACTGGTCATGTATATTGAATAATATGATTAATCCTCTATGTTGATTTATGTACCTGTGCTTGTCATCCGTCCTCGTCATGTCAACTTTATGTTACCACATTAAACTTGTGTTCATCATGAGAACGGCCTGTTTCCTTTAGAACCCTCACACATTCGGAAGTGTCTTTACATTGGTGTCAGAACTAATGGATGTATAACAGGCTGTGTTATTTGATTACTGAGTGAAAGATTATAGTGAAATATTTTAGATAACCTATACAGAGGTAAGGTAAATTTTATTGTTTAAGTATGGCCGATCAACTGACTAAGCTTAAAAAAACTAGAGGTGTAATTAAAGCATCTATCACCTCTATTGTTAAAAAAATCGAAGACGCATGGGTTTTAGAATCACCGAATTTTGAGGAAATAGAAGAAAATTTAGCTCAGCTAGAACAGAAAGGTGTGGACCTTAAAAGAGAAGATGCCCAAATTTTATCGCTAATTAATGATGAGGATGAAATCGAAAAAGACGCGAAGGCCTCCATCGAATATCATGAAAAAATAACTTTATGGAAATTTAGAATTAATAAGAAATTGAAAAATAATAGCAAAAGCCAAATTTCCCCTGTATCTCACGTCGATAATAAGCACGCAGAAGTAGTTGCGCAATCCGTTAAACTCCCTACATTACAGATTGAGAAATTTTACGGCGAAATAAGTAAATTTCAAAACTTTTGGAATTCATTCAAAATAGCAGTCCATGATAATGATTCACTGTCAAATATTGAAAAAATGAGCTATTTACAAAGTTATTTAGGTGGTAGTGCATATAATTCTATTTCCGGGTTTGCGTTATCAGATAAAAATTATTTGGAAGCGATCCAAATTCTGAAACAACAATTTGGTCGTAAGGATCTCATTGTGACGACACACATAAATACATTATTATCTTTGAAACCCGCATTGAAAACAAATGATGTAATCGCTCTGCGAAAATTATTTGATACTATTCAATCCCAAATAAGAAGTCTCAGGTCTTTGGATATTGAATCAAATGGATTTGATAACCTGTTGACACCTATAATTCTTAAATCCCTGCCAAATAATCTTTCGTTAGAATATAATAAGCAATGTATAAAAAATTCTAGTGACACGCAATCAAGTATTGATGATTTGTTATTATTTATTCGTACCGAAATAGAGTCGAGAGAAAAACAAAATTATTTAACTGGTAATTTAGATAACCCAAGGTCAAAACAGTCGTATAATAATGATTCCCCTGCATTTCGTAGACAAATGTTCGCTAGTGACAGAATTAATTCTGAAGTATCTCATATTACTGCTGAAACCTTTTGTATATTTTGTTCTTGTAATAGTCATTCGACTGAGGAATGTAATAAATTATCCGTTGAGCAGAAAATGGCTAAATTAAGAGAGCTGAAGGGCGCTGTTTTTTATGCTTGAAGAGAGGTAAACACATCGCTAAAGATTGTACCATAAAAAATAAAAAATGCAGTAATTGCGGCAGATACCATAATGTTACACTATGTAGTTATTTATTTGGCAATGCCAATAAATTTGATAAGGAAGTTAATTCGGTTGCAAATGAAAAAGCACTCACTGCTAGAATAAGGTCAGATGAGTTATTTGATTTGAAAACACCGCAAAAAGAAACAAAATTAATTGAAACATTACCGACAGTAGATATCGAATGTGGTAATAAAATATTACATGGCGTAGTAGATAGTGGAACTCAAATTTCTATAATAAAGGCTAATTGTGTACCCGAATACTTTAAAAATCCTTGTGGTACCATAATATTGCAATCTGCATTCGGACACCAATTGAAAGCTCCTTTAATAAATATCCCATTGAGTATTGCAGTTGATAAATTAAACCCCAAGATATATCCTAATATTATGATAACATGTGCTGTAGTTGATAATTTAATTAATGATTTATTACTTTCTCTTGATACATATAATGAATTAAATGATTTGAATAAATATAATGAAAATGAAGAGGCATTAAGTTGTAATGTTGACGCGATAAGTGACAGTACGAAAGAAACCAACACTGTAGATCTGTCTGCTTCAATTTTAGACCATGTGTCAGTTGAAAATGCGAATGGAAACGAGAACATTGACCACGCACCTGGCGACGAACCTGATACCTTTATAACTGATTCAGAAAAATTTAAATGGCAACAGAAAAACGACCCTTCGTTAAATCAATGTTGGATTGATGCCAAAAATAAATGCAACAATTATTTTGTTCTGGATAACCTGTTGTATCATCGAGATAAATTATTGGGCGAAACGGTACACCAATTGCTCGTACCCGAGCCACGTAGGAAACAATTGTTAGAACTCGCACATTCCAGTCCTTGGGGTGGTCATCTAAGAAATTAAAAAACTGCACAGCGGTTGAAATATTCATTCTTTCGGCCGAAAATTAAAAAAGATGTTAACGAATTTTGTGAACGATGCCTATCATGCCAGCTCCGTGCAAAACCAAATAAGTTTGATAACACACCTATAACTCCAGTTACTCGTCCTGACGAGGCAATGCAAATTGTAAACATGGACATAATCGGCCCAATTGAACCACCTAGTGGAGGATACAAGTATGTACTCTCCATAGTAGATCAGTGTACTCGTTGACCGGAAGCGGTCTGTTTAAGAAATGTATCTGCTAAATCTACATGCGATGCCCTTTTACAGATCTTTAGTAGAACAGGGATTCCAAAATTAATTGCGAGCGATCAGGGCCGGAATTTTACTTCTGATCTCACACAAGAATTTATGAAACATTTAGGAACTGCTCCACGTTTCTCTGTACCTGGATATGCACAATCTAATGGTTTAGTCGAAAGATGGAATGCTGTTCTTAAAGGAATGATACACCATACAATAAGGGAAAATTCCGGAAACTGGCACAAGCACATGCCTTTCCTTTTGTGGGCATACAGGGAAGTACCGAACGCCACGACCAATGTTAGTCCATTCCAAATGTTATATGGTAGACGTCCGACTGGCCCCCTCTCCATATTGAAATCATCATGGACCAATGAAACACCTTTGCCATGCTGTCAATTAGGCTCAGTTACAAATTATCTAAATGATTTGAAAATAAAATTGGAAAAAGCAACCAAACACGCCGGAATTTCCTGCATAGATAAACAGCGAGCTTACGCCTATTACCACAATAGACGAACAAATCACAAAGAATTTAAGCCCAATGACCAAGTTATTGTTTTGATTCCTGACAGCAGTCACAAAGTATATGCTAGGTGGACAGCACCCGCCACTATACTCGAAAAGAAATCTCCGTATAGTTATTTGGTACAGTTACCAGACAACAGTGTCAAACATTTGAACGCCAATAAAATTCGAGAATTAAAAGCCCAAACTACACACATAGGAGTAATATACGATGCCGATATAGATTTCGGCAAAATCGAGAATATCCCCAGAATTGACAAAGAAAATCCTGCTATAATCGATAAACAATTGCAGCTAAAACATTTATCACATGGAGGGAGGGATTGGACTATCAGGGGAGGAGAGAGGGATTGGACTATCACGAAACATTCAGCCCAGTTGTCAACTTTTCTTTAATACGTCTTTTCATTATCATGTTTTCCATGATATTCAAGTGGAAGAACTGCCTACTTCATGTAAAGTGCGCTTACTTATACGGAGACATAGACAGGGCAACATATATTCGACAACCGTATGGCCATCTTATACCAGGCAAAGAAACATACATACTTAAACTTAATAAAGCCATATATGGCCTCCACCAGGCAGGAAGATGTTGGTTTCATGACCTTCACGCAAAACTCATCTCAAATAATTTTTCTGAAGTACCTGGGGTAAATTGCGTTTACATCTACAAAACTATCGCAATAGTTTTAGTCTACGTGGATGATCTCCCCATTTTCGCAAAGGATGAGAATGCACTGTGGGAGGTTGTTAAAGTAATAGAAAATTTGTACGCAGTTAAGAATTTTGGAGCTATTCGCACTTTACTTGGCATACAGTTTAATACAGAAGAAAATCAGTTTACCAACATAACCTGCTCACAATATATTGAGAAATGTTTGCAACAATTTAATGTTCAATCTCTTTCCAGGGTTTCATTACCTGCTTCACCTGGTTTCGTGCCAGTTTCAACCCAAGAGGGAGAAGAGCTGCCTGAAAACCTTCCTTTCCGGAGTCTGCTGGGGTGCCTTCAGTACATAAGCCATAGATGCAGACCTGATATCTCGTGGTATGTACACTCTATTTCTCAGTATACAGAGAAGCCCTCTCATCAGCATTATAGAACGCTGTTCCGGATATTACTCTACCTGGCAAACTCTGCTAAACTAGGACTGAAACTACAAGCATCAGAACCACCTTTACAGATCGTTACCTACGTCGATGCTTCCTGGGCAAATGATCCTGATGATCGTAAGTCGTGGTCCAGCCATATAATTTTGCTAAATGATAACCCAATCCAATGGCGAGTCTCAAAAGTCGAAACAAACATGCACAGCTCTTTCTCCAATGGAAGCTGAGTTCGTGTCAGCGAGTGAAGCAGCGAAAGAAATAAAATTCTTTTCAGATACCATACATGAAGTCGCCAAATTTTTTCCTCAGCTCTTCCAGTCAAACTCGATACAGAGACCTATCATGCTTTGCGACAACACTGCAGCTATCTCGTTCACAAAGACCAGTACTGACAACGTCCGTACTCGCCACATTGATCTCAAATATAAATTTGTTAGAGATCTTTTTCAGATAGGTGTCTTCGACATCAAACACGTATCCACCAAAGAAAGTTTAGCAGATTTGCTGACAAAAGCACTGAGTAAGGATCAATTCATGAAATTTCGACAAGTCATAATGAAGTAAACTCATATAATTCCAGTGTCCTAGAAAAAGAAAAAAAAAAGTCTTCAAACCTTTCAGGACTCTTTTTCTGATTGCATTTACTTTGGAACTATGCCATATGTCATAGTCCTGCTTCATTTTTTTTAAGTCAAAAGACTTTATTTGAACTTATTTTTCTCAAAGACTTTAAGCTAATATGATCCTTACTCAAGTCAAGTTATGGACTGTGAGCTATTCCAGCCATATCTGTTTTTTCCAGAAGTAAATTTTTCTATACTTACGTTTTATGTAAGTTTAATTGTTATATTAAAGTATAAAATGTTTAAATGTATTTAACTCGACAACTCCATGTGGCAACCAGTAGGGGAAAAGGGGCGTTCTGTAGGTAAATTTTAACGTAATTTCCCCCACTTCTGCCAAAAGTTGGCATGTTTTTCTTCATTTTAAAGCTTCCCCCCCCCCTTTATAAACGTAAGTCTATTTAATATATTAAAGTAACATCAGTAATTTAATTTCTTTACACTTACGTTTCCTTTTTTCATAAATTCTTAAAGTTAAATCGTGCGTTGTTTACTTTTTACCACCTTTCCGCCAACCGAATGGTTGGTTGGTTGTCGCATGGAACGTCGCTTAAACGATCGTCACTGCAATTGACATTGATCGTGGCTCCATCTCCCTGCGTGGAGAAAATTTTCGTTAACTAAGTAACAAGTAGGAGGACTTCACAAACTGTGAAGTCTTTCATCACTAATACAATGAACCAATCAGAGACCGGCTTTCGCGATCTTAAAGTTTCGCTATTTTTTTTTGGCAACGTTTGTTCCTTCAGCTGGATAGCTTAAATACCCGCACGTTTTTCAAATGCAGTGTGCTTGTGTTTTGGTTTTTACTGAATCTTAAAATATCATCTTTCAATATGTTAGATGGAAGATGTCGTCATAATATAACTCAACCATGTAAAAGCTGTCTCATCGCGATATGTTTTGAAGTGTTACTATTTTAAGGAAGTGCACCCTCATTTTAAGGAATTGGAAAGGAAATACCGGTAATGAAACATCTTTATCAATGGCTCTTTTTATGGCAAAAACCTTTTTCGACACCCGTGATATATGGATAAAAAGGAATCTTAATTTAATTTTACTATTGTCTCTGATTGGATCATGGTTATTTAAATTATGCATGCTTTAATTTTATTTTCATATTACTGACAAATGGTCAGTCTACAGTTTGTTTGTGTGTAAAGTTTCATCATGTTTCGTGAAGCAATAAATGGTTTGTCGTTATAATAACTGTGTTATCACTGAAGTCCTCTTATACCGTAATGTTCTAGCCAACATATGCACCTTCAAATTTCCAGTAAAGTTTTAGTAACTTTTCATGTGGGATGGGAAGCAACCTTTTTATGCAAGAATTTTCTGTATACTTATTTTATCAATCATCTATCTAATACAAGTTATATATTCAATCTTTTTGATAAAAGTTGGTAGTTAACTTATTTCATGTTACAACCCACCCAGGGGTGTCACCTCTTAAACCAGCGTACTGACGAAAGCCTAAAACCCCGAATCAGCCCCTCTTCTTTTCTGTAAATTTTTCAATGTTATTTAAAACCTGCTTCACCTACAAAAGGTGCAGGGTCAGAAAAGCGGCGGCGCATCCACAAAAATGAAAAAGAGCACCCCATTGCTTTTACAAGTAAAAAGCTCTCCAAATGCCAAAGAGGGTTATGCTACCATCGAAAAGGAAGCTTATGCTGTTATCTTCGCCCTGAAAAAGTTCGAACACTATATTTATGGTTCGCACGTAACTGTGGTGAGTGACCATAACCCTTTGAAATTCCTCACAGACTGTGCACCTCAAAGTGCACACCTTCAAAGATGGGCACTTGCACTGCAACGTTTTCAAGCCCAAATAACGTACCGACGTGGGAAACTCCACGTGAATGCTGACTCTCTAAGTAGGCTACATGCCTCACATTGGACTTAAAGAAAAAAAACTTTGAACATTCCTCTTTTTTCTGTGTTACAAGTTTGAACTTAAAAACTTTAACTTTATCCTAGAACTTTAAAATATTAGTATTAGTGTTATAGTGTATTCTATTTGTTTATTTTCTTTGATATTCTTTAAGGGTTTTAATTTTTGTATTAATATGTTTTACTTGTTTGTTTAGATATTTACTAGATATTGATTTGTCTCAAAAGACTAAATCAAATTCTCGAAGGGGGGAGGTGTGAGGATTGCGCATGCCTCTTCTTGCTCTAGTAGCGCCCCCTTCTGGTGAAAAGAAAGCGTGCGGCAGCAGAACTCAGAATGTCAGCGAAAAAGAACGTCGCTTGTCATAGTAGAAACCAGAATAGTATGAAAATGGCCATGAGTAAATGTTACCGGTCATGTATATTGAATAATATGATTAATCCTCTATGTTGATTTATGTAGCTGTGCTTGTCATCCGTCCTCGTCATGTCAACTTTATGTTACCATATTAAACTTGTGTTCGTCATGAGAACGGCCTGTTTCCTTTAGAACGCTCACACATTCGGAAGAGTCTTTACAATCAGTTTACGGTAGTACTCATTCCGGCTAGAATTAGGGTGAGTGAGAAAAGCAAACTGCGACCGCATAGCGGTCTTAATGTGAATTACTTTGCAATTCACAAGGGTTGGCGAGTGCTAGCGAGTAGGGGGTTGAATATCGTCGATTGGGCGCACACAAAGCATGAATATCGTCGATCAGGTGCATAAAAATCATGAATATTGTCTATCGGCTGCAGAACATTCATGAATTTCATCGATCAGGCTCATATAAATCATGAAATTCGTCATTTGGGAGCATAAAAATCATGATTTCATCGATTGTGTGCATAAAAATCATAGTGTTGATTGGCACAGAAAAACATGAATTTTGTCGATTGGGTGCGTAAAAATCATGAATTTTGTTCAAGGGGCACATAAAAATGATGAATTTTGTCGAACGGGAGGGACAAAAAAAATCGTGAATTTCGTCGATCAGGCACTGAAAAATCATGAATTTCGTCGATCAGGCACTGAAAAATCATGAATATCGTCAATTGGGTGCATAAAAATCATGATTTTCATCGATCAAGTGCATACAAATCATGAATATCATCGATCGGCACATGTCTATCGTCGATCAGGTGCATAAAAATCATGAATATTGTCTATTGGGTGTGGAAAATTCATGAATTTCGTCAATCAAGCTCATAGAAATCATGAATTTCATCATTTGGGAGCATAAAAATCATGAATTTCATCGATTGTGTGCATAAAAATCATAGTGTCGATTGGCACAGAAAAACATGAATTTTGTCGATTGGGTGCGTAAAAATCATTAATTTTATCGACCGAGCGCGTAGAAATCATGAATTTTGTTCAAGGGGCACATGAAAATGATGAATTTTGACAAACGGGAGTGACAAAAAAAATCGTGAATTTCGTCGATCGGGCACTGAAAAATCATGAATATCGTCAATTGGGTGCATAAAAATCATGATTTTCATCGATCAAGTGCATACAAATCATGAATATCATCGATCGGCACATGTCTATCGTCGATCAGGTGCATAAAAATCATGAATATTGTCTATCGGGTGTGGAAAATTCATGAATTTCGTCAATCAAGCTCATAGAAATCATGAATTTCGTCATTTGGGAGCATAAAAATCATGAATTTCATCGATTGTCTGCATAAAAGTCATATATATTGTCGACTGACACAGAAAAAACATGAATTTCGTCGATCGAGTGCATAAAAATCACTAATTTTATCAACCGAGCATGTAAAAATCATGAATTTTGTTGAACGAGCACATAAAAATGATGAATTTTATGGACCGAGCGTGTAAAAATCATGAATTTTGTTGAACAGGCACATAAAAATGATGAATTTTGTCGAACAAGAGTGAAAAAAAATCATGAATTTTGTTGAACGGGCTCATAAAAATGAGGAATTTTGTCGAACAAGAGTGAAAAAAATCATGAATTTCGTCGATCGGTCGCAGAAAAATCATGAATATCGTCAATTGGGAGCATAAAAATCATGAATTTCGTCGATCAGGCTCATAGAAATCATGAATTTCGTCGATCAGGCGCATAGAAATCATGAATTTCATCATTTGGGAGCATAAAAATCATGAATTTCATAGATTGTGTGCATAATAATCATAAATATTGTCAATTGGTAGGGAAAAAATATGAATTTCATTGATCAGGGGTGGAAAAATCATGAATTTTATCAACCGAATGCGTAAAAAATCATAAATTTAGCCGAACAGGTACATACAAATGATGAATTTCATCAATCGGGCGCATAAAAATCATGAATATTGTCGATGAGGTGCATAAAAATCTTGAATTTTGTCAATCAGGTGCGTAAAACTCATGAATTTCGTCGAACGGGCACATAACAATAATGAACTTCGTCGATTGAGCATGGGAAAATCATGAATTTTGTAGATCAGGAGCATAAAAATCATGAATTTCATCAATCGGATGCATAAAAATCATGAATTTCATCAATCGGATGCATAAAAATCATGAATATCATCGAATGGGCATGGAAAAATCATGAATTTCATCGAATGGGTGTGGAAAAATTGCGAATTTTAGCAAAATAAGGAAATCAAAAAATCCCGTTTTTGGCTGTTTTTTTCCATATTCGCCGAGAAATTATTTTCACCTTTACCACCCACCGGGGCACAGTGGACCGCTATTAGGTATTATTTGAAATACAATATATAAATCTGTTTTTCCTTAATCTGATTCTTCTTTATTTCCCCTTTACCTACAATATGAAATAGTAATTTGCAATTAACATTTTGAAAAAATATATATATAAAACAAAACAAAACAATTAAAAAAAAAATTTATTATATTTTGGAAAATAATAAGAGATTAATACAGGAGCAATTCAAATTTAGATTAAGTTATTACTTAAATACAAAAAATCTGTGCACATTAAAATTTGCAAATGAAATTCCAAAATACTTATGAGTAAGATTGAGCCTGGAATTTTCCTGAGATACTTTTGCGTCTGGGAGCAACATTACAAAATCATTGACATCACATCAACAACAGATTCACCTACAGTTTCTGGAAAAATAAGCTGATTTCCATTCAATTTGCATCTCAGGAATCTCACTTGAATAGAATCATCACCAATTAGGCTACAGTTATATTTTTCAAAGGCAGCAAATACAAAACAAAATATTTCTTACTATGTTAAATAAATTATTATTTTTCTTTGTTTATTTTACATTTAAATATCTACTTTAAAACAATATTTCTTTATAAAAAATAAAAAATTATTAAATACAGGGTGTTTATAATGTAAGTATCTCTATTTGGAGCTGTCTGTAAGTTCGAATGAAACCAAAATTGGCACCATTACTATTCGAGAATGGGGAAGAAGAATGGAAGAATTAAAAAAAAATTGCATTAATCACTGACAGATGACGCTACTGAGAGTGAAATGTAATGTGCAATGCAAGAACAAAGAATTAGGCATCAAACCGAATGCACACCTAATTTATTGGAAAATGTCAGAATGTGGTTATGCTTTTGCATGGTGGTGCCGATTATGTTTAGATTCCACATGGCCATTGTGCTGGAGGACACAATCCAGGCGATGCACAAAGTGCTCATCTGCAGAATGTAATGTATCAGGAGTGATGTTTTGCACATGTTGTGACAGGTGGTAAAGTCATTGAGGTTTGCGACACCTCCACAGTACACGATATTACACATTCAAAAGTGCCATTTGTCTGCAATTATTGCAATTAATTTTTGTTATTGTTCTATTCTTCTTCCTCTTTCTCAAATAGTAAGTACACCGATTTTGGCTTCATTCTGGTTATTCCTTCAAGCTACAGACAGCTCCAAATACAGATACTTATATTATAACCACCCGGTATTTTGAAAATTCTACATTACAGAAGAAGAGTGGATTGTGGACCACTGTGTCCCAGCAGTGGGTAGTCCACTGTACCCCATGTTGAAATTCAATAAATAATCATGTATTAATATTGTTTATAGCTTTCTTTTAAACATATTAACTTTAAAGTTAAATAAAAACAAGTATTTAACCTTTACAAAATAGCTGTTTTATCTTATTTATCTAAAACCTTTAATTAGTAAAAAAAAAAAGATAGGTATGATGATGAAAAATTTTACTTTTAGAAGCTCGAAACAACCAATCAGGATAAAGTGGTTCACCCTGAGCTAAACATGTTCTCTGAAGGCTATAAAATAATCAATCCAGTGCTGTTGTCAATTAGGATAGAAGAGAAGCTTAACTTATTTTTTAAATAAATAAAATATTAGGGGTGGTCACCACTGTGCATATAGGTCCAGTATGTACCAGTCTCCCTTATTCATATTATTTACAATTCCAGGCATTTCCTGGAAACCATTCTGTTTCTCAGAATTTGGAAAATTCTTATCAATGTTTCTGCTGGGTGCCTTAGAATTTCAAGTTTTAGTAATTTCCAGATTTTCCTGTGATAAAGCAGAATTTGGAATAATATTAATGTCAGTTTCCTCTTTCCACAAACAAGACTTTTTGTTTATTTTGCTTATTTGAAAAAGTATGACTTGCTGTCCTAAAAGTCTGTACCCGGCTATTTTGCATATTTTCAGGGTTCATAGGGCAACACTCAAAATTTGCCATATGATTCCCCGAGCAATTGCCACATTTAATGCCCTCTCTATCTTTGACTGGACAATTTGACACTTTGTAGACACCAGAACATTTTAAACTAACAGATTTTAATTCACACATGTCAGAGCTGTGATTAAACTTCTGGCAATTGTAGCACTGCTTAGAGCCTTTAAATTTCTAAGCCATTATATTAACACAAAAATCTCTGAAATCAAAAATATTTTTGTAAGTTTCATACCTGAAAGCATGGACCAAAAAGAGGGGCATACTCTTTTTAGTCTTGAAATTTTTTAGTTGTGCAACTCTGTGCACATCATAATTATGTTTAATAAGTTCCGATTTAGTTTCAGTAACATCAAAATCAATGGAAAGGCCCTTAATTAACACTTTCCTAGGACGCTCACTTTTAGCTTCATCCAAAAAAATCTAATTTTTGTTCAGAGAAAAATAATTTTGTATAGTTCTTTAAGTATCAAGCACAGAAGAAAAACACAGAAAAAGAACAAGTACACCATTTTATTATTAAAAGTGCACTAGGAAGGAATGATTTCTGTCTTCAAACAAACTAGCAGCTGAAACGTAACACTAATAAACACTAATTTCGGAAGGGTAGTTTTAGCGCCCCCCTAGGTTCATTCCTTCCCAGTCAACATATTCAGTTCTGTTGGCAAGGATATATCAACAGTTGACATTTGTATTTATAAAAGAGATATAGCTAAGATTATTTTCAAAGAGTGAAAATACTCTTTGACCTTATTTGAAGGAGTAAATTTAGCTTTAAAGGTTGCCAGTGCCGAAAACAAATTGTGTTTACATGAATGAAGGTGAGAAGGAGGAGAAACATATTATTCTAAATTGTACTTCTTAACATATTCAGTCATAAAATGTCGATATATGAAGTAGGGGTGCACAACCTTTATAAGAGGTGGGCCAGTCACAAAAATGACTGGAATGTCGAGATCCAACATCCATAGTGTGGATAAAATTTTGTTTTGGGGCAGGAGGGGGAGAATCGGCCTAAAAGTTTATAAAAATAGCTAATTTTAAAAGGTGGGTTCGCCTCCTATACTCAACCACCTCCTTAGTCAACATAACCCAATTCAGTTGGCAAGGATGGAAAAAATGCGCATTTTTTTTCCACGCACGATTGACAATATTCGCAGTTTCTTCCTAGTGATTGATGAAATTCATGATTTTTATGTGCCCGTTCGACGAAATTTACAATTTTTTTGCACCTGATTAGTGAAATTTGTGATTTTTTTGCACCCAATCGGTGAAATTTGTGATTTTTTTGCACCCGATCGGTGAAATTTGTGATTTTTTCGCACCCAATCGATGAAATTTGTGATTTTTTCTCACCCAATCGATGAAATTTGTGATTTTTCGCATTCGATCGGCAAAATTTCAGAATTTTTCGCACCCGAGCGGTGAAATTTACGATTTATACATGCTCAATCGGCAAAATTTGTGATTTTTACATGTTTGATCGGCAAAATTTATAATTTATACGCAACCGATCAGTAAAATTCTTGATTTTTACGCGCCCGATCGGTGAAATTAGAGATTTTTACGCAAACAATCGTCGAAATTTATGATTTATGCGCACCTGATCGGCAAAAATCGTGATTTTTACGTGTCCAATCGGCGAAATTTGGCAAAATTCGCAATTTTTATGCAACCAATCGGCAAAATTAGCAATTTATATGCACCCGGTCGGCAAAATTTGCGATTTTTACGCACCAGAATACCAAAATTCGCAATTTTTACGCATCCGATTGGCAAAATTCGTGATTTTTATGCATCCAATCGGCAAAATTCACGATTTATACACACGCTTTCGGCAAAATTTGCAATTTTTAAGAGCCTCATCGGCAAAATTTGGAATTTTTATGCGTCCGATCGGCGAAATTTGGAAAAATTCGCGATTTTTATGCGTCCAATTAGCAAAATTTGCGATTTTTATGCACTCGATCGGCGAAATTGATCCGCGGGCTACAGGTTGTGCACCCCTAGTCTATGGGGAAAAATCGTTTGCGGTGTATTTAATTAGCGATGATAACTAAACTAGCGACTACTTTTGAAAACAAGTAGTTGTAGTTAACTACAATTTTCATAAAGTAGTTGCAGTTGTAGTTCGATACAAACAAAAAGTAGTTTTTCCGACCCCTGGTATCAACAGTATTTGGAAAGAATTTTATGCTGTCTCCCTGAACACCTTTAAAAACTTTACATTTAGCTAACTCATCAACCTTGACAGCAACACCAATTTGTGGTCATTTTTAAATAAATGGGTTCAATCCTGGGCTCTTTAGGGGTTGTGGTAGCCAATTAATTCCTTAGGATTCTTGTCAGAAATAGCGGCAAAATCCTAGAACAAGTGAGACACACGATTTGGCAGTTTTTTTATGCACGGCAAACGAAAAATCGGCAAGCTCCAAATTGTACCCAATCAGAATGCATACTTTCGGCAACCAAGGAGATACTTACACACTTCTTACAACAAGCTTTTTCACAAAGTAAACTTCAATTTTATTTCATTTTATGAGTATTTACAAAGTTTTAGCAAATTTTTCTTTATGATTAAAAAATTTTTTACAAACTTTTAGCAATATTTTCCTCCGTATTTTTCTATTTTTACAAACATTTAGCAATTTTTTCCTCTGAATATTTCGATTTTTACAAACATTTAGCAATTTTTTTCCTCCGGATATTTCGATTTTTACTAACATTTAGCAATTTTTTCCTCCGTGTTTTTCTATTTTTACAAATTTTTAGCTATGTTTTCCTCCTTGCTTAGTAAATTGTCACAAAACAGAATAAAATCAATATTTACTTCGGGAAAGAAATTTTCATAGGTAAGTATATTTTGTGTAAGTAGTGAGTTCTCTGCCTCAAAGCACACAGGTTATGATTGGGGAAAATCTCGAGATTTCTGATTGTTTGAATACACGAAACTCATTCAAGCACCGGTTAGTAACATATATATGTACTCTTCACGTTCATTAACCAAAAAAAAAAAAAAAACCCTGGATGCATGAAACTCGCTGTGCAGCATTCTCTAGAATGCATGAAATTCATTCAATCAGTGGTTAGTAACTTATTTAAATGCACACTTCGCATACATTAATTGAAAAAAAATCCTCTGGATGCATGAAATCCATTCAAGTTGCAGTCATTAATGTGCACACAAAAATCAGTTTAACAGCAATCTCTAAAGTGCATAAAATACATCTTATCAAATAAAATAAACAAAAATGGGTACTTTTCGGTTAGCCGGGTGCCAGTGATATATGTACATATATAATTACATATATAAATACATTATGTAAATACATATATATGTATATACATATGTATATGTGTATGTATATACAGTGTTTCCCCCAGGTTTAAAAAAGGGCAGGGTGCTGCTGGTGAGAAAAGGGCATTTTTTATTCTTGAGGGCACTTTTTGGATTCGTGAGGGCACTTTTTAGATTCTTCAGGGCACTTTTTAGATTCTTAAGGGCACTTTTTTTTCATTGTTGAAAGGTATTATTTCGGTTTTTAAAGCAACTTTTGATATTTAAAAGTCAGGGCACCATTTTCAAGACAACATTGAGTCAATTTTTACGGTACTTTTCGGTTAGCCGGGCGCCAGTGATATATGTACATATATAAATACATATGTATATACTTATATATGTATATACATACATACATATATGTATACATATGTGTATGTATCTATATGTATGCGTAGATATGTGTATATGTGTGTGTGTGCGTATATATACATGTACATATATCACTGGCGCCCGGCTAACCGAAAAGTACCTTTTCTACTATGAAAGCAAATTTTTTAATGCAAAAAGGAGAAAGGGCACTTTTTTTACTGATAGGCAAGAAGGGTGCTAATTATTTTATTGAGGGGGCAAGAAGGGTGCTAATTATTTTATGAGGGGCAAGAAAGATGCTATTTTGTAAACCAAAAGGCAGGCAGGGTGCAGTCACCCTTCTGAAACTGTCTACGGGAAACTCTGGTATATATATGTATATGTAGATACGTGTTTATATATGTGTGTTTATGTGTATATATACATGTATGTATATCACTGGCACCCGGCTAACCGAAAAGTACGCAAAAATGCCCTTACCTTTATTTCTCGTTTTTTTAATATTTTACAGGAATTATCCTTCTATGACATACAACAAAACATCGAACCATTCACCTTCACAAAACACATTCCACAAACGTAATTCAACAAATTCGACACACAACAAACCAACCCATAGACAATAGAACCCTATTCTAGAATATTCTACTCTGTCAACCAACCAATCCAATCTAAATCCCTCAAAAACCAGCTCAATTTCCAGAACCATGCAGAACCATGGTTTCTGCCCATGCCAGAACCAAGTACAGTAGGTATGGAAGACACATAATAAACAAACCGGTAGCAAGAAAAACTAATTTATCGCTTCCCCAAATTCGACGCCGCCAAGTGTCTCGATTGTTCTAGGATTTAACCGAAATATCTTCTAGGTTGTTTAGAACTTCGAAAACTATTTGAAATAGTAACAGAAGTTCTTCCAATTTTGGAAATTTTAGAGACTTTATTTTGCTGTATAAAGCAATCATTTGAATCGGAATCATTAGCTATTTTAGAAGAGCCACTAGCCTGCGGAAGTGCCGGATACTCACTCACTATCAAACACTTCAATCACATCAATAACAAATATATAACATCCTCACAAGTTTTAATAAGAATAGCATTTTCCCTAGAATTGGCATATAACTGAAAAGTATAATTCCACATACCTTTAATAGTTGAGGAGAATTTTGACTTTGATCTTAGTGAACAAATACTGATAACAATACTGGCATCCTTCAGCATTCATAATACCTCTTGTCCTGGCATTACTGGCCGGAGGTGAGAATTTTAAAATGATTAATCCATGAGTTTAGTTCCTCAAGATCGTCCGGAAACAGAATCATTTCATCAGTTACAGCTTCCATTGATAACACAAAAAAGTAATAATATAAAACTTACTACATTGAAATCACACAACGAAATACCATTTTAAACCAAGCTTTTGCATTTTCGATTAAAGGGAAACGATTTTATCGAAATACTTCGATAAACGATTAATATATTTTTTTAATGGTTAAGTTAAAACAAAACTTAAATTTATATAATTATAGATGCGTGAAAATTATAAACTTTATTTATACAACATGGTTTGAAAAATCCCTGTGGCGTAGTAATCATAGGAGGCAGTAGGGCTCAACGCCTGCTGTAGTAGAGCTTGCATGGAGCAAGAGGATGCTCCATGAGCTTCATCCCCATAAATCGATTACTTTATCGAAAATACGCTTTTATAATCGTGATCAAACAAGTACTTTCGCTTCGTGGCTTAATGAATGTTGTTATTAAAATAATTATTATGTTGTATTGAAGGGTACGTGTTAGATTATTTTCTTTTATAAATATTATGTAGTAATATTCAGTAGGTTTTACTCCCACCCTCAGTTTAACTCAAGAAAAACACAATATTTGCGATCAGAACTGTACAATTATTTGTACAGGTTTTTCTCTCAATTAGTGTGGTTAATTGATCCTGCATTATTACAGCATTAATCAAACAATTCGGTGCCGTTTGGCTTGCAAAATGGGAATACTTTTACTATGCTTTCAGCAGTGATAGAAATCCCCCTCCCCTTCCCATTAATCAAAGGATCATCTGAAAAAAAAAAAAAAAATTAAAGTAGTACACTAGCCTAGCTGAAACTGCATCAAGTGGGGGAAAACTTGTATACCCTAATTGGTACCTTGTTAGTCTGTACCCTTATGGTCACAAATAATGCAATCAATCTCAGTAGTAGGCTCAATGTTCTACTTTATGTGACACACATTAATTATGAGCTTAAGAAATATATTTATAAGAATTATGATAAGAATTAAAAATTATTATAAGGATATATTTATGGATTTTTTATAAGAATAAAGAAGGATTACTATTTATTAGAGGTATGGGAACAGATGCTTTACACTCACGCACCGATGTTTGGCGACTTTTTGGTTGGCACAATTTTCATGCCCGCGCCAAACGAATAACTTAATACAATGGCTAGGTTGCCATTTAAGGAAAAAATTCCCCTAAATTTGGCGACTTTTTTTCCTTTTTATAACCGATTAAAAAAAAAAAAAGTACATGAGTGTATGACATCATAGCCGAGGTATGACTTGTTTTTTTTAATTTAGATCCACGCTTACAGTAATACTAGGAATTAGAAATAGGCATCAAAACATTAAAAGTTATAGTTAATCTATCACATGCATTTTTTTTAAACAACAACAGAAAAAAATCTGTTTCAAAGAAATAAAAAGTTTTTGTAACATGGTCTTCGTAATGGACATCTAATCAGTCGTTTTGTATGTTCTCTTTCAGGTATAGGAATATTTTTTGGTGATCGTTGATGCAGGGGAATGTTTATAGTCTTATCACTATTTCCATTAGTTTTACTTTACTATGGGGTGTCAATGCAGTTTCTCTGTTAGTCTCATTTGAAGTAGCAATTCCATCGTCACAATTTTCTGTCTATCATTGCTGTTGTGCTCATTTGCTGTTTCTTTTAGGTAGATTTCATAAGAAATACTACCTATTACATTCTCCCCTAAGTTGGAATTTTTGAAAAATTTTTGCAGATCTACGCTGATTGTGACTCCCAGAACCCAAAAACATCCCCAATTCAAAACTTTATCTATCTATCTATGTCACTTTTTTATGGACACGATAACTGCAATAATTCTGCACGAATCTCTTCCAAACTGATACATAAAATCAAGGGGCATAAAATTTCGTTCAAGTTTGTTAACGAGCAAAATCGAACCAAGGGGGGGGGGGGAATAGGGGGGCTTTTTGTGAAAACAGAGAAAACCCCATAATTTCTTAATTGTGATACGTATCGAATCTGTTTCAAGTTATTATTACTTCTAGGGAAAGGGCCGAAAATTTATGTATGACAGATTTTTGATATCGTTAAAAATGGCCCCAAGGGGGGGAAAAAAGGGGGGTTTTAGAAGAAAAAAAAAACATAACTTCGTCAATTCCCAAGATATTAAATCCGCTTAAATTTATTGTAAATCTCCTTAAAATTATTGACAAGTTTTTTATAGGACCAACTCTTATGGCAAAAAAAAAATTAAAAACAAAAAAAAAAATCCCTGCTGGCTCCGCCTACAGGCAGAGGTATATTTTGAAGTGGGTGGTCCCAACTGTCACATCATGGCAAATAAGTCTTTCTTCTGCAATTCCCAATAATCATGTGCTTCACGGTCTGCGTCTTCGAAATCTACCTGTGCCTGTAGGCCGAACTGTCAGGGATTTTTTTTTCTTCTAAATTCTGCACTATTTGGTGTCTTTACTACATAAAAACGAGGAGTTTCATATTCTTTCACATCAACTCCAGGTGTCCAATCTGGATATATATTGGGCTGATTAGGTTTTAATTTTTCAAAATGTGCATCTGATTCTATTTCTTCTGAATCCCCTGATCCCCAAAGCAGAATATGCTTAAAAGTGCGACGTACGTCGCAGAACAATGAACTTATCTGCAGAACATTTTGTCAATCACCGGAAAAACTTCTTCAATCGTTCATTGAAAAATATTTTGAAATTCGTCAATTGGTCGCAGGAAATGCTTCCGCAATCTGTCAGTCGATCATGGGGGAAAATTGCGAAATTCTTCAGCTGGTTGTGGAAAAACATATATACATAGAGCAGTCATGGAAAAAAATCCATGATTTTCACCAATCGACTGCAAGAAAAAGCTGCAAAATTTGCCAGTCTGTAGAAGGAAAAAATCTGAAATTCACTGGTCAGTCGCGTAAAACCCCCACAACTTTTGCCAATCGATCACAAAAAAAAGTGACAAAATTTGCCATTCTGTAGAAAGAAAATATTGCTAAATTCACCTATCAGTCACGGGTCAAAAAATGTGAAATTCGTCTATCAACTGGGTGGTTTTTGATTGAAATTTCGCATTGTTTTGTTAAGAAAAAGCGAAAAATATCGCCAATTGGTCGTTGGTAAAAACCATGAAATTTGTCAGTGGCTCGTCGAAAACAAATTTAAAATTCGTCAATCAGTAGCAAAAAAAAAAAAAAAAACCACAATTTTCTCCAATTGGTCGAAAGAAAAACTGCAAAATTTTCCAATCGGCAAAAAGAAAATATTGCGAAATTTGGCTACTGGTCGCTAACTAAAAAATAACTAAATTATTCGATCAGTTGTAGGAAATCCCTCGCTTTTTGTAAATCGGTTGCAAGATAAAATGACAAAATTTTCCAATTGGTCGAAAGAAAATAATGCGAATTTTGCCTATCAGTCGCAGGTTAAAAAACTAAATTCATCAGTGGATCGTCAGAAAAAAATCACAAAATTCGTCAATCAGTCACGGAAAAACTCACGATTTTTTCCAATCTGTCACATGAAAATTCGTAATATTTATTGATCAATAAGGAAAATATCACAAAATTTAACAATCGGTTGTAGGTAAAAAAAAAAAAAAGAGAAATTCGGGGATTGAAAAGAAAACATGCTATTTTTGCCGATTGGTCCTAAGAAAGAGCCGAAAAATTTGCCAGTCGTCAAAAGAAAATATCGAAAATATTTTTAATTCGCCAATCGGTCGTGGAAAAAAAATGCAATATTCATGTTGGAAAATATCTCCCAATTCTGCAATAAGTCGTGGGAAAATAATTGCGGAGTTCGATGATCAGTTCCGAAAAAAAATAGCGAAATTAGCCAGTTACCCAAGAGAAAAATCTCAAAAATATTGCAAAACTCGTCAATCGATTACGAGAAAAAAAAACGTGAAATTCGTCATTCGATCGGAGTAAAATCGCAAAATTCGTCATTTCTTTGGTTTGTATGTGTGTTAGCATTTTAAAAAATGTCTTTAGCGTTTCTATACAAGATGAAATTGCACTCTTACATATACAAGAAAATCTCCCTGTGTTTTACTTTTTTATTCCCGCAGAACATTTTTGATAAGCTGAAGGTTCGTTGCAGAACATCACAAAATATTCTGCTTTGGGGCCCCTGATTCAGGAGGGGTGGGGATGATCATCACTTCTTCCAAACATAGTTTTAAGCAGACATGTTTTCTTCAGAACTCCTACATTATTATAATATCTTCTTTTTACAATGAAAAGTTAACAGAATTTTTTTTTGTTCTTGCTTTCTTTTTTCGGTACTTTTCCGTTATATAAACATCATTGTCAGCAAGCATAATAGTTGGTGAAAAATTAAATTTATGCAAACATTGTTGATACAAAACAAAATTGAGCTTTTAAAAAATATAACATTTGAAAATTACAGGACTTTTATGCACTATTTTATTAAATCAACACAAATATATACTTAAAATAAAGGAACAATTAAGTATTATACAATAAAATAAAACTAAATATAAACTGCAGGCGTGAAATTGCAACTGTTTCTTCTATAAAGAACAGTGTCATGCTGTCTTGCATTACGCTAGTTTGTAATGTACAGGGCCTGACTAATGCGGTCGCCACTGGCGACCAAGTTTTTATATCTGGCAACCAAGTTAATTAATCTGGCATCATGTTTTATTTATTTATTTTGGTATAAAAATTGACTTAAGAAATGAACACAAACAACATTTTTTCCTTTCTCTCAATATTAAGAAATAAACTTAGAAACTAAAATAATTTTTACTTTTATTTTTAATTTAGCAAAAATAAGTTCATCAACTGAAAATTTTAAAATAATAAAATCTAAATAATTTGACTGACTTTGACAGCAAAATAACGCAAAAAATTGTTTTCTTGCTTCACTATTTTATCAATGACCTCCTCCTCAGATATAGATTTTGCAGTGCACTCAACTATCTGAACATTTAAAGCATTTGGCAATCAGCATTTTCTGGTCAGATATTTCTTTTCTTTCTTTCTTTCTTTTTTTTTTTTCAGACCTAGTACATATAATTTTGATAAGTTTCGATAGAAAACTTTTAGACGTTATCTTTCTAAATTATTAATTCTCATCATCATTATGCATATTTAGTTATGCATTATTAATTACAGTAGAAGATCTTTATAATGCAATTCTATATAATGCAATTCTCCATATAACGCACAACTTCTATTGTAAACTATGTAACTAATAATTGTAAACTACGCTTGTTATTATTTTTTCTCAATTAAGTCATAAAAAAGAGTTTTGTTTTTTCAAAATCAATGACGGGAGAGGGGGGGATGGGGATATTTTTTACTGACGACTAGAATTTTTTGCTGGCTACCAAATTTTATCAAATTTGTAAAATCCTGATAATGCTCCATAACACCTTAACAGATTGGATATGGCTTCCAGTGTTAGAGTGAACAATATTATATTTGTGATTTACTGTGAAATGATCATATCCAGCATCTCACAGTTCATCTGTCTTATATCATCTCCATCAATCTGTGTATATAATACGATACTTTTCTGTTAGCCGAGTGCCAGCGATATATATATATACTCACATATATGTATAAGTACCGTAATTTCGGGAGTAAGCGCCGCGGCGCTTACGTGTTTGAAAGTTCAAAATATCGGCGATGCGGCGCATACGCCAGGGCGGCGAGTACGATGATTTTTTTTTCCTCAACATAGCAAAATCTGGATATTGTGAAAAACAAGCCTTCATTTCAGGTTTTTTTTAGTCTTACTGCCTCAAATACACTTTTAAACACATAGATTCATTAACATTCATTCATATTTCACCTTGATTTACATTCATTTAATCTCAGTTATACTGAGATTAAATGAATATAGTTCATAAACAGTACATAGTATCACAATATATCTTTATTATAAAAATGTAATTACTATAGTCAAAATATATTTAACTTACCCATATTTCTCTATTCACTATTAATAGCTCACTCTTTAAAAGTATTTATTGTATACTTTACAATAGTTGATAAATTATATTTATTTCATAAGGCCACCACATATGGTGATATTCGATTAAAACGATAATCGATTGGCGTAGTATGCATATTGGCGTAGTACGTATTTTTTTCCTATTGTATTTTAAGATAACCTGTGTTTCAATATTAATAGCTCACTTTTTAAAAGTATTTATTGTATATACTTTGCAATAGTTGATAAATTATATTTATTTCATAAGCACACCGCATACAGCGATATTTGATTAAAACGACAATCGAATAATCGATTGGTGTAGTATGGATTTTTTTTCCTATTGTATCTTAAGATAACCTGTGTTTTATTGTTAATTCATATATCTTGTAAGATTTTATCGCTATTCTTGTTACAGTAAACTCTCTGTAAGGCGGACTCTGTGTAAGACGGAAATCTGTCTAACTCGGAAATATTTTCAAGTCCCTGCAAATCCATACACATAGAATAAAGTTTGTCTAAGGCGGAATATTGTCTACTACGGAAAATTTTCTCGGTCCCGATCGATTCCGCCTTAGACAGAGTTTACTGTACTTTTAATCCAATTTTGCCGATTGTTTTTTATCGTGACTATTTCATTTTTACCGATTTTTCAATGATGCGGCGCTTTTAATGGGTCTGGCGCTTACGTGTATATTTGGTTTTTTTTACCGATTTTTCAATGATGCGGCGCTTACGATGGGTGCGGCGCATATTCCCGAAATTACGGTAAGTATGTATATACAGTAGACTGCCTCAAATCTGCCATCACCCTAAAATCTGCACATAATTTCCTATGTAAACAATGAAACTTACAGTTAAAATGTAGGTGTAAAATTCAATTTTTTTTTTTTTTTTTAATACCATTCTGTACACATTTTAACACGTAATTCTGGTTAATAGGATTGAACTCATGTTTTCACATGAAGGAAGCATAAATTTATTTCTGAAATATTTCAAGATAGTGCTGACACCAGAGTGGCGATCGCGATAATTTTACCAAATAATTTTTGTATTCATCAAGCTTTTTTGGTTATTAAGTATGGCTACCCATTAAATAAAACTTTGTTCTTTTATGATTTTGATGTGAATTATGAGTGTACGTTTATAAGGCAAGTTTCACTGAATAATTCAAGAAAAAAGTTTCTCATCATCATTATGCATAGTTAGTTATGCATTATTAATTACAGTAGAAGATCTTTATAACGCAATTCTATATAATGCAATTCTCCATATAACGCGCAACTTCTCAGATGTAAGCAATGAATTTTCAGTTAAGAAACACCTGAATTCTCACATTATAAATAGTTGCTATTCTCTAGAGGACTAAATTTGATACATTAGTTCAACTTTATCTCCTTAATTCAGAGCTAATTATCGAAAAATTGCTATGATTTGATACAGGTATGTTTGGACAATGTTTAAAAAGTAAATTTAACAATGTGTGGAATGATCTATATTATGCAAAAAATTATAAT
Source organism: Maratus michaelseni (assembly GCA_963931845.1). Lineage (NCBI taxonomy): Eukaryota > Metazoa > Arthropoda > Arachnida > Araneae > Salticidae > Maratus > Maratus michaelseni. The sequence continues at coordinate 322,432,657 of OZ007595.1, read as the reverse complement.
CTGCACAACTCCTGGTAATAAAGAATGCAATATAAAGATACTCTAATGTATTTTGGTATGTTTCACATATATTTGGCCATGTTTTACAAGCTTCATTTAATGTGTGAAATATGATCTATATAACGCACAACCTCGTGTCTTTAGGTTTGCGTTATAAAGATCTTCTACTGTATTTACTTTTCATTTACTTTTAATATTTTAAATGTTTTAAAAAAAATTTTGAGTTTTATTATTTTACTTTATTATAAGCAATCATTTATAATTTTCAGTGCATTATTAAATTCAAATTATTGTTTTAAAAATATAAACAAAAGTGACCAGAAATCTTCAAAATTCTAAAATCTGCACAAATTCTGGTTTTAACCTATGCAGATTTAAGGGAGTCTACTGTGTATATATATATATATATATATATATATATATATATATATATATATATATATATATATATACGTGTGTGTATATTATATATCACTGGCACCCGACTAATGGAAAAGTACCGATAATACAAGGTGGCCATAATTAAACTGACGGTACTCAGAGTGTTCTGTAGTGCGATTTAATTGCGAGAATGGTGCCAAATTGTGTAGGAAGATTAAACAAGACAGGGGACGACGGATTCTGCAAAAAAAAAAAATTTAGTTCCAAAAGTCACCGCCAGGGGAATATGTGGTGCTGTGTATTCAAAAAAGAAAAATCAATACTGAAATAAAATTACCGTTTATTTAGCACATCTAACTCAGGTTTGTGGCCGTCGTTTTTGTGGACGACATATTGCATTCTGTGCTCAGCATTTGCAACAGCAGAGAATAACATGTCTGCAGTAATCTCCCGTAGAGTTTGCGATATGTTATTCTTCAATGTAGTCAGGTCCTGGACACCTCTGTGATAAACCTTGGACTTTAGGTAACCCCATAGCCAAAAGTCGCATGGTGTAAGATCAGGGGACCAAGGTGGTCATGCAGTTGGAAAACAGCAGCTAATGACTTTTTCTGTTGTCAATTTCTGCCATAACAGCTGCTGTACCCACAAAGCAATATGTGGAGAGGCTCCATCTTGCATGAAAATGATTTTCTCTAGGCACTGTCTTTGCTGAAGTGCCGGAATAACAAAGCTGTTTAGCATTTTGCGATATTTGTCTCCGGTAACAGAACAAGTTATAGATTCTGTCATAGTAATGTTCTCATAGAAGAATGGACCTATGATCATATCTGCTGTGAAACCACACCAAACAGTTATCTTTGGTGAATGCAAAGGAACTTCCTTGAATGCTCTTGGTGACTTGTTATCCCAATTTCGGCAGTTCTGGGTATTTACAGTTCCATTCAGGTAAAAGTGGGCCTCGTCTCCCCATAAGATTTTCCAGGGCCAAGCATCATCCAACTCCATTCTGGCAAGAAAAGTGAGAGCAAAAGTCAATCGCTTATCATAGTTGGTGTGATGTAACTCTTCTACATGGCTGATCTTGTACGGATAGAAGTGGATAATCTTTCGTAGGATTTTCCATACCGTACAGTAAGGCATATCCAGATTCCGAGCTATCCCATGAGTGCTGGAAGTGGTAGCAATATTGTCTGGTGCTCTGTCGACAATAGCCGTTGCCACTTCTTCGATTGTATCCTGTGATACGGGTTTTCGTCCTCTGCCTGACTGAACATTTAGAGAACCTGTTTTCTCAACAGTTGCTTTTAAACCATTAACTGACAAAGGACCGTTACCTTTATGCATTTTTTTGTGGTTTCTAAAAGCACGAAGAGCGGCTGGCGCATTGCACTGGTTGAGGTAAAAGAATTTGACTAGTAGAGCTCGCTCGACTAAAGAAGGAGATATTATGAAAGATAACTTTTAATGAAATTGCTTCTAAAAGTAGCACATTTTCTTTTAAAGCTGAACAAGCTGGCACTGGGCCAAAAGATGTAACGTGAAATTGGAATAAAAAACTTCTGCTGCTGTTGCTTTCTTTGGGGCTCTGTAAGTAAAATTGCAGATAAAGAAACTTTAGCAGTGTTTATGTAAATTTTTAGCTTTTTATAAACTGTTACCATTTTGAGCTTGGATTAAATTGCTAAATTCATTAAATAAACAGTAATTTTATTTCAGTATTGATTCTTCATTTTTTGAAACTCTCTTTTTTGAATACACAGCGCCACCTATTCCCCTGGCGGTGACTTTTGGAACTAATTTTTTTTTTGCGGAATCCTTCGTAACCCCGTCTTGTTTAATCTTCCTACAAAATTTGGCACCAATCTCGCAATTAGATTGCACTACAGAACACTCTGAGTACCGTCAGTTTAATTTTGGCCACGTTGTACTTCCATCAGTTACATTTTTTTCTGTTGCCACCATTAAGGTTTTTGCTGTACAGTCAGGAATAGTAGTAAGGAAATATCCCTATGTTTCATGACATAAACCACCTAATACCCACTCAAGAGAAAGAACACATCCTACATTGATTTTTCTTCTGGTAAATAGACTTTCATCTACTTCTATAATTTTATTGGTCCACCGATTTTCCCATTTGGTCATGAACTCAAAGGATTGGCACAAACTTCTCTCAAATAGCTATTCCAGTCCACTATCGTGTTGTGGTTAATTTCGAGTTGCAGCTCACAAAACTCAATCGATGTCAAGTCTTGGCACCATAAATATATATAAATCTCAAAGCATTAAAAGATAACCATGATACTTCAAACCATGTTTTCTTTCATATTCTTATGCTTTCTCAGCATGATTGTCAGCTACATCTCCATTGCGGATGAAATTCAGAACTCATGCATAATTTCATTTCATGGTTTTTTTAAACACAACCTTTTATTATGCAGAATTTCAATTTCCTGAAACAATTTTATTGCAGCTTTCTCATCATCTGGTAATTGCCAAATGGTAAAATCCATCTCAGCGTCAGTAGTAAAAGTAAGTTTTAACTTAATAAGAAAATATTTTTGATTCAAAAAATAGCAAATTGAAATGTTTTGTGAGGTTACGGTTAAATAATAACAATAAAAAAAATGCTTCATGTTCCATAAATAGCAAATCACAGTGTTTGTCATCGTTTACAATGAAAATTCTTTTCACATTCAGGGTTGAAGTAATTAGCACATTAGCATACATTTTGGCATGATGTTTATATAATGGAAAATATCATGAATTTTTTAAAGAAATGCAGGAAGAAAAATACAATGTGGGATCTGTTATCTGGCGTCCCCGTATCCGGAACGCTCCAAAAACCAGAATGAAAAACGAAAACCAAAGTTTCATTTATTTAATTTCAAAAATGTAAAAAAAAATCTCGAAATTCTTCAGTCAGTCGCGGAAAAAATCACGAAATTTGTCCATCGATCGCATAAAAATATCCTGCGAGTTTCGCCTGTAAATCGTGAGGGAAAATCCGGAAATTCACCAATTGTTCACAAGAAAATATGGCAATTAATCGGTCATGGAAAAAATTCGAATTTCAGCAGTCAGTCACCAGGAAAAATTTGAAATTTGTCAATCGATCGCAGGAAAAACTGCAAAATTCGTCCCTCGGTAGAAAGAAAATATTGCAAAAATCGTCAATCTGTTGCAGAAAAATAAATCCAGATTTTCGCCAATAGATTGCAAGATAAACCACAAATTTCGCCAATCAATAGTAGCAAAATATTATGACATTCATGGATCGATTGCAGAAAAAGAATCTCCAATTCGTCCTTTGACTGTTGAAAAAAATTGTGAAATTCTTCAGTCGGTTCCGGAAAGCTATCGCAAAATTCTTTGATCGATCGTGGGTAAAATATCACGAAATTTGTCTGTAAATCACTAGGGAATTATTAGATATTGCAATTAACATTCATTAATCGGTCGCCAGAAAAATCACAAAATTCTATTGATAGAAATGTACTTTAAACAATTGAGCTGCTTAAAATATGTGTTTGGAACACGGTGCAAGAGTGCCCTTTTTTAAGAATTCCCTGCTTAGTGGATTAATATACAGCTTCAATAAATAAATATAAAAAATTATGGTTCAAAAAATATTACAATAAAAAGCATTAAAACAGATGAGCAACTGATTTGTGGAATGCAGCAGTGAAGCTACTTCCATGAACAGCAAACCATATCAATGTACAGGATACAAGAACAATTAGTGCAAGAGACATGCTATAAGTAACCAACTTTAATAGAAATATTCCAAAAATCCTTATCAAAGGATTCTGCTCAAAAGTCCCAAAACTAATTCATAATTTCATAATTGTTAATGTAATATTTTTATAATTTGAATTGTAGTTCAGAATGTTTTTTATTCTATGTAAATAAGTTATTAAATTAACAAAATTCTAAGTTATGTATTTACATATATTGTTCATGTTTATCACTAGATGTGAAATTAGTCATTTTGTACATTTTTTATAATGAAGTGTTCTGAATTACGGAAAAAACTCTTATCCAGAATACCCTAGGTCCCAAGCATTCCGGATAACAGATCCTATTCTGTACCTACAAAAGAGTAACAATTTCATTCATTTTTTTTCTCTGATGGTCAGTATCGTAGTAAGATATTTTCAAAGGAGGACTGGTTGCAGATAAACCCATTAATCAATAGGTACCTTCTAAACAACTGTCTTCTTCCTAATACGCTAAGCCATTTTACCTTCTTCAAAAAAATCACTAATCATCTTGGTTAAAAAAAGTGTGTGAGAAATGGGTTTTAACAAACAAGAAGTTGAAATTGGTTAAAAGACTGAATTGTTCAAAATTTTATTTTGTTACACTATGTGCTTAATCTTACCTTTTTCTGTAGCTACTTTCTTCTACTCACTAAGCATTCCCTTTCAAACGAATTTTTTCATTTCTTTTTTTTTTTTTTTTATGTTTTATATATTTTTTAATCTGACCAGCAAGCTATAGCTATTGTTTTGAAAGTTGCCATTACTCTTTTGGATTAAGAGGCTACTTCACTCAGACGAAAACACCCTCTCGCTAATGTTAATCCTATGGAGGAAATATTTGAAGATACCTCGTTCGCATTTCAATATTTTTAAATGTTTTTTTTTTTTTTTTTTTTTTGCATTGGATAGCTGAGGTCAATCTCATACACGCTCCTTTGTACTTTTTCGATTTTTGTTGCAGTTATTTTCATTGAGGATACTTTCACTTTCGAAACCGGTTCCGAAAGTGAAAGTATCTTAATAAAAAAAAATTGTAATCAAAATTGAAAAAGTACAAAGGATCGTGCATAGAGATTGACCTCAGCTTTCCAATGCAAAAAAAGTCATTTCAAAATATTGAAATGCGAACGAGATATCTTCAAACATTTCCTCCATAGGATTAACATTAGAGAGCGGGTGTTTTCGTCTGAGTGAAGTAGCCTCTTAAGATTTTGCATTCAGACATACTAGTTTTATGCATATTTATTTTTTAAAACCCTTTTATTAAAAGTTTTTTTTATTAAAAAAAAATAGTTTCATTTGTATTTTAAAGTGGGTTTGTTTACATTTCTTCTGTTTTTTGACCATGGCTATAATTGGAATGTTATTTTGTTAAGTTTTAAAATGTTTACTTGGAACTGTTATGCTCCTTAGCATTACAATTAAGTGCTTAGGTGGTTTTTATTTTTGAAATTATTGATTTTAGCTTAATTGATGGTATTCTTCCTTTTGGTTCTAGGCTATAAAAACTAGCTGTTTAGGAAAACATTGAAAAATCGCTTCATTTGAAAGCGTTATACTCTTGAAAGAATTCACTTATTTTTTATTCTGCTACTGAAATGATAGAAATGTATGCAATAGATCTGAATAATATAAGGAATATTCATTTAATTTAAGATTAATTTTGTGTTAATTATCGAATTTATTGGAAATATAACCAGTGTTAAATTCAGACATTTTTCCCTGGGAGGGATTTCTGAGGCTCCGGGGGGAGGAACGTCCCCCCCCAATTCAACACTGAATATAACATTAAAATAAATTAGGTTATAACCACAGTCTATAAAAATCAGTGAAATTTCAAGTATTTAAATTGAGGTTTGTTTATAAATTACATAAATGAAACTTATTTTACTTAAATATGCTTTTATTTCCCAATTTCATTGTTAATATTTAGTATTCAGATAATTTTTCATTTAAATTTTGCAAATCATGCTTTTATCATTTTTTTTTATTATTTTGTAATTAAATAATGAAAGAATATGCTTTTGTTTTTATTAATTTGGTTTCTAGTCTCAATAAGTGTGTGTAACAATAAAATAATGTAACTAAGAGAAATAGCGAAAAAACCTTCAAGAATGCACAACGTAAACAAATGATCATGCTGTCACTTTACCTATTGTGACGTCGCGAGAATATTGTGCATTATGAATTTCATTTATGGGAACTGATTGTTTGCTTTTGAAGCTTTTTATTATGCTTTAAAATTATGTATGTTCGAATAAAATAATTAGGAAGGAACCCTCCCCTGCCCCCCTGCCAAAGAAGTAGTTTTTCTCCTCTAAAAAAATTTGTTTTGATATTTAGGTAAATAGAATTTAAATATAAAAATTATAAAATTTGCTTTATCACTTTTTGTCAGAATAGTTGATGGTTTAAATGTACAGTCGCCCCTCTCCCCACTTCTTTCTTAAAAATAAAATAAAATAAAAAACAGAAATAGCCATTTAATTGAAAATTATGTGTTCTTCCAATTTATGTTTATAAAAATAAGCTTAGGGGGTTGTCTTTATACTAAAATTGTACCAAACTCTTAAATTTTCAATGCAAAATCATTTATTTTTACATTATATTTGGTCTTTTTCACTATATTTTACCTTAAAGTACCAAATAAGAAGTTATTCAGTCAAGTACTTTAGGAATTATTAATGTTACATTCATTGTAGTCATTGCAAAACAGATCGTTTTAAACATAACTCAAAAGTCAGAACTACTTGGTGGAATGAGCTGTCATTTTGAATTTGCATATTTTAAGCTTCTAGAAATTGATTTACGTTAAAAATATAACATTCATATTTTTTCTAAACATTATTTTGAATGTGTACATATTTTGAAATCGGCTTTCAGAAATATATGAAGTGTGACCTATAAATATTTTAACAGAAATCGATTTGTAGAAATTTCAAATGTGTAAATTCAAAATTACAGTTAATTCCACTAAGTAGTTTTTGAGTTATTCTTTAAAAATTACCTGCATTGCAATATGTTTTGATACCACTACAAATGAATTTAACATTAGGATTTCCAATGTTTGAATTGACTTCATAATTACTTAACTACTCGACTGAGTTTCTTGTCATTTGGTATTATGAGGTCAAATTTGCTGAAAAGACAAATATGGTGTCAAAAGTAGGTGCTCAAATTGAAAATTTCAGAATTTGGTACAATTTCATTATGAAGACGAACCCCTAAGCTTTCTTTTTTTAAACTAAATTGCAGAAAGACAATTTTTAGTCTAATGTCTGTTTCTGTTTATTTCTGACAATTTGGAGATTAAAATGTATGGGATGTTCTCTTTTTTTTTTTGGGGGGGGGGAGGACTGTATTTGCAAGAACAGATTTTTAATGCAAATTTAATAAATTATCATAGTAAAGCATTTAATATAAATGAGGTAAATGAAATCTTTATTGCTCTACTGTGTGTGTATTTCTGCATAGTATTTTCCAATGACTTCATTAGATGCTATGTAGAACCATGCAGAGTTGGCAGTTTTGAAAAACATACCAAGCAGGGACAGATTCCACAGTTGCACCATTATTTTTTCAAGAAATTTTTATCTTGTGTGTGTTTCTGCATAGTATATCTTCTGGAGGGTTATAGTATGGTGCCTAGAAGTAGATAGTGTTGTTATCGGCGTCAAAATTATACTTCAGAAATAGATGGCGTTAGTGTTCCCGCCGCGGCTATGGTAACTTTTGTTTTTACATAAACATCATTTAAAATCTAATTTCTTCTGTAATAAATCAGTATTTTACAATGCTCTAAATAAAATTTAAACAAGAAAAAAAAATTCTAATAATGAAAATCCAGTTGAGGGTAATGAAATTGATTTCATGACAACTAATTGTAATGAAATCAAACAGTTACAAACTACTGTCATAGGACAATGTTTTTCTTCCTACAATATTTAGTTATTTCTAAAACAATATATTGGATAAATACATCAGACTATGATGAATTGTTGTAAAAGCATGCCCTTTTTTATACAGTTAAATTATTTTATCCCTGTTTTGACAACTTTCTAATCGGTATTCATTATTACATAACTTGTTTACATCCACTTAACAAACTAAGAGTAAATTGAGTTGTTAAAAATTTCTGATATTTCAGAGCTTTAGTTTTGGGTAAAATAATTTAAGGTATACTAGCAAACAGAGCCGTACAAAAAGACAGCGGGCCCCGGTAATATTTCCAATGCAGGCCCCCACCATAAGCCTGATAAAATAAAACCTGCTTAGACGAAAACGTACAGGAAATTCCATTTTAAATAGGTTTTTTCGTCTTAAAAGGCATAAATGCATGGAATTCTTTTGGCTACCATGATTTTTCTCCGTTTACAGCAGAATTCTATTATAAACAGCCTTTACTGTATTAGAAAATAAATATGTTGGATAGTACTTTTTTAGAAAATCTATATAGTATTTTCTTACATTTTTATTATTTTCTTTTACAGTAGTGTTACAGTTTATGATGCATTGGTCACACCTTTTCATATAAGGACTTCTACAGAAATTTAAAATATTGAAACTATAATTAAATTTTAATTCAATTCATTAGTTAAGCCGCCAATTTCCTGACGTTATTGCAACTTTTGTTATTGTATTTTACAATTTAGAAAATACTTGTTCTATAAAACATAAATAAATAAATGCCTGCATCTTTGCTATGTGCGTTCTGCTGATTTTGAATGAAAGCTGGATTTTGTTTCGAACATAAAATGCCTTCCGAGCACCCCCCCCCCTCCCCCTACTAGCCAGTCCGTAAAGACGTTCAAGCAACTTCTGACTTATGAATTTTATTATCTGTTAGTTATTTTAATTAAAAATTTTATCTAAAAAATACCAGTCTACTTTTTCTGGTATTTATTTAAAAACCAGTACAAAAAGTCGGCCCCTATGAGACTCGGGCCCTGGTAATTTGTACCTGCTCTATCTCCCTCTGTATGGGCCTGCTAGCAAAACATCAAATGAGAAATTAATCATTCTTTCAAATCTAGAAAAAAAAATAATTACTCTCCTGAAAGTATTACAAGAATGCATTTTCTTTAAATTAGGGTAGCTGTGCCAATCATCCTTAAAAAAATTCTTTGTAACTAATAGTTATTGTTATTATATTTTAGTTTTTTTTTTAATATTATATTAACCTATCAACAACATTTAACCATTCTCATACTCACATTTCCCAATATGCATCAAAATTTTAATAACAAAAATAAATCAAACACTTTTAATTCCAGTAATAGACACCCTACAAAAAGTAATAAATTGATTTTGTGAATGTATTTAAAATCATAATTCAATGAAAGCATACTAATGAAACAAAATAATTATGTTAAAATAAATTTAAAAGTTAGGATATCGATAATTAATAAAATATTTATGATAATAATTCATTGTTTAAATTATTTATTGTCATTATCACAAGATCAATATTTTAATTATTTTAGATAGAAAAATTAAAATACTAAATTTAAAATAATTGCATAACACAGCTATGTAAAAAAAAACAAGCATGTTTAATCAGCTTTTTTTTTTCTTAGTATTTGCGGATTTAACCATACTGATTTATCATTAAACATTCATAATATTTGTTATAATATATGTTTACTTTAAAATAGTATAGAAATAGAAACATTTGTATAGTTTGTTTGAAAATATAACAGTCATTACATCGAAACTAACATTATGATCAAGATTGTTAAATGAAACTAGATGGAACCCGTCAAAACTTGACGGAAAAAAAAATACTATAACTATATCAGTAAAATAAGCTTATTAGAAGAGGTGCGTATGAAACAGTTTTTCAAATATTATATTTTAAAAGTTTTCCCCCCCCAGTCAAATACAGTACTATTTCCGGTGCAAACTCCAAACAAACAATCCGTAAACAACTGTATAATGCAAATCCGTTTCACATTACTGCCAAATTCCCCACAGCAAGAAAAAATTTCATTGACCTATGAAGTATCATACAAAAAGTATATTCCTACGTTCATCTCATATTCAGTAAATAAAAGAACATAGTAAATAAATCACACATCTCCCCCCTCCCACTGTGATAATGCAACCGAATGAACTCCTATGTGCATGTGCATTGCACCTGCCCAAAAGCACCGTCGAAATTCGATGTTAAAAAAGTTTTAAAATGTTTAAATTAAAAGTTTTAAAATGTCCTCTTTAATCATTGTTCGTTACAAATCCATATCTTCTAAAATGCATCCATAATTTTAAGCTAATCATTTTTTATGTAAAGATGAAGAACTTTTTTACAGTAATAAATCAGTCTGCAGAAGAGGGAGATTTTTAATGTTTTCAAGTGTAATTTATTTGTACATGCAAAAAAAAAATGCAATTCCTAGCATATTCTGATATTTGCTGGAACATATACATCAACGAATTCAACATATCAATTTTATGTTTAACATAAACTGAAAATAGTTCTTTTTTTTTTTTTTTTTTTTTTTTTTTTTTTTTTTTTGACAGATTTTTGTTTAGCGCCAAAATGCTCTATCTTATGAATAATCTGATTTTATGATTTATCACTGTGTTTATTATTATTATTATTCACTTTTTATGATGATTAGGGAAATCTACTTTCAATTGTGGTAACTTTCCCAGGGGCTAGTTTACATTATTGAAGCAAACTGGCGGTCATTCATAAGAAATAATTGAAAATCTTTTCATGCTTGAAAATTATTTCAAAAATCGTTAAATTAAAAGGCAGTTTTCAAATAAATTTCCTTTGAAGGCTATTTTTTTTTCTAATTGATGATGTAAGAATTAGAATTGTAAAATGTAGCAAAAAATAGAAATTTGTAGTATTTAGAAGTGATTTAAACCCGATGAAAGCTAAAGCGATAGTGCCGTTTGTTGTCACAACCGTTGTACATTTTTAAGAATTGCCACTGTATTTTGGCTGGCGTCCAAAAGTAGAAAACTATTTTTTGACATCGAAAGAGAAATTCACAGTGAAAGCAATAGGACTTTGCGCTAATAAGGAACTGTTAAATGAACTTATAATAAACCAACCAAAATAATTCCTATGAAATATTAGTCTTACATTGTTTATTCTAGCTAAAAATACAATCATTATTTCAAGTTTCTTTTTTTTTTTTTTTTAACCATAACACTATTTTTAATAATTTCAAATTTACAGAAATCCTTTTCTTTTGTGATTTTTTTTTATTAAAATAGGAAATTTTCTAATCTATAATTAAAAAAAGGGTAATTGGTAACATGCAATCAAGATGGAAGCAATCAATGACGGCTCCAATTCTAAACTTTATAATTAAGAATGGAAAAAATCAGTTAAAATTACACATGTTGACATGTTGACACAATCACATACATTTTTCTCTTTAGTTTTATCACTTTGAAATGCATTTCAAGCTAAGCATTATGTCATATTCACCAGCGCAAACTTTTCACACGCACTTTATATATGTTACTTTAATGCTTAAATACCATGTATACAAATAAAAATATATTTTGTATTTAACTGTAATGAAAAAATGGCATAAACAAAATTATAATGCATAATGATATAAACCCAATAGACAATATTCCCGTGACGTTACAATAAATATGAATTTTTATTCGCTTATAAAACACGCGGATAAATATTTTTACCGAAATTTAACTTGCAAATTAAAAAATTCGGCCTAAATTACACGTGCTTTTAATATTTATTATTCCTCTTTTATCTTCGCAACCATGGAGCTTAGAGAATAAACTTTGTGCCTCGCAACAGTGGGCGTTATCCGTTTATGACGTCATTAGCAGAAGTAAAAATTTAATTGAAAATTACGGCTAATTAATTAAATTTCCGAACAAACGAATGCACGATAACAAATCTGTGTCCAAATATCTTTCATTAAAAAAAAGAATGGTGTAATTTGATGCGGTAGTTTGTTCTCACGGATTGTCGAAAGAAAAAGCTTAGCGTTTTAAATATATAGATTTCAAACATAAATAACAGCGGCGAGAACTTGACGCCCTCTCGTGGAGAATCTGGTTTCCCTCCTTTCAGACACATTTTTTTTATCATGGTTGTATTGGCGATAAGCACACTACTTACTTCTAGGCATTGTAGTTATAGCTTCATCAGATACTATATAGAAACATGCGGAGTTGACAGTTTAAAAAAAAACCTGCCAAGCAGGGACAGATTCCACAGATTGCACCATTATTTTTTCAAGAAATTTTTATTCATTCATTGACAAAAGGTGAAAAAAGAGTTCATTGAGTACATAATTTACTTTTGTTTTATTCTGTTGTTATTTATCAAAGGTTCAAAGAAATATATATATCACAATAAATCCCATTATTAAATATTTCTTGTGGAATTTATTCATCACTTCTCTGTTTTGCATTAAAATATTTACACTAGGCTTTATAATTATAGCTTTTTGCGTGTGATCATAAAGAAATAACATAGTTTTGATGTGTGGAAAGACATTTTTCAAGTTGCCTTGAAACTTTTAATTCCACATTGTAGACAGTGCCATGCAAAGAGGGAGGCCTTCGCCCCTGGCACTTGAAATTGAGAGGGCGCAAAACTTAAACTACCAACACCACAGTTTTATTTATTTTATTTATTTGTTTATTTTTTTGGTAGTCAATCATTTCCGAGGAATTTCTTTTTCTTTCTTCATCATTCTCTTATTTTCTGTTGCAAAACATAATGATTTCTTTAAGAAATAAATGCAATTTTCTCATGTTATTTAGTTGTTTCGAATTTCTGAATTAAAATTAAATCTTTTTAAAGTCAAAATAAACGTGAAATACTTATTCAATAGAATTTAATTCTGTTTCTGCACCTTTATCAATTTTGTGATACCTGTTAGAAAGAGAAGGAGTAGGGAGAGAGGCACCAAATCAAAACATTGCTCCGGCACAATTTTCTCTTTGCACGGTCCTGATTGTAGATGAAATAATAAATTTTACTAAGTAGATCCTAACTGTTCCCAATAAAATACAGCACTTTACTCATAAGAAGCAACAAAAATCCACCTTTTTGAACACATAAGGTAGATGTGCAAGTAATGGACACCCTTAAAGAATTTCATTGTAAATTGTGGTACAATTGAATATAAAAATAGTCGCCCATAATCAAAAGATTAATTGTTTCGTGTTTGAGTTGGGTTTTCACTGCTTTCAGTCATATTGATCCGATTTTTCAAAGAAATCCTGAATATTTTCAGATGAAAAAACTATATATTTGAACATTAATGAATATATATATAGATAGATAGATAGATAGATAGATAGATAGATATGTGTTCATTTTCCTAGATAAAAGATAAAACTGATATTAGAGATATAATTGTAGACTACTTTTTCATAATTATATTAAAATATTGATTTTCTTTAATTTGGGGTTGGGTTGCAAGTCAATAAAACTGTTTTGGCAAGTTTTGGGTTGACTGGAAATTACAGTCCTGTAGCGGCTATTTTGGCAGGTTGGGTCAGGTTGATGCTATTTTTTTCATTGCTGGCCAAGTTAACTTTACGTTTTGTGCTTTGCCACTTACGAGTTGGATTCGAGATTAACTGATTTTTCAAAAGGAAGTCCTGAAAATTTTTCGAATGAACAAAACTGTATATTTGAATATTAATGTTTGTATATGCATTCATTTTTGTCCATAAGTGATAAAATTGCAGACTACTTTTTCATAAATGTATTAAAATATAATTTCATTTTCTTTCGCTTTGGGTTTGGGTTGAAATCTGTTGGGTTTCGGGTTGATGACTTTTGCCAGGTTCAGGTTGGTTATAACCCGATCTGCACAGGACTCAAGAGTCATGTTGTGAAAATTATTATGAGCATACTGTATATATAATTTGATTTAATAATGCAAATGATATACCGTAAAATCCCGATTGTAAGCCCCCCCCCCCTTTTTCAAAATCAAAAAGGGTTAAATTTGGAAGGGGGGCTTATAATCGGGATTTTAAAAAAAAATCATTTAAAAACCTGTTTTTATCATTAATGTAGAAGTAAAAAAAGGCCGAGAATCTTCCATATTTTGGCAGATTAAAAAAATAAAATAAAAATAAAAATAAATTCCCAACCCTAAAATCCTGCCTCCCCCCTCCCCCCCCCCCCAAAAAAAAAAAAGAAAAAAATTTAAAAATCATTTTTTAAATATTTTTCTTTATTTCTTATTTTATTGTAACAATAAATAATCAATCACCTAAATCTGCTCTCAAAATTCCTGTTTCCACCCTTTGACCCCCTCTGGTACGAAAAATGCATAGTTTAACCTTTATAAATTTTTTATTTTAAATTTCTTTTCAGATTTATTTAATACTCTATATTAACAATAAATAAATCTAATCTACCACCTAAATCAACCCCTCCTCCTAAAATCTTTGCTTTTCTCCCCCTGCCCCCTAGCCTCATCTCACGAAGCCCCCCCTCCCCATGCAAATGCGTCACAATAAAATTTAAATCTTTAAAATTCTTAATTTTTTTCTGTTCTATTTCTTTTCAAACTTATTTAATGTAACAATAAACAATAACTATATTAACAATAAATAAACTTAATCTACCACCTAAATTAACCCCTCTTCCTAAAATCTCTGCTTCTCTCCCCCTGCTCCCCAACCTTATCTCATGAGGATCCTACCCCTCCAAATGCATCTCGTAAAATTTAAAATCTATAAAATAAAAAATTAAATCATTTTTTAAATATTTTCTTTATTTCTTATTTTATTGTAACAATAAATAATCCTCTAAATCTGCTCTCAAAATTACTGTTTCCCCTCCTTTGCCCCCCTCCCCACTGGTACCAAAAATGCATAGTTTAACCTTTATAACTTTTTAATTTTAAACTTATTTTCAGACTTATTAACTACTGTATATTAAAAATAAATAACTCCAACCTACCACCTAAATTAACCCCTCCTCCTAAAATCCCTGCTTCTCTCCTCCTGTCCCCCAACCTTATCTCATGAAGATCCTCCCCCTCCAAATGCATCTCGTAAAATTTTTAAAAAGGGGGCGAGAATCTAACGTATTTCGGCAGATTAAAAAGAAATAAAATTGAAATAAATTCCCCATCTTAAAATCCTGCCCCCACCCCCCTCCAAAAAAAACAAAAATAAAATAAAATGTTTTAAAATCATTTTTTAAGTATTTTTTTATTTCTTATTTTATTGTAACAGTAAATAATCAATAATCTAAATCTGGTCTCAAAATTACTTTGCTCCGTTCTGGTACCAAAAATGCATAGTTGTTAGGAGATGCATAGTTTACTTCTTAATTTTTTCTGCTCTATTTGTGATTTTTTCCCAACAATATTTAAATAACAATCTACATTATTCCCCCCTCCCTTCCGAAAAGTCCTCTTTATTTCCTTTGTCCCCTCCACCCCCTAATACATACTTTAAAGTATTTAAATGTTTTTTTTTTTTAATCTATTTAGAACTTTCTGGCAACTATAATTAAATAATTATCTAAGTTGCTTCTCCCCCATGGCCCAAAAAATTTGCTTCTCCCACCTGCCCCCAGCCACAAACTTAAAAATATTTAAAACTATTTTTTAAAGATTTTATGTGGTATTGTTACTTTGTAGCAACAATAAATAAATCATCTAACTCGCCCCTTAAAGTTCCATTCTCATTCCCTGGAAAAAAGGGTGAATTTCTAGACATGGGGGGGGGGGCAAAGAAAAGATTTTAGTCTTTTTGTAGTTTGGCTGTTCTCACAGATGATATTTTGTTAATGGATGGGGAGTTATTTTAGAGAACATATTTATTTCAAAACATAAAATATACATGTGATTCAGGGAAAAACAGCCCAACTGCAAAAAGATGAAAATTTTTGCTTTCCTCTCACATGTTTAGAAATCCACTCCTCTTCTTTGGGAGAATAGAACAGAGCAAAAGTTTCAAAAGGGATGATGATTTGTGTTAAAATTAATTAAGTGTAATTATGCATCCAGTGTTTACTAAAGTTTCATTACACAATTTATCCTGTTAAGATGTTTCAGATAACAGACCAGATACCATGATGAATAAGGTTATCTGGGTGAAATATGTTTGTCAGATTCATCCAGGGTAGCTCAGTAGGCAAAATATTGGCAGCTTAAAACAAGAGGTCCCTGGTTTGAATCCTGGCATAGACACTTTTCCACTCAGTTGGAAAATTACAACTCATATGAATTATTAATCTATCTAATTAAATTTTCAGCAGAGCTGAAATCTACTATATATATAAAACACAAACGGAAATTTCGTTCCGTTCCTTTATAACTCGAGTTCTGCCGAATGGATTTTAATGGAACTTACACTGTTCGAGAGATATTTTTTCAGGGAAGGTTTTAGTATATAACACAACGTTCTACGTATGTTAGTTATAGAATTATGATAGAAAGTTCGGTTATTTTGGCCGAAAAGGTTACCCTTGCTAATTTTTTGGCGATCATTACTGTTGCAGAAAGAAATGAAAAGGCTATACATGTCGAAAAATAAAAGAAAAACTGTTACTAATTTTATTTTTAAAAAAAGAAAAGAACGAAAGAAAAAAAAAGAGTTTTGATGAGAGAATATTATAAAACGAAAATATTTAATTTAAACATGATTGGGAATGTTCAAGGGGCAAGATTTCTATATTGAAACAATATTTGGCGATGTATCTTTTGTTTTTGGCTATTTTGATTTTACTTTTGACCCCAAACAATTTGATTTTAAGCCAAAAGGTGTCTTTTTTTGTTGCAGAAAGAATTGAAATGGCTATACATCTGGAAAAATAGAAGAAAAAACTGTTACTAATTTTATTTTTAAGAAAGAAAATAAAAGAAAAAGAAAAACAGTTTTGATGAGAGATTTTAAGCCAAAAGGTGTTTTTTTTAAGTGTACGACTGCATTTTTGCAGCATTTTTTTTGGTACTTTTCGGTTAGCCGGGCGCCAATAATATATATACATGTATATATATATATATCATATATATCATATATTCTAATACGAGCAAATCTTGTGTGTGGTTATATATATATAATATATATATATATATATATATGCAAATTTTATTTTAAAAACGACTCTAACGATTTTGACGAAATTTTGAATCCTACCATTTTGGGACACCAGAAAGCCATTGGGCTAGGTCACGTGTTCGAGAAAATTCGATTAGTAGGTCATTTTGGGTCATTAAGGGTCGGTCAAGCTAATTTCTATCTAAAAAACGGTTCAAACGATTTTGACTAAATTTTGTATCTTACCATTTTCGTACACGAGAAGACTATTGGGCTGGGTAACATGTTCTTTTGATTAGTGGGTCATTTTTGGGTCAACCCGGGTCAAGCTATTTTTAGCTTAAAAACAGCTCAGATGATTTGAACTAAATTTTGTACCTACGGTTTTTGGGTACGAGAAAATCATTGGGCTAGGTCACATGTTCGAGAAAATTCGATTAGTGGGTCATTTTTGGGTCACTGTGGGTCAAGCTAATTTTATCTAAAAAACGGCTCAGACTATTTACACTAAATTTTGCATCCTATGGTTTTCGGGCACGAGAAAACTGTTGGGCTAAGTCACGTGTTCGCGAAAATTCGATTAGTGGGTCATTTTGGTCATGGGTCATCATAAGTCAAGCTATTTTATGTTAAAAACGGCTCAGACTATTTATAATAAATGTTGCATCCTTATGGTTTTCAGGCACGAGAAGACTGTTGGGCTAGGTCACATGTTCGATAAAATTCAATTAGTGGGTCATTTTGGTCATGAGTCATTATGGGTCAAGCTATTTTATCTTAAAACGGTTCAGAAGATTTGAAATAAATTTAGCATCCTACAGGTTTAGGGAACGAGAAGACTATTAGGCTAGGTCACATGTTCGAGAAATTTCGATTAGTGGGTCATTTTGGTCATGGGTCATGATATTTGAACTCAAATTTAATTTTGACCGAGCATAGCTCGGTCTTCCGTGCTCGTACACATATATCTACACAAATACATGTATATACATACATATATATACACTTATATGTATGAATATATACATATATATATATATATATATATATGTATCACTGGCGCCCGGCTAACCGAAAAGTAACTTTTTTTAAATTCAAATGCAAACTATATTAATGGCAATATACTTCTATTTACTTCTACATATATGAAATTTCGTTCCGGCTGCTTATAATTCGATTTCTGCTGAATGGATTTTCGTAGAGCTTAAACTGTAAGATAACTTTTCACGGAAGGTTTTATTGTATAACATATCGTTCTTTAGTTCTGGAATTATTCTGGGACGTTTTATAATCAGATCAATCCGATTATGAAATATTAGCCTTTTTAAAAGATTTTGCCGAATGGATTTCGATGGAACCAACACTGTTAGATAATTTTTTAGGGAAAGCTTTATTATATAACATATCATTCTACGTTGCTTAGTTCTAGAATTATAGGGAGAAATTCGAAAATTGGGGGACCATTTTTTCTATCAAATATTAGCCTTTTCAATATTTGATTCCGATTATGAAAGATTAGCCTTCTGAAAAAGTTCAACTGGACGGATTTTGATGAGAATTGTATTTTTAGTTAGATGCTATTTCAGGAATGGTTTTAATGTGCTACATATTGTTCTACGTTGCTTAGTCAAACAGTTATGTGTGATGGTTATATAGTCAGGTGAACCCGATTCCGAAAGATTAGCCTTTTTGAAAGTTTTTACTGGGCATACTTTTTGCGACTTGCATTGTTAAGTAGATAATTTATAAGGATGGTTTTAGTATATTTTATATCGTTCTGTTAGTTTTAGAATTATGTGGAAAAGTTCTATAATCAGATGAACCCGATTATCAAAGATTAGCCTTTATAAAAACTTCTACTGAATGGATTTTGTTAGTTAATTTGTTTGCATTGTTAGTTTGACAATTTTTAGTGATGGTTTTAGTATATTGCATATAGTTTTATCATTCTTTAGCAAACCTTAACTGTAAATGACCAATAAAAGAATTGGTCCTTAACAGCTAAAATTTTGATTGCACATTAGATAATATAATAGCGCAATCACGTCATTTTTCAGTAATGTGGAAGGATATTCCAGGTAAATATACAGATTGCTTTCAAATACAAGGTCAAATTAAACGATATATTTCGTTTGATTCAAGGTTCATTTATAGAAACCGACCAGCGCAGCGGGCGTAGCTTGCTAGTTATGCTATAAATTAATGAATACAAAGGATGTGATCACTTTGTTACACAGCATACAAACAGTAGAGAGAAAAAATGTCCGTCCAAACCAGGAATCGAACCTGGAACACTTGGTATTACACACCAATGCTCTCCATTTTGAAGTACCCAGGCAACATCCATTCTAGCATTCTCTCACTCTGGATGTGAATTATCACTTTATTACACAGCGTACAACTAACACAAGAGTGAGAGAATGCTAGACTGGATGTCATCCGGATAGCTTGAAATGGTAGAGCATTGGTGTGTAATACCAAGGGTTCTAGGTTTGATCCCCAGTCTGGGCATTTTTTTTCACTCTGTTGATTGTATGCTATGCAATAAAGTGATAATTCACATCCTTTGTATTCATATGAATTATTTACCAATTAGAATAATTGTGTTAAAAATTACTGTTTAAACACCAGTGTTCTAAAATTGGAACAGAAGTTTTAACTTAATATTGCAAATTAAAATAATTTTCAAATTATTACTTTTTTTTGTATATTGATAACTAAGATTTTGAAATTTTTTTTTTCCTATAAAAATTTTCATTAAAAATTAATAATTTTATTTTTTATGATGTATAGAAATTTCATATTTTAGGTATATTTTCCACTATTTCAAATAAAATTCCCTAACACATTTATTATGTATAAAATAGAAAAATATTTATTATAGTCTTAGAAAGAAAACTAATATTTATGAATAACTCTATTGAAAACGTACTAAAATATAATTGCTTCGGGCAGTTTCAAAAACCGATTTTCCAATTTTGGAACAGTGGTGCTTTAGCAATGAAGATTTCACAATAAAATAAATACCCGTTATATAATCAGCTGGCTGACTTGATGATGGTATCGCCATGTCAGAGATCAGGCAGTGTCAAAGCATGTACCGGAATGATATTTTATTATGTAAGTAAATTGTGCATTGAAGGCAGGGGCAAATGAAAGGAAGGGAGGGAGGGGCAAATTCCATTCCTACTAAAGATATGAATTGGAACACAGTGAAAGATACATCATTTCCTGTTGTTACGACTGTTAGGCCCGCAACCTCTTTAGAAAGAACAAGAAGGATTTTTACTTGATGCACAATAATCAATTGGAAAAAGGTAACAAACACATTATAATACTACCGATATATAAAGAGTTACCTAAGAGTCTGCAGCAATTTGGAATCTGGCTTAGATAGTTGAACATAGGTGAATCAATGGTTCCATACTATGGCCGGCATACATGAAAAATGTTTATCAAATGAAAACCTATTGGGTTTGGACTTAATATATGGATATTTTGTTCATCAACTGGCTATCCGTGTGCTTTGGAGATAAAAAGTAGAAGAAAGGGAATCTCGTCTGTTGTGCAGCTGGGTTCAAGAGTTTTGAATGAATTATTACTTGCAAGACAATTCAAAGCATGAAACATACATCGGTAACTTTTTAATTTCACACGATTTAATTTCTGAGCTTTAAAAACGAGGTATGTGAGCGATAAGAACAATTTGTGAAAACTGCACTGCCCTTTATCCATTGGAATCTAGAAAAGTACTTACAAAAGTAGGCAGTGAAATTATGATTTTCGTTCTGACGGAATGGTATAAATCTGTGGTTACAACAATAATGTAGTGGTCTCAGTAGCATGCAATTGCTACACACCTGAATTTTTTGAAACAGTCTAGAGCAGGGCATGAAATTTCAGTTGAAAAGGTACTAGCCAGACTAAAATTTTTGCTCGCCACTATTTTACATTCATTCAGACAGTAACGTCGGCCACCACACCTGCCCAGAAAATGAACTATTTATGACAAACTGAATTGAAATTGACCATTGTTAGAAGGAGCTGTCTGTTAAATCCAGAATATTTTACATTCATGAAAAATATGAACTGTTCTTAAAATGTTAAAAATTCGGGAGACAGCGAATAATTTTTACCATGTTTCAAGCAGCTGAGCTTAGGTGGCGAAACCTGATTCACTGCGCGCAGGAGTGAAGAGTGATCAGATTCGGCCTTAGAATCGAAAAAAGCCGCCTTTGCGCTTCAGCGGTGCGAAAGCGGGGGAACGAATGCAGATGGGGGAAGTTCGTTCCAACGTAGGAGAGAAATGGAAGTGGGTGACGCCGCATTTTTTCTTCTTTTGGAAGGTAAATGCCGTCGCTTGATTTTAAAACACTTCCGCGTGTCGCTAGATTGAGACACGATATTCTGAGCTTATACAGTTTGATTTCAAGCACAACATTTCAAAAGACAAAACTTACTCGCCAACCTTAAATATTTACTCGCCAATGGCGAGCTGGCGAGCGGAAATTTCGTGCTCTGGTCTAGAGATATTCAAATGCAAATATAAATGAAAAATTGATGTTACTCAGCCTCACATTATCAAGAAATACAACAAATGAGTTGATGCTATGGACAAACCTTTAGTCAATTATAGGCCAAAAATAAAGAGTAAGAACTGGTGGTGGGACCTTTTCATAAATGCTTTAAACGTGATAGTTGTTTCAAGTTGGATTCTGCACTGTGCGGTGAATGAAAACAAAATATTGCATCTGGAATTTCGTAGCAAATTACGACTTATCTAAGAGATAAGATCTCTGTACACAGAAAATGCGTCAAGACAAAAGTGTGTCTTCCATCATTGATCCCGTAATCAAGTGAAAAGAGAAACAAGCATAATAGTATGGACATTATATTGTACCTACAATGCATGTAAAATGTTTTCAGTGCTAAAAACGTATTCATCCAACTTGTTTCCTAACATATTATGGACATTAGAAGTGGGTACAAATGAAAATTTTTATTTAGATTGTGTAAAATTGGATATTTTATTATATTTTAAAATTAAAATGCGTAATAACACATATATACTCAGTAAATATAATTAAAAATGCTCTTTATTGAATATTTCTATCTATTGAAAATTTTGTGTAAAAATATTACCTACAAAGCACCAATGTTCCAATAATGAAACATAACAAAAACCCAGGAAACAAATTTTTTTCCTGAAATTTTATAATTGTATTAGATAAAATTGCTCTAAAGAAGCTCAATTCTACAATTTTATATCAATAGAAAGATCTGTTTTTAGTACGGCGGTTAAACGGTAAATCAAGTGTAATTATGTATCCAACATTTACTGGAGTTCCATTACCTGCAATTTATTCTGCTGATGCTGTTTCAGATAACAGACCAGATGCCATGATCAATAAGGTTATCTGGGTGAAATGTGTTTGCCAGATTCGTCTAGGATAGCTCAGTTGATAGAGCATGGGCAGCTTCAGTCAAGGGGTCCCTGGTTCAAATCCTAGCCTGGAAACTTTTTCAATCAATTGGAAAATTACAACTGATATGAAATATTTACCAATTAGGATAATTGTGTTAAAATTAATCAAATCCTATTTCAATATCTAGCCACCTATGTCTTTCTTTACCTGCCTCTAGAGAACCAATAATGAACCATCACAATTCTTTTGTAATACCTGTAAGTCATTATAATAAACTGGCTATGATACATTATAATTTTTCAAATACTGCAGATTTTTAATCTTTTATTTGACAACATATGTACTTCTTTTCTGGTTGATTTGTTTTGAATTAATCATTGCTGTTTGTGAAATGTTTTCCTACAATAATTTATCAAACAGAATATAGTTTTGAGTAATATGGTACAAATTTTATTTAAATTCATTTTTTACAATGATTTTAATTTCTGATGATAATCTTTTAAATGTATTTTTTATTAATTATAAAAAGTGATATATTAACATATATTTTGTTACCAGATACATAAAGTTAGTTGTCAAGACAAGGTTGCTTGTATATACATAATATCATTCAAGACAGATGAAAGTGCTTAAAGGGTGAAATATGCAGGAAAATATTTCTGTAAAAGAGCTTCTTGGAAAAGCATCTTCTACTCACACCACAAAAAAGTATTTTGTTTGTGAGATGTGCAGCAAAAATTTTTCTCAAAAGTGTAATTTAGTTACTCATCTTCGCACTCACAATGGAGAGAAACCTTTTATCTGTGAAATATGCAACAAAGTATTTACTCAGAAGGGACACTTAAAAAGGCACATGCTAATTCATTCTGGTGAGAAATCTTTTATTTGTGAGACATGCAACAAGAAATTTTCTGAGAAATCTACTCTGAAAAAGCATCTCCTTATTCATTCTGGTGAAAAACGTTTTGTGTGTGAATTATGCAGCAAAAGATTCACCTGGAAGGATTCTTTAATTTCTCATCTCCGCTCTCACACTGGTGAAAAACCATTTATTTGTAAGATATGCAACAGGAAATTTTCTAACAGGACTTCTTTGAACAAACATTTCTTAATGCATACTGGTGAAAAGCCTTTTGTGTGTGAATTATGCAACAAAGGATTTTCTCAAAAGAGTCATTTAAATGAGCATGTGCGCATTCATACAGATGAGAAACCTTATGTTTGTAAGACTTGCAACAGGGCATTTACTTTCAGGAGTAACTTTAAAAGACATTCTCTCATTCACACTTAGAAGAATCTTTTTGTTTGGGAAATATGTAGTGTAAGATTTTATTATTGTATTTTTAATAAAAGTAATATCGCTAACATTTCTAGATTTTTTTTTGTTTGAGAAATATATAATGTATAGTTCTGTATAGGTATATCATAAAACAAGGTATCTTTTTGAGAAGATGGCCAACTTGTTTTCCTCATAAGATCAATTTTCTACTTAAAAAATAATTGCAATGTATTATATTAATAATAATTTATTTATGGATTTAAAGTTTGTAAAAAATCAAGTTAAATATAGAATTGAAGTTTAAAGAATAAAAGTACCATAAAACTTGTGAATACAGTGCCTATCTATAATGGGAGAATTTTATGGTCTCAGCAAATCGAATATTCAATTAATTATACCTTCAAAGACCTTTTTAAAACTGAAATTTTTCTGTCCCCTTGCAATTCCATCTTATCAAGTTTTATGGTATTTATTAACCAAGTAGAAAATAAATACATATACTAATGTATAATTAAATATTTATTGTTTGTAAAAATGGCGGTTTTTTTATTTCTTATGAAGTATTTATGTGTCAGGTGTATATATTGATGAAGAGTATATTCAGTATGTAAATGAATATATTAAAAATGATGCTGTCTATGCCTTTCTTTATTTCAAATATTAAATTACATTCATGCACAAGTACATTGATCTAAATCAATAATTGATTCTTCATTTTTTAAATATGGATACTGATAACAAAAAAATATATTTATAAATGTCCAAATGTATTTTTTAAGTTTCATAGATATTTAATTAAAAGCAGATTGTAGAGTTTAAATTTTAATCTCTAATTATTTTTTTTTCAACATAAAAGTATTAGAAATTTTTAGAGCGATGCATTTTACTTTCAATTTTTCTTAAAACTACACTTTTAAAGACTTTTTTAACTGTTATTACTTTTACATATAACAGTTTGATTTTATAATGTTGCTGTAATTTGTACAGTCAACTTTTTAAAAAAAACATAACTCTAAAATGATTTTCAGCATTTATACATTTTTATATAAAAAAAGAGGTACACACCACTACTTTTGAGTAGTAAACTTTACTAAAAAAATTTCTAGGATCAAATAAGTAGATGATTTTAGTGTATCCCCTGTAGAAAACGTAGGACTGTATGGACATTGGCGTTGATCTAAAATCTGCAAAATTCAGAAATTCATTAAGCCCTTTGTTCCAAAACTGTGCAGATTTTTGAGCATGTGCTTACATTAATTAATAATTATTTTATACATATATCCTGGCAGTTATGTTCTTTTTGGACCTAGTGGCATAAAGAATCAAACCAAACAACTAATATTCTAGATCGAGTATTTTTATATACCACTAGCAACTTGCCTAATGTTACATGGGCCTACAAAAAATATACTGTCTACAAAAAATACTGTCTAATCTTTGATATTCTATTTTTCTTCATCTGGGCAGTGTGGATGATGATTTTAAACTGATAAAAACCAGAAAATATAAAAACAACCTCTAAAAAATGTTTTTTGAAGTAGTAAATATTCATATCTTCTTTAATTGAATGTCCCATTAAAAGCAAAAAAATCTTCCATACATGCATATTTTTTATATATTCATTTGGGTTATGGGGATGGCGATAACTTCATTGGAGGCTTGGGGATTGCAATTTGAAAATGCAAAAATACACTGGAAGAGTAGGGAGTCTAGCCATTTTGAAATTTATTATATTGAATATTCATAATCTTTAAATTTGCTTAGTTACAGGGCAGATATATGTTACTTATAAAGAAAAAGACTTTTTATTACAATAATGTAAAAGAAAATCTTATTTAATGTCTTACTTACTCATACATTTCATACACTCATACATGCTAAGAATTGAACATTATAACTACTGCAACACTTTCAAATATTGCTGATGTGAAATTTTATTAGACAACATATGTACTCTTCTTTTTAGGTTTGTTTATTTTTGAATGGTTTATTGCTGTCTGTGTGATGTTTTCATGCTATAATTTTTTGAACCGGATATAATTTTATTTGAATTCAATTTTTACAGTGATTTCAATTCTTCATGATAAGCTTGTTTGCTTTAAAACATATTTTTGATTAATTAAAAAAAGTGGTATATTTATCTATAGTTTTGTTTGTTGCAGATACATAAAGAAAGTTAAAGAAAACAGGTAATTTGGATATGCCTGATACTGAAGATAAATGAAAGTCTTTAAAGTGTGAAATATGCAGAAAAATATTTCTTTAGAAGAGCTGCTTGGAAAATTATCTTCTACTCACGCAAAGGAGAAGTGTTTTGATTGTGAGATATGCAGTAAAGAATTTTCTCAAAAGTCTAATTTAATTACTCATCTTCGCACTCACAGTGGGGAAAAACCTTTTATTTGTGAAATCTGCAACAAAATATTTTCTCGGAAAGGAAACTTAAAAAGACATATGTTAATTCATTCTAGTGAGAAATGTTTTGTTTGTGAGACATGCAACAAGAAATTTTCTGAGAAAGGTACTCTGAAAAAACATCTCCTTATTCATTCTGGTGAAAAACTTTTTGTGTGTGAAATATGCAACAAAAGATTCTCTTGGAAGGACCCTTTACTTGCTCATCTTCGATCTCACACTGGTGAGAAACCTTTTGTTTGTGAGACATGCAATAGACGATTTTCTGACAGGGGTACCTTAAGCAAGCATCTGTTGATTCATACTGGTGAAAAACCTTTTGCATGTGAGATATGCAACAAAGGTTTTTCTCAAAAGAGTCATTTAAATGAACACATCCGTATTCACAAAGATGAGAAACCTTATGTTTGTGAGACTTGCCACAGGGCATTTACTTTCAGGAGTAACTTTAGAAGACATTCTCTCATTCACACTTAGAAGAATATTTTTGTTTGGGAAATCTGTAATGAAAGATGTTCTGATTACTCTACTTAAAAAAAAACATTGTCACTCACATTCATAAAATATATTTTGTTTGTGAAATATACAACAAAGCATTTCTGATAGGAACATTTTTCATAAAAATATGTGTCAGTTAACCCTTTAACGGACATTGGTTTCCCTGCGAAACCACAAAATTTTAATTACGAAATTCAACAGTGACAGCAGAATTTTAATAGAAATGTTTTCCATTTATTATGTATGTGAAATATCGCTTTTTTGCTATATAAAAATAAATTTGTTTATAATTTCCGGTATATAGCATTTATTTCAACATTTTAGCCATTGAAGTGCTTTATCCGTTAAAGGGTTAAAAGATGGCAAATTTGTTTTGCTCATGAGATGAATTTTTCCACTTTGAAAATTGCTGCAATGTATTATATTAATTATATTTTACACACTGACACAAAGTTCGTAAAAAAATCAATTGCCTTTTAAAATGAAGTTTAAACAATAAAAATATCTGAAAACAGAGCATGCCTATAGTGGAAGAATTTCATGCTTCCAGCTAAAAGAATATTCAGTTATACCTTTGAAGGCAAGACAGCAAGCTGTCTAAAACTGGAATTTTTCTGCTAGCTTGCAGTTTCCCTTGCTTTCGTATCAGGTTTTACAGTATTTATTAACAAATCAGAAAAACAAATATATAAACAACTAATGTATAATGAACGATTTATTAGAAAAAAATTCTGGTTTTGTATCTTTTATGAAGCATTCATGTGTCCGTTGCATATACTGATAAAGAGTATATTCAGTATAACTGAAAAGATATTAAATAAATGATGCTGACTATGGCTTTTTTAATTTCAAATATGGAATTGCATTCATATAAAAGTACTTTGATCTAAATCAAAAATAGATGTCTATGAATCGCAATTTTCCAACCGAGTAAAAAAAAATGTTCAGACTGGAATTTGAACCATGAACTTTTGGCTTAAGATGCAAAGCTCTACCAACTGGACAAATTTGGCAGACACAATTCACCCAGCAGATATATCTATTTATTTTTTTTTTAATATGACGTTTATAACAGAATATGTATTTATTAATGTCTTTTTTTAAGTTGTTTGAATATTTAATTAAAAGAAGATCGAAAGTTCCAATTTTAATCTCTAATGATTTAACCCAAAAACATTAGAAAATTTTTGGAGTAATGCATTTTATTTTTGATCTTTCTTAACCCTGCAGTCTTAGAGACTATTTTTTATCTATAATTACTTTTACATAACTTTGATTTTATAATATTACTGTACTTTGTACAGTCAACTCTAAAAAACAACATAACTTAAAATCTACATATCATTTTCAGATTTCTTACTTTTTTTTAATAAGAAAAGAGGTATGCACCAGTGCTTTGAAATAGTATTCTTTACTAAAAATTTTCTAGGATCAAGTAAACTGGTAATTATTATTTACAATTACTAACAAGTGTATCTCCTATCGAAATAGTTGGAAAGTATTAAACCCTTGTAATGATCA
The DNA here is from genome assembly GCA_963931845.1 of Maratus michaelseni. Lineage (NCBI taxonomy): Eukaryota > Metazoa > Arthropoda > Arachnida > Araneae > Salticidae > Maratus > Maratus michaelseni. Next base: position 322,404,356 of record OZ007595.1, on the reverse strand, counting down.
AAAATCTGCTAAATTCAGAAATCTACTAAAACCTTTGTCCCTAACTGTGCAGATTTTTGAGAGTGTATTGTGCATCAATTAGTAGTTCTCCTTTCATATGTATATCCTGTCACTTTTTTTAACCTAGTACCATCACTGAGCTCTAATATAAAACTGAAAGCTAGCTTTCTATACTTTAACATTGAAGCTAGCGGTCCGCGTATGAATACAATTTTGCCATAAATCTTTGCTTAGCTGGTTTTGCTTTCAAGGAAATCATGACAAAACAATGAGTTCACTTATTGGGAGAGGAGTCAAACTCAAAATGATGCAATGGACCTTATGCACGTGATGTCACACACCAGAGCTCCCAGTGTCCAGTTACATTGATCCATCACCTTCGATGTGAAATAAACACAAGCATAGCGACTTGTGTAGGAATTCCTCAGGTGCCCAGTGTCGTCATCCAATATTGTAGCAACTGTATCAGTATGCGTAGCCGGAAAATCGCCAGCAAACTATTTTTAGCCGTGACCCAGGTTGCATGCATAAAATTTAACCGAAATTTTGCATATTTAACTATTATTCTGGATAAAGAGCAACATTTTGAATTTATATTACAGTATATTAAATACCTACTGCCACAATAATGAATTATTTTGCAGTATTTTTATCAAAATATCATTATTAATGCATACTCTATAGAACGCTATGCTAACTCGATTTCAGGTTGCATGCATAAGGTCCATATGGTTTTAACCACAGAGTTCAGAGGAAAGTAGAGATAAAATGTATACATTTGGCAGAACTCTAAAAACACAATCCTAAAGTTGGCCCAAACAACTGGTGGCTTGCTTTTAAAACCAACCTCTCCCTGTCCAATGAATAAAGCCCTTGTTCTACTTGCTTATCTTGTTTGGGCCTAGTGATTTTAGTGATAACCGGCTTCATATTGCAAGCCGTTTTTACGGTATAGTGCCTCTTTATCTACCTCTGAACGCAGTGGTTTTAACCGATGAAGAAGACTGCTAAGGTAGCTCTACGTTTTATATTAGAGCTCAGTGAGTGCCATAAAGAATCCAACTAACATTCCAGGTGTAGGCAATTTTTATTTTTAATTTCAAGTTGCAGGCTATTTTTATTCACCACTAGCAACCGACCTGGAGTTGCCTGAGCATACAAAAAGAAAGTCTATTGTGTGGGTATTCTTTTTTTGGTCCATTCAGGCAATGTGAATGACATTTTTAAACTGAAAAAAAAAACGGAAATATAAAAACGATTTTTAAAAAATTGTTTTGAAATTTTAAATATTTACCATAAAATCCCGAAAGTAAGCTCCCCCTAGAATGTAAGCCCCCCTCCTACTTTTAAGCAATTTTGGTTTTCTTTTCCATTCCCGAATATAAGCCCCCCCCCCCCCCAAAAAAAAAAAAAAAAATATATATATGTATATCCGTAAAATCTCGAAAGTAAGCCCCCTCCCACTTTTAAACAATTTTGATTTTCTTTTCCATTCCCAAATATAAGCCGCCCCTCCCCCTCTCACATACAAAAAAATGTTTATGCACAAAAAAATGATTTTAAAAATCTAAGGGAAGCAATTTTCATTCTTTTGATATTTTTGACAGATTTCCACTTATGTTTTTATATGATGTTAATGAAATCCTTCCTCTCACATGAAATGTCTGTTTCCCTTCTGTGCCCTCTCTAACATAAAAAGTTTGAAAACTTAAGAATCTTAAATCCTTCTTTTACTTCTTTCTGCTCACTAGTAACATAACAATTAGTAAAAAAATCAATCCTCTACACTACAATCTCTTTTTCCATCCAAAATTTATGCCTCTTCTCCCTCAGCATATAAAGTTTAAAATCTTTAAAACTCTTTATAAAAAAAAATTATGCTCTATTTGTTGCTCTCTACTAATAATAAATAAATAATCAGCCATTTAAATTTTCTCTGTACCACCAAGATGTCTGCTTCCGCTCTTTTGCCTCCTCCCATTAAAAAAATCTTTAAAACTCTATTTAAAAAATATATTCTGTCTTACATGTTGCTCTCTATTAAAAATAAGTAAATAATCAATCATATAAATTACCCTCCACTCTACTCCTCTCTCTCTCTCTGAAACTTACACTTCTCCTTCCTTCCCCCCCCCCCTCTCTTCTCAGGATACAAAGTTTAAAATCTTTATTAAAAATTTTGCTGTCTAATAACAATAAATAACTAATCAACCATTTCAATTATCGCTTTACCACCAAAATGTCTGCTTCTTTCACTTAACTAACCCCTATCAAAAAAAAAAAACTATTTATAAAAAAAATCCTCTGTCCTCTTTGTTGCTCTCTATTAATAATAAATAACAAATCATCTAAATTACAAACACTTTCCATCGAAATTCATATTTCCCTCTCATCCAAAGAGACAAAGTTAAAAATTTATAAAACAACTCTTATGTGAAGAAATTTTATGTCCTACTTGTTGCCTTCTAATTTGTCACCTACGTTTTCTGTCTATTCCAAAAGTCTCTTCCCCCTCCTTCCCCCCCCCCCCACACAAATTTTAAAATCTTTAAAACTCTATTTTTTTTTAAACTGCTGTATTTATTTCTCTTTAGTAACAATATTAACGAATAATCAATCATCTAAATTACCCCCCTTTCTCCCAAAAATTTCACTTCCCCCTCTGTCTTCTCACTCAGCAAATAGTTTAAAATCTTTAATATTATTATTATTATTTTCATGTTGATCTATTTCTTATTTTGTATTAAGGTAACTCATCTGATTTACATCATCTCATATAAGTATCACTCATCTAAAATCATCATTCCGTTTGAAATTTTTTCTCTGTCCTATTCTCCCAAAGAAGAGGAGTGGATTTCTAAATATGTGAGAGGAAAGCAAAAATGTTCATCTGTTTTGCAGTTTGGCTGTTCTTTCCTGAATCACATGTATGTTTTATGTTTTGAAATAAATATGTTCTCTAAAATAACTCCCCATCCATTAACAAAATATCAGCTGTGAGAACAGCAAACTACAAAAAGACTAAAATTTTCTCATTGCCCTTCCCCCCTCCATGTCTAGAAATTCATCCCTTTTTCTGGGGATGGAGAATGGAACTTTAAAGGGAGAGTTAGATGATCATTTTTTTATTGTTGCTACAAAGTGACAATACCACATAAAATCTTTAACAAATAGTTTTAAAGATTTTTAAGTTTGTGTGCTGAGGGGAAGGGGGGGGGAAGAAAGAAGCAGATTTTTAGAGGTGTGGGGGGGGAGCAATTTAGATAATTATTTAATTATAGTTGCAAGAAAGTTCTAAATAGATTAAAAAAAAACTTTTAAAGATTTTAAACTATGTACTGGGGGGGAGGGGGGGGACAAAGGAAATAAAGAGGACTTTTTGGAAGGGAGGAGGGTATAATGTAGATTGTTATTTAAATATTGCTGGGAAAAAATCACATAGAGCAGAAAAATTAAGAAGAAAACTATGCATTTTTGGTACCAGAGGGGAGCAAAGGGGGGAAACAGTAATTTTGAGAGCAGATTTAGATTATTGATTATTTATTGTTATACAATGAAATAAGGAATTTAAAAAATTTAATTAAAAAATGATTTTTATTTTTTATATTTTTTGTGACGGGGGGGGGGGGGGGGGCAGGATTTTAGGGTTGGGAATTTTTTTTTTTTATCTACCAAAATACGGAAGATTCTTGCCCCTTTTTTTTAATTTTACAATTTTACAGATTTTAAATTTTATGAGATGCATTTGTAGGCGGAGGATCTTCATGAGATAAGGGTGAGGGACAGGGGGGAGAGAAGCAGGGATTTTAGGAGGCTGGGTTAATTTAGGTGGTAGGTTGGAGTTATTTATATTTAATATAGAGTATTTAATAAGTCTGAAAAGAAGTTTAAAATTAAAATGTTATAAAGCTTAAACTTAAAAAAAAACTTAAAAACAAACCAACAGATGGCGCTGTAAGTTAACAGAAACAAATAATAACCTCAGTGGGAAGAAAACAATGGACTGTACTTTTAGAAAAAGAAAACGTTATTACGCATTTCAAAAACATACAGAATGCAGTAACTGGGAAAAGGAACTGTGAACACCTTCATAAAATTATTTTAAATTTAAATTTTTAGATTATTAATTTTCATTTTTGGTACCAGAGGGGGGGGGGCAAAGGGGGAAACAGTAATTTTGAGAGCAGATTTATATGATTGATTATTTGTTGTTACAATAAAATAAGAAATTAAGAAAATATTTAAAAAATGTTTTTTTAATTTTTTTAGAGGGAGGGGAGGGGGGCAGTATTTTAGGGTTGAATTTATTTGTATTTTATTTTATTTATTTATTTTTTAATCTGCCGAAATACGGAAAACTCTCGCTCTTTTTTTTAATTTTACGATTTTACAGATTTTAAATTTTACTCAATGCATTTGGAGGGGGAGGATCTTCATGAGATAAGGTTGGGGGGGAAGGGGGCAGGGGGAGAGAAGCAGAGATTTTAGATGGTAGGTTGGATTTATTTTTTTTAAGATAGAGTATTTAATAAGTCTGAAAAGAAGTTTAAAATTAAAAAATATAAAGGTTAAACTATGCATTTTTGGTACCAGAGGGGGGAGGAGGGCAAAGGGAGGAAACATTAATTTTTAGAACAGATTTAGATTGATTTTAGATAGATAGTATTTATTGTTACAATAAAATAAGAAATAAAGAAAAATATTTAAAAAATGATTTATTTTATTTTTTTTTGTTGGGGGGGGGGGGGGGGCAGGATTTTAGGGTGTGGAATTTATTTTTATTTTATTTTATTATTATTACTATTTTTTTAATCTGCCGAAATACGGAAGATTCTCGCCCCTTTTTTACTTCTAAATTAATGATAAAAACAGGTTTTTAAATGATTTTTAGAAAAAATCCCGATTATAAGCCCCCTCTCAAATTTAACCTTTTTTTATTTTGAAAAAGGGGGGGGCTTACAATCGGGATTTTACGGTATATGTTTTTTAATAAAATGTACCATTGAAATAAAAAAAAATTCCATAACATGGTTAATTTTTTTTCCTTGAATATCCATTCGGGACAAGAGGATAGCAATTAAAAAAAAAAACGAAAAATATGAAAAACTCCAATTTTTAAACAGTAAATATTAATATTTTTTTTAAACAAAAGATACACAACTGGGATTACAGTACCACTTAAACATAGGTAATTTATAATTCTATTGGGGGCTTGGAGTTACAATTAGAAAATGAAGAAAAAAAATGGAAAATCAGTGTGTCTATCCACCGGAGAAACCTGGGAAAAATCAGGGACTTTTTTTATGGACTGGAGAAGTCGGGAAATTTGAAATTTTCAAATAAAATTAAAGAAATATTTTCTGATTATAAAACTAAGGATTTGGAATTGCAGTACCAGGAAAATTTAACTTTGCTGCTTTTAAGTACTGTAAAGAGTATTTCAACCTCTAATGCTATTCCCTTTTGTCTACCCCTTTTCAGTACTTCGTTGTAACTCAAAGATCTTCACTGAAACTTTGTAGGGTTTCTTAGGTGATTCAGTCTGTGTATTTATCTTTGTTTGAGAATTAAACATTTGTTAGCTTAGTTTATTTAACATTTATAATTCTTAAATTTGCTTAATTACAAAACAAATATGCATGGTGTACATAAATTATTGCCAGATTTTCCTTACTTCATAACTATTTATTTCAGAACATGACAAAAAAATATTATTACATTTTCCTAAAGTTTTTTTTAATAATGCAAACAAAGTTACATATGCGTAAAGGTGCAACTCAAAACGTTATTAATCAAATAACTAATATAATTAATAGTAAAAAAATTATTAAAAAGTTATTAATGAATTATGAGCACAAAGTTTGATAGTTTCCATCAACACTCTTTGATAAAATTTTAATAATAATTATTTGATTATAATCGTTATTTGATTATTAATGTTTTTGAGTTGCAACTTATGCATATGTAAATTTGTTTAGGTTATTAAAAAAACTTTTTGAGTTGTACTTTATGAATATGTAATAATATTTCTAATGATTTTAAATCAAAAGTTATGAGATAAGGGAAACCTGGCAATAATTTATAGACTAGACATCCTGTACATTACTTATAAAGGAAAATATTTATTAGTAGTATTATTACAATATATCAAAGCTAATCTTATTTAACTGTCACTGATGTGATAAAGAATTTCATCCATATAGGACAAAATAGATGTAACCTGATGCTAAAAGTGTGCATCTACAAAATATTTATCATGTAAAAACATATTATTATTAAATAATATGGATCGTCAAGCAATCATTAGCCATTAAATAAATATCTTAATGTTCAACAATTTGCAAGTTTTGTAAAAAAACTTATTAAAAAATCAGTAGTTTGTGCTACAAAAACAATTCTGGAATTTCCACTTTCAAATTCACAACGTTTAAGATATTGTGTATGTAACATCCCAAAAACTCGACACCTGGCATTTTGATTTATTGGTATGGAAAAGTTAGAGAAATTTATAGCTGAGTTGGAAGTAGACACACTGGAAATTGTGAAAAAGAAATTCTGAAAGTATTAAAAAAAAATGGTTGATGTGTTTTTAAATTCCCGTTACAATCAGGAAGGTAGAACCTAAACATAGGTATTTTTGGTTTTATTATAACTCCATTCGAGGATTAGGATTTGAAAATGAATAAAAGATGGAAAATGTAAAAACGAACTTCTGCTGCATTTTTCACAATTTTTGCAATAACTCTATCTCAAGAACTAATGCACGGATTTTCATCAAACTTCAGATTCAGTTAGACGTTGACATAAGTTGATACGGATATATTTTTTTGTGTAAATAACCCAACAGGTGGTGCTGTTATGCTGCATATTTTAGGATTTAAACGATTTTAGCGATAGTGAATTTCATCAAACTTCATATTCTGTTAGACCTTGACATAAGTTAGTGCTGATTAGATTTTCAGGTAAATCATATAACAGGTAGCACTACTATGCTGCATTTTTTGTTTCTAAAGGAATAATTAAAAAAATTATGCTTTTTGAAGTATTAACATGTATGAAGAAGAAAGATTTGGAATTAGCACATCTAACTAGTTTTTTTTTTTTTTTTTTTTTGTAACTATGGGGAGGGGGGGGGGCATCAATAAAGGATTTAAAATGCATAAAAGGCGTAAAATGAGAAAATCAACTTATAAAAATAATTTTTTTTTAATTAGCAGAGTTTCCCCCAGGTTTACAGGATGCTACTGGGTAGAAAAAAATACACTTTATGGATTCATAATTACACTTTTCGATTCTTACGAACACATTTTTATTTTTAAAGATCCTTTTAATATTTAAAAATCGGGGCACTCTTTTCAAGACACAGAGAGTCATTTTTTAGTATTAAGCAATTTTTTTTTTAAATACAAAAATCAGAAAGACCATATTTTTTCAACCGTGGGGCGAGAAGGGTGCTATTTTTTTTAAACCGAAGGACTGGCAAGGTGTGGAACACTTCTTAAACTGTTAGGATGAAACTCTGAAACTGTAAATACTAATTTTTTTAATGAATAGTACCAGAACGATACCGTGAACACGTATGCATTTTTCTTTTCTTTTTTAACTCCATAGGGGTCCTTGTCGATTGTGATTATAAAATACAGAAAAAACGGAATGCATACTTCCCTTGCTTTTGAAAAAACAAGTTTTTGCCATACATGCGTGAAAGCGATTGTGACGCCAATGAACTGAAGCAATTGAAGTTTATTAATTAACATTCGATGGAGGTTTTTAATTAATATCTCAGCTAATCACAAAAATTTAAAAATCTGAGTCTCAGGTACATTCTGACTAGCAATCGTCTATCCCGAATAAAATTTGCAAACCGCTACGGGCGATAGATTTCCCTAGCCATGGTGCAGATATACAATCATCTTTTTTTAATTAATGTAAAATGTTTGGAATGTGATTGGCAATGATAAACAAGATTGGCAATTGACAACCATTTTTGGCAATCTATCTTCAGACCAGGGCGCGGATAATACGTAAATACCGTTTTTAGCATTTTCCAACATAGTTGAAAAGTGTTTATGAATTTGGTTTGTCTGTCCCTGCTCTAACTCTCATAAATATATTATCATGAAATTTTTATACATTATTGAATTTTACTATAGAATGTTCGGTATTGAAAATCAAGTGTGAGCATTAATAGTTCATTTACAGGAGTGAACAAAACAATACCATTACATTATGGTCTATGGGAAAAAATCGTTAGCGAAAAATTTTATTGATGCTACAATATTTCAAACATCATGAAATTAATATGCATTACTGAGGTGGACTACAGCATGCTTCCTTCACGTTACTAAGAGACTTTAGGATGCAGCAATGTGTTTAAACGTGCTACAATGAATGTAACTATTGCTAATGTGAAGGAATGCAGTTATTAGGAATAGTTACGTTCAGTTTAGCATGTTTAAACACGTTGCTGCATCCTAAAGTCTCTTAGTGATGTGAAGGAATACAGTTACTTAAATCTCTATTTTTAATATTTTACTATGAGCGCATATTTTTACATATATTGTACATTTTGATGTATTTTATAATATATATAAAGAAGAAAGTGTTGCACGATTGCGCTCATATAAATAATTGAGATAAAATTAGGAGACATTGCGTATTTTTCATTAAAAACTACGATAATACGAACTTTGAGCTTGTGTGAGTCATATAAATCTACCAAAATGCAAAAACTGTTGTTGAAATCATACAGGATAAAATTATATATTCTAATATTAAAAAGTGAAATAATTAAGTCAGTATAACAAAATCGAATTTCAGTCTTATTTCATGGGCCAAAAACACGGCTTATGGACCCTGATCCTTTTTTGATAATAGTCTGTTAGTGTTGGAAAGTATTTCATAATCTATGCCGGATGCATGATTTATCATTCTTATTAATATTTTTAAACGTATATTTAAGGTGTGTTTTTCTTGCTTGTTTATTGTTACATACTTTTCCCTTATGCAATGAATAGATTAGCCAGATTAATTGACATGTATAAATGCAAGTGTACTATTAAACAAAAAAAAAAATTAAACCTTTCTCTGCCACCAGGGCTGAAACTAGGGGGGGGGGGCAGAGGGGACACGTGCCCCAGGTGCCAGAACAGAAGGCAGAGGGGGTGCCAAATGAAGATTATGTTTGTTATTTGAAACACACACACAAAAAAGGTATAAAATTTGGGTAAGATTGTTTTTCAGCTAGAAAATCTAAAATAAAAACTGAGTCAAGTGCATTAAAATTGACAGAGAGATAAAAAGTTTGCTGAGGTCAGGGGACTGCCTGGAACACTAAAAACTAAGGGGTGGAAAATACACCTTAAATTTTTACATCACAATCTGCTTTAGAGGGGGGAGTTGGGGGCGACGCTCATTTGTAATGTACTTCATTTGTTCATTTGTAATGTAATACTACAACTACAGTAAAATATGTAAAAATGAAATCTTTCTATAACGGAATCCTGTCTTAAATGAAAAAATTACATGGTCTCAACAGAATGAATATCAACAGTTATACATGCCAGGATGGAAATCTATATAAAGTGAAATTTTTTCCTGTTCTTTTCAGTTTCACAGTTTTTTTTAAAAATAGATATTTGACAAAACTGATTACATAGTTCGATACTAGGTATTTTATAACTACATATTTTTAATTTAAAAATAAGTTGGCTATTGGAAACTTAGTAAAATTATTTTTGTAAATTAACTTTGCGGAGGATGGGGGGGGAATCTATGCCTCCCCCCCCCTGCCATGAAAAAAAATCTAGTTTTGGCTCTGAGTTAAGTATTAGAAATGCTGAGTTTTATTAGTAAACAAATTTTACTAGAACATGGGAGACACAAGTCTAGTCTAATTTAAACTTGGAAAGCCTCTAATCTTTTCAAACTTTTTACACATTCATAGTAAACACATAAATATAGGCTAGGTATACAAAAAGATTTATTTTGTTACACAATGTTAAGAGAACATAAAAAAAAACAAGATTGTTAATCTGTGATCAATATATTTTTTAAACTTTTACCTTTTAGATGTTACACAATTTTCTTTCACATTTTGCAGTCCAAAAGATTGTATTTTTCATCTTTTTTGCTTCTGATAAAATTTTTAATGTAAAAATTGAATTAGAAGAAAACAAATTGTAGTTATTTTAATTTGGGAACGTGTCTTCCAAGACAATAATTCCTTATCTTTGTTTAAGGGAATTAAAATTACAAAAAACAAAGTTCTGTTTTTGTTCAAGATGTTTACTACTATCTATATTATAAAGGACAAACGTGTCCGTGCATAACGCTGACATCATTTTGTAAATGGCAACACTTCATGATGAAATTTCAGTTTTGCGACTTCTGTTACTGCAGTTTTTTAATTTTCTAAACATCGTACATTTTCAATTTTTACACCGTTATATAGGGGAAAAAAATCTACCTTCGAATGCAATTTATTTGAAAACTATATTTTAATTGACTGATTTATTATGGATTTTAAAAATAATTTTCAAGCATGAATTAACAGGCTATTAGCTCCTGGCACGAAGCCAATATCGCTTTTAATACATTTCAAAACTTTATTTGGATACATAATTTCATATAAAAATGATTTTTGGTATTGTTAGTGGGCCATCTAAAAAAATCTATTTGAGTTTTCAATTAAAAGAATGGTTTTCATCTGTATTTTGTAACCCGGGTCGAATCCCCTAATTAAATAAATAGCAAAAAAAATTTTTTTTTTTTTTTGGTGCTGGAATATGTTTGGGTTTATTCATTGTATCTCATGAAAAAGTAAAAATCAATAAGATGATAGTTTGGGAAGATATAATATAAAGAAGTTTGTCAAACAGATTTAACATTAGCATCCTTAGATCTTTCTAATTCTATGAAAATTTAAAAAAAAGTACATAAACATTACCGTTTTCTGAGCATAGCCAAGAAATTCAAATATGGTGTCAAAAGCATGTGTTATCACTTCAAAATTCAAAGCTTGTAAAATTTTTAACATGCAGATGACCTGTATTTAAAAAATTGTATTTGTTTTCAAGATGTACACACAATTCCTATTCCAATGTATTAGGCAATGCATATTGCAATTATCTACGATAATTTGGTGATAAAATGGAATGGATGCCCTGCTTTATTTTGCAGGACTATACACATTATATTGTTACTAGTACTGTAATTTCATTAGATCACTTTCTGAAAGACAATATTAAATGTCAATTATGAAAAAAAAAATGCACCACCCTATGATATTTCATAACCAAATTGTTGCAGAGAGATGAGAAAAGAATCACATTCGATTGGAAATTGTGTCTACTTTCAAAATACGAAAGCAATTCTTGAAGTAGAGGTCATTCTACATATTAGAAATTGTGCTGACTGGCTACACCAACATTTGACAGCATCTCTGAGTTCTTTGGATTAAGGAAGTGTGAACAAAGAGGTATAGTTTATATATTTACTTTTAAAAAATCTGGTACTTCTCTATTATCCCATCGACTACTTTTCATAACAAAAAACTATCGCCAAACTGTAAGATTAAACGCCAAAAATGCAGTCCCATTTACTGGATGTCAGAGGCATTATATGTGTTTAATTTGTCATCAAGTGGTTTTTAATTTGACATTTGTGTGTATTTTTCATTATGTTTTACTGATTTATTAGTTATTTTATTAATTAAAATAACAATTGTGTCCTTCAATTCTTATATTTTATTTATTTATTTATTTTGATATTCTAATGGCAACGTTCAATCGTTTATTTGGCGTTACAGTTTGGCAATAGTTTTTTGTTATGAAAAGTGGTCGACAGGATAATAGAAAAGTACCAAAAATCTTTATAGAGATATAAAAGAATGTGTTGAGGTTAAACTATAAACTTTAAAAAATTAAATTAAGATCTTAAAACAAAAAAGAGAAATTTGGAACACAAGATTAATTACCTGAAAAATTATGCAGTCACCAAGTATTATTGTAAGACAAATTAGTTAAACATTTGATAATTTCTGCTAATGTTCTTCTTTATACTGTTACCCGTGACTTCGTTCACGGATCATTAAAAGAACAATAAATGCATTAATTAAGCAAAATATTTCATTCCCAATAATTAGAAACATAAATAATTAACTAACTCTTTATCACATTCCATAGGAGACAATACAGTATTTCTATGTTATAGAGGCCTTGACATAACTAAGTTTTAAAAAAAGTTAAATTTTGTGACAAATAATCACGAAAAGGAAACTGCAACCAATGAAAAAAGGCGGGCCAAATAAAATCGTGGAAATTGGCGAATTATATAAAAACATATGTCAAATTTACCTGGTAAACCATTTGACTTTTAATGCCTTTGTGAAACGTTTCAATAGCCATCCTTCAAAAATAATGGAAATAGTATATTCTTTTTCATTAAATTCAATTCTTGTGATTAGGGAGCAATTATTGTAGACCTAAATGCAAGGAGCTTAAATTTGCCTCCTTGATTTAATCTATAACTGAAAAAAAATCTTTATTTCTAAATGAAAATATGTTGACAGACGATTTTTGTTCTCCAGAATAAATTGATTCATGAAGTTCGAATATGTGAAAATACGTTCTTATTTTTCAAAAAATTTACTGTAATCAAGATTTTTTTTTCTTTCACCATCTATTCAAATTGAAAATAAATTCTTTTTTTTTTCAGTTTTAATGAGAAAAAATATATTAATCAGTTTTATTTCTTCTTTTTTATCCACAAAAATGGAATAATTTAGTTGCCATTTTTAGAAAAACTTCGTTAAAATTTACAAAAATAAATAAAAATAAAATAATAATAATAATAATAATAATATTTCGGAATTTAAATCATTTTTTTAAATTCTGAGAGTTTATGACATCTCCTCGGAATGAATGATAACTGGTGTTAAATAAATCGCGTTGCGTTCGACAATCTGAAAAGAGTAGTTGCGAAATACAAACAGGCAGTCAGATTTTAATACGATAGATTCGTATTTATTTTTCTTTTCCTAATAATCATGGTGTGGTTTTTGGCAAAAAAACTCTCATCTGTATGTAACTGATATTCATGATTATTAATCGGTATAGATAAAAAAATTTCAATTTTTTGTTTTAAAAATGTCGTGAAACTAATCTACTTTCTATACTTACTGATCCTTGTATTATTAATGTACGGAATTAATTCCCGCTCCTTGTAAAACACATTTGAAAATTCCCGTTTTATTTCAAATATGACATCACATTTTCCTCAGAGAAATCTCTTTTTATTGCCATAATTCTTGTTAATTTTCTTTTTCTGGCAATCAGGACGTAAATTTTAGCGGAAAACTCCCATTTGTATGTAACTGGTACTCAAGCTAATTATTAATCAGTATCGATAAAAAATATTTCAGTTTTTCATCTTAAATATTACGTCCATTATCTATCTACTTTCATTGTACATTGATATTCATGCTTCTTGTATTATTATGACTATTTGAAAATACATGTTTAATTTATGACGTCATATTTGTCCAATCCGAGGAGGATCCTTTTCATAGTTCCATGATCCAAGCAAAATCTATTTTTAAGAATATAATTATTGTTCATTTTTGCTTCTAATTATAACACAGTCTTTTGACAGAAAAAGAGCTTTTTAATGTAACCGATATTCATACTTCATGTATAATAACAAATACTCCATATTTTTGTTTCAAACATCACGGAAATTCATCTTCTTTTGAATTCTTTTTCATTTTCATTTTTCATGTGAAAATTGTTGGGGCCGTGGTTAGAATACTTGTTAAAATAAAAAAATTATACTAGTTGCCAAAAATGTGTGCAAGTATGGATTAAGTTCATTAATGGATGCCAAATAGTTCAAAAACAGTTTATTAAAAAGGAATTCTTGATCAAAAGTTAGTAAAACAATAAAGGTCATATTACTATCATAGGTTTCAAACTCACTCAACATAGCTTCTGCAGAACATGAAGAAAAATACTTAAGTGGATGGCTGGTTTCATATCAACTGGAGTATTACACAGATTCTAATTCAATATACTAGATGCCATCAAGAGCTGGACCAGCCAGGCTCATAATATTGGACAACACTTTTTAACTTGAGATTACCTGTGCTCACATTACTATGCATCTGCCAACTGCTGTGAGAAGTCAAAGACACAAGAGCTTAAATACTGCTGAAAGCAAGGTCAAATATGCAGTTAAAAATAATTATGCAAATATTTGATACTGTAAGGCAGTGAAAACAATTAACTGGAAAAATGACTGACATGAAATGATTTTTCCTGCAACATGTCAATTCAACCATGAGAACCAACCAACCACTTTCACAATGTAAACACAGTCATGTGTGATGTGGCAAATTGCTTATGCAAGCACAAACTCAGTACTTTATAAAATTAAATGTTCATTGTTGCATATTAAGTAAGTAATTTATATTTTTAAACATATACATTAACTATTTAAATACCTATAGCAATTTAAACACTTAGAAAAATATAAACAAGTTAACTATACTTGTTATTAGGATACTTAATGTTAATGGTTGAGCAGAGACACTGGGAAAACTAAATGGGAAAACTATTGAAACATTTTATAACATTTTATTTTAATTTAACATAACTTATAAATGCATTTAATAAACCTTAAACCAACAAATGCCCCCTTTTCCCAGAGTCTCTAGCTCAGCCAAATAACCATTTGCAATAAAAGTAAAACCTTTCACTTGGCAAAGCCTTTGTAAACATATCAGCTACATTTGCTTTACCTGAAACAAATTTAAGCCTAAACTTATCCAAATTTTCTCTGACAAAATAAAATCTTGTATCTATGTACTTAGTTCTATTATTCTCTACACAGTTTTTAGAAAAACATATTGCACTCTGATTGTCACAATATACATCAGGTTTACTAAAGTTTAAATCGAGAAATGACAGGCAATTTCTAATTCTCAAAATCCAGTTAAGTTCTTTAATGGAATCCGACAATGCAACATATTCAGCTTCCATACTCGACAATGCAATGCATTTCTGTTTACCTGAACTCCATATTATTGGTACTTGATCTACGAAAATGACATGACCACTAATAGACTTTCTATCTATTATATCTGACGCCCAACTAGCATCAGTATACACAGTTAAATTGCTGTCAGAGCTTCTAGAAAGATTTATTGCAAAATCACTTGTATGAAAAACATATTGTAAAACCTGACTTAAATTTTTCCAATGGGACCATGAAGGATTACTTGAAAATTGAGAAAGAGCTATTACTGAAAACAGAATGTCAGGTCTGGTTCTAGATGCAAGAAATAAAAGGCTTCCTATCAATTCCCTATATGGAATATTCTTGGCTTCTTCACCCTCAATGGTCTTGTTTAAGACAACACCTGGTGTAAGTGGCAATTTACACTTTATTCTGGGAATTTCTCTGAATGTTTCACTTAACTTTTTAATGTACCTCTTTTGATGCATATGAACTTCATTGTTAATTTCTTCAAATTCCACTCCTAAGAAGTTTTTAATTTTTCCCAACACATTTCAAACTTTGTTTTAATCAAATCAATTACTTCTTTTAATCTATTTTTATTTTTGGCAAATATGGCCAAATCATCAACATATACCAATATTATAATTTCAGACTTCTAAGTATAGATGCAGTTACAATCAATTTTATCAAACCCTAATTTAACAAATGTATCATCTAGTTCAACATACCACTCACGCCCGGCTTGATGTAAGCCATATAAAGCTCTCTTTAACTTCATTACATAACTTTCCTTTCCTTTTTCAACAAAACCCTCAGGTTGGTCTATGTAGATTTCCTCTTTCAGTTTAGCATATAAATAAGCACATTTAATATCCAAGTGTTGATGTTCCCAACCTTTTATCATAACCAACATGACAAAGAAAAATCTGACTAATGAAAAAGATATAACTGGAGAGAAAGTTTCAAAGTAATCCACACCTTCAACCTGCCTGAACCCCTTTGCCACAAATCTAGCTTTAAAACTTTTTATTTTCTCATTTTCATCTTTTTTAATGGCATAAACCCATCTACTACCCAATACTTTTACTTTTTCAGGCCTGGGTACTAAGTCATATACTTCTCTTTCTTGAAGGGTACCTAATTCATTTTTCATGGCTTCTAACCAATTATCTTTTTCAGGCAATTTTTGGGACTCTTTATAGGAAGATGGGGTCTTTACTTCTACACAACATGCCTCTAATTCTGAATCCTCCCCCTCACTTTCATCTGCACTTTGAGTTAATTCTTTATTCTTACCTTCAGATTTGAAATTAAATTCATTTGGATTATAAGTTAACCAATTTTCTTTGCAATATTTTTCAACCTCATTTTTACTTCTCAATTTGACTCCTCCCTTTTTGGGGTAATAATACACATCTATTCTACCAGCACTTTTCCCTTTCTTTCTCTCTACCTCTACTCTTTCCCAATTTGTAACAGATGATGTGGGAGGTATATCCTTAGATTCTGAAATGTCCTCATGAAAATTTTCAAGAATTTTTACATTTACCAAATTTTTACTTTCTTTGTTATACGACTTAAAATAAGGGTTTTCCTCATTAATTCTGACATGTTTGGTTTCATCAACTATAGTAGTTCCAGGGTACCAAATTCTATAGCCCAGAGTAGCTGAGGCGTATCCTACCATAACCCCCTTTTTGGCTCTTTTCTCCAACTTATTTCTATATCTACTAGGAATGTTAACGAATGCTGTGCTTCCAATAACTTTAAGATGTCTCACTGAAAAAGGTTTACCTCTCCAAACATTAAGTGGGGCTTTTCCTTTCAACTTACTATGAGGGAATCTATTTTTCAAATAATTCTGGGTACTGACCAATTCTGCCCATAATTCCTGGGGTAAATTTCCTTGCTCTATTAACGATCTTACGCCTTCCAAAAGAGTTCTATTGTAGCGTTCAGCCACCCCATTCATTTGCGGCGAATATGCATTCGTCATATCACGCTTTATACCTTCCCCTCTCAAGTAATTTTCAAATTCATTTGAAAGAAATTCTCCCCCTCTGTCAGTTTTGATTCTCTTAATCTTTTTACCCATTTGTCTTTCCACAAAAACTTTAAAATTTCTGAAATTTCTAAATGCTTGGCTTTTATGACTTAGAAAATATACAAAAGAATATCTAGAAAAATCATCTATGATTGTCATAAAGTATCTAGCACCACCTAGAGAATTAACCGGAGCAGGGCCCCAAATGTCCATATGACAGAGTTCAAGTATGTTTGAAGTATTTATATCTCTTTCTTGAAAACTTACTCACTTACTTTTTGAAAAATTACAAGTTTCACATTCATTCATTTTACCAGAGACTTTTTCTATACCATAAGCATTTCCTGACCTGGCAAATTCTAGTAAAGATTTACAGTTTAAGTGCCCAAAACGTAAATGCCAATTTGTTACATTATTTTTAGCAATATGTGCCCCCAAAACTTCACCTTTTTCACAATTTGCATTTATTGAATAAAATTTATTTTTGAGTGGAACTCGTAACATCTCCCCATTAGTATCAGATATTTTTGCTTCATCACCTGTAAAATTTACATTTAAACCTTCAATACATAGACATCTCACTGAAATTAAATTACGACACATTTCTGGAGCATAATACACATTTTTCAATACAAGATTAAAAGGAACAGTACCTGAATTAATAATCAAATTTACGTTACCAATGCCAGAAATCCTCGTGTTACCCTTAGCAGTAATTGCCTGGCTTTTGAATTCACGAAAGTCCTTAAACACCGCTTTTTCTTTACAAAAATGATCTGTTGCTGCTGAGTCGATGACAAACTCTAGGTTTAAATTCTCGCTCATCATTGCAGCGGCAAAATGGGCTTGACTGAAGTTACGGCTGCTTTTCTGTTTGTTCCATGAGCCACTTTGGGATCTGGAATTCAATCTACAGAACTTTTTCAGATGTCCAGGCTTTCCACAAGAATAACACCGTCTTTCTTTTTCTTTATGTATGGATAAAAGGGCTTGGTTTCTTGGAATCTCAGTAGATTTTGACCTTTGGCGATCATATTCAGCAAGTAGTTGCTTTCGGACCTCGTTCACTGTAAAATCGGCATCTGGCAGTTGATATAGTTGTATTACCAAACTTTCATAGCTTTCGGGCAGATGCTCCAGGATTTGGTAGGCAACTTCATCAGGTGGGATTTCTTTACCGGCTGACTCTAAGTCCTTTGAACTCTCCAATACTCGGTTAATGTAGGTCGCCATGGAATCCATTTCATTATATTTAATATTCATAAATTTTCTTCTTAATGCTGCAATTCTAGCACGACTACAAGGTTCAAAAGTGTTCTTTAGTAACACCCAGACTTCTGATGGTGTTTTGGCATCATATATAATATTTTTCAAGTTTTCCTCGATACTTAAACACAAAATGGCCAAGGCTTTGCTTTCCTTTACCTTATCCACTACAACATCTGCCTTGAGAGCTTCATTCGTCACTTTGTCAGAAGTAAAATCACTTAAGTTCTGACTTATCAAAAACAAATTCACATTGAATTTCCATGACTTGAAATTCTCTCTATTTAGCTTAGGAAACGAAAATGAGGAATAACTTATTTCACCAGTGGCAGCCATTTTTATCTCATAAAGCACAGCTCATCCAACCACGCTCTGCTACCAGTTGTTGGGGCCGTGGTTAGAATACTTGTTAAAATAAAAAATTTATACTAGTTGCCAAAAATGTGTGCAAGTATGGATTAAGTTCATTAATGGATGCCAAATAGTTCAAAAACAGTTTATTAAAAAGGAATTCTTGATCAAAAGTTAGTAAAACAATAAAGGTCATATTACTATCACAGGTTTCAAACTCACTCAACATAGCTTCTGCAGAACATGAAGAAAAATACTTAAGTGGATGGCTGGTTTCATATCAACTGGAGTATTACACAGATTCTAATTCAATATACTAGATGCCATCAAGAGCTGGACCAGCCAGGCTCATAATATTGGACAACACTTTTTAACTTGAGATTACCTGTGCTCACATTACTATGCATCTGCCAACTGCTGTGAGAAGTCAAAGACACAAGAGCTTAAATACTGCTGAAAGCAAGGTCAAATATGCAGTTAAAAATAATTATGCAAATATTTGATACTGTAAGGCAGTGAAAACAATTAACTGGAAAAATGACTGACATGAAATGATTTTTTCTGCAACATGTCAATCCAACCATGAGAACCAACCAACCACTTTCACAATGTAAACACAGTCATGTGTGATGTGGCAAATTGCTTATGCAAGCACAAACTCAGTACTTTATAAAATTAAATGTTCATTGTTGCATATTAAGTAAGTAATTTATATTTTTAAACATATACATTAACTATTTAAATACCTATAGCAATTTAAACACTTAGAAAAATATAAACAAGTTAACTATACTTGTTATTAGGATACTTAATGTTAATGGTTGAGCAGAGACACTGGGAAAACTAAATGGGAAAACTATTGAAACATTTTATAACATTTTATTTTAATTTAACATAACTTATAAATGCATTTAATAAACCTTAAACCAACAAAAATCGTTCAATTGAAAATTAATTGTTGAGGAAAAATTATTTTTCTGTGTTTTTATTTATTGGCAACGATAAAATAAAATGGTTAAATTTTATGGGAAAATGTCCATTTATTCGCTATGAAAATAACGAAATTTTGAATTATTAAGAAAAATATTTGAATAAAATGAACAAAAACCAGCCTATGTTCATTTGAGGGTTATAATCAACGTATATGCAAAATACAGGATCATTAAATGCTCCATTTTGACGCTGGCTTCAGCCTAACATTTGCACACAATCAGATTTATAATATTATTAGGATACCTATGAGCAACTCATTTCTCTCTTATTATTTCATGAACTACTTTTTTATGTAATTTGAATTTTATATGTTCGAAATCTTTCTTTGTTCACTGTAAGAAAAAGCAGGGAAAAATTACAGCAAAATCTTTTGACAATTTAATAGTCAGTAGTTTTTGCTGAAAATTTTACCTGATTTTCAGCTGTTTTTCCTATAAAAATATTTCAATATACATTTTGCTGTTTATTTAAAATAATAAAAAAAAAGGCTTCATCCAAATTGCCAGCTTATTTTATTGCATTTTTTTAAAACTTTTTTCTTACAGTGTATAAGGAAAAAAAATGTAATTTTACAGATATGATACAATTAGTAGAGTAAAATTAATGATACATTAAGCATTTCCTAGTGAATATCTAAGTTTTTCCCAATAACGGAGACTTCTGAATAGCAGGCAATTTCTGCACTCCCGAGGTGGCCATTATTTAGAAGTTTTACTGTAGAAAGGATGAAACATCAAGTCTTTATCTAAATGTTTTTAGTTCACATTGAGTTTAAGGTCATTATAAATTACGGTACTTTTCGGTTAGCCGGGTGCCAGTGATATATGTACATATATAAATACATATGTATAGACATATATATGTATATATATACACACATATATGTATATATATGTGTATGTATCTATATGTATACATAGATATGTGTATGTGTGCGTATATATACATGTATATATATCACTGGCGCCCGGCTAACCGAAAAGTACCTAAATTACATTACAACAGGAGTATCTAGAATATCAATCATGAATGACTGGATTAAAAATCGGGAAATTACTGGAAAAATATCAAAATTTTAATTATACATTTCAAAATTTCATTGCAAAAATTAAAAAGGATGATAAAATAATGAAATATGTTATTCAATATGTTGTTACCTTTCTTTTTTTAACATTCCTACCAAAAACAAAATACATATTGATTTTCACTTCTTCAGAAATATTCTACAGGGTACACTATACTTCTGTTGCATACATATTTTAGAATATTTAAGAATTAGCATAACTGCTTGTGTGTGTGAATACAAATGCTGTCATTATTTGAAAATGAAAAGTCTGAATCAAAACTGTGCACAATTACAGTGTGGTGACAGCTGTGAGTAACTGAATTTACTCAGAAAAAAAGATTTGAATTTGGAAAATGGGATTGAATGCAATAGTTACATTTTATACATTATGTGCACAAAATGTTGATATAATCATAAATCTGTGCATTCTTTTTCATTCCTATAATGCAATTACTATACGAATAAAAATACCCTGCACTTTTACCTGTGGCTGGAGGATTAAGAAAGTTTAAACATAAATATGTTTGCTATAAAAATTTCTAATATTTTTGTGATGAAACTTTTTTTTAATTATTATTAGAGAATAAAATTGAAACTCTACAATCTGACTTTATTTAAAAAGCTATGTAACTCAAGGAAACCTTTAGGAAATATGTTTGTTGCTAGAAACACTCAAATAGTACAAAAAATTAGTACTTATATATATTCTTGATTCCAATCAATGCACATGTATCAATGAACATCCATATCCCTAAAATAATTATTCTTCAAGTGTGAATGAGACAATGTCTTTTAAAGTTACTCCTGACAGAAAATCCCTTGTTACATGTCTCACAAACATAAGGTTTCTCACCACTATGAATTAGTAAATGCATGTTTAAGACACTCTTTCTAGAAAATCGTTTATTGCATACCTCACAAACAAAAGGAGAAACATCAGTATGAGTTTGACGATGATTATTTAAAGCACCTTTATGAGAAAAATGTTTGTTGCAGAATTCACATGCAAAAGGAGTCTCACCAGAATGGCAGCGAAGGTGATAATTTAAACTACTTTTATAACTAAATGTTCTGTTGCATATTTCACAAACAAAAGGTTTCAAGGGTTTCTCATTAGTATGAATTAACATATGATTGTTTAAGTCATGTTTTCGAGAAAATCTTTTATTGCATGACTCACAAACATAAGGTTTGTCACCACTATGAGTGCGAAGATGAGAAGTCAAATGATCTTTCTTATAAAATCCTTTGCCACATATATCACAAACAAAAGGTTTCTCACCAGAATGAGCATAAAGATGAACATTTAAGGCACGTTTTTCAGAAAATCTTTTGTTGCACAAGTCACAAACATAAGGCTTTTCACCAGTATGAAATAACAGATGCTTCTTTAAGACACTTTTTCTAGAAAATCTTTTGTTGCATAACTCACAAACAATAGGAGAAACATCAATATGAGATTGATGATGATTATTTAAAGTACTCTTATGAGAAAATCCTTTGTTGCATAATTCACACACAAAAGGTTTTTCGCCAGTATGACAGCGAAGATGAGCAGTTAAATTACCCTTATGAGAAAATCCTGTGTCACATACCTCACAAACAAATGTTTTACCTCGGTGTGAGTCAGAAGATCCTTTTTCAAAAATCTCTTGTAAGTTTTCCTGCATATTTCACAGTTTAAATGCTTGTGTTTGCTCTTGATATGATTCAAATCTAAGTGGTATTTTCTTTATCGCTTTATGCATCTGCAATAAATAAAATTATGTTATTACATCACTTTTTATAATAATTCAAAACATATTTAATAGCAAATGAATGTCATATTAGAAATTAAAATCCCTGTAGAATATTAAATTTAAATAAAATTTGTGCAACAGTATTCAAAATTATATTCATTTAAAAAAAATAATAACAGGAAAATAATTGCACAAATAGTAGTAACTTATTTAAAAACAAACCAATCAATGAAAAAATTTGAGCATATTGTTCAATATAAGGTAGAAAAACAAAAATTTTAAAAATAACATGTTGGAAATTGAACGTTAAACATGACAAAGGAGGTGTGTTCTTTTATAACTAGTTTTACAATGTAAAAAAATCATCCTTATTATTTCAGTAAAATGAATTATATCATCTGCTATGAGCAAAATTAATATTCCTGTTCTTTTTCTTACTACGTATGCCACGTTTACAAATGCAACTTTTTTTTATACACCAGACAGCACTGTAAAATTCACTATGGAGATCTTGCTTTGCAAATGATTACGTCCATGGTTTAATATTTTTATGACTCATAATAAAAGAATCTCCTGTGTTTATTTACTCTAGGATTGAGATATTTGGCTGTTAACATAATTTTCACTGAAGTTATTTCAGAATCTATACATTTTTTAATGTAACTCATCTCTTAAACAAACAATTTTTTTCAACGATCTTTCTAAAAATGTAACTATTAAGCAATTTTGTTCGAAAAATTTTTTTTTAATAAAAATGGCCACCTGGTATATGAAAAAAGAAGTGGTTAGCCCGTATTTGTTTTCCTCAGTCACATGACTTGTGCTTTTATATTATATAGATTATGTACGATAGGATTTAATAGAATAAAGAAAACTTTTATTAATATCTTTTTAAGTTTTGATTCTATTTTAATAAAAATTGAAATGACATGACAAATTTCTACAATGATAACATATATTCAATTTCAAACCATTCGGTTGGGTAATTTTTGCATTGTTATATGCGGACAGACGGACCAGACGACAACTATAGGTGCTACGTATTTATATAATTACGAACGCACCTAAAACCAAAATTCTTTTGTGCTACAAACCCTAGGAATCTTGGCGTACAGTGTGCAACTCTGCTTTCTTGACCAAGGACCGTGCAGCGCTATACAGCGTATGTCAGGTTGTCAATCTAAAACAGGACCTCCAGTATTTAGTTCCCAGAGTTTCCTCCCAGACAGTTTCAGAAGGGCGTTGCATCCTCCCTGCCCTTTGGTTTACAAAATAGCACCCTTTTTTCCCCTTATAAAATAATTAGCACCCTTCTTGCCCCCCCAGTAAAAAAAGTGCCCTTTCTCCTTTTTACATTAAGAAAATTGCTTTCATAGTAAAAATTGACTCAATGTTGTCTTGAAAAGTGTGCCGACTTTTAAATATCAAAAGGGACCAAAAGAAAACCTTTAACAATTAAAAAAAGGGCTCTCAAGAATCCAAAAAATACCATTAAGAATAAACAAGAACGAAAAATCATGCGTCAAGCATAGATTATGTAACACTTTCCAACAATTCCAAAATAATTTTGCAAATCTTTACTGTAAGGTGCAAGATGATACCTAACTAAACAATTTTGAAAACGCATAACATATTTTAAAATCCAATACAGTAGAAAGCCACTAATCCGCAAAGGTTGGTTCCAAGTGTTGTGCGGATTGGAGGCTTTTTGCGGATTACAGGCCATGTCTATTTAATCTTTGTTTACATTTTTTTAAATTCATATTTTGGACAAATTTAGATTGCTAATACTAAAATATAAATAAATTACACATTTTAATACATAGATAAAGTAATAACTATGTAAAAAATAATTTATTATTTTTTAAATTTCTTAAATATGGCATCAATTGTTGTCTGTTTTAAGACATTTGTTTATAGTGTTGAATTTTATCTTTAAGTAAGAGTTCAAAAGAAATATATATGTATTTTTTATGTGTTTTTCAATTTTATAATTATGATTTAATGAAAAAATAAATAAATTATAAAATATATTACTTAAGTAAGGATTTTTTATCATTAAAATAAAAAAAAATCACAAAAGCTCAAATTGTATTTTACAAGTACTGTATGAAGAAATGAATATATAAAAAAGTATACTAATTAAATGTGCTTTCATTTTAAACTATAAAGAAAAATGTTATATGATATAATAGCTATATATAAAAGATAAGAAAAATGTTAAAATTGGTGAAAAAAAATTTCGAATTTCAAAATTTTGTCACCATTGAAGCATTTTTCAAGAATTAAATTTCTTTGTTTACATTCATATATTGATTGCAGATTAGAGGCCTTTGCAGATTACAGGTTTGCGGATTAGCGGTGCTCTATTGTATTAGGAATTACCAATAATATTTGGGAAAATATCCAAGCTCTTTTGTGCAGCCCTGTATATGATCTATAAATTTGTATATATACTAAAAAAAATGCTAAATTTTAGTTCAGTCTTAGAAAACGCGTAGCACAGTTTAAAATTTCCCTTCCGAAATTTCTGATAATAAACAGAAATGGACTTGAACTTTTGTGCTGCCCTGTATACAATTTATACACACCAAGTAATAGACAAAAAAGAAGTTAAATTTAAAAACGCATTCATCAAGTGAAAAAGCATTCCCAGCAATTATTATTAATAAGCAGTACTTTAACCAAATTATTTTGTGTGTAACCTGTAAATAAACGATGAAAGCTATGCTCACAATATTCTATAGTAAGTCTCTTGTAATCTACGTTAGTGATATACATCCATTTCAATATGTTTGAAATAATGAAACATTATTAAAATAAACTGCAAACAATTGATCTTCATAGACAGTAATGTAACGAAATTCCTTTGAGTATCCCTGTAAAGGAACTATAAGTGCCATGCACACCACATTCCACAGTAAAACTCTTGTAATGCACGTTAGTGATATATATCAATTTCAATATGTTTGAAATTGTGTAACATCATTAAAATAAACCGAAAATGATTTTTCTCTATAGACCGCAATGTAACAGAACTCTTTTGAGTGTTCCTGTAAAAAAAACTATAAGTGCTACACATTTCATTTTCAATACCGAACATGGCACAGTAAGCCTCAATAACATATATCAATTGCATGAAGATCCGAGTATATATATATATATATACACAAGTTAGAGTACAGACAGACAGACAAGCCGAATTCTTAAACACTTTTCAACTATGTTGGAAAGTGTTAAAAAGTGCTCTTTTTTCACCAGCAGGCAGCTCCCTACCCTTTTTTAAACCGGAGGGAAACTCACAGTTCCCAAGTATGCTTGTTACTCATTTTATTGACCCTAAAAGGATGAAAAGTTGAGTGAACCTTGTCCAGTACGAAGTTGCAGTCTGGACCTATAGCGTGACAGTGTGACACACTGACTACTGAACTTCAATGTTGGGAATGAAGAGTGGCAATGAAGGGAGGGGTGATCGCCCCCTCCTTTCAGCAAATGCAAGCTGACATATATAAGTCAATTTTAAGATTTTTAAATTCGTAAGTGTTTAAAATGGATACATTTCACTTTCTTTATCTTTATTGCATAAAAAATTTAAAATAGTACTATTACCAGAAAAGTTGTATAAAAAATATTCTCTGCATAAGGGTTTAAATAAATGAAATGCTTATTATGGGGAAATTTTTGTAGCACATTTTCAATTCACTTTTTCTAATAAAAAAAATTTTCTTATAAACCTGGAAGAGTTGATAGAAATCCGAAATATACCCAGAAAAAAAATCACCCTTGCTTTATTGGCTGCCAAAAAAGAACCATACTGTATCTGCTTTGATTTAACTATTTTTACAATGCACATTAGATAAACTTAATAAATTTATTTTATAGTTTAAGAAATCATTTCAATGGTCACAGAGAAATGCATTAACAAAGCACCAATAATTATCCCAAATTCAAGTAGGACTTTCTGGCCATAGTCAAAAACCTATACCGTAAAATCCTGAACGTAAGCCCCCCTCCCACTTCTAAGCAATTTTGATTTTCTTTTCCATTCCCAAATATAAGCTCCCCCCCCCCTTCTCGCATACACAAAAAATTTTATGCATAAAAAATTGATTTTAAAAATCCAAAGGAGGGAATTTTTATTCTTTTGATATTTTTGGCAGATTTCCACCTATGTTTTTATATGATGTTAATGAAATCCCTCCCCTCACTGTTTCCCTTCGCTGCCGTATCCAACATTTTTCTACAGCAAAATTCTTTTTTTTTTTTTTGCAGTTTGACTGTTCTCCCCTGGATCACATGTATATTTTATGTTGTGAAATAAATATGTTCTCTAAAATAACTCCCCATCCATTAACAAAATATCAGCTGTGAGAACAGCCAAACTACAAAAAGACTAAAATCTCCTCTTTGCCCTTCCCTCCATGTTTAGACATTCATTGCAGTGTTTAGACATACACTCCTTTTTCTGAGGATGGATTATGGAACTTTAAGGGGAGAGTTAGATGATCATTTATTTATTGTTGCTACAAAGTAACAATACAGCATAAAACTTTAAAAAATAGTTTTAAAATTTGTGGGTTGGAGGGGGGAGGGAGAAGCAAATTTTTTTTGGATGTGGGGGGAGAAGCAGTTTAGATAATTATTTAATCATAGTTTCAAGAAAGTTATAAATAGATAAAAAAAATAGACTTCAAAGTACGTACTAGGGGGGGGGGGGACAAAGGAAATAAAGAGGACTTTTTGGATGGGAGGGGGGTATAATGTAGGTGCTTATTTAAATATTGTTGGGGAAAAACTCACAAATAGAGCAGAAAGAAATTAAGAATGTTAAAGATATTAAATTTTATGAGATGTATTCAGAGGGGAGGATCTTCCTGAGAAAAGGTTGGGGGAGAGAAGCAGAGATTTTAGGAGGAGTGGTTAATTTAGGTGGCAGGTTGGAGTTATTTATTTTTAATATAGAGTATTTAATAAGTCTGAAAAGAAGTTTAAAAGTAAAAAGTTATAATGGTTAAACTATGCATTTTTGGTACCAGAGTGGGGGGGAGCAAAGGAGGAAACAGTAATTTTGAGAAGAGATTTAGATGATTGATTATTTATTGTTACAATAAAATAAGAACTTAAAAAATATATTTAAAAAATGATTTTTAAAATTTTTTTAATTAATTTTTTTTGAGGGGGGGGGGGAGGCAGGATTTTAGGGGGGGGGGCGGGGAAATTTATTTTTATTTTATTTATTTATTCTTTTAATCTGCCGAAATACGGAAGATTCTTGTCCCTTTTTTACTTCTAAATTAATGATAAAGCAGGTTTTAAAATAATTTCTTTAAAAAAATCTCGATTATAAGCCCCCCTCCCAAATTTAACCCTTTTTGATTTTGAAAAAGGGGGACTTACAATCGGGATTTTATGGTAAATGAAATTTGGTTCAATTCTATGCATACCTTCATACACTTTTTGATGACATAATGAGGACAGACACACGGATACACAGACAGACATTTTGTATAAACATTCTTTTGGGGATCTCTTTCGGTGTAAATCTGTTGAAAACCATAAATCCAAAAAAATTTTGATTACAATACTTTCTTCTATTACAAATAAAAGAAAGTAAATATGTACTTTTTTTCTTTGTAGAGCTTTAAAGCTATTACTTTCTTTTATTATTTGTTTCTTTAATTTAAAAATATGTTGATATTCTTCTGAACATTCATATAAATGTAATTGTATAATTCCAATTTTTTAATCAGTGTTTACGTACACAATTGTCTAAGTGGTCATTAATATTGTTGTTATTCTGAATTCCATGAATTTCGAACATAATTTGAAAATAAAATCTGTGCATAAGTGGGCTTTATGAATAATTTTAATTAGTAGAATAACGTTGCTTCAGAAATAGTGGCATGTTTTGTAGAAATTAAGTCTGACTGGAAAGTACCAATTAAGTTTATGTACGGGCAGGGCCGGGCTTGAGCCAAACTTTCGGCTTTTATATTGGTACAGGCCGAGCTGAGTTGAGGCCGAACTTTTAGATTTTATACTGAGCCGAGCCAATATTTTTTGTATGGGTCGGGTCTGACCTGGGGCAGGAAATTTCGACAAGCGCAGACCTTTAACTGACATATCTAAGCTAGTTTTAATGGGTTTTTTTAAATGCTTCTGTCAGTCAATGTCTCATAGCTACTGAATATATGTTTTTTTAATACATTTCAGAGCAGTCTGTACTGAATTACAACTGATCTTTGATATAAAGAAACGAGCAGTCTTATACCCAGTTAGTCTTTTTTTACATAATTCTGAAATGTGCCGAGGCATCAAAGCTTAAATTTGTGTCTATTAGTATATTGAAAAGGAAGTGGTTGGCCTTCAAAAAATTGAGCTGTCATGTGACTTCTGGAAGGTATCTCCCCAAGTGCTCAGAGACTGCACATTTGCTCTAAAAAAGTTTTGTATGAATGCTTTGTATATTTTTTGTGCAACAGCTGTATAATTCTAAGAAAAATCTGAACAACCTTTTTATTGGTACTGTAATATGATAACATTAATCCCTATAGTTCTATCTTTGTAGTGTTCGTTGTTTCTGTTTGCATTTTATTACAATGTCCAGTTCGCCCCTTGAGTCATATGCGATTTTACAGAGTGTGTAAAATCGCAAGTCTCACTGCACCACCTACCTTACATCTGTCTGTTTAGCGAAGACTTTCAAGTCTGCATCCCTTGCAATAACCTTCGCTCCTTCCCACCCCCACCTTCCATAATTTACTTACAGTGAGAGTAAAAAGAATCAAGTTATGCAGCAATTGCCTACATGAGCAAAGTGATAGATAACAGATATTTGTATTTCATATTTGAGGTGTTTGCTGCGAAAAGTGAATAAAACTGGCGTTAAAGCATATATAATTCAGGGGAAATCTAGAAGAAAAAACATGGCTCATTTATATAAAACAAGGAATGAAATTTCAAAGTAAACTGTGCAGCTTCCATTACAAAAAAATAGGTTTCAAAAAAGGTAATAAAGACTAAAATGGTAAGAGCATTTACAACAGCTTTTTTATTGCTTTTGTTAATTTTCTCAAAAACAGTAAGTCCAGTAGCATAATGGTCAGTGTGTCTCGCTACCACGCTATAAGTTCCCAGTTCGATTTCGCACTGAAGACTGGGCAAGTCTAAGTCAGCCTTTCATTCATTCAGGGTCTATAAATTGAGTGCCAAGCTTGGGGACTAAACATTCCTGCATTAGTCTGACCACCTGACCGGACACATGCTGTATAGCACCTCAGGGCCCATGGTCAAGAAAACAGGACTCGGTACTGTATGCCATAAGCTTTAACCCTTTCAGGGGCAAAGCACTTCTATTGCTAACATGTTGAAATGAATCAATGACACCAAGAATTTGCGAACACATTTATTAGGGAAAAAAAGCTATATTTCACATACATAATAAACAGAAAATTTTATACCAAATTTCTAATGCCATTGGGGCATTTGGGAATTAAAATAAATTGGATTAATAAACGTACCGCCGTCCTTGAAAGAGTTAATGGATTATAAGTTTAGTTCTCAAAAATAAATTCGCTTTTTATTCTGATATATTTATAATATCATTGTTATTCATAGACATATGAGAGTACAAGATCAGTAATGTAGGCTGTGTTTTAAGCGTCCAGGCTAATTAAAAAATTTGAGCTTCCTCCCTAGAGACTACTGTAGTTTCTTATACTGTAATTTTCAATACAGCAGGGTTTGGGAGCTCCCAAAAAATGTAATGCACTGAGCAATTTTTGAGAACTACAAAAATCCCACTTAAAATAATTCCACATTTTTAACATCCCACTTAAAATTTTCATTTGGTCCTATCTAGAGACCTGCATGGATCAGGATGTCCCAACCTGAACCTGTAAATTCCATTGCAATAAAATCCAAACCCTGATAAAAGAGAAACTGTCATCCCGAAATCAAAATGAAAGAAAATTAATCATATTTAAATAGAATTATAAAATGTAGTGTGCAATTATATCTCTAATTTCAATTATATTTTTTATATAGAAATATAAACATATGTTCTCAAATCCACCACCCTATAATCCACAAATTCCTAAAATCTGTACATTGTTTTCAGTGTAAAGAATGAAATTTTCAGTTAAGATGTAGGTGTAAAATTCAACTTTTTAAAAATATTTTTATATCATTCTGTACATATTTTAATATGTAATTCTGGTTAATATGATCCAACTCGTGTTTTCTGAAAAAAGTATAGATTTATTTCTGAAAAAATTCAAGATAGTGCTGCTATCAGTGATGATCTAGATATTTTTACCAAATAATTTATGTATTAATCAAGCTTTTTTGGTTATTAAGTATGGCTAAACATGAAATAAAACTTTGTTATTTTAGATTTTGATGTGAATTATTAGTACACCGTAAAATCCTGATTGTAAGCCCCCCCCCCCTTTTTCAAAACCAAAAAAGGTTGTAAGTAGGAGGGGGCTTATAATTTTTGAAAAAAAAAACATTTCAAAATGCATTTTATTATTAATTTAGAAGTAAAAAGGGGCGATATCTTCTGTATTTCGGCAAATTTTCACTTAAAAATAAATAAATATATAAAATTTAAATCCCCCCCCCCCCAAAAAAAAAAAAATTGAAAATCTTTGAAAATTTTTTAATAATATTTTCTTTTATTTGTTATTTTATTGTAACAATGTATAATCAATCATCTAAATCCTCCTCAAGATTACTGCTTCCTACTCTTTGCCCACTCCCACTCTAGTACCAAAACTCCATAGTTTAACTTTTATAACTCTTTAATTTTAAATTTATTTTCAGACTTATTTAATACTCTATATTAACAATAAATGAACCTAATATACCACCTAAATCAACCCCTCCTCCTAAAATCTCTGCTTTTCTCACCCTGCTCCCCCCCCCCCCCAGCATCATCTTATGAAGACTATCCCCCTGCAAATGCATCTCATTAAATTTTAAATCTTTAAAATTATTAATTTTTTTCTGCTCTATTTATTATTTTTTGTAACAGTATTTAAATAACAATCTAAATTATTCCCCTCCCCTCAAAAGTCCTCCTTATTTACTTTTTGCCCCCCCCCCTAGTATATACTTTAAAATCTTTAATTTTTTCTCCTACAATAATTAAATAATAATTTTTAACAATTTAAAAAATATCTAATTTCCCCCCCCCCACCCCACAAACTTTAAAATCTTAAAAAAAAAATCAGATTTTTATGCTTTTTTGTTATTTTGTAGCAACAATAAATAAATGATCATGTAACTCTCCCCTTAAATTTTCATTCTGCATCCTCAGAAAAAAGGGTGAATTTCTAAACATGGAAGAGCAGGGGGGGGGGGGGGGCAGAGAGAAAATTTTAGTCTTTTTTGTAGTTTGACTGTTCTCACTGCTGATATTTTGTTAATGCGAGGAGAGTTATTTTAGAGAACATATTTTTTCAAAACATAAAATATACACATGATTCAGGAAGGAAAGAACAAGCCAAACTGCAAAAAAGATGAACATTTTTGCTTTTCTCTCACATATTTAGAAATCCAACCCCTCCTTTGGGAGAAAAGGACAGAGCAAAAATTTCAAAGGGGATGATTATTTTAGATGAGTGATACTTATATGAGATGATGTAGATGAGCTGAGTTACCTTACTATAAAATAAGAAATAGAACAGCATTTAATCAAATATATATTATAGATTTTAATGTATTTGCTGAGGAAGGGGGAGCAGTGGGGGAAATATAACTTGTGGGAGAATGAAGGGTATTTTAGATGATTGATTATTCATTAATTGTTACTAAAGATAAACAAATACAGCAGATTTTATAAAAAATAGTTTTAAAGATTTTAAATATTGTATGTGGGTGGGGTGGAGGGGAGGGGGGCATTTTTGGAGTAGAGAGAAAACTTGGGTGACAAATTATCTATTTATTTTTACTAGACAGCAACAAATAGGACAAAAGATTTCTTCAAATAAGAGTTTTACAAATTTTAAACTTTGTATTCTTCGGGATGAGAAGGTAATATGAATTTCAAAGAAAGGGGTGGTTTGTAATTTAGATGATTTGTTTTTTATTTATTGTTAATAGAGAGCAACAAATAGGACAAAAGAATTTTTTTTAATAAATAGTTTTACCAAAAATTATAAGGGTTGTCAAAGAGAGGGGAAGCAGAAATTTTGGGGGTAGAGAGGTAATTATAATGATTGATTATTTATTTATTGTCACTGGACAGCAACAAATAGAACATATTTTTTAATAAACAGTTTTAAAGATTTTAAACTTTGTATGCTGAGGAGGGAGGGGGAAACATGAATTTTGGACGAAGGGGGAGATTGTAGTTTAGAGGACTGATTTTTTACTTGTACAGTAGAACTCCAATTATCCGAACTCCGACTATCCGAATCGCCGATTATCCGAATCACTTTCCGAATTAAAAAAAAAAATATTAAGACGGAAACTTACTGCGATTCGCAAAATAATGATTCTGTCTACGCGCGCTATTGCTTTTCCCGCCGCGGAAGAGACAGGAGAAGATGGGGATGACGTGCCACTTGAGGAATTCAGAAACCTGGATGATCAGAATGTTCCTGGAATTCCTGGATGTTCAGAAGTTAGTGTTGAAGATATAGGAGAGTGGATGGTGTGTGATTCGTCAGATCCTGGGTTTCAAATTCTAAATGATGATGAACTTATTGAAAGTGTGAGAGCAGAAAGTATCGAGGATGAAGATGACCTTAATGTCGAAGTTGAAGCAGACATGGGACCATCAGCTAGTGAAGCATTTGCCCGCCTTGAAACTGCGTTGAAGTGGATAGAGCGCCAGCCCGAGTGTGACCCACTGAGCTCTATTGACCACATGCAACTTCTCACTGTCAAGCGGATGCGTGACTTGGCTTCCCGAAAACGGATGATGACTGTCAAACAGCTTACTTTAACCGAGATATTCAGCGAGCAATCACTTTCATTTACAGTACGGTACGTACATAATGTACATCACTCGTAAGTACGCTTAACATGTAAAATTTTGCCTTTTCATTTAATTAATTAAAAGCTTTTTTTCCTTAAAAATAGTTTTTTCTGCCATTTTCAACATGCATACAGTAATTAATTAAAATAGATCCTTTTTTTCGGAAAAAATCCAATTATCCGAATTTTTGATTATCCGAATGGGGTCTAGTCCCAATTGATTCGGATAATTGGAGTTCTACTGTAGTTATGTTACTAACAAGCAGTAATAAGTCCAATAGAATTTAAGATTCTCAAGATTTTGAACTTTTTGTCATGGGGAGAGCAGAGAAGGGAATCAGAGATTTCATGTGGGTGGGGGAGGGGGCTATTTCATTACAAAATATAAAAGCAAAACTGGAAATCTGCCAAAATTCTCTTCCTTGGATTTTTAAATTCAATTATTTGTGCAAAAAAAAAAATTTTTTTTGTGTACACAAGGGGGGGGGGGTGCTTATATTTGAGAATGGAAAAGAAAATCAAAATTCCTTAAAAGTGGGAGGGGGCTTACTTTCTGGATTTTACGGTAGGGGAGACTGGTACACACTGGACCTATGGACACAGTGGACCACCCCCTAATATTTTATTTATTTAAATTTTTTTTAAGCTTCTCTTCTATCCTAATAGGTAACAGCACTGCAATGATTATTTATAGCCTTCAGAAAATATGTTTAGCTCCGATTGAACTATTTTATCCTGCTTTGTTGTTTTGAGCTTCTAAAAGTAAAATTTTTCATCATCATATTTTTATTTTTTTAGTAATTAAAGGTTGTAGATAAATAAAATAAAACAGCTTTTTTGAAAAGCTAAGATACTTGTTTTTATTTTACTTTAAAGTTAATATGTTTAAAAGAAAGCTATAAACAATATTAATATGATTATTTATTGAACTTCAACATGGGGCACAGTGGACCACCCACTCCTGGGGCACAGTGGTCCACAATCCACTCTGCTCCTGTAATGCAGAATGTTCAAAATATTTAATAATTGCTTATTTTCTATAAAGAAAGATTATTTTAAAGTAGATTTAACTGTAAAATAAAGTAAACAAATAAAAATAACAATTTATTTAACATAGTAAGAAATATTTTGTTTTGTATTTACTGCCTTTGATAAATATATCTGTAGTCTAATTGTTGATGATTCTATTCAAGTAAGATTCATGAGATGCAAATTGAATGGAAATCAGTTTATTTTCCCCAAAACTGTAGATGAATCTATTGTTGATGTCAATGATTTCATAATGTTGCTCTCAGACCCAAAATTATTTCTTGAAAATTCCAGGCTCAATCTTACTTATAAGTACTTTGGAATTTCATTTACAAATTTTAATGTGTGCTGATTTGTTTGTACTTAAGTAATAACTTCAAGTAAATTGCAATTGTTCCTGTATTAATCTGTTATTATTTTCAAAATATAATTAATTTTTTGTTTTTGTTTCAAAATTTATATTACTATGTTATTTTGCGGGTGAAGGGGCAACAAAAAAGAATGAGATTAATGAAAAATAGATTTATATTGTATTTTAGATAATACCTAATAGTGGTCCACTGTACCCCGGTGGGTGGACCAGTGTACCCTGCTTCCGGGGTACACTGGTCCACTTTACAAGTGTATATAATTTTTTTTTTTTTTTTGAAAAATGTATTGAAAACTATGTTGTGAGAAAATTATGATGGATGTAAGAAGGTTTAAGGAATATTCAAAAATATTTTCATACAGATCGGTCAGTCTGTTAAAGACAAAAAAAATGTTAACTGAAAAAGTGGTCCACTCAAAGGTTTCAAAGTGAAAAAGTGGTCCACTGTGTACCGGTCTCCCCTACATTTATAAGGCAAGTTTCACTGAATAATTCAAGAAAAAATTATTTCATGATCATTATGCATATTTAGTTATGCATTATGAATTATTTACTTTTAATATGTTAAATGTTTTTGAAATTTTCTTTATTTTTGTTATTTTACTTTATTGTAAGCATTCATTATAATTTCAAGACCATTATTAAATTCAAATTACTGTTTAAAAATATCAACAAAACAAGGACCAGAAATCCGCAAAATTCTAAAATCTGCACAACCTCTGGTATAAGATATGTGGATTTAAGGGAGTCTACTGTATATACTCATTAATATTAAAATGCTGTAAACCATTTAAATAATGGACACCTTGGTGCCATCGAATTTGTCTCTTATTCAGAGGTGTGTGCTAAAATATGCAAATATATTTGTGTTGGGGATATTTTCTGCTATTCGGGAGTGACCGTACGGAAGTTTTACTGTACATGCTATTACTTCTGAATAGCTGATAAATTCAATGGCTCCAAGGTGTCCACTATTCAGAGATTTTACTATATAAAGATTTAAAAAGTATTCTCTAAATAAAGCTTTCCTCTATTATGGACAGTCCATTATGAAACTTTTACTGGATATAGATTTTATCTGAAAAAATTTTAAAGACTTTTTTTTGAAAAATCGGGTCAACCTGAGCAAGAGTGAAAACCCAACATGAAACCAACCTTAACTGGAAATAATGTAAGTCAACTATACCCGTAGGAAAAATGTAGAAGTCAACCCGACCTGCAGTAAAAACGTAAGAATCGACCTGACCCGTACCCAGCCCATATAAAAAATTAGTTAACTCTACCCAAATCCGACCTGCAGCAACAAAGTAGAAGTCAATCCAACTTGCAATTAAAGAAATCAGGCCCGACCCAATCTGACCTGCGAGTCAGATTCGTTCCTCCAAACTTCTATTATCACAGCCCCCCCCCCCCCTCTTGAAGACTATCCAGATCCATCCTTGTCTGCAAGTTTCATGTTTTTAGCTTCAAAATCATTAAAGTTGTCAAAAATTTTAAACTTGTTCTTTTAATTTTTAAAGCCAGTGAATAAATCTACAGCTACACAGGGCTGAAACTGTTCAAATACTGATCACTAAAATGATGATTTTCTTGAGTTAAACTAAGGGAATTCCAAAGCTTTTTTAGGAAAAGGCACTGAGAATTGCTATAAGAAATTCAGTATAGATGTCACAGACGCACCGGGGAACTTTTCTAGCACCAAAATGGTGATCTTTTGCCTGGCATGGCAATGCGGTACACCAGATTGTGTGCATTAATCAAAGCCCTCCTGTATTAATAGCTGAGCCAATTGTATGATTGATATTGTGTATATATTAATATTAAATTAAACATTGTATGTGTTTTATAATAAAATAAATTGTGTGTGTGTTTATAATAAAAATTGGGCACTTCTCTTATCACGTCGACCACTTCCAATACTAATAAAAAACTATCGTCAAACTATACGATTTAATGCCAAAAGTGCATGGCCATGGCATCACATTTACTTGATGTGAGATGCAGTATATCTACATGTCTTTGTTGTGTTATCAAGTAATTTTAAATTTGACATTTATCTGCACTTTTAATGAAGTTTCACTGATTTATTAATTAATTTGTTAATCAAAATAAGAATTATGTCCTTAAAAGAAGACACCATAGAATTTAAAAAAAGAAGAAGCACTAAAAAGTGTTGGGATGCATAGTTACAGACAATAGATCAATTTCAACTGATGTCACATACATTCATTAGACCATAATTTTAAAAAAACAAAACAATGGCACTCCGGGAGTGCCGACAGAAGTGAAAACTTGAACAATTACGTGTGTATTTTTTGAATCGTCAGGAAACGTTTTATTGTGCAGGAAATACTTTTAAATGAAGTGTTTTTTTTTATTCATTATTATAAACTACTACCACAAAAATTATATTACAATTTTCATTTAATGCGCTATTGTACATTATAATATTATATTATAAATTGAAATATTTCATTATTTTCATTTTTTCTTTTTATATTACTTCTGTCTATTTTTTTTTTCTCGTGCTCGTTAAATTATAATATTTTCCGTGTTTTGTTATTTCATTTTCATCTTCTGATTTAGTCTCGCGAGTTGAGTCACTTTTATCTGTTTTCACCGCACATGCTAAATTTATCTTGAAATAATTTTCTGAATTATTTTTATTCATAATACCAATCATTTCGTTTTCTGCATGTGAACTATTTCCTTTTGATACTTTCGCTTCATTGTATGAATTGGCAACATAATTTAATTTTTTATCGGAATTATTTACAACTTTAAGGCAACGTACTTGAAAAGTATTGCGCTCGCCAACAATTTTAATTCCCTCTTCATCTATCGCCAACTTTAGTTTGCTGATCATGTCTTGCCCTATTACAATATCGTATGCGAGAGATTTTGAAACGTAAAATTTCGTTGATATAAGAAACCCATCTTCAAAGTGGTGTGAAATTCTATTCATGGTTTTAACATTACGTCTCGCTGCATCATAATCGTCTAGTTTACTTACTAATTTATTAAATTTTGGAAGATCATCAATAAAATGCTCTTTCATTTCTACAGGTAACCTTTTCTTAATTTGATCTACTACTATTAATTATTTTAAGGATTCGAAATCGGATACTTTAAGACCGCTAATCTATTCTTCCAAATGATTTCTTAATTCAAATGCTAAATCGCGCCAAATGGCTGAAAATTATTTTTTATGTGACATTAATTTCTGCCTAAATTCTTCTGGCGTCATTTTGAAGCGTTTAAGAAGTAAATCTTTTACATAATCGTAATTGTTCGCCAATGTTTCTGTCTCTCTAGCTATAATATTGGCGATTTCTAACGGAATTAAACTTAACAAATGTGTGACCCAATTTTCTTTTATTATATTCATTCGAGAAATTTGTCTTTCAAATAATGCTAAATAGAGACTAATATCACTTTTGCTGTCAAAGTGAGATATTAATTTAAGCAAATCTATGGTTGCTTACCTGAACCAGCTATTGCAGAATCGTCGCCAAATATACAGAGGTGTCGGGGTACTTTTCGCTTAGCCGGGCACCAGTGATATATGTACATATATAAATACATATGTACACATAAATTTGTATATATATATATATACATCCATATATGCATATATATGTGTATGTATATATATGTATCTGTAGATATATGTGTGCGTGTATATATACATGTATATATATTACTGGCGCCCGGCTAACCGAAAAGTACCGGTGTCGGTGACGGTTACGGTAACGGTGTCGCAAATTCAATGGTTTTTTCCCATCTCAAAAAATGCCCAACGCGCCTAAAGAAGTTTTCACTTCAATAAAGTAAATAAATAAGTGTCCAAAGTTTTTTTTTTCTTTTCTTTTCTTCTGTTTATTGTAATCTTATTTTTCAAATTAATGATAGTTGATAATTCAGTAAGTGAGGCTTTTTCAAATTATTTGCTTTCTTTTTTTTTTCAACATTTTTTGATTTGTTTATTGGCCGTTACAATTTGGCGATAGTTTTATTTATAAAAAGTGGTCGACGGGATAATGGAGAAATTCCAACAATTGTGTGTGCTTTATAATGAAGTAAATATGCGTATTTTATAATAAAATTGTGAGTTTTATAATAAAATAAACTCTTTCATAATAAAATAAAACTAACATGCTATTTTCGCACGTTAGGCCTAAAGAGTTTCCAAAAACGGGATTTTCTCGCCAAAATGCGCAAAAACAAAAATTTCGTTAACCTCCGTGCGTCGAAAACATCTGTTCAAAAAATTCTTTTTCGAAAAATAATCTAATACGTACCCCCATACTATAACATAATAATGAATTTTAAAACGACATTTATGAAGCCACTCAGCCAGCACCGCCGATTAAATGTTTAATTTTGATCAAGATTATAAAATCGAAAAATTTTTAATAAAGGCATCGATTCATGGATCTCTACAATTACCCACTATGCAACTCAGGGATTTTTTAGAATTATATTGTATAAATAAAAAATGTATCACTTTCTCGCATTATTTTATTTTTAATTGAATAAGTTTTAACGTTTTCTTTTTAATTTAAACATTAAAAATATATATTAATTCATTTATCGAAGCATTTCGTTCAAATCGTTTCCCTTTAATCGAATCGAATGTACGAAATTTGTGGTTTTAAGTGGAATTTTGATCTATGACTTTAGTAAATTCTGTTTTACATTATTACTTTATTATTATTGTAAGAAAATTAGCAATAATTTGTTGCAGAATAGACAAAGATGTAGGTCTGAATTAGTTTACTTCCATAGAATAGACTTTAGAAATATAGTCTTTTTAATTTCGATTGTTCTGAGATACGATTAATTTAAAGCAGTATTTCTCCACTGCTTTGGATAAGAGAAGTCGAAGCCACACAGTTTTTTCACTCAAATTACCACAGTATTTGTTTATTTGTAATTACAAAAGAAATGATAAATAAATAAGAAAATGATTAATTACAATTTCCCCCTAAAATAGATGTTGCAAACGCATTACGATTGACGCGATATTTATTTTTGCGCCATTTTGCGAGCAAACCAGTTTTTGAATACATGTTAGAACTAGCGGCGATTTTTACTGGTAGACCAGATAGTCCTCTGGTATTAATAGGTGAGACAGTGTGGCGTGGATACAAATGAAACGGTTTCAGTAACAACTCGGGTTGCAGTCACAAATCCTGCCAAACGCGATACAAATGAAACGCCATCCGGCTTCAGCCGTCACAAAGTTGTGACTGTTGTCATAAAAATTTGTTACTGCTTGGAAGCCGTCGCGAGCTGTCACAAGCCGGTAACAACTCTCCGAAACGTAAATAAAGCTTGTCAGCATAACACGTAGTGCGGCTTTTTTTTTTACAAATAGCACCAAATATTCAAGAAATAATCGTATTTAAACAGCGCCAACTAAAACTATTGTCAATATTATGTTTTTTTTTTTTTTTTTTTTTTTTTTCCCTTTAAACCATGCTAAAATGGAATCGATTTTATTTGCGGAAAATGTCATCCATATATTATATAAAAGTGCATTATATGAAAAGTATATTAAGTAAAAGTTATATTATATAAAAGTAAAAAAAAGATGGAAAGTTTTTTAGATACGGAAATTGAAATACATAATATATGAATTTCACAGCTTTAGATTTTTTTTTTTCATTTTAATTTACCAATAAAAAATTGTTAACTAAACTCTAAACAGACAGGGAAAAAATACATAATTTTCCATTTCTTATCAATAAATGATAGTTTATATTGATTTCACAAATCTATGTTTATAAATATTTCATTTAAAAACCCCCACAAGTATAAGATATGAGGTCTGTTTAATAATTTACTTTAAAAAATAAAATAAAACATTTAAGATGTAACAGATACGAAAATATGTTTTTTTTTTTTTTTTTTTTTTTTTTTTAATTAAAAAAAAGCAATTAGAAAGAAAAATATTTTTGTAATAAAATTATTTCAGCATTATAATGATTGTAGAAAGAAAACAATTTTTAAATAACATATCAGTTTTATAAATGTGAATAACTCATATATGATCTTGATATTTTAAAAAATTAAATCATATTTATTTATAATTGTGAAAAAGTTTAATATCATACATTCCAACAAATTAATGCATGTAACATATTTTCAGTAATTTTTAAGATATCATTTATAAAAAAATAATAAATTTAGTATAGATTTTTCAAATTTCATGGATATATTGAATCATACTTTTAAAAATGTTTTCAACAACAAAAACTGCATTAAAGATTTCATTTATCATTT
This sequence comes from Maratus michaelseni, assembly GCA_963931845.1. NCBI lineage: Eukaryota > Metazoa > Arthropoda > Arachnida > Araneae > Salticidae > Maratus > Maratus michaelseni. The sequence goes on along the minus strand of OZ007595.1, from coordinate 322,363,206 downwards.
CTTATCAATAAATGATAATTTATATTGATTTTACAAATCTGTATTTATAAATATTTAATTTAAAAAACCCCACAAGTATAAGATATGAGATCTGTTTAATAATTTACTTTAAAAAATAAAATAAAACATTCAAGATGTAACAGATACAAAATATGTTTTTTTTAATTAAAAAAAGTAATTAGAAAGAAAAATATTTTTTTAATAAAATTATTTCAGCATTATAATGACTGTAGAAAGAAAACAATTTTTTTTAATTATATTATATCAGTTTTATAAATGTGAATAATTCATATATCATCTTGATATTTAAAAAAAAATTAATCATATTTATTTATAATTGTGAAAAAGTTTAATATCATACATTCCAACAAATTAATGTATGTAACATATTTTCAGTAATTTTTAAGATATCATTTATAAAAAAAATAATACATTTAGTATAGATTTTTCAAATTTCATGGATATATTGAATCATACTTTTAAAAATGTTTTCAACAATAAAAACTGCATTAAAGATTTCATTTATCAAAAAAAGAATGATTGAAACGCTATCATTAAATTCTTGTTTAATAGCATTAACAAAGAGGGAAAAAACTATCTACATAATCTAGTTTAAAATAAAAGCCTGAAAAATTAGACATATAAATGAAATTATGTTCTGGATAAATGAAATGGTTTCACATTTAAAGTATTAAGAATGTATTTGGAATTGTGGCTTATTCAGATCATAATCAAAAATTTTTGAACAAATGTACCTGTAGTTCATTATTGATGTATCCAGTGTATTCAGGATATATATATATATATATTAATGGAGAATATAAATATGAATTTTTCATTTTCATCAAGACCTCATGTACAAGACAATTTTTTAAAATATCAATATGTAACAAAAATAAGACATTAAAAAAACAAAAATAAGCTTTTTTTAAAAAAAATGAAAATTGAAACAGCTTATTATTATTTTTGTCAGGGATCTCTGTCCACATGAATCCCTGCTAAAGATAAATTTGCATGAATTTAAAAGTAAAAAAGAACTAAAAATTGTCTTCCATGGGGAGTTCAGAAAAGGCAAGGCTCCCCCGATGAAAAATCCTCAGTTCCATTTTTGTTAGTGTTTAATTATTTTAAACAATTTGAGAATAATAAATTTTAACTTTTTTTTTTCGAAAATCATACAAGAAAAAGGAATTTTTTTAAATTAAATTTTAAAATCTGAGGAGGGACAATTGCCCTCCTTCCTTGTGGGCACCCATGATTGAAATCCTAATGAAATGATGTATAAAATGAAAAATGTATAAATGGTGTCTCACTGTACTTGAATAAATAATATGACCAATGATTTTGCTATAAATCTAGAATGAAAAAGTATTGAATGAATTTGTAATTCAGTTTATATCTAAAATTCATACAATTTTTTTCTTAACTGTAAGATATTTGTTCATTTTTATAAAATACTGTTTTTCAATAATTAAATGTTTTTGAGCAGATGAAAGTCAATTTTTTAATCAAATTCTCAGAAAAACATTCATAATGAACTATCCTGTATTATAAACAACCACTTAAAGGTGTGGATCCCAGAAAAGGAAGGTTAGTAACCCCCCCCCCCCTTCCTGCATCAATAAAAATAGCACAGAACAGCATACTTTTTGTATGCAACCCCCCCCCCCTCCCCCAATTTTTGTAATTTGAAATTATCTTGTTTTTTTTTTTAAATAAAAATTCACTATGAAAATGAATTTTAGCTTTGTTATTAACAGCAGATTTTTTTTTTTTCAAATACCCAAAGCAAATTTTTTAGGTGTTTTAATTAATTTTATCTTCACTTAACAGAATTCGTTAGAACTTTATAACCTCACTTTTTGTGAAAAATAACATTTTGTAACGAGAGATTAAATCCAGTTACTCAAATTCAAACCAAGCGTAACTTTTTTAAGTCATTCTGTTAAAGTTTTTCCTTTCAGGTGAACTTGTTTTGTTTGCAAATAATACATTTTAAAACTGAAGAAAATAAAAAGAATTAATGAAGAGTGTGCTTTCATGGAATGGAATTTTGTGAAGGACCTATTTTGTTAAGAGGAATTTTGAAAAGGGCCCTATTTTTTTTAAAGGATTTTTGTGAAGGAGCCCTAAATAGGTCCAAATTTTGTCTGTATCAATATCGACCCCTGCATATTGTAAAACTTTTCATGATAAACAAGGATGTGTTTTCAGAAAATCTTACCACCAAGGATGTTTTAATATCTAGCAAGATGCAATACGCAATGAAATTGGTGTGGCAAAATTTACACGACTCGAAAAATAATTCATTTCTACAATACATTTATATATATATTTTTGTACAAAATTAAGAAAAAATACATAAAAGGGGAAGGTTTAAGGTATAACAAAACACAATGTCATGTTCACATTACTGCATTTGGGAGAAACATGAAATATAACCTGACATATTTTCTATACCTTTAGTTTTTAAAAGACTATCTAGAAATTCGCTATCCTCATTAAAAAATCTACTTGCCAATAATGAATAAATTGGTGTGATTTCCCAACCCTGATCATAAATCTTATGATGTAAAAACTTTTTTCTGTAATCTCAATATTTTGTTTTATTAGTTAGATTTCACGAAGTTTTGGTTCTAACAAACACACACACAGAAAAAAAATTATATGTTACAATGTGTAGAGTGTTTCAGTTTATTAATGTAGGGTTTTTCTGTTTACTACTAACATTTTCATGAACATTAATGAATTTTTGGGTGTTTTGATTTACAATGGAAAATATGACTGAAATTTATTATATATTAATATTGGAAAAGTTAAAAAATGTAACCAGATTAATATATTAAAAAAAAATCTGTAATATATTAAAAAAAAAAAAAAACTGTAATATATTAAATATAACTATAACTTAAATTAAAAAAATTCTTTAAGATGCATGCTTATGCTTTGTTTATCTTATTTTTAAATTTGATATTTGTAATTCAAAGTATAAAAATATAAAGAAACAGTTTTTACAGCATAATATTGTGAAAAAAAGAAAGATAATACAATTTCTATTTTAGAGCAAGAAATAAAATTTTATAGGAACACATTAATTATTTTTTTTTAAAAAGAAAGAAAACTACTTACTTTTTTGACAAGTTTCAATGTGCACAAGTCATGAGCAGCTTTTTAAAAATTCAGAATGTGATTTAGCCTGCAAGTATGCATTTAAGAGACCGAAGATTGATTATAAATCTTTCTAGCCTCCTAAACGCATTCCAACGGGCCAACACATATAGCAGCAACAGTAAAATAGATTCCAGTAGTCACATAACAGTAGAAGATTTAGTATATAAAAGAACCAGGGGGGGGGGGGAGTATTTTAAATATGGAACACATCTTATGTAGATGACACAGACATATTGCAATTATAAATAATAAAAGGGGCCATATAAATGAGATTAATATAAAGTTAAAGGAAATTGTATGTATGAAAGTTTGGAGAGATGAAAAGTGTTTTTTTTTTTTTTTTTTTTTTTTGCTAAACAATCAGCTATGTTATAGTTACAATTTTGTTACAAAGCACAAATTTATTTAAACATTAATTTTAAGAAATACTGATTAGAAATAATAGGTGACAAAAAGGTCACAGTAATCGACAAATTCATTTTCTAAATAAATTTTTGGGGAGGGGGGGGGGATTGGAGAAAAATATATTATAGATAAAGAATAAATAAGGAATTCACAACAAACTGATATAACATAAATTATAAATAAATATTACGCTAAACAACTTTTACTTGATATTAGATTAGAATTCTATCAAAAATTTAGCGTTAAAACTCGCATATGTTAATTCAATATTATTAAAAATAAATTGTATCTGTTCAAATCTAAAAAAAAATGGAAATATCTCCATATTTTCCGAGCTTTTCAACATCCGCGAATCCGCCATTATAATACTTCTGAACCAATCATTGAAGCGTATCGTAAAAATAATCGAATAAGCGGTAACAACTTTGTGACGGCGCTGTCTTCATTTGTGACGGTCACAAATGTTTCTTTTGTATCGCTCTTTTCATGCCGGTAACAAATTTCAGATTTGTGACCGTCACAGTTTGTTACTGTTACCGTTTCATTTGTATCCATTACTGTATGTGTTTTATAATAAACATTGTGTATGTGTTTTATAATAAAATAATTTATGTGTGTTTATAATAAAAACTGCGTGTTTTTTATAATAAAACTAACATACTGTTTTTGTAGGTCTAACATGTAATTGAAAACTGGGTTTCCTCGCCAAAATGACCCCAAAATAAAATCGTGTCAACCCCAGTGCTTCTGCGACATCTGTTTCTTTCCCCTTAACAAAAGCAATTTGATTTTTGTACTTTGTGTTATAACAGCCCCCATAATTATGATTATGCCAAGTTGCAGCCAATTTTGCTAAGCTTGTGAAGTGTGAATGGAGCACGCACATATAATAGAGATATTGGACCATTGCATTAAATAATATATTTTCTATTAATAAAAGTACATTTTAATGTTTCTTAGAAATTCATAACAAATTCTTACAATGGCCCTGAAAAATAACAACCTTTTAATGTTAAGCCTCACCATTATAATCCATATTTCCAAAATTGATTTTAATAATTTATCAGAAACATTTTTTTTCCCCCCCTAGGTATTTTCTCCGGTGTGCAGTAAAAAGGTCAGCGGTAAAAACGTCAACAGGTAGAGTTTCATGCATCCAGGTTTTTTTTTTTTTCTGTTAATGTGCGCAAAGCGTACATATATAAAAAACTAACTGCTGCTTGAATGAGTTTCATGCATTCTAGAGATTGCTGCACAGCGAGTTTCATACATCCAGGTTTGTTTGTTTTTTCGGTTAATGTATGCAAAGTGCACATATATAAGTTACTAACCACTGCTTGAATGAGTTTCACGCATTCTAGAGATTGTTGCACAGCATTTTGTTTTGTTTAGTTTAGTTTAATTTAGATTTGTTTAGTTTAGTTTTGTTTTGTTTTTACTTTTTTACCTAAATTCATTTTATCCACATAAATTCTGTAGATGTGATTCAAGGTGATCGTGAGCTGTGCCTTGTTTTTTATTCCACTACTTAACAAAACCCCACATTCTTTCAACATGTTGCATATGAATGCTTGTTGTTGGATCAACAAAATTGTACTTATGGTTCAGAGTAAAGTGATTGTAATCTGATTTTTCAAGTTCCTCTGAATTGTACCCTTTCCAGCATTCAGTGTAGTTTGTTTTGACTTTTTTACCTAAATTCATTTTATCCACATAAATTCTGTAGATGTGATTCAAGGTGATCGTGAGCTGTGCCTTGTTTTTTATTCCCCTACTTAACAAAACCCCACATTCTTTCAACATGTTGCATATGAATGCTTGTTGTTGGATCAACAAAATTGTACTCATGGTTCAGAGTAAAGTGATTGTAATCGGATTTTTCAAGTTCCTCTGAATTGTACCCTTTCCAGCATTCAGTGTAGATTGTTCATCCATTTTCTACATGTTCACAAATTTTTTGCAGCAGCATTTCTATTTGGGATCTGAGCAAGAAAACATTTGCCATTTTCCCAGCATATTTCTAAAACAATCCACTGTTATGGAAGTATCCTGTCGCTGTTGTTTTACCTACATACAATACCAACATTATAAGGTGAGTTTCACTGAATAATTCAAGAAAAGATTATCTCATCATCATTATGCATATTTAGTCATGCATAATTAATTATTTACTTGATTGTTACTTTTAATATTTTAAATTTTATTATTTTACTTTATTGTAAGCATTCATTATAAGTTTGAGTGCATTATTAAATTCAAATTATTGTTTAAAAAATGTAAACAAAACAGTGACCAGAAATCTGCAAAATTCTAAAATCTGCACAACCTCTGGTTTTAAGCTATATGGGAGTCTACTGTATTACAAAAGAGAAATGTTTTTGTTATGTTAAATGCCATTTTACTTTTTTGCCTTTTAATTAGGCTCACAAGATTATTTTATTTCATGCAATGTTTATTAATTATTATTTAGTCTTTGATTTTGTTTAGTTATTTAAGATGTAATAAATAGTATAGTATTTTGCTGTGTTTATAATTCATGTTCTGCCTTCCTATCCCCTCCCTTCTTTTTTTTTTTTTTTTTTTTTTTGAGAAGTTAAGAATAAGGTTTATGATAAAGGCTTCTTTCCTGGCAATATGATAAAAATGCATGATATGGATTTAATGAAAAAAAGTACTGTGCTCTCACTAAAAATATATGTGTGTGTGTCCCTCTTTTAGGGATAAGCAATTTTTTTAATAGTATTTAGTCCTTAAAACTTTTTTTTTTCAAGCTTTTAACATGCTTTAGATTTTATCAATCTTTTGCATTTTAATGAATATTGATTGTTTGTTTAAGAACTTTTTTTTTTTGAAGCAGTTAATCATTCAACCTTCAATTCACTTCTTTTATTCATTAAAAGAAAGCTCACACACGGAAATTATTTTTAGACGAATTTTAGCTGATCATGAATGCAGAGCTGCCAACTGCTACGAAAAAATCGTAGTTTCTACGATTTTGAGCCAAAAACTACGATGCTACGAAAATCTGTCTAAAACTACGATTTTCTGAAAAAAAAAAAAAAAAAAGCGAATTTTGTCACAGGATCACTTGAAAAATCACGAATTTTGTCACAGGATCGCGCGAAAAATCATGAATTTCGTCACAGGATCGAGCTAAGAAATGCGAATTTCGTTACAGGATCGCTGAAAAAATGCGAATTTCGTCAAAAAATTGGTGGGAAAAAGCAAATTTCGCCAAAGTATCGCCGGAAAAACGTGAATTTCATTCAACTGATTGCTGAAAATATGCGAATTTCGTCAAAAGATCGTTCAGGGGTGATTCTAGTCTGAATTTTCCGAAAAATTAAGGCAATGATTTCCGAAAAAAAAAATATATTGGTCATAAATCCGAAAATTTGGACATTAAATGTATCGGTATTTCGGCAAATGATCGCCGAAAAAAATCAATCTCGTCTTTCGTTCGAAGAAACGTCGCCAATTTTGTGAAAGGATCGCGGGAAAAACGTGACTTTCGTCCGAGAATTGCGAAGAAATGGCAAATTTCGTCAAAAGCATTGCGAAAAGCGGCAAATTTCGTTAAAAGATCGCGAAAAAACAGCAAATTTTCTCAACAGATCGCAGTTAAAACGTGACTTTCGTCAGAAAATCACGAAAAAACGGCAAATTTCATCAAAAACGACAAATTTCGTCAAAAGATCGCGAGAAAACGGCAAATTTCGTCATAAACATTGTGAAAAATGGCAAATTTCGTCAAAAGATCGCGAAAAAACGACAAATTTTTGTCAACAGATCGCGGGAAAAAAGTGACTTTCGTCAGAAAATTGCAAAAAAACGGCAAATTTCGTCAAAAACATTGCGAAAAATGGCAAATTTCGTCGAAAGATCGCAAAAAAAACGACAAATTTCTTGAAAAAACATTGCAAAAAATGGCAAATTTCGTCAAAAGATCGCGAAAAAACGACAAAAATTGTCATAAACATTGCGAAAAACGGTAAATTTCGTCAAAAGATCACGAAAAAATGACAAATTTTTGTCAACAGATCGCGGAAAAAACGTGACTTCCGTCTGAGAATCGTGTAAAAACGGCAAATTCCGTCAAAAACATTGCGAAAAACGGCAAATTTCGTCAAAAAATATCGAAAAAGAAATGCAAATTTTATCAACAGATCTAAAAAACAAACCTGCAAATTTCGTCAAAAGATCGCGAAAAAACGCAAATTTCGTATAAAGATCGCGAAAAAACGCAAATTTCATATAAAGATCGCGAAAAAACGCAAATTTCGTCAAAGGGACGCAAAAAAAAGTGGCGGGAGTGGACACCCCCAGTCCCAGTTGTATCAGCTTACTCGACCTGATGAAGGACTCTAACTCAGACATTTTTCTCTGGAAGATATACCCTTAGTTCCATCACCCCCTCCCCCCAACCGCCTTGGAATCTTTCAGAAAATTCACTGTGAAGTTCAGAAATTTGGCTTAGGAGTGGGCAAAGCATTAATTGAATAGGAATAATTATGTTTAATCAATCCCACCCGCAACAAAAAAATTAGCAAAAACAAAAGAGTCTCCTACTTTGTGTGCTTATGGATATACACATGTGTTTAATTGATTAGTATTTGCTCGCTTAAAATTTACAGCGTAAAAAACAGCCACCAACCAACCAACCTTCAGATAAATTTGAATTTGATGTGCTACTATTTCTCATTTTCAAAGGTTGGCAGGTCTGTGAATGGCATAGCCAGGACTGTAGTTGGAGGTATATACTATGTAATAGGAATGCACAACCTGTGGCCCGCGGGTCAATTTTGCCGATCAGACGTGAAAAAATTGCAAATTTCGCCAATCGGGTGCATAAAAATCATGTATTTTGCCGATCGGTTACGTAAAAAAATCCCAAATTTCACCTATCAGTTACGTAAAAAGTGCAAATTTTGTCGACAGGGTGCTTATAAATCACGAATTTGCCGATCGTGTGCATATAAATCATAAGTTTTGCCGATCGTCTGCATAACAAACGCGAATTTTGTCGTTTGGCACGTAAAAATGACGAATTTTGCCGATCAGACTCTTAAAAATCATGAATTTTACCGATCAGATGCATAAAAATTGCAAATTTTACCGATCGGATGCATAAAAATCGTGAATTTTGCCAATCAGGCACGTAAAAATCCCGAATTTTGCCGATCAGGCACGTAAAAATCACAAATTTTGCCAATCAGACTCTTAAAATTAATGAATTTTACCGATTGGATGCATAAAAATCGCAAATTTGACTGATCGGATGCATGAAAATTGCAAATTTTGCCGATCAGGTGTGTATAAATTGTAAATTTTGCCAATCGGTATGTATAAATCATGAATTTTGCTGATTGGGTGCATAAAAATCACAAATTTTGTTAATTGGGCACGTAAAAATCTCGAATACTGCCAATCAGGTGCATATAAATCGCAAGTTTTGCCGATTGGATGCATATAAATTGTAAATTTAGCCGATCGTCTGCGTAAAAATTGCAAATTTTACTGATCGGGTGCATATAAATCGCAAATTTTGCCGATTAGGTGCATATAAATAGTAAATTTAGCCGATCGTCTGAGTAAAAGTCGCGAATTTAGCCGATTGTCTGCATAAAAATTACGAATTTTTCCGATTGGGCACGTAAAAATCACAAATTTTACCGATCGGATGCATAAAAATCACAAATTTTGCCGATCAGGTATGTAAAAGTTGCTAATTTTTATGATCGAATGCGTATAAATCGTGAATTTTGCCAATCGGGTGCGAAAAAATCACAAATTTCGCCGATCGGGCACATAAAAATCGGGAATTTCGTCAAACAGTAGGAAAATGTTAATATTGTTGATCGTGCGTGGATAAAAAATGCAAGTTTTTTCCATCCTTGTCAACTGAATTGGGTTATGTTGAGTAAGGAGTGGGTTGAGTATAGGGGGCTAACTCTCCTTTTAAAATTAGCATTTTTGTGAATTTTTAGGCCAATCCTTCCCCTTCTTCCCCAAAACAAAATTTTGTCTACACTACAGATGTTGGCTCTCGACAATTCACTCATTTTTGTGACTGGTCATTCTCTTATAAAAGTTGTGCACCCCTACTTGATATCCACATTTTATGACTGAATATGTTAAGAAATATAATTTAAAATAACGTATGTTTCTCCGCCTCCCCACCTTCATTCATGAAAGCACAATTTTTTTTTGGCTCTGGCAACCTTTAAAGCTAAATTTACTCTTTCAAATAAAGTCAAGGAGTATTTTCACTCTTTGAAAATAATCTTAGCTATATCTCTTTTATAAATACAAATGTAAACTGTTGATATATTCTTGCCAACAGAACTGAATATGTTGACTGGGAAGAAAGGAACCTAAGGGGCTAAAACTCCCCTTCCGAAGTTGATGTTCTTTTAATCTGATTTAAGACTTAGATTCTCCCCCCCCCCCCTTCCCTTCCACCTCATCTCCTCGAAACAAAATTCTCTATGTGCTACTGATGGTGGCCCTCAACAACCCGGTCATTTTTTTAAGTAGCCTTTTGCATAAAAAGGTTGTACACCCCTACTATACACCTTATACTGGAAATTTTTAAGTTGCTCTGTATACACCTTGTTTTTTAAGTAAAGCTATAGCTTATTACAAAAGGTGCCAGCTTTATTTATTTTTTAAGATTTTACATGACCATGACATTTTCATCACAGCACAGGTGATAAATCGCAAAGTATTGAACCAATCAGCATGTATTGCATTAATTTAATTTAAAATATAAACCTTTCCCTTATTTTGTTTAAAATACATAACTTTCTTGTAAAATTCATGTCTTTTACTCATTTCATTTAAAATACATACATTTAAAAGCCAGGTCTTTTACTCATTTAATTTAAAGTACAAAATAATTAAATTATTAATAGTAATTTTACCATAAACAGAAACATTTTATTTCAACATCAAAGCGCTGTTTCTAATTTACATGCATGAAAAATTAAAGCAACTGTTGGTGACAGTCTTAAAATATCAATGCATGTAGTCGTATTTTCTGTTCATAAGATTTCAATTTCTTGAAACAACATGAAATCTTACTTGCACTTAAAGAAATAGAGCTGGATTGAAAGTTACAAAATATTAAATAAAAATAATTCAAAATAAAAATGAGACTTGCAGAACTGACGTTGAGAACCCTGATTTGCATGTTTACTAGTAAGCAATTTAATGAACATTTATAAGTGTTGTTTCTATGTGCAGAGTTATTTTTTTAGAGATTCATTATCAAATACTGAAAACAGAAAATTAGTCTTTGGAACAACTCATCTGACTTTAAAAACCTACCTTCATTTGAATGGGAAAGGTTTGAGCGGCCTAAGCCTTTATTTTTCCTATGCCTCTGCTTTTCATTCATTTGGACAACTTTGTTCAATTTGAACATCTTTTGGCCTTTTAAACGAATGAGGTAAGAGCTTTAGACTTGAAATATTGGGGAACAAAAGATGGACTAAAACTAAAAAAAGGTTTTTTTAGAAGGAAACAAAGTTTTCATTAGCTAGAATTGATAATATTAATAAGAAAAATCCCTGACGGTTCGGCCTGCAGGCACAGGTAGATTTCGAAGACGCAGACCGTGGGGTGCCTGTTTGTTGGGAATTACGGAAGAAATGACGTTTTTGCCATGATGTGGCAGTTGGAACTGCCCACTTCGAAACCTAACTTGTTTGACGGCAACGCCGGCAGGGATTTTTTTTTTTTTTTTTTTTTTTTTTTGCTATAAGGGTTGGTTCTATAAAAAACTTGTCAATATAAAAGTTTTAGATAATATTAAGAGGATTTATAATAGATTTAAGCAGATTTGATTTCTTGTGAATTGACGAAGTTATGAATTTTTTTCTTCTAAACCCTCCCACTTCCCCCCTCCCCCTTGGGGCGATTTTTAATGATATGAAAAATCTGTCATACATGAATTTTCACCCTTTTCCTAGAAGTAATAATGACTTTAAACGGATTCAATACATATCATAATTAAGAAATTATGGGTTTTTTTCTGTTTTTAAAAAAGCCCCCCCATTTCCCCCTCCCCTTAGTTCGATTTTGCCCAGTAATGAACTTGACTGAGATTTTATGCCCCTTTATTTCAGTTTGGAAGTAATTTGTGCAGAATATTTCAAGTTATTGTGTCCATAAAAAAGTGACAGGTAGATAGATAGATAAAGTTTTGAACTGGAGGTGGTTTTGGGTTCTGGGAGTCATAATCGGTGTAGATCTGCAAAAATTTGTGAAAAAATCCAACTTAGGGAAGAATGTAATAGGTAGTATTTCTTACGAAATCTACCTAAAAACTAGCATATTAAACAGTAAACTTACTATGAAATATCAAATTTTGTTTAAATTTTATATATTAAACATGTGTTTTTTATTAGACATACAGTAATTAAAATTACACCATCTATTTACTTTTAAAAAAGAATGCAATATATGGTTTGCACTAAGTTAAATAAATATTTTTCCATATTTAACACTTGAATGTAAATAGGTGTCATTTTGACCCCTAAGCACTTTTGTCCGTTGATTACTTTTGTTTGGTTGGAAGAAATAGTTTGAAATTTTTTGACTTTTCCTAAATCGATAACAAATATTTCTATAAAAAATTCAGAATTCTAGATTTGTTAGTTTTTAAAGGTTTGGAAAATATTGAATATATATATATAGATATATATATATAACCATTAAATGAACGTTATAACCACCAACAAAAACTGTGAAATTATGAATAAAATTAAATTAACAAATTGACAACAAAACAGGTCCCCCCCCCCCCCCCCCCCCAACAAACTGAACATAGGAACCAAAAACAAAGTATTAAAAAAAAAAAAGGCAAAAATTAAGTAACAGAAATAGAATAATGGAAATTTGTGGAATTTAGACAATCTTCAGGTCCCAATTACCTAAATTGCCACAAATAATATGTGTTGTTTCATCTTCATATTAGCCATAAAATAGCTAAAGAATATGAAATTGGGACATCCACACTAGAATGTAGAAAAATACACAAAGAAACAACAATTAATTTCAAAATAAAACCTGATAAAAAAGATTGAGGAAAAAAAAAATAATTAAAAACTTGAAATTACCTCAATTGAAAGAAAAATCTAAACTTGAGTCAGCAATGTATTACAAATTACAAGAATTGGAGCTTTAAGCACATGTTGCTCCAAAAAAAAAAAGGGGGGGGGGAAGTTATTTAAAAATTATGGACCATGGATCATGGAACAACTTGTAATGCATAGCCAAGAACATACTCCAATATACAAAACCAGCACCATCTATAGAAAAACCAAAATTGAACTCCACCATAAATTCAAAAGAATAAATCAATGAAGTGCTGTCCTCTGTTGGTAAATATATACAATTATAAAATAATTTATTGCATTATTGGATGATGTTTAAAACAAAGACTGTCTTTTGACAGATATTGAACAAAGTTATGTTAATAATTTATTGTATTAGTAAAATTAAAAAAAGAAAGAAAATAAATATAATTAAAAAATATATAAAAAAAATAAAACTTATGATTATTGATTAATGTATATTATAAATATTTGTATCAAGCGATGACATATCACCATTTATATTACTGTGACACATTGCATCATATCTTAAGTTAATTTATAATTAATAAAAAAATGTAAATAATGTATATAATAAAGATGCTAAGGAATTAATAATTAAATATTGAAATTAATGAATTACATTTAATGTGAAAATTATATATATGAAAAATATTATTATTTTATAACTTTGTTTTATTTTAGTTAGCATTAGTTTTAATTTGTGAAACCAATCAATTTTTTACATCAAATTAATGAGTTATTTGAGCAGTTGTAGTATGATCCAATGGATCACCCTGTAGGCGTTACATTTACAGTATTTTAAAAATTCAATAAATTATAAAGTAATATTAAATAGAAATTAATTATAAATGATGAAATACACGTAAATTGCATATTTTTTCCCGATGTATGGCATTTAAAATTGTTTTATCGTTGTTATTTCAGTAGTTTCATCGAGGGGTCAAAATGACCCCTTCCTGCCGTTCCAGTAGGTAAGATTTTTCCACCGTTCTAGTGTTAACATGGATGGTAGATATAGTCTGTCCCCCTTCATGATGAGTGTTATGTTTACATGCTATATAAAAAATGCCAGATACAACTATTTTTAAACAATAGTGTTTGTCTCATCCAATTTTACAAAATTCAGCAAGTAAATAAGGCAAAAATTAATAATGAAAAACAGTGGTACCTAAAAATTAAAAGAAGTATGCAAGACAATCATCATGAAAGTATTAAATAAATATTAAAGATTTGGTTGATAACGATTACTTTGATTTTTATTCTGTTATTGCATTTGCACTAATTTTACTCATTTTCTTCTTCTTTTTTTAGTCACTTTTGACACTTACACACTTTCTCTTCAGAAGCAATTTCAGAGTTGCACACTGTAATCAAATGTTGATTTCTTAATTTCCTCATTTTTATTTGTACATGTTAATATTTTGTATATTTTTTCAGTTTTTGTCAATCACAATGTTTTAATTTTTCATCATATATTTAAGAATATTTATATAAATTATAAAATTAGCTGATTTAATTTTTTCCTTTTTATGGTTTGAAATAATTTTGAATTGTATTTTTCAGGATTTCAATGCAATAAGTTTCAAAGGGTTATGACATCTGCTGAAATTTTGGCAATGGACAAAATAACTCATTGCAGCAAAGATCGGAATAAGTGATTCAGATGTAATCTTAATATTCGACCAGTTTTACATAGGCTAAGAAAAAATCATTCTTTGTTTATTCTGGTGAATGTTCTTAGAAGTGCAAAATATGTGGTCAGAGTTTTGCTCTAGTACTATTATCAAATAATTAACCTGATGTGGGCTTCAAAAAATGAAGGGGAAAAAAAACATTAACAGACGTTTTAAAAATATTTTTTCAAAGTGTTAATATCGATATTTTTAAAACAGATTGCACCATTGAAAAGGTTAAAGCAAGCGAATTTAAGTGTGTATGTACTGCTCAGCCAAGCTTTAAAGACTGGTCACGTGAGTAACAGGTCCGAATATGACCAGTCTATTCTTCATAATAGGGATCGAGGTAATGAAAGGGAGTCCCCTCTAGTTTTGCTTTCGTGGGGGGATGAGTTGATTTCCGATAGTTTCGTATTTACTTGCTCCAAGATTATAAAAAGGATTTTTGTTCTTATGTAATAATAGCACATAAAAATTCTAGTTTTCTCTTCGATGAAGGGGATATCTTCAATCTAAAGAAACATGTTATGATAATTTAGATTATTTAATTATCGGATATAAGCATGTTAAGTAAATACTATTTTTTACTGTATTTTTACACATGACATTGCAATTTATTGATTTCTTAAATAAATTACTATTTTAAATATTTGTTATTTACAGTTATAGGGCACACTTATGTAATTGTAAGAGAAGTGTGGTTTTAAAATGTTCTTTTATTATTATGATTATTAATATATATATTTTGAATTTTACCGCAAGAATTCCATTTTTTTCGTGATTTCCCATGTTCATTTTCCTGCATGAAATACTTTAATAATATGTCGAAAATGTATAACAAAATACTCAATTAATAATAAAAGAAAATAGTTCAAAGAGTACAGAGTCACACTAAAGGATGAAAAATATGTTTTACACTCAAATAGTTTTTAAAAAAATGTTCTCGAATTCAAATTCAATTTTCTGGTACCTTTACTAAGTCGTTTTTATTCATTAATGCGCAAAAGTTTCAGACCTTCTTATTCAGATACCAGGATATCGAACAGCATTTTTCGTTTTATTATAAAAGCAACTAATCTTACTGAAAATGTTGTCGAAGGTCACGCTTTGAACCTATTTTTCGGATAAGTTCATGTAAAAATGATAGTCATAGGAATCTATTTAATTGTAACTCCCAATGTACCGAATCTGTAGAAAAATTAAAGATGCTGTTCGATTTTTAAGTACTTGAATGTTAATTCTTAAAAAATTTCAGGTGCAAATATGAATGAAAATGATATTATTGTCAAATTGAGATGAAAGAACTTAAAAAATATATGCTAAAATATATGTCTCTTCCGACTGCCAGCATTTCCCGACAGTTAAATTGCTGTCAATCCATGTTTCGTCAACAAACATTATAGGTCTTCTCAGGGCTTGATTACCAACGGGGAAAACTTCCACAAGTAAAAAAGGAATAGAAATTTTTGACTTATTCAGGACACTAATTTTACATGAATACGGCGTTTAAATAAGACAAAAATTTCCATTAAAATTTACTGGTGGAAGTTTGGCCCGTTGGTAATCAGGCCCTGGGTCTTCTACCTTTTCGGAACTAGTGAATAGTCCGTTAAATATTTCGTGCAAGACAGAACAATATAACGTCGTTCCAAAAGTAGTTTCCTCTTAGTTTGACATTTTTTCCAGCGGAATCCCATTTCATGAAGAATTTTACGCAACGATTCTTTTCCTTTTGAAAACTATATGTTTTCTTTCAACTTAGCTAGCAATTTCGGAACAGTAGGCACTCTTTTATCTTTAGTGTAGAATTCCTGGATAGTTCTTATAATTACATCCAAGTTAAAATTATCCAAGTGACATTCTCTATGGTTGTTTTCGACTTTTTCTTTTTAGAAAAAGCGAAATTATTTGCATTATTAACAGCTTCTTTCCGGATTCTTCTTATAGTGCTATCAGAAACACAGGCAATTGCGCTAGCTCTTTTTGTTGCACGTGCTAATAGAATAGTTAGGCAAACTTTATTTACTTCATTATCACAATATTTTACAACATGGTTTAAAATATTTTTCACTGCACTGTGAAAATGTTTGTCTTGAGAGCTTTTAGATTCTTTTAAATCCATTTTATAGAAGTAGCAACAAATACAAAATGAATATAAAACACACTTCGTTAGAGAAAATATCAAACAAAATAGGGAGAGAGAAAAATAACGCTAATAGTTCAAGAACAGCCAGTGAAGAAATAACAAGTGGTCAGGCGGGTTAACCGAAACCCGAATTTTGTCTCCTCCTAATCCAATGCTTTCCTCCCTTCGGAAGGGTCTATTTTTTTGGCAGCATGCCAAGGTCCGTCTTTTAAAAGTGGTTCAACAGTATTGTTTTGTCATTTTTTAAATAGTTAAGCCAATCTGCACTGAGGAAGACAAAAAAAAAAAAAAAAGTACATTTATACAGAGTTGGTTCTTTATTTGCTGAATGGGATATTCAGTTGCATCTCTGCGACTTTTCATGTCATTCCCCATCTTCAGGGGTAGGCAATTTTCAGAATATCTTACCAGCCAAAGATTTGTTTTACCAGCCAGCAAGATACAACGTGAAAATTGTTATGACACAATTTATGCGACTGCAAAAATTATTACTACAATGTATAGTAGCATTTTCATATATTTTTTAAATATTAAATTAAGAATTATATACAACAGAGGAAAGTTTAGTGCAGGGCAGAATAGAAATTAATGCCATTTTTATATCATGGCAATTGTGAGAGTTGCAAAATTTGGGTTCCAAATAAAAATATTAAGTTTTTGCATATTATTTATGGTGTGTAATTTTTAAGTCCATAAAAATTCACTCGCCCTGTCAGAAAATCCACTTACCAGTGGCAAGTAGAATGATGTAATTTTTCACCCTTGCCCATGTTCATTATAGCTTTCAATTAATTAAAAAATCCAAAAAATGGCTTCAAGGTGCGTAACTAAAGATAAGAAATACCTTCCTGCCAAATCTTGTAGCACTGGTCATAGCGGTCTCTTAAAACACAGCACACACCCAGACAGACAAATTTCCTTATTGTAGATAAACACCCGGCTCTAAAATTTTCATTTTTCCAGGAAATTAAATTTTATGCTAAGAAAGTGGATGTTTTGTTGTTTGTTTTATCTATTTATTTTATTTTTGTTGTTTTAGGTTACTAATTTAATACCTGGTCTAACAATTTTTTTTATTTTTGAGCTACTATTTGGTCAATTATTTTGATGAGTTTAGAAGCCACTGTTTAGTTGTACATTTCACATGGCAAACCTAGAATGAAATCCAGATTGACTTTTACTTTGTGAAAAATTTCACTTCAAATGTAGCGGCAAATTACAGTATCAGATAGCTTTGAAATCATTTCAAAGAATTTCTTTCCAGAAATTGAAGTATCACCAAAAAGGGACAGCGTGATCATTTTCAAGTTCCAGAAATGAAGATAAGCTTCTTCAGCATTTTATTATTATTTTTTAAATTATATAGTAATTTTCTAATCATAAACACATATTTTCGTATCAGATAGATGATATAGTAGATGCATAACACATTTGCATTTCTTTTTCAGGGTCATATTGATCTTTATTTCTCTTGTTGCCAACTGCAATACAATATTTTTATTCAAAAGTTAAAAGATTTTAAAGAAAAATACAGTTGAAACAGTTTTATGTTACATTTCTTTTTATTTAAACCTAAAAATTTCTAATTAAAAAGTTTTAAATGTTTTCTCAATTCAGAAAAATATATATTTGTTTATAGTTTAAAATAATCTTAATTTGTCTTTTCCAGAATATCAGTGGCATAAAATTGAAACAGTTCTGTCTTCTGCTAAAGCTTTAACAACATACAAAGTAACTCATCACAGTGAAGATCAACATAAGTGTTTCAGGTGTAATCTTTGTCCCTATTCCACAAGTTTTAAAAGTGCCCTGAAAAGGCATTATTTGATCCATTCTGGAGAACGTCCTCACAAATGCAAAATATGCAATAAAAGTTTTGCTCTGCCACATCATCTAAAGGGTCACAGGCTTATACATACAGGAGAAAAGCCTTATTTATGTAATGTGTGCAATATGTCTTTTAGACAGTCAGTCCAGTTGAAGACACACATGAATAAACACTTGTAATATTATTTTTATGTTAGATTTTGTGGTAAATTAACCGTTGATTCTTAGCAGCAGCAACAGTACAAACATTCACACATATCTTCTAGAACGATTATTTC